>CADWAE010000093.1:3987827-5317103 GCA_902982915.1 Phalloptychus januarius
CCCCTCCGTCTTTGAGGAAACATTGTGATGACGCGAGAAGGACAACGTTTCAGGAATAGAAGATCACACTGACAGTCAGACCTGGTGGTTTGATAGCCTAGCAGCTCTGTTGCTACGGGGCCTGGACACCTAGCCGTAGCCAACAGAACTGTCAAACAGGAGGTTCTCTGTCCATCAGCTTGTGAAAGTAAGCTCCAGTCCAAGCAATGATCCAAAGTCTGTGACGTGACCCAACACATGGAAACCCCTCCAACTCTGCAAAGACGAAGCAGAGCTCATCATGTTTTATCACATAGGGGCTTGAATTTCTTTTCTCCTTGATGAATCAGTCAGTGGGCAAATATTTTTTCACCAAACAGTAAATCATTTAGACTGAAAATCAATGACGCATTTTAGTAAAACACGTAAAGGGTTGTGGCTTTAAAGTCGGAGAGTAGGTGGGGTCTGGAAAGACATTAAGATCGGGAGATAAGAGGATGCCAGCGCCTTTATTCCTGCACGGCAGGCTGGGACTTGAATGGAACACAAAATATTTAAGCACACTCTGACATGCTGGGGTTTTGTGCCAGAAAATTGCAGAAGCGGGATCTGGCTAAACATCCACACCTCTCCGACATTCACTTCCCCTATTTCGGCAAAGTCTCTAACCGCATTAAACGCGGCCGGGGCTGCTCTGGTTCTAAACCGTCCGCCGTCTCCTCGTTGCCTGAAAAGGTTTTCTTCAGGCGACAGAGGAAAGCAGAACTGAGCCAACTTCCGTTACATTTGATTACAGATTGTCCAGGCTGTACTTCTCTGATCTGCTCTTGTGCTTTGTTAGAATAGAGAGGAAAATAATATATAATATATACCTTCAAGGGACAGAAAACAGGAGCTGAAGGATACAGGTTGGTTCAGAATTAGAAGATTTAGCTAAAGTGAGATTGGGGATGTAAAAGCATTCGTAAAAGATTTGAGGTTATCTGGTGCGAGGCTTTTACTGCCAAAGCCTGGAAGGAATTTAAGTGGTTTATGTTTCAGCGTGCATCCCTCTCAGCCTGTAATTGTGCGTATGGTCGAATCTCAACATAACCGCTTTATCGTTGCGGAGCGGATGACTGAAACATTCCTGCTTTCTGATGGATGATTTGATCAGTGAGGGTCATGCAGGCACAGAAATATGCAGGTCAGCACAGGAGAAGGTATTTCTCCACGGCACAACCAAAGTATGCACAACACCGTCTCGAAAAGCACGGCATTTTTGAGCCTTAAGGATGCGCTATAGGTGCGCCAGTTGCAACTCCTGTCAGCCAAGGACAAGAAACCGAGGCTACAGTTCACCCAGGCTCACCAGAACTTCACACTAGCAGACTGGAAGAACGACGTCTGGTCCGATGAGCCTCAATCGTGGCTTTGAAATCCAGATTATGGGGTCAGAATCTGGTATGAACATAAAAGCAGGAGAAAGTCAAAAACGTCTACGGGGTGAAATATCTGTCAATATTTAGGAGCACAGGTAAGTGAGAAAATGAGTGTCTCACTTCAGAAAGGTAGTGCTTTATTTCACTGCAGTGGAGGGATACAGTTTTCAATCTCATGGTAAGCTATGGGATTGGTTTTTGTAAACAAGCTTAAATAGGTATCAAATGATAGGCCTTTGTTAATCGTGGATAATAACAAATCCCTACATGAAAGGATGCACCCATCCTGTTTTTTTTTTTGCTTTTTTGTCCCCTATGGCCAGTTGGACTTTCACTGAGGTGGAATCAACCCAATGCGGCATCATACTAGTGCAACAACAAACGTGAGGCACTAGTGCACCTTGTGCTCATTACAAAAGGAATGTTTTTCTGTCGCCCAATCAATGGACTATGTTGTGCCTGTGTAGCTCCATCCCAACCGTTCCACTGTGCTATGCACCTACAACTCAAGGAAGCCCAGGAATGAGGTGGTACAGGTCAGCTGTACAGGACACTTTCACAATAAAAACAGACAAAACAGCACAGTGAAGCCATCCACTGGCGCAATAATATGTATCTGGTCATGGATGCTAGCCCTTCGTACAGATGGTCCGAGCTTTTGAGAGACAATTGCTTCCCGGAGGCGTGGACTCTGTTTTAGTTTGAACTTTTTACCTCTTCACTAACATTTGGTCTCGTATGTAATGCGCTAGTTCGACGCTACGACGCTTTGCAGAAATTGCCTGCGCCGTAAGAGAGATGAGAGAAGTGTCAAGCCAAGCAAGGCGGCTGTTAATGTTACGGCTTCGTTCACTTCATACGCTGCCACTGCGAAAACAACGGACAGACTAGTACAATTCCAAAGCAGCGCAGATAATCAATGTCATCATTCACCAATCAGCGAACTTCTTCTGTTCCCTGATTGGAATTCTAATGGAGAAATCCAGCTCAATGGGAGAAACCCCAGCTGAGAGCTGAAGAGAGATGAGTATATAGTGGAATTGCATGGGAAAGGAATGGCCAGGCTGCATGTATGCGGTCATGTACGCACAACTGATGCACGATGATGTGATGCTATTTGAGGAATGTCCAAAACACAGACACCCCCCAAAAAAATTTTATAAATAAAATAAAAAGGGGGCCAGCAGTGGTGCTTTTACATAACATTCTGCTCATGTCTTGTAGGACCACCTCTGTATTCCAGGTGATCCTTCTCCAGCTCCTTTGTGTTTCTATGAATGAGATGAAGTCCACTTGCTGCACCACCTTTTTTCCCCCCCTCTCACTTCCCCACTGCATTTGCTCTCAGGACCGGTAGCAGCCTGCCGATGACATAATCCAGGAAACTGGGAGCCGTGAGCTACCACTGAGAAAAAAGAGGAAAAAAAAAGAAAGAAAGAAAGTTGGGGAAAAGTTTTTCCAAGTGCAGCGAGAGGGGCCGATTATTACCATTTTTGGGCACGCTCGCTCCCATGCAAGCCCAGCCCAAACCGCGACGCTTACTCAGATTCCACAGCGTTTTTCCTTCAACCCCCCTTTTTTTTTCTCTCAAAGCGGAGGAAAAGTATGTAACACCCCCTTCTCGAAACAGACCATTCATATCATACCCCTGTGTTAAGAGTGGAGGAGAAAAAAAAAGAGAGAGAGAGAGGGAGGGAGTAGCAGCTGTGAGGCGCATGGGGGAAAGAGTTGGGACAATATATAGACGTCAAAAGCAGAGCAAAAGCATAACAGAGAAATTATGAAAAAAAATTAATTCTAAGCGACTGAATTTTAAATGAGGTTTTCCTTAAAGGCGCGCGCGCACGGTACACGGCTGTTAATCTTGGCCTAATCCAAGTCGCATCATAAACCAGATGACAGGAGGTGGCCAGTCCAACGCGTGGCTGACATCTGTTGCACCCCCCACCCACCCACCCACTCAAGCCCAGCTCACCTACCTTCTGCTCCCTGCAAACCCACTCGGGCCGGTGGGCCTCCCTGCTGCAGGATGCTGCTTCCGGGACAGATTTTAATCTTCCAGGAAGAGGGAGAAAAGTTTGGGAGCAGAAGCCCCGTCGCTAAGGACTCGCAGGTGGTTTTTGTTTAATTTAAAAAAAAAAAAAAAAAAAAAGAGGCCCGTAATTAAACTGTTGCCCACTTCGAGTCACCCTGAAGAGGAAATGTGCCCGCACTGCTGCTGCTGCTGCGTGGCAACAACATAACCGCGTCTTATTGTGACTAGAAGCAGAGCAGACGGCAAACATAAAACCCCCCCGCTTCCGCAGCGGAGGCACCGGGAAGTCAGTCAGTCAGTCGGTCGGTCAGTCAGTCAGTCGGGCTCACCTTTCTCTGCTGCTTCTCCCAGGCTGGGTCCAGGAGCATATCCCGGTCCCAGTCATCTTCCTGTTGCATGTAGTGGTTCTCTCCGTCATAGTGTTCCATACTATCTATCCGCGGCTCTTCTGAACGCTGGCTGGATGCGGTCGCTCTCTGCTTGCGTCCCAGCGGGGCGAGGTGATGTTTTCGCTGCGGCTATTCGGGCTCCTCTCCTCGGTGTGTGTGGATGAAATTAACGGTCCAACCCCCGGCTTCCCTCTCTCTCTTTTTCTTTCTCTCTCTCTTTTGTCTCCCACCCCTCCAACTCTGCCTCTGTCTGCTCTCCGTATTCCCCTCCTAGCAGCAGCAGCAGCCCGCTGGAAGCTGTAGGCAGGTCTAGTATCGAAGGAGCGACAGACGCAAAAACTTTGCCTCAGCCAAATTGGAATCAATAACTGGCTGCCGCAATTTGATTGGACGAGACTCGGGACGGAATCCGCCCCTCCGGTCTCCCATTGGATGCCGCGGCTGTCAGCCGCCAGGCTTTATGTCCAAGGTTGCATGCACAGGTGGACTTTGTTTAAGCTTTGAGAAAAGAAACGGCGTCGTTTTTTTAGACGAATGTTGATTTAAAAGTCGCGCTGTTTGTAACACCTGTCAGTGGCGGCCCTTGAGTTAATGGGGTCCCGAGTGAGCCCTCCCCACCTTTCCTTCTGTTTTTTGTTTTTCACAGGATTCCTACATAATGTGGAAAAGCATGGGATTTAGTTTCCCCCATATTCTTCAGGTCTGAAAAAAAAGAAAGCATGGGAACATGATTGTATTTTTTCTTCTGTCATTCCTCCTGTCCATTCTGTCTATTCTTCTTTGCATTTCTCCATCCTTTCTTCTTTTCTTACACATCTTTCCATGTCCACTTTCTTTCTGTTTTCTTCCTTGCCTCTTATCTTTTTTCACTTCCTGTGTCTAATTCCTTGCCTCATTCCTTCCTCCCTTCATTTTATTTCTGACTTGTGTATTTCCTTGCATCCCATTTCTTACCATTTTCTGTCTGCCATTTTTTGCCCTTTCTTTTTTTCTTCTTTATCTCTGTTTTTCTCACTTCCTGTGTCTCGTTCCTTTCTTCCTTGCATCCTTCCTTTTCTCTGGGTCTTTTCTTTTTTTTATTTCCCTGTCAGTTGCTTGTTATTTTGCACAATATGTGAAAAAAACAAAAAAACATTTACTTTCTTGGGCAGCATCGTCCATGTCAGGCACGACAATCTGCTTCAGGCTGCAGACTCTCCTTCCACCATGCTGCTTATCTCTTTGGCATGCAAAGTCTGAATTTGCAACGACTGTAAACATAAAAGAACAAGAAGAGCATTCTATGCATCACTGCCCAAGGTTGCACAAAATTATATTGCAACTATCCGGATGTGGGCCAAAGTCGTCGTGTTTCCATAAACACAAACAAAACTCACAGAAATCTCAAACTGCTTAATAGAATCTGCATTCAATGGAGATCTGGCAACAGTCTTTGCACATCTAGAGACTAAAATGTTAGATTTATATGTAGACTTTGACTGGGCCCTTTCCAACAAGTCCTAGACCTTTAAACATCTAAACCGACTCTTTTCGATCCAGGCTGATTAAATACGACCCTTTTCAGATTTTTGTTTGTCAGACAAGGATTTTCTTTCAATGATGCAAAGATCAAACATTTTGTGTCGGTTCAAAAGATACAATTTTCCCACAATGCCCACGCTTTTGGTTGTAACACGACAAAATGCAATAGAGTTCAATACTTATCAAAGGAACTTTATGTCTCGACTAGTGGCAGTTGCATTGTCAGATGACTGCCAATTGAAAAGTTTGCAATTTTGTTCTTCACATTTAAAAAACAAACAAAAAAAATTATCATTTTAGTCTGTAGTTTTTAAAATAGATATGTGACTTTGGGAAAATAACAAAAATAAATAAAAATAAAGATTCCTGGTCAATCTCAACTTCCATCCAGAGATTCCTTAAATGTGGAAATTTCACAATAATGGTGTTTATGTAAAAGCCTTACAGCCAAACCTATTACCAAAACTTAAAAATACCGTTTGATATTTGATAAATATTGGAAATCGAAAATGGACATGGATTTTAACGAATAGCCTAAAAAAACAAAACAAAAAAAAACTGAAAAGTGCCAAAACTCAAAGGCACTGTGGGACAGTTTCATTTTTATCTTCTTCTACTGTAGAGGTGTAAGGAAGTGTTTTTAAAAATATATATACATTTATTTATATATATATATATATATATATATATATATATATATGTGTGAACTCAAGAGGTTTTGCTCTCACAACGCCGCTATATGAAAGCATAAAAGTGTCAAACATCAGCAACTGCAAGCATGTGGAGAAACGGCCAAGTCCGTCTGCCTTGTAAGGTAAGCTTACTCTTCCTTTTAACGTCTCCCTCTCTCTCTCTTACACACACACACACACACACAGCAGAGAAGTAGGATAGCCCTGACAGGAGAAAGTGGAGCTCTTCCATATATGGACAAACTTCCAGTGGTGAGTGTTTGGGAAAGTGATGTCACGGGAAAGGGGAGCAGACTGCCAGCTCACTGCCTGTCTGCCTGGACCCGACCTGAGCTGAAGGAAGCAGCAGCAGTGAAAACCCTGGCAGCCCTCTGCAGATTGAAGGGAATAAAAGTAGCGGAGTGCCGCTTGCCACTGTGATAATTCCACACACTTCCATTAGCTAATTAGCCCTCAGCCATTTGCAAAACAAAGAGATTCATTAATGTTAGATTCAGGAGCACTCAGGAAACTGTCTGGCGATGTAGAATATTCATACTGACAAATTAATAACTCCCTTTGCATTAATATTTAAGTTACGATTGAAACTGTTTATAAAAGATACAGTTTAATGAGGATAAAGAGTGTTTAGCCACACTGGCCGCACTAATGGACCTCAATGGTTTTTCTATTTTGTTCAGAACGGTTGTTGGTGTTCTGGTGTTTTATCTCCCACATTGAAGCTACGCTGCTGTTTTCTACGATGACGTATTAGGACCATTAAAGAAAGAGCATTGTTATAATTACAAAATAACAAAGGTAGCAAAAAAAAAAAACTCAAATATTTTGAGATTAATCTCAGAAATATTCTAGATTTTTTTTTTAGCTTATCAGTTTCAAAAGACATTTTTGTCTTTTGAACTGAGTAAGCAAAACTCAGAAATGTTTTGCTTACAAATTTTGACTTGGAATTCAGAAATTTCCTTTTTTTCCTTTTTCCAAAAAATTTCATTTTTTTTTTCTGCCAGAAATTTACTCCCTGTTTTTTTTTCCTTTTCTTTTTATTATAAAAAATGTCCCTCCTGTGGCATTGTAGATCCGACTGTACTTGGCTACTAATAAATGAGATAATCTATATGCTCTATATGTGCTACACATGGGGGCGCTGAGCTAGCAGGGGTGCTAAAACAACAGCGGAAATATTTTTTTTCTTCTCCGTTTGCCTCGTGTTGTCAGACGACGGGTAACTTAAGATAGAGAGATAGAAAAGAAAGCTTTCTAAGTCTCCATCTTTTATTGGCAGAGCACAAAAAAAAAGTTTTTTCAGTCTATCTAACGAATAAGCTAAGGTGAATATTGCAAATATTCACCTTAGCTTAATTTTCTTGCATAGTAAGGTCACTGTTGTCTTGCATCTGGGTGCTAGACAACATGGCTACCACCATGTAGCTCAGTCAGCTACTAATTCAGCTGTTCCTCTGATTTAAAGCATAAAATATGTAGTTCGACACTTAAATTTAAAGGTCGTCGGCCCCAGATAAGAACCGCTTATATGAGCTCCTGCTCATATGATAGAAGAGGCTCCTCCTGTCAGTGCTGCAGACTACGGCCCTGTAAATCATTGCTCAGTCTAGTTACCTGCAGGCTGCACAGCTGGCTTTAAGAACAGTGCCTTAACCTTTTGTTGCATTACAGCCGCACATATTAACCCATTTTATTTGGGATTTTAGCTGTGAAAAACTGTAAAGGACAAAAAAGTGCTGCATGGTTTGCAAAATAATTCCAATTTAAAACATAAAAAGTGTTCCTTTTGATATTTTTGCCACACTTTAGCCTGCAATTACTGCCAGAGTTCATCCATTTGTGTGTAATTTAATTTCCTGTGTAAATCCAGCCGAACAACTATCAATCTTGCACACAAAAAAAAAGCCAGCGTTAAAAGAAAGCTACGACGGACGACATGGCTGAAAAAACGTATCACGATATAAGCGTCTCAGATCAGTCGATAACGATAATTATTGATTCGGTTTTTTTATCATAAAAATCTGAAATGCTGCCAAACTGGTTGTGTTTTATCTGCAGTTTTCACTCCATGTTGTTCATTTGTTGTAGTTATGAGGCACAGAGGCAAAACCTGAAACTGCTGCTGCGCAAGTTACTTAATAGGTTGTTGCTAGGTAACCAAAGAGCGAGTGAGTTAGCTGAAGCCACCGACTTTACTTAGCTGGCCGTGAGAAACCGAACAGCTGATGTTTGTCCTCTGCCTACATCTCCCAGAATGCTAATTTCTTCTGGATTAAAGGTCAGTGAAATTATTGAATATTCTATCAGACGTAATATCTATTGATACTGCCCACGTTTATCACAGTGTGTATTGTCATCGATTTATTGTCCATCAGCTCCAACAGCAATCATGCTGAAAAAGGAAAAAAATGTCATTTGGTCACATTAGAACAAAACTAATATTTATTACGCTATTTGGAGGGAAACTAAAAGAACACGGTAGTGGCAGCATCATGATGTTGGGATGCTTTCTTGTCAGAGGTGATGAAAGACGGATGGATCCAATTATATAAAGAAAATAGAGTATTATGTAGCATACTAATGTGTTAAAATGGCCTAGTCAAAGTTCAAATCTAAATCCAATAATACTCTTTGCAAGTTACGAGGTTTTGGTAACGTATGTCCAGTCTGTTTTGCAAAGACTGGTTCGTGTCTCTTAACGTGACAAAACGCCAGAAAGTCTTCAGGGAGCGTGCAAAACCGCTTGGAGAAGAAGAGAAAACTCCTGCCGACTCCCCGAAGGGTCATGTGAAGAGCTGTCGCGTCGGGCCGTGTTTGGTCTCTGGCAGCCGCCCAAGGTATTCCAGTCACGTCGGAAGGGGAATTCTTCAATCGGCGTTGAGGCCGAAGCCATGTATGGAAAACTGCTGCATGGGCGGCGACGGTTCCCACTGCTTGGGTTAAGACGCCACGTGGGATCACATCAGAAACTCTGCACAGACAGTCCCACTTTTCAGCATCAACCCTTCCTAGGATGCCGCAGTGTGAGATGCAAACAAGAGTTCAGAGCAACTTTAGCGTTGCACCGTTTCCTCTATCTGCTCTAGACGAAAGCCTTCCAAGGCTGTGGTGATACTGGGCTCCTCCCAGTTGTGAATGTGGAGGAAGAGGAGGACCTCGGCTAACCTCGCCTGTATAAATACAGATAAATACGTTAACGCCGCATCGTCCATGATGTGACCATGTAGAGACGTGGGAAAAGCAACACGTGGTCAAGGGATCACGTAGAGCCACAAGAAGGACACTTCCTGCTGATACGTGTTATTTCTAAGATGAGATTGTTTTGACTCGGCATGTTAATGAAGGAAT
The DNA here is from genome assembly GCA_902982915.1 of Phalloptychus januarius. Lineage (NCBI taxonomy): Eukaryota > Metazoa > Chordata > Actinopteri > Cyprinodontiformes > Poeciliidae > Phalloptychus > Phalloptychus januarius. The sequence goes on from CADWAE010000093.1 coordinate 3,997,216, forward strand.
GTGAGAAATTTATAGAATACATGAGTGATGTGAAGTTTTGCCTAAAGATTACGTCCAGAGCGTCCGCCTGGTAAGCCAGGATGTGATTGCATGAATAACAAGAAGCCCTGGGTGAGTGCCACCCCACCTTTCCTCTGGTTTCTTGTTTTTCACAAAGCCAGTGAAGGTTTCACCAAGGTCAAAGCTCTGCATTCCAACGAACGTATGAAATTAGAGTCACGTTTTTTCCAGGTGTGGATAACGGTAGGAAGAAGATGTGGAAAGTAGTTCTATCTCCAGACTTTATTTCCAGTCCCATAGTCTAACGGTTGAGCCAAGTTACTTTTTTAAATCATGTCCTCCTTCTACTCCTTTTTTTCTTTCCTTCCTACATTATTTCTCGTCGTTTTTCCTTCCAGTTTCATAATTTCCTCCACTTCCTAATGTCTTTCTTACTTTTTATTTTACTTTCATTCATTTTGTCCTCTCTTCTCTTGTATCAGTTTGTCTTCTTTTACTCCCTCCTTATATTCTTACTTCATTCTTTTCTTTCCTTTCCCATTTTTGCCTTTTACTTGATTCATTTCGCAGCTGTTGATATTGTGTAGCTTCGACCCATCAGCTTTCTCTTTTCTGTCATCCCATCGTTGGGAGTCGCAGTCCGCGTGATTCCATCATCTGCAGGAAACTGGCAGCAAAACGCTGGTCTTCACCTCAAGATGGGTCAGCATAGGTTTTATTCTTGTCCTCAGGAAAATCTGCATCGATTCACACGAAATATCTTCAGTGGGAATAAAACGTTTTCCACATCCGATCAGATTCACTTAGGAGTTGGTGTAGATTAAAAAAAAAGTTAATTTGGAATTGGAAAAAAATTATTTTGTGTCCGCTTAAATTACGCCATCTGATAAATCCAGCTTCACACTTTAAAGATTCAGCAAAAAACAAACAATTATTTATTATTTAAAAAAAATAAACCCTGCTTGATTCATTTTTAGCATAATTTCCAACGATCCAACTATGCAGAACCGTCTCCACGACAGTGCGTTGTTTCTACCGCCCCCTAGTGGCCAAATGTAGTTAACATTTATTCCTTTTCTTTTTTTTTTTTTTTTTTTTAAAGAATTACAATAAAAATATTTTTTCCTGTGTCTAGTGTTTGGCCCACAGTGTGTCAAAATGATTTGCTTTGTCCCTGGAGGACATTACTTTAAGTAACTGTTATGAAATATTTTATCAGTTACCACCCTGTTTTATTTCCCCTCGCAGCTGGACGAACTTTCCATTACGATCACGTTACCATGGTGACTCTGATGAGTAACACTTGAATCCTTTATAAAATTTCTTAATTATTTCAAATCATTGGCGAGTATCAAAGTAAGTAAACACTGAGTGCTTTTTTTTTTTGTCAGATCAGTTTTTTTTAGTTGCAAGAAAACATGTGAGATGATTTGTAACTGTAGGCAGGGGCAGATTAAGAACACAAAAACAAAGCAAAATGTTAATACAGTTTATACAAGCGGAGACTGACTCGGAGTCAGTTCTTCAGGCTTCCTGGAGCAGCGTAAACTGAGAAACACTTAATAACAAACCTGATCAGAACAAAGCTCAACTAAAAACCTCAAAGCTTTTGCTCCGCACGAGTTCTTTTAGTTGTCAGAGGCAGAACCGAACTGCGGATCCGGGCGCAGCGATCAGAACACGAGAATGCGGCGGAGGGGGAAAAAAACCAACAAAGCGAAAAAATGAATACTGATGTCACATAAAAATAAACGCCTCTCACGTAGTACCGATACGCAGCTTATTTATGTCTTAATGCAATCCGTAGGTTTGACCGAAACGATGACGATACGGTCCGATCTGTTTGCTCTTCAACAACAACAAAACAACAACCGTTCTTAGCTGTTCTTTAGCAGTGTGAGGTCATGTGATTCATGACGAGGAGTCTGAAATGGAAAAAAACAAAACTGAGTTGTAAAAACTCGTAAAAGAATCCGCTTCCTAAGTTTTGTTCTGGGTACAAATGAAAAGAGGCTTTTGTTACGTCTTCAGCTTCTTTTCGGAGGACGACAAGCCCAACTCGGCCTCCTCCGACCCGACGTGAGTCCGCTTCAGAGTGCCCGGCGCCAGGCCCTTCTCCCTTTGCGGCCTGGGTTCTTCGGCTAGCGTTCCGATCTCGTCCTCGGACTCCGAGGATGCGGGTTGATTGGTCGGTGTGACGGGTCTGTGCTGCCCGTTCACGCCCGGGCTCCGTCGGCATTGAGAGACGCCGCCCGCGACGGTTGAGGCGTCGTTGGCCTCGCCACTGTAGGGGCTGTCCAGTTCGTCCGGTGACCGAGGCGACGCAACGGAACGCCCTCCCTGCTCAGTCCTGTCTCTCCCATTGTTGTCTTGGCTTTCCGGAGACATCACTGGACTCAGACACACGAACTCTGACGGACTCAGGCGCTTTTCCTCCTCTCTGGAGGCGGAAGCCCGCGGTTTGATCTCCAGGGAGTTCGGCTCATCGTCCGACGAGGAGGACGACAGGTCGTCGACAGAGATCGACGGGTAGCTGTACGAGTCGATGGCCGAGAACAGAGCCTGTATGGACTCGGGTCGGTTTCCGGCCCTGGAGACCACATTCATGCGGCGCCGCCTGACCACGTTCTGGCGCCGGACGGCGCTGCGGCGCTCCTCGTCGTCGCTGCTGGAGCTGGAGGTGGACGTGGAGGAGCTGGAGGCCTCAGCGGGGAGCGACGGAGAGTTGCTGGGGCTGGAGAGCGTGGAGTTCTCCCTGGGGCTCGGCGAGCGAGGACGGGGCATCGGGTCGAGCCAAAACTCACTGGAGTCTGAGTCCTCGTTGGCCAAGAAGCCCGACTGGTGTTGTGGGCGTCTCCTCGGTCTCCTGGGACACTCCTCCCCGTCTTCCCCGGCGGCTTGCTCCTCCCCGCCTGAGGCGTTGAGTCCCGCCAGTGAGGAAGACGAGGAGTTGTCGGAGTCGGTGCGGCGGTCGGCAGCCGAGGCAATGACGGGAGCCGCCGATGCGGCCCGTGTGGAGCGGCGGCCGCGGGCGTGCAGCTGCATGATGGCCTCCTCGCTGAGGTCGCTGTCGGAGTCTGAGCTCCAGCCCTCGATCTCCCGGCGCACCAAAGAGTCGAAGAAGGCCATCATGCGCGGGTCCTCCTCTATGGACTGACTGACGTAGTCATGGGACAGACCGCTGCCGCTGTTGAGCACCAGGCTGATGTACTCCTCATGGCTGTAGAGGCTGCGGGATCGGTCCTCCACCCGGCCCTCCAGATCCCCCTCGCTGTCTGGCTGACGGTACGGACTCCACACCTGGATCAGACGGGACGTTACCTTTAATACTTTAGCTTCAAAATATACGATGCTTCACGTCTTTTTTGTAAAACCTGAAGCTAGCGGCTAATTTGAGTACGACAAAGACTAAACTATCCATCTTCTTAACGGACTTGCTACACTAATATTTAGGCCTGTCACAATAAACAATAAATCAATTAATCGCATGAGAAATGAAAAGAAACTCAATAATTTTCACTTGGTTAATTTTTGTCATTTTTCTTTTTACCAAAAACTGAATGATAAAAGTCTTCAGTCTGGTGTTTTGAGCTTAACTATCCATCGTTTGACAGATAATTTTGTTTACAAAGACTCCATAATTCATTTTATTTGTTTTTTTCTGTCATTTTCCTTATTTACTTTGGATCTCTTAAATGTCTTCCAGTCCTTGTGTTTAAATGCTCATTGGAATTTAAAGTTTATTGACCTGTTCTTCCATTATTACTTGAAAATGGTCTCCAAACAACAATATTACCGTTTATCGTAATAAGTTATCAGTTTATCGTTCAGCGAAGTTTGTCATCGTTACGTTGCGTCTCTGCAGGACAAGTCTGCTGTCAAAGTGCAAAAGCTTCTTTGACGCTTCAATCGTGAACGAAGAGATTCTCCTCAGTGGAGAACGACGAAACTCTTCTTAAAACGACAGCAGAGGTACGTCTTTACTCACCTTGATGACTTTCTCCACTCCAGAGGAGCAGATCATGTACGAGTGAGGGTTGAAGCGGACCTGGTTCACAATGGAGCGGTGGCCCTTCAGAACCATGAACGCTCCGTTCACCACGCGACCAGGCCCACCTGGGGAAAGACGCCTCACTGTTATGGTGGACGACACAATCATGTGTATATATATATGTTCTTCCTATTGTGTTGCAATACCACAACTGACTTTATTAAATGATCAAGATGGAACATTCAATTCCATAGAAAAGACACCACAAGAAGAAAAACTGAAAAATTACAACACAAGGAAATATAACACTAATAATAATAAATAATATTGTCTCATGGTTAAAACACATAAAGGTGAGCAATTAGAAATTGTTATTTTATTGTGAAAATTTATCATCCGCTCATCTAGGAAAGAAATAACCGTTAAGATTCTCCACCAGTGTGTTGATCATAGTTTGTAGCATGATGAGCAATAAAAAAAATACAATAAAAATAAAAAATTTAGTAAGTCGGTAAGATAAAACACTTTAGCATAAAAAGGTTTAAAAAAAATGCAAACGTAAGTCAGAAAATCGGAAATTGATTCAGCATTTTCTTTGAAAATCTTTTTTCTTATTTCAAATCAATTGAATAGACGCCTCCAATGACACGATGTCCAAAATCAGCATCGGTATGTTTACGTCTTTTTTCTTTTAAAAGAAATGATATAGTTGTTGCGCTCAGTAAACGATTTCCCGCCACAGGACTTTTTTTCAAGCAGGAACATGAAATATCCAGATTAACCTGGAATCTGAGAAATCAAACCAACAACTCACCTGCTTCAGGGTCGTTTGGGATTTTCCACATGTACAGATTAAAGTCGTCTGATCCAGACAAGATGTACTGAAGAGGGAAAAAAACAAACAAGTACTGAGAAAGAAACTAACAAAGCAAGTAAAAGCAGATAAATCCAGAGAGAGGAGGAGAAGAAGAAGTGCTGAGAGTCATGCTGTGCGATCAGACGCAGACTTCACATGTCGTGGCCTAAACAAAGCTCCTGCTCGCTGCCTGAACCGTTATTAGGCTAACAGATGGTTTCACTTAAACCTTTTCTACCGAAGGAACTTCTGACAGGGTCGTGGCGGGCTTTACATTCTTGTAGACGCATGTAACACTGAGGGGAGGAAAGTCTCCAAGCCCGTCTGACAGGAAGTGAAAATGCCAAAATATTTTTTTTGCAGTTTTGTTGCTCAATGACTTGAGAAGAATTTGTTTTAATTCGCCTCAGTAAATATTCTCCCCGTTCAGTTTCTTGCTCCGATTGCGGCTTTTTAGAGGAAACAAACACAGTTTGATTCATTTTTACTGGGATTTTCTGGAACAGACCAGCGAAAAGGATGACAGCGGAAGGAAAATACAAAGCCTAACACGAAAAGCTGGAAAGTGTGGCGTGCGCATTTGTTTTCAGCTGACCTGCATTGAACAAGTGTTCGAGTTCAGATCCGGACTTTGTTTGGACCATTCAAACTCGGAATTATGCCTTTGTGTTTTTAGGAGCGTCAAAGTAAAACCAAGATTGCATATTTTTGTTTCTAGTGTTTTTTTTTTTAAATGAAGAGCGTCATGACGTCCCAACAACTCTCCTTGACCTTTACTATCTTCGTCTTTACGATCTACAGCAGGTGTGGGCATAAAAAGCAATTTGGTTCGACTAAATAACTCCCAAATAAATTCACTCGTATCGACAGAAAATCTTCAGAGTTGCTGTGAATGTCGATGCCGTGGGTGAGAAGAGTCTCCAGTAACAGTCCGTCTCGCAGCAAATCTGAAGAAGCCTCTGACTGAAGACGCGCTTCCACAGAAACGCGTCCTGTGTGCCGCCATTAGGTGCTGGCAAGCACCGCTAATCCGCCTCATTTGCTTTTGCCGCCTCTCTTCAAACCTCCATTTGGTCGTACAGTTGGAAAGCCAAACATGTCGCACCAGATATTACAAATGTATCTTTTTACGAGTGTGAGAATTATTCGAATTATCACAAAGGTTTGTTTGGAGATATTTATTAGCCAATAATCGTTGGCTGATGGAAGCACAGATAAGGAAAAAAGGACATTTTTTTTCAATGTCGCCATTGGAAAATTTTGTAATATCATGCAGTCCCATACTTTGTTGCCATGGTTACACAATTGTAATCCAATAAGTTAAATACAGTACTGATAATCAGTGTTGGAAGGGAGGGGCAAGGCATGAGCAATAAATCAATTCATCGCGTGACAAATTAAAACAAACTCAATAATTTCCATTTGTATGATTTATTGAGATTCTCTTTTCTCTACCAAAAATTTGATAAAAGTCTTCAGTCTGGTGCTTTGGTCTCATCTAACCTTTTTCTGAAGGACAACTTTGTTTAGAGAGACGTAATTCTTAATTTCATGTGTCGTTTCATTTATTTATTTTGCATATTTCAATTTAAAATAAATACATTATTATACCATTTACCACCACGACTTGAAAATGGTCTCAAAACGACAACATTATCGTTTATCGCAATAACTTCTGGGACAATTTATCATCCAGAAAAATGTGCTTGACTCATTCTCAAACAATCTTACAGAGCTGAATACAGATACTAATATTTTTCATATTTAAATCAAAACTGCGATACAGAATATGGAGCGGCGCCAAAACCAACACGCACAACAAGAAATAGATTTTGGTCTCTACAACACTTAGAAAACCGAGCATCGCTGTCCTTCCACACAACCGTTTCGCTCGTGTTTGTAGTGGTTAACACAGAAAATCCACCCTGAGGCACGACGACATTGTGGCTTATAAAATGAAACTCTCTTTGTAACATACGTTAGCGGAGTGAGTTTTGGTGGATGGCACAGGAAGGCGCTTTAACCTGCAACACCTGTGCGTCCTTCCCATCGGTCACGCGGTGGGCTGCCTCTTGGCAACCGTCTGGCTTTAGCACCACACTGAGAAAGTCCTCAACTGCCTGCAGAGTATGAGTAAGTGACTGAAAAATGAAGTGCAGTTCGGATAACTCTCCCGCGCTTGAAAACCAAAAGGAAAAAAATCCAGCCGTTCCTCATCTCGGTCGGTTTGGCTAACCGCTATTACCCAAAGCTCCGGCATGGCTGTCACTTTTTAAAACTCAAGAACTCGACGTTTGTGCTGTGCTAAATTCAGTAATGAGAGAAAAGTGTCTGATCGAGACAAGAGATTTACAACTTAGTTTGAGAATAATGTAGAGGAACAGGAGGTAATTCATTACAGGCAGGACGTAATTCCTTTCGCATGTCCGTGAAATGGAAATCTTTGCTAGTCCTGCATAGGATATCATGCACATATTTTCTGGCACGCGCAGTTTTAGTTTTAGCGCTCGGCGCTGCAGCCGCCTCAGTTTACAACTTGTCGACCCACCTGATCCTTGTCGCCGGCGAAGCAGCAGCTCTTCATGGTGCAGGAGTTGAAGTAGCCCTGGTTGTCGAACTGGAAGCTGGGCAGGCGGGAGTGCAGCTCGTAGAGGACGGGCGGCAGGCGGCGGCGCAAAGCCAGAAGCTGCGTGCCCGTGCTGTTGAAGCGAACGCTCATGGCGCTCTGGAGGGACATGCTGCCGCCGTAGCGCAGCAGAGAACTGTGGGGCACGGAGGGGAAAACAGAGCTCAAAACGTCACAGATCAGATTTTACAGCTAGAAAATCATCAGCTATACAAGGGAGAACAAATGAATAATTTATAGATTCAACTTCCTTGACCGTGAATGGAATAATACAAAGTGGAACTGACAGATTCTAAGAAAACTGCTTAATATGTCCTTTAAATGTAGAAGCCTTGGTTGTTTCATTTCTGACTTTTTTTGGGTGGAAAAAAAAAAAGGACGATCTGTTATTAGATGTTTCAGGCATCAATTCATACTAGGGGTGCAAAGGTACACAAAGACAATGGCTTAGCATGTAGCTAAAGTGACGCTAACCGCGTGTTGCGGCTGCATGTTTCTTTTCTCTCTTTATTAAAAGATGTGGAGAAAAAAGGGAAACAAAACTTACAAGTGAATCACATATGGGATTTGAGCCTTAATGTGCTTATTTTTCTACATCATTCGAAATACCTCTGAGTTAGCAATAATTCAGTTGCAGCAATATAAATGTAAAATGGCTTTTGTTTACAGGAACGAAATAGAAGGCCTGGCAGTGGTTCATCGGTGGGGAAACAGCGAACTCTGGTGGCCAGAGTTAAAATTGCATCGCATGCATCCAGGGGGCAGCTTCACCAAAACCTCAGTAGGAGAGACTCTCTGTGTTGCTGCATTCGTGTTTTTCCTCTACGCTGACAGGCCCAAATAACTACAGGAATGGTGTTCGCTACCTGATGAGTTTCCTCCAAGCGCGACGCCTGGAAATCACATCCTTCTTTGCTAAATCAGCGATTTTTATTTCTCGTGATCGGAGAATCTTTTATGTGCCTTTTGTATCTCAATGTGGAAAAAAGTTCTGCTTAAACTGTGTGTGCCGCAACTCTGATTGGTATCATTTTTCATAATTTAAAGGGTTGTGAGATTACTTCAATTGGACAGCAAGTGTAGTTTTATGAAGATTGCAGAAAATCCAGACGAGGTTGAGTTTCTGACATTCGTAACAATCATTATTGCACTCAAGGAATCAATTGTATTCTGTTGTTACATGCGATCTCTTCTTAAGAATGAAGTGTGTTTTTCTGCTGGGTCAACCCACAGACAGACGTCTCACCTCCGTGGTTTACGAATGTCCCACAGTCCAACTCCTTCCTTTGAGTTGGCCGTGGCCAGCAGCCGAGGCTCCACGGGGTTGAACATGACGCTGTGAAAGGCTGAAGGGTAACTAGCCAGGCAGAACGGCTCTGTGGGGGTTCAAACAAACAGAAACAAAGCAGTGAGAGTTACAGCTACTGTCCAGGTCTCCCAGAGAAGGATTCTACTGATATAAGTACAAAGATTTGTACAAAACAAGAAAAGCAACGTATACAGCGACTTGGAAGCATATTCATATGTTTTTTGTTTTATTTTGGTTTCTTTCCCTCACCTCCTCTTTCACAACATAGGTCAGATTCAGTTAGTCTGGATGAAGAGCTTCCATAAACCTCCATTTTAAAGCCCTGCCGCAGGATTCCGCTCTGGACTTTGACTAGGGCATTCTAGCAAATTCACATGAACCGTTCTGCTGCGACTTTGACTTAATCGTCATTGTCCTGTAGAAAGTTGAGTTTCAAAACTTCTTGAAATCTAACCAGCTTCACTGTTCCTGCAAAAGAAGAGCATCCCCACAGCATGACACTGCCACTACCGTCATGTTTCATCACTATAAGTGGGAACGGTTGAGCTGATCGTGTCGATGATGAAAGCTGTGTTTGGAAGCTTTGTCAAGGACTTCAGTTTGATAAGGCGGAAAAAAGAGAGAGAGATCTCTGGAGGGAGGGTTTATCGAAATGTTGGCTTGGGCATACATTGTATTGTTTATCATTTCACAATATCGCTGTCACAATAAATTTTTATTAATTGTCAGAAACCGAGGAGATTTTTGGGATTGTTTTTTTTTTTTACAAATTTTCTCCACTGTTTGTTCAATTAAGGGTGCATCGAAAAATATGAACAAATCTGAAAATACGATTAGACGCAGTTACTGGGTGGAGCTTAGAGATACAAATCACTTCTTTACGCGACTAAAGAAGTGTATCATGGGAATGTTTTTCAAGAGAGCAGTATTTGTGTAGGTGGGGCTGTAATTACTGACACACAGTCACAGCCATACCTAAAAAAAAAAGGTGATAAATAGTTCTTACTGTCACTTTTATTGTTATCACAAAATGTTGTGATGAAACTAAGTGCATATCGCTCACCCCTTAAGACGTGCCACAGTCACAGCTAAAGGCGGCCCTATAAATAATCAGTTGGGTGTGACTTTGTGTATGAACGCCTTTCTGTGACAAACATTAATAGTCGGACATAACGCAGCTCACAGAGAGCTATTATCAGACTGACTCGGTCGCAAGGAAGGTTTCTAAAATAGAAGTGATAGGTGACACGTCCCATTTGTATTTTAGCACCATTGAGCCTCGCCAAGTTAACACAACTGCATTTCCTTTTGTTGTCCAACAGCTCACCACTATAACTAAAGAGCGAGCTCGTGAAATATTTGCGTCTTTTCACAAATCCAAGCGGAAACCTTCCACAGATTTCCTCTCAAAGTGCGAGAGGCAGCCTGGTTTCAGGCGATGTTTGGTTTCGGACGCTTATAAGTGATTCGCTAAACGTAAGACAAAGAAAAAAAAAGAAAAAAAGAAGAGAACCTTCCCTAACGACGGCTCTGCTTCGACGTTTAGTCCGCCTGTCCTTACCTCCGTGCGACGGCTCCCTGGTGTCCCAGATCAGGACGCGGCCGTCGTCGGACGAGCTCGCGAAGATGCTGTCGTTGACGGGGCTGACGGACAAGCTGTACACAGCGTCTATATGCAGGAACACGTTCAGAGTTTCCTGACTGCAGGAGCGACAGTCGGCCACGGGTTAATTAGAATCAGCAGTGCGACGCATCAGTCGGCCGTTTAAAAACAGAAAAGTGCTGCAGAGACAAAGAGTCGTGGATTTTGCTGTACCCACCTCTCCACGTCGTGAAGGATCACCTGTTCGTCGTTTCCTGGGAGACGAAAGACAAAATAAGTTGATGAGAGGCTTTTAATTACAAGTTTATGAAAACACAGGCTGCAGAGACTTTCAATGGGATGGTCCCCAATTAAAAGAAATCGAACTCAGATTTTTTTTTTTTTAAAAACAAAACGCCGTTATAGTTTGCGCTGGAATGTAGCGAGCAAAGATTAGATTGTCTATGTACCGCGTTTTCATCAATGTGTTTTTTTAAGCACGTTTTGAATATAGCATTGCTAACGGTGGAAGGAAATGGCAAAATTCAAAATACATTTCTCATTTTTGCAAAAAAGGTTTTTACATTCGCTTGAGGTGGTTTTAACGCTCCATCCCCGACAGTGTTGAACTTTGGCGTCGATAAAGCTGGCTAAAAATTCAGCTTCAACCACGCTGGCTTATAGTTATAAAATTAAAAGCAGCAGTGAACGGCGACAATGTAGCTTGACTTCAGGCCTGAGCTTTTTCTTTTCGTGTGTGGGTCCAAAAATATGGCCGGCAGGTGATTGGTGAACCGAACCTGCGTGTGTACGCGTCTGTGCTCGCCTTACCACCGGAGAAGACTTTTGTGTTGGAACTGTCGAAGGCGAGGCAGAAGATGTTGGAGAGATGCTCGCCCTTCAGTTTCACCGGCTTGGAATGGGAGTGGATGGCTTTTTCGATATCCCACAAAAGCACACGCCGGTCATCTCCTCCTGAAGTGGGAGAAAAATAAAAAGGACATCCGTTATCACCAAAATGAGAAGTTTGAGGAAAACTTTTGTCAAGCACTGAATCGAAAAGATGTTTTGCACAAACAGATTTTAATCACAAGACAGCAATCAGCAACTAATCGTACAATAAGTTAATGTGAGCTCGATACTTTTCATTCCAATGACTAATATTTTTTGAAGCACAATTTTGCAAAGAGACACCATGATCCGTTTTATGTATGGTTTTGGTTGTGTGTGGTTTATATTTTCTTTTTATTTATACATTGGTTGTTGTGTTTTGGATATTTAAAATGTCTTCCAATTCCAGTGCGGAGTGGAAAGCTTATAAGTCTTTGAGAAATTTGCAGCATTATCCCATTATCAATGTGTTACTTGAAAAACAGCAATATTATCGTGTATCGCAATGATTTCTGGGACGATTTACGGTCCAGAAAAATGTGTTGTTGTTAAAGGCATAGTCACAATTTCTTCAGCGTACTGAAGTTGAAGTAATTTATGATACAGTTGGTTTAACTATGAAATTTGCAAAAAACAGCTGTAAGGAGAAATAAATGGATAACTTGAACATTACTTTCCCTTAATTTGTTTCTCCCTATACGGCGTTGCAATATGGTTTAATCAACGCCCGTACTTTTCCAAACTAATCAGGAAACCTGATGTAAACTACGGAGCAACTTGACGCGCTAATAATCCTCATTTTCAAGCCAGTGTCAGTGACAGGGCCTTGGGGCTCGATTGTAGTGGTCCTGAAGTTAGCACAGTCACTCGTGTACTGTGAATTAAGCCACAACAAAGCCGTTTCCGAGCTGCAGCTCCAAAGGTAAACAGCGAACGGCGAACCACAATCTGTCACACTGGGCCAGATGACTGCACCTTCTGTGGAGCTAAGCAGGGTTGTCATTTTAGCAAACTTCGTTGCTGTTACACAAACCTCGCTCAGAAATGTGGAGTCTAGAAATTAAACACGTCATTTAAAAGACTGACACGAGGCAGCAGTGTTGTGAGTGCTCAGGTTAACGTTTGCTAGCTAGCAAAACAAGCTAAGCTAGGGCTAGTAGCGGGTCTCGCGCAGGAAGCAGCTGACAGCCGCTGTTAGCATGCTAGCAGGAAAACTGGAGCCAGGCTTCGCCAACTTACCAGACACCAGATATTCTCCGCCGTTGTTGGAGAATTCAATGGCGTTGACGCAGCCAAAATGGCCCTCCAAGTTCTTCTTGTAGAGGCTGGTGCAGCCTGCCAGTCTCCGTCTCTGGAATTCATCCTTCATGAGCGGCTGTCCGGTCAGCTCTCTGCGGGACAGAAAGCCCACTGAGCAGCGCATACCGCAGCCCTTCAGCTCCTTCATTTTGACCACGCTGAAAAGAAACAGGCCTTTTAACTCCACCACTCCACCCGATACATCTGCTTATGTAAATGGGTAGATGTGGCGCACGACTTGCTCTTGCTGGTTTGGTTCTACATCCTGGTGGATATGGGGCTGCGTGTCCGCGGATGTCGACGTTGTTTCGTACCTCCTCTGCCCGCTTGGTCTGGGTAGTCTGGGAGCAGTTTCGTCTCTCCCCCCCGCCTCCCGTCCACTGTCATCTTGTGGTCCACCAAACTCTAGCAAGTAAAAATAAACTACCAAAAAAAAAAAAAAATAATAATAATAATAAATGGCATTAAAATCCGGACAAAATATCCTCACTTTTCACATTTTTTAACCTTTGGAGAGTCTTTCAATTTCTGCTCCACCTTGTACACAAAATACTTATGTTGCCAAATAAATAGTATTTGGCAACATACTATTACGAACGTGATTGGTAATTGGACATCACAACATTTTATTTATTTCATACCTACGTTTGGATTCAGCGATGAAGATCTATTATTATTATTATTATTATGTTTTAAGACAAAAAAATATATATTTTTTCCTATTTCATACATGCGAATTGAAATTATTTACGTAATGTAGGGGCGGGCATTTATCATATTGCTTATAATTTATCATGAGAAAAAAGATTTTTGATTTATCGTTGTCACGATAAACTTCAATGATTGATATTTAAAAACCCTACACCAGTTCTATTATCAGGTATTATCAGGATATATATTTTTTGTTTTACTAATTTTTTTACTGTTTGTTCAATAAAGGTGCATCAAGAAATACAGCTATATTTTAAAATAGGATTTATTTTAAAACAATCCTATTTTTTTGTCCTAAAAAAGCTAATTACAAGTGGGAATCGTTTCAAGAGCAGCATTTGTGTTTGTGAGGCTAGAACTGCTGAGTCTAGCCTAAAAAAAGGTAATGAATAGTTCTTATAATCACTTTTATCATGATCACAATAGTACCATAAAATATCTTGATTAAGGTCTATAATTGTCTTTCCATCAACTCCTGTTTTTTGTCTGTTACAATTTATTGACTTCCTTACAGTCAGGAATCAGATTTTTGCCAGCTTCTGGTTTTCAAATTATGGTGCAGTAGACTGCTTATTTTATCACTTTTTAAAAAGAAATTATTACATAAAACCCCTGCGGCCCTAGAAGTTTAGACAATGGCTGGTCAGATGAGTTACATAAAATTGCCTCAGTATACAACAGGAGCTGAAACAAAGGAAACAAGACGTAGATTTTAGTGCGTATAGTAGTTTTATTATTCCCAATTTTTGGGATTACAGTGGTAGTCTTTAAGCAACTTTCAGTCTTGAGAAGCTTCCTCTGAGAAAACACTTAAAATAAAAATATATTTTACACAGATAAGAAAAAAAGGGGCTTTCACAAATTCAGTTTTTTTTTTAATTTTACTTCGAGCCAAGTGGCTAGAATGCAATTTAGCATCGCACGCGTGAGCAGACCATATCACTCGTTTGTGTTGGAGTTTATTTCAGTTCTCTTGAGCCCAGACTCAGCACCACAGTAGGCAGGGATTCTTACTTGCACTGATTTGTCAAATTATGCAATTTAGGCACTTATTAAACAAATGACAAGGGTTATGGTCGAACTTCTTCTACTCGTTGACAATTTGGGGGGGGGGGAAACGTTGTTTGACGCACAGCGAAACCCGGAAGAGAAGCTTCAGCCATTCACTACGTACAAGAGTATTTGAACTAAACTCCACAATACTCCGCTGAGGCCCCACACTGAGCATTGTTAATGTGTTAATAGTACACAGCAGCGATGGGACACGGTGGCTCGGCTCGCTTTGCATGTAAACGACGACGCCACTCGTTTTGTGCTGTTCAGCTAAGGTGGCTAGCAGCGGCTAGCCGCTCGCATACCTGCAGGTTCCCCAGGGGGAGAGTGATTTTATTATGCTAATCTAAATTACACAAACGTTTCAAAGTGCTTTACAGTACGGTAACCTTTTGATACATTCACCTCGACGTCATAAAGTTAGCAGAGCACGCAGGCAAGAGCTGTGACGAACAATGTTAGCCACAGAAAAACCCCTAAAACAATCAAAGTCTTTGCTTTCAGCAAAAAAAAAAAAAAAAAAAAGCTACGCAGTGCGAAGGAAATGCTGGTCTTAAAGGGATAGTTCAGATTTTTCAAAGTGAAGTTTTGTGAACCTTGAGAGTTTGTGGAAAAGTTAAATCCTCGTAGAGGATTGGAGCTAGTCCAATTGGATCCCGTGTTTTGGCTGATTTTAGTTGTTTAAAACAACTCAAACTGAAAATGTAAAGGCTACAACTCCACTGGTAAAACTAGAAACTTACTTACATTAACTTTATTATGCATTTAAATAATTTGGAAGAGTTTAAATGATGAGGTCACCGCTTTTTGAGCTTCTGATAGGTTACTTGGAGGTACACCTCTGGATGTGTTTTTACTTCGAACACAATGCTTGGTCATTACCGAAATATTCGAAGAAATCAGCGTGGCTATTTGTGGAAAAATGTGGAATAAAACAAGCAAAAAAAAAATGCTTGTTTTGAAGGGTTAAATAAAGATTAAACTAAAAGCCAGATTACAGTTTTAAAAAACATGAAGGGTCATAAATGTATTAAAAAGATGAGATTAAAACTAAAATGTAAGTGTTTGACTATAATGAATATATAACTTTACAGAACTTCATTACAAAAAATCTTAACTTTCCCCTTGAAGGAGGATTAAACAGCTTAGACGTAAAGTCAGACCATTCTGCAACTAATTCCCATTTACAAGAAAAACTCAAAGGAATAGTCAGACATTTTCGAATGTACACCCAGGTCCAGTTAGATGAGAATATATGCCACAGAAAATTAGGATTTTTACAACTATCTCAAAATTTCTTATTTCTATTTTCTGTCCATATTTCTGCCCAATATGGCGGAAGGATGTTTACTTCTGGCTGTAGCAGACTTTTTGTAGCCAGCGGCTATCAGCTTAGTATTACAGCTGTTAAGGTACAAAACATCAAGTTCAACTTTAGAACTTTATAAAGTGAATTTTTAAAATTTGCCAATTTGGGATCTCTGTAGAGCTTTTATGCTATGCTAAGCTAATTAGTCGCCAATAATATTGATTCCAGAGCTGGGCCAAAGTTGCATAGGACCTTAAGAATTGTTTTAGGCTCATTCTTTGTGAGTACTCACTGCCCCCTGGTGGCTGGGAGGTTTCTAGCAGGCACTCGAGCCTCTTAGCCGGGTATTTGTTCGCTACCTTTTAAATGTTAATGAATTATAATATATATACTTATATATTATTTTTGTTCCTAACACTTAGCATATTTTGAGTTATTTTTTAGAGGTAGAAATACAAAATACGGAAGTTTGTATGGAGTGAAAGAAAATCTGTCAATGACAGCTCAGTTAACTGATTTTACATGAACTTCAGGCGACTTGAGCGAGTTATCCTTTTTTTTTTTCCTTCTCCGCAAAGAAAACCCGGGGAAAAAAACCTGAATTAAAAGTAAGCGCATTTCATTCCGTGGCAGCTTCTCTTATGTTTTTGTGTGTATGTGTTTTACGTACTACAATAATTTCGCTGGTTTAATACAAACCTTAAAAAAACAACAACACAAACATTAAATAAAACAACAGCAAAAAAAATAATATAATAAAATAAAATAAAACAGGTCCTACCTGATGACTCACTCAACATGTTAAAGGTTAAAAGCCTTTTATGAAGTTTTCTCAAAGGTCTACAAAACATCAGCAGCTTTGTAAGCAGGGTAAAGTCATTTTCACCTGGCAGCTTTACATAAATAAAAAAAACAAAACGGAATATTAAATAATCAGACAAATGCAACAGTGGAGAGCGGCAGTTTAACTTAAGACAGCAGAGGAAAATGAAGGAGGCAGCGGGTTAAAATCTTGGCACGGGGTTGACGGGGGGGGGGAGGGGGGGGCCTCCTCCTTGTTTCAGTCTCTTTTCAAGGTGCTGCTAGTAGGGGCCCTTAGTGTGCCCAAAAATCCCGACGGGGAAGTGTTTGACATGTGAGGACCATTGAGCTGCTAACTGGAAAAACTTGACATCGTTCCACTCGACTCCATCAATCAGCACTGCGGAGAAGACACAAAAACAGCCATAAATAAAGTAAACGTATTCCGGGTTGTATTGTTTTCAAATTTGTCTTAGAGTGAAAAACAATCTAGTGTTCATAAAGACTCCCTAGAAACAACACAGAAAGTATCTTGTTCGAAAGCAGTCAGTTGTGAGTAGGTAACATAGTTACGACTTAAAATGCAATTGATTTGTCCAAAATGTCCGACTGGTTTTCCAGAGCTGCGGCTGCGCAGTTATTTAATGACATGCAAACTGTTCTTAATAGTTTATACCAAGAATTTTACCTACACTACTGGAAATCACTGGAAGATTTAACTGGGGAAAAAAAGTTAACTACTGGCTGGTCACAACATCTTACTTTTGAATATTTAATTTTCCTTTGGGATCAATAAAGTATGTTTCAATTTGACTAGAAATGTATCCAATTACAAATGCTTTTTTTGTTTTAAATCAGTTTTACTTGCTTAACAATAAATAAAATACTCAGGAAATCTGTATCATAAAATCATAAAAAGAGCTTAAAAAAACCCCCCAGAGAATTTCCAAACAAATTCAAACAAAATAACAAGCCAAGGGAAAGAGCAAAAGAAGAAAAATAATCTAATAATGTTTAACTCAAGTATATAAATTGATCTGGGTTGCTAGATCAGTAAGTATTCTCTGGACTTTTTAAGTAAGTTTTAACTTTGTAAAAATAATGCGGAAAACCAAGCAACAAAAGCTAGTCTGACCTCTCAGCATGGTTTGCTGGTGCTTGGCAGTGCAGATGAGGCGACTGATGCCTTCGATCACTTGACTCTTCGACTCGACCTCCTTGTCTTTGCTCTTTTTCGGCAGGAACATGACTGTCAGAAGGCAACAGCATCGTTAGTGACAGAGGCTTTCAGAGTCAGTCTGCTTTTCTGCCAGGCTTAAAACATGATATTTGAAGTAAAAGCATCGTTTTATTAAAAAAAAAAAACATTTAAAGAAAAGAAATCAGAGACACACCCTTCTTATTTTTCTCCTTGGTTACAACAGTCATAGACATGGTGGGCTGGTGGCTTGGCTCTGCGCCCCCCGGTGGAAGTCGGCTGACCTGCAGCGAGCGGAAATTGCACTTCAAGGAGTTTTTGGCGGAGGAGTCCCGTTTCTCCACGTCTTTCTTCCTCTCTGTCGGAGCCACCCAGTAATCTACCTGAAGGCCCATCAGCTCCGGCTGGCAGCTGGGACTGCTGGGAAACAGGCAGCTTTATGTAAAGCAGCTTTTTATTTTTAAATTTTTACAAAAGCAGACGCTGAAAGATTCCTGAAGTAACTCTAAACCTGAGGGCACAGAAGCTGGTGTTGATGGAGGGAGAAGGCGGCGGTGTCGGCGAAGCCTCTTTAAAAGCGGGGGACATTTGAGGAGGGGTGGAGGACAGCAGAGACGTGCTCAGAGGTGCTGCGTCGTCAGAGTCTCCTGAAAAGGAAAGCTGTCGTTAAAATAAGGCGCAGCCGGACAGCTTACTTAATTTGGGATTTTATTACTTTGGCACTTTTTTCTCTCATCTCGTTACAATGGCTTTCAGCAGTTCTGAAACCATAACGTTTTACAACCTTTAACGGGCAGTTTTATGTATTTCCCGGGCGCATAAGTGTCATTTTATAGCATAATCAAGTAACTGTGTTGCTTTCAATTGTTATAAAAATGCCGTGTACATGTATATCAAATACAGCTTAAAATAAATTTTACTTCCTAATTAAACGCCTTGAAATAGGGCCTCTGTTTCTTAAAATTCACCTTCAGGAAGTCATCGCAACATGGGCTCCTCTATTAACCCTTTAACAACTTTTTTACTGACGCTGCACTGAGGAGTAGCTACTATAATGAGATAAGCAGATGCTCAGATCCACCAGGTGTTTGCTAATTGCTGCTGGCTAGTCTGAAGGAGTCGAGTGGGGGAGGGCTGCTGTGTGAAGCAGAAGCTTGGAAGCTGCAGCTCCGAGGAGGAGCTTCGTCCTCGAAGGCGGGGCTAGGTCCGTCCAGGTGTTTTTCTCTGTTGAATGGTTGCCGTGGAGATTAAAGGATTTCTCATACATGCATGAAAGAATCAAAGCAACACCCCAGGTGCGTTTTTGATAAGGGAATAACATTATAATGTGACTTAAAGCTAGAAAAGGTCAATTTTCCATAATACTACCTCTTTTAAAAAAATCATTTAGTAGACCAGGATTTGGAAAAGCTTTCCGTATTGATTCATTCATCAAAAGTTGATCTGAGAACAGCAAAATATGCTTCTGAGTGACAGTCACTGTATGATTTGGGTGCACTATAAAGCCATAAAGCCACTTTGGACTTTTACATGACCTGTGTGGTTAAATTAGACGGAAAATTTAGAAGAAGAAAAAGTCAAAACATCATTTCTCTTAGAGCTTGTTCATAAGTTCGTGAACACAATTTAAACATAATAAACATATTACATTTTTCTTTTATCCGTCTGCAGGTTTATTATGCAGCCTCTGCAAAAGTCGTTGCTTTAAATAATGACCTAACATGTACTTGCCTGACACCGCAGATGTTTGCTCCACAATGCCAACTTTCACCATCTAAACAACAATGGAGGAACAGGGGGAAGAAAAGGAGGCCTTCAGCTAACGAACGGGCAACTTTACGAGGCAATGAACTCAACTTCCTGGTGGACGAATCCAGACAGAGAAAGCCAAGTGCACGGCTTTCGTACTTACCCCAATAAATGGGATGAACTTCTGACTGGAATCCTCATTGGGGCTGGTGAAGAGAGTTAATAATTAGTAGGAGGAAAAACATTCGGTCTGATGATGAAAAGAAAAATCTGCAAACTAGAACTTGACTGTGGAAATTAATTCGCCACAAAAGATTCCAATTAAGAGGGCATTAGCGTCTAGCGATTGGTAGCATGTGAATGCTAACTTTTATATCAATATCAAATAATTGATATCTGAAACTACTGTAACTAACATTGCAGGGATTATGTGGAATGCAAAGCCCAGGTGCGCATGCTGCCATTTTTGCTCACTTCACTATAGATTTAAGTTGAAAATAAAACAACACGGCTAACTGTAAGCAGGACGGGCAGAGAGCAAAGGAACATGCAAGCCTCCGGCCAGTTTGTGGCATGAAGTAAAGCGGTAGAATCGCGGGCGAGGCAGAAAGGATTACCCTAAACCCGGTCAGGTAGGCATTCAGGAGGCAGCAAGTCCATAAGGTGGAAATAAAGGAAGAAGGAAGAGCACCAACCTAAATCCAAAAACCTGTCTGGGTCCATGCACGGCCTGTTGGCGGCAGTGCATAACCACGCTACGGTAACAGCTATTTTCCTGGAAACGCCCGGAAAAATAGCAGGATGAAGCGCAGCTGAATTGTAGCTTTTGCGTTTTCTGAATGCAAAGTGGTCTGATGATGCGTAAGGTTGTTGCTCTTGCCTTGACGAAACCTGCCATCGCCCCCCCAGGGAAGAAACAGAGAGACTACGGAGGCAGGCGGGGGGAAAGAGAGAGAGGAGAGGCTCTAAAGATGGTGACAGAGGGATTTTATCCAACACATTTCCGCTGCAGTCAGCTTCAGAGCAGCCATAGAAACACAAGCAAGATGGCTGCCTGATAGAAGAGAGATGAGAGTCCCATCTCACTTTGCGTGGGCTTTTCGTGATGGAGTGAACGACTTCTTGTATGTTCAATGGTTTAAAGTTACTCATGCAGGTTGCGGATTAAACTGTTTTTGTCTTAAGTTTGAGCTTTCCTCTCATTTTGTATTACTTAGAAAGAATGTGGATATTTTCTTCTCTTAAATCAGATTATTATTTTCAAACAATTCCCTCAAAGAACGTGGAATAGAAATAGAGTAATTCTTCTAATTTTTGTATTTTTGCAAAGGCTCTCTGAGCTGATATTCTGAGTTGAAATTCATCTCTCAATCGCCTTTGAAGGAAACTATCTTAATTTTTGATGTAAAAGCTTGAATTTAGACTCAAATTGTAAAAAAAAAAAAAAAAAAAAAAAGGTTTTCATAAAGGTATAACTTCAAATCAACTGGTAACCAGAGTCAGACACCGATAAGCTTGATCTGTCCTAACCAGTGATCGCTATTATGCTGCAATGACAGCCGCACTATTCATACTATGGACACTGTTGCTAATTGAAGAAGATTCAAATTGAGCTACTTTTTAAAAATAAAAAAGTTAAACTGAATTTACTAGAATATATCTCTAGCTAGCTAAACGTACTTACAGTTTAGCTAGCTAAACGTACTTACAGTTTAGCTAGCTAAACGTACTTACAGTTTAGCTAGCTACAGTTTAGCTACTAAGTACTCAGTTAGCTAGCTAGTAACAGCTTAGCTACGCACATTAAGACTTACGTTTAGCTTAAACGTTACAGTTTAGCTATCTAACTGCTAGTTTAGCTAGACTATGTATAAATTACTTATGTGATACGATCACAAAAGCATTACTTTAGCTTCAAGTCAAATTTAGCTAGAAAGCTAAAGTTAGCTTAAATGCTAGGATTATCGTGTTGGCTTGATGGCAAACTTTAACTTGGTCCTTACAAACCGAGCACAACATTAGACAGACAGCAGGAAAGCTGAAGTTTATACCGCTAGCATTACCGTTTTAGTAATGCTAGCTATGCTAACTGCTATCTTTTAAGGCAGCTGCTGCCTTTAGAGAGCAACGTTGCATCACCTCCGAGTCTCAGCAGAAATAACAAATGAACACTCACGGCAGGAAGGCTAGAAAAGGAAAGGAATATTCTGTTCCTATATCTCATTTCATTATAGATATTAAATACCAATAAACATAGGGGGAAAAACAGAAGGACACTATTTTGACTCTGTACAGCTTCTGACAGTGCTAGATAGATGTTGGCCACTCAGATGTCACAGCAGGCTGAAAAGCTGACACACTATTTCAGGAGAATTATTACACTGTTGCCTTGTGTAGATTATTTGACATGTTTTATAGCCAAAAAGAAACACAATATCTCACTAGGAGGGCTATTGAGTACTTTGCTAGACATGCTGCTTAGACATGTCGAAATCCGTAATTACGTGACTGAATAAAGCATCAACACATAGAAACGTTCGTTGACAATGCATGTGCGTGTTTTCCTACATTTAAATGGACAATTAACAGACATAGAGAGCCAGAAGGTCCATGCATCAAAAGTATTTCTTTTCAGTAGATTTAAACGGAAACTGAGGATTTGATTTGTTTCATGCAGCTGATAAACTCTGATCTTGGCAGATGAACTGTATTTATCCGGCTGATTTATGAGAGATCGATTAGTTAATTAGTTGCCAATAAACCCCAGGGAAGATAAATACAGAAGTGTACATATAATCAGAAAATTTGATTCCTTTGTAAATGACAAAAAAAACAAACAGATTTTCTAATGAAAAAACTTTTTTTATTCTGCTTCATTATTGTTTCATAAATTAAAATGATGGATGGACCTTAGAAATAGAACCACAGTCATGAGGATGGGTGGAAGAATGAAAGGGAGGACAGTTTGGTCTCCTGCCACCTTGTCAGCACAAACGTCCTTGTTGCTCAGAACTCATTCATTTTCTCATTTACAGATTTTTGTACATCCACTTGGTTCTGGTACCTCTCACAGCACTTCACAACTCGTCACGCGGTAGGCTACGAAACAGAGAATAAATTGCCTAATAATATTGTTACTTCGTCATTTTTATGAAGAGAGATAAAAGAAACTCTATTGGTTGCGACAAACCCAAAGATACAGTTACTTTATTTAGGCTTGATATAAAAACCAGGAACAGTTTTAATAAGACTATTAGTTTCCCATAATGCTCCTTTAAAGCCAGCTACAGATGAAACCAGATATTTACATTCACCATATTGTTTTTTTTCCCTCTCCCTCTCGTTGTTTGACGTCAACCAGATTACACTTTTCCTCTTATTGGTCGGTTTGGATTACCAAAATAATTTCACGTGTTAATATGTAAACTCTACGGGTTTCTCTCCGTAATTTGTTGGCATTTTGGTTCAATCCTCCAAATGTTGCCTGAGATGTTGCTCAGCATTTAAATAATTTTTCTTCCACATGATGCCATCTACTTTTTTTAAGCGCACCAGTCCCTCCTGCCGCCACCCCTGCATTTAATGTTTGGGATTGTGTTCTTAGGCTTTTAATCATCTTCCCCTTTTCTTCCGCCAATACGGCAAAACATTTACATTTTAGTTTCAAACTACAAGACGTGTGCCCCAAAAATATCGGCTTTCAGAGTAATGGCTTCTTCCTCTCTGAGTGGCCTTTCAGTCCATGTTAGTCCAGGACTCACTTCGCTTTTTCCGGTTTCTGAGAGCATCTTTCTTTCAAACATGAAAACGTCTGACATTGAAGAAGACTGCGATAAAAAAGAATAATAATTCAACTAAAACAGGAAAAGTTTGGTTTGATTTGATGTCAGACAAGAGAAAGAAAAAAAGGTGCATGATTTTATCATGCACTAAAAAAACGCTGCAGTTTCATGCATTTCCTCAGCAGCTGGCCTTAAGAGAAGCAGCTCGTTGTGTCAGAGGAGACCTGAGGCAAACTCAGAAAGGTTTGACGAACTCAAATGAGCTTGTGTCATACAAAGATTAAGGGTTATGCTTTCAAACTCTCTCTTTCTGGAAGCTTTAACGTTGGTGTTTGACCCAAAAAAAAATAGAATTCTAATCCTACTCTGAACTCGGACCCAGGTTTTTATCCAACTGTTTGTACAGTACGACAATCTGCAAAAAAAACAAAAAAAAAACAGCGTCTATACTTGGATGTACGACTGTTTCGGTCTGAATTGATGCACATTTATGACTTCAGAATCGAATCTCAACTTGTTGTGGGGAATAAAAGCACTTTTCAGGCAGCTGTGAAGGCGGCAAGCACAGAGGAAGACGCGGGTCGAGGGGAAATGACACTGACAAACGGAAAGCACAGGAATCAGCAGTCTATGCAAGAAACAAACTCAATCGACCACAATACCTTACGGCAAAATCAAAATGAAAGCTCTTTTTCCTTTGAGAACAAACACAAAAAAAAAGAAAACATACAGCAAAACAGATGTTATTCACACGCACATATTGATGGATAAGACAGAGATGCTCACACAGAATACTGCTCACCTACAGTGTCTTCAGAAAGTATTCACACTCCTTAAAGTGTTTTGCTTTTTTTTTTTATGTTTCAGCTACAATCTCCCTGGTACTTTTCTTAAATTTTAAGTGTCGGACCAGCACAACGGCGCTAAATGTCGATGGTAACACAAATATGGTTTTGCAGGTTCTTTTAAAAATAGTTGAAGGATGTTAAAGCCTAGATAGAGAATCATTTACTACAATGGAATAACATGATCATTTGTCAGAGTGGTCTAGTCAGAGCTTGAACTATTTTGTCCCCAAAAAAAGAAGAAAAAAAAAGGACCACATCCCAAGAGGACATGGCCGAGATCAACCGGCGTAAAACGTCCAGTAAGTACTACAAAGTATTTACTCAGGCTAGACTGAATACACTTGCTGCACTTTTTAGGTTATTATTTAATAGATAAAAACGTCCTTTTATTTTACGATAATGCTTGGTGTTGGTCTATCGCATAAAATCCCCAAAAATGCCTCAGATTTTGTGGCTGCAAGTTGTAAAAATGCAAAACAGTTCAAGGCGTGTCAATACTTTTGCAAAGGACTGTCTGCAAGCCCCATACCAGTAGTGAGACATTTACTTCATCTTGTCTCCAAAGGGCAGTTTGAATGGTAAGCCATTCATTTTTATTATTATTATTTTTATTGTTTGCAAAAAAAAAAAAAAAAAAAAACATTTAGTACTTTTGCAAACTGTTAAAAGTTTTTTCTACCAGCAGGATTTTTTTCCATCTGGTCTAAAAATATATGTTTTTATACCATTCCCACCTTTTGGAGACAGAATGAGTTCTACATTAGAACCATTTGTTAGAGGAAATACATCAAACATTAGTAGGCTTTTCAAAACCTTTTCTTAAGACACAAATCAGCTGTTTGTGCAGTTACAGATAATATTCAGTGAAAGTACACTCTTAAATGAAATGAGGCTGAAATCCTGAGGAGGGAGACGGGGAACAGAAACAAACCTTTTCTGCTTGTAGGTGAGCATGGCCTCGGCGATGGGGAGCTGGTGGGCTCCGTTCGCTCCCTCCATGTACTGCGTGACCCTTGACACCACGTCAGGGCTCTCCTGAACTGCACAGGAGACGGTGATTAGTACGTGGACGCAACCCCAACCCCAAACCCTGACATCACCCCCCTGGCCCAAACGATAAAGAGTTATTCAAAGTCTATGAATGTTTTTCATTTTGTTTTGTGACCAAAACCACAAACTTCCGCTTATTTTATTTATTCAGATTTTAAGTGATGTTTTCAGGCCCCCTTAATACTTTGCAGAATTATGAATTTGTAAAATTCACTTAAAAAAAAAAAAAAAGAGAGAATGCATCTCCAACATTCAAAGAAAAAAGAAATATAGTAATTGCTCCCTGGTATCTCAATGCAGTTTGTCAAACTTACTTTACTTAGGTTAGTTTACTTTAACAACTTAATAAACTTAATAAATTGACTTGGATAAACTTAACTTGATTTATTTAAGTTGGATCACCTGAGCTAAAAACAACAGACAACAACAAAACAACAAAAACACACAATCTTACCAAATACTTTTGTCTAATTTTTAGTGGAAATACATTGAAATAAAACATAGCTAACTTATAAGTAACTTTTCAGTCAGAAATAAGAGCTAGTTTAAGTAAGTAGATCCTTTACATTGATGGTTCCATTTACAGATGATTTTATTTATAACAAGATGCTTTTTTAAAAATCAATTTCAAGAGTTAAACCAAACTCCTATTTCTTGCTTGAAGGTTCCTGAACATTAATTTTGAAGTGCACTCTTCTTTTTCTGTGTAGCTGGAGCTCAGACAGACTGGATGCCACAGCCAGTGCCGCTAAGGCTCTCAGTTGGATTTAGGTCCGGACTTTGACTAGGCCATTCTCACACTTGAATACGCTTCGGCGACAAACCAAAGCATTGTAGTGTTAAGCCCACAATTATTCAAAGCCATTTATATTTTAAATGATCGTCATTCAACCAAGAAATTGGACTTTGATCGAAAATGAATCGGGCATTTCTCAAAAAAATAATTCTAATTATATGACTTTTCAATACAGAATATAAATCTACACTACACTTTTGTTAAAAACTTTATGTATTTTCCTAAGAACTTAACAATTATGAGCTTGTTTTTTCATAGGATCCCAATGAAATAAACCGAAGTTTCTGATTAAACCACAACATGTGGAAAAAAGTCTAAGTGCCGTGTAACATTTAGCATCTACTCTGCTATGACTTTAAGATTGAATTTGTGAGGCAAAATGACCAAAAAGCCAAGTCCGTGCAGTGTTGTTCGTAAGCAACAGCCCCACCGATTACTGGAGCCTCCGTCTTGTGAAACAGATCCCTCCAGGCGGCGTCTTGGAACAAACAGCTGTAGCGGTGGTCAATCGTGCCGAGGTACTTGGAGACGGGATGCGCGCCTGAGGACAGCAGAGGCGTTTAAAATAAACGTGCGAGGGCGGCCGCGCTCCGACGTCACCGAGTCGATCTCTGACCTAAGGGGATGATGAGGAACCTCATGTAGCCGAGCCAGTCCGGCGTTTTGTGGGAGAGGTGGTCCACAAAGAGCCTCAGAACCGCGCTCAGGTAGTGCTGCGCTCCAGCCACTGCGATCTTTATGGGGATGGGCGTCTGGGAGTTACAGTTGCAGCTGCAGAACAAACACTGCGGTTTTGATTTTGGAAAGCGTTTGTTTGTTTTTTTTTGTTGTCCTAACAGGGTCAAAACGAGGGTCAAACTTACAATCTTTGGATGCGAGAGACAATGGTGTTGAAAGCAGCTTGGATGTCGGCCGTGGTGCACGTGCAGACCACGGGCAGATGGTGGTTCTGCAGCAAATCCGACAGATACTGACCAACAGGAGAGGAGGAACAGGAGATATAAGTTCACTAACAAGCAGACGGGAATAACGTGCACCGGAAATAATGTACAGCTTACAATTAGCGACGCACCGATCTACATTTTTCACTTCCGATATCCGAGGTTCAGCATCGGTCAATACAGAAAAACAGAGCTGAATTGACTTTAAATGCTTCTTTAAAAAAAAAAAAAAAACACAGAATGTGCTGAATTATAAGTGTATGTGAAAAATCTGCACCAGCACAGCTCACAAAGTTTGGTCAAACGTGTAACAAACACAACTTTAATTTATTCAGTCAGTGCGACTAGGAGTAGAACAGTCAACGGAAAATAAATAACAAAGAAAGTGAAGCTGATAAAAGCAAACCTTGGTCAAAAATGTAAAAAACAAACCTCAACAAGCCTTCTGCCAAAGGGTTCGGAAAGTACAATTAGGAACTCTAAAAATATAATGAAAAATAAATAATAAAGCATGACGTTGCTCAGAGCACAAAGCATAGAATTAGACTGCATAGATCTGCCCTTGTGGATAGGGCACATCGTCACAATATCACATCTATTGGGACCAATAAAGATATTAATATTCCTTCGGTACATCTCTACTTTGAAATCTGGATCAATAGTTTCAAGTTGTCGGTTCAAGCTTTCATAGGTCCCGTATTTTTCTGACTATAAGCCGCTACTTTTCACCTCCACACTGTGAACGGTGGGTGCAGCTTTCCTGTGGATTTTCCTTCCACCACTAGTGGGCTCTTTAGCAGGAAGTGAATCATTGGAAGTCAAAATTGGAAATCAAAGAAGAAAGCGCTAATTTTCACTTAGAACAAGCACATGCTAGCAGCCGGCACGACGGAGAAATTTCTTCAAACTCATATGACGCAGCTTTTAAGTTGAGGGCTATCGATCTGGCAGTGCAGGAGGGAAACAGAGCCGCTGCTCGTAAAACTCGGCGAGAACGGAACCATGGTTCACCGTTGGAGACGAAGCAGCAGCAGATTTATTAAGAACGCAGCCCCTCTGCTGCCTCCTTGTGGTAAACCGAGAGCGGCGGAGATGCCAGTGGCTTATAGCGCGGTACGGCTTGTATATGTAATTTCGAATTTAAAAAATGTAGGTGCGTCTCATAGTGAGGTGCGCTCTATAGTCCGGAAAATACGGGAGCTTGTCTCTGATTGGATCACATTAAGCAGCTGGTGTGAGAGGTGAGTTTGACCTTTCCCTCTGGTTCGTCTTCTGAAGACCTTACCTGACCTTGCCAGTCTGACGTGTTGATGAGGATGATGCTGTCAGGAAGGTGGTTATCAGACACTAGGATGTGGTTTAGTTGGTCATAAACTGTTTTTCTTGGGATCTGGACAAGCACAAAATGGCAAAACTCAAGATGTATTTTCTTTTTTATTTACTCTTAATGTTACTACTTTTATTATTATAATGGCTTAATGTAATAAAAATAAAAATAAAAAACATGTAGGAACTGAGAAGAAACTTGAAATCTGCTATAGTCACAAGGAGAAGCTGAGGATAATATCTTTGGCTTCTTCTCCAGCTGCAGCTGCGTTCCCCTACCTGTAGGTGGCACCGTGTGTCCAGGGACCGCTCGTTGTCCAGGCTGTTGGCCCTCTCGTTCTGGGGCCTGCTGGGCTGGCGCTCCTTCAGGGACGTGCTCCGACCTCGACGCCCTGCCAGCTTCGCTTCCTGCCTGAAAAAGGAAAACGAGACATAAAGACTAACCAGCAGTA
This sequence comes from Phalloptychus januarius, assembly GCA_902982915.1. Classification (NCBI taxonomy): domain Eukaryota; kingdom Metazoa; phylum Chordata; class Actinopteri; order Cyprinodontiformes; family Poeciliidae; genus Phalloptychus; species Phalloptychus januarius. The sequence continues at coordinate 4,025,786 of CADWAE010000093.1, forward strand.
ATTCACCAGCTTTGCCATTATATTTACCATAGAGACACTTTCTGAGCAGTGGCGTCACTAGGCTTATTTGAGGGTTGCAGAAGCCTCCTTGAAATATTCCCAAGTCCCACTTTAAATGTTATTTTTGTTGGGTTTTTTTTTTTTTTTTACAAAAAACTGTCAGTAAACTCAAGATAATGTGGCGAAAATCTGAGTTTAAATAAATAGTCATGTAAATTAACCATTTTTAGTTCAAATGTGATCTTAAATCTGTCAGTTTCCCTTTATTGCACGATCTAATAAACTCTGAGATTGGTGTAGAATGTAACTAGAACTATTTGGAAGCAAATATACGTCAAAGGGTGTAGAGCCACAAAAAATTATAATTACCTCAGCAACGTTTGCTAGGAAACCATTTTATTGTAGCGATTTGCTGTTTACAGTTATACTTTGCAGTAGAAGTTTTTATTTCCACTATTTCAAAAGTGGAAAAGCAACTTGCACATTTGCTCACAAGGGCTAACTAAGCCCCCCGAGCTCTTGTTAAAGCCTAGTGACGCTCCTGCTCCTGAGTATTTCTCCCATAAAGCGCACTCTCTTGGCTCCTTCAGGAAGGTGGCTAAGGAAATAATACCTGTTGGACGAAATGATAAGCGATTCTGTCTTGGTCATTTTGCCACTTGGTGGCAGTCTCTCTAGAAACGTGTCCATGTTGTCCATTTCCAGCTCTGTGGTGGGGGTCACCGCCTCGGGTTGCTCCTGGAGGAAAATGGAAAAAAGTCATAAAACCCAGCAGGTGTTTAGGGTATAAGCCAAAGGTGAAGGCACCTTCATGGGTCTGTACTCACAAAGGTGGCGTTGTCGCAGCCGCCATCGTCGGCGAATGTAGAGTCGCCGCACTTGGTTTTGTCCAGATCAAGCTGAAGTGACGTGGAAGGAAGCAAGACAAACAGACGGAAAGTCAGAACTGGTGAACATTTGAAGATGATTCTTAGATGATTTTTCACTGATAAACCACTGCTGGTTTAAACTGTCCATCCATTCCATCCATCCATCCATTTTCCTACACCCTTGTCCCTTACAGGTCGGGAGGGTTGCTGGTGTCTATCTTCAGCTATCGCTTCAAGCAAGAGGCGGGGTCACCCTGGACAGGTCGCCAGGGCAACACAGATACACAGGACAAACAAACATGCACACACTCACTCACACCTAGGGACAATTTAGAGGCCAATTAACCTGACAGTCATGTTTTTGGACTGTGGGAGGAAGCCGGAGTACCCGGAGAGAGCCCACCCATGCACAGGGAGAACATGCAAACTCCATGCAGAAAGACTGGGGCCGGGAATCAAACCCAGAACCTTCTTGCTGGAAGGCAACAGCTCTGGTTTAAACTGTCCTTGTTAGGGAAAACATGAGATCCAAACCAACTTAAACTTAAAGGAAAAAAGTCAAACCCACTAGTTCCACCTTTCATGCCATCAACTGTCAGTAGCAATATGTTGTTTTTTTCCCATCAATTTGGAGGAATTTGCTCCCACTCTTCTCAAATTTCAGCCATGCTTGAAGATCTTCAATCATGAACCGAATATGAGGTTTTACCAATCAGATTTAAGTCTGGACTTTAACTAGGACACTCCTAAACCTTTAATTGACCTTGACCTTTAGAATTGAGAAATCACTTAAACAGAACCTGTATGACGACATGAAGTAAGCTAAAACACCATGCAGAACATTATGTACCGATTTAAAAAAAACAGGTAAAAACCTTTTCATATTAAAAGTTTCCTTTGAAAATTGGCAACATTCTTTTTATTAATCCCACATTTCTCTACTTAAATTGTTTTATTTATTGGTAATATTGTCATTTTAAATGTCATTGTTTTCGGAAAGTGTAACTGTAACCATCATAATTAACAAAAATAAAGGCTTTCAAACATCCATCTGTGTTGGATTCATTTGTTTCAGTAAAGTGATAAAGTTCCTGAAATAAATGGACTTTTCAGTAACACTCTTAATTTATTGAATGGGTCCTGTACTTGAAACGGTGGAAGCATATTTTCTGAATCAGGTCTTTAATAACAGACAGAAAGTGGGTAACCGACCGGGCTCGGTGGCTCTCTGTGGCTCCGGCTGCTGTGGATGCTGCCGATCTCCGTCTGGGAGCTGGAGAGAGACAGTCCCTCGAAATATGGCCTGAAACACGGAGGAAATCAATTCATTAATTTTGTCACACTCTCGTCTAGGTGTGAAGGCCAGTCTGTCGCAGGGCAACACAGAGACAGACAATCAGGCACACACACACTCACACCTAGGGAGAATTTAGAGAGGCCAATTAACCTGACAGTCATGTTTTTGGACTGTGGGAGGAAGCCGGAGTACCCGGAGAGGACCCACGCATGCATAGGGAGAACATGCAAACTCCATGCAGAAGGACCCAGGCCGGGAATCGAACCCAGAACCTTCTTGCTGCAAGGCAACAGCTCTACCAACTGCGCCACTGAGCAGCCCAGTTTGGAGCTCCAATATGGATATTCATGCTTTATTGTAAACAATAAGGTGTGAGTTTCCATTGCTTTATTCTTTGTCTCATTGCGTACAGGTTGTCGTTTCTTCTTTGCGTTCTTTGTCTCTTAAAATAGAAATATTCATGGACTTAAAATACCGAATCTGATCCTAAACAGACAAACACTAAAAATGTTCACACACACATTTACTTTTTCCTTTTCTTTTTGGCTTATAATAATCATGCAGAACCGTTTTCCCAAACATAATCCATGAAATGTCAACAGATAAGTAACTAGAGACGTCAGATCGGCCCACAGCTCACTTCAGTTTGGGTTTTGGAGTGCTGAGGACGCTGTCGTCATCGTCCAGCTCCGGGCAGCTGTCGCTGGGGTTCTCAAACTCCACGCTGTCCAGGTCCAGATCCTCCTCCTCCACCTCGGGAGGCGGCTCCGCCGGGTCCTGCTCCGAGTCCAGCACCTTCGCGGGCGGGCACACACACACACACACACACACACATCAAACCGGTCGGTCAACAAGAGAAGCAAGAGACTCTCTGGAGATAAAACAAGATAAAACAAAAAAGTAAAAGAAGAAGAAGAAAACATACCTCATCGGAAACTCGGAAGCGTTTCAGCAGCGCCACCACTCGCTGCTTAAAGTTCTGCTGCTAAAATGCAGGAAGGGAAACCACCAGGGTCAGTGTGAGACACGCCTCTGGTTCAGAAGTTTTTTGGGGTTTTTTTTACCTATTCAACAGTAAATTAAGCAAGAACTATTTTAACTACAAACAAATAATACGTTTTGGTTTTTTTCCTTTGTTTTGTAGGAATGGGACCATAGATTAAAAACTCAGAATGTTTTTTTTTCCTTGTTAAGTGAAAGGCATCCAGTTTTGTTAGTTACTTAGGGTTCAATTGGAGAAATCTGAAAAAAAAAGTTCATATATTTTCAGCAATAAAAACAGGATTCATTTAAAAACACTGTATTCAAACAAGTTTTAATACAGCAATTAAAGGCGGATTCAGATGCACTAAGGTTTACATTAAGAGTGTAAGTCAATGCGTAGGAGATCAAAGGAAACCAGAAACCTTGGAAAATGTTGCATCTAACATTTTTCACAGTACATTTAAAAAAAACCATATAGATTCACTTTTTTGGTACCGTCTAAACACTGAGACCAAGCAACACGGAGGCATCTGTTCTTCAAAGTCTTTCTTTGAAGGTTTATTATCCCTTAAAGGGACATTGCAGGAAAAAAATGACAAATAATAAACCTTCTCGTGTGCACAAGATAGTGTCTGGTGCTCTGTCGGAGCATTACGCAGAGCCATGAGTTTATTTTCATGCTTCTTTGAGTTCTCCGTCTCATTTTGCATCTCTTACCCTGGTGATAGAGGGAGTCCTCACGATGGACCTCCTCTGCTTCTTTGGTTTCCTCACGTCAAACTCATCGTCCTCCTGATCCTGAAAGACGAAGGAGGAGGAGACAATGTCTGAAATCTTCAGGGAAGAGACAGACATTCTTGTCTTTTTTTCCCCCTCATTATCTATAAACCGATTAATCTCATGACCTTTAAAGGTCAAACCTATCCGCTCACCTGTCCCTGCACTGCGTCGTCACTGGCCTCCTGCTCCGACGAGAAGCTCTCGTACTCTTCTTCCGAGTAGTTATCTACGGGACACAATCAGCGCATTGTTGTTTTTTTATTTCTTTAAAAAATTATTTGAAAAACAGATTCGCGATTTATTTACCATATCAAACATCAGGTGATTAGTTTGTCGCTGGGGGAATAAAAAAGCAAAGGCCTACCGGTGCATTTGATCTTCTGACCTCCCTGCAGGGCGGCGTCCTCGTGGTCTATCGGCTGACTGACAGGGAGAAGATCCAGATCTCGGCCACTTTGCCCAGCATCTCCTTCTGGTTGCTGCAGAGAGGCAGAACCTGACCTCCCTCTGTCGGATGCTGCATCACCTGGGAGATGCGGGAAAAACTAAATTCAATGCAGAAGAAGGGGCGATGTCAAAGGGATTACAAATGAATTAAAAGAAAACAACAAGCTGAATTTGCAATAAATGCAGCTCTTGATTAGACTTCTAAATAACCATACTGGTCAAAAGTTCAGTAAAAGTCAGACTGATAAATCCTTAAAACGCTGCAAAGTTTACAGTCTATATAGTAAGAGAAAGGGTTATTACTGATTTTAGCTCTAGTGTAAAAGTATTCAAGCCCCTTTAACTTGTCCCCATTTTGTCACAAAACAGTCATAAACTTCAATTTATTTATTTAGCGTTTGTTTTATAGGTCAACACAAAGTATCATGTAACTGCGAAGTGGAGGAAAAATGGCGCCAGGTTTTACAACTCCGACTACCTCCAGTTTCAACATGGCCGCTCCTCTTGTCAACATTAGTAAGATATAGTGGAAACGTGTTTATTTAACCAGACACCCATGTAAAAGCGCGTCGGAAATTAATGTTACCTGATGCGCCTTCAACCGAACAAATTAAAACTGGTGTTTGCTCACGGAAGGTAAAGCTTAAAATGACGTTTGTTTATGTGCGTCGCCATGTTGAAATTCCGGCCTCTTAGCTAGAACGCGGTAACGTCGGGTCTGACGTCAAACCCAGCTCCACTTCCAAATTAATCCGAGCGCAGAAGAAGAAGGCGCACTGTGTTTGAAGACCCTGCTCGGAGTCTGCCGCAAGGGGGCACTGCAGTCCCACGTCCAAAGAAGGCGCTCCGGTCAGGTGAGGACAAAAACAATGCTCGTTTTCTACCCTATGGAGCTAAAACTGTCTCATAATTCACAAGAGCAGAAAAAAGCTGCAGGAAACACGGTCTCCTCTCTGCTCTCATTCCTTGGAATGAAGCGTTTGAGACTGAATCAAGAGCTGTGACTTTTAGTAATCGGCTAAAAGATTCGCACATTCTGCTGTTTTTTCTTTTTAACCACTTGATCTCATTCAATACAATATTTTAAACACATAAAAATACATGTAAACAAACAATTCAGTCCCTTTTTTTAAATAAGAAAATGAACATTTTGTTGGCTAAAATGCCAAAACATACTGAACCCTCAATCTCTGGTGATGTCTGTTAACTTTTTAATTTTTTTAAACTTAAATATATGAAGATACATTTGTGCGCAAACCAGCACAAATGTAGCACAGTCGATTCACACCATAACTCGACAAATCGACAAGAAGCTGAACTTGTCGATTTGAACTTGTTCAGCTTTCCACTGAAACAGATTGTGTTTCCTGAAAAATGTGGAAATATCTTTTTTTTTTACGTTTTGCTTATTCATAGGTAAGGTGCTTGATTCTTCCCTCTGTTTTGGTTCAGCGTGAATGTGTTTGCTCTGCGACTAAAAGCACACCTGGGTCACTGATTTCTGCTACACTGCGGCTGCTCGGCTGATCTGGAGGCATCAGCCGAGCAGACTGGATGACTCAACAGCGCCACAGCGCTGTGTTTCATTTCTTCCTCTAAAATCAGGACAAGCCTCTCTGTCCCCCACTGCATCCCGGAGAGACAAAAAAACCCACAACTTTGCCTGTTCAGCTGAAAAATTAAAAAATGTCTCTGTTTTGTGGCTTGGTAAAACCACATCCTGTGTTTGTTTGTTTTTTAAACCTCACTCTGGCTCAATGGTGTCTTTTTCTTTTCTTCTCTCAGCTGCTGAGCCTTAACAAGCCCCGCTGAGCTTTGGCAGCCATATGGGATCTCCTCTGTGTGTGAGCTTCGTGTGCGCTGAAACTGAGCTCTTTTATTTGCGTAAGCCATGCTTTCTTCAAGCAGAGGAAACTGTTTTCTGTGGGGGATGCAGTAGGGGGAGTTGGTGACCAGTTTGTTGAATCTTTAAAGATACATTACTCATTTCAGAGCCAACTTTGACTTGTTTCCTGAAATCAGCGGCAGTTTGCGACGTGGGAAGAAGCCCAGGGCGGCATCTCATCCGGGGGATGGCATGAGGTGCCACAATGGTAGTACACATAATTTCAAAACTGTTTTATTAGTTAAACAATTTAGAAATACCTTATAAAAATAGTATGTATTTTCCATAGCATTTATTTTTTGTGTTTGTATTGTATACTATAAACTTAATGATGTAGGGCATGTGTCTCGCTATGGGTGTTGATAGTATTCTAGTTTTTTCCATCTTTTTCAAATAAAAAAATAAATATTGGATTGTGTCACAGTGGAGCATGTCCGTGCTGCCAGGAGGCGGGGGGGGGGATTTGAACAGAAGTCAAGAAGAGAAGACACACTAATGCACTCTGGACCATGTGACACCCTGGAAATGCTAGCGAAGGCTCCAGGATAATCTAGGTCTGTCAGACACAAAAGAGTATTCTTCAGATCTATTTGGGCAGGTTGTTCTTGCACTGTGTGACTCTAAAAGGCCAGAAGTCTTTAAAGGGGAAGCAGCAGCAGTTGCAGCAGACAGCGTGGTAGTCGGACCTTCTGGCTCTCATTACGTTTCCCTGATCTTTCCGACACCAACAGCCTGTCAGAGCCAAAACACCTTTCTGCTCCCGCCTAACCGCAGACGGCCAGACAACACAAAGGGCAGCGCGGGCTTATCGCTGCTGTTTTATCACCTCCCGTTTTCACTGGCGTGGCTTACAAAACTTGAAATCTGCAGGGAACAAACTGAAGATGGACGAGCGTCGTATGAAGCGGTCACGCCGTACCTCTGACATATCGATAGATCCCACGGCCAAAGTCTTGTAGCCTAGAATCGTTCGGTTCTTGTACCGTTTCCGTCTTTGGAGCATTATCTGCAGCTTGTTGCCTTCTCTTTTCAAGAAGTGTGGGTAAAAAAAAAAAAAAAAAAAAAGACTTTTTAATCAACAGAATGTAAAAAAAATCTGGTAAAAAAAAAAAAAAAAAAAAAACAGATGTTTTTTTTTTTTTTTTCAAAAACAAAACATGAATAATTGTAATTTTACTTCTCCGAGTAAGTCTGTACAGGAAAAGATGCCAGATGGTATATGACCACATTTAAGTCAGTCTTAGCTAAACTGCAATATAAGGAGTGAATACTTAATAGTGAATTCATTAGCCATTTTTACACAAGAACATGCTAATGCAAACCCAAACTCAGCTAATGTCATGATGAAGAAAAACAAAGTTGGTTATAGGAGAAAGGCAGCATAAGGTGGAAAATAATAAAATGGAGTCTGGCAGCATACGTGTACAGGGAGGAGGATGTTGTATATTTGACTAATCCAGAGACGATAAGGAGCCAGACTCTGATGAACTGCAGTGAATCAAAAAAGGATGAACAAATCGTACATAATAGCTAAGATGATTTACTAGTGTCGGAAAAGTCCTCCGTCTTTCTTCTCCTAAGTTAAGTCCTCTTCTGAAGCATCATGGGAGATTTATTCCCTCCTATTAAAGCTCAACAAATATAGTCTGCTTTTGAACAAGATATTAACTACATTTCTATAAAATAACAATTACAACTCAATAGTAACTTATATTGCATTATAATATCCCAAGTAATAAGTCATAAACAAGTCCTGGTTAAACTCTAAACAAATCCTCTATGGAGAATCTGCAGTGACTGTTGAGGTTAAAGAAAGTTGCAGATTTTACTCCAACTTTACAATCCAACATGGCTGCTTGCAAAAAGAAGATAAGCTACATGGTTGCTCTTCTGTTGGTTTCTCTCTCTGGGTAGAACCCAAGATTGATTTATGAGAATAATCATAAATTAGATTGCACTGCTAATGTTATCAACTTCATTCAAGTCATTTTTTTTAGTTATCATAACGGATAATAATCTGTGCTCTGTCGAAAGCCGAACACAACAAGCTCTCTTGCGGGGCCCCTGCTGGTCTGGAGGCTCGCTTACACCTCAGAAAAACCCACGTTAGGAGCGGATCGTGTGAAACTGATTCAACTGTTTACAAATCTGAAACAGAATACTAGTTAAAGCTCCAACTGCGGAGAAATAACATGTCAGTATGTGTCACCGCACTCTTTGTTCGTCACATGTAGAGCCAAGGCTGAATAGTAATGGAAACACATTACCTCCACCAAACATCGACATGGGGTTTGTTCTGCTTTACCTGCAGGGAGAAGGTGAGAGCCAGGTCAGTCTCCACTGAACCACTAGGTGGCAGCACAATCTCATGGGACCGCAAAATGCGTTTGGAGCCCTGTGGAAGAAAAAGTTATAAAAAATGTTCACAACGTCCTAGGAGGTACTCGGTACAAGAGACGCTCACAGCGGACTTTTATTGGATAAACTATTGGTTCTTTTCGATATGTATGCCAAAACACAGAAATACATACCTGGATCTTGACTGCAATGACCACAGAAATGAGCTCTTTATCGAGCTCCTTCATCACCACCAGCTTTTTAAGAGTCAGGCTGCACAGTCTGCAGAGAGCAAACAGACGAAAGGAGAGGTGGAGGTTCAGACAGCTCTTCAAGTGTGTTTTCACATGCACAAACAGGTGAGTCATGCACAACAAGTCAAGCTGTTTATCAAACAGTGGGATGAACGCTTTGCGGAGGAGAACGCCGCTGTGGCCCCGCCGGCCTCCTCCAAGGAGCAAACAGATTGATCACGTCGGTATTGCTTTGACACGTAAACAGATTAATCGCATGCTTTCTCTACAGTGAGGCAGCGTCACTTTCTGCAGCAGCTACAGAAAATGTCACCTACTTTGTTAACGTGCATGCTAGTAATGGCCAAATGAAAGAAATAAAAAACATGATTAGACATGGGAATGCATCTTACTTCCTTAAAAATTCCATTGTGCCCTCGACTTAGGTTAGGTTTGTAATTAACGAGTTACTAAACTAGTGCAAAAATATGTAAATTAGCAAAATTGTCACTTAGAAAAACAAATGTTTTGGTTTCATTTCCTCTGTCCTACGGTTTGAAATAAAATAGTTTAATCAAGTTGCATTGTTTTGTACTAAAAGAGTTCATACAAAAGAAATGTAATTGTTAATGTTGACCCACTGGACCGGGGGAGGCAGTAAACCAACCGTTAGGCCTGTCAGGTTAACAAACTTTGCTGGACGATAAATTGTTCCAGAACTTATTGCGATAAACGACAATATTGTGGTTTGGAGACCATTTTCAAGTTATAATGGCAGAATAATGCAAGAACACATTTAACGTTTCAATATTTAAAATATCCGAAATAACCAAAGAAAACAACAGAAACAACAAAAAAATGAAGCATGAAGTCTTTGTAAACAACATTTTCTTTAAAAATAAAATGGATAGTTGAGCTTAAAGCACCAGACTGAAGACTTGCATCAGTCAGTTCTTGGTAAAAATAAGAAAGAGAGAAAAATCAAGCAAATGAAAATGATTGAGATTCTTTTAAATCATCATACGGTTAATTGATTTATTGTTTATTGTGACAGGCCTACTAACTAGTGATATAATGCTAGTTTATTGTGTTTATTTTGATTATCATCAATCTCTATTGAGAATTGTCAAAAACTTACTTCAATTCTTTTTGTTCTAGTGATACTGTGATGTAAACTGTTGCAACCACGCTTGAGCAGCCATTTTTATCACCTCAAACAATCTTTTAGTTTTGGTTTGGCTCGCTTTGCATAACGTTAAATTGGATGCTAAACACAAAAATAAGTGTTTCATCTTCCATCTGCTGCCTCTGCTTGTGGTTCAGAGACTCGTTTTGTGTCTGAATGCAGACATCAAGCAATCCTGACGGACGTTTTGCTCTCTTTGGACTCCCACATCAAACAGTTGGTAAAAAAAATACTACTAGAATATTTGCTCTTTAAAATCAAGTACTTCTATTGAGGATAAGTAATAAAATATTGCGGAGGGTTCTTTTCTGTTTCACATAATTCCAGAAATGCCGAATGTCTTTTTTTCTTTTGTAATCAATTCATCCTCTTGAGAACCTTTATTCGTGTTTGTCATAATTTTTCAACCATTCGCGTAGTCTTACACAGAAATCTATTCTTCCTCTATACATCCTCCAAAAACAGTAAAGAGGGACCACGATGTTGAAATGAAACAAGAAAAATACAAAGATTTAATCCCTCACTCACGGAATCGGCCTCAAATACATCTGAATTTGAAGGAACTGAAACGTCATAAAAACCAACTTAAATCGATGTAATTTTTATTTTTATTATTTGGTCTTTTGTGACAGCTCCGCATGTCATCAAATCCCCTTTAGGTGTCATTTATCTTTTATTACTTGTTCTGTAAGTCATTTTTATTTTTACCATCATTCAAATCCTTAAAATGTTGCAGTTAAATAACATACGACTAAAAGACTGAAATACAAAATAAAAACTGACCTGAAAAGCTAATCAATGCTTTGCTTTCTGAGGAGCCCCATGCTTGTTCATTCTTCTCCACCTCCTCACATCTATACCTTGTGGAGGTTTTTTTATTTTGGTTTTTGTTAGTATGCAAGCCGAATGCTCCTGCAGAGGCACAGTGGGTTGCAGCTTACACAGAGTAGAGCTAATAAAAAAAATTTTAAAAAAATCCTGAAGGCACTGCATAACATTTCCTAATACAGTGGCTGAAAACTGACTATAAACAAAGCTGGCATTTTGGATTATGTCAGTCGTGCTTCAAAAATTAACTGTTTTACCTGTCTGTGCATGCTAGGTCACAATTGTAAAGTAAAAAAAAAACACTGCAGGTATTGATGAACTCAAATATGCTTCCAATCATTTCAACCAACTTCCTGCGCCACAAACTCAAAGTGGTTTCTGTGACTAAAATGTTCTTCTCATTGGGATTACTGAAGCTCAACTACATATCATTCAGTTTTATCATCTGCCTTTAAAAGTCACCTATTCATTCTGGGGCTGAATCGATTAATTGGATTAATCGCGATGAAGCGATTATTGAAATAATCGTCATCTAACTTAGTAATCGACTGATCGTTAGGCTCAAAAATGGACATTTGCTGAAACAACAGCACAGTCACAGGAGCAAGTAAGCCAAAACTGTACCAAAATATCTACATTTTACATTTAAGGTAAACAAAGAGCTGTCTGTGAATACACTCTACCCAGAATTACTCAGATGAAGCTTCACTCAGTTTGAATTCTGTAAAAATAAACAAATACATTAAATAGTCACCTGTTAAGCACCGTTTGCTATTAATCGGTTAATGAAAAAACATGACTCACTAGCTCAGTGCTGCACTGTATTAATGTTAAGTCAAGCAGAGAGGACAGAGCTTTTCACATGTTGATGTTAGAAATACTTTTTTTAGCCACAAATGAATCCTTTGCTACAAATGAACAAGCAAAGGAAAACTGACATTTTATTTTAGGTAAAAGAAAAAAAAAAGTTGTTTTTATTTGAAAAAAGAAATGTATTTATTTGTTTACTTGCACACTTTAATGTATGTCCAATATAGCATAAAAATGCTTAAGTTCAAATAAAAATCTGCAGAATGTGACAATTTTTTTGGAGTCGATTAATCGTATGAACAATTGATGACTAAAATAATCATTGATGCTGCCCTAAATTTATTAAATAAACTAAAGCGTAAAATGTGTAAGGCTTCAGAGAGCATTAGCCCAAAACAAAATCTGATTGGGAATCTGTGACAATGGCTGATTGTGGATGCTCCCCATTCGATCTGATTGAGCTTAAACTATTTTGCAATAAATAACACACACACACGCACGCACGCAAATGCACACACGCAAAAAAAGAAAAAAAAATTTAATCACAAGGTGTATAAAGATGGTAGACATGCTCCCAAAGACTAGCAGCCAAATATGTCTGAATTCATATGCACACCACACTTTTCAGATTTGTAGCCATAAATGCTGCTTATATGATTATTTTTGCTTCCACACCACAGTTATGCATCTCTCTGTTCATCATTCACCTGATCAGGTTTGCAGTCATAACGTCAAAACTCAAGGAGAAAATCCAGAGGTATGAACACTTTAGCAAGGCAAAGAGTGGAGGAAAGCAGGATACTGGACTGTTGGCAAGCTGATGGAGGTATTGTTAGGGTAGTGTGTGTGTGTGTGGGGGGGGGGGGTGTGCGTGTGTGTGTGTGTGTGTACAATAGGTGCTTTAACAAGCCTGTCACGATTTTGGAGACTCTTCCTCCCATGAGGGGTAGAAATTTCCTTTAGAGGAGCTTTCTGTGGTTCTTTGACTAAATCATTCAGACCAGCAGCTCAGAAAAGCTCCGTTGATCACATGGCTCGCTTCCTTTTCTCTGCAAAATTAAACCATTAACAGAGCAGTTGCTTGGAGTGACATCACGGCTAAATCACCCTGGGATACGAAAAAAAACTCGGCATTGGAAGTCGTCGAGAGTTGGGCTGAAACTCCCCGCTGTAGGTAGAAAACAAAGAAACGGTTCACCAATGAACTACACATTCACCGCGATTAAGACTTGACCACACGTGTAATCTAACTCCTCTGCAGATCTCCTATTTCGAGAACAGGAAACAGAAAGGTGAGGCGGCGAACAAAAGCAAGGAGCGGCGGTATCGGCAAAGGCCTTTCAGAAAGCGCACGCTTTGCTGAGTGGCGTAATTACAACACTGCGGCTCTGCGGCCGAGTGGGTATCAATCAGCTTCGACTCGGGGGTGGCGGGGACAAACTGGGACGGGGGCGGGAGAAGAAGAAGAAGAAGTGATGACAATGGCAGGTTTGAAGGAACCCCCGGCAATCTGAATGAAGACCTTTCTCCACTCCAGCTGACACCACCCGAGAAAAGACGGGGGCACAATGGACGCCGGCCAAAAGAAGGCTTGCATTGTCCTGAGAGCTTCTCACGTCTAGACAATGCTCTGCATTCTTCCTGCTCCTGTTTGGTATTCTTCCTAGTTTCCACTGATCCCAGTCCCACTGCTCCATCTATCTCAGATATGCAAGGTGGCTGGAAGCTGGTCTGCGGGGGTTAGAGCGGCAACAGCAGTCGAACGATTGCAGATGTCCTGAGATGCACTTGCAAGAGAAAATGGAGTGGTGATAAACGTGTTGCCGTTTGTTCATGTAAGCTGGGTCTATCAAGGAATTAGTCAGAATGATTTCCTGCAATCACTCACTGAGAAACTCTCCCCACTCAGCTCCTTCAGACTAGCCAGCAGCAATTAGCAAACATCTAGTGGAACTGCCCATCTGCTGAGCTCATTATACAAGCTACTTCTTCGTATCTTCCTGAAGGCGGAGCTTCAGGAAGAGCAGGACTGTCTTAAAGAGACAGAGGCCCAATTTCAAGACGTTAAATTGCAAATTTCTTTTAAGTCGTATTTGATATATAAAGCATTTCTATACAAATTTAATTAAACAGTCACAAAATCCGTGTTATAAAATAGAACACGGAATTTCTGGAAAACACATGGTACAACCCCTTAAAGTTTTGTTATCCCCACTGTGAGAGCTGTAATCTCTGCTCCAGGTGTCTCGCCGGGGCTCAACCAGACATGTGCCGTCTTCAGTTCTACGAGTGGAATGGCAATGCTGATTAGAACCAATGAGGATGTTAAATATTTACACCAACTTTGTGCCTCGTCTTCCATCGAGCCTCGTTTCGCTCAGGTCGCGGAAACATCGGGAAAATAAAAGGAAGACGTGTCAGTGGGCAGAGTCTTTCACAAAGCGACTTAAACAGTTAAGACGTAGCTAACGATAATTAGCTCTAACGGTTTGGCAGCCGGGTCAACCTCTCTGCTCCTTCCTCGCCACACAAGGACAGAAGCAGCAGTCGTCTCTTTCACTGAAGGCCTCCTTCTTCCCATTACCTAACACCAGCACACACATCCCCAAACAGACGCTGTTCTGAGAGCTCGGCGGAGAAATCTGCGTCCTTCTCCGTTCCCCTGCAGTCACCCTCCTCTTCCCCTAGAGGCTCGGCTGAAACGCACGGCCTCGGAGTCTGGCGCCGACCCAATCTCCAACTCGGCGGTCGGCTTGGCGCAGATGCTCCGGCGAACCCGGAGCCGAGGAGCAGAAAGGCGCTTTAAGCGAAGCTGCAACAGGTTTCGTCTGACGCAAACGACAGAAAACCATCTGGAAGTTGTTTTGGTGTCACGCGATAGGAGACAGAAAGAATGTAAACACACAGCGCAGCCAAACCTGATCGGGAGCCAGAGACGGTGTCGGCCATGTTTAATGGTAAAGACGTGGGAAATATTTTATTGCAGTTGCATATTCTCTAGTGGCCAAAAGTCCAGACTTCTGAACATTTATTCAAATTTAAGTGATTTATGACAGAATATTTCCATTAGCAAAATTATTTGCACAACTGTTTTTGCAAATAGCACGGCATTTAGTCTTCTTCTTTGTCTCTTTAAATCCAGAGCATCCAGAGTACTGGTTCCTACACACTCTTAGGCTTTAGTAGTTTGTGTGGAGCACTTTCTGACAAAAATGACTTACAATCGCACAGTGATTGCGAAATACAGTCATGTATTATGTTTCATTTTTGAGAAAAACAATAGAATTTTTAGTTTCAGAGCCATTTTTCAAAGTGGACATTTTTGATGAGGGAAGGTGAGGGCAGGAAAAGCTGACTTTTCAAGCATCACTCCTAAACAGTTAATTAGCATGTAAACAATGTGGTCTGATGAAATGTTATTAGCTCCCTTTACAGTAGATTTGAGAGAGAATCAATGCCTAAATATCTAAATCCATCTATATCTAAATATTCCATGCCTCAATATTAAAAAACTTTTTTTTTTGTAAATACACAACAATGTGTGTGTTTGCATTTTTGTACTTTATGGATAGATTGCAATTGTGTCGCTTTGCCCATGAATCATGCTACACGGATAAACTCTGGCTTGACTGAATGGTTGTCATGGAGATCCGGTGAACCAGAGATGCTACTTTCCGCTGCAGGTCTCTAGCAGAGAGCCTCTGAGATTAGAGTTGTGTCTCTACCGTCCAACTCACCGTATGACAGCAGCAAGACAAACACAGGGTTCTCGGGAAAGCTAGTGGCCGGTGGCTAAGGGGAAGGGGCCGGTGTCGCGTCCTTTTTATACCCCCGGGAAACAGGAAGCCCTGCATTATCAAACAAAAGTTCCTCGAGTTTTGATCGGTCTTAAGAAAAAGTACCAACTTTAAAAAAATAAATCAAAGGAATTGTTTTTTTGTTTTTTTAAATGTAAACGCTGATTAGCCACTCAAATAACAAAAACAGAAAAGTACTCTAATTCCGCAGTGGTTATGCTATATGAAGCACATATAGGTGAACTCTGAGGCTCAGACCTGGGGGATTTATTCTTCTATATCCCTCCTTTCATTTTCACAGTTGAGCTGGGAGAGAGCAGAGAGCCGTCATTTCACAGCAGGTAGACTCCTTTAAATCCACAAAGCATCGATGTTGCCCTTCACCAAAAGAAATCTCCAGGCTTCTTTCTGGAACTTTTCATTTCGGGAGTAAATCTCATTTCCGAATGCGTCGGCTTGGAATTGGATTCCGAATCACCTTTCACCGTTCGCCTCAGCAGGGCCGCTCTGACGTTAGGTTCTCCCACTCTCACAGCGAAACACGACAAATTATACTCTTCCACATGTTTCTGAAGGCTGTGGGTGAAGTGGAATGATTTTTCACTCCAGCACAAAATGGCAGCCCCTCATTAGACGATGTGAAGCTAATTGGCGTGCCGTTAGCAACGACAGTCCAAACATTCCCACACATGACGCACACAATCGCTTCAGAGTCAAGTCTGACTACAGGACAAGACTGGACTTCCTGTTCATGAATCGGTCCAGCACCTTCCTCACAAACGTGGAATTAATAATTATACACAAAGATCCGATATTAATATCATTATCGACACCGATACTGAAAACAATTCTTGTTCAGGTATCGGTGACAATGTGCTCTATCCATAAGGGCAGATCTATTCGGTGTAATGCTATATTTTGTGCTTTTTGGCAACGTCATGCTTTATTGCTTATTTCACATCATATTTTAAATTCCTAATTGCAATTTCTGAACCATTCCGAAGGGAGGTTTGTTGCAGTTTATTTTTTTCATTTGTGACCAAATTAGTCAACCTATTGTTTTTGTCAGCTTCAGTTTCTTTATGTCACATCGGTAGTTACACTCCTAATTGCACTGACTGAACAAATTAAAGTTGTTTTTACATGTTTGCCCAAACTTAGTGAACTATATACACATTTGTAGTTCAGTACATTCATTTCTGTGTTTTGGTTTTCTGTATCGGCATCGGCTGAGACTAAAACTTGGATATCAATATCGGAAGTGAAAAAAGTGGATCGGTATGTCACTTCTGGATGTTATTCAGAGAAAATATGACTGATTGGAAATGCACAGCACAGTTTGCAACTGTTTGACAATATGTATTGGTGTTTCTCATAAAATCTCAACAAAATCCACTACGTAGCAAAACATAAAAGAGTTTAAGGGGTGTGAATACGTCTGCCGGATTTCTATTCCTGTTCCTCTGAAAGCCTCTGCACACACGATCTTCGGACATTACCACATGAGACCAGCCCTGGCAGGCCGAGATGAGCTCAAACTCAGCGGCAAGCCGGATCTGGTTTCCTCTAAAGTTTGAAACACAACCCTGGCAGTAAATCGACAGATGCTGCACATAAAGCCATCGCACACACCCATAACTGCTCACCGCTGATGAGATCTTTTTAGTTGTTTTTTTTTTAGATACATTAGGTTGGTGTTCATGTTCTCTTTGAATCGTCGGGGGTTGCCATGGTGCAGAGTGCAGATGGTTTGAGCTGGTAAAGCACTGCACTTAGTTCTCGTCTCGTTATATGTTGAGTGCTCTTATGTTCATTTCGATGTGCGTCATAACGAGGCACCTTGTGTTCTGACATTTCCGTGAATGCAGGCGGAAAAGCGCCAGGTAGTCCACAAAAAAAAACAAACAAAAAAAACATTCTTCCCCGCATTGACTGACAACATTATGGATAAGGAGTGTGGAAAAAACAAAAATGCATGTTAGCTTTTTTATGAAAAAGACAGAAATTAGCTGAAGTATAACTTCTTCAAAAGCAGCAACCAAAACCGACAATCAGATTTTGAAGCCTTAGAACAAACGACCATATTAGCACTCTGAAGAAACTCAAGAGCTGCTAAATACTCTACACTTCCTAAATCAAAACACCTGATGAAAAACACCAGCCCTCCTGGTTGAAAGAGACAATAATCATTCTCTAAGTAAACCAGGGATCCACCAAGCCACTTCTGACACTTCCGATACCGATACAGATATCTACGTTTTAGTGTCGGCCGATACCGATCTGATACAGAAAAACAGCTGAAATAACCACAAATCTTTCTTTTTTCTTTTGTCAAAATAGGTATAAATGTACTGAATGAGAAATGTATTTGATAGTTCTGCTCCAGCACAGCACATTTAAATTACACCCTTAGCTTCACTAAACTTGATCAAACATGTAAGAACAGCTTAACTTTAATTTGCTCAGTCAGTGCGATTGGGGATATAACAGCCAACTTCAAACAAATAATGACGAAACTGACAAAAACAAAATGTAATAAACTGCAACAAACCTTCTTTCAGAAAGTGTTATCAGCTATTTTAAATATAATGCAAAATAAGTAATAAAGCTTGATGTCGCTCGGAGCATAAAGTATAGAACCATTGAATAGATCTGCTCTTATAGATTGGGCACATTGTCACTGATACCCAATCTGGAAAGTTTTCTCTACATTGGTACCAATACAGATATTAAAACTCTATTGGTGCATCTCTAGTGTAAACTTAGAAAGACATTGGTAAATAGATTTGTGACTAATTCTCTCTTTTGTTATTTTGGCCATTTAGCTAATATGAATTATTTAAAATAAGAGACATTTGGTCTTACTTAACTTCACACAGATTTATAAAAAACCATTCTAATCAATCCCCGTATTTAAACCTTTGGTTCATCTTATATAATTAAAAGTGGAAAAACTATTTTAAATGCCTTATCATGGTCTTTTTCTTTCTTTTTATAACACTTTTACAGTGGTGTGTATACTTTCTACCAGTTTAAATCAATGTGTCTTTATTTCCTGTACTGCACATAAGCTTGCCCTGCTTTTTCTTTTGTCCTGCCTCACAAACCTTAATGTGGATATTCAGGTTTGCCTGTATTTATAACACTTTCAGCATCAGAACAACTCAGACTCAAAATGATCTATGTTTTGGTCCCCATGGTTACATTAATTATGATGTCTGATGTGCACACCGCATGTACAATGTATGTTACCATAGCGACGTGTTTAACTAGTTTAGTTACACCTCATATGTTTGTTTGAACATTCTTGCCGAATGACCTGAACTGGCCAATCAGAGATGAGTATTCCTAACACCTGGGACTCGTTAAAATCCAGGTGAAATATAGTTCCAAGAAGAGTAACTTTATGTAACTCATATAGCTACACAAGCTTGTATTTTCTCTCATCTTGTGAAAAAATGCTTAAGTGATCTAAATTCAGACATCTATTGGGGTTTGTCTTCTCTGTCTATATTTGCTTCACTTTTTTCACTCGTCTTTCTTTCCCTCCCTCAAATGTAACCCATCTTATGCTTTATGAGTCTCAGTGAAAAATAGTGCGGCGTCAAGGACTCTTGTCTGAGCAGCAGAGAGTTGGGAGTTTGTCAGTAATTGCTGCTGGATCAAAGTCTTCTTCCATCCTGCAAACTTTTTGTCTACCAGTGATTTAAAAAGGTCAGATCTGGAGAACGGATCAGGTCTTCATGGTGAAAATGTAGAAAAAAAGGGACCTAGCTTTTTCAGGAAGAGAAAAAAAGTCATACACACCTTGGGGATGTTTTGGAAAGATCCGACTGACTGAGAGGCGACTGCAGCAGGTGCCAGGAAGACCGTACGCGTTGTTCAATTCAGTCATTTCAAGCCTCTAGTCTCTTATGGAACTTGTCATGTTTGGAAATGTTGATGCTAACAATCTAATAAATCCCCTCATGTATTTTTTGCTCTGTGGAGGTTTTTATATTTCCTCACTGATGTACAAGGAGTTTCTATATTCTTTAATCTCTTCCATCAGGTGTACTTCATAATTCGACTCCATTTTGTCCACAAGGTGGCAGCAACTCGCAGCCTTATCAGCCAAGCGACGCATACAAAACAGTTTGGAGTGAAACCTAGCGGTTTCCATCCGATTGCCAGGGATTTTTTTTTTTTCTCTGTCGCAAAAAAAAGAAAGGAAGCAAAGAAGATGCATATTAGGCGTTTGGATCTACTGGTTTGGAGCGAATCAACAAGCGCAACTTTGTCACGTGTTGAGGTTGCGTAAAAGAGATTTTCGGGAATGTGTTGTTATCGAGCAAGTTATAGACTAATTGTTCTGTCACGTCAACTAGTATTGGCGAAGTTACATGAAAGAAATGCAGTTCCATTGCACTCCAACAGCGAAAACAGCCGATTGTTCGCGACGTCAGAACTTATTAGGCAAATGTGCTTCAGAAAAGCCGAAAGCTGCTTCAAGCATAAAAATGTCCCTGTTTTTGTTTGTCTGTTTTGCGAAATTGAGGAAGTAATTTTGAATTTTGCTGTTTCCGTCAACCTTTTCCAATGTGATACTTCAAATTGTGCATCTATGCCGCGCGTGCAGTTTACCGTGTGACGAAGAGTATCTGTATACGTCAGTCCGCGTGGCTCTACGCGGAGTGATACGCACGTGACAGAGCTATAGCCATACAGAGCGGAGATAACCATTGCTTAAAATGTAACTTCTAAATCACTCCTTTTGAAATAGACATTTTTGTTTCACAGTTACTTCTTTACCTGTCAAATGTCCCGTTTTAGCAGCCTGTGTTCTGACTACCTATTACTGGACGGCGACATTTCCTGTATTCTTAAACTTGACAGGTATGGTTACTTCCTGTTGTCTCACACACACGGTGTGACGCCACTGCGGTCTCTACTATCAACAACTCACAGTAACAAACTAACAAACTCAATACTTTTTTTCAACATAATCTTATGACTGAACCACTATGCATTTATAGTCACTGCTATTTTAGAGAAAAACAGCGGTTTGCAGGATACGGCTGCATTTGATTTTAACACCAACCTGCCAAAATAAAAATGACAGTGACGACTGTGTGTTCATGGCACCTGGCAGATGTTCACACATTACACTTACTCAACGTTAAGTAAAAGAAAGAGAAAGCGCCTTGCAGCTGTCAGGGCAACAGCAGATGAGCGATATAGCGCTGTCACTGTGACAGATGAAAAAACAAACAAAACCATACAGTGATACTGAAGGGAGATGCTTCTGTAGGCTAAGACATGAGAGAAGAAGGGACATGGTGTCCTGCTGGCCCTGCAGACCCGAAGTGAAACCGGAGACGCACACATCACACAGGAATACTGCATTCCTGCTACTTATACACACTCCAAACACATCCACAACATTAGCTACGGTTGGCGTTATCCCGCCCTAAACATGCCTCGGCCTCAGCTATGAATGTCTGACGTGTTGCAAGAGAGCTTCTAACACCGCAGCCCCCAACACCTTACCACTTCCTCAGCTGCTGCGGTAAAACGTCGAAGTTGACAAACAAGATCTAAATAATTTCCTTCTGGATATTTACAACAACAACAAACTGTAGAGAGAAAGAAAAAGTGGCAACGAAAGGACTCATTGTCTGAGTCTCCAAAGGTTTTCAAAGTTTGCTAGATTGTCATTAAAACACTTTGCTGGTTCCCGCTTAGGTATGACTGCTCCTAGCTTTGCTAGCGGATAGAAAAAGATGCTCTTTGTCAGTTCAAATGTTTAATTTATTAAAACTTACAACAATGCTCTTGGTCTAATAAAAGCTTAACATTAATTTACCGCAATCATGACATTGTTTATTAGTCAACAGAAACTTGGCATTAACCCAAAAATAGTTGCACAAAAAATTAAGCACAACCTAAAATCCAATAGCTTTTGATCTACCTTTATTAGCAAAAGCTTCAAAATATTTACCGTGTTCTGGAAGGACATTTCCTCACATGCTGGACTTTGAGCGACTGGAACTCACTGATTAGGTTCTCCTCCAAATATCCTAGTTAGCTGACTGCTAACTAGCTCAATTAGCTCAAAAATTAATTCTGCTGTAATTATGGTAAAGGTAGCAACTTTTCCTCTTCTCTGGGTCCATATTTTCTGAACTTTTAGTCCAGATTGTCCTGTTATAGACAGCAGTTTAACAAAAGCAGATTGGTGGGACTTCAATGTATAAACTACATTCAGCCAACTTGAGATAAAGTTGTACGTACCCATGATAGACGCAAAAAAAGAAAGCTAATTAGACAGCTGTTTAGCTAGCTAGTCAACTAGCTTAGCTAGCTGTTTTTTGTGTCGCTGGCTAGCTAACTAGCTAGCAAGGGTATAATAGCAGAATCTGACAAGAAGAGTCCCACAAGAAAAAAAACAATACATAGAAAATAGTGATTAAATTGTCCTGCTATGACTAAATTTAATACCAGTAATGATCGTATTTAAGGCAAACTTACATTAAAAAAAAATATTTAAGATATCCACAAAGAATGCATAAGAAACAATCCCTCCACTGAAGGAGCGGTAGTATTTTGTATGGAATATACATTATGTATTACTTTAGCATCAGACCGTAAACATTTTCAGACGTCATTAGAATCAAAGACAGTTTAGGAGTTTCACTGGTTACTTTGAGGATATTTCATTTTTTGCTTTTTAACACGAGAGGTATGCTGCCACAATGACAAGAGGAATTTTTCATTCATTCATTAAATTCATTGTAATTTCTTTTTTAACTACAAGTAGATTTTCAAAGTAAAGAGGTACTTGCTTTGACTGTGTAGAATATAGATTTTTGAAAAGAATTAAGCATTACCCTATGATGACACAATCACTTAAAAATATCCACTAAAGCAAAAAAAAAAATCCTATTTAATGAAATAGTGATGGATAAAACTGTTTGTTTGTTTCTTTTTTTTTTTAAGACACCCTGCAGACTCATTTCTCGATGAAATGAGTCTGTATTCTGCTGACGCTTGCAGCTCGGGAGCGAATTACTCTTCCTAAAAATGATTCCCACGAGACGCTTCTTTTTGCACTTTTCTGCCTTTTGTGACAGTTTCACTTCGTCACACCAAGCTTATGACAGGTTTGTGTTGCCTCATGAGCCAAAGTGCACGTGCAATGATGACTGTGCATCTGCGGACCAGTTGAAGAGCAACGGTGTTTGTGCGTTAAAGTCCGGCTGCTGCCGTTGGTGGTTATGCTTGAAGGTAAAAAGAAGCAGATCCCTTTCATTTTACACATTCTAAAAATCCCGAAGCAAATTTTCAGGTTGCAAGAAAGTAAAACGAATAGAGGAAAATAGAGGGAACTTGCACAGCATATGTAGAGAAACACCCGTGACAGAGTGCTAAGAGATTGATGCAACAACATTTTCAGCTGGTTTCATATGCAGATTCTGACCGATTTTGGTTTCAACCAACAGCTGTCAGCTGCTGAATCATCTGGAGCAGGTAAGCTCACCTCTGCAAGGCAACGAACCCATCGCCTCAAAACCTTCACTCTGACTATCTCAAACAGACCTTTAAAGAAGAATTGGAAAATATCTTTTTTGCACCAGAGTTTAAAACCAAGAGCACTTTTGTTGAAACACATCAAAAAGTTAAAAATAATTATGTAAGGATCCTGGGGCTGGTTGTGTGCCGTCAAACGATTAGAAAATCAAATCAAATTAAACACACTCGAGAGGTGTGTTTAATCACGATTAATCACTCAGCTCAATTTTGTTAGCCTGTAATGTTTTTAAAAACGTGATTATAAGTGCATATAAAAATGTCAGTTTTACAGGTTTTCCTATTCAGGACTGTTTGAAAGAAGTCATTTTGTTTGAAATATTAATTTAGACAAGTTAATCTGCTTGTGCTTAATAGAACGATAATTACTTGTTGCAAAATGTATGTGCCACCTCGGCTTTATTTGAATATCCATCTCGATGTCTTTTAAAGTGAAATCTGCCACTAAACACACCAGTCTGACTCTTCTCCATCAGTTGGCAACTCTGCATTGTTGACCGCAGTACAAGACCACGTAAGGCGACGCTTTGATCTAAGCAGCGGTCCACAGGAGAGAGACTTTTAGGTCAAAATAGGTGATACGTTTATATGTAGTATTAAAGTGCTAACTTTTCAGATTAATCCCGACGTTGACACGTCAACATTGACAGCCCGAGAGTTTTCTTTTGTCTTCTGGTGTCTCTTTGTGTCCCAGTAGAGAGAATGATCTCACTGCTGCAGTGAACAGCTAGCGTCTAACAAGAACAACTGGATATTTGCAGCTTTGCCAGGCTAACAGGCTAACAGATTGGCTCCAGGCCTTCCGTTCTATTTGCATACTACACACAAACACCGAGATTGTTTTTCATAATACAAAGGGAAGTGCTTTGTTTTACAATAAGCACTAAAAGGGCATGCTGCGCTGCGGTGTGAGAGCACAGAAAGCCGTCATACTGTGTCAGCATGCTTGAAACTCAGCTACCTTGTTAGGAAATATGGCTTTTTGACACTTGGTGGCTATTTATTAGCGGCGGGCCGGTCGGTGAGCAGAGCTGGGCTGAAGAGCCGAGGCCTTCGTCTTGATGGGGGATGAAAATAACGAGAATAATTAGCATGTTTAGCATCGTCCTCTCAACATTACTCCATGTATTACTGTGGTGCCTTCACTGCATCACCCCAAAAACAAGGTAACATAATCGGTAGGTGTGCTAGCTTCTCACACACAACACACACACTACAATCAATCTGCCGCTGGTTCTTTCCCATTATTCTGCCGGCTGCCTGAGGCCCTCCAGCGCTCAGCTGCTCATGCAATATTCAGCCGAGGGATTTACCGGCTGGCTGAGGAGAAGATGTAGTGAAGTGACAGAGCAGAACCCTGGCATGGGTGTGTTTTCATCTCCAAGTGTGTACGCGCGTACGTGTGTGTGTTGTTCATGAAGCTCAGAACACCACGGGCCAAAAATAGATCCAAGTTAAACCTGTCAAACTGGAGAGAACAGTTTTGCCAGGATGAGAACGACCATGTGAATAAATGTATGTGTGTGTGAGTAAATTAAGAGTACAGGCTAACACACATGTAGACAGCTAGGTTCCTTGGACAGCAGAAGACATGACATTCCTTTTGTTCAGACTCACTCCAACCTTAACCTTAACTACTACTTACATAAAGCTAACGCCTCATAAGGAAGACATGTTCCAGCAGGGTGACAGATTTATGCCGGCACTACACAAGTGACAACAAACACTCACCGACACACACACACACACAGGCAACAAACACAACAGTAGGTTTGTCTCTTCTCACCATCAAGAAACTATATCACCTTCAGTTCTTATCAAAATGACGTACATATCAAACATGACCTAAAATAAATTGCAATTTAATGCCTTTTGAAAGAGGGTCTCTGTCTCTTTAAGAGGTTCTGGAACCGTCAGGAAAGTCATCTCAACAAAGTTCCTTCAGTAAGCATTTAGCAACATTTTTAGAACTGAGAACTAGCTTGTGTGATGAGCTCAGCAGATGCGCAGGTCCACCTGCGCATCTGGTGGACCTGCACAGTTTGCTAACTGCTGCTGGCTAGTCTGAAGGAGTCGAGAGGAAGCTAGGAGGGAGGTGTGACAAAATAAATGTGTTTCCATCTCCCCTTTCGTGCGCTCTTTTTCGAAAAAGCTAAAAACAAAGCTAAAAGCACTCTCGGTTTATTTTTTGCAAAACAGAGTCCGTTTTGTTCAAATTTTTCCATCAACCTTTTCTACTGCGATGCTTCAAAATGCACGACGGAGGCTCAGTGATGACAATAAAAAGCGTCTCTCTCTGGTGGTGTATGTGTACATATGAGTCTGTGTGTAGATTCTTGACCAATAGTGGACTAGAGAAAACGCAACAAAAAAATATTGTAATATTCGGAGCGGTAATGTAGCCACTCGCCTATCAGTAGGTAATCTGTCATTAAGGCAGAGGACGGCTAAACAAATCTTAAATCGTCCCAAGTATCCAGAACTGTGTTTATATCATTAGATCAGATTAGGAAAAGGTGTGACTTATCACCAGGCTAGAAGAGCGGTGGGTATCTCAGCAGTTAGCTTGTTTTGCTAATAAGTATTCTCCATTGAAAAGAAGAAAGAGCCAATGGCCAACGCACAAACGAAAAGCACAACTGCATGCACTCCGTCCTATCTTTGAAGTCTCCGAGGTTCGTGCATACAGCCCCGCTGTCCCCCTGCTGCTCATGAATAATAAACAGGCAACTGGAGGCAAAGTCTAAACTCCGTCCTCCAATAAATCTCGCTCATATTTGCTCCATGAATCTGTGTCAGTAGATCATTAAGCCTCGAAGGCCAGCGGAACAGCAGAAAATACATGCAACGCTACTTTAACCTCACTTTTTGTCCACACGGTTAGAAATATTACCGTCTATGCATGACTCATTCAGCCAGTGAGGAGGAAATGAATGAACATTTCAGCTTTTTATCTTAACATCAGTTTGGAATTTCCTAATTGACTCTGGGAGAAGAAATGATCAAATAAGTTCTGTGTAAGAGCTGGAGATGGATCCAAACCAGGAAGACGTCCAACACGTCCGCCAAATTCAAGATAGCACAAAACACATCGGTGCCGTTTTTTTCTTGTTGTTGTTTGGGTTTTTTTACGCATCCCTACAATTAGTTTGGCATAAACAGCATGACGGTTTGTTTGTGTGTGCATGAAGAGCATCTAAATTTTTTATCAGCGCGCCAGGATGATAATGAGCACAGCCCGGCTTCAAAGGAATTCCCTTGGTTACAAAACTACGAGCTAAACTATAAAACGGCAACAATTCAGACACGGAGTAAGACAAAGCAAAACAAACCGGGGGCCCCTCTATGGCTTTCAACGTTGATATAAAAACTGAAGATTAGAAAGTCAGGAGGCAAAAAAAAAAGGTATACCGGGGAGATTCAAGTATCCCAACTCTGCCCTCTGTCCCGTGTCATCCCAAATGTTACCTTGACAGTTCTATAATTGTCTGCTTATCTTTTATTAATGGAAGGAGCCATTAGACCACAAAGCCGTGCCTTGGATTCAGAGGGTGAGCGTTCTGAGACAAAGCAGCGCCGGCCCCTCAGATCCTCCTGCCCTTTTCCTCCCGTCAAACTCTTTGGCGTCTGCTCCATGCTTCGCCGCGCCACGGCCTTTTTATGAGCACAATGCACAGCAGAGGTGTCCTTAATTTAACGGAGACGCCACCTTATATCCATCTGTGAGGAAAAGTCATTATTCCAGTATAGAAAGAGGCTTTAATTGAAGCACTATAGATCCATGTTGTCCTGACAGTGACCGAAGACTTCGGCGCACTAGCCAGGATATTGCTTTTTTTTTCTTCTGTTTTCAAGCAAATCTGGATCTACATCATATATTCGAATCCAATCGCACTTCTTTTTATGAAAGAAGCTGGCAGTTAATGTTAACTACATCAAAATGTAAGCAAACGACACCCTGTGCATGGCCAAAGCAGTCCTAGGTCAATTGTATCTCGTGTTTTCTTTGACACAGTTCACCTTTTGCTCAAGACTTGCACATTTGTTTTGGTTGTATTTACCCAGAATGCACTGTGCTACAGTCCACTTCCTGCTTTGGGAACGACGTCCATTCACATATTCAGTTTAGGCGAACCTGAGGTCACGTTCTTGGTCCGCATCAGAATT
Organism: Phalloptychus januarius; assembly: GCA_902982915.1. NCBI lineage: Eukaryota > Metazoa > Chordata > Actinopteri > Cyprinodontiformes > Poeciliidae > Phalloptychus > Phalloptychus januarius. Next base: position 4,052,975 of record CADWAE010000093.1, read on the forward strand.
CGACTGCTCATTCACACCTCCGCGAACGAACAGGATTTTCCACTAAAGTAGAGTTTGATTAAAGAGGACCAAACAGAGCTGGTGTGAATGCACCATTAAACTTACATTGGTTTATTTTAGGGTAATATTCTGTCACCCTGGTAAGAGAGTCAACTGAGCAACACAAACGTCCGTCCATCCATCGATTCATCCATTCATCCATTTTCTATACTCCCTTCTCACTTAGTGGGTCAGGAGGTGCTGGAGCCTATCTCCAGCTAACGTTCCAGGCCAGACTGGCCAGAGAGGCCAGTCTCTCTGGCCAGACTGGCAACACAGACTGGCAACTGTTTTGCCAGTCTGTCGCAGGGCAACACAGAGACACACAGGACAAACAAACATGCACACACACACTCTCACCTAGGGTGAATTTGGAGAGGCCAATTAACCTGACAGTCATGTTTTTGGACTGTGGAAGGAAGCCGGAGTACCCGGAGAGAACCCACGCATGCACAGGGAGAACATGCAAACTCCATGCAGAAAGACCCTGGGCCGGGAATCAAACCCAGAACCTTCTTCTTGCTGCAAGGCAACAGCTCTACCAACTGCACCACTGTGCATCCCTCTACATAAACAATAAATTAGAATAGGAAGTGATACAAGGTTTTTATGAATTGTACATGAGATGTGAGCTTTTTTTTTTTTAAACTCTCATTGCCTTAATTTATCAAAACATTTAACAATAAGAGAAAAACAGATTAATTCACAATGGTTAAAGAAGAGGGGTACCGATTTATCTGCGACAGACTAGCGACCTGTCCAGAGTGTTCCCCGCCTCTCGCCCGGAACGTTAGCTGGAGATAGGAATCAGCACCTGCTGACCCCACAAAGGGACAAGGAAAATGGATGGATGGATGGATGGATGGATGGACGGACGGACGGACGGACGGACGGACGGACGGACGGATGGATGGATGGACGGACGGACGGACGGTCGGGTACAAAATTATTCATTTACAAAATGATAAATTGCCTGTATTTGTAAAGTGCTTCACACTATATTCATATTCATTCACACAAACATTCTCACAAGCTGATGGTGCTGAGCTACATTGTAGGACTTAGGAAGGGAAAAACTATCAATGTGTCGGGTACAAAAGAGGGAATTGCCCCAGAACTGACAAGAACAATAGACCGAGCCATCCTTGACCCAATAACGAAACGCACTGCACTACGAAAGGACTTCATCAGATCTACATTGACCAGTTTCTCTGGTCAATAACCTAATGTTTATTAGTGGAGCCAGAATGAATCGCAGATCTGAGTAGCTCTCCCTGAACCGTCGCGTTGAGGAGCGCCGTTAAGGTCACCAGCAGCATCACTCGCTACCTCGCAGACTGGATAAATTAGCTGTTGGGGAGCTTATGGCACCAACGCTTCAGAAATGTCACTAAAGCAGCATAGAGAGGCTATTGCTCCAATACAAGCACCGCAGGGGAGATAAGAGTTATTGGCGGTGCGCTCGAGCAAACACAGACTTTCACGTTTCCAGCTGATAACGCGGGGAGAACAGGTTCCTCCAGGGACAAGAACAAACTGGGGAATATTGAGTAAGTGGCAAAAGAAGAGCTTCATTCTCAAGTCCCGAGTTAAAAAAAATAATGCGATATTCACGGTCAACTCTGAATTTCTTTAAGATTAGACTGCTGCAGGTCTGCCGCTGAAGCAGCATCGAGTAAGTGAGGTTGCACCCACGTCCTGGATGTGCACGCCTCATGTCGGAACATCCAGGTTTACGCCGCGTAGTTGGGCGTCTGAGACTCACTGACTTGCATGAACTTGTCTGGATTGCTGTGTTTTGCATAACTGCAACGCATCAACCTCAGGAGAAGATGCAAAATTTGCCTTTTTAAAAAAAAAAAAAAAAAAAGAGCTTGGTTAAACATTGGACGGGGGGAAAACTGCTGAATTATTCATGCTAAATGAGTTTTTATGAGTGTAACCATGATGAGAAACTCTGATTCTTCTTAAACCCAAAATAAATGGACTTCTGAATAAATAACCAAAATATTAGTTATATATCAAATGCAGTGTCTTCAGTCAACAAGGAGGGTTTATTGCAATATGAGACAATTTTATTACCAATTAAAACATGATTGTTGTGACAGCATGCGCCCTTTTTCTTTCTCCAAAGAAAATAAATAAAATCTTAACAAGGACACTCAGTGCCAGCCACCTTTTAAAGACGCTCAAGAAGCATTAAAACAAACTCGTCTTTTGCTCTTGTAGTGTAATCGCACATTTAAGCATTTTTTAAAAATCAAACCTTTAATTTTAGCCCATTTATTAAGCTGGGGGAAAATCCCATCTTAGGAAATAATCCTTCTTTAAAATGGCACTTTACACGACAGAGAGGTTTAGTTCATTTCCAGAAATATAGATTTATAATTGCAAGTAATACAACGTTATGGAAGAAAGACAAATTGATTGTATTGATTCATTGATTTTGTAGCAGTTTTGGTAAATTGTTTTTTTAATTCGTGCTTAAATTTTGAAGACAGGAAATGAGTCTTCATTGGTTCTTTAAATAGAACACAGATCCAAAGCAAATGGCAAGATCAATACAGAAATGGCCCTAAAAAATGTTTTCCTATCACAGATTTCCACTCTACACTAACTAATACATGTACTTCAAGGGGCAATATTGACTTTTTTGAGCTTTAAATCATATTATAACATTATTTCCCTCTTTAAAAATGTATCTGGAGTGTTGCCTTGATTCTGTCATGCATGTTTGAGAAATCCTTTAATCTCCCACGGCAACCATTCAGCTCTCCAAGCTTCTGAGTGTCTGCCTCTCGGAGTATCCCTCCCCCGTGATTCTCTCACTCAGCTCCTTCAGACTAGCCAGCAGCAATTAGCAAACATCTGCTGAGCTCATTATAGGAGCTATTTCTCAATGAAATGGTGGTAAAATCATTGATAAAGGGTTAATTGAAGGAGCCATGTTTGTGATGACTTCCAGAAGGCGGAGTTTCGGAAAGAGCAGGAGTTTTTAAAAGAGATAGATGCCAATTTCAAGACATTAAATATCGAAGTACATTTTCTTTTAAGTCGTATTTGCCATATATTGCATCCTTATAGCATCTTAAGTTAACATAGTTACCTACGAAATGACATCATGTGCCTGGAAAACACATAATACTGCCCCTTTAGAGGATAGATTTTTGTAAATCCACAGAATAAGAAGGCTGGTTTTGTATCCCTGAAGCTTTGCGAATGCAGTGCACCAAGTCAAAGGCTCTCAAAACAAAGAGGCCTAATAATCACATTTCACCCTCGCTGCTCTGCGCCAGACATCCCCAACCAGAATAACCCAGAGCCTTAAGAGAGAACATCCTCCATTTGCACAGATTCAGAGCTGAATTCTGTTAAGCAGACGCAGACATGCTGTTTGTTTTCATTCATAATGAAAGCAAATGTGTTAAAAATGCAGGACGGTCAGAGAGATGGGTTTCAAGAGCGACCCAGAAATAATTAAAACCCGACATCGATACTGCGGGACTAATTTTATCACCAGGCACATTGTGTGTCACTGTGGTTTGAGGGGGGGACAAAAAAAAAAGGCTATGCTGAAAAAAAAACAAAAGGTTGACTTTGCGGCAGATAAATAAAGAGATGAAGGAAAAGACGGCGAGTGTTCAGGTCTGCAGTTAAAGCAGCTGACGCGGAGCAGCAGACAAGCATCGGTTTTGGAGTTTTATGCATCGCCGCCAATGTTGAGGAGAATCCAATCCAGAGAAGAAGACGACGCAGCGATCTGTGCCCTCTAGAGTACACAGGAGTATTTTGTATTCCCAATCTAACTTCTGCACAGCCGTGTTAATTATCACAAGGCCAACAGGTTGGAACATTTGCAGTTTGTCTGTGAAGTGTTCATATCCAGAACTTTAATTACGCGTTTATCTGCGGTCAGGTGAAACAGCAGGACATTTCCAGCTCAACGTTAACATGTGGATATGGAAATGTTGCCTCGACAAGACCTGAGCAGGGAACCTGCACAGCACAAAGGAACTTGCACTTTCTTCAAACCAAATAAAACTGGTATCAAACCTTTGTGCTGCTAAGATATTAGATAAGAAATTAACCAAAGTTCAAAGGTCAAACATTTAACACTGCCTACACCACCCAAATCAAACAAAACTGGTGTTAAACATTTGCTGAGGAAAAATTTTAACAGCACAAAACGTTAAATACCAAGTTGGCCCGCCGCAATAAAAAAGTTTTGCTGGACGATAAATCGTCCCAAAAATTATTGGGATAAACGATAATATATTGTCAGCCTAAGATCGTTTTCAACATAACGTAATAAATATGGTGTAATAATGCAAGTACACCCTCTCAAAAAAAAACTTACGTTTCTAAATAACACTTAATTATGGAACTGGAAAACATTTTAAACCAAAATAAATACAAAACAAAAACAATAATTAAAATAGATCACGAAGTCTTTGTAACCAAAACTGCATTTAAAAAAAATATTAATCAAAGCGCCAGTTAAGACTTTTGTAAAAATAAATAAATAAATAATAGTAAATGAATAAATAAAATGCTGCTATTTTGTACTCGGTGTGAAATGTCTCCTGCATTTTTCAGAATGCCATCTTTTTAAAGCGTTGCATCTCTTTAACGATTGTCGTCGCCATTAATGATCTCATTTTAGTTTATAATGCAACTGATTGATTAATTGCTTATTGTGACAGGCTTGACACCAATTCTGTTTGATTTGAAGTAAGTGGGGGAGGAGGACAGCTTCACTCGGGTTACTTATCACCCGGTCAGGACTTCAGATATTTGGGTTGGAAGTGGCGGGACGCTGTAAATGATTAGATGAAAGATGGCACATCTCAACCATAGTTAATGAACGTCTGAATTCTAAGAACATCTTTGTGAAGTTATCTTTTACAAACAGTAAAACCCAGCAAGATGCAGACATGCCAATTCATGAAAGAGAATTAGGGCTATTGAGGAAAAAAATTTTGACTTCTTTCTCTAAATTCTGACTTTACTCCCAGAAACAACGTCACGTAAATCTGACATGTTCCTCCAGAACTCGCATCACTGTCATTTTCTCTCAGGTTTTCATTTGCATTAAAGTTAGAATTCAGATATTCTCCTTCGTGACCCTAATCCTCTTCCGTACAAACCGCAGCCACTGTTCGTCCTGACAAACTGAGTTAAAAGACCGATTACAAATTAACGCTTATTTTTCCATATTTGGACCCGGACAAAAGCATAGATGCTGTAAAACTAAAACCGGAGACAGATTCTTCTAAAAAAAATCACTGCTGTGATAAACATGAGTAAACAGAAGAAATGCACAAATAATCAGCTGCTGACCAATCAGAAACTCAAAGTGCTCCAACACTCTTCTCTGTGGATGTCACACCTGAGGGAAGAACGCCTAAAGTTATCTCTTTTTTTTTAGAAATTATTTACAACAAAACGCATTCTCCTTGATGGTGCATCTGCTCTTTTTCTGCAAGACTGAAACCGCAAGCTAAATTTTAGAGGGTTATTAATAGGAATCAAACATAAAACTGCACTTGTCATATTTATTAAACACAAATAAAAGCCTGTAAAAGACGATAAAAAGAATTAGAATATATCAGTTCATGCCATTTCCTAAAGATATTTCACTTTCTAATATTTTGTATTGTTATCCATCGCAGAATTTGAACCTCAGCAGCTTAAGTCAAACTTTTTAGTTGATTTAAAGACAAAACTTGCATAAAGACACGTAATAATATATTGCTAAATGTATATAACATAGCGATTTCAAGCAGTCTCAGACGGTCTTAGTGATGGGATTGTTGAGCAATCTGAGCAAACCCTTGTGGAAACCACATGCACATAATTCATAGGGAGCAAAAATAGCTCATAAACGGGATGCTTTTTTTTTAATGATCAAAAGTCCCTGTAATTTTTGCTCCAGGGTGTAAAAATAGATATTTTGGAATGCTATTCAGACTAAATCTATGACATCAATTAATAATCTCATTATGAGAGAAGCAGGCTCTGTAAACCTCCCAGAGTCCTTTGGGATTTCACAAGTTTAACTACGAATGAATCCAACAAACGGAAGTCGCAAACTCAAAACTTTTGTCCGAAAGTCTAACAGGACCAGGAGAACCGCAAGCTGTCAACAGAGAACGTAAAACATTCATACAAATCAGTCCATTTTTTTTTTTTTGTCTGAGTAATTATAGAGCTCATTAACAAAACTCAGATCAATCACATGTCTGATCGCCTCCGTGTTGTTGACTTAAAGAGCCGGTTGGCAGGATCTTTTATTGTTGCACTAACAGATTTCTGCTGTATATGGACATACAGAGCATTGCACTCTTTCATAGTAACGTTAATTGACCGACGTGGCTTTGATGGTCACACTGAGGCCAAATAGAGAGCGGCTGCCTCACCCCGTGTGTGAAAAGCTGATTAAATACTCGGTCTGTATTGGTTAGACAAAAGCTATTGAGCTGAAATTATTATGATGTAATTTTTTTAAATTGACAATTCGTATTATTTTTTGCATTTCAATGCTGTCTGGTTGCTAAGGATGTTCATTTCTGAAAAACATGACACATGGCGAAGTTCCTAACACCGGGGTCAGCGGTTGACCTTTGAGGCTGTATCTGTAGCAGCAGCAGCCGTTGTATTTATTAACAAATAGAGAAGCAAAGACCAACGGCTCTGACTTCAGCTTGAGTAGGACTCAGCATGTGGCTACGGTGCTAGCAGTTCATTCATCCCACTGTTTTTAACTCGTTAAAGACAGGCCCGGCGGCATGGGGGGATTTGGGGGCCATTGCCCGCCCTTAGAGTCAGCAGTGCGCCCCCTAGCTACCTTAGTGTTCCCATTTCCTTTCTTCCTACTTCCCTTTTTGATAAAATAGCAAAACTAACAAATGCCAAAAAAAAAAAAATCAGACGGTGTTGGGCGTTTTTAAACATCATTGATTGAAATTTTATTATGACAGCTTTTATTTTTTATAATACAGAGTTAAAATGCCATCATTTAGTTTTTCTTGTAAAAAGCGCTCTCTCTTTCTCACACACACAAACACAGTGTGACGTCGCCTCTACTACTAATACGAGTATCTAAAGACTGCAGATGGCAGGAAGAGTGAAAAATGTAGATGTTTTTTGAATGCTGTTAATATCTTGAAGAGAAAACGAGTTCAAATCAAAAGCGGCTACTCAGAGATTTACATAACCGAAATTGGGGACAAAACTCTCTTTCATTCCTGCTCGCCCTGTTATGGTTTCCACCGCATTCTGCTTTGTGCCGCATGAACCCGTTCTTTGTGTGCCTTGATAAAAAGCATCAAATCGTTTTCAGCCGGTTCTGCTTTTGAATGAAACGCCCCCTCACTCGCCGAGCCGAAGGCTCCAGCCGCTCCACGTAACTCAGCTGTAGCAACGACCTCGTCGTGTCCGCCGGCTGTTTTCACCGGTTTTATTGCAGGGGACGGGTAGGAGGGGCGCAACGCTGTTGTCGGTGCGGTGCGACCGCAAACAGTCTGCGTAGTCCACTCAAGCTTTTACCTTCTGTTTGGTAAAACTAATGTGGATTAGAAAGGAAAGTGGGAGCTCTATTTTACTGAAAGCTCTGGAAATCAAATGAAAAAAAACAAAACATCCCCACTCCCTGGAGCAGATGTGGATAAACTCGGTGTTTCCGAGTTAACAGACGTGATGAATCATTTGTGTGCTTTTTTATTTTTATTTTAAATCCCAATGACTTCAGTTGATGGCTTCAGAGCAGCAGATTAGCAGGACTACGCTGTCTGACCTGGCCTCTCCATCAGGTCAGAGAGGTCATGTTTACAGCCTTGTAAAGTGCTGTTTCATTCATTTTTATTTTATTTTATTATATATTTTCCTCTTACTCCGCCTGTTTGCTCGGTGGCACAGATGAGTGGTTTCGGTTTGCGATGCCAATCCCCGGGATTTTCTCCGTGTCCATCTGTCCGGCCAATACATCAGCCGGGTGAAAACATGGACGGCGGTCAGATGACTCATCAGTCGCCCGAGGAGCAAAACGCCAGACGTGGCACATGCAGCGGCGCTCCTAATTACTACAATATGTTAGACCTTCCTCCAAGTTTTCCAAAAACGAACCTGACCTACATTTCTGCTCCGGGCTCCGAATTCAGGAAAAAAAAAAAAAGTTTGTTAAGCTTGAGGGAACTGAAATAGCAGCTTCTCCGCCTATCCCTGGTTGCAAGCCCCAAGTTGGTCCTGGGAAGAGTTTCTGTAGAGGCAGAGGAAGGGAGAGGAACTACTAGATATCCTGCTAAATGCAAGATTGAAGATAGATGCGCATCTATGTACTAGAAGCTTATTAAAAAGTCAGTTTATTTCAGCAATCCAATCAAAGATGAGCCCCATATGGTGGGAAAAGGAGGGCAGACAATATGGGTCCCACATGGGTTTGCCTATGTAGTACCACTGCCATGTATGGCTCATGTAGGCGGTGGGCCTACAAGGGCAAACCCATGTGGGACCCATATTGTCTGCCCTTTTTCCCCACCATATGGGGCCCATCTAGGTATTCTGGATGGGGAGTCTCACTCATTTGATTGGATTGCTTAAATAAACTGTCTTTTTAATAAGCTTCTAGTACAAATTGAAGATTGACCTAACTGATCTTGATTGAGCGCACGTAAAACCAACGCCTTCCAGGATCAACAGAAACCAGTAGCCTAATATATAGGACACACTTTCTGAAAACCTGCCAAATCTAGTGAAAAGCAGCCCCCAACCCCCCCCCCCCAAAAAAAAGATTTTTGAGCCCTGAAGAAACTTTTTTTAATCTTAAAAAAAAAAAAACACTAGTGTAGCAACTTTATTCGTTTTTGTTGAAGACTGAGGGCAAAAAATCTGAATCGACAGGTCAGGCTTTTTAAGGAAAACTGCAATCAGTGCACTGCTACCAACAACACTAATTGTTCCATTTACATCCCTTCTTTTATTACGTACTTTAAATGAGCCTCATGCAACATTTACAATTCATTTTTACACTTTTCATATAGCTGTCATCAGTAATGTTTAAAACCAACACTTGAAATGTGTCATTTTGTGTGGTGACCAGCAGGAGAACCGAGCCGATACGAATCGGAACCCGGTACATTCTACGCATCGCCACGGCTAATAACGCGCGAGGTCAAACGTAAACACGTGCGTCCTAATCACGTTCTCGCTGATAAGGCAAGTAATGCGTCACAAGTGAGGCGGAACAAATGAATCCGAGCATCAAACAAAAGCCCGCGTCATTTAGTTTCTGTGTAATCAGGTGGCAGCGAAGATTAAATGGGCACTTCCGTTCCACCGATTAATTTTCGATTCAAATAGGACAGACGCTCGTCTCATCTCTCCTAAATGATCTAATAATTACATACAAAAGCATTCACAGAGGGACGACGCAGCACTAAAACGAGCTCCACAAACGACACAATGCCCACATTTCGACGCCACTAAGCCACAACTGTTCGCGAGCCTAATCTCATCTGCATCTGGCCCCAAAGTTTTGACACATCGCTGCTGTTTCAGCCTGTTAACCTCATTTTCTCTCTCCGTTTTTTTTTTTTTTTTTACTCCCTGAAAGTGCTGGAGCACGGGAGCAAATAAACAGGCCCCCGGACGGCCCGTGTAATCACAGAGCTATTTCCATAATGTGAGCCACATTTAGAAATAAGGTCACCTCCGGAGTCAACAGTGACAGAAAATCCAGTTTCACACGATGATGCTCTTCAGAAATGGAAATCGTCTATTAACCGAGTTGAGATGGGATTTTGTGGATTTTAGGCTGAAGCCTTGAGGTTCTTGAATGAAAGGGGAAATTATGTCAAGAGTCTTTGACGTAAACCACAAACTTAAAAACGTTTTTTTTATTATTATTGTTATTACAAAAAGAATGATCAAATCTGAAAATTTTTACAAACGAATACACCGGGGATCAGCGACCTCGACAACCCTGAGAGCATTCCTGCCCGCTGTTCGGCTGAACAAAATTAACTAAGCTTGTTTAAACTGTATCTATAACATTTGTTCAATTTTTAAATTAAAGAACAACTCATTTTGTTTTAGTTTTAATACCTTTTCTTCAATGCCAAAATGATGCAAAAAAGACCAAAAAGACGACTTTGGAACCCATTGACTTTATGAAAAAGTATATTCCTTACCCTACTAGTTATTCTTTGTGGGAATGTTGTGCATATAAACTGCTAAAGCTAGCCTCTTTTAAACATTTTTTATGTATCTATTTTTTTTTTAGCAAAAATAAAGAAGAAATCAAACTTCACAGCGATGGATGATGTTTTGCTCGGCTTTAACATTAAATCCCAATAAAGTGAAGTTTGGTTGCAATATCACATGTAGGAAAAACAATATGCCTACTTTTTTGCAAAGCAGAGTAAACTCCAGCTTTAGAGATTTAGTAAAGAGATAGGATTGAGCTACAGATTAAATTAAATTAAATAAAGATTGCAAACTTTGAATGTAACATGGAAAATAAACTGTGACTTTGTAGAGCCTGTTGTTTGCACTGATACTGTATTTTCTCCTTCATCCAGCGTATATCTTTAAAAATAAAAACTAAGTCTAATCCTCCTTCACTTCATTTCAGACAACTTGGGAACATGTATAAACACAACACTGACATGGCATCTCTTCAAAGAACATTTTATTTGAACGGTTGCTTATTTAAAGTCCTTTGTGTTCTTCCCCAGAGTCCCTATAAAAACACATGTTTGATAAGCTCCCCTTCTTCTGAGGCAGTCCAGTCTGCTCTGACCGAATCACATCAGCTGCCTGATAAGACAGCGACCAACGTTCTGGATCTGTTACACTAAAATGTATATCTTCAGATTAAAAAACGTAAAATAATCCCCAGAGCATTCCCTGCTATTATGAACAAACAAAACAGTTTGATGTCGTTGTTGGGTCGCATAGTGGTTAGTTAGTTAGTAAGTGGCACTTTGTGTCCAATGCTACAAACATCTGAATGAGGATTCAACTGGAATTGACTGGAATTGGGAGATTTTTTACCCTGATTGGTGAGAAGCTTGAAAATCCAATCTTTTTTTTGATCAGCAAACACACCGTGGCTAAATGCTACCATGTTGCCCTAGCAACAAACTTTTACTGCACCGAAAAGACAATGATAGCAATTGTCGGCATCAATGAGATCAATAAGATATAGTCTTTCATTAATATCGTAATTAATATACAGACAGAGGGCAACGCTAGCTATGCTAAGCGTGCTAATGTAAGGTGCTTTAATTGTCAGATTTTCTCTGCTTTTAAGTAATAGCTGAGTTTTGTTTTACACCCACAACTATCTCTCATTTGCACAGATGGTGTTTACTTTCAATTTTTAATACACAGTGTAACTCCGCTTTTTATTTATTTATTTACCACAACAGACGTCGATATAGTTTGCTTAAATAAGTTGAAATGAATCTGGACTTTTATTGTGAAAACCGACTTGATTCATCCTGCGCTAATGGATTAATAAGCAAGCTACATTAGTGCAAGCACTTATCCATGGTACAACGTATAATGTATTATGCATAAAGACGTGCTTGGTTAAAAACTAAATGGAGCAAGGCGCCCAGATACTTTTGGCCAACTGCATTTTGGGGTAATTTCTGAAATTTCAGTTTTAAAGTAGATTCTGAAACTCACCCGCACCTGTGAAAAACATGTAAGGTTATGACCTCACCTCACAGTTTTTTATGAATATTTACCAGCGAGTTGCTCATCACCACAAGTGAAACGTTTTCTAATGCACAAAGTGGTCGAGGAGTCACACTGATCCACCGTGTAACCAACAAAAACAAGACCAGAGCTGAGTCTTTAATTCTGTTTCTTCTTGTGCGATTCAGAAATATCTAGTTTAATAAGATGGCCTGGAGAAGTACGGATGCAGGAGCATTTCAATATCAGGTGGAAACAAAAGCACCTGAAACACTCCCTGCAGGCTGCCTTTGAATAGCCGAACAGAATGTCTTTAATGAGCTGCAGATTAAATTAACTGCTGCGGATGCGAAGGGTCGAGTAACTTTACTGAGTCAGAGCGATGATAAGGCTTTGGGTTCAGATAGCCTGTCTGTAGTCTGCCTCCTTTCACTTTGAGGTTTTGTTTGGGCTAAAAGACGAGCACGTCAGAGCGTTTTGTCCTTGAAGCGAACACTGGCGACGGCCGGTTAAGGTCGCTTCCAGAATGTTCTCTGGGACCTCAGAACTTAAAAGATGAGCAAATGTAATGAGAGCAACAGTTATGTTTGGGTTATTTATTTGAACAAGTTTATTCCGTCCCTTACTATCGACGAGCTCCCACCTCGACTGCGTTTCCACTACAAATGTCAACAAAAATGCGGCGATATTCGACTAACGTCTAAACCCCCCCTCCCACAATTTCGCAATTGTGGTATTCTGTTAAATAAGAAGCACAATTAGGGCTGCCCAGTGGTGCAGCGGGTAGAGCTGTTGCCTTGCAGCAAGAAGGTTCTGGGTTCGATTCCCGGCCGCGGTCTTTCTGCATGGAGTTGGCATGTTCTCCCTGTGCATGGTGGGTTCTCTCCGGGTACTCCGGCTTCCTCCCACAGTCCAAAAGCATGACTGTCAGGTTACTTGGTCTCTAAATTTTCCCTAGCTGTGAGTGTGTGTGTGCATGGTTCTTTGTCCTGTGTGTCTCTGTGTTCCCCTGCGACAGACTGGTGACCTTTCCAGGGTCCGGAATGTTAGCTGGAGAGGCACCAGCACCTCCTGATCCCACTAAGGGACAACGGACTATAGAAAATGGATGGATGGTTGAAAGAAACACAACTAAAGTGATTAAAAAACACTGCACGCCGTCATCCTCCTACCATTTCCTGTCGTCCTCTTCGCGTTTTCTGCCAGTATTAAACACTCGAATCACATGATTCCTGCGATGCGAAAAAAAAGTGTTTCTGTGTAGTTTTTCACAAAGAATGTCACAAAGAAAAACCACTTTGTGACATCCCAGCGCAAAAACCTGCCGTATTTCCATTAAGCGGATGCATTTTTCCTTATTCCTATTTGCGCAATCACATGGTCAGTGGAGACGCAGGTACAGACTTGCTCTGTCCACTTAATTTACTGTAAACACACAAAGAGTATACGACGCCTGTCATACGGCGGCCTTTGTTGTGCTCCCTGTTTGCTTCTGCACAGATATAATCAGGTTCACAGAAAGCAAACATTGTCTGTGGGGGGGGGAAATAATAGGAGAGCACAACAGAGCAGAGAGTGAGACGGGGAGGCAGGTGTTCATGAGGCATGAGGGAGGTCAGCAGGAGGCAAAATTGATTGGACTGCGGAGTCACAAAGCATCTCAAATGTATGCCACGTGTGTCTAGCGAGAAGACGACCGTTCTTTCCCGTACTGAACTCTGTGTCCTCCAAACGCAGCTGCAGCTGCACCCTGATTTCACTTTGAAAAGGACCCGGCGGTGATGCGCTTTACCAAAATATCTGCGCGCAGAGTCACTTCTCGTGCATTTCACCCCACTGCCATCATCCATCCGTCTTCTTCTGCTTATCTGGGCTTGAGAAATACATTTTGTAGGGTCTTGAAAAGCTGACAGGTTCATCAAGACGGACTAGTGGAGTGGAGAATCCAGGACCTATCAGAGCATTTTAAAGAGACGTGGCAACAGCTAAGAAGGTAAAAAGCCAAAAGCCAAACCCAGAATGGCAGCACCTGGAGTTTATGGATCCAGGTTTCTGATTGTGTCTGCAACACAGATGGATTCGACAAAGAAGCTGAAAATAAATCCATGCTCTCCCAAAAGAAAAAAAAAAAAGAAGAATAAAATAAAGAAGTGCACACATCTCCAGATTGCACCTGTGGCAGGATTGTTGAAAAGAAAACGACTGAAAATGTATTTATGAGAAGAGAGGTATGTGGTCAGTAAAAAGTAGGGATGTACCGATATGAACATTTGAGGAGATATTGATATACTGTATTGATATTGTCGTTATGGCTAGTAACTGAAATATATTGATATCGTATATAAATTTCACTACCTTTTTGACGCCTTGAAAAAAAGCGACCACTGACTTCACCGCTGCTTCTCTGCTTCACAACTTCTCACAATTCTGCCCTGCAGGACGGCCATATGATCAAAGAAATATTACAGAAACAAACGGCAACCAGATGGACATATGGATATCAGTCCGGTTTTATTTATCAGACAAATAACGAAATGTTAAAAAGGACTAATATCGACCGATACCGGTGATAGTTCTCAGTACGACCTCTCTCAAAAAAGAAGATAAAAAAAATTCTGTGTCATCCATGTAAAGGAGAGGCACACACATCTCCAGATTGCACCTATTGCAGGGTTTCTGAAATAAGATTGCTACAAAGAAGGATGATGGAAAATGTATTTATGAGAAAAAGCAGTGTAAAATGCAACTTCAGCTCAGGACGAAGGGCAAAAAGCAAAAATGTTGGATTTATATTTTCTCTCCTCTTAACTCACAAACAGAGCGCTGACATAGATTAGTATTATGGCAAAAATTTGTAATATGCTCTGGACAAAAAAAAAAAAAACAACTCCCTGACCTGCTTCCTCTTATGCTGCTGAGAAACTGATGGAGAGCAAACTGACAGAAGAGGTTCAGAAACCTCCTAGATTTTTAAACAATTCAATTTGTAGTTTTAAGTAAGGTTCTAGGCTTCTGAGTGCTTTTGCGATGGGCACGGTGAAATAAAGCAAACTTACAAACATTGGTACAGAAAAAGGCCCGGACTGCAAGACAACAAAAGCCACAAAGGGAACGTGACACAATGGGACGCTTTCACCGTCCTACTCTAAATTCCCGCAGTGTGACCACAAAAGAGCAAGTGTCTCCACGCTGCTCAAAGCGACATCTCAGCACTCTCGCCTCCAACAGGCCCAAATATGACAGCCTACGGGCTCCAGCTGCCACCCGAGGGCCCGTTCAATCCGCCTCTGTCTCTGAAATTGGCCCCCGTGTCTGGCAGCACTTAGCCTCTCCGGCCTGTGTGCTGGACGGGTTAAAGAGAGAGAGCGAGGAGGGAAAAAAAAAAGAAATAAAGAAAATGCAACTGATGCCCACTTCAGAGGCACTATTATGAAGCCCAGCTCGTCTGAGAGTCTTCAGCGGGCGAACGGCGAGGAAAGGACAGTCTGATTGCGTAAGCGGGAGGGGGACGAGGTCCTCCGTGGACATGTCCGCCTGAAGGAATTGGGTGCAATTATGTGAGCAGAATGAGAGGGCCGCAGCCATAAAAAGCCACAGGGAATGCTAATTTAGACGTCTCTAAAGGAGAGGTGACACGGCTTAATGATGGCTTTCACACTGACGCTCACAGTGTCAGGCAGACTCTTAGGGAGACCACTGCGAGTATAATAAGGACCTGATGGAAACTGTCCTCAAGTTAGAGTAGCACTAGCTCAATGTATTTTTTGTCGATTTATATTTTGAGGCAGTTTTGAGGCACAGCGGTGAAACATGAAACTGCTGCTGCGCAAGTTACTCAATAGGTTGTTGCTAGGTAACCAAAGAGTGAGTGAGATAGTTGATGCCACCAACCCAGCTTACCTAGGCTGAGAGAGGTCAAGCGGCTAACGCGTTTCATCTGCCTACATTCCCCAGAATGCTGTGCGGTTCTGGATCGAAGTTCGGTGAAATTATTGAATATTCTACCAGAAGAGTTATTTATTCATATCGACTGTTTGTAAGCCTTTATTTCTGTTAACGATGATGGTTTTCTGTTTGCATCGAATGAAAACATGACAATTAAGAGTTTGATATTACATCAGACCAACAACAAACAGTTTGAATACAGAAATGTAGGCTTAATGAAAAGCCTGTTCATTACCTGCTGAAAGATTTCCATTCCCAAAAAAGCTACTTTTAGTCTGAACAACTGCTCTCATCAGAAACTGAGATGAACCTGTAGTTTTCTTGTCATTAAGGTTGGAAATTATGTGCTTTTTTTTTCATAATTTTTCACCACAATCATCATTCCATCGAGGGTTTTACAAAACCTGTATGTTTTGCCTTATTTTACAACCTAAAACTAGGAATAAAATGGTGGCTGTTTCACAAAATGACACATTTTCCCACAGTAGCTATTTAT
Source organism: Phalloptychus januarius (assembly GCA_902982915.1). Lineage (NCBI taxonomy): Eukaryota > Metazoa > Chordata > Actinopteri > Cyprinodontiformes > Poeciliidae > Phalloptychus > Phalloptychus januarius. Next base: position 4,069,158 of record CADWAE010000093.1, read on the forward strand.
CGGAAATTCTAAGTTGTCTTTTTCTTGTTTTAAAAGGTTAAGCAACACTTGCCACTCTAGGCGAGCGTATTTTAGGGGGACTGAAGGCAAAATTGGCTCTTGGGAGTTGTAAAGGTTGCAGTTGCTCTGCAACTAAAAACATTTGCGAAGCGGCAGTAAAAGCCCCATCAGTTTGGATATTAATACCAATCTGGGCAAGGTTTCTGACAACAGATGAAAAAGCACACTAAGCCGTCATTCTCACGCCTGCACTTTTTGTTTCATTACAAGCTGTAATCATCGAAATGAAAGCTCACTGATCCAAATTAATGAGACTTTACTAATGTCAGAGAAAAGAGGATTTTGTTACTGAAGAACTGACACGTTCACGCAAATCCTGTTCCAGACTCTCCAGCGGTGCGGCGCAAATGTTTTGATACCACTTGGAAATGTTTTTTTCATAAACTTATAGGGATTTTGTGTGATAAGTCGACCTCCGGCATAAATCTGACATAGTAAAAAAAAACAAAAAATGGAAAAGTTTAAATTTTCTTTCACAAAATAGATCTAAGCTATATCAGATCGGATGAAAGTGTCAAATGTTGCACTCGAGCAACTTCACAATTTCTATCTTTTTCTGTGCTGGATTATCACATAACACAAAACTGTCCAAAGCGTGGCTCAAGGGCCGTCTGCGGCCTTTGAAATGACTTTGATCGGCCCTGCCAACCACAAGTAGACAATAGAAAACAAAATGACGACTCCAAAAATTTAGAAACTGTTTTTTCTTCTAATAAGGTAAACAGTAAGAAGTCTTTTTTTATGTTTTTTATCTATTAGGATCTATATTTCATTAAAATTTTTTTTTTTTTTCCTCCAGGTGAGTTGACCGCGCTGCAGCAAGGAGCTCGTTGCTCTTCGCTGTTCAAACCTTTCCGCATTTTCTCGTAGCGCAGTCGCAAACGTCATTTACCCTTTTGGAACTTCTGACCCCGTCCCAAAACGAGACGCTGACAAGACTGACGACAAACATGCAGGAGAAAGTGCTCTGGTCACACGAGAAAAACTTAAACTTCACATGCTAAACACTTGACAAAACAAACACTCCTCATCGCCCTGAACAGATGAACGGAGGCAGATGCCATGACCAAACACGGTGTTCAGTCCCGTCAGGACGTTGTGAAGTTCTTTGTGGGGGGTGGGATTGTTGCAGCCTAAAATGGCACCTTTTTTCAAAAGGTGGAGACTTTTCTGACAGTTTACTTTTCCCATAAAATGGCATTACCAACCAAAAAAAAAAATCCCCCAAAGGGACTGGATTTTTCACTCAAGTCGCTTCTCGAAACAGCAAACTTGATACAAATACAACCATGTCCTGAGGAGCTGTCAAAGTGCAACAGAAGAACTCCATGTTGGTCATTAAAGTCATCATGAACTGTTTACTCAGTAGAAACAAATCCTACAGAACATTTCTCACAATGGTTTTTCCAAAAACAAACAAACAAACAAAAAAAGAAAGACAAATCTATCGCTTTAGCGTCACACATGCTGTCATCTTCCAGGTTCGGCTTTCAAGAAACAAACTGAAACAGGAAGTTAAATCAGAAGGCGGCTAAGCGGATTGGTCAACATTCAGCCGAGTTGCAGTGATTGGCGAGAAAAGAAGGAAATACAAAAAAAAACATTAAGGCGATTGGTCAGATTTGGTGCAAAGTTGCCACCAAATCTGGCAGCTTTTGGTGCCAGATTTGGCATCAAAAATTGAAGACTTGCAGTTCTCACTAAGAGTGAATTTGCAATAAAAATTTAATAAATAATAATAATAATAACACATCAAACTCACAATGCTTTTAGAGACACTTAAAGACTCTTTAAAATATAAATAAAAATACAGTTGCGACACGGCAACAAAGATGAACATGAACGAAGTTCAATACAAGTGTACTTTCCTAGACTGATCCTACAAACAGCCATGGTCAAAATGTGCCTCAGAATGGCCGAGTCAAAGTAAAGACGTCAGACACAATTAAGAATCTATGACAAGACACGAGACCTGATATCAACATATGCTCCACGTCCAGTCTGACTGAACTTGAGCTATTTTCTGAAGAATTATGGAAGAGCAAAGCGACTCGAAGCTGACGGTTGTAGAAAGTGTTCCCTCGGGATTAAAAGAGAAAAATGAATAAATTACTATCACTCACTGTTCTGTGTTTCTCTAATGCCTAGAATGTCAAACAGCTGAAAAGCAGCTGTGAGCGTCGCCCTGTTATGATCCAAAATGGACAGTTTTGCAGGAAAAGACGCAACCACCAGTGAAACCAGCTTGACAGGGGATCAGACAAGCTGGGATCCTACTGCTGTCTCCAGTCTGACAGACAGAACTCAATACGAGGCTGCAGCCTTTTGGGAAAAGACAATAACAACAACAACAACAACTTCTCATTGCCACAGCCGTGTTATAAAGCAGCTGCCGGCAGGTCGCCGAGGAGCGAGCGCGTCTCTTTTAGTTACAGAGGCATTTCATCCCGCTCTGCTGAATAATATCACAGCCACGCTGTTCCTGGAAACGAATTGGTCTCGTTTCAGCTAAAAGCCACGTGTTGTCCATTGAAAGGCATTAAATTAAGAGGGGGGAGAAGGAGCCAGGAAGAGGGAGTCACCCTTTAGAAAAAAACATAAAATAATAATTTAAAAAAACACACCCAAACTCCCACATTAATTAAAGCTTTCTTTTTTCTTTCTTAATTCGTTCTGACCTCGGCTGATAAGGTTTTGACTCTGATTTTAAAGCTGCAGATGGAGTTTAATTATGTGAGTGGCCCTTCTGAGTGTAAGGTTATTTAAAGCAATAACAACCTCTGGCATCACCAACGATCTAATGCAACAAACACATCATTAGTTGAATTATTTATGTCGCGTTTCAGACGGTTTCAATGAGATCAGGAAAGAAGATTGTTAATATGTTTACAAATTATAACCATGTTACAACACGGGTTACTTTGCTCTATGGCGACAGAAAAGAAAATGAATGAAAAACTTTTACTTGCATATTAACCTGATTTTTCACAATGAGCTTCTCAGTCATTTCGAGAAATATCATCAGGACCACAAAAGTCTAAATCTGCACAGTTCGATGGAAAATGATCAAGAAAACAAAACTTGCCATTTTATTATCGTGCGTACGATAATAAACATGAGACGCAAATCTCGGTGCGGCAGGTGAATCGATCACATCTGCGCATCGTTTTACCGATTTCTCTTTTTGTCTCCTCGGTTTTTGTTGTGGCGACCCGCAGGAGATTCTCTATAGCTAAAGGCTTGAGCAGAAAGTTTTCATGCATGAATAAATAAACAAAGATAACTGGAGAGCAGTTGTTACCAGCACCTCAGCTGTGAGTCTGTTTGAAGATCTGAGGCATGCAGTAAAAAAAAAAAAAAACCGCACAGGAGGTTAAAGCAAGAAGACCATGTGGGACGCATTTTTGTTAACAACTGGTGCAACCACTTCATAATGAAAACATTCGGAGCTTTAATTTGGCGTTTTGGTTCATGTGAATGTAAACTGGAGCAGTAAATCTGCTTTGCCATAAATTGAAGCCAACCACAAACTCGCAGCAGTCAGTATGATTTTCCAACCGGCCTGCAGAACCCCCCACCTATGAACCCGTAAAGCTGCAGCGAGGAGTTTTCTGCCACCGCACAGCGGGGATTCACGCCTTTTCTCCGCAAACGCCTCAGCTCGGTGCCGCAGACAGCTGAGGAGGGCCTGCATGGGCATCCGGTGGGCATGATGATACAGCAGGGTCGCTGCGGCTGCGGTGTTAGCGCGCTCACTAGTAATGACACAGCCTGCGCTGCAAACAGGGGCTTTAAACTTTAAACACACACACACACACGCGCGCGCGCGCGCGCGCGCACACACGCGTCAAGGACAGAGCCGTCCCATGCATGCAGCGCCTTACCTCGGGATACAGTTCGGGGAGGATCCGTCTATCTCCCACGTTGCGAACAGGTTCATGGGCACCGGTCGGTTGAGAGCCCCGCTCCCGGGGAAGCTCAGCCGGCCGCTCCTCTCCGCCATGGTAGTCGGCACGAGCGCGTGGGACCGTCCTGACACCGAGCTGGTTCGGTTGGTAAACGGCAGACCGGTCGTCTGTCTCCGTGTGTGAGGTGATAATGTGTGTGTTTCCGCGAAGAAACTGTCGTCACGCGCTCACGTAAATAACGTGTGGTGGTCGGACGCCGAGCTCATTTCTCTGTCGGAGCGGAGCCAGGCGGCGGGGGGGGGGGGTCCTCTGTAGCCGGGGAGGGATTGAGCAGCTCGACCGTTGAGCTTGTTGTGCCCCGCGCGCTGTCCTGAGTATGACGGGTGGCTCGTGCGCAGCGGTGGTGGGAGAGGCTTAGCTCGAGACTTGTCGCTGCAATGTGAGGAAGAAAACCTGGTCCGCGCTGTCCCACACACTTCAAAATAAATTCCCTGCTGAATGTTAAGACCTGGCATGTTTCATACAGAATTGCACTCTGTGAAATATGGATAACTAATAAAGTAGAGCTGACATTTGGAGGGATCTTTATAACTAAACTGATTTGATTCGGGCAATATGGCTAACTGCTCCGGGTGTCACAACTTAATGGGTGTCACAAAGCGGAAAAGAAATAAACCTTTTAAATAATAATCTTTTACCCTCTGTAGCTCAAAAGGTTATTTATTTGTATGTTCAATTAGAGGAAATTAGAGGCTGTCTAATGCTGTACAAAAAGAATTTGTACGCTTGTCACAAGCGTCTCTGTGATACCAAACAAGCAGAGGAATTGCCTAACGGTGTGCGTTCACACCAAATACGTTTTAAGCGTCAGGCGCATCTGGTTTATATTCAAAGTCTATGCGGAGTCACATCGAGGGTATTTGATTTTCTAATTGTTTAGTGAGTAGGCTAACAAATATTAGCGACATAAGCAGCTACAACTGTATTTGAATTCAGACAACAAAGGAACATGTTCACAGATAGATGTATCATGCCATAAATAAAGTGCTTATTGCTACAACTTTCACTGTGTTTTATATATGTGATGTATGACAGCCATATTAGAAAAAGGTTGGGGTTGGAGTGAAATCTCAAGCATTCGCACTCAAAATTCCAACATAAAATGGCTTCCAGGTCAAAAGTAAAAATGCCAAAAACAGGCGAGAAATCCGGCGAGATTAATATCTAACCAATCAGGCCACAATATGCGTATGGATAGCTAAAGAAAGCTAGTGGTGTCAAACATTTGCTCACACCAGAAGAACTGCTCCAAGTAAGGGAGCACTAAACACCTGTCATATACTTGTCTAAAGGGAAATGCAGCACTGGCTGGCAGTAAAAGCTCTCTCTGTATCAGAGGGCAGAGTGGAATTAAAAGGAGTGATTCTGCAGAAAAATGTCCGTCCATTACACCTTATTGCTTTCTACTATATTTTTCCCCAATTTGACTATCATATATGATAAAAGACATGCAGAAATGGCCCCACTTCTTGCAACAGTGAAGCGGTGAATAGTAACCTCTATATTGCAGTGAGTGTTGATCCATATTATTTTCACCTCCCATATAGAGTCATGTTAAACTGCATAATGAATAGCTGCATCGACTGAATATCTACCATAGATTGTGGATGACTTCCCTCTAAACTAAAGCTGAAAAACAAACACTAGAGGTACTACTAAAATATGTAAGCAAGTCAGTTTTTAGAGCAGTTATTTCGTTTACGCCATTCATGATTTAAAGCAACCGCTTTGATGAGTTAAAACTAATGTCCTGTAGAAGCGCTGAGTTTTAACATTTCTTTTCTTTTCTGTTTACTTGGATCAGGTTTTCATCAACCAAATCTGTTCGTTTCAAAAACATTTCCTGCCTCAAATGACTTTGTGATGCTATAAACAGAGCAGCTCATTTGGAAAGCCATCAAGGTTGCTCACTCATTAACGCAAGCGAGTGCTGCCACCCTGTGGTGATCATGATCATTGCAGTGAATTTGGGGGAAAAAAATAAAAAGTGGTCGTTCTTTACCTTAAAAATACTTTTATTTTCGATCGTGTATGATCAGCTCTAACTACCTTACAGGTTCTCATACATGGATATAATCTCTTTAAGGATTACTATGTCTGGTCGGATTAGCCGTCACTATATTCATCCACAGATTATTGTCGTGGCTTGTCAACAATGACCACTTAATATACAACAATGAAGGACAAGAATAAATTGATGCAAGATCTCGCAAGATGGAGGTCGTTTAGTTTTATTCTTAGGTGTGGAACATTTAAGTCAACATGTCTTTCCAGTATGAGTCAGAACATTGTGTTCCCATGTGTAGAAAAGGCTTTTAGAACCAGGTTTACCTTTAATACAGATTATTTGCTGGCATTACTTAACCGGTCTGGTTACTTCTAAGGTTATTTTCAATGATGACCCACTGAAACTGGACTCATTTGAGCTTCCCTTCAAAACGGCTAATGCCAGATTTATCTCGGATTTGCAAAAAGGAAACACAAACATCTCCTGGAAAAAAAAAAAAATCTTTACCAATGGTATTTTGTATTACCTGAGGTTGTTTCCTGAAACATTCAAGTCTTTGATTCAGTGATTGGTCCCAACAAAGGTAATTTAATACCAATATATAATATATATATAATCTTTTTTTAAATTAGGATATATTTTTGAGCAAAAATGTGGCAATATGAAGCTGAAGACTTTGTTTTTTTAGAACACGGAAGTTTATTATTTTTATAACAAAGCAAAAAGAAAATGAACTTAGTTTACATTTGTACTCCACAATAAGTGTAGGACAGAGGGATTGATAAACTTCACAGTTAATGAAAGACTTGAGTTGAAAATGCAAACATTGTGTGCATTTTTTTTTAAACACACGTAGTAAAAGAAAAAAAAATTACAATATATAGATTCATCAGCATCTAAATATGCAACATTTACAAGCAAACTTGTGTTAGACTCCGATGCCCAGAAGAAAACGGAAAGAAATCAGTGAAAACACTGACTAAAATTAAGACGCTTATTCCGGATAGCCACACTTTGAGAAACGAGAAAAAAAAAAAAGTCTAAATCCCCAGCTGAAGCGCTAACATGTTCAAATATCAAATGACTGAATTTCAAACACGGATAGACGCCTCATCAGAAGAATGATCAATGTTTAAGACCAAATCTATGCCTTTATATCGTCAACAGTTTAAGGGAATCAATAGTATCCCCACAAAGATTGGGAAATAAAGTAAATCCAGTGAGGGACAGTAAGCAGATAATGGGTATCGCCGCTCATGTGAAGGGGTCAGAAGAATCAAATGTTTAAATTTTGTTTACAATAATTTCACTCAAATGGAAGAAGATTCAAAACTAAAAAGCACTCAAAAAAAAAAAGACAAAAAAAAGCAAAGTTTATACACGTTTTTTTTCCCACTGCCTTCAGAAAGACCCCATGTAAAGGTTCTTCTCTCCCCTTCAGTAAAAACAAACACAACGAGCCGCTAGGCGAGGCTCGTTAGGAAAACTACTCTGAATCCGTCCTGTGACTTACAGCTGCAGCCATCTTAGTGTTTGCTGTCTGCTGAGGCAGAGCGGGAACGCGAGCGAGATCGGGAACGGGATCTGGAGCGAGCCTTGCCGTTTTGAGCAGGAGCAGGAGAGCGGGACTTGGAGCGAGATTTGGAGCGGGATTTGGAGCGGGATTTAGAACGAGATTTGGAGCGAGACTTGGAACGGGATTTGGACTTGGACGGGGATTTAGCCGCGGGCTTGCTCCCTCCGGACGTCTTCTTCTCCGGGGTGCGGCTGGGAGATCTGGAGCGGCTCATGGAGCGGGAGCGGCTGCGAGAACGGCTCCTTGAACGGCTCCTGGATCTGCTTCTGGAGCGGCTCCTGGAGCGAGAGTAGCTGCGAGAACGGCTCCTGTTGGCGGAACGGAAACGACAACGTTCGTGCCACATTTTCACCTTAGAATTTAAAGAAAAAAACAAAGAACAGACAACGATAAAATGACTCGCCTCCTGCTGTCCTCAAACATCTTCAGCTTGCGTCCGTTCAGCTCCGTCCCATCGAGTTTGGAGATGGCGTTCTTCATATCGTAACGAGATGCAAACTCAACCACCCTGCATTCAAACCGATGGTGAGTCATACATACTTTGAAAAAGATCTTAGAGTTAGTGATACAACTTTTACTCACCCTTCATTTTTAGTGGGTCTGTGTGCGTCCACAAAGGTAACTTCACCTGCCTTTCTCATCAGGTCTTTAAGGTCCTATTTCAAGAGTACAACACTGACTTAGTAAGGGAATTAGACACGAAGCGTCACCGAGAGCCTTCTCGAACCTGGAACTTAAGAAATTACCAAAAGAAAATAAAAACATCAAACAGAAACATGAGTAACCCATTTCTATCGCATCTGTATCAGATCCTATTCTAGAGGGCGTGTAAACAAGAGAACCATAAAAAACATGACCTGAGGACAGGTTTTGCCCTTTTTCTGCTACACAGACTAAGATTTACTGCTTTCAACTTATTCACTTAAAGGCCACATTAGTGAAACACTTTACAGAAAACAGGCAAAACGTTTGAGAAATTTGATGCCAATACTCAACTTTTGTAAGTCAAATTTGTGTAGACGTTTGTGGGATAGAAAGATTGTGTATTGAATTTAAGATAAAAAAATGTCTTTTTTCCTTTTTAAATAAAAGTTGGGATTTTTTTTTTACATTTACCAAATGACTTTAAAAAAAAAAGAAAAAAAAAAGGGGTCAACTGTTAACAAGATTCCCTTTCGAGACTAAATCTCCACCCTTCTACCACCCGCTATTATTGAAAAGAAGAAGAATAATAAAAAACCCAATCACATGAGTTTTATGCTACTTACCGCTCCAAACCAAGGTAGATAATAGCATAGAGCCACTTGTCCAAATAGCAAATGGGAACCAATGCAGTGTTAAGCCCTTGAGAAACGCCCTCGAGAAATGCTCTCAGCCTTGCATCAGCATCCGGCCTCCTCAAGTAAGGAACCACCAGAGAGAAAGTAGGGGGGTGTGATGTGTGCCCGACTCAACACCCCCCCAGCTCCACCAGCCACAGAAAGAGCCCCAATAGAGAGGCTGTGGGAGGCCGTGGATTTGAGGGGGGCGTGGGGGTTCCTGCAGCCGGGAACGCCAGCCCACAGAACCTCCAGACTGTGGCTACGGCCCTCCTAAGGCTACCGTATCCTGCGCTAGACCACTTTCACCGCTACGGGGGACCAGCCAAGACTTTAGACCGGCAGCAACTGCGTGTAAGGAAAGGCACCAGATGGACACTATTCAGAAAAAAAACAACCAGCAGAGGGCGCTACATACTTCTGACCCCCCAAGTGGAGGATGTCTTATTTACCTCTGATATACAAAACAGGAAACCATACCAGAGGAGCTGCTTATTAAAAATGAAATATGCTTTTTTTTTTTTTTGGTAAAATACTAAAACAGCAGAAATATGATTTTGGAGAAAATGTGATCTAGTATGATACAGTAAAATGAAAAAAAAAATAATAGCAAAACATTTGCCAATTCAACAGAAATGTGTAGACTTTTAACAGAATACCCTTATATATCAGCCAAATAAGAAACTATTACTTTACTATTAAAATCACGTGAGAAGATGTCACAATAAATTGAGGTTAATGTAATTATGTGATCTCATACCTGCCAGCTGACCCGGGACGAGAGGTTCTCCACAATTAGCCTGTGATCAGTTCGCATTGGAGGGCCATACCTGCAGAGGAATGTTTCAAACGGCATTTAAAACTAAAAACGCATGCAAATTGATGTCACACAGCAGCCTTCTTGGTCTTCAGCACAATTTTTTGTTCAACTCATTCATTTCTCGCTCACTTTTGTATATGTGCGTGTGTGTTCTTTTTTAGGTCTATCTAAGAATTGTGTCAATATTTGCATTGGCTTCAGATGTGGAAAAACAGGCTGTCGTTTATGACTTATTTCAGTCCATGCAGCCGAAAGGCTCAGAATATGCTCCGTTTTTAAGCAAGTTTGTCTGGGAAATATACATTTGCTCATTTACAGTCCTGCAGTTAATGATTATTTTAGGAATTCATTAATCGGTAAAAAAAAAGAAAAAGAAAAAGGCAGCACATTCTGCAGATTTACAATTTAAATTCTTAAGCATTTTTTATACAATATAAAAAAATAAAATAAAATGCTTTAAAAGGTGCATACTAACAATTCAAATCCTTTTTTTAAATTTTATCTAAATAAGAAAATAAACATTTTGTTCCCTAAAATGCAACAACGGAATTCCTTTAGTGAATTATATACACCATGGGTAACGATTAATCACTAACTAAATCAGTTATGACTAATATTTCAATTGATTCATCACAATTAATCGTTTCGGTGTACGGCTTAAACGATTAATCATTTCAGCCATATACAAGTGACTTATTTTTAGAGGCTAAATCATACAGTCTGGTTTGAAATGGTGGTTTTACTGAGATAGAAAACAATTATCTTTAACTTTTACTACATAAAATGGCGAACCGAGTCTCCGTGTACCTAGCTCTGGTATTGCGGGATTGCCGATAGCCGCCGCCGCCGCCGCCGCCACCACCACCACTGCCGCCGCCGCCGCTGCCAAAACGTCCCATCCCCGGGGCGCCACCTCCTCTACCTCTTCTGGAGCGGGCGTGCTCAATGGTGACCCTGAGGAAGAACATGTAAACAGTGGATTAAAGTGGAAGGTCACGCAAACGTATAAAAGACAAATAACTTGCTGACTCATGGAGCTGATAACTTTTAACTGCCTGGCAGCTGCTCAGGTGACCCTGCACTCGTAAACGACTCCCAGCAGGTGGCGCAAAGCAGGGAAATCCTGGACAGAGAAAACCGCTCACCTTTCACTGCACAACTCTTTCCCGTTCAGCTCGTACACGGCGTCATCAGCGTCCCTGTGGTCATCAAATTCCTGACGAGAAACGGGAGAGTGTTATTTCCTTCAAGCTTAGAGTAAACCAGACCGAAATCGAAATGTGGACGTGCCACACTCACCACAAATCCAAATCCGTTTTTCAAGTTGATCTCTCTTATGTGTCCGTATCCCTTGAAAAACTTCTCCACGTCCCTCTCCCTCGCATGTGTGCTCAAGTGGCCGATGAAGACACGGCTGCTACTCATGTTGCTTCTTGCTGAACGAGCAAAGTTTCAAACAATGGAGAACGGCAAGATAATCAAGTTTCATGTGTTTAAAATAGAACAAGAACATCTTGTTATTGTTGTGTCTTACACCGACTGTAGTTACCGTTTACCGCTTTTCCACCAACATAAATTAATCATTGTCTTGGTGAGAAAATACCCACGTCAACAAGTTACTTCCTCCTCTGAGGCTCCTCCCACACAGCTTAGAAGTTAACGTGGTAGGACACGTCCCTCTTCATACCGCATTGTCGTTTTAAAATTCAAAAGAAAAAAAAAACCAAACTACAACAGAAATACTCCAAATCAAAATTGTGCTTTGATCCAACTAATTTGATCATCAAAATTATTTTACAATAAATTTATTGGATAAATAATACAAAAAAAGTACTCATTAAAAAGTTAAACTTTCCTCCACGATATTTTACACGCATAAATATCGCAATATTTGCATATCTTTAATGTTTAATTTCCCTTTGGAATCAATAAAGTATGTTTGAGTAGAATTGTTTTAAAGTAAAACAAAACGTTCTTAAGAATAATTTTTTTCAACTTTAATCAGGTTTCGAGTCAAAAATGGTGGAAACCGTTCCAAGGAGTTCTCATGTTGGTCAAAACCGTTTCATTTCGGAGCCGACTAACCGGTCCAAAAATAAAATTTTATATTTACCGCAAGTCAAAGCCTAAGTAAAATAGCGCAGATATAAACGTTATTTTTGTTGGATCCGCTAATATAAAAGTAAAATAAAAGTGTAAACAAATTTTACCCATTTATGGTAAAGGAACGCACAGAGGGATTTCGGGCCTGCATCAGCCGTCAGCCCTTCACAAACAAACGCTGCGAAAAACCGTGTTGTTACTGCGCAATGCGTTAATAAATTTACTGTCGCCTAAAAAAAAACAAACGTAAAAGGTAAAATATTAATTGGATGCAGTATGTTTCAAAGCTTCCGTCTTTTTAGAACTAATTTATCTTAGGTTTTCTAGCAAAAATTGTTCTTCGTTCTTCTTTTTTTTTCAACTCGCCTCGAGGTCGCTTTCAGTTAGCCGAGGAGAGCTAACGTTAGACACGAAAACAGTCGCTGTTTGTCTTCAAAAATACGGCTCCAGAAACCTCGTCAAACACACGAAGACATGTTGAAAACCTTTAACGTAATATTTCAGGCACACTTACCTATTTTTCTCGCCAAGGAAAATTGAAGTGTTGCTTACGTTGCAGGTTGTCAACCGAATGTAGGTCACCCAGAAAAACTGGATCAAAATGGCGAACGAGTCCGCAGAGGAGGAAAAGACCACGGGTTGCCTTTAGGTTGCCAGGTTTCTGGCAAATGCACTTTCGAGCACCTCTACTTGAGAACCTTTGCACTGTAATTTAACGTTGTAACATAATCGGCGATAGCATTTTACAAAGAACATAGAAAAAAGTTGGATAAAAAAGAATGTTATGTGGATGCCAGAAAGAAAATAAATAACCGCAACTAAGCTTTCTGACTAAAGAGGGATGTGACTATTACTTGGCAACCCATCTGGGCGTATTCTGTGTAACGTTGTTCTTGTCCTGGATCATGAATATATAGAAACATAAATAATTTTATATATAGCCATACGCCGCATTTTACGAGTAAAATAGAATATAATAATATAATAAGAAAGTAGATTATATGAAAGTTAATATTACTGGTCTTAGGGACATAAGATAAGACAAATTTACATCCATGACTTTATTAATATAAAATGCAAATAAATAAATAGGCATTTTTTTAAAAACAGCTTTGTGGCCAAAAAATACATTATATTACAAAATTGATTATGGAAGGAGAGAAAAAATGACCTAACAAATAGAATTTTCTCAACATACAGGCAAAAATAAGATTCTTATTGGGCAACTCTATACTTATTGACATTGTGTGATCTAAATTAAATGTCTTTAATGAGATAATGATTTTCGAATAGAGATGCTCCAAACGTACAATGGTCAGCATATTAGATGTGACTACACACATTTAATTCAAATCTACTATTTGAATTAATATATTTGCTTGTCCAATGTTTACAATGTTTTAATCGACAAAAAAAAGACAAGATCTAGTTGCAATCAATCTCTTTATTCTAGAATTATCATCATTTTGGGGATTTATGGAGTTAGGAGAAGGAAATACAATTTATTTTGATAGACACAATCAAATAAAAAATACAAAATAAAAATCTCCAGCACCTCTCTAGCCTGTTGTGTCGCAAGAGATTCCAGGATTTAATACTGACCACTGTACAGCTTCACAAAAATCCAATTAAAAAAAAACAATATTGAAGGTTGCAACACAATAAACTGGTGGGGAAAAAAGAAAAAAAGACAAAAGCATGTCAGTAAATGAGGATACAGCTTACTCAGCAGCACAAAGAAGTTAAATGATTGATCTGCACTTTTAAGCCCCATTCCCTGTGGGATTCAGTCAGTCGTGCCAGAAGCCATGTGATTTCCTTCCTGAGACGGGGGACGGCTGTTCAGCGACGCAGCACAACAAACAGCACAACCAGGGAAAAACGATTGAAATGGAGGAGTCTTAGGCCAACGATGACAAAACCGACACAAGCCGGTTTCACTGCAGACCACCACAGTCGCTCATGTTAGTCTGCTGTCATGTCTTTGAGCCCAATCACGATTCTCTTCACAGAGATCTGCCGTTCTTGCAAACAGAAAAGACAAACCTTTCTGTAAACACACGAGATCACGATGATGGTGATGAGGGGCTGATGCCACTACTAATGTCTGCAGATACAGGGAAGAGTAGGGGCAAACACAGAAATCATGTTTGATTAAGACATATCGTGTCAAGTGAACAAAATGAACCGCATCGCTCATTTTAACTTAGGTGTGATATTTTGAGAAGCTAGGGGAGAGGGAAAAGTACACACAAGAAGCAAAATTGTGAAAAATTTTAAAGTGATGACTAACTTACCTGAAAACAGGTAAAAAAAATAAAAAAAATAAAAAAAATAAACAAACAATCCCTGCCAGTACACACTTTTTCAGGAGGAGATGCTTGAAAATTACAATTATTGTATTGAAGTTGAATCTGTTGCATCATTTTATCCATTTAATTGATCAGTTTTGGAATCAAGTCCATATATTTTTATTTTTTTACTTTGTATTGCCATTACAATAGAAATACACTAATAATGTATGATTATTAGTGTATAATAATAATAATACTTAATGTATAATTATATTTTGTTTGTCCAGTGGACAAAATATGTTTAAAAGATTTGGAGAAATATGGAAATATAAAGACTAAGGTGTGAAAATCCTAATCAGTCTTCAGGCTGTACTGCTGAAAACCAGAAATGACAATTCTTTGGGTGGGACCACATATGCTGCGTCTTCTTCTCTTCTAAAGAAAAGAGGTAACATTCCTTGGAAAAGTTTTCATACTCCGTGAGCTTTTCTCAGTTTTCACATTTTAGCTGCAAACGTCAATGAATTTCACTGGGATTGAACCTGATAGACCAGGAAAACTACATCCTAATCGTGAAACGGATGGAAATCAGGGCTAATAAAAAAAAAAGTTTAGCATTCATTTGTATTTGGCCCTCCTTTTACGCTAGCAGGCGTGAATGAAATTCAGTAAATCTGTATTTTAAAAAAGAATATGTAAAGAGTTCCAGCTCGTTTTGTAACAAAAGGTGGTATCAACAAAAGGTGGTATCAAACGCATGGCGTAATTTTAAAACCGTTTCTGTACAAAGCTACAAAAACCATTTGCTGTAGTGTTTTTCTCTTGCTTGACCACCTCGCACTACTACCCTGTGAAATTAAAATGCACTGAGGACTGCGGTTGCAGCACGACAAAAATATGGAAAACCTTAAATGGTAAGAATACTTTTTGCAGGGCACTGTTCCTTTAAGACTGTTTTCAGCGCCCGTTTGGGAGTCATCATCCATAACGACATGATTACCTTATAAAATCAGTACATACTCCAGACTACAGGCGATATTTACTGCGCTTCCCAAATGCTTGCTGTGAAAATGCTAATCAGTTTAACCTGCCTTTAAATTCATCATCACTTTCCTTTGGTGAAAGCGTCTGGGCTTGTTCTGATCTTGGTTACGTTTTTCACGTCGTCTCACCTTTTGAGAAACGGAGCTGCGAAGCAGACAGAGGAGTCCCTGGGTATTAAAGTCTTCTTTCCAGCACCTCTGACATATATATATATATATATATGGCTTGCATAATCATCAACGAAAAAATATAAAATAAAATTAAAAAAAAACATCAAGTGGCAAAACAATGCATCCTTTTTTTGTTTTCTGTTCTTATAGACGATTATCATGCGTTTATACCGAGAGACATTCCAGTGCAGCTGGTGCTAAAGCGAGAAACAGTTCAGCACGAAATCTCTCGAAACCAATCTGGATTTGTCGCTTTCGTGTGTTGCCGCCGGCACAATAAACAGTTTTAGGAAGTCAACACAGAGCGACCAATCTTAATGCTAACTGCACACGCAACCTGTTGGACTCTCGATGGAGGGGAAAGGACAGATTCCTGCTCCTCTTTACTGCAGCACCTCTGTCTCTGTGGCTCTAACGGTGGCTGGAAAAAATGTTAACAGTACAAAGATCACTAGGATATAAAAGAGTAGTCAGAAAAAATGCGCCAGGTCACAGAGTCGGTAACTGAGAGAACAGCAGCGAGAGCCTTTTCTCTGAGACGGTCAGAGTTGGTGACCGAGCTGCCTGAGGCTCGCTGAACAGCAGCTGTTTCAACTAAACGTGTTCACCCTTGATTGTTTGCAACAACTGGTTACTCAGCTAATGGCTTATTCACGCTGTGATTCCCAGTAAAGAGATTTTCTTCTACAAAAAGATCATGAGAAGGTTTACGTGACGACTCTTCACGGGTAAAAAGTATTTGCCAGCTCACGGATTTCTTCTGGTTTTTTTTTTGTTTTGTTTTCTTTTTTGCTATTCTCATTACACATCCAATGCTAATGTCAGATAAATGATCCAAAACGCTATTTAAACCAACCACGTCTTTAAAGAAAATGCAACTGCCCTCCAGTCTTTGGTGGCAACATCTTCCGCCAAGCATTTGCAGCAACCACTAAGAGGCCGTTACATCTTCGTAGATTAGTTTTGACCTTCTCTTCTTTGCAGAATTGTTTCCAGTCAGCACCACTAGAAGATTTTCTAGGTGTCCCAAAGTAAATCAATAGAACTTGCCTACCCAAACTTTAAAAAAGTCTTTATTTTCGATGTTTTTAGCCATTCAGGTAAAGGTCTTGCTGGTGTTTCCTTGGATACGGAGGCAAGCTATGTTTGTTCTAAAGAGAACAACATGAATGTGATGATTCTAGGTCTTAACCTCACTAAGCTATAAAATCTTAGATCGTCCAAACCCAAATTTGGATGATCTGCAGTTGGACAGTTTGGATCCAACGGTTCAGTCCTGCTGAATAATCCAGGAGTGATTGCTTGAGGCTACAAACTCTTGGCCAGAAAGTTTATGGCCAAGTTCTACTTTTGCCTCGTCAATTGTTAACACAGGTTTTTTGGGGGGGTTTTCTTTGCCTTTCTTTCTTTTTGTTAATTCATAAACCAAGACCATAACTGAGGTTTGCAATGCCAAAATTGAAGTTTCTGACTTGTTATTTCTTTTTACCTCTTGCACGATGCATTCTTGGAGGAGGTTTGGGCTAGGCGAACGATCTTGGGAAGATTTTATATTGTTCCAAGTTTTCTCCATTTGTGTTTAATGGCATTCATTGTGGTTCTCTGAAATTTAAATTTGGGAATACTCAGTTGGTTTCTGGGATCTTTTCGCCTCCTTCGAGTTGTCAGACAGGCTCTGTCTAGGGGATCTATACATGTCTGGCGATACTGACAATGTAACCAGTGAAACTAAAGAAGGAATTTCTATTTTCATCTGCTGTCAGGTTGGTTTGGATAACTATTGTCATTTTCAGAAAGGGGATTATCTAAAAAAAAAAATTACGTTTTTTTTTAATCTACTTAGGTTATCTTTCTCTGATGTTAAAATTTAAAACAAAAGAAATCTGTAAGAGGTCAAGTACTTGCATCTCTGGTTAGTTGTCTAACTTATGACATTGTCTCAACATGCAACATTTTCTCCCTTTAAGGAAATATCAACCTCCCACCCAAAACTGACCTGTTCATCCTTCAGAAATGGCCGCAGAATAGTTTCACCTTAAGAAACTGGAATCAGCAATATCACCTGAAGGCCACATAGAGGTTATGAAAAGAGGACTTGCCGAACTTGCGGAGATTAGCAGTTTCCTGGTAGTGTTACTATCTAGAAAGTTTTTCTTTTTTCTACAAAAGCAGCTTCGAAGGCAGGGCCGAGAACAAGGCTGACAAAGGTTTTTTTGTAATTTTTGTGGAAAAGATTAAGAATGTTACACTACAAACTTTGGGTCTACGAGTGTGTACGGTTGGAGTCAGAGTTTTTCGAGGTCCCAGAGTTTTCTTCCAGTCTTTTTCCTCCAGGAGTCTCCAGGTGTGAAGAATCTGTCCCTCACCAAAGAGCAAGCTCAGGCTTCCAGTCTCTTTTCATTCAGAGGCCCGAGAGTATGAGGTCAGTCGGTTGTTCAAAGCCTACTGAAGCCGCCGGCAGCGGCGGCAGAGAGGGTCCGGAGGTCGGGTCACACCCGGGTGTGGCGACAGCTGTGGGAGGAGCCCGAGCCGGCGGCGGCGCCGGACGGCGACGTGGGGTCCTCGTCGCTCGAGTCATTCTGCTCCTCCTTGTGGAGGCCGAGGCTGATGTGGCTCTGCAGAGCGGCCGGCGTCAGCCACTCTTTGGGTAGGCAGCTCTGCAGAAAGGGGATGCAGGAACTGAAATAAGCCAGTCTGTTGACCCAGCGGGGGATTTCTCTTCCACACAGCAACTGAAACAGAGGGTAAAAAAAACAAACACACACAATGGTGAGCGCAGCGTGTAACCACAAAAGAAATCTTGGGTTGTAGATTTCTGTAAACCGTTAAATAAGTTTACAGATTAGGTATTCCAACTTTTTTTTTTTCCTTATAGATTTGTTCACTTTTTACTTTTTTTTGTCACACTTAGATTATTAAGACCGTCAAACAAATCTTGACATGAACTATGACATGAGAATTAAAGAGAAGAAATCTGTAAGAGGAAAAAGACTTTATTCAAACCCCACAGATATTCTGGTTCTATTACTTTATTATCAAGTTTTGAATAAAAGTTAATAAAATGGACCAAAGTCAACAAATTCCTGCCTCATAATTGACATTTGCTCCTCTTGCTCATAGTTCCGTATATTTATGAAAATCTGTTAATGGAAAGCGATGGAAAGCTTTTTAAAAAAAAAAAAAAAGATTCTATTGCCTGGGCTGCCCAGTGGTGCAGCTGGTAGAGCTGCTGCCTTGCAGCAAGAAGGTTCTGGGTTCGATTCCCAGCCCCGGTCTTTCTGCATGGAGTTTGCATGTTCTCTCTGTGCATGGTGGGTTCTCTCCGGGTACTCCGGCTTCCTCCCACAGTCCAAAAACATGACTGTCAGGTTAATTGGCCTCTCTAAATTGTCCCTAGGTGTGAGTGTGTGTCCATGGTTGTTTGTCTCGTGTGTCTCTGTGTTGCCCTGCGACAGACTGGTGACCTGTCCAGGGTGACCCCGCCTCTCGCCCGGAACGTTAGCTGGAGATAGACACCAGCACCTCCTGACCCCAGTAAGGGACAAGGGTGAAGGAAAATGGATGGATGGATTCTATTGCCTAGTGCTACTATTGCTGTCTGAAAAAATGCACCACCAATTAGCGCCGTCAATCCACCGCATGTACCCGCTGCTCAATATGCTAATGGTGGAGAAACAACTTGCTGTTACAGGAAACCCCAAAACCATTCATTGTTGGCCTTGCTAACTAGCCTTAGCATTCAAGACTGTGCAACACTGCAAGTCTAACTCCCTTGCTCTCTGTGCCACACACAGGGTGATTGACAGCACTAAGACCCTCCTCCGGGCTGTGATTGGTTGTTTCTAGTTAGCACTGGAAGATGACAAATTATCTGTCTCGTATCGTACTGTCACAATTTAGTCACAGTTTCAACAAACATGTAAAAAAATATATTATTTTATGAAAGCTACATATTGCAGCTTTAACTATTACACAGCTTGTTACATTACAACCACAATGTGATAGACCAACACAGGAATAGTGTATAAATAATTCTGACATTTTCTCAGTCAGACAAGACAAAGAATGTCTTTGAAAAGCAATTTTCAAGTTGGATTTCTCAATTGGATTTAGGCCTCGACTTTGACTACGTCATTCCAAGACATAATTATGTTAAGATCTGAACCATCCCATTGCAGCTTTGGTTGCATTTTTAGGAGCATTGACCTGACGAAAGGTGAAACTTCGCCTAAGCTTGTGGTCATTTGCAGCAGACTTTCCATCTAACCGCCCTGTATCAGCTCCAATCGTCTCCCTCATCAACTCTGACCAGTTTCGTTGTTTCACTGTAAGATGGCAAACGCCACCGTTCATTACTGGAACGGTGTGTTCAAGGGGGAGAAGAGGAGAGGACATAGATTTCACTACCATTGAGTTTTTTTAAGCTGCTCCCAAATTTTCCTGCAAGCTAAACTAACTTATAGCCCTCCGACGATGAAACCCGGAGAGGCTCCCACGATTCAACAAGTTAGTTTCCATGGCGACAGGATGAGGCTCAATATAGCGCAGATGCCTGGCTGTAACTACAGAAGCTCCAGAGATGACAGGCTCTGGAGCTTATTCCATGACTTTGGAGCACAAAGGGCCCATCCATCCATCCATCCATCCATCCATCCATCCATCCATCCATCCATACATACATACATACATAAAGTTTTTTTTTATTATTTCACATAATTTCTTTTAAACACTTAAATTATTTTTGTATTTTTTTTTTATGTGAATTTATTTTGTACGCCTGCTATTTTGAACATTATTTTAAAGATGCAGCTCGAACAAAAACGTCGCATAGGAAGGAAACTGTACTGACTTTCAAAGAGATGGACTGAACTCTGTTCTTTCGATCTGTGGAGCGTTATTAGCACATACAATGACATTTGTCTCCACAGTCACTTTAACAGCGAAATGATGAGCTAAGGGCGGAAACGATTAGTTGCGACTAATCGACGACTAATTTAGCAGTCGATTAGTCGTCAGCTGGAGTATAGAAACTCAGACACGATGTACTTTGCTAAAAAACAGTAAAACATCTTCGCACAGATAATTAAGCTAAAACTGTACGAAAATATGTACATTTTGCATTTAACATAAAAACAGCCTTGTCTGAAAATAGATTTGAGCCAAAATTTGTTGTAGTTGCATAGTTTTAGCTTCACCCGGTTCAGATTTACTAAAAGAGTACTCCCTTACGGCATTTTTGGCAATAAAATGTTTATTTTCTCATTTGAAAAAAAGGAATTCAATGATTTGCTTATTCACATCTTTAAATGCATTCCGAATATAGTGTGAAAAAGGAGGAAGAAAAATCTGTGGAACGTGCCATGGTGTTTGTCTGATTAATTGATTTATTGTCAGAATAATTGATTAATCGATTACCAAAAATAATGTTAGTTGCAGCCCAAGCAACTAATGATTCTTTGCACAAAAACATGTACTGTTTGTGTCGTCTAACACGTGCATTTCGCTTCTGTTTTCGAAGAGACAAAGGCTGATAAAATGCTTATCTTTATTTGTTTGCTTCTTTTCTAAAAAAACCCAAAAAAAACAGCACATATGCAGCCACTAGTTCAGAAGAACAATACCTTTTGTTCACTTCCTTGCTTTATTTTTAAGATTTCCAGCCCTGTTTCAAAAATATATGAAAATCCCTTTCATTTTAAAAGTTACTTATTCCAAACATCTTTTTTTTCATGTTTGAACTTTTGCGTGCAGAGAGAGTGTAATATGGAAAACATACAGTACGTGGCATTTTTTTTTATGCCATCTCTCCTGTGTTGCTTCGCAGCACTTTGGGAGGAGGACGAGGAGTGTTACATCAGACTGACCTCAGACAGCGAGGAGGAGAAGTGGTTGCAGTTCTTGTGCATTAGGTGGTAGGCGTTCCCTTTGAACTCTTTACCGAGCTCCTCCATGATTTTATCTATATCCTCCTCTGTGAAGTCCGTGGTGCCCAACACAATGGCCTCCCTGTTTGAAACAGATCAAACGTGTCGCGTCAGAGCGTGCACGCGCACTCCAACGTGCTGAAATAAGAAAGCGCGCTCACTTGAATTTGAAGGTCTCTCCCAGCTCTGCGGCGTTGCCCGGGTTGATTTCAAAGATGCCGCTGAACGGGTAGGGGTGACCGCCGTACGCGAACTCTGCGGGGCAGAGATGCAAAACACAGATTAGATGTTCCCCCCCAAAAAAAGAAGGAGAAGAAGAAAAAGAGAAAAAGACCTCCGCTTCTGTAATTACAGAGAAGAGAGCGATTAATCATGGATGTCGTAATTGAATAATCTGGGCTGTCTTGAATGCGGGGCTCTACTCCCTGTTATTAGAGCACGGAGAGTAGAGAGCAACAACAAACTACAGAGCTTATGCTACATCTTCACCAGGGGTGTATTTACCAGGATGTGGGGCCCTGAGCTGCACCCGGCTTTGGTGCCCGATTCACTAAGGAAGAGTTCTTTCACTAATGTAAATTAAAGTAGATTAATAAGTAGACTTACTAGAATGCATCAGAAAGTATGAACTGATGCTTAATAGCTAATAAATTTATATTATTCCCAAATAAATCGACAATAACTTTGTAATTTTCAAATACTTGAATATTGATATAATCCATCCATTTTCTAACACCCTTGACCCTAGTGGGGCATGGAGGGGTGCTGGTGCCTATCTCCAGCGAACGTTTCGGGCGAGAGGCAGGATCACCCTGGGCAGTTCGCCAGATTGATGTATTCATTTAAAAAAAGATAATAAAACCCACACGATTTGGGCCTGTGAAGTACAATGTTTGAAAAAGGAAGCATTCATTAAATAAAAATGAAATAAAATAAAAATCTTTGCCTCTCCCAAAAAAATAGCGCCCTGGGCTACTGCCCTTGTGAATCCTTTCTAAAGTCAGGGCCCAGACTGTCCCCATATTTCTCTGTGCGCAGAGCCAATATTTCCAGTTCCAAGGGCAGACTGGATTTCCAGAGATCAGGTTTCACCAGGGATCCTGCCCCTCTGTTTCAGTCCACACATACATAAACACAGAGCGAGTCAGTGGTGACTCAACCGAGAGAAACGGGGTCATGCTATTCGGAGTACAATTCCATATTCCATTTTTTTTTTTCTCCAAACTTCATCTGCCTTGCACAAATCCCGCTATATGCCCGTCACCGAGCGCGGCTCCGTGTCGCCCTACAGCCATCCTCGACTCGGGAACGCGTAATGGGATTTCACAGACATCAAGACGGTCCTCGTCTTACCTCTGCCATAAATCTCGATGCCTGAGTGGAAGACTCCAATGCCCAGATTGGAGGTGTATTCGTTTATCCAGTACTGTGGAAAAAAACAAGGAGAGAAAGACGGAGTCAGGGAGCAGCTTGACAGACATGCTCTCATCCTGTCATCTTAAATAATGCAGGATATACCAGCTCCTAAATAAAAAACCCCCACAAGGACTGACGGTAGCGGCGGCCATTTACAGCACAGATTAAATAGGAAGAATTATTCAGGTCAAATGTGTAGATTCACATTTTTGGAAAGTATGTCTTCTTCATATCGTCACAAAGATCTCGGAGGTCAAAACAATGTGGTTAAGATAAATGTTTTAGCAGGTTTTTAACTTAAACCTCCTAGTTATGAGCCAGTTTCTCCTAAAATAGTCAATAAGGGATCGGTGCCATTTTACAGGGCCGGGTTGATAAGGTCATTTTGGCCCAGATCAATATCATAAATGTTCTCAAAGGGCCAGTTGTGCCAGAATGTATTGATAAAACTACCCACTAACAGTTAAAATATTAAGAAATAGACGCGTCTGCATTCAGAAAGCACTTCTTTAAATTACAGTGGACATCTTTTCACACTGATCAGCCCCCTCCAGGATTTAGGAATAGTTTTCTTTTTCTTTTTGTAATTTTAAGGAATTAAAATCACTTTGTTTTGTGGTGCTAATTGAGAAATATTTGCAAAAAATGTTGCAACATTTGAGCTGCGCAATAATGTTAGTGTTAAAACTTAGCTTTGTTTGGATTCAATTGAACAGTCAGTTGACAAAAGGTGTAGAAGCACAGGTAGAACACGGGAGTTATGTGCCATTGTTTATGGTGTGAAAAAAAAAGTATTATTTCTCTTATTTTACTGGCGGTTGGCTAACAGGTTTCAGAGAGCAATACCGCCCCCTTTCGAATTGGAGTAGAAACGCTGACCTATATTCTACTGTAAAATTCAGATTTTACAAGGAACTGAAAACTATGCAATGCTTAAAATGTCCTTAAAATTTAGCCAAAGTAGTTTGACTAAATTAAATTGTACTTTTGGCTCATGAAGCTTTTTCAAAAGAATACTTTTTATACTACAATATTGTGAACAATCCAAAAAAAGGTCTGAGCGCGCACGTGTAAGAATTACGTGACTGACGTCAAAGCTTCCAAATGTTTTTAGCGTGACAGTTGCATTTTTAAAAGTTTCACTCTTGACTCGTTTACACAACAACACCAAAACAGTAAAATCTAAAAATCCTTCGATTTGGCCAACAAATCTCGCTTGGCCAAATCGAAGCATTTTGGATTTCACTGACATCGGGCGTAGTGTTGTATCTTTTTCTGAGTGTTTATTTGCGGTTGACAAACAATGAATTAGCGCCACCAACTGGTAGGGAGTGTAGAGCAGAATGTCAGGTCAGATTGTGCCACATAGTATGTGTTAATTTCAAATAACGTACTATGACTTGATAATTTATGTATTATGAAGCATTATAATAAATAAATGTACTTATTTATTTATTATAATAAATTATGTTAAAATTAATTTTGATTTATGGATTTTAATATGCAGTTTGACATATGAGGCTCAGCAGATACAAGTAAAAAAAATTACATATCAGTCCAATTCAAGACATCAATTTGGAACAACGGCTTATATCAAATCCCTATCCCAAGGTCAGACTCAAACAAAAATTAGACAAAACAAAAAACACATTAGATTTAGTCTGATATAATCATTTTTGAGGAATTAAAATAGTTGATAAAAGGTTGACACATTTTGATAAAAATTTGCATTCCCTACGAGCCTAAACTTGATCACAAAGACTTTGCAATCCTTTCCAAACTGATGTCAGTGACATTTTTTTTAAAATCCTACTTCATGCTGTCAAATGGACTCTGTTAACACTATATACATCTGGTGCTAATGAGAGGTCTGGGTCTAGTTAGTAAAACTGAACTCATAAAAAACTGTCACGATTTCATTTTATTTTTCCATATGGGGTCAGGTTAATTTAACAGAATATTTATTCTGATAAATGAAGTCGTTGTGTTAAAGTTCTTTTCATATTTACTCTGTAATCTTGGTCTCAATATTAAGTTTTAAGGCTGACAAAGGAAGCGAAAACCAGAAGAACCCTGTAGGTGGCTAAGACTTAACGGCACTCAGAGTTAAAGTTAGTGTTAACCTATCAGGTATTTACTAGTAGTAACAGAGCATTTCTGGAAAACTCTGAACAGAAAACCCTCCCCCCTGACGAATCCTTCGTGTCAACAATTGACAGTGAGTCACAAAAGACGGAAATGGGTAGCCATTACTTCCTGACCTCTCTGTACAGAAGGCTAGGAGATAATTCATGGAACGACTGCAGCTGTCCCACCTACTGACTCATCCATATTGTTTGGCACCACGAGAAAAACATGCTAAGAGTTGCCCCAGCTGCCTCTCATCAATAATAAAACCCATTTCCGGTCCCAGAGTCACGCTATTAAAGCATTCCCACGGCATTACTTTGTGTCAGCTGAGTCTCATCGTGTTTCTCCAGTGAGCACAATACGCTCTGTTTTTATACCTGGAGTGCATCGGGAACACTCAACTCTCCATAATGCAGCGGATGAACCATCCGACATGCCTGACTCTCGGAACGGAACGCAAAGACAGTGGAGCCTTTTTCCACTCTTGTCACTCTTGTTTTTACACGCCTTGCTGGTCCCTTTGTTGACAATCAGTCCATCTTCCTCCCTGCTGGTATGACTCACTCCCGCTGCCTTCTTTTATTATTCTTGTGGTAAATTTTCGAGGAGGAATTTGACTGCCGCCGCCCCCGTGATTACATTTTTTATTTCCAGGTTTCAAACAGCTAAGTGTAACCAGTTGGTTAGAAATGAATCTTGACGTTTGAGAGTCACCGTTATACCCAGTGGCTTACTGAGACCCTCACTGTCAGAAGGTATCCAATGCTAAAAAATATGACTGGTAAGGAAGTGTAAAAAGGACAACGTTTACTTGGAGTACATTTCCCACACTAAGAAATACAAGTTTTTCTTTTGCATTTTTTTTTTTAACAAAATCACAGATAGCTCAATCATTGTGCTAACTTGTGCCACCTGTTAGTTTTCTCCTATAACATTCACAGCTCCACTAACAGGTTGTCTGTGGGATGCAGGCAGTGGAGGTTCTTGCATAAACAGTGTCCCAGGTGAGCCCCTCCTTCTGCCGCCCCAATGCCAATCCAAAATGGCCTCTTTATTCTCAGCAGGGGATCATAACTATGCATTGACTTCTTGTGCATCAAAGCAATAGAAAACTCGCTTTAATGCAAAAGTTTCCTTTTGCATAAAAGCTTTTCTTATATTAAGTTATATTTTCTAGCGGCCCCTTTCTAATGTAGCCCTGAGTAACTGCCCATATCCCCTCCGCTCAAACAAACCATCTATCGCTACTGCTTCAAATCACAATTTCTCTTTTTTGAATCCTCATCCAATCATACTAATTTGCAGAAAATCAAGCAGCCGCTGCACTAACAGGCTGTAACTAATGCATATGATCCACTAAGCAGGACAGAATGTGAAAAGCAAGCGGTGCGTTCAAATCTGAAGGAGGACCTTTGTCTTTGTGTTGTGTGGGACACAGAGGTCAGAGAGCTGATGGGGAATCATGTTTCACAGCTCTGAGCGCAGAGTATAAATAGGCATTTTTTTCCCAATATGTCTCCTCCGCTTTCTTGTGAATGAACCCGAAGAGAGGGAGGACGGCGGTAAGACTTTCCCCAGTCCGTGAGGCGTTTCACGATTTCCAACTGGGTCATTTACACGCTGTACTCTTGTGTTTGGTTTTAAGACTGCGTGAGATTATAAAACCGTCTTAAAAAAAAAAAAGATACAATAACTTTTAACAAGATTCTTGTCCCATAAATTCTGTCACTTTTATTTTGCATTTTTCAAAGGGGTTTTACGTGATAGGATTAAATATTAAAGAAAATGATGATATGCAGTGGGCTGCCCAGTGGCGCAGCTGGTAGAGCTGTTGCCTTGCAACAAGAAGGTTCTGGGTTTGATTCCCGGCCCCGGTCTTTCTGCATGGAGTTTGCATGTTCTCCCTGGGCATGCGTGGGCTCTCTCCGGGTACTCCGGCTTCCTCCCACAGTCCAAAAACATGACTGTCAGGTTAATTGGCTTCTCTAAATTCTCCCTAGGTGTGTGTGTGCATGTTTGTTTGTCCCATATGTCTCTGTGTTGCCCTGCGACAGACTGGCGACCTGTCCAGGGTGACCCTGCCTCTCGCCCGAAATGACAGCTGGAGATAGACACCAGCAACCCTCCCGACCCCAGTAAGGGAAAAAGGGTGCAGGAAAATGGATGGATGGATGATGATATGCACTCTGATGAGACTATGTAATATTCTACTGTTAAAAATCATGTTTTTATCAGCTGTAAGTTGGAAAATCATCATGACTGGCAGAAGTAAAGACTTTCAAACATCCGTCTATGTAACGTGTTTCACTTTTAGTGATTAAGTTCCTGGAATAAATTGACTTTTCAGTAAGACCAGAGTTGATTGAATGGATTTGCACATCTATGCAACATTCTTGTCATTCTTCTTTTAAAAATGCCTCCGACTCGGTCAGATGAGCTGGAGAACATGCATATAAGACCATCAGCTTTCAAGTCTGTCCTTGGATTCTCAATTAGATTAAAGTCTGTAGGTCACTTTGTTCATGCTGGCAGATTTTCCGTGAACTTCTCTGATAGATTTCAGCTGTGCTATCGTTTTGCAGTTGAGATTTTTTAGGGTTAGAACTCCCACACAACTTTCTGCTATGGTTGGCCTTCATGATGTTGATTGATGTCCTCTTAACAAACTCCGGAGACATTCGTCAATTAGCTGTTTCTACACTGAGATTCAATTATTCATTAGGAATTCTGAAGACTTGTCATAGTGGATAAAAATGCATGCCACACTTTTCAGATCCATCGTTTTCCTTTGCTACTTTAAGTAAATCGGATGACATTATTACACTACCATGATGTTGGTGGTAGCTCAAAGTGGAACAGTTCATGTATTTATGTCATTACACGAGTTTCCCCCACTACCAACATGAGAGCGAATAAGTCAAGGTGAAGCATTTATGAGGTGAGTGCTGTGCTTACCATGTCATACACGTTAAGGATCACAGGTTCATTGGCCATGGTTCAAACCTGAGCTGGAAGGACAAACGATCCTTAACCCCACGCTGTATCAGACGGTCAGCAGCCCCCACGCTCCTGTAAAGTCACCGGGGCTCACGGTAGACTGCTGCGGACAGGCTTCAGCTCATCATCCCTCCCACCCCCCGCTGAGGAACAGTTACTGCACGGACACAGCAATCATGTCCGGAAGTCAGGGGGAAAAACACACACACAGTAAAGAAAATCGATCGCGGCAGTAAATGTGATGTCGCAAAAAAAATTAAAAAAAACGGCGATTAACTCTTCTTAAAACATCAGATCAGAGCCGATTCTGTGATCCGTACGAGGAGTAAAAGGCAAAAAAAAAAAAAAAAAAAAAAAAAAAGGCCTGCGTGTGCTGAAACTCGAACTCGAAGCGGACGCCCTCCTGTCATCATCGTGGGCGAGAAGGCGACAGCACGAGCGGCCTGATGTTGTCGACGAAGGAGGCGGTGATAGGAGCATTTCCACTCGGCCGATGCCGGAGCAGGTGCGGCAGAGGACTGCTGTCCCGCGCGGGCGGTTAATTACATCTACAACCGCGGATAGTAGGGAGCTTCACCAGCGAGCATCTCCGGGCCGGTGCTGGAGGTGGAGGAGGAGGTGGTGGTGCCGCTGGACCGCATCCAGAACCCTCTCTTTCCGGCGAGGAGAAAGGACGAGCGGTTCAAACAACCACTGCGACATGACGCCTCCACCGACGCCGACCTGCTCCGTCGTCCGCCGGCTCCATGAAGGGGGGGCTCTCGCGCGCGTTTCCTTGCAGCGGAAATGCGTCCGTGTCGTGCGGCTTGGACCCAGCTCTGGCTCTGCCTCTCTTGCTTGATTACATCATTTGTGCCTCGGAGCCATCCTCCAAACAGCTGATGGGAGCCTGAGCCGCTGGTGGGAGGCCAGCAGCACATTTGGCCACGAAAGGCGCCGTTTGTTTCAATCAGACGAGCTCTGTGGGGAAATTCAGTCAAATTTCCACTTCGTTTTTTAATATTATTATTTTTGAAATACATGACCACTGGAAATAATACAAATTCCATTAAATATTCGCTTAAGTATATATTTTTTAAGGTTTTATTGGCTCTAGTGGCCTTTATTTGATAGTTAATTGACAGGAAATGGGGTCATGAGAGAAGGGGAAGACATGCGGCAAAAGTCGACAGACCGGGAATCGAACCTGCGACAGCCACGTCGAGGACTAAGGCCTCCATATGTGGGTTGTGCTAAACCCCTGAGCCACCACAGCACCCAAAGTATTTTTTTATTGTATATTATAAGACGTGCTGAAATACTGAGAAAAAGCCATGACCGACAATTTAATATGAAAATACAACCAGTTTAGCAGCTGCCATGTCAGATCCAAAACACAGTGGCGACCCAGTGGTGGTACTTGAATTAATGAGGCCGTGTTCAATGCCCTCCTTCGGGCCCCTTGAATAAATTGGCTACACAACCCACCCGACACTTAGGAAAGTTGTTACAACATTTTCCTGATAAGAAATGATTCACTTACATAACTTGTAGACATTTAAATAAAAAAAAGGGATATAACAAAAATAACTGTTTTTTAGTCATTCACAATTTTTTTTTGAGAAAGTAAATTTGAAAAATGCTGTTTTATTTGAAACTTGATTGAAAACTTTTTTATTTTATGTCGAACTGTGCCCTTTCACATCATGCCGCCCTGGACAGAAGCCACATCAGACCCTCCTGCAGAGGCTATGGTCTTTTATTTAGACAATATTGAATTAGCTTGTGCTGTGAGCAATTTGATGCAAATTGCTGCTCTGTTTAGTCCGTCTATGTTGATGTGCGTCAGTCTCTGTCAAATAAACTTATTATTACTTATTAAATTATGATTAAAGTTTTTTTTTGTCTTGGCTGGTTTTTAATAGGTCAACAAGTAGCTTTTTTTGGGCGTTGCTAGCGAACGCAGGATTAAATCTAGCCGATTATTTCCAAATACTTAATTTCCCCGGCTTGATCAGAAAAACATGCTTATTTGAAAGAGCAAGTAAAAGTAATACTTTTTGGCTTTAAAACAAAACTCATATATTACTATAACTTTCACTTTAAATCAATAATAAATAAAACAAATATATCTCAAAATGCTGATGAAAAAAAATTTAAATAAAGCAGTAAACACTAGGGTGAATTAAACAAATTTTATTTCATGTCTGGATATAAACAGAATATCTGCATAACTTATTAGTGCTTCTGATTTCCTTTTCTGGCATACTGCACATATTCACAATGTCTCACAGCAGAAATGCATTTGCATACAATTAGCCACACATAGAGGAGGTGATGTGATTGTTGTGACTAGAAGGAACAAAAACATACATTTCTACTCAAACCTGGTTCGTAGCTGCTGTCGGAAAAATCTCCATGATTGTTGCTTTAGTGCAAAACGAGTTAATTGCAACACTGCTGTTAGTCTGAGACATAAAAACAAACAATGAAACACACACATACACACACACACACAAAACAATAACTAGATCCCTTTACTTGTACAATCAGAACATCTCCACTTCTGGAATAAACCAGCTGCTGTTTTTATTGTTGAATTACATCTGCAAAAGCTGGATTGAATGAGTGACGAGAGCACCTGCCAGCGATGTGAGGGAAGAAAGTGCATCTCAGTGGATGAGATTACTGAGAACCTTGAATCCATAGATAAATTCTTACAATCCATTACACAAAGTGATATGTTTGAACAATTGTCGCCAAGCTCGACGATTGTGGTTTCCAGCTGATGAAAACCACAACAGTCGATTGCTCACAGTGTTGAATATTAACGTGCGCGGAGCACAGAATCCAGGAGTACTGATGAACTGTTAAATGGAAAGAAAACAGGTGGCGGAAAACGTCACGCAGGCGACGGAGAAAAGCGCAAATACCTGCATTTGATGACCAGAATGTGTTTGCTCGGTCGGGAGACTTGGCTCGCCGGAACCCCTTGGAGAATCTACGAAGCGTTGTCAACGAGGAAAGCCGCTGCAAAAGCCACCGAGGCTTCCTGGTGGCCTCAGCAGTGGCAATGGGCTCCGCGGCACGTTGCACTGATGCGGTAATTCATGCAAACGGACGTCCGGCACCGAGACGTAAGGAAATCGACTGTCTGTTAATCCGCGTTTCCTGAACTGGTCTCGGAGATAAACCGGCCTGAACGCAAGAGACACCGACACTGATGAAGAACAACTGGGATGCTTTAGTTTACAGAGCCACACTGTCATTTAAAACTGTAAAAATTTTAAATGTCTTGGTCTCGGCGCCGAGAAGGCGGCGGGCTCTCTCGACGTGCAGGCGGCTCACGTTGACATTTTGCGAACAACTCGATTATTCCGACGTCTGTCCGTACTGTTCGTTTGCTCTGATCGTCTCAGAGAGGGAGCCCTTTGTCTCAATGCGACACAAAGTTCTTTGCATGAGATAAACCCAACGGTAAGAACGGGTCCTCAAGAAGCTTACCATTAAATCGCAGAATATGTACGAATACGAAAATAAACTAAATCCCGATGCCACTAGATTACCTGCCAATCAGAAAAAGGTTTACAGTTCACACTCTTTTTTTTTGGCATTTAGCAAAGTTTTCGATTTTAAAATTAACATATAGACATCTTCAGCTTAGATACATAATACATACGTTAAAAAAAAAAAAAAAAAAAAAGGCCTATTTAAGCCGTTTATAAAGAGCTACTATAACAATGATCGACACGGCTCCAGCAAATAGCGCCAGCATTCCCAGAGTAGACGTGGAAGGTTGGCGCTTTGGTTTGGAGGTGGCTGGTCCGTTACTTAGATGAGGCTGCAAGACAAAAAAAAAAAAAAACCAAAGAAACAGGGCTGGGCAAGAAATAAACATATAAAGTCAAGCTTTAAACTGATTTTGGAACTCAACGTTTAATCTCCGTAACACTGTGCTTCAGTCGTTGAGGACAAATAAATTACTACTTCCAAAAAATTTATTTATTTATTTTTCATTTACCAATTTGTATTTTTTCTGCCATTTCCTGTTAATTTTTGAAAAAAAAAACCCATCAAAAATAAAGATATTTTTAAAGCATTATTGGATGTGAAAGTCTTTGTGTAATATAGAGGCAAATAAATTTTTACTCAAGTGTGATTTAATAGTCTAATTGGACATAAGAGAAGAGAGATAGTGGAGTTCGATCTACAAAGAATGTGTAAAAAGCAAAGAAGAAAAATCGGAATATTCTCAGCTACCTTTTTCATAACGCGGAGCTGGACGTTCTCCCCGGCCGACCTGAACAGTTCCACCACTTCCTGGTGGTACCGTTCCTCAAGCGAGACTCCGTTTATCTGCAACACCCACATGACAAACACAGAACGCTCTGCTCAAATATCTGTGCAGCCAGTTAGCAGTTAATCATTAGTTGCACTTTTAGGTCAGACTACTAGATTTTCAAAAATATTAATGGCCTCCACGATGCATGGTTTTGAAAACTAGAAACTTACACGGTCTTTAAAAAAAAAAAAAAAAAAAAAAAAAAAAATCAGTCATGATCCAATTTTGCTTTCATTGAAAAAAATAAAAAACAAAAACCACATTGAACAACCACAGCTACCACAGCTTTAAATAAAACAATATTCATGTGGTAAAATTGACTTAACTCTACAATATGGAGCATCTTTGACTGGACTTGTGCAAACATGTTCTCCACCTAATCTGATAAAACTTTAGGTATTCTAAAAGTTGAACCAAAAAAAAAAAAAAAAAAAAAAAGAGAGAGAGATCAGAAGAAGTTTGACAATTTTATCACTTTCCTTCCATTTTTACAACTGTGCACAAGTTCCCTTTGCTCCCCCCACAGAATGAACGTAGGTTTGTGGCCATAACGTGAGAGAATGTGAAAAATGTAAAGTGCTTTTTTTTTTTTTAAGTATATATTACCGCAAGAATCTTGTCTCCCTCTTCGAGTCGTCCATCTAGTGCTGCTGATCCACCTTCTTTGATTCTACTCACATAGACGCCATTATCATTCGTGATAAATTGTTGGTCGATGCCCCCAATTATATTAAACCCTAGACCTAGAGAAAATAGAAAGTGAACACATAAAATCAGTTCGCTGGGCTGGTTGCAATACAAGCAGTAAACATCAAGTGTGGTTGTTAGCCAAGGAAGCTGCTGGTCATTAAAA
This sequence comes from Phalloptychus januarius, assembly GCA_902982915.1. Lineage (NCBI taxonomy): Eukaryota > Metazoa > Chordata > Actinopteri > Cyprinodontiformes > Poeciliidae > Phalloptychus > Phalloptychus januarius. Next base: position 4,102,161 of record CADWAE010000093.1, read on the forward strand.
TGTATCTCTGTGGGTCAAAGTTCAAGCGAATAGTGAGGAAGCACCATCTTACAAAGTTTTAAACAATTCGGCTTTAAATATTAGCCAGCTGGTTTCACGCGGGCACAACCAGCGCAGTAATGCTACTTTTTTTTTATGAAAAAAACAAACATTTTTGCAAAGTTTGTCATTTCCGATGTATTAAACTGGAACTCTGGCCCCTGACAGCTTCCATAAGCAAAGAACTTTCACACAACGAGACAAAGTAACACGAGACGTGGTTCAACTTTCTAGATTAATTAGCCTTTAGCTCCAGGTTGCGTAGCAGATAATTTTTTTTTCGGTGCAACGTAGTCAGCTAGCATCGCCAACGCGGTTTGCTAACTATCCGACAAGTCTTCTCCTTACCTGCGGGTCCTCGGTTCAGATTTATATCCACAAGTCTTGGGCGGGAGTGCAACGACCCGTTCATTTTTGCCAAGACTGCAAAGGATTAACATAAGAGAGGGTGAGGGGTTAGAGGAAAACACTATTTCTCGAAAGGTGGACTCATTGAAGACTTTCGATTTTGGCTTCGTCCGCTGCGGTCTGGTTAAGTAGAACTGCTGCCCCCTGATGGGGAAACAAGGAACTGCAGGCTGACCTTTGAATGAAATTTAAAGCAAAACAAACCTCCGGTACCTGTAACATGACATGTATTACAATTTGCTGCAAAGTTAAAGCGAACCCAGCATTACGACAAGTGTCCAGAGCTCAGAAATCAGTAGAAATATCAGAGCTGCTATGTAGTTTCTGTTTGTACACAAGGTATGCCCTTTTCTTCCCCATCCAGATACAGACAAAATGAATTGGCAACCCTAAAAAAAATTATCTTTCACAAAAGCAGCACAAATTTATATTGACTATATTTGAATAACCCAGCCTTTAATTTGATTATGCTGTCCATCATAGTTGTGAGTGGACCTCTCTGTACTTTCATATATCTATGTTGTCAGGAAAACAAGATTCCTAGACAGTCATCAGCTCATTTCAAACATAATAAAAAATTTTTAAAAAGCTAAATTCATAACTACATCCTCCCTAATTTGATTAAAAACATTGTTTTCTTAACATTGTTTTTGTTAAAAACTCATTGAATAAGTATGATCAAATTAAAGCCATCATTTGATGAATTCATTTTAAGTTGTTTTTGACAAGGACTCCAAAAATTGCATCAGAGTCTAATTTTTAAGAGTCTTAACATTGTATATACAAACTATCCAAGCATTTGAACAAAAATATTACAGCTAATAAGCTCAAACATATGAAAAAAAAGTATAAGTGGAAGAAAAATGTTATCTTTTACCAACAGTTTTTCCTGATCAACACATAAGAGATAAAGTCAAATATGGCGGCATGAAGAAATGGGATGCTAATCCAGTGAAAGTTATTTATTATTATTTATTATTCATGTATGATTCTGAGATTTAAAATTTTTACTCGTATGTATAATATCAAGTTAAAAAAAGAGACTAGTTTCATAAAAACTAATCTGAATAAGTCAGACATGTCCAACAATCTAATCACTTAAAAAAAAAAAATAAATAAAAAAAGAAGAGTTGATAGCTCACAAGTTGAAAGTTTTACATTGTGTTTTTATTTAGAAATTCAAAATATGTACCACTTCTCTTTGGCACCAAGTCAGAATCTCTCCCACACACTTTTTAATTTAATAATTAGTTACCATTTTTTCGCTGTTTTGTTCAAACTCGTGCTGGGGAGGAAACGTTAAAGGGGCGGGAGAAAAACAGCTGAAGAGAAGAGGAACAAACACTGCATATAAATACTTACACTTGAAGAAACTTCATGATTAGCCTACTGTATATGTGACTCCGGAGGGTCGTGGTTCAGCATCGAAACAAAAGTGACATTTTTCAGCATCACGTTTCTCATGCACTACGAAGGCTTGTCACGTTATGTCGTGACGAAATAATAAACATGTAAACAAAACACTGCTGAAATAATATGAAACGCATGGAACACGTCTTCCTTCCTCCCTGCTCGGCTTACAATCTTCTTGTTTTATATAATAAATTATTCCTTATTTAATTGGTTACACATTTACGTCACTCAACCTTTTCCTTAATTAGAATTGGGTAAATAAAAATAGGAAAAAAAAAAGCAAAGCAGTTTGTACGTTTTTCTAAAAAGGAAAGTGAAAAGATAATTTTGTAATGAGATATTTAGTAGAAAACAAAGCAAAAACAAAAAAACAGGATTATCGAGTGTGAACATAATTCAATCTGCATCAGGGCGTTGCGGTAAAATGTGCCATGTGAGGGACAATTGCACTTTGCTGGCTGCGCTTGCGACTTTCGTCTGCTGCCTCCGCGTGTCTGGGGGGGCGGGGTTGGGTTTCGGGTGCATGGAGGCGGGCAGTCGTCAGAAACGCGGGAGTTAATCGTTTCGAGAGCGAGCGAGCGAGCGGCTGGGGGTTCAGATCATGCTGGGCGCCGCGCTGTACAGTACGACGTCGCCGGTGACCCGCAGCACGGTCACCTCCTCCAGGCCGCCCACTCTGTGTTCGTATTCCAGCAGGTGGGTGCCGTCCACGGCCACCTTGAACATGTCCTCCTCCACGAGGATCTTCAACTGCGAGGGGGGCGACAAAAACACCAAGATTTGTGTGGGTCATTTCTTTTATTTTCTCTGCCCCGAAAACGTGCGCAGAAAATTGTCGAGCGCAATACAACTTTTTTTTTTTTTTAAAGTGGGAAAACTTTTGCAGTTTCTGCATCTGATTGATTAGAATCTACTTTTGGTGTTTGAGAAATGCGAGACCGGTGCTTCAAAAATGTGCAAACTTTGATACAACAACAAAATAAAAATTATAATACCAGTTTGTTCATTCTTTTGATAAGTAAAGTAGCATGAAGCCATAATGTCAACATTTTTGTTTTGCATATTCAAGGGTTTGGGTAAAAGTCTGAAATATATCAATATTCCCAGCTGCATAATGTTTAGTGCATGTATAATCCATACATATCAGAACTAAACCCGTTTTAGTAGGTAACCCACCAATACCGTACATATTTAATTTGAACTACAGTAGAAAAAAACAATCATTATTTCTTTAAAATTTAGCCAAAAACCAAATCTAGCGTCTATAAGAAAAACACCGACAACGATCGTCTAAAAAATATCACAACTGCTCCCAGCAATAATCAGATGTTTATATGATAAACATATAAGCAATTTCCAAATTATTGCACAGCTTGACTCCACTTGTTGATGCACAAAAGGTTTTTCTAGTCGTTTTGAATTTCATTTTAAACTGTGATTCTTCCCATAACTTATAAATTTGCCTCTTCATCTTAAGTATTTTTCTAGAGTCTGTTCACTTTTGGCTTGGCCAAAAAATCAGAGCCATCTGTAGTTTTGCTACATCGATGAACTTTAACAATGTAGATTTTACAAATAGCTGTTATTGTTTTGTTTTTTTTATATCCCAATTTACGGATTATTCTTGTTGCTCTTTTTTTGTAGTATTGTTAATGCCTGCAATGTAGTTTTGTTATTAGTGCCTCGTATTTCTGCACAGTAAAAGTGGACACATTTACCAGATTACAATAAAACATAAAAAAAGAAATATTTACTGTATTAATAGTTTTTCTTTAAAATTGTTTTTTTCACATTCATTAAATTGTAATGGAGTTAATAAGCAGCTTACCTCAAAGCGGTGCCCCTGGACAAAGGGGAAGGGCCCCTCTCGCTCCTCCGGGCCCCAGTAACCTCCTAGGTTGGAGTTTCGGACGATGGTCTGCTCGCTAAAGCGAGGGTTGAAGTGAAAGACGACGTCCGGACCTTTGAGAAAGTCAACCTGGAACCTGAAGAATTAATAAATTGCACAAATGTAGACTCCGATTATCGAGGTTTTTCCACAAAGTCATGTCAGGCCATCGCAAAATCCCAATAAAGTACAATGAAATTTGTGGCCGCAACGAGACAAAGTGCAAACCCAAATCTCTGATGCAACATGTCCACAATAACAGAGTTGAAAAGCACAGATCGACTTCAGGCTGTGAGGATTGTTTTTTTTTTTTTGAGGGGAGGGATCCGTACCTCTCTGCCCCTGGAACAGGCTCTCCGATCACCGTGACTAAAAGGCGCGGCATAATCCCGGCGTGGAGGGGGAGATCGTACGGCACCATCTGAAAAGAAATATTTACAGTGTAAATACTGACTGCATCACTTCTGCTCCACAGTTTTAAGAATGCTTTTTTTTTTTTTTTTTGCTTTTTAATGATGTGATACAAAGAGAAACAAGTTTACCCTCTTGTTAATATCCTGTAGGTGTGATGCAGGTACTTTTAATTTATTGACAGAAAAAGAAAAAAAAGAACTTAAACTCTGACTCCACCTGTATTCCCCAACTATACCCGAGTGAGTCATAATCTCCACGTATTTCAACGAAAGTCAAACACCTGCACAAACTGTAGTCTGAGCAACATGGAACAAATAAAAGGGTTTTTATTAGAACTCATACATGTGAGGGGCAAGTCAGAAGTGCATCTGACTATAGATTATACGAGCAGCTTAAAGCAGCATAGATCTGATAAACATCATTCGTAAATTAAAAGACAACTATATCATATTGCACTTTGATCAAAACAAAACCCGAAACAATTAAATCCAGCGGATTCAACGCTGCGTTCCGACACGACTCGTCGACGCGGATGCGTTCGATCTTTGGCGCCGACCGGGTGGGGTTGTCCTGGTCCAGTTGAAAAGCAGAGCTCATTGCTTTCAATAAAACGGTGGGTTATATCTGGGCTGAAAGACAGAAATACATTTCTGTTCACTCCTGCGGAACAGGGCGTTGCCGTCACTTTACATTTGCGGCGCACCAGAGCAGAAACCTGGAATCAGATGCACCTCCCAGTCAAAGGTCACCAGCAGACGGAGAGAAGTTAACTTTTAGTTTGAGTTGTTTTCACCAAAACACCCGGATTAGATTTACAGAAGAGCAGAACAGCAAGCAAGAGAAGCGACGTATTTACTCCGGGAAGAGCTCACACTTACCAGCGTGCCTCCTGGACCAGCAGGACCGCCGTATGGACCCATGGGCCCGGGGCCAAACTGAGCAGGCGGGGTCGGGAAACCTCCTCCGGGTGATCCCCACGACCCGGGTGGTACCGGGGGGAATCCTCCTCCGGGAAACGCTGGGAAAGATCCTGGACCGGCCGGAGGGGGAAATCCACCTTGACCTCCGGGTCCGTACATCCCGTTGCCACCTGCTGGCTGCCCACCAGGGAAAGGCACATTTGGGTAAGGGCCGGCCGGAGCGCCTGGGCCGGAGGGAAACGGCCCCGATGGGTAAGGAGCGGGCCCTCCGGGCAGCTGTCCAGGAGTTCCTTCAGATGGATACTGCCCGGGGAACTGTCCAGGCGCCCCGGGGCTGGAGGGAAACTGACCCGGAGCGCCCGGTGCGGGATACTGTCCAGGTATTCCGGGACCAGCAGGGAAGCCGCCGGGTGCTGAGGGAGGTCCTGGGTACTGCCCCGGCGCTCCAGGACCAGAGGGGTACTGGAATGGCCCTGGGGCGCCTGGGCCAGACAATCCACCGCTGAAGTCAGCTGGAGCCGATGGCTGGGTGGGAGCTCCTGGGGCAGAACCGGGCCATCCCGGGTTCGGAGCGGCAGGGTGATTGTTGGCAGGGGCCGTGGGGTTAGTGTGGCCTATTTTCTTAGCCTGGCTCGGCGTGTCATCTCCTAAAGCATCTGTCAGCTACAGAACAAAAAGAGAAAGTATAAATAACTGTCTCCACCTACAACAACAAGCTACAGGGAATCCAACCATTATGACAGGAATTAAAGGGGTACAGCCCATTAAACTCACCGAGAAATCTGCCATGATCTGAAACAAAACAGGAAACAACTTTAATCAGTTTTATTGAGTACTTCCAACATATTTTATCGAGCTGTAAAATGTCTCTGGGCAGTTCCAAGAGTCTCTGATTAAATGTTTCCACCCTGGAATGATGATTCACAAAGTCCATTGCGACACATTGAAAATAACTCAACATTACTGAAAAAATTTAAAACACCGCAGCAATAATAAAGACGGCACTTTGGGTCATTATGTAGAGGGGGGGAGTATTTGTTTTGAAATGTGTAAACTACTGGTGATACAGAGTTGGCTAGCAATCTAGCTAACCCCAGCTAGCTGTTAGTTTAGGCTTGTTAGGTCTACATTCGTGGTGAGAGAATAAATCAACAGTGAAAGCTGATGTTTTACGATACCTGGTCGGAAGCTAGGCTCTGTTTGAACGACAACAGGAAACAGCGATGTTTTCTACAGCTCCGAAAAACCAGTTAGCCAACTCCTTTGGCCTGACGAGGCTCACAACTGGAAGCTAACGTTAGATCTGCTAAGAAAAACTACAACTCCTGAAAAGGAAGCTCGCGCACGGGCGAGTTCCGGTGCAACAAGACCCACATCCGCTTTTTATTTACATGACCTCGGAAAATCAAAAATCGGGGAATTTATCATTTAAGCTAAGTATTACTTCCTCGAATGTAGATTATTATTATTATTATTATTATTATTATTATTATTATTATTATTATTATAAAAATAAACACATGATAAATAAACAAAAATAGTTTCAGCATTGTATACATAAATGCCACACTCAAATTGTTCTTGACACAAAAATAAATAAACAAGGTATTATATTTCCGCTTACGTCTTAACTGAGTTCTTAAAATAACAAATTTGTATTTCTAGAAAAAATGATAAATACAAGCAATTTGTTTCTCAAAGCTAAAATTTCCAATAATATCCAAATTCTAACTCTCCCTTTAAATTTTGCATGCCTAACTATAATGCCACTACGCCAACAAATACAACAACGAATACTACTCCTAATAATAATAATAATCACTGCAAAAATAAACACATTAAAAATAAAAAGCAACGTCAACACTTCAAATGTTCCAATCAGTCAGTTTATTTCAGTCATGTTCATATTGAATCTATTGAGTCCAATTCCATCCAGTTACAATGCTGTATCTCTTCCCCCAACAAGCATGGGGCAACAGTATAAAATATAATCATGATTTTAAATTATTTTTTGTTTTAATTGGGCTTACCAGAGCTCGTGTGCTTCACTATAAAAAAGGTGTTTTTTGTTGTTGTTTTTTTTTTGCAGTATTTTAAATTTATTCACGTTTCATGCAAGAAAAACTTCAAATAATCAAGATGTCGGTTTTTATATATTTGAAAAAAGTAAAATAAAGATTAAATTTGATTAAAAAAAACATTATTTTTAAAGAAAACGCGGCATATGTTCAAATTCCTTAACAAATAAGAAATAACAAAAATAATGAGCTGCAGCAGCTATTAAAAGAAGTTACAAAATGGCCAATTCATTTTTATAAAATGAAATGAAATATGGGTATTTGATTGTTTACAATATTACTAGACTTTGGGATATTTGTTCCTAGTTTTTCATTCCCTTCCTTGTTGTGAAGGAAGGGCGAGCCTGTGAGGGATTGGTCAAACCAGTCACAGGATGATAGGAAGTAAAGAGAAAAAACACTGAAAGCGTTTGTGCCATTCAGAACAGCAGCTGCGGCTTCAGGGAGATTTTTAACTCTACAATTATGGTAAGTTGTTATGTTTCCGTACGAACGAGCTGCTGCCGGTTTGGCTTGTGTGGCTTAATCCCGCACTGGCAACAGACATGAAGTTTTTTTGGAGTTTTCATGAAAAATGATATCGGGGATTGTTGAGCGTTAGCCTGCTAGCCTAGCGTCAGTTACACCCTCCGTGTTTTGTGAATGCATCAATTAACCGGTGCAGACACAATCTACTTCCGGTGGGATTAAAAAATAAAATAAGGTATAATTATTTAGAAGTCATATTTACTAGAGACTCATAGTTCGTACATTTTAATTATGACTGAGTTCAAATCCTGCGACAGACTGGTGACCTGTCCAGGGTGACCCCGCCTCTCGCCCGGAACGTTAGCTGGAAATGGGCACCAGCACCTCCAGACCCCCCATGGATGAGTTCAAATTATATCAACAAATAATAGCCTTAAAATGGCCAATTTCAGGCATTCCACTAGTTTAATTATTTTACTACAAATAACCTAAATGTTGGGCAATTTGTTAAATAATTGATTACCTCTTTTGAGTTCGTGGTTTCCACAGACCATTCTGCAAAAGTATGGAATTTGACTTTAGTAGGGAGTGGGGGAGTGTTTTTCCCCCCATCCATTCTGTCTTCTTCCCACCCCATTCCTTTATTTCCTATTTTTTATAGTCCTTGGTTTTCTGCAAAATTGTAGAAATTGCTGCCATAACTTCGATAAATGAGCTTGTATTTCCTAAATAGCTGCCAAATGCTTTTATTTTGAAGTTGAAGGCGTCGTGTTTCCGGCCTCAGTGTGGGGGGGGGACGGGACTTTGCTGCAGCAAGCAGCAGTGCTGGGTTTTAACACGTCTAGCTGCTCTGGAGCTGCCTTAACGCTAGCTGCCCTGTTTATCGCGCTGAGCAACGCTTCCCTCCGGGTTTTCCGCTGCGTGTTGTGACAGCTCGATGCTCTGCGCTGCCTGTCAATATTCCTCTTTCGCCGGCCCGACGTGAGAGGCATTAATGGTCAAACAGCAGGGGTTAATTCCCTGTCGTCTCCTGGCTGAATTAGCAACCTCCACTGATCACGGTGATTTGGAGAGCTTGGAGGAATGTGGGCTAAAAGTAAAAAAAAAAAAAAAAAAAAAAAGCCGCGGTCTCCTTCGGTTGTCACGTCCGTTCCCTTATCCAACCCACAGACACACAAGCAATCCCATCTTAATCTGTAAGGATCTCTCCCAAGAGCTCAGTGAAATCCAGACTCCCACCAGCCATCTGTTCTGGAAGGTGCAATCAAAGATTTGCGAGAGAGACTCTCAGAGATTTTCCTTTTCAAATATTGCTGTGATGTAGTTATGTAAGGCCTTGCGTGTGGACGTGACAGAGACCAATAATATCCTGTTCAGACTGGTGGATTGTTTTCCTCTGTGGATGAAATCCTCTGACTATTTGTCAGGATTGTTGCTGTTTGCAAAAAAAAAAGAAAAAAGCCATAGTTGTATGAATAAATGGATTAATTAGTTAGCAATAGATTTTGCTGTCTGATTAACTCTGTTATGAAGAAAATGCTAGTTTTGAAAAGGCTTACGTTTTTTCTAAAGAATTAATCCCTCTGCTAGGGAGAAAAATGATGTAACACTGATTTACTTAAAACATATTTAAGCAAAAATAAGGAATCTCTAAAATTATTTGTATTTTTAAAACAGATTGTTGCATATTTTTCCACTCTTTTTTTTTTTTTAGAAGCCAATGGCAGCTGGTTAATTAGCTAGGTCATCTGCTCATGCAGAACTTGTAGTCAGTCACTTAAGGAGGAATGCTCAAAGTTACGTGCCAGTCAAACATTTTAAAACTGTGTTCCCTTAATAAGAGAGAGATGCTTGGAAATATTTTCAAATAGCTTTTGGCAAGGGGAAAAAAATACACAGCTTCACCTGAAAACACTTACTGTATTGATCATGTGTGAGGCTCTATCTAACGTAGAAATATATGCACACAAAAAAATCTTAATCTCCATATTAAATGAGATACTCCGTTACTCCATTACTCTTTAGTGTTCGTAATGCTGTGATGCAAGTCGGAAGCAGGTGTAACTCCAAACTGTCGATTCAAATGAGCGTGTGGAGCCGTTTGTTTATTTTATGCCTTGAAAAAAATACATTTTCCCCGAGGGCAGAAGTTGAATGTGAGGACAGGCTTGTTGCTGTAGGCAGGTGCGGGCCCAGTGAGAGGTTCTTACCGTACAATATCATTGAGTAAACATAAAAAAGAGGCTGCTGCTCTGTATTTACATAAACAAATGCGCGTGATGTAAGGTTTTATTTAAACCAGAAAGAAAAGTCAATACAATTATAGCATAGTATGAAACGGAAGTAACAGTGCTATTAACACCACGTTTGTGTGTGTGTGTGTGTGTGTGTGTGGGCGTGTGTGTGTGTGTTGACTTATCTTCTTGTGTCATAGTGTCTGTTTGATGAAAGCTACAAAAAGACAATTCGAAATGCCGTGACGTATTAGCTTCTTCGTCCTTTTTTAGTGCTTGAAAAAAAAAACAGCAACAAAGATCTGTTAATGCTTAACTGGGATGAGAGTGTGCAGCGTCTATTTCTGTTAAACTTGACTACTGCAGGCCAGAGGGACAATGGGGAGATGTGAGGACACACTTCCTGTTGCCCAAGCAGTGAGTCTGTTTATATGAAGAGGAGAGCGGTACAGGTTGTTGAACATGTCAAGCTACATTAAATCACTATATGATCATTATGCGTGTTCATAATGTAGATGCTCTTGTTGTGGGTTCTGATTTTTTTTTTTTTACTAATGACATTATTACACATTAGGTTCCTATGCAAAATCACATTGGGAACCTTAACACCTTCGAATGGTATCTAGACAAAGAAACCCTGCTTTCAAAATAAAAGCAAACTTGACACTATGAACATTTCATTAATGTAATTTTTTTTCCTTCTTTACATTCTCCACTTCTTTCATGAGTTCATGTTTACTAGATTTTCTTATTAAGAAATAAATAAGAGCAAGGAAGTCGTTGTGCAGTTGGGTTAAACTACACTTAGACTTTACTTTTGTATTTATTTATTTAGCTTTTTTAAATGTATCCACATTTTATTTCCAATCAGAGTGAATCGCTGGTCGTGTGTGACGTGGACGAAGATCTGGTGAAGAAGCTGAAGGAGTTTCGCTTCCGGAAGGAAACCAACAATGCGGCCATCATTAGTAAGTCCCTCACCTTCTCCTGTTGCAGGTTGATCATTCATTTGTTTGTGTTCATAATCTCTGACGTAAGCAACTAATTTAGCGATTGGTTAGTCGTTAACTGGAGCATACAGACTCAAAAAAAAATGTAATTGTAAGAACAAGATATTCACGTTTTGAATTTTAGATAGTGAACCCTATTTGTCCGTAAATATGCTCTACCACCTGCAGAATGTGGCAATTTTTAAAAATCCGATTAATCATCAAAATATTTGACAGAACAATCAATGACTAAAATAATGGTTTGCTGCAGCCCTCTCGTAAACCTGCTCTGGGGCAAAACCACGTGAACAACAGACTAAAACAAAGAAAATGACTTTATTTCTGATAAGGTTGATGCTACGAGCTCTTGAGTCAGCTTACGTCTTCAGGCATAACCTCTTTATTTTATCCACATGCCTGGACAGTCTGCAATCTCTTGTGTGTTTTGAAGCCTGAGGTTTGATTCGCAATCGTCTTAGAAAGCTTATAAAGGCTGGATTACTGGAACAGTTCAGTCCCATGACTGTGTTTTTATGAACTGGATGACAAGGCCAACATTCCTCTCATGTAAGAACTTTAACCTAATGTAAAAACTGCCCAGCTACTCCAGACTTAACTCCTGATTTCTCTTATTAATTGTGCTTAGCTTAGAAATACAGTCGGGGTATCAGCCTTCGGATTTAGATATTGACTTTGGATTTTTTGTGTGTGTGTGTGCGTGTGTGTGTTTTCAGTGAAGATTGATAAAGACAAGCAGCTTGTCATTCTCGAAGAAGAGCATGAGGTAAGTTGTTTTTTTTTTTAAAATCTCCCACCTTTAAATGGCTCATTTAATCTTGTTTTGATTTTTAAATTCACTATACTAAAAGTATTCCCGTTTTTCAAACATTTTTTTTCTTTTAGGATATTTCACCTGATGCTCTAAAGGATGAACTACCAGAGAGACAACCCAGATATCCTTTGAACTGACAACATTCCAGTGTCTACCTTTATAATAAAATGTAATTACGCATCAGTTACTGTCCTTAGCCCAGGGAACGTTCATCGTCTACAGTTATAAGTATCAACATGACGACGGACGCGTGTCCTATCCGCTCTGCTTCATCTTCTCCAGTCCAGTGGGTAAGGCTGATTCTGCCGCAGGGAACCCAAAAAAAGGGTTCCCTTTTTGGTGACGGTGTAATGCAACTTTTAAACGTGGTTCTGCTCCAACAAAAACCCAAAAATGAAGGCCATTAATGTGACCTTGTCGAACCTGGATGCATGCTGAGGATGTAATTCATTTCGGACCAAAAGGATCACAGGACGCCGGCCGCCAAAAGACTCAACTCGTGAAAAAAACACCTTTTCTCGTTTCTTATATATATTTGTTTTGCTTGGCAGGTTGTAAACCGGAGCAGCAGATGATGTACGCAGGAAGCAAAAACAAGCTGGTGCAAACGGTTCAACTGACCAAGGTTGGTTGAATCTTTGGCTACGTTCAAAAACGGGTCACATTTGAAAAGATCGGATATGCATCAGATTTAGGACGACATGTCAAAGTGGTGTGGGTCGCATTTAAAAAAAAAAAAAAAAAACATCAAGAGTTTTGGCGTTGTTAGAGGAGCTGCATTACGTAAAATGTACTTTTTTTGAGCTTTACGTTGTGTCGTAGTGTTATTCCCTTGTCAAAAACATACCTGGAGCGTCGCCTTGATTCTTTCATGCTTGCTTGAGAAATCATTTCATCTCCCGTGGCAACCATTCAGCTGTGCAAAACGCCTGGGTGTACGTAGCTCCGCCTTCGAGACGCAGCTCCTCCTCAGAGCTGCAGTTTCTGGGCTCCCGCCTCACAGAGCCCGACTCCCCCCACTCAGCTCCTTCAGACTAGGCAGCAGCAATTAGCAAACACCTGGTGGAATTGCCCTTCTGCTGAGTTCATTACACCAGCAACCTCTCAGTAAAACGCTGGTAAAAAATGTTAAAAGGTTAATAAAGGAGAGATTTAATTGATGTGATTTAATTTCTAACCTGGCCCTTGAAGCCAAAAACAACAACCTAAAGAGGTTTCTTTTTGCCTACGAAATGGTTCTGTTACATGTTTAGTTATTTGCAGTCTTCACCTGTACCACTAGATGTCACTAAATCCTTGTCCCAGCTTTGGCCACGTGAAGAAGAAGGAAAACGCAAGATGTTGCTTTTGTTTTTGGAACAAATTTTCTATTTTACTCCGCAGCAGTTTTAGATGTCAATGTAGGAAGGTTCAGTAACCAACTTTTGGTCATTTTTCCTTCTTCCTTTCTTCCTCTCTTTCTTATTTGACAGGCGTTTGAGATCAGAAACACAGAGGACCTAACAGAAGATTGGCTTAAAGAGAAACTCGGATTCTTTCGCTAAGTAAGGTCTTTCCCATCCGGAGGCTTGGGATGCGAGGGGGATCCTGACCGCACAACCATGCTCCATCTTTCAAGAAGAACACACTACAGATGTTACCTTCCTCTCGGCAGACCTGATTTTAAATAGCTTTTGCAAATACTCTGCAGCTAATGGCCACATCGGTGAGGTTTACGATGCATGCATATTTTTTATTCCAACTCGGCATGTGCCAGAATGTCCAGACCGTCACGAGAGTTCGAGTACCACATCTGTGACCGTCAACAATCAAGGCAGTATCTAAACCTTGCCCATCTGGTTGCCTCAGTCTGCAAATGCTATTTGATTAAGGCCTGCTTTTGCCTCCCATTCCATCTCTCCATGTGCCAGTGATGTGTCTGTACTGAATTAACACCCCCTTAGGTCTTTAAAGTGAACTGCCTTTTCCGAAGCATGCTCTCATCCGGGGGGAACTTAGCGTCTTCGTAGCTACGGTTTCTGTTTCCTTAAGAAGTTTACACTCAACAATTTTGCAACTGAGGCCCTGCCTCGGTCGATCTTTCTCTTTTTTTTCCACGGTTTTTGGAAGTCCTGCTGGCTAATCCTTTTTGTTTTCATTATTTCTGGTGTCTGTGGGTTAGATTTATGTTGACTTTAAAGCATTTTCCTTTTCCTTTTGGTTGTAGCTAGAATTCAGAAAACACTACTGAGGTCCTTCAGTACTCACCCAAGGGCATTTAAATAATAGGTGCATACTGTCAGTAGCTCCCTGGAAGACAAAAACACTAACGCTCACACTTGGTGAGGTAAATAGAGCACATGAACGAGAAACCGTGGCTAACGGTATTCGGCACCTTGTGAAAGTCTTCACTCCTGTTGAACTTTTTCGCATTTTGTCATGTTATAAGCACAATCTTGTTTCTTTCAGCGATGCACTCAATCAAAAAACTCTGAGGTCTCTTCATTCAGAGATTTAGCGACATCGTTAAGGCGTATTGGAGAAACAAGGAGAATAAATACACATGCACGCCACACTTTTCAGATTTTTATCTGGTAAGAAATTTAGAAATCTTCCACTTCACAATTATCATTTCCGTCGTTATTTGTTCTTGTACTCTATCTGCATGAAATTTTTGCACCAATCATACAAGAAGTTTTTTTTTTAAATGTGTTTTTGTGCATTTTTTCTGACGCTTCCAAAAATACTTGACGTACGATTAAAAACAAAAATCATTGTCTTTTTGTAAAAATTTAATGTTTTTAGTTTATCTAAAATACAAAAAAGTTCAGTAACTGCATATAGGACAATAGTATCCTACTGGGAAAATGACTTAAATGAATTTTACGTCATACTTCCTTCAGTAGGAGAGAGAGGAACAATGTTTTTTTGTTTTTTTGTTTTTTTTTTGGTTTGTAAAAGTCGCCTATCACATAACATCCCCAATGGAATACATTACAGATTGTGGTTATAATGTTTCATCATATGGAAAAGCTCAAAGCTTCGCTTTTGCAAGGCACCGTAGCCCTGTTGGTTTGAACATGAATGACCTTTCTTCCTCTTTAAAGAAAATAAAAACTCAGCATGAATGATAGATAATGTCTTTGACCTGCATATTTTTTAAAACGGTTACAACCAGGGTACAATATTTCCAGATACATTCCAAACACAAACCTTTTTTTTTTTATTTCACTCAAAACTGTAGTAACCATGACAACGAAGACAACAGTGCACACAGGGATGATAATATCCGCCCCCTATTTATATCTGCTGGAATACAGTCTCTTTGTGTGGAGCTTGTCAGCTTTCATTGTGCGTTGGAATTCCTACTGTTATACTGAATGTTAATTAATTCTCATGTAAAGCCACTTTATTTGCTTTGTAGCTGCTGCAGCCTTATAAATTAATGGTGTAACTCCTCGAAACGCCGGTTGTGCTTCATATTTTAGACGTTGGGCTGTTTACGCCTCCATAATGGCGTCTTCATACCGAAATGCGGCAGCTGCTCATAATTGGTGCCAGTCTCACTCGGTCGAGTCGCTAACGATGTATTTTCTTGGCACATTCTAAAAACTATTGTGAATTGCGATGTTTAATATGTCATTGTCCAATAGGCATGGGCTGGCCATCTGTGTCACGTTTTTTTTTTTTAAGTTTGTTTTAAGATTGCTACAGAAGCCTTCCTTCCTGTTAACGAAGGCAAACACTTTCACTGCGATGGCCTCGTATTTTTCAGACTCTTATTTTGAAGTAGGAAAGGAAGTAGTTATTGAGTTGCTCTGAATCGACAGTCTTCATGTCATTTTTAGTTGACAACATTCTTAAATCATTTGGGTCGAAGCAATTTGAGTACTGCGGGGGAAAAAATGATTAGGAACAAAAAAACAAAATAAAATCCACCGCTACTAGCTAACTGTTAGCCGCTAAGAAGCTAAAGTTAGCATGTGGTTCAAAGCCCAGTGTCTGGGAACAAACCGGAAATCAATAATCGCAGAACAACACAAATTCAAGTTTCTGAAACCTCTATTGTCAACATTGGTATTTCCCAAATTATTGCTAAAGTCTCATGTCATTCTCAATAAGAAACCGACGGCAGGCTGAATGAAGCTAACATTACCCTAGTATGCCTGTGTTTCTCTATAAAGAGTAGAATGGTAAAACTATAAGATATTCTGCACCATAAGGTTTAGCTGAACGTTGGTAATAAATGTATTAATGTATTAATCTGTTAATATTGCTTTTTTTATTTTAATTTTTTGGAAACCATGGTACTAAAACACCTCACACCAGCCCAAGCCTATTGGTCAAACACTGTCTGGATTTCTAAAGAGCTTTTTTGTTTTGTTTTTCTATGTATGTTCTTTTAAAAAAACACATTAAAAAAAAGCACAATTAGTATAAGCAGCTCCAAATAGCAAAGAAAACGACACAAAAACATCTTTTTAGTAATAAGAACTGTATTCCAGATCTGCAGTGACTTATTTCCACACGGGAGGAAAATCCTCAATGATCCATGGCTCAGGAGGCTTCCTGATTTTTATTAAAAGTGTCGTCCCACCTCGGTATATCGGTCACATCCTTAGAGGAGATTAAATGGGCACATGTGAGCTCCACGTCTGGTCAGTGTCGTCCCTGAGTACAGCTTTTATTAAATGAAAAATGGGAGGGTGAAAGATTGTAGGTCTCGCCACAAAAAGATGTCATACGGTTAAGCTCACCAATGCCTTGTCTTGATTCCTTATTATCTTCTGGAAAACTCAAAGTGAACATTGACAAGTGCACGACGCACTAAAATAAATGTCTCTTTTGACAATTCAGCATGCGACTCAAATCCTATTTTTATTACCTGCTTATAACTAGACACTAGGAGCGGAGAAGCAGACTTTGATTGCTCACGTGTTGATGGTAATTCATATGTCTACTGATAGGATATACACTGCCTGCTTCATGTTAGCCTATATGACGGAGCTACAGGAGAGGATTAAAGTTTACCACTTGACACTATCATTTTACCTACTGATACAAAATTTCTTTAAATAAAAAAAACAACTTTATGGAATATATTGGGAATTATCCAGGCAGGGAATTGTATGCCAACTCTGAAATGGGCAATGTTCTGAATTTTATGTGCTTAAAACATAAAAAAAAAAAAAAGAAAAAAAAACACAACAACCTGACTATCTTTCCAAATTGTCCAGATGCCAGAAATGTGGACAGCTACTGTAAATGGATGCTCTCTCTTCTGAATGTAAACTATTTCCATCAACCTGTTTCCTCTTTGCTCTTTGAACCAACATCTTTACATCTCAAACATCCAGAACTACGAAGCAGTGAGACAACTTCAGGCGCACCGCTTGGGTTTTTTTCAGCGCCACACAGCGGGAAGGAACAGTGCTTATTTCCTTCGGGCGTCACGACTTGACGTTTATCAGTCCGTTGCCGTCTCAAGTCGCGAAAACACGTGGCAACTTTCGTAGTACAGGCCTCTGCATTTGAGCTGAATTCCTACTCTTCTCTGAAGTCTTTACATGCTTATTGTTGCTTTAAAAAAATACTCAATGTTTGTTATATTAAGTGGAAATGAAATATAGTAAACTGTCTTCTGTGTTATCAAAATCAACCTCACTTTTGGTTTCGAGCCTTGCATCTGGTTGCATCCTGTGGATCCCTGAACTTCTCCTCTTGTGTTTGAACAATTGTAAATCCGACCCTTTGAATCGTTTAACCTGCGAATGTGTAAGTTTTGCTCAACAAGTGTCCTCTCTGATCAAAATGCCTATGATTTTTTTCTTTCCTTTCTACTAAAAACCGAAATATCTATGATATAATCAGCTGTCTCATGACATCAGTGAAACTTGACATATTTCTATACCTGTGTCTGTCCTGTTGTCCAAATAAACCGACAGTGATGTCTACACCTCTGCTTTCCAGAGACTCTGCTTTTATTCAGAAATATTTACCAACCATATGGAAATATTAGAGAAGTATTAGAAAATGCTTGTAGGGGATCTTGGTAATATGGAAAAGTATGGAATTTACTTTTATCCAGATCTGGACAAGTGGGAAAAATATACAGCCCTTTTCAAATAATAAACCTAGTGAGAGGTTACAAAAATTTTAGATGAGATGAAATGCCACAAATCTATTTGATTTGAAAATTGTACTAAATATTTTGGTTTTGACCAGCTAAGAATGCTTTAGTTCAAAACTCAAACAAGGCATATTTCACTGTTTTGGCCTCTAGATAACTTTAGATTAAGGTTGAATTGGGAAAAATCACAATAGATACAAAACAAACAAATTGTTTTAATAAAGCTATGTTTAGTGTGTGGGTTATTCCAGTTCTTACTTACAGATTTGACTGTTAGAGCTTTAGAGGTAAAACATATTTATTTTTAGTCCATATGCCAAAGAAGCTGTGAAATAGCCCAACACCGTACTCTGAATATCAAAAGTCTAAGCAGCATTTTGTTGTTTCATGATTTCTGGAGTACTACTGTGAAGGCAGTTCTTGTTCTGTAAGATTTAAGCACAACAAAATGAAACATTTGTAAGGGGATACAAACTTTTTCCACAGCACTGTGAAGGAGATTTTTCCAGAAAAAAAATCTGGAAATTTACTACATACTGCATGTGTGGAACACAGCAAACATGTGGGTGAAAAAAGATTATTATTATTATTAGGTAATGTTTGTAATGTATCAAGTTGAAAGATTATTTATAATCTAAGAAAACATTGCAAATCAAGTGAATTAAAGATTTTTCATGTCATGTATGACATGGAACATCCACACGATGGCAGTAGCACATCTGCAAAGTCTCCTAGCTGTTTACTGAAGAAGAAACGAGAGAGTCGAAGCCGCCTGCATCATCCGCTGACGGAGCCAGGAGGAACCGACCAGAAGAACCGTAGAAAAATGGCGTTCACATTCGCGGCCTTTTGTTACATGCTCGCTCTGCTGCTCACGGCGGCGCTTATATTTTTTGCTATTTGGCATGTAAGTACACTTTTACACCGACTGCTTTCCTGACTGCCCAGGTGTAGAAGAAGAAGCGGGGAGCCCAAACGCGGGTTTGATAACAAGGCCTTCCGAGTGGGCACGAAGAAGTGACGGTTTCTGGTCAGAGTCAGCTCCTCCAAACCGCAGGAGACGTTTCTAGAGAGAGTTAGCGCTAACTAAACTGACGCACGCTTACTTCAGAAACCTGTCCACTACTGAATGAATGAATGAGTGAATGGTACACACCCTGGTGTCGGTTCAGGCTGAAAGCTCACTCTACTAGCACCGACATAGACGCTGGTTTTACTCATAATTTTGAATTAAGGTGTTTTCCGTAGTTAATGTTGTCATTGGACGACCCCAAAACACGGAGGGCTTCTATAAACCTGTCAGGCTACTTTGTGCTAATAGCTAGCAGGCTCGTTAGCATTTTGCAGGCTAAGCTAAGGGACTTCGACATATTTACTCAGGAAAAGCTAAATGCTTTATGGCTCTTTTGCTGTACAGTGACCATTTTCTCGCCACTTGGTGTAACGAGGGTGGAAGAGTGTGACTGTCAAATGTTCAAACAACTACAAGTCATATTTTTATTAACTTTCTTTGTTTGTTGCCAGCGTTAGCTTTGGGATTTCTTGGACACCGTTTTAAACTTTAGACCACGATTATTACTCATTTGCAATAGATGTCATGTTAACAAGAATTGGTAATCTATCACAGAAAAAAACACACACAAATAAGTGTGTGATAGCAAATTATTGTTACCCGTCCTCTTCTACTAAGTTGCACAAGCTTTGAAGGCACACAGTGATCTTTGACCCTTTCTCTTTCCGGGTAGGATTTAGGTGTGGGAGGCTGAGCTAAAGGAAATTAGCTAAGGAAATTGTAAGCTGTCATGGTTTACAAATGATTTTAAAGGGATTGTGTTGTGGCACCAGTTTATTTAATATTAAATAAATACTCTTAACATGAAGATAAAAATGTGCTGAGATTAAATGTTGTTATGCTACTGCAATAACAAATAAGTTCGTTTTAAAGGATTTTATGCAGTTTCTCCCTTTTGTGCGTGTAAATTTGGTGGATTGTTCACTCAAATGGAATATCATAAATATTATCATGCATTAACGTGACTTGTTTCCTCATTATTTCCAGATAATTGCATTTGATGAACTGAAGACTGACTACAAGAATCCTATAGATCAATGTAACACTTTAAATCCGGTAAGTCCTCTGTCCTCGCTTTTCTTGTCTCAACGACTGCATGCAGATGCTCTCTGTTACAAATCTTTATTTTACTATACCTGTTATTCACATATCTCTTTTGTTTTTCTATCATTTCTCTGCACTGTTATGTTAAAAAACCTGCCTGTTGTTATTTTTTTGTTTTTTTAATGGAGTGACCTTGTCAGCTGTGAAACTCTAACACGTTTTCATTTTGTTTTTTTTCCAATCTGCTTCTTTTGCCCTCCTCTTTTTTTTAATGCCTAAAAGACAATTGAAAAGGTCAAAAAGATTAAGAGAGTCAAAATTGCAATAAAGGTTTGTACCAGTCCTTAAAATGCCCGCTGAGTTCAACTTAGTCCGAAGTCTTGTCATTTTGCACGGTGAAGTATTTGCTAATGTCTTTTCAGTTAACTAACCTGAGTTGTTTTTTAGACGAAAACAGCAAGTTTTTTTTCCCCTGTGTGTGTTGTGTTTTTTTTTGGGTTTTTTTTAGATTACTGTGGCGTTGTTACTTAAGCAATTCCGTTTAATTTCTGGGTCGGATATCTCGCCTCTACGCTCGCAGATTTTACGTTGCCAGCTTTTCCTTGGATATTGTATTTATTCCAAATGTTCTCACACACTTGAATGTTTTTACATTTTGTCCTGTTACAACCTCAGTGTAGAGTTTAATTGTGAAATGAAACTACATGGTTTGCAAATTTTTTTTTTTTTTGCAAATCTGAAAAGTGTGACATGCACTTAGTCAGAGTCAGTACTTTATAAAACAATTTTTTTACCCTGTGTGACTGCATGACACAGCAATTACAGCCCCAGAAACACAAATTCTGCTCTTCGAAAATATTCACTTCTTTACGACACCAGTCACATAAAGAAGTACAATTTGTATTGCTAAACAAAACAACGTAACTGCATTTTATCGTACTTCCAAATGTGATCCTCATTGATACTTTCATTGGACAAGCAGTGGAGAAAATGGTCATTTTTAGCATCATTGACTGTAATTTATTGTGACGACAATAAATCGGAATACAAGAAATTTATCGCGATAAATGATAATACAATAAATGCCTACCTCTGCTTCCACACTTCCCTCATCGTTTATTTAAAAAAAGAAAAACATGTGTGCTACTTCTAAATTGTGTTGCTCTTTCGGTGAAGTTTTGTCGCTGTATTGGGACAAAATGTGACAAAGGAAAAAAAGGGAATGAATACTTTGACTGGACACGGCTTCCGTCCAGCTGTAAGGACCTCCTGACGCGTCGCGATTGGTGAGACGGTGAAGCTATGGGGAGAGCAGAATGGGTAAATATTCAGCCGCTACGGATTATTGATGAGGCGTTAGCGTTTAACTGAAAAGACTGGCAAATGCTTAAAGCATGCATGATTTCTATTACAATCAACCCTTTGTTTGCTTATGGTCTTACAGATATGGTAGTTCAGTAAACTCTCCATGAACTCAAGAGTTGGACAAAGATGGAAATCAGTTGTTTGGATGATCTTCAAGGCTTTCATGTTACAGTTTAATCACATTCCTCACTGAAATATGCCCCTCCCCACCCCAAAAAATAGCAGTATCCTTTTCCACACAAGTTAGAGGTTGCAGTTTGAGCCACTGTTTGTCCGATGTAAGCTGCTACATGTGAGCTCAGCGTTGGCTCTAAGCTACATCACCTGTGGTTCTGAACAGATGGCAGCAGAATCCCACCCACCTCTCTCCAGCTCAGCACTATTTAAAACCTCTGATTGGCTAGAGATTCTCCACAGGAGGAGGAGTTGGTGTAGAGGGGGGAAAAAAAAAAGTCAGGCTCCACAAAACTGTAACCCATGGCGTTCTGCATAGTCTGCTATGCAGGCTTTGAGCCCAGTTTGAACCCATTTGGGGTTATCGCCCCCCCCCGTCTGTTCGGTTGTGTCGTATTTGGCAGCGCAGTGCAAATCCTGCACATTCCCCACGCCCCACACCTGTCCTTCTGTGGGCCGTTGGCTTGGCTCCACCTGCTGTATTTTTTTTTACCCCCACCCCTCCAAATGCATGGCTTCCATGTGGTGCTTCCATCTGCCCCCCCGAACCCGACGCTCGACCCGACCTCAGGCACGCTGGCTGCATCAACGCCGCTCACGCTCGCAGCATGGTTCTCAAAAGATGTGGTGTGGCAAAGTGGGACGATGTGCAGAAGACACGTCGATGTTCAGATGCACCAACGCTGTCCTGAGCAAGTGTCGTGGTTTAGCTTAGACGCACAAGGTGATGCATGTCGCTGAACCAGGGTGGGAGATGAATATCTGTGGTCCGCTTGCAAGAGTCGATTGCTGAACTCTGAAAAGCGGCTGGTGTTTTGCTGAAGTTGGCGAAATGGGACTTAAAGTTTTATCACGATGTTTTGTAGTAATGTTGTGAGAACGATAAAAGTGAGAACATTTCATTCTGTTTTAGGTAACGGTCTGGCTGTGACTGAATGACGCAGCAATCATATCCCGACAAACACAAACGCTGCTCCTGAAAAACATCCCCGTTTGTAACACACTGCTTTAGGAGAGCAGTCATTGTAAAAAGAAAAAAAAATTATATTTGTATCCATAAATTACTCACAGCAACTGAAATTTATCGCATTTTCTAATTTATTGATACTCTTTTTGAATAAACATTGGTGAAAATAGCAAGAAATAATTCAGACAGTTTTGGGGGTTAGAAACATCACTAATTTGAATTGATCATGTCAACAATAAATCAAAATTCTTATCACGATAAATGATAAACGATACAATACATGCCCACCAATAAGCTGTGAGTCGGGGAGAAACTTTCATCTGCTGCCATTTTAAATGGTTCTCTGTGGTTTTTAATCTAAACATTGAAAATCAGATTTATTTATTTTTATCCAGAGTATATTGTGGAATTATTGAACTTGCAAGTGGTAGATCTTGATTTTCCACCCTGTTATTCGGTTAAAGATGGGGTCAGGAGCCTGGGAACATGCGTTGTAACCATACAGTCTAACACATTACACTGAAGCTCAGTATTTGTCTTTCACTCCCTTTTTATGAATGATGTCACCTTTTTTTTTTAAGACGTCTGATTGAGAACACCTCAGTCTTTGCTTTCTAAAGACGATTGGTTTTCTTCAGGGAGCTGCAGCATCTCCTCCCATGTTGTCCTCCGACTGTCTTGGCTTCCTAAACGTCTCGTCTTGGGCAGGAAGGCAGACTGACCGGCTGTGTCTGTGCTCTGACGTCTCCTCTCCTCTGGTCTGTTTCAGCTGGTGCTGCCAGAGTACCTCATCCATTTCTTCTTCTGCGTGATGTTTCTGTGTGCGGCCGAGTGGCTCACCCTCTTCCTCAACTTGCCGCTGCTGGCTTATCACGTCTGGAGGTGGGTGACCGAGCGACCAGAAACGGGAACCCTCCCTTTGCTTTGTTTCTTTTGTTATGGATATTTTTGCTGTGCCACAGGTATACGAGCAGACCCGTGATGAGCTGTCCAGGACTCTACGACCCGACTACCATCATGAACGCCGACATCCTGGCCTACTGTCAAAAAGAAGGCTGGTGCAAACTGGCGTTCTACCTCCTCTCGTTCTTCTACTATCTCTATGGGTACACGGCTTTTTCTACTGTTTGTGTCACTTTGACAATCATTCCGTACCTCGAAAACATTCCCACTTTTTAAAGCTTCTCCCATTTTGCCACAACAAACTTCTGTGTGTTTCATTGGAATCGTAAGCGATGAAGTCTTATCAGTTTCGCACATCTAGAGATCGAAGGTTCTGCCCATTCTTCTTCTAAGGCAGATCGGATGTACAGCATCAATGGGCGTTTTGACTTTCACTTCATTTAACAGTACTGCAGCGTTTGCGCTGGTCTAACACGGGGCTCTGCAGTCACAACTGGCTCTTAGTAACTTTGGCTGAAACTGAAAAGGACCCAGTTAATATTTTTTAATACTGATGTAACAATATTAAAGTTTTTAAAGATGACAGACACTAAAAGTTTCGTTAATATGGTTTTAGACTTGTTTTCCTTGCCCCTTTAAAAAAAACAACATATGTCTATTTTAAATCCAAAAATAGACATAAAATGCTTGTTCTGTAAAGATTACAAGAAATTTCCTAAATGACTTTTCTTTTTCAAACAGTGATGACATTTGCAGCTTTAAATGAGTTTTATTTGCCTTTCCTGAGAGCAAAATGGCTCTTTATGCTGTAAAGGTCCCTACCCCCGACCTATCAGAGAAAATCTAATTGAATACCAAAGAGGCTTATTTTATTTATTTATTTTTTACTAAAGTTTTAGATTTGTGATATGACAAAAACATGAGAAAGTTGATGTTGCATGACTGCAATAGAAGCACTTTCAGTTAGGAAATGTGTATTTTCCTCAGTGTTTTTACATCAAAAATGCAGATTTATCTAAATTGCAGCAACACGCCGAGTCATTTTTATATTGTCGAAAGCGTTGCGTAATCTTCCTGGCTGCGGCCAGTAGGACCCAGGCGACTGTGAGCGAACCTAATCCTAATCTGTCTCTTCCAGAATGATCTATGTTCTGGTGAGCTCCTAAAGACGTGGAGGGAAACGGACCGGGCCGAACAGTAGATGACCAGACGCTATGATCCAAGTGCTGGAACACTGGACCTGCAGGAGACCACTGAGGAGCAACATGAGCTTCAAGTGGATGAGCCTCCCCTCGACACACACACACTCTTACAGTGCAGAGAGCCATTCTGGAGACTTTTAACTTCTTTATAGACTGTATCTTGGTCGCAGCGTTTCCATCAAAGCACTACAACTTTAAAAAAAAAACATAATAATCTGGAAATACGGACAAATTTCAACGGACAACTACATCTTTTTCCTCCTTTCTTCTCTTTTTTTTTTAAACAGTTTTTTTATGCTTGAGATTTAAATAAAATTGTTTTCCATCTTTGCTCCCTGCTTTCGAGTGTTTACAGATTAGGATTTGAGGTTTGTGTGCGTGAATCTAAACCGTGTGCTGATCTGCTTTAGGGTTTGGTTGTTTGTTTTGGGTTTTTTTTTTTTTCCTGGATTTTAACAGCTGATGTACTCTGACCAGGTGGTTCATTATCTCAAAGATCTTAGCTGCAGACGTTTCAATCTGTTCAGACTAAAGATGGACTGAAGGAATAAAGACGAGTGTTGGAGTGAAACATGACGCACACACGGTCTTATCAGGTTTTGTTTTGTTTTTGATGAATTGTTTCAATATTTAAAATCTGCCATGCTCTACCTGTCCAATATTTAGTTGTATCCATATAAATCCAGAGGGGATCATGTGTGTTTTGTTTTTGTTTGTTTTTTTTATGTAAATTTTCCCTTGTAGCTCTGAGTTAAGTGAAACGCCGAGTCGACAGCGATGTATTCTACATTTAGTTTTTAAAGCTTCAGTAGCAAACTGCTGATGTGCCATGCTGTTGAATCGAACCTTTTGTTGTTCTGTTTTTGGTTGATTTGAACACAAATAGTCCACGTTGTTAGCATCTCTGGTCTATTTAGTTTTCTGGATTTTTTTTTAAATTTCCTCTGTGACATCAAGCACTCCTGCATCTCAGTCATCATTTAGTTCAATAAAAGTTATTTAGCTCAAGCTTTCACTGGTAGAGCAGCGTCTTTCATTTTTGCAACAGTCAATTTATCAAGACAAATCATCTTCACCTAGTGATGGTTTTATGGATTATGTCTAATCATGTCACATTTGGGAAAATAATTCGAAATAAAACCCAAACGATGAAATTTTTGACTTGCTGCAAAGTTGTTTTTTATTCTTGTGCTCGGATTGAGTAGCTTCACTTTAACAGACATGAAAACTTTTTTTTATTTTATTTTTTTTTTTTTTACCCAAACCTTTCGGCTTATTTAAAAAGCTCAAAGGACGTGACGTAATATTATCTTAAAGTGCAGCTCTTGGAGAGTTAAAACTCGCTAGCAAAGAGAAATTAATGCAAACATGTACAGAGATTTTTTTTCTTTTCCCCATATTCCAGAATCACCGAGACACCGATCTCTCTGTGGAAGCCTCTCTGCTCTCTTTGTAGGCGGCATACTTCTCCCGAAACTCGTGAAGAAAATTGTATTGCTGCAAAAAAAAAAAAAAACACTTAAGATTGATGTGCTGAATTCCTTATTCATTAAAAAAAAATAAAAAATCGCTTCTATCCGACCTCACCTTCACCGTCTGTATCGCTCCTCCTCCTCTGTGCTCTCTGAGGATCTCGATGGTTTTGTTGGCCGTCAACGTCACCGAGAGCTGGAGCAGCAGACAGGCGGCGACTGAGTGGGGAAACAAATGCTGTGAGTTGGAGGAAAAACTAAACCAAACGAGAAGGTCGTCGCGTGAAAGCAGACTGTCCTCACTTAAAGCGGATCGCCCCAGGCCTCCGTAGCAGCTGCAGGGGGAAAGGAAAAGGGCAGTCAGTTCAGAACGTCACGCCTTAGAGGCAGAACGCCTTGTTGTGGTTTCTATGGTGACCAGAAATTTGCAGAAATAGTTCCAAACTACAAAGGTTTGGTCTAAAAAAAAAATATAGTGCATCAGAAAAAAAAAAGACTCTTACATGGAACCAAGAGAGGATCTGACATCCCTCCTGTCTTTTCACCGTTTACTTCCTGAATTCATTCATTTTAAAACCCTGACTCTTAACATTCAGACTCCTGAAATCTCTGAACTGTTCAATCCTCCAGGTCCGCAAACCACAACCTGCTGGTTGTTCCAAGAACTGCAGAACTTTCTGGAGAGATGCAAACTGACTGAGACGAGCTTCGTTGGCTGTTGAGTTTTTTTTTTGTTTTTGTTTTTTATTCAAACATGCTATTTCTTAACATCCTCTTTAAAATATTCTAAATTTGCTTTAATTGTATTTAACATTTTTCTTTCACTTTGATTATGTTTTCATTCCATATTTTAATTTTTACACTCCTGTCTGTGCGATTTGTATTTGCGAGAGGTGCTATATAAATTCTGCCGCCTAGAAATTTTTTTTATTTTTTATTTAATCAAGTAAAATTTTCTTGTGTCATTTGTTGCGTTTTCATTTTTCCAAAGATTGCCTTTCATCGACAAAGTGTTAAATAATTGTGGGAAAGCAGTAAAACACCTGATGTTACCCGTGTGTGTGTATGTGTGTGTTGACTTCACTCACTGAACCACCGTCTTCCGGTTCCTCTCGAGGCAGACCTGCACCTCGGCCAGGATCCGGCAGCACTGCTCCAGCTCGGGAACGCCTCCGTCGGGGAACGGAGCGTGGTGCACCGTGAAGCCGTGTTGCTCATAGACCTCCAGGAGGGACGGGACTCTGTACCTGCTCAGTTCCCCTCTAGTGCAGAAGACAAACACATCCTGCACACCCTGGTTCTTCAGCTCATCTGGTAACAGGAAGGAATGCAAGTTCTTTTTAGACAAATGTGTCCTTTCCCACAATTGAATTCAAAGATTAAAAGTTACGACGCCCATCAATAGAATAACAGCATAAAACACATTACTGTTCGCAGTATTTAACTTTTATAAAATCATATATTTTTTACATAATTGTTGAAACTGTCACCATGTGCTGACAGCATAATATGAGATTTGTGGGAAAAAAACAAACTGTTATGGTGAGTTGTTTAGTAGCCTCCTCACAGAATTGATTGACAGCACTAAGGCCCTCCTACTGACTCTGATTGGTTGTTTTTGGAGCAGTGCATTTCTTCAGAGTACAGGAATGAGGTGGAGGAGATGGGTCTTTTCACATATTATTTGTCTCCTATACATGGTAGTAGTTCAAATAAAAATGTAGAAAACATATTTACATAAAAAGTTACACACTGCAGCTTTAATGTCTGATCTGAGTAACTCCTAGCTCAGAAAAGATTCCTCACAAACTGCCTTACCGACATCTCTCTGCAGGGACCTGCGAACATCTTTGTACTTGCAACCTGGAATAAGAAGAAATGCATTACAACAAAAAAACAAACGTCTTTGTCCTGACATAGACCTTTCAGATGAACATGATTTTACCTGGCAGTGCGCATATTCCAAGGTACTGTGAGCACTCAACTATGGACAGAGGTAACCTGAAACCCAGTCAAAAATATTACGGGATAATGTTTTTTTAAAAAAAGGACAGAATATGGTGTCTTCCTGACTCAGAGGGAGTAAATACAAATGCACATGTGACAGTTTTCTATTTTTTTTGCTTCCACTTTTTGCTTTGTGTCAATCACAACATGATTGAAAACTCACTGAAATGTGTGAAGCTTCTTGCCTTGCAGCAAGAAGGTTCTGGGTTTGATTCCCGGCGCGGGTCTTTGTGCAATGGAGTGGCTTCCTCCCAAAGTCCAAAAGCATGACTGTCAGGTTGATTGGCCTCTCTAAATTGTCCCTAGGTGTGAGTGTGTGTGCATGGTTGTCTGTCTCTGTGTTGCCCTGTGGCAGACTTGTGACCTGTCCAGGGTGACCCCGCCTCTCGCCCAGAACGTTACCTGGAGATAGACACCAGCAACCCTCCCGACCCCACTAAGGGACAAGGGAGTATAGAAAATGGATGGATGCTTCACATACCAGCTAATTTGAAGCGGAGTCAGCTGCTCTTCTCCCACATCTTCATCATCAGAGGAAGAGTCAAACTCGGTCGTCCTCATGTCTTCAGACGCCTGAGAGAGAAGACTGGGTGAAGTAAAACAGCAGGTTTCACATTAAAGTGTCGGCTTGGAGTCAGACACGCTATATCTACTTTATTCTGAAATATTAAACAGGTTTTTTAAAGTTCAAATGAAACGCCGGACGCCGTGCTAACGTCAGCTATAAGTCCTACGTCATTTAAAAAAAAAATTCAATTCAGGTACTAAAATAATTATTCATACATCTGTTCTTAACTATATATACATATATATATTTACTTATTCTCCGCCTTCTTCGCTCTCTCCGTGTCCAGTGTTTTGACAGCCAGTTCAAGTGCTACGATTTTAAAACGCTACAAAGCTATCGTCCAATCAGATTCAAGAGCTGACTCTTAACTCCGCCCACCGCAGCACGACAAACCGTAGTGGCGTTCGATTTATATTGCTGGGTCAAGCAAGCGCGGGCGGAGTGAAGACGACAAATCTCGAATACTATTTCTGAAACTAAAATTGTGGACAACCAGAATAAATTGTATATTTTATATCCAGTAAAAATTAAAAAAATAAAAAGAGGAACATCTTATACGATGCTAACTATTAGAGCAGAGTGGGATTGTTGTGAATATTTTTACTTCAAAAACACTCTGGTCAAACTGGTTGATGGGAATATCATTGAATTTTGGAACAAAAACAATTGCAACTGCAGGTGAGGGTCATCTTCTAGCAGGGTGACCCCAAAAAACACGGCCAGAGATGCAATGGCACGATTTTAGATCAAATTAAATTCATTCAATGGATTGACCCAGTCAAAGTCCAGACCTAATTTCAATAATAACCCTCCATCCTTTTACTTCTACATCACAAATATTCTCTACTTTGTGTTGGCCTACGTGTAAACTCCCCCCCAAAATACATTTAAGTTTGTAATTGTAAAATAAGAACATGTGGAAAAGTACAACAGAAATCAAGCTTTTGCAAAGCACCATAATGTCTGGTTCATTTTGCGGCTTTGATCTAAATTTTATTTGGCTGGCCTGACAGTAAAAGTGGCTCTCCAGGTTGTAAAGGTTGCAGACCTCTGATCAAGCAGATCCTTATAAAACCATTTTTTATTATGAATATTATAGAAAACAACAGACGACTTCCACCCAGCTCTGATTCGCAGTGTGCTTTGCATCCTTCCTCTGAGGCAGCTACAAGGTCTGCCTCCTCACAGGAGGAGGCCTGCTGAGGACACGGAGCGGCACCGAGAGCAGCACCAGCCTCCCAACGCCGCACACGACACAAAGCAACCGCATGAAACGGGCGGAAACAGAACGAATCCAGGACTGAATGCATATTTTTCTGACCGGATGGAGAAACAGAAGAACATTAAGCCAGGTGAGTGCATTCCAACAACTCCTTCTGCAACACAACTTGCTTTTATTTTAAGAGTTAGTTAAGAATAGCTGGATGGTCATGTGTCGTTTACATTGTAACTAAGATTTTTCTAGGTTTTGAGTGATATTGCAGCCAATAATATGTGATGACTAACCTGGTTTTTGCTTTAACGCCTGTTTAGACCACAAAGTTTTTGGCCTTTTTTTTAAAAACTGAATTTACTTTGATGTATTTCTCTGGGTTCTGCTCGCCCTTCTGTTTGCAGACTTATAAGGAGGGATCTTGGCGCCTGCAGCAATCCCCCCTAACCCCCCACGGGGCTCGGCTCTTTTGGCTCGTTCGCCACTTCCTTAGCAGAGGGGCTGCTGGCAGGAGCAACATCTGAACAGGTAACGCAAGAACACGAGGAGACAATAAATCCACCTTTTTTGAAGTGGAAACTGTTTTTAAGGCAGGGTTTCATCCTGACGCAGTCGCACAGTTTGTGCTCATCAGTTGCTGGGTGTTTGCAAACAGGCTTGTTTGTGTCTCTCTCTGCAAAGGTCATGAAGCCTCAAGAGGCAGAGCTCGTCTCTGAAATCTCAAAGGTAAATGTCCCGTCGTCAGGCCGACCTGCTCAGTATTTAAAGAGACGGTCCACGCTAAAATCCTTCCATCATTATATTTTACCAGTGGCAGCAGATAAAGCTTCTCCAGTGAGGAAGATCGTTTGATTGCAACTTCATTTTATAAGTGAACATCACAAAGTTCTACATATTTTTATTGAATAGACAAATAATTGAATTTTAATTGTTAAGGGGGAGGAAATGAAATATTTCTTTCAGTGTTTTTCTCTAAAATTGAGACACTTTAAAAGTCAATTCCTTTAACTTTAATCACAGCTAGACGTGGTTGGGAAGCACATCTCAATTCACACATCCAGACTGTGACTCTAAGTCACATTGGGAGGTTTCACAGTCAGATTTAGTTTGAACTTTGACTAGGTTGTTCACACATCAATGCACTTTAATGTGAAACGTTTCATTGTGGTTCTGTCTGTTTGTTTCTGCTTTCTCGTCTGCAAGTGGCTCTTTTGGACTTTCCACATCGACTCTTAACTTTGACTAAAAACCAAAAGGAGCCAGTTAATGTTTTTTAAACACAATGCCATATTTCCACAAAAAATGACAAAAAAGTACCAGCAATACCTTTTAGATCTTTTTTTTTTTGTAATTTAAAATTTTTTTAAATATTCATCCATTTTATGTTTATCTTGACTTTAAATCCTCTGTATAAAAATGAAACACTGGTTCTTACAAAAAAATAAATAAATAAAAATAAATTACAAGAAATGTGTTAGATGTCAAATAAAAACCAAGCATCATTTTCTTTTCACTCCAGAATTATTAACTACTTTTTTCGGGGTTTATTCCGCATGAAAATCTTATAAAAACGCGCTGAAAGCTCATGGTTGTAACAGGAACTGTTCCAGAAAAAGATCCAGTCACTGACTGTTGTTCACATGACGCCGTTGTCCGCTGTGTGCCTCCGTAGTTGCAGTGCATGGTCACAGAACTGAAGACGGGCTTCACCAGCGCTCTGCTGGAGCTCGGTCAGATCCAGCATGGAGACTCGCACCTGAGGGAGGAGATGGAGGAGAACAGGAGGAGCTGTCAGAAAAAAGCTTTCCGCTTGGAGGCGCTGGTCGAGTCGCTGAGGGTGAGGCAGGACGTCGCCGTCCATCCAGCGCACGGCAACAGGAATCAACATTTGACTGTGACCAGGCTTTTCCCCCCCCTCCTGTCCCACAGGAGGAACTTGGAACGCTGAGGAGTCAAATTGTGCAGCTGTACAGCAACAGGCCCGGGGCTGAACTGGACGGAAAGACCAAACCGAGAGAGAGGTACAACAGATGAGAAAGCAGAAATGTTCACTCTGATTTAGAAGCAGGCATTTTGAGCAGGATTCTGATTTTAAGGTTGTAGTCCTTTGTATCACATGTAGGCCTGTCACGGTAACAAATTTTGGCTGGCCGATAAATTGTTCCAGAAGTTATCGCGATAAACAATAATATTGTTGTTTTGAGACTCTTTTTAAGTTCTCGAACATCAACAAACTTTAAATCCTAATGAACATTTAGCACTGAAACTGGAAGACATTTTAAATCTCCAAAATAAATAAAACAGCAGACACAACAAATAAAACGAATTACGAAACGAATTACAGTTATCCTCCAAAAAGATTTCTGTCATCTAGTTTTTGGCAGAAAGAGAAACACAATAAATCATGCCAAGGGAAGTTGTTGAGTTTGTTTAAATTTATTATGCGATTAATTGATTTGTTGATTATTGTGACTGGCCTAATCATACATCATTTATTATGCATTATGTCATATATTACATTATTTACTGTTGTGTTTATTATTTTGATTTTATTTATTAATTTATTATTATTATTTTAGATTTTTTATGTGTACCACCTTATCTTATAAGACCACAGAGAAGGATTTTTAGTTATTAAATGTTTTCACATTGGACAAATGCAGCGGGCGGCAAAACCTGTGATATTTTTAGTCATTGCAGAATACGTCAGACGATCTGAGAAATCTCTCTCCATCTGTCTCCTGTCGCTTTCCAGCGATCCAGCAGAGCCAGCCCGTGACCGGGGTGTTTGCGAGTGTTTGGCTCCTCTGCCGGCCAGCCTGTCCAGAGGGAAGCTGCTCCTTCACTGCTTCCTTCAGGGCCTGAAGGCCGGGCTGAGTGAGGGAACAGGTCCGCCCTGAGGTTCTGAAATGTTCCGGTCCATTAGAGCAATTGTTTTTGGATTCGTAAAGCTTTCTAAATGGGATTCAACCAGAGAAAGGAATATGTTTGGATTCAGCCCTGAGTGTGATTTTATTTGGGGCCCCACTGCACCAAACTTCTAAATAAAAATAAAAAATAAATAAGAAAAAAAGAAACAAGAAATAAAAAAATAGAGACCTTAAGCTTATTCATTACCTTGTTTTTAACATACAATTATTGGTGTTTCTTGGTAAAGTTACAATTCAATTTGTTACTCTTTTTTTAAATTCCGAGTTATTATTCAATAATTTTTCTTAATCCTTCAAATTGAGGCCCTTAAAAGTTTTAAAATGTTAGTTCATGTGTGAGAAACCAAGCATTCTTGAGCGCCCTCTGCTGGCCAAAAAGCCTTTTAGCAGCCACTCCTTGCTATGGGAGTTTCACATGAGGCCTCTGTGCAGACTGGAAGTTCAGTTGAATAAATCTGAACAATAAATAAGGACAATTAAATATTCCAGGAAAACCTGAGGACAGACTTCCATTTCTTGTTGTGCAGATGCTCGACATCAGGTGGCCATGCAGCTCCTGCACTCTGAGTGGGAATATGTGTCGACCCTGAACCAGCTGTACGACAAGTACAAAACACCGCCAGCTCACCAGACGACCGTAGAGCCGCAGTGAGTGTTACCTCGGGAGAGAAAGTTGTCGCTTTGTGCGACTCAGATCCTAAAAAGTCAGA
The DNA here is from genome assembly GCA_902982915.1 of Phalloptychus januarius. Lineage (NCBI taxonomy): Eukaryota > Metazoa > Chordata > Actinopteri > Cyprinodontiformes > Poeciliidae > Phalloptychus > Phalloptychus januarius. The sequence goes on from CADWAE010000093.1 coordinate 4,135,580, forward strand.
GAGGTTTTCCTTTGTCGTACGATCCAGTCAGACGTTTGTGAAGTTCGTGGAGCAGCTGCTGCAGCGACATGTGCTCTTCAGGAACACCCTGCAGGAGAGATTATCCGCCGAACACTGGAAGTCTCTGGTCGGCGACATCCTGGTGCAGCTCATCGGCCAAAACGACGTGAGATCTTCCCTCTTTTTGAGTCATTTCCAGACATTTCGGTCCGTCGTTGCAGCGGTCGGCGGGCGACAGGCCGCTGACCTTGACTTTGGTTGTCCAGACAGCTTTTTCAGATATGTATCTCGGATACACGACGACCTTAGCGTCATTCCTCTCACTCGAGTTCAACCGGGCGAATCAGCAAGGGGAAAGCCTCCAAACGCAGGTAGGTACATGCGACAGGGTGCTGACCTTACACCAGTAAATGGTCGCCAACGACAACTTTCTGGTCGTTCCCACAGAGCGGCCAGATGGAGAGAGACGAAATAAAACTCCTCTCTTTGCTGTTGGCTCCTGTTGCTAGGATTCACAGCTACCTGAGTCACATCCAGGTATGTATTACGTGTGACAGATCAACACAACATTGAGCTTAAAGAGAAATGAAATAACTCATATTCATCCAAGACCATCCAAAGAGTTATTGTAGATGATGATTGTGGGCATCTCCTGTAGCGGTTTGTATCACAACGAATTTGAAAAAGCCTCTGACTGAAGGTGCTCTGTTTTTCTATGAAAACATTACAATTACAATGCAAATTCAGAGACGTGCAGCGTGCAGTTCATGAGTCAATACTTTGTGGAACTGCTGAAGGAAAGTAACCCCCACATCATGACACTGCCACCGCCGTGTTTTTTACTTTTGGGAGGGTGAGTTTCGATTGATGTGCAGTTTTAATTTGGCCAGTGTTTTGAATACAGGCTGCAAGGTTCAGTTCTGGCCTGATGTGAGGAGAGCCGCTGCATCGTCTGCAAAGTGACTTCATCTGACTTTCTTTAAAAAAGGTGTTTCTTTGTGGGCTAGTACAGGATGTTTGTGCATCCCTGGAGTCTTAAAAAGCCTTAAAGTGATATATCTAAGCTTTAAGGCCTTAAAAATTGTAAATTAATTTTAAAAAACAGTTAGCCTTAAGTTAGCAATTCTTACATTTTGCTGAGGCAGGACTATTTAATCTCTTGTTTAGTATTTTTTTTATTTTTTTTAATTTTGTGGCAGTAATTTGAGATTTGTGCATCTTCAGTATCAGGAGACGGCTTCAACTAGCTGCTAACAAACCTCTCCTAGCTAGTTAGCATGCTTTTTTTCATCTCTCATAGGTAGGTGTATCATCACTTGGTTGGACAATGTTTGTGCCTCACTTTTGTTCCCAGTCAACATGAGTCAGCAGGATCCCTCCATCATCCCTTATATTTATAGTGTTTTGGTCTTAAATTTCCTTCCAGGCTGACATTAAAAGGCCTTAAAAAGTCTTAAATTTGGTTTTCTGAAACCAACAGACCCCCTGTAACATCTGTATTCAACCGATTTTGTTCATGAACTTCACTGGGTTTTTATAAAAGAAACAAAGGAGTGAACTCAAAGTCAATCCCAGAATTCGGAATACACGAGTTTCTGGTTGTAATATGAATATGGGAAGTACACGAGCCAACTTATGTACAACGATGCGTAACACGTCAACTATTTTACAATTGGCTTATCTTACAATCTTTCCTTGTATTCCTGTTGGAAGAACCTGCTGCAGTGGACCGGGAAGGAGCATCCCGACTGCAGCCTGTTGTTGGGGTCTGAGAGAGCTCTGAGGAGCGTCTTGTCCCGCTGTCACGTGATCTTGGAGGAGGATGTTCGATGGGAGGAAGACGAGGAAGCTGGTCAAAGGTAAGGAAGTACAACCGCAGAGTGATTTGCAGGACAGAAGATATTTGATGTTTTTGCGCAGTTCTGTTGAAAAGTTTATAGACATCATGATCGTTATTTGGAGTTTTACTATGTTTTTGGGCCATTTCTTCTGTGGTGGACTCATGATTTATCGTACAACAAAACTTGGTGCTCGAGCCTGAATTTAGTGTGGAGTTATTTTGAATCCTCCAACATGTAACTTCCAACTGAGACCAAATAGCTGAGTTGTCTGGCTCAGTCGGTGACATTGTGGACAGAAACACTTCCAGTCCGTCCACGATTGACCGGTGACTTGGTGATTCCAGGATTGATCTTGGACTTCCTGACCGATTCCCTTTCATATTAAGTTGGGTCAGATGGTTGAAACATGGAGCTACAACTGGACATGGAGTCCACATGCACTTTAAAACTGGATTTGGAGTTGACAAATCAAACTTCTCCAGTGGCTTTGACCTCAATTCATTTGTAACAGAAGGAGCTTAAATTGGTTGGATTCCTGCCATCAACCTCGCCTTGATTCATAATTCATGCTACCAATTCTGTCTGGATGAATTCTGTATATTTAATCAAACACTAGTCATTCTGTAATTTTGACCCTGTGTGAATTAGAGAAAGTTTAAACTTTGGCACCAAACTTTCATTCTTTCAGTGTCTGCAACCCGTTTTCATTGTGTTATATAATAATATTTATTATGCAACAGTCATGTTTTTCATTCATTAGATTTCATTTTTGAACTTGAATCTTTAAATGTTAGTCAATTTGATGCTGAGAGATTCATCCCCTGACGTGAACAGCGCCCCCTGTGGTGCCGCAGTCGCTGCGTTGTCTGGAAGCTGCTGCACGAGGAGCCAGCAGACAAGAGAGGAGTCCAGCTCTGCTGCCCAGAGGTATGTAGACCTCGACGGCTTTGCGGTAGCTTGGAGAGTTTGACAATTCAAATTGGTGTCCAAAAGTGGGATTTCCCTGCTGAAAGTCTTTTTGTCTCAGAGACGACCAGCCGGCTGCTCCCCTCACCAACGGGGTGGATGACGGTCACTCCATGCGCCTGGAGTGCTGGTCCTGCAGTCCGGTGAGGAGGAAGGGCTTCCTGAGAGACCGGGCCACCCTGAGGCAGCCAGCCTGCCACTGCGGTCATGCATGCTGCTCTCTGCTCACTCCGGACGCCACAGGATGGGGAGAAAACAGCGACTCAGGTCAGGGCACCTTCAGCCAGCCCACCGTGAAATCCGCCAACGACCCGGAGACGACGCATGCAAACAGCGAGATGGACGACACCTCCGCCTTTGACTACTCCTCCGTCACCTCCTGCAGCCCGGATGGCACCCTGCGCAGGGAGGCGATGGACACCAACAGCGGGGAAGACGATGAGGACGATGAGGACGATGAGGAGGACAGCCAGGTTCCCGTGCTGCTGAAGCCCTCAACCAGCCGGCAGCAGCAGGAGCAGCCAGCGGGGGAAACCAGAGGCAGAACTGTGTGTGTGAGGTGGCAGGTTCCCAGATTCACCCCTCACCCTCCTCTCCGGAGTCCCGCAGGGCCATATGTGGACGGACCAACGCCTTGCCTTATCAGCTCCTTTGGGAAGAGATTGGTCAACCTGAGGAAAGGGTCGCCTCCTCCACATCTAAAAAGTGCCTTCAGGCCCATCTGGGACGATCCGTCCAAGCAGGTACTTCAACGTTTCGCTTGTTTGGATGCAACTTATGCCTTGCTAAAGGACTTTAAGCTGTAGAATGTTTCCTTTGTCATATCTTGTCACTGATCCTCAATTCTGGACTCGGTCATTCTAAGATACGACTTTACGATGATGAAAGTCACTCCACTTTTGGCTCTGTTTTGTGTGTCAATCACGTAAAATCCCAAGAAACAACACTGTCGCTTGTGGTTATAACGTGACAAAATGTTAATATTTTTGCACTTTATCTATAAAAATTCCCACAGCTGAGAATAAAAGCTGCGGCCATTGGAGTCTATTTTAACTATGAAAAAACTTTGGACCTCAACCTTGATCCTCAGGATCCACCATCCTGCATATTTTAGATATTTCCCTGCTTCTATAGGCCCTGAAAGGACTTCTGCTGAACTTTATGCCAAGCTGATTGAATCATCCCACTTAGGTGTGTTAGAGCAGGTGCATTTCAAAAACACAATGGACTGGAACATCCTGGGATGAGTGTGTGTGTATGAACCAGGTTCTTATATCCTTGGGGACCTACTTCTGTCTGCAATTTGGGGGCGTGGGGACATTTTCTTGGTCTCCATGAAGAAAAATGCTGCTTTTGGGTTAGAGGTTAGGTTTAGGGCTCAGGGGTGAGGTATGTGACGGTTAGGCTGTAGAAAATTAATGGAAGTCGATGTAAAGCCCCCACAAGATTAGAAAACATGACTCTGTGTGTGTTTGTGTAATGTGTGGCCTTGCTTTTGATACTGTGTAAGGACCATGCATGTTCTCCCTGTGCATGCGTGGGTTCTCTCCGGGTACTCCTGCTTCCTCCCACAGTCCAAAAACATGACTGTCAGTTTAATTGGCTTCTCCAGATTCTCCCTAGGTGTGTGTGTGTGCATGCGTGGTTGTCAGAGACAGACAGTGTTGCCCTGCGACAGACTGGCGACCTATGTAGGGTGACCCCGCTTCTCGCCCGGAACGATAGCTGGGGACAGGCACCAGCACCTCCCGACCCCACTAAGGGTAAAGGGATGGATGGATTGTGTTGAGTTTAGCTCCCCCATGTGGCCAAAAGATATAACCGCAAACAAAATCCGATTAGTTTTCAAAAAATAGATGCATTTATAAAACAATAAAAAAAGTCTTAGGTAACCCTTATTCTTATGTCCTAGTTCAGATGAAGCATATTTACATAATGTTCTCTCTCTCTGACGTTCTTCCTCTGTCTGTGCTGTAAATGTGAACGACTGTCTGGATCAGGCTGATTCAGCTCCAGAGAGGGACAACAGACCTGCTGGGTTCATTCCAGTTCCAGCTCCAGCTCCAGTGAGGCACAACTTCCAGGCTTTCGCTCCCAGCAGGGAAAACTTGAGGTAACCCCAGTGATAAGTGATGCATTGGCTTCACATGGAAGATGCAACGACTGCACTCATCATAGCCTCAGATCTAAAAATAAATAAATAAAAATGACTGATTGTATTTGAACTTATTTCATAATGCAAAGGTGTGATGTTTAACATCAAACCTCTCTAACAAGCAGGATGCATAAATAATTTATGCTAATATATTAATGTCAAAATAAATTATAGATTGACAACGTGCATTTCTTCACTGCTTCTGGCAACATTCTGGATGGATAGTTTTTTCCATTTGCCCAGTCAAAATGGTCAGTTTTTACTTTTTAAAAAAAATTATTCCCAGTTGGTTTCCTGGAGGAGTTTACATGTTCTCTCTGTGCATGGTGGGTTCTCTCCGGGTACTCCGGCTTCCTCCCACAGTCCAAAAACATGACTGTCAGGTTAATTGGCCTCTCTAAACTGTCCCTAGGTGTGAGTGTGTGTGCATGGTTGTCTGTCTCTGAGTTGCCCTGCGACAGACTGGTGACCTGTACAGGGTGACCCTGCCTCTAGCCCTGAACATTAGCTGGAGAGGCACCAGCACCTCCCAATCCCACTAAGGGAAAGGGAGTATAGAAAATGGATGGATGGATGGGTTCCTGGATCTGACCATATTTTAAAACACTTCACACATTGTACGTATAGACGAGGTCGCAACAATCATTTGGTTTTACGTATCATCGTTTCGTCCAGGAAGAGAAACGCTTCAAATGCGACATTTACGGCTATTAGAGTGAAGGTGAGCCAACCTTAACTTGGTGCTTTGTGTCTTTTTTTGTCCTCAGACCTGCGCTTGCTCAGCAGCGAGGGACGTATGGATCGGCCGTGGACGGGGGAGGACTGTGGGACAGTGAGGACAGCGAGGGACCTTGCAGCACAGTTTGATTTTTCTGAAAAAAAAAAAGCAAAACATCTAGATGCTCTTCATTTGAATAAATACATTTGAGATGTTTTGTGTGCAACAAAAATTGCTGGTCCGCCTCTGTGGTTGAATGGGTCCCTGAGTGTCACAAAGCTTCCCAAATTTATCTTGAAGGGATTTTAAATATTTGCTAAAGTTGTTCATCCTTTATAGCTGGGGCTGCATAAGTTAGAATGAAATGAAGTCACTTATTAGTGTCTTATTATCATCTAATAACTATAAACTAAGCCCCTTATTTTGAATCCGTCTTCCTAGCAAGACGCCCAATCCGACAGGCCAGGAAAGAGAAATAACAACCAGCCACTCTGGAGGATCTGCAGGGAGCCGCAGCTGAGCTGTGAACTCAACCTTTATGGAAGAAAAAAAAGCAGCTTATTAAACAGGAAATCGCAGGAAGTTCAGTTTGCCATATATAGACAAACACTGAACACATGATCTCTCTGGTGGAACACGGTATTGGCAGCATCATGGTATGGAGATTTTTTGGTAGTACTTTATGTGAAAGTGCATAACACACTGTTATAAACATGATATAACATCTGTTATGAACATGAAGGAGTCTTCATGAGTGTTTATGACCGTTGTCATAAAGCGTCATTCGGTAAATAATCACATTATTAATGCAAAGCTGACAATTTGAATGCAACTTTGCATTAAGTGTCATTACTTACTAAATGCCACTTCATGACAACAGACCTAAACATTCATAAAGACTCCTTCATGTTTATGACAGTTTCACGTCAGCACACACCTTCAAATAGTGTTACCGATTTTTTTTTTCCCAGCATTGATGAAAATAAATACAAGGGAGATCTGGAAGGGCTGCCCAGTGGCGCAGTTGGTAGAGCTGTTGCCTTGCAGCAAGAAGGTTCTGGGTTTGATTCCCGGCCCCGGTCTTTCTGCATGGAGTTCTCCCTGTGCATGCGTGGGTTCTCTCTGGGTACTCCGGCTTCCTCCCACAGTCCAAAAACATGACTGTCAGGTTAATTGGCTTCTCTAAATTGTCCCTAGGTGTGTGTGTGCATGTTTGTTTGTCCCATATGTCTCTGTGTTGCCCTGCGACAGACTGGTGACCTGTCCAGGGTGACCCCGCCTCTCGCCCGAAATGACAGCTGGAGATAGACACCAGCAACCCTCCCGACCCCAGTAAGGGAAAAGGGTGCAGGAAAATGGATGGATGGATGGGAGATCTGGAAGGAAATCCTTTCCATATCTCTGGCCTACAATTGGAAACGAGGGAAAATGATCAAACGTGACAAAAATGTCAATAACTTTATAGTTCCAGTACATAAAACAAAGTTGCATTTTTGCTTGCAAAAAGAAACAAATGAGAAAATAAGTGGTTCAGTACAAAATAAGACTGGGTGATTTATTAATCTCATCAAGATCATTAATACAAAGCAGTTAAAAGGCCACATACCATCAAACAAACTGATTGCTGGATCAAGCTGTTACAGTGCCATCAACAGAGAACTTAATAGTTATTTTGAGGATGGGGTTGGGTGGAGGCGAGAGGGGCGGTTCGAAACAACAAAATAAAAAGTAAAAAAAAAAAAAAAAAGAAGAAACCTTGGTAAGATCAACCCCATCAATACTGACACGGGAGACTCCGAGACGGCGGGGAAACAAAGACAAAACGACAAAGTGTTCTCACATGAAATCAGAATGAAAATCCTCCCAAACACCGCGCTGCAGGACTAATTTGAAAAACTCCATCATCATCCTCCTCCTCCTCTTACCTGAACTCAAAGTGAATGAGCAAAATTTATTTATATATATATATATATATTTTTAAAGAGTTGTTCGTGGCGATTGGACGCCGATCGAGCGTTCGGGTGAGGCGGAAAATAAAGAGCAGAAACAAAATGAGGTGGCAGACTTGTGTCTTTCCCGGCCTGATCTGTGTTGCCCCGGGTCACTGCATTTACAAACATTCCTGTGACGACTGTGGCTCTTAAACAGTACAGCCTAAAGTGCACAAAGTGTGTTACTCCCAAAAAAAAAAAAATAACGCACACACACAAAAAAAAACAAAAACCCTCCCCCGATTCTTTACTATGCACCAAAATTTGTGACTTGAATATATTCCATTGCAACTTTAATACTCCAACCTCTGTCTGATGAGCGAAAGCTTTAAAAAGTCTTTGAAAGGGAGATAAAAAGGTAAGTAGTCGGATGTACAAAGTGAAGTCTGTCGTCTATGTAAGTGCTTGGCGTATTAAACTGGATCGTTTCCATTGCTTTAAAGCACCAGTGGGGGTCAAAGGTCAGAGGGATTAATGGCTATTCCTGGGAAATAATCGCAGTGGCTGAACTGGAGATTGTCTGCAAATTAGCAACAGTGATTTTTTTTATTTTATTTTATTTTTAGCCCACTGTAGCAGCGTTGGATTCTTAAGAAAAAGACTGAAAAACGGGTGGATGATGGTACGTTAAGATGGAGGGAGGAGGGAAAGGATTCTCACTTTATACAAATGACTCAGTTAGTGTATACATATTATATATACACACAGCATGAACAAGCGTACTATTTTTTTAATAGTGTATAGCTTTTGTTCTAAACATTACATAGGCAACTTTTTTTTCCCCCATTTTTAAGCATTTTAGACACCGTCTGCTTTATTTCCGTAAAGTAGAAAACGAACTAAAAAGGCACATCCGAGCGCGAGGCGTGGATCGTTTCAGTCGGTCCGAACCGAAACCAAATGTTTCAAGCCAGGAAAAAAAAAAGAGGAAGAAGTTTGTTTAAAAAGTTCCTTTTTTTTTGTGTTGTTTTTTGTGGGTTTCAGGCGTCAGAATCAGCCGCTGGGGGGAGAAAGAAAGAGAGAGAAAGAAGAGGAGGAGGAGGGGGAAAGGCTGAGCCACCCTCCTCCGAAAGCTTTGGTGGGAGAAAAGCTACCAGTGCAAAAAAGTTTCAACACAAATAAAGAAGCTGGAGTTGAGGGCAGGAGGAGCACAGTGTCGGACAGCAGCGTGGCGTCCGGGTGGAGGCGGCGGGTGGGGGTCGGTTAAGACGTCGGCGCAGAGCGACGACCTCAACCTGCTGACTTTGCCCAACGCTTTGTGCAAACGGAGTGTTCTTGGCTCAGCTGTCATGTTTGTCTGGGCCAATAGGACTGGGGTCAGAGGTCACCGCTGTTGGATTTTTCATTTTTTTAGAGAGAGAGAAAAAAAAGAAAAAGAAAGGCAACTTTTTTTTTCTGTGGCTGCAGAGAGGCTTTTAGGCAAACAACCTCCAAAAAAAAATAAAACAAAATGAATAAAGACAGTTTGCTACTTTACAGTCACAGTGTACAGCTTGAGATACAAAGTGAGGGAGGGGGGCGGCGGGGATTCAGCTCTTTGTAGTGTCTTGTTTAGTGTTTAGAATCGCTTTAAAAACAAAAAGAAAATCCCTTTTCCCCCTGCATAAAATAAGACTTTGGCAACTGTCTTCAGTTAGGAAAGAAACAAACAAACAGAAAAAAGACAAAAGCGACGCGGATCAGCCGCTTGCCACCCCAACCCCCCCACCCACCGCCCCGACAGGAAGGGCTTTGACGATCTCTGAGGTTGTGGAGCTCTGAGCTGCAGAGGGAAAGCGGACCGACGTCAATGCCCAAAGAGAGATGGAGAAAGAAGCGCGATTGAGGCTACGGAGTCCGAGGAGCCTTGGTGGCGGAGGCGTTCCTCCCAGGAGCTGGCCGACCCTGCGCCTCGCGGACGCCGGCGCTCCTGGGTGGTTTGCTAGCTGGCACGGCGGTGTGTGTTTCGTCGTTGGCACAGAGGGTTTGCGGATGAGGCGGAGCTACTGATCCCCTGAGCGGACGAGGCAGATGTGGCGGGATTGTTGCGGAACAGCTCCTGTTCTTTTCAGATTGGCGGCTCTTGAGTTTTTTTTTTTTTTTTTTGGTGGCTTACGGGGGCGGAGCCGCCTCACTGGCTGCCGTCGGTGTTCTCCACCAGCGGGAGGCTCTGCAGCGGCGGCTGCAGGGCCTCCCGCTTATACGTCTTTGGCGGGAGCTTGGGGAGCTGCGGGACGGGGTTGTGGCGCGGCGGCACGGGCGGTGCGGCGGTGGGGAGCGGGCAGAGGCTGTTCTGGCTGGCGCTGAGGGGGCAGCCCCGCCGGGGGACACGTGGCGACGGCGTGCTGGGCGGCGTGTTGGGCGAGCTGGGCAAGCTGTTCAGGTCCCAGTTGTAGCGGGCCACGCCCGGGCCGGGCGACGGCTGCGGGTAGTTGATGAAGATCTCCGGAGGCCGCAGGGGAACCGGCGGGGGCGTGTCGGGGAGCGGGTCCCGGGGCGGCGGAGGCGGCGGGCTGGGCAGGGGTCCGTCGTAGTGGGGGCCGTTGTAGAGCGGAGACCGGTGCTGGTTCCTCGGCAGTGGGGGGAGCCGCGGGGGGATGGCGGGGGGGCTGTCGCACATGGAGCTCTGCTGACACAAAAACAACCCGTCAGTATATTTATCCCCCCTTTCAACGATGCCACAAAATAAAACCAGGTGCTGCTATTTTCCAGATCAGAGTTTTAACTGTTTTTTTTATTATACTTTAGTTTTATTTTGTTGTGACTTTTTGTTCGCCTTGTTCAGCTTATTATTATTTTTCAGTCTTATTTATTTTTGAATAAATAATTTTTTGTTTGGTTTAGTTTTAGAGTGTGTTTTTTTTTTAGTTAAATATTGCTTAGTTTTTCTGAATTATAATAAGTTTTTTTTTCAGACATTTTTTGGTGCAGAACTTAAAAAGGTCTAAACATTGCGATTATGTTCACACTGATTGGATAATGAATGCGTAACAGAGGATACCAAAAAGATCGATTTCATTATTGATCAGCTGGATTTTGTTGACGTTCGTTTGAAAAGAGAACAAATAGATTCATAAACACAAAAATGCGAAGACAGCTAATTTTTTGCTTAGTTCTTTAGAACCATCACTAATTTTGACAATGTTTGGCAAACTTAGCTTCCCCTAAATTAATTTTATCGGATAAGTTCTAAAGATAAAGTTCAAAATGTTTCAAAACGTTTTGGTGGTCGACTGTTAGCAATTATTCAAGCTACGGTTATATCCATGCTTTTATTTTGAAGTGGGCAAAGGTCACACAAGTCCCCTTCCCTTTCCTCGTTTTTTCGTAAAATCTATTCCACAGTCTACAAAAAAAAAAAAAAGAAGTTTAAGGATTTTATTTGCTGAAACTTTTTAAAAACCTCGATCATTTCCTACACTTTCTTTTTTTTTAAACAACCTGCTGACCCGTCATGTTCCTCCGATATGTGGAATGTAATTCTGCCCGAATGCATCGCTGTTGTTTTTTTTTATTCAAAGATGAAAAACAGGTTTTCTCATTTTTCTCTACTAGAATTTTGCAAACTTCAATCATTGCATCAAAGTTTCCTCTTTTTTTCCACCTCCTCTATTTCACTTCATCGACAGTCAATTGCCACGTTTTTTCCGTTTGGTCGCCGTTTCTTACTTTCGCTTCAGACACGGTGTCCTTCCTTCGCGGAGGTAAAGGAGGCGGCTTCGGTTCCTCGCCGAGCTGGTGGAGGCTGCCACACGAGACGGACTGTAACTCTGCAAACAGCGAAAACGGACAATAAATAATAATAAAAAAAACCAGAAACACAGGAGGAAAAGAAAAAGCAGGAAAACTTGTCGCAGTTAAAAACTGATCACTCACTTGAAGGGTTCAGAGGGCAAGGAAACATGGAGCCTGAGAGAGTCAAACACAAAAAGGCTGGTTAAAAACAAAAACAAATAAAAAAAAGCCTTCACCGCCATTGTATTTCTTACAAATACCTTAAAATAATACAAATCTATACAGGTGTTTTATTCCTCACACACACACACACACACACACACTTCTTTTTTTAGAAATGAAACTCACTGCCGTAGGAGCTGTTGAGGTCGTGGTCGAAGACCGGGCCGAGATCAGAGGAGGCCGACGGCGGCGGGGTGGGCGTGTTCGGGGAGGTGGGCACCGAGGCGGAGGACGGCGGGTCCTGGTCGTTCTCAGCTATGCTGCGGAAGGTGATCTTATGCTGCAGGTCCCGCTCCAGGGCCACCGGGTGGCCCTTCAAGGTGCCGGAGGTAGACGTTCGCACGGGCCGGAGCCCGGGGGACTTCAGGGAGTACGTGGTCTTCCTGGGCTGAGGACAGAGAGGAAGGGAAGGAGAATCATAATCTGCAGGAAAACAAATAATAAAAATAACACCACCAGACTGGCAGGAGGCTTTAGATCATTTATAAAGAGTTACGGCGCAACGCAAACGTGACCAGAGTTTTGAACCAGGTGACATTAATAGGAGACGTTACAGAGCAAAAAAAAAAAAAGCATTTTCACAACAGAATCACTTACAAATCGCGGAGGCTGCCTGGCGTTCCGGGGCTCGATTTCCAGAGACTTTTTGAACAGGTAGTCTGAAAACTCCTTCTCACTCATGTTCTCCATCGGATTCAGGTTCTCAAAGTACTTCTGCTCAACACAGGACGCACAGGTTTAAACGTTCAGATATAGGGATTATAAAAGAAACGAAACGCATTGGGAGACGACGGGAGTCCCTCACCCTGATGTCCTGCTCCACCTTCAGGCAGTAGGGCTGGTTCTGGTACTGCTGGATCTCTCCCGTTATCTCAGCCACTTTCCGTCGCTTGCTGAAGTTGATCAGGTCTTTACCATGACGACGCAGGAAGTCGGGGTTGCCTTCCTCCGTCTTCAGGATGTTGGTTAAATAGATGCCTGAGGAAGGAGACAAGCTGGTTAGCTTCTCTAACATTTTGAAATATCCACAAGAGAAAAAAAGTACAAAATATAAAATAAATCAGGAAATGAGAGGATCACTTTGACTTACCAAAGAAAGGCACGCAGGGCGGGTTTATTGACTTTAGTTTAGCCAAGTACTTCTTAAAATGATCCTGGCTCAGTTCCACCGCTTCCTCCAAAATTTTCTTTTTCCTTTCTGGTATTGCCTGCAAAGGACAAAAACATAGGAGGGAGGGAAAAATCACAAGTCATATTAACTTAAAAAAAGTTAAAAAAAAAATTTTCAATTGCTGAGTTTTATGTGAATGTTTTCTGGAGGTGGAGAGGCCCAACATGAGACCAAGAAAACAGAAAAAATAAAAATCAAAAATCAAAATACAACTTGTATAATTGAAATTTCCCAAATTTTTCAGATGAGAACATTTTAATGAAGTGGTTCAGTGTTTGAATGGTCCAGTCAAAGTTAAATTAATATTGAACTGGCAAGACTTAAAGCCATGTTTGATTTTCTTCCACCTCTCAGATATTCTGTAACCTGATCATAAGATCCCTCCAAATACATAATATTAGGTTCAAGGAGCGTGAATACTAAGCTAAGCGCCGAATGTTTTCTCTGATCAAAACCAGATTTTTTTTCCTGTATTTGCCTTTAAAGCTAAAATGATCTCTTAGGGCTAATTTTATTTATATCGCACATTTTCAGCAACAAGGCAATTCAAAGTGCTTTACATGAATTAGAAGGAAACGCAAACAAAACCGTGCAAAAAGGACAGAGCAAAAAGAGAAGAAAGAAAAAAAAGGCATAAAACTACATGTCGGTTCTACAGTAAAGAAACTAAATGTTTCTGTTCGGTGTTGCTAAGCAGAACAAGAATAGATCATCTGGAGTGAAGTGCATAATCTAGATGAAGTATTCCCAACACTGCAGCTCACAGTGAGGCCTGTCATGATACGTTTTGCCGGGCGATAAATCGTCCCAGTAATTATCACGATAAATTATAATATCGTAAATTTTTTTTCACCATTTTCTAATAACATATCGGTAAAGGCGTGACAACGCAAACTTTGTTTTTCAAAAGAAAACTTTACCCTGGAAGTGGAAGACATTTCAAGTTTCCAAAATAAAATGCAAGCAGAAACAAACACAAACGCGCAACCAAACGGAAACCATCGAGCTCGTTTTCATTTATCGTGCCATTAAATGAAATCTGATGGAGGCGACTCACCTCGAAGGTGTGGTCTAACCTGTAGACCGGCACAGAGTTGATGGCGCTGACCACCTCCAGCACGCCGTTGAAGTTGTTGAGCTCCTGGAAAACCTGCAGGATCTCGATGACCCGCGACAACACGGCGACCCGCTCCTCGTGGTTCATCATCTCCACGATACACCTGCCACGCAAACGCCGACTTACTCGAGAAGCCCGACACACACGGATGGCGCAGGAGTGCAAAAAAGAAAATCAAAACGGGGCTCACTTCTCAAACCAGAGCGTGAGGTTGGTGGTGTGGCGGATCATGCGGAGCAGGTTCGGCGAGTTCTTCTCTCTGTCCTCTTTGGTCCAGACGCTGCCCACCAGTTCTGACGGCCGGACGGCTCTGCGCGCCAAGCGTTTTCATGACTACACAAAGCCCTTCTCTCTCAACCTCCCAATCTCCTCTCTCGTTTGCGTCGTTATTTACCTGTAGAGCTCGGACTCTATCAGCGTGAGCTGGCGGGCGATCTCTATGGGGTGAAGGGTCATGAGTTCAAAGTTCTCGATCTGGCCGGCTTTGCAGATGTGCCACTCGAAGGGAGGAGGCGAGCTCTCGAAGGTGATGTTGTGACTGACGCCGTTCGACTGGATCTGAAGCTTCCGCCTGATCACCTTGTTTATGGACTCCACCCACTTTCTCATAGATTTGCCTAAAAAAATAAAAAAAACAAGAAAATAAAACTTTTATTACAAAACTTTACTGTAAAAACAAACAACTTTGCTGGTTCTAGTTAATACTTTAATGCACGGAAGAGGATTACTAATTCTCAGAAAACTAATAATCTGAGCAAAAATCTAAATAAATCTTCAAATATTTGTAAATATATGTCGATTATGTTGTTGGATCATAAAGACACATGAAATTATTTCTTCCTTGTCCCAAATTGATTCGGTGGATTTGCCTGATGGTGCATAAACAATTTAAACAATTCTGATTCTGAGGAAATTTATATTGTTTTCCATGTCAGTGGCCCTAATTCTCTTCTGCATTCATGTGTTTAGCATTAAAAATAAGTTTAATATTCTGTTAAATCCGGGGGATTCGTGTCACGAACAGAGGACACGAACTCCGCCGTATGGGGAAGTAAAGGTGAGTGACAATCAGCTCTAACGTAAAATCCTCTCCAGCGAAAGCGAGCTTCACCTCGAAACCCCCATTTGGTTTTTCACACCACATCGTTTTTCCATTGTTTAACTGCACAGACTGGCCTCTTCTGTCACACACAAAACTCTCGATGCTGCTGCAAAGCGAGACTTTGAATCGTCTCTGTTTTTACTGCGGGTGAAATTAATTCATGCTTTTGCAGAAAATCTAAACTTTTCGTTTGCACATAAATGTTAAATGGATTATTTTTTTACTCCCTCCTCCTGCCCTCACTACGCTTCAGGTGAAAACGTTTATCGTGGGTTGACTGACCTCGGAGTTGCAGTTTTTTGGTGATGTATTCCTCCAGCTGGACTCTCAGGTCCGGATTATTCTCGAAGTCGTAGAAATGGTGTTCGACCCACTGGCGGAAAACGTTGAGAACCCTGCGAAGCGTCACAACATTAAACTCCTGCACGCTTTTAAAAACAGAACTTATAAACGACTTTTACTGGACTGACAGGCACTTTAATGAAACTAAAGACATGTCACTCAATCTCAGTATTACAAACCCTTAGATGGTAATCTTTGCTTAAAATCTAACCTAAAGAAATATTTTCACCTTCCTGGATTATCTTATAACAGGGAAGTCTAGCATAATGCTTGTGTTATTGGTGTTTTTAGCATTTAATTGAGCACTAGCAGAGTATGAAAATGATTTTTCCCTCTTCTTGTGTTCCAGAGTCGACTGCTGATGCATAATATTTACATTTTAGCACTTGTAGCTCTGCGCAGCAGCTGTAGTTTCATCGTTTTGTGGATTAAATCCTTCCCAGCAGCTGCCTTTCATTCGTTCTGTGATACTAAGAAGCTTTCAGGTTGTTAATTCAAAAGACTAAGGAAGCTAAAGAACACCGCGTTGTCTGGATGTGTTGGAATAAAAACGTCCACATGACTTCAAAAAAATTAAAAAAGGAGAAACTAAACCAAAGTACTCATAATTTGGGATTTTAATCTGCGACAACCGACTCATAAAATTGTCCAGCTGAATGAACATTTTCACTTCGTGTACCATTTTTATGAGAACAATTTTTTTTTTTTGCGCCACACAAATAGAACATAATGGCCTAAACTGATCAAATCTTCCGAGGAAAGTTTATTCAGGTGGCCGTTCAAATCCCTGTGAACGTTTCTTTTTTTTTTTTTTTTTTCCAAATTGATTTTTTCTAAATGGCATTTAGCACTTTCCACATCCCTGGAGAAACAGCCGAAGGAGAACGACCCGTACTCGGACGACGAGCTCTACCTGAGTTGGACCGGCTGCACATACTCCCTTCGGAACCGCTGGAGTTCGGCCGTCGTTGGCGGATCGCCGTTCCAGATCGCCACATCGTCGTCGCCGTTCCCCGACTCGGGGATATTAATCCTGAGGAAATATTGGGGTATTTAAGAGAGGCAGCAGTACCTGTGGAACTGTAAAGAAAACTGTACAAAATATATTTACATTTTGCATTCAAGGTGAAAAAAAAAATACATATTTGTCTTTAAATATGTTTTACCCAGAACTCTTCAAGTGGCATGGTTTTGGTTTTCACCTGGTTCAAATTAACAAAACATTAACAAAAACAAACTATTAAGCTGTTGAATCATTAATCAGTTGATCAGAAACGAGTCACGTTACCAGTCCTGATGTTAAGTCAAGCAGAAACGGCAGAATTTTTCACATGTTGATGCTAAAAGTATATATTTTTTTCTTAGCTGCAGATTCATCTCTACTTGTCTACACGTCCGTTTTTGCATTTTAGGCAATAAGATTTCTTATATTTTAAAAAAGGAATTGAATAATTTCTTTGCTTCTTTTATTATATTTCTAATATTGCATAAAGAAAACTTAAGTGGTTAAATAAAAAATCTTCAGAATGTGTCAGTCGTTTAATAGCTAGTTGGAGCTCTGGTCACAACCCAATAAAATTCATTAAAGGTCGCAGTTGCAATGTCATTTTCAGGATGTATGGACACTTTATGTGTGTTTTTTACTGTATCTCTGCCACAGTAAACTGTACCTGTCTATAAGAAGGGTGAGCAGCTCCTGTGGTTTGCAGAACGACCGATAGGTGGTGAGAAATGTGCGCACAAAGTTGGGATCTAAAACAAATCAAGGAAAAGAAATCCAATAGAAATATTACATTATATGTAATAGGAACAACACATCAGATCCTGTTAGTCTGGTGGATGGCCTGCAGCAGCTTACCAGCATACATGTGGTAGGTGAGCCTCTCTATGAGCTTGACCACGGTGCCGGCCTTGATGATGGGGATGCCGGTCTTGCTCTGCACCCGGTCCTCGAACACGATGTTCTCCTCCGAGTCCTGCACGGCGAACTGGTAGACCTCCGGCGAGGGCAGCCGGAGCGGCCGCTCCTGCTCCTCCGTCTGCAGGATGGAGTCCAGCATGCGGTCTAACGTGGAGCGGTACTGAAGCGCCATCAGCGCCGCCATCCAGTTCGCCTTCTCCTCCGCTGTCCGTGCGCAGAAAACCGCAGAGTTCTCGTCCTTGAAAATGAGTTCGAAGGCGTGCTGCAGCTCCTGGGAGTCCTCGCGGTCCACGATGCGGATCTTCCGCAGCACGAACTTCTCCTTGAGGCGGTACTCCGCGCCGCTGCCGGAGCCCGGCAGCCGCGAGCTCTGGTTGGCCTTGCAGCTGATCATGAGGCCGTCAAACAGGAAGTTGTGCCTCTCGTGCTTGGCGCCGGCCCGTATGAGCGTCCCCTCGGTGATGAACTCGTTGCAGCACTGGCCGATGTCTTTCCCCTCCCAGCCGTCGATGCTCTTCTGGATCTCGATCATTCGCTTGATGGCCAGCTGCTTGCCGCGTACCTGCCGGCTGTAGCGGCGGTAGATGGCCTCGCTGTGTGGGGGAAGAGAAAAATCACAAACGTACCAACAAATCAAAAGAGACAATCTGCTAGCGTGACCTTTTGGTGCAAATAGGTGCAATAAATGAACTCAGCCAATGAGGGGCAAGTATCCCGTGGGTCGGAACGTACACAGGTTTCCGACGAGGCTGGTGCTTGACGTAGATGCGCTCCACGCTGGACTGCAGGTTAAGCAGGGCAGTAAGGGCCTGTTTCAGACATTCTCTGTCATCTTGTTCTTTGCTACGTTCCTGAAGTTGCTGCAAAAAAAGGACAGAAAGGGAAAACATTTTGCTGTAACTCACGACGTCGATCAAAATATACCGACAGAGTTTGGTGTAAGAAACAAACAATGCTGCGGAGGAACAATGGCTCTGCAACTCTAATAGCCTCCAACACAATAACTAAGTTTACCTTTCAGTGCAAGAGCGCAGAAACATGCAAACTCCATGCAGAAAGGCCCCGGGCTGGGAATCGAACCCAGAACCTTCTTGCTGCAAGGCAACAGCTCTACCAGCTGCACCACTGTGCAGCCCAGATTTGAATTCATCCAATTCATTCATTTAAGGGATTGTAAAATGAAGAAGAAGACATTTTAAAGTGTTTTGGCCTTTTTCTAGTATCTTGGTACAATTGAAATGAGACAAAATGAGCTTACAGTGACTGTAAAAATTAGGTTGTTACAAGTCGATAATTCCGTAGTGTTGATGAAACCGTATTGATTATTTTCCTTATAACCAGCACGTTTTCACCAATATTAAAGGATTATTGACTTAAACCGAGCTCATGCATCATACAAAGTTTCTTGTATGTTGGTTTGGTCTTACTGGAGCAAAAACACTTGGAAAGATTCTGTGTTTTTGCATTTCTGCCTTACAGAGAAAACTCATGACTGGCTAAAACAAAAATGGACAAATAAAGTTCCCCACCCCCAAATTATCGGGGTTATTGATCAACATTTTAATTGTGAAAGGAAAATCAAGCCGCTTAGTGTTACATTTTGCAGCGTAATCAATATTAGATCCATTATGTTTAAATAAAAAGAGAAGCTCCATCTTTCAATGATATTTAGTTAATAGTTAAGATGACAAAAATATATTCTTTTTACCGTATTTTAATTTTGATAGATCTTATTAAGGAACAGAGTTGCAGATTTGAAGTATTTTCTAAAGTATTAAAATCACATTTTGTCCTTTTTTTTTATTACTACTGTCAAAAGTCGACCACCATATATTAGAACAACTCTCTGAACTTGGCATGCAAATATCAAATGATTTTTTTAAAAAGGGAACAGTGTAGTGTTATTGACAGGACTGCATACCTGCAGCAGCTCAAAGTAGTGCAGACAGTGGTACACCGGAACCTTCATCAGCTGGGGAAGGACATACTGGACGCACTCCTTAAAGCCTCCCTGATTGGACTGCAGACAGGAGTGAGAAGAGTTGGAGATGTAACATGGTGGTATTTTGAAATTCTGCACAAAAAACAACTGAATTATCAACCAAAATAAAATCCAGACAGCGACCAAAACTAACTTTTATTACTCAATGTCACTTTCATTTTCTAAATGAATCCCATCTGGTGTCTGTCCACGTGCCTGCAGGGGGTCAAGGACAGAAGTGAAAGCTAAATAACTTTTTTTTTTTTTTTTAAACTTGAGGATAAAATGAAAACATGCAAAACACACACACAGGCCCGTGTAAATGTTTCGGTTCGCAACTGTGAGACTGCCGGAGAGAAAACGGTGTCAAGATAACTGTCGGGGTGGGGCCAAAGTATCCACTTTAATCTTTGATCCCCTGATGAATGACTCAGAATCAATAGCTCTGTACTTAGACTCCACAGCGGCAGCTACGGCGTCTGACTGGGGGAGGAAGAGTCTGAGAAGGGGAGGAAGAGTCCGGCTCATGGAAAAACGAAAGCCCCAGGTGACCGATGCGCGTTGACGGAAAACGGCGAGCAGAGAAGAAACAAAATCTTGCCGTTTTACTACACAACCTGTAGGGAAGTGCTGACAACAGCCTACTTGTGTCCAAGAATATCGTTTATTACGGTCAAATATGAAATGGCATCACGTCGTCCTGCTTGAGCAGAAAAAGGGCCGAGCTTTTCACATGCTGACTTTACAAGCTGTTGTTTTTTAGCTGCTACAAATGATCGAGCGTTTTCTAAAGGAAAGCCATGTGGATTACATTTAATAAAAGGAATTTATTTGTTTACTTGCATTTTTTTAAATATATACATTTCTAACATTGTGTTAAGAAGCTTAAGTGGTCAAATGAAAAAAATCTGCAGAACGTGCCACGTTTAAAAATCTGATCGACTGTCAGAATAATCAATAGAATAATAAATAATTAAATTAATT
This sequence comes from Phalloptychus januarius, assembly GCA_902982915.1. NCBI lineage: Eukaryota > Metazoa > Chordata > Actinopteri > Cyprinodontiformes > Poeciliidae > Phalloptychus > Phalloptychus januarius. The sequence continues at coordinate 4,155,805 of CADWAE010000093.1, forward strand.
GTTAGTCGCAGCCCAAATTTCTGTCTTTATTTATTTTTCTCTTTGCATACGTTTTCAAACCCAAAAACATTTTCACATTTTAACTCCCATGCAGCCACAAACTCGAGTCTCTTTCACTGAGATTTTATGCGACAGGCTTAAACACACAGAAACGCAGAATTACAAAGCGGAGAGGAAACAACGACTAGCTCAACTTTAAGTCTCATTGTTAAGGAGGAACTGGTGTGAAAGTCTGGGCCGACGTAGGCATCTGATATTAATATTGCTCTACGGACGTTGCATATATTTCCACAACATGAAAAACAACCACAGCAGCTCTGACTCTGCTTCAGCTAAACTCCCCACAACTCTGCATCACCGTCACATGACCAAACAAATGCCACATGGCCGCCTCCTCCCCTGTCCTGAAACACACAAACAGCAAGAAGACGGAAATAAACATCAGTCCTGGAAGTAGTTACTCGTCAGACTGATAAATTGGTCAATATATTGATATATTGTAGCATTTAATAACACATAAAGAGTTCTGCACCGATTTGTGATCCTCGCGTCACAATGAAGGTCGTCAGACTCCCGGAAGAAAATGCGTAAAAGATTCAAGACGCCTTTGCTTGGAAAGCAAAACATGAGAACAAAGATATTTTAATACTCCTTTCTCCTTGTGTTATTTGTCGTCACACATGCAGGGTGGAATCGTAAAGTTTGATATCAGTGAATGCCAAAGGATCCTACTTTCCTTTACGCATCGTTCAGCTTCCACTGCTCCAGGATGCATCTTCACACACACATTTTAAATGACAGCGTCTTTATGAATGCCGTACATAAGCCTGTCGCAATAATCAACAAATCAATTAATCGAATGATAAATGAAAACAAACTCAATAACTTCCCCTGGCATGATTTATTGTCTTTCTCCTTCTGTCAAAAGTTAGATGATTTAGAGGATGATTTGGTTTACTGAGACTAATTCATTTTATTTGTTGTTTCTGTTGTTTCGTTTATTTATTTTGGAGATTTAAAATGTCTTCCAGTTCCAGTGCTACATGTTCATCAGAATTTAAAGCTTATTGATGTTTGAAAATGTTTGCATTTGCATTATTATTATTATTATTATTATTAAGTCATTACCATTATATTACTTAAAAACGGTCTCAAAACAACCTTATTGATTATCACAATAACTTCTTGAACACTTTATGGCAAAATTTGCTATTGTGACCAGCCTATCTACACACCGAGTCAAGTTTACACCCATCATGAAAAAAAGAGCATCTATAATAGTAAACGCATATCAAATATAAGCAAAAAAAAAAATGCGTAGACTACAAAAAACTCAGAACACAACATTGTTCCTGTGACACTCGGACTCAGTTCTGGTCTTTTGACGTCTCTCCGATACGAGGTGAGCTTTGGGTCATTGGCACCGCAGCGCTCTCGCTCGTCAGGAGAGAAATAGCGAGCAGTGTGCCTGTTCTATTTTTAAAAGCCGATGTAATTTACCCACAATACCAGACGGCGGCTTGGAGGCCGACAGACGCATCCATCTGACAGCCAGGGAGGGAGGGAGAGAGGCGGCTGGTCACGGGCGCGTACGCATCGAGACGACAGATGAGGAGGGGAGCAAGAGGAAGCTGATGATGTCACTGCCTTATGTTTGAAACTGTTACAGCAAAAGCTGCGATATGTATTCAGTAAGGCTGCGTTCTCACTGCATCCTGAAGTGACTCGATTCCGATTTTTTGTCTAGTTGGATTTTTTTTTTTTTCGTTGTGGTTGTTCACTCTTCCAAATAAATGCAACCTGTCTGTGCTCTCCAGTGTGAACGACCTGGAAGTGTCCCACATTCGCAGCAGAGGGCGCAATACCGTGAGCGCTCTCATTGTTCTGTCAACCGCCATAAAAAGAAGAAGAGCTCAGAGTTTCTGGAAGTAAATATGGATGCTAATGGTGGAGCACAGCTTACACATCTGAAGTTGTTGTCCAACAACTTCATTCTCATTACAGTCCGATAATCCGTCATGGTTGTTCTTTTTCTTCCCCTTTGCGCGTATCAGGACTCAGAACACTGACTTGTTAAGCGTCAGTGACGTTTAGGTCCGATAGACTTAGACTTATTTTATTGTCATTGCACAAAGAAACATACGTGAAATTGGAAATGAAATGTCAACACTTAATCACCAGAGCACACACAGAAACACAAGTGTGCCTATAATTATATCAGAATAATAATGTATTGCTAAATATATATAACTTAGTATTTTCAAGAAGTCTCAGACAGTCTTAGTGATGGGATTGTTGCGCAATCTCAAGTCACAGAGGCCCCTATGAAGACACAGAGGCCCCTATGAAGTCACACTATGAAGACACAGAGGCCTCTATGAAGTCACACTATGAAGTCACAGAGGCCTATGACTTTCAGCCAACAGCCTGAAAGTCCTGCATTTGCAGTAGAGGGCGCAATAACGTCAGCGTTGTTCTGCCAACCGCCATAAAAAGAAGATGTGCTCTGCGGAATAAACATGGATGCTAACGGTGGCGCACAGCTTACACATTGTCCGACCAGAACCAGCATTTTAACAACTTAATCCTCATTGTAGTCTGATAATCCATCATGGTTGTCGTTTTTTCAGGACGCAGAATAGTGAGTTGTCGAGTATCAGTGATATCAGGTTGGATGAATGCAACCTGGACGTTAGGTCACATTGGATATGTATCGGATACCCACGTTGCCTGGGTCGCATTCAAAAAGAATCCGACCTGGGGTCCTGTGGTGGCGCAGGGGTTTAGCACACCCACACACAGAGGCCTTAGTCCTCGACGCGGCCGTCCCAGGTTCGAATCCCGGCCTGGCGACCTTTGCCGCATGTCTCATTGCCCACTCTCTCATTTCCCTCATTCCTGTCCACTAACTATTAAATAAAGGCCACTAGAGCCAATAAAACCTTTAAAAAAAGAAAAAAAAGAATCTGACCTGTGTTGTTCAGACTGACGTGAAAAGATCAGATACAGGTCACATTACGTAAACAAAAAACGGAATTGGGTCACTTCAGGCTGCAGAGTGAATGCAGCCTGATATTCATTAATATCAGACTAATATCAGTCTGTTCCTATCTTTAGTTCATGTTTTACATGGGAGAAATGACGAGATGTGGTTAGTTGCCAAGACTACGTCTATTCGTGTTTGACACCACAATTTCAAAAATCAAAAATTAGTTTCGAAAAAAAAGGGATTGCTGTTAATATAAATAAAAACTAAAAATCGGATTGAGTTTCTGATTTATCAGAATCAGAAGACAGAACAAAATAGTTTTATAAATTAAATCTCAACAATAAACAGTCGCACATATCAGGGGCTGAAACAGTTAATGGGCTTAATTGTGATTATTGGATTATTGAAGTGATTGTCAACTAGTTTAGTAACTGGTTAATCGTTAACTGGAGTATACAGACTCAAAAAAAGTAATTTGATGACAGAACAACATCCTCAGAGTAGTACTTAAGGAAAAATGTACAAAAGCATATACAGTTTGCATTTGAGATAAGAAATGTAAATATGTTCTACCTAAAACTTATCAAGTGGCAGTTTTAGCTTCACCTGGTTTGCTACCGTTGATCAACCATACTATTTAGGAAATCAAATTAATATTTTCTTATCTAAAAAGGAATTGAATTAATTGCTTATTCGTGTATTTTAGTGCATTTCCGATTGCATAAAAAAGTCTTAAATGAAAAATATATATTTTAAGAAGATTAATTGATTAATAATCAGAATTATAACTAAAATAACCTTTAGTTGAATATGAAAGTGTTTTATTTGTGGTTTTATGGGGCTGGAAATTGTGAAATGGGAGGAATGAATAATTCTCTACAAATAAAAGAAATCTGAAATCTGAAGGCTCATGCAGTCAACCCCTCTTTACTCTGATGGCTCTAAATAAAATCTGTTGCCGTCCATTTGCCTTGAAAAGTCATCAAAGTCGTAACTTAAGAAGCAAAAATTAATCCACGGATTTCAAAATGTTACAAAATCGGAAAAGTGTGGCTATTTTTTCCCTCATTTTTAAGCCATTATTTCCACGTCGTAACTATGCACTATTCTATCAGAGAAAATCCCAATAAAAAAAGAAAGTTTGTATGCCAATGTGTGACAGAACGCTTTCAGCCAGTTTTTCTTTAATTGCCATCGATACAACGAGATACAATTAAAAGCATATTTTTATCTCCCCGTGCTCACCGTCTCTCATGTGAAGCGTACGTGAAAATAAACACTGGGTGTGAGTGATCGGCGCATGGCGGCTGCAGTGTTGACCTAACCGGGGTCTGACTGGTGGTAAACACAGCGAGGCCTCAATCTGAGCCACAACACAGTTGAAGTACGCACAGTCCGCTGTTCTCCTGCTGAATTCAATAAGCGCCTAGCAGCAAGAAAATGAAAATGGAGAGAGCTTCATTTATATACAATAAATGAGAAGTAGGCATTTGGGTTTAAAGGCTTGAAATGAGCAGAAAATTGGCTCGTTTTGTAAACACTGTTGCAGTAATTGAGGCTGAAACCCTGCGATGCCTCACTTAGCCACAATCGTCTCCGGCCTGAGAAAACAGCAGCAAATATTTCATCTTCAAAGGCTGCCAAACTGCACCCCACCGGGCCTATTTCAATGCTATTCTCGTGAGGAATGTCCAAATAAAACAAAACGGCAGCAGCGAGTCAAGTGTGCACACACAGGGCGCCGAATATGTCATGACATGCCTTCAAACCATATTTTACCCACGGATCAAAACAGAAGCAGGAGTGAACGCTGAGTGTGAACGCTACCGCCGTGTTTTTGGTTATAGATGGGTGATAAGCAACTTTAAGATGCAAGCTCAAACAGGGAAATTAGTTTTTATGAAATCACCAGTAACTACTGAACAGGTAACGCTGTCCCCTTCAAATTAAAAACAGCAGCTTTAATGACGGGGAGTTAAAGTGAAGCTGCATTCATAAAAACTTCTTTTTTTCTGTGTCTTTATGAATGCAGACAGATAAAATGAAAATGTTCTCTGAGCTCACCCCGAAGTGTTGGCGAACCGTTTGCCTCTGCATCATTTCATGGAAGTGCTCGTTAAATTTCTTGCCCAGAATGTCCTGAGACAGGGTCTCGTACGGGTCGAACGCCTGCTCCTGCAAACACACACAACGAGCCAGAGCATAACTAATCACAGCGCAGCCATTCACGCAGAAACAACCCGCTGGTGTAAAACCGAACAACTCATGCTGTCATTGAACTTAGTCATTCGTGTCGAGCATCCAGCTATTTCTAGTGCATAAATGGTGAAAAAGCAAACGGTACGTTCTACTATTGGCCTTTATTTTGGTAATTACTGACCAAATGTTGGATTTTAACAAACACATCTTAGACGAAATTTCTAAGCTGATGCCAAATATATATATATTTTTTTCTTTTATGGGTATAAGCTTTTATTCGCTCTATTAAAACTCTGGAAAGCTGGAAGAGTTTCCAAAAAATATCTTTATTTTGCTTTAACAAAAACATGGAAAAACAAGCCAAAAATACACCTACGTAGTAGGTGATATAAGTTTGGGATTTTATCACAAATGTTTGTGATAACAATAAAGATGATTTGAAAACCTATTACTAATTAATCTTTTTTTTTTGGTAACTGTATAACCGCATCTAATCATACTTTCAAATTTACTGATATTTACAGATGCTCTAATGGTAACGGTATGTTGTCAGTTTTGTTTTTAATTTCCATCACTAACTGGGAACAGTAACCGTTTCCTGATAAATGATGCATGTTACCTCTGCCAGGTCTTCAAAGCAGCTGCCCACCAGCGGATGAGGACTGCCGTCAGCAGTCATCTCCACCGCGTCCTCGATCAGACCCAGAAGCTTCACGGTCAGCTCGTGGATGTCCAAGATGTTGCTGAAGATCACCTCGACATCCTGCAACATCAACAACAAAAAAACAAAACAAACGGTGAGCTGTGTGAACAATGCTAATCATTCCCCGGTTTAAAACTTGCAGTACCAGGACGTACTTAGTTTCTCTTTTTTCTAGCTAGAATAACTTGACAGATTTGACTATATGTTGGGCACATGTACACATCCAGTCTTTTCCGTTGGTATTTTTTGTTAAACTTGAGGTTATTAAGTTCATCCTTCCCTCCTCCTTCACAAAATGTGATCATCACTTGCTTGAACATCAATTGACGACAAAAGAAATAATTGATATTTAAATAAAAATGAGCTCAGACGTCTTTCCAAGTGAGGCGGTTGGTGATAATACGACATTATCGATGCATGACTGTAAAAGGCCGTCTGCTGAAAAGTCATTTCTAAATTAAGTCCAAGGCTGTCCATTTCTGCCAGAGTTTAACGGGGTCAGAGGGCATCTGAATGCTTAATCAGCCATTAGCTTTTTTTTCTCCCCCTTCTTCAAATGACTGCCACTATTAGAAATGTGACCTTTAACCCTCAGGTAATCTTTACATTAGTCTGACAAGTAGCTCGATTCAAATGTTCAATATTTACAATGTGTCATTTCTTTTTAGAGAATCAATGAGCTAAAACTGGCCGCGCTAGCATAAAACGTGAAGCTGATGTTTATTATTAAAGTGAGATTCTAACACAGGACGGCTCTGTATTAACGTTGTCTCTCCTCCGATCAGCCTCGTCCGATTTTCTCATCCCTGCAGAGCAAATGCGTCTCGCAGCATGAAGCTGCCATTATCAGCAAATCGCAAAATTCACTGAATAGATTATTGAACTGATAATCTGTTCTAGTAATTATTTCATTGATAATTGGAGTAAAAGCAAAAAGTTAAGTAAATCAAGGCAAAACTATATATATATATATGTTTATATATATATATACATATATATATTTATATACATATATATAAACATATATATATATGTTTATATATATATATATGTTTATATATATAAACATTTTGATAAGACAAAATCACCTTTGTCTCTCAATATGATTTACCCAAATCTCCTCAAGTGGAAATTTCTTTCTATTCGCCAGATTGAAATTCACTAAAGGAATGCTGTATTTTTGCAATAAAAAGTTTATTTTCTTACTTAAAAAAGGAAGTGGATCATTTATTTGTTGACGTCCTTTAATGCATTTCTAATATTGCATAGAAACGACTGAAGTAGCTGAAAGAAAAATCAGTTTTCTTCTTTTTCTAAATCAGATTAATCAGGTTTTTCAGGACTTTCAAAAGTGGATTTCTTCTCGTCACTCTCCTGTTGAGTCCGATTATAAACAACAACACCGCGGCGCATATTCCAAAGAGAATAATCACTAAAGGACTCTAAAATCGGCCCAAGTGTTTACAGACTGCTGAGGTCTTAAAAAGCGGCTCTGCCGCGCCGTCATTTAACCGACGCGCTTTTCTCGACGCCTCCGAGGTTCGCTCAGGACGATGGCGTATTTCAACAGACATAATTGAGGTTACTCTGGCGGGGGGATGCAGATGTTGTTCCTGTCTCAACTTAATTACACGTTCTGTGTTCCTCTGGGCCTCGCGTAGGTTTACGCTCCTCACCCAAATGGTACCACAAATTACCCAACCCAAAATATGCAAAGCCACAGCAATCCACGAAACTCAACTTTCCACTAAGTTCTTCTAAACCTGTACACACTGCACTCAATTTTTTTTTCTTCCTTTAACTGCACTTATCCCTGTTATGGTTGGAGGAATTTAGCGCCTGAGCCGTATATTAGCCTCGAGAGAGAAAAAGAGAGAGAGAGACGACTTTAAGCAGCAAAACAAGAGTTTGCTGCAATCATTGTGTAAACAGAGAGACTCGTGATTGGACAGGCAGTCCTTAGAAAACTCAAATTTGACAACAATTAAAATCCGTAAGTTCTTAGCTGCTCATGCTGGGCTGCGAACAAAAAAATCCCAGTTTTGTATTGGTGAATGGATGTTTTTCGTTCCCATAAAATAAACCTGTAAGGAAAGAATATTTGGAAGTTTCAAGTGACTTTTTGATACTAATTCCCAGTTAACAGATTAGAGAGCATAAGTTGTAATCTTTAAATGATCTTAGAGTGGACTTGGCTTAAATTGTTTGACATTTGGATGCGTGTCTGAATAAGCTGGCTCTGCAGTAAGCTGCTCACAGCTGCTCGCCTGAAATGAAGCCGAGTAACGACTTCAAATCCGTGCAGCTTCTGGAAAGAGTTGGTGGGTCTTTTCTAGAAATATTAACAGACTTTCCTCTCTTATATTCTACATCTTGTTTCTTCTGTATTATTTGATCCATCCTTTACATGAACAATAGTAGAATTAGAAGTGAAAAGTGTAAAAACAGCCACCGGGGGGAATGATTTTGGACCTTAAATGATGCGTTTGAATGTTTTTTTTCCTCCAAGGGTTGAATAATCATACAGCTGATTATATACATTTCTGTAAGCTGATAAATGTACATTTATTGTGCATTTTCTCCAATAAACAAGATCAAAACTCTCCATGCAGACTAAAATAAATGCATCACAATAATATATTTGCACCACGTGCTTTTTGTGGCCAAAGATAAACATTTAGCATAATTCCTGCTAGATTTTCAAGATCTCCTATTAAAAATAGTGGTGCTCATTCAAAGTGATTATTTTTCTATCTAATCTCCTATTTGAATGTAAAAAGAAGCTTCTTTTTTAACAAAGAGTTTCATTTGTATTTATTTCATTTATTTTCTATTTGAATGACTTGTAATCTATTCCAACTTGTGTTTTAAATGTAATATTCATGCTTGCTGAAATTTAACGCTGTCCAAGTTTGAACCCGCCTGAGCCAAACTGGCAACCCGCGATCCTCTGGAGTCGCCGAGGGAACCACAGAGGATAGCGCCTCCTGCTGGAACACCAATGTCTAAAGACAAGCGAATTTCCCAATAGAAAAATGTTTTTACAGTCATATATTGATATATGTTTGGTTACATGACCATAATAAGAGGAAATGTGCTCAGAGACGTGTCAGACATGGTGGTGGGGGCATCATGCCGAGGGGCAGTTTTACCATTATTATATTATTATATGTATGTAGGCCTGAACTGGGTTACGAATGGCTGCAGCATGAACTACCAGTTTAACCAGTTAGAGTGGAGAAATATCCAGGCTGAAACTTTATTGTACCTAGAAAAAGTTTGTTGTCATGGGAAGTGTAGTTTGATAAAAGATATTTAATCAAATACTAGTAGGGATGCATTTCGAGAGTGTGTTTGTTTTCTCATTTTGAGAATGAGAAAACAAACAAATAAATTCAAACTTGTGTGTCCGATATGAACCGGACGGAAGCCGTTTGTTGTAGCCATTTCAAAAACTCTGACGGGGAAAGTGAACCCTTGAAAGGATGCGAGAAATCCCTTTTAAAAAGCAGCACTACGATGTTTCCATCATCAGCTTAATGTCCTCCTCACCTCATCTGTGAAGACTTTGGGGTGGGACAGGAAATGGTTCCGGAACACTTTAATAATGAGGTCGAGCTCCCGCAGATACTGCCGCTCCTCTGCAATTTCAAGCTTCACCAGTTCGTCATACGACAGCTCCGCGAGGGACAGGGGCTCCTCGGTGAACTGCGACATCACGCCGATGTCCTCCTCCTGGTCGAACATGTCCATCAACACCTGGACGCAGAGACACGAGACGAGAACCAATCAGCGAGACGCGAGCGAACGCGGCCGCTCCGTCCTCGACGAGGCAACGACGTTCCCACCTTGTCTGCGCACATGGAGACCTTGATGTCCTGCTGGGTGATTTCATAGTGCCGAATGTTGCCGACGTAGTTGCCGGCCAGTTTGAGTATGTCTGCCGATATGTATTCAAGTACTGCCACGATGTACAGGGACACATGGTAGTCCACCTTGTAGCCCAGAACCTCCTGATGGGAGACAAAGCAAAAGGCATCAGACGAAGGAAAACATGTGAACCTTTCCACAGCAGCTGAAGGGAGGTTGGTTCGAGATCACGTTAAGCGTCTGTCTGAACATGCAGGGTGACGGCTTACTCTGGGGCAATGTCATTAGACAAGTTGCCAAAACTGCCACCTAAACCAGATAAACATTTCTAGTCCGCTGAGGAAGTGGAAAGGGACAGAAGAGGCAGAGAGAAAGAGGGCAGCTCTGTGAGTCTTTACCTTAAGTAATGGGTGTATTTTGTCCACAGGGAGAAGCAAGGGGCTTCTTCTCTTACGTTTCTCAATAGCTGCCTGGGCGTCGTTAATTGCCCACTTATCTATCGGGTGGGGAAAGGTTTTCTGCACACGCTCCTGTCAAGAGGGGAGGCAAGGAGATTCTTCTTTACATCAAGAGGACAGACACGAGCCTTTTATGTAGTAAAAGTTTCCGTCTTTAAAACAGATATTGCCCAGAGAGAGAAAGCAAAGGTCGTACCTCTACATCCTGCACTGTGCGAGGCTGGGCCACACACAGCATGTTCAGCAGCTGCAGGATCAGCTCTTCAATGTGCTGCAGGGCATCCTCCTTTGCTTTCAGGGTGGGGTGGACCTGCTCCTGTACCTGAAAGTATGAGACAAGCAGGAGAGAGAGAGAGAAAGAGAGAGAGTCTCAGATTTAGCAATCCAGACTGAAATGCTTAACTTTAGCTTTCAGGGTGAGAGGCGGGCTACAAAGAAGTATAAAACTTTGAACAGATTGAAGTTGGGAGTCATTAAAAAGACTTCCAATGCATCATATTCCCATTAGACCAACAAACTGGATTTTTAGTCTTATATTAAATATTAACAGAGAAAATAATTCAACTGGCTACAGGAATGGAACTGCTTCTTAGCATTATTGGCCAGTTGGGAACTCCTTATTTTGACTGGCAACCCTCTTTGGTACGGACGCCGTTACCGAGTGAAGACAACTCAAGGTTACCCTCTTCTAAGAAAATCCTAAAAAAAAAAAAAAAAGAGCTCAGAAGAATCAGACTGCTAAAGAGTTAATAATCTTCTGCTACATGTTGAGACAAGCCTGTGGTTTATTTACGCTGCATAAGAGCAAGAGAGACGGCAAGACTTTTAGCGCCTAACAGGAAGGCTCATCGAAGCCGTAAAGTTATTCTAGAGCCCCACAAAGCGTTTCTGCAAAGAGGTCTGTCGCCACGTACGGCTGTGGGAACGTCCTGACAAACTCAACAAACTACCAGAAAAGGTACTTTGTTACAACAGTTATATTTAGGAGCTCGAATGCACCGCTACACAAAAAGAAACAGCATTTATGCATACTTTGAAACAAGTTTGAGTTGTTGCTTTATTGTGAGTCATATAAAAGAATAAAATGCATATTATAAAGAGAGGAACAGAGAAATGTATATAGTAAATATACAAACATCAAGTCATCCAACAGTGTCTTGTATTTAGACAAACAAGATTGAATTTGCCTTGAAGAGGCAACTTATTTACTCCCACTCCTTATTCATATGTAGATTGTGTGGTTGTCACTGAAATTCAGATTTAGTCATTTATGTACATGTGTTTTTCATGATGCATTTTTTACTGACGTCTCTCATTTTGCCATAACCAACTTAATATTTTACTTACATATTTTATGTAATTTATTATATATTTTCAATTATGAATACAATTATATTTAGTAATGATTATATTAAGGTATTGGTGCAAGTCCATTTTTAATGAGTTTGTGAAAACTCATTAAAAATGAGTTTGTGTGAAACCGATTGCTGCTACAAAATTTCTTCTTTATTGATAACCGATGCAATAATTACTCGTTCTTGTCTTTGAACTGAATCATTTCTTCAGGTTTACTCAGACTCGGCTAGATCCAAGTATAGTTCCCAAAAAGATAAACTGGTTGTTTTAATATTTACAAAAATGTTCATTTCTATTCATATTTTTGAGACGCATTTCATAACGTACAGCAATGAATGTGAAATAAAATGTTTGGAGAGCTAAAAATCACAGCAAGCCAAAAAAAAAAAAAGACAGTAATAATCACGTCGCAATTTAATCTGAATGCATGGGAAGACGAAGAGAAGAACGAGCGTTTCTGCCACAACAGAAGTAATATTGTTTGTGCTTTGTATACTTCCATAATGAACGTGAAGCAAAGGCTTTGGTTACAGCATTTAATCTACTCCATGTGGAACTGCCAGGTAAAGGGGGTGTGGTTGTCGATGCATCCAGGCGTGAAGGTGTGGCTTCACCAGGTCTGAAATTGCAAAGAAATGAACATCCCACAAATGTCTTCCAGCCTCCCAAAAGTTGTCGTCATCTGGGCTGTGCCCTCGCGCAGGAATGCAGTCGGTTGAGATGCTAATATAGCACCCAGAGGAGACTTCAAGGAGAAAAAAAACCCCATGGGGGAAAAACAGACGAGAGAGTTTGATATTTATTCTCACCTTGCAAAAGGAAGATTAACCACCATCGACTACGCAGATGACACCCCGCTCTACATTATGATGTCACCAGGTGACTGAATCCATCCAATCACTGAACAGATGCTGAGAACAAATCAACCAGGGCTTGTGCCATAACTTTTCTCGAGCTGAACAAAAAAAAAAACTGAAGTCATTATCTTTGGACCTAAAGAGGAACATACAACTTCAGTTATTACCACTACAAACCAGCCATCAGGTCCGACATTTAGGTGTAGTGATGGACTCTGACCTGAACCTGCAGAGCCACATAAAGACAGCAACAACGTCAGCCTTTTATCGCCTTCTCCTTCCAGGATTAGAGGACCCAGAATGTCCCAGAAAGATCCAGAGAAACTCATGCATTCATTTATCTCTAGTCACATTGATTACTGCAACAGTGTCTTCACAGGTCTCCCTAAAAACATCAGACAGCTGCAGCTGATCCAGAACGCTGCTGCCCGTGTTCTGACTAAAACCTGGAAGACGGCGCACGTCACACCAGTTCTACAGTCCCTACACTGGCTCCCTGTGCCTCAGAGAATAAACTTTAAAACACTGCTGTTAGTTTATACATCACTGAATGCAGGGTTTCCCCAGTGTATTATAAGCCTGGCGGGCCACCAGGCTTTACTTGTGCTTAGCATTGCTTATTTATTTAAGTTGTTTTAAAATGTTTGCAATTTTTAAGACTTTTTCGTTGGTGTTCAGGTATTAATCTTCCAATCTTTCAAAAGCACATAATTATCAAGTGATATTTTCAAATTTCCTGTCAATTTTAAACATTTTTTAACTCAAAAACCCGACAAACCACTGGATGAATGACTGGCCCAGCATCCAACCACCAGGCTTAGCGGGTTTTCTGGGGGAAACCTTGCTGAATGGTTTAGCACCACATTGCACTAAAGAGCTGCTGCTGTTGCATCAACCTTCCAGACTTCTCAGGTCTTCTGGTTTTGCTCTTCATCCCCAGAACCAAAAGTGGAGACGCAGCATTCAGCCTCTATGGACCACAAATCTGAAACATGCCTCCAGAAAACTGCAAAACAGCCGAAACACAGAGTTCCTTTAAATCAAAACTAACCCCTCCTGCTTAAGAGTAGCTTTTGAACCATAATAAATGAAACATTGACCAACTTATTTGATGTGCAACCATGACTTTGCTACTGGTTTCTCAATAACCATAGGATGTTTTTTCTATTTTTGCGTTTTTTGATGTAAAGCATTTTGAAATGCCTTGTTGCTGAAAGAAGCCACACAAATAAACTTGACTTACAAGAACCTGCCGCTTTAGATTTGTAACTGAATTGCCCTGATATGTAGTTCAATAGAGCATCATAAAGACAAAACACTGACATTGGAACTAAGTATTAGTAAAATATTCAGAGGTCACCACCGACTGAGCTTTGAACAATTTTGCCCTCCGAGTTAACGGTGATGCAGCGATGAGCAGGATGTCCTGTCTTTTCAGTTTGCATTTCGTCGATTGAGATAAAATAACAGAAGGTGGAATTTTGCAGCAATTACACATCATCTGTTTAGATTTATAATTTGGCAACTGCACTAAGATGCTCCTTAAAACAAGAGCTGGAAACACTGAAACCACAGTTGAGGCCCTGTTGCATGTCATTACTGTTTTGATGCACACTCACAAGACCTTTGTGCTATAAATAAGCCACGAGTGTCAACTGTACTGGGAAAAAAATAGACGTCAAAGGGGGAAGTAGGTTATGAGATAGATTCTTTCAACCCGAAATGGTCACTTGACTAAATTCCACAGGACACCAGGAGCTGTGAGTCACCACGCTGAATGGAAGCATGGGGGAAACCCCCGGAGTTTCACAGAATAATTGTCCCGTTTCTCACAGGCCCGCGAGTGACAAGTGGTGTCTATCTACAACATCAGGAGGGGAGACAAAGGAACCGTAATGCTTGAAACCGAAAGTGGTGGAAAGTGATTTCAAACAAATATTTAAGCCGTGACAAAGCTGAAAGGTATGCAGACCGAGATTCTGCAGAAGCTCCTAACACCGAGACCTTATTAGAGAAGAGAATATGCAAGATATTTAGGTATTACCAAGAAACAAAGTATTGTTTGACAGCTGCAACTTTATTCAGCCTCTTAAAACAAAGAACTTAAAAGCTATTGCATCCAGAAAATTAATTATGCATCTCTTATTTAAGGTGGATTTAAAAAAGGCAAAATATCCTACACAAGCTGTCGTCAGGACAGCTATATTGACCCTAATCATGGTCTAAGACCAATATTGACACAACAGCTGAAGCTTGAAGCAACTTGGTAAAATATAGTTTGATCACTCCAAATATGAAAAGCAGCCAGAGATAAGACAGGAACTGACCATAGTAAGAGAAAACGGTTTGTAAATGGAAAAACGGATTAAATTAAATAATAAAGAAACAGACAAAAACAATAGGTTGACTACTTTGGTCAAACACGTCAAAATAAACTGACGTGTTTATTTTCACATGGTTCAGAAAGAAACCTGCAAAAGGATTTTATAAATATAACAAAAAATGAATAATAAAGCAAGATGTCGCTCAGATCACAACGTGTAGAATTAAACTGAATAGATCTGCCCTTACGGAGCGGACATATTGTCACTGATACCTGATTGGAATTTTTTCCAATCAGGTATTGATAACCCTTTCAAGGTTTCCCTCAGAAAACTCTCTAAGACTGGTGGTTGGGCAGCCATTCATCCAGCGGTCCGCCATGTTTTTGAGTTAGAAAATGGTTAAAGTTGACAGCAAATTTGAAAATATCTCTCGATAATTATGTGTTCAGGAAAAATTGGGACGTTAATAACTGAACACCAACTAGAAAGCCTTAAAAAATGCAATCGTTTTAAAAAGAGCAATACTTAGCCTTTACTTGTGGGGGCACAAGTAAAGCCTGGTGGCCCGCCAGGCTGATAATCCACTGGGGGAAACCCTGCCTTTATATTACCAGTGTTTTTATAGGAAAGAAATCCACTGGGATCATTAATCTGCTACAAGGACGTCCTGGTTAAGATGAGATGCAGGTAAAACCTACATTTTGTTGCATGCCTGAGATAAAACTAAAAAGGATAAGGCTTACATTAACAGAAACTTACAATTACACTCATATCTTCTGGACAAGAGACACTAAATGTTTTATCATGTAAAACTGACACATAAATCGCTGTTTAAGCACCGTTCCGTTAGCAAAATGAGGATGCGCGTAAAAAAAGCAAAGTGTGAAGTCATTTTCACGCCTCATCTGCTCTCTACCTCCTTCTCAACTCAAGAAAAAAAGAAAAAAAAAAGAGAGAAAGTAGGACCCTTTAAGAAAACAAGACACCTGCTGTGACGAGTCGGTTCTAATTATGATCACAGGTTCTCTTGTGCCACGTTCGGGTGTTGTTTATTTTTATGGGTCATTTCAATTCTGAAGCATACCGGAAGTCCCGGCGCTCACTCTCGCTCACTTTCCCTTCAAACCTCCCACGTCTCCCTTGCTCTCTGCCCTCATAGAGGAAAATCCCTGGGGACAGCAGATCGTAAAAGTAGACTGAGAGGTATCGATGTGCGTACTGCACACGAGGAAGCAGCAGCAGCAGCAGCTTCATGCTGCATAAACAGCAGCGCTGGGCCAAAGCTGGAGGATGGAGAGTCCAGCCTGCAGCGGCAAACTGAAAAGGAAATCAGGAAATAGAAATGCCTGATAGTTTATCAGTAGTTCCCTGCAGTAATGCACTCTGTTCTTCTAGATGATGATGGCGTTCATTTCGCCAGGCTGACTTTAAAATGTGACTAAGTGTGCAGGTCTGGGACTTCAACACTGTCTACATTTGCAATGACGTTTCGGATTACTGAAACTAATTTAGTAATCCATTCATTAGCTGGAATATACAGACTAAAAAAAATACAGTTTGCTGAAACAATTAGACCAAAAGTGTACAAAGGAATGCAGGAATACTGTGTTATTGCATTTTAGGTAATAAAATATTTTCTTATTTAAAAAAAAAAAAAAAGATTTTACTTTTTTTATCATCTTTTAATAAGGATCAAACAAAATTTTCTTTTATCCAATTAATCAACAGATAAAAACATTAAACTTTGAGGGTAGGGGGTTAGGGTTAGTAATTTGATAATTAATAATAATTTTATAATTTTGACACTGTGTGGATTTTTAAAAATTTACTAATTCAAAATTAGTGAGTATTTTCTCAAGTACAACTCAACCGGACAAAAAGAAATTAATTAATTAAAAGCATAAAATTACGTCCTTGCACAAGATGTGACGCATGAACAGCAGGAGATAGTCAATTGCATTTTGTCCAAACTCCAAATAATCATTATGTAGCTCCACAGATGCACAAAGAAAATATTATCAGTAATAAAGGCAGAGCGGTGTTAATACAGGGATAACATTTCTAATTGAATTGATTATTTTTCTGGCTGCGCACACAGAACTGTGTCAGGCTCAGGTTACAGGTAATATGGCTTGTGTGTGTGTGTGTGTGTGTGCGTGTGTTGGGGGGAGGGGACGGGTTTGGGAATCATTATTATATCCGAGCATGTGTCACTGTTTGTGATTCATACCATGACATCATCTGCCATTACAACCAGACTGTCTGGGGAACCATAGGGCAGAGATCCACCGGGACCTGACATCCGAAACACACACACAGATCAACACACACACCAACACACAATGGCTCAAAGAGGCAGAAAGCGTTCAGATAAATAAAGAGACACTTTAACAAATAATAACCTGATTTAATGTACTTAAAACCAGCGCTGCACATGTGATGTCAGGACATTCAGCTGCCTTTACAAGCAGTCACATGACCAACACGTTGACCCCCAGCAGCGAGGGGCCTCGCCTTGACCGCGTCTTGACCTGACCGAGTGACCGCTGCCCACTCATCCTTCACCTTAACCCCTTTTGACGACAAGCAAGGGTCCGATAAGCTGATTTAACCCGGCAAGACCAGTGTTTCCAATCAGCCCAATCGTCTCTCTGCACACCGCCTCAGGGCCGCTTCACAGAAGGCCCAACCTGTTACCAAGAACATCAAAACACAGCGGCTAGCCTCATCTCCAGGATGTGGCAGCCCACTGCTGCATGACATCAACGAGTGCAAATGAGGTCATTTACTCTCGCGCATCTTTAGCCTTTCTGCCTCATGTGTTTTTGTGTGATTGAGAGAAACTTGCCCGTGTCAGCAGAAATCATGATGTGGAAAAACACAAAAGTTTTTGTTTTTTTTCCCTAAGCTAGCAGATCATTCATTCGCATAAAACAGATGTTGGAGGACATTCTTCTAATCCGACAGACATATGTGTCTGTTGGATTAGTGAAATGTGTGAGAAATTGGTGTTGGTATTTCCAAATTTAAAGACCTATTTTTTTTTTAAATAACAGCAGCAAAAACCAGACTGGCCACAAAGTGTCTGACACCATTTCTGTCAGACTTTACGCGAGAGCCAAATTATGCCACACTGATGAATTGTGGGTTAAGTTGATCAAACAAAAAGGGAAAAGAGGTCAGCAAAACACCCAAACTGTCACAGAATGAAAACAAAGAGTAAAGCTAAGCCAATTAAAATTTTTTCTGAAGAGATAGATCTCTTCATAACTTGGTAGCGAGCTGTTGAGCCAGCTAGCAAGGTAATGTTTGGTTAAATTTTAGTCAGTTTAGTCATTTTGTTTTAGTCTCTTAATTTTAAACCACCATATTTTCTATAAACTAAGTCAGCCAACATTTAAATTAAAAGGAAATGGATTTTAAAGCACATTTATATATTTCTAGCCAGATTAAAAAAATCTTTTCCACTTAGAAATATTATCTTTTAAATATTATATTTTAAATATTTAAAATATAAGTATTTTAAATAAAAAAGTTTAATTGTGGATGTTTCTGGTAAACAAGCCAAATTTTAATCAAGGGTTTGTTGAAACATTTTTTAAAAAATATCTGAAACAAGTTTTGTTCCACCAACCATAAGGACAGGTGGAAGAAAATTTTAAATTTCCACCCGAGCCTGAAGCACAGATGCAGAAACGCTGATGATAAAAGTACACATCCTGAAAAAAAAAATAAAAAAAGGTTCCATAACACAACAAAAACAGATGACATTTCTTTGTTCTTCAAGTAATATCACAGAATACTGTTTTTATTTCCAGCCTTTGATTTCAAAGATTTGCCAGAGCCAAACAAAATAAAATAAAAAATAAAAATAAAAGAAAGAAACAAAAGGCAGACAGGATGTGGTGGCGGTAAACATTAGAGCACATTTCTGACGTACAAAGCACAAGACGTGATTTACGATTTAACAGAAAACACATCCTACATAAAGCGGCTCCACCTCATGAATTTAATTCTGTTCCCGTCCCGTCACTTTGCTACACAGGTGATCGCTTCACAGGTGTTCAATAAACTAACGCCACAGAAATACTTCACTGGATTGGAGAAAATAAAAAAAAAAACTAAAAACAAAAGAGCTCTTTGACTGGAACTTAATAAACTGTTTCCATTTTGGTCAGAAATGTGCATGAATTATGACTCGTCTTTCTCTTGGGAGTCTTCTGAACCACATTTTACTACCTCGAGGTGTCATTGGATAGAAAGTGTGCCTGGTGTCTCTGTGCCTCAACCCAACTGAATCCATAGTTATTATTAACGGTAGCAAGTCGGTGGTGGAATTACGTTCATGCACAGTCACAGCGCTTAAGAATAGCCAGGACTCACAGACAGAATACAAACAGTGATGGGATATCAAGAGAACATCGACAATGCAAACAGCTGCATGATGATTGCTTTACCTTAAGAGGAAAAATATTCTTAACCTTAGAGGCTCTAGAGAGAGATTTTAAGGTTTTACAAAGACTTTAAAGAACAAACAATGCTTAGCCTGGTGGGGACACAAATACAGCCTGGTGGCCCGCCAGGCTTAGAATAGACTTGGGGAAACCCCGGATTTTAAACAAATAATTACATTCCATGTGGACATAAAAAGAAACCCTTCCTTTTTCATGAGCTTTTAATTTATTTTTCAACTTCCCTTTGAGATTAATAAAGTATTTTTGAATTGAACGCGAATTTATAAAATACTGAGCAGAACGCAAAAGTCCCAGACAGCGTATTCACCAAATGTGACCAACTTTTGTAATGCTTTACCAATTTTGATTGGTATTGATTGATTCTGAGTCTTAGTTCTTTGTTAAAACTATTATACAAGAAGACATAAGAGCAATTTTTACACTAATTAAAGTGTTTTTTTTTTACCTTTTGTATTAGTGATAAGCAGGGTGAAAACAGCTAGCATGACCAAAAATAGCAGTCTCCTTATGAATCCCCTGGAGCATTTAGACCGCTCCCTCGACTCTAAGGTTACACAGACAGAAACCGTGTTTCCAGTGACCATAAAACTGCACGAATTGGAATAATGAAAATAAATGATCTCTAATGAAACACAGCAATTTCGGGGGGGAAAATTTTTTTTCTGTGCTTGGATGTTTTTCAGCTGTAATCCGCAAAACTGCAATGGAAACACTTTTTTCGCATCATGCCAGTTTGTATCCAGTTACAACCACTTGTTTGTTGGTGCTGGTCTCCTTGGACAATACGTTCACAGCATCATCGCACACTACATCAAAAGTTGAGTTTGTCATTTCGGTGAATCCATAGCACTTCTGTAAAAAATAAAATAAAAAAATCGGACTACAATTTTTCAAAAACACTGCATACATCAGCTGAAATATGTATTTCAGCTGATGACAAAACTTATCATGATAAGTTTTGTCATGATATCTAACAGCTCACCAAGTAAACAAGCTTATTCAGGAGTGACTTTCATTGCATTTCTATTTCAATTTAAACAGCGCAACTGTGAAATTTTGTTTTTTGACATGTTGAAAAAGTTTTGAACACATTTGCAGTGGAAAAGCAGGAAAGTGACCGTGAGGTTTGCAGTATTCCAATCAGGCCTTCCTGTTATCTATGCAGTCTTGCTCTCTCACAGCTTGAATTAACCAAAAAACATGGCTCAACATGTAGAAATGACAGTTTCCTGTTAAATACCTTCTGGCATCACTGTGCTTAATAACCAGTTCATTTTCAAACACGTCACTGAAACCAGGTGTCTACACTAACATCATCAGCAAACTGTGACGTCAGCGCCACCTAGAAAACCCTCGTCAGTTATTGCAAGTCAAAAGAAAAACAAAAAACATTCAATCTTTGAATTTCCCATCTGAGTTGATTCCAGTCTTTTCGCTTTCTCCGTACATCTTTGATTTGCGCTGCTGATTACTTTTTGTTTTCATTTGTCAGACAAGTACCATTTTAAAATAATACTGCTGCCAGAAAAGAAGCAAAATATTTAAAATCAGATAAGACAGAAAGCTCCCAATCCATATTTACAGGCTAAAGATAGAGTTGTGCTGAGACGTTTAAAAAAAACAAGTCCAAATTTGGCGTCTTGAAGGGCTTTTTCAACAATCGATCCGGCGATCTTGCCATTGATGATTTTGAGGATTCAACCTGTTCTTCTACCGCTCCTCAATAATCTAGGAATCTTTCAGGGATGAAGTCATGCACGACGAGTCGTCGCCAAAAATAAAACCCTGCCCCCCCATCGCCTCTTTGGACCTCTGCTTCGTGTGAAGGAGCAAGTCAAAGTCTGACAAAACCATAACAAGCCTGTTACTTCTGCCTTTCAAAGGCTTTCCCGGCGGCAGCTGTGCAGCAAGTTGAGACAATGACGGTGGCACTTCAGCCCACCAGCTGCTTTCTGAGTTTCACTTGACTCATCATACCAGTTCCCACGTAATACAAACAAATAAAAGAGTGACTGGGCCATTTATTTGTAAATACAACATTATTGAAAAAATAATAATAATAAGAAGAAGAAAATCAAGTCCTGGAAAATGCCAGCAGCTGAGCCTAGGGCATTTAGTAAAATAATGAAAAAAAAATGTATTTAAGTTATTTTACTCATAATTTTTGCTAATGCTGCAAATATTTAACAGCGTTTACAGTTAAATGATATTCCCCAAAAATTTGTTTTGTTATAGTTTATTTTGATGCATAAACTTTTGAAAACGCTAAATATACAGTAGTTTTTACACATTGTTAATATTCCGCTAATGTAAAAAAAAAAAAAAGATTTTTTTTTGCAGTGTTTCTATTAAGTAAGAAACAAATCATATGTGATTAGGCCTGTCAAAATAAGGAATAAAACAATTAATCGCATGATAAGTAAAAAATAAAGCTAAATTTTTAATTTGCTTCATTTATTATTTTTCTCTCCTTTTTTATTTTATTTTATTTATTTTTTTACCAAGCACTCAATAATAAACACTCAATAATAAATAATAAAAGTCTTCAGTCTTTTGCTTTGACCTCAACTGGCCCTTTTTTTTAAATTTAATTCTGTTTACAAAAAAATCATATTAATTTTATTTGTTGTTTCCTTGATTTATTTTGGATATTTCAAATGTCTCTCAGTTCCAGTGTTTAAATGTTCGCTAGAATTTAAAGTTTATTGATTTTTCAGAATGTGTTCTTGTATTTTTATCACATTGCTGCCATTATTACATGAAAATGGTCTCAAAACAACAATATTATCGTTTATCGCAATAAGTTCTGGGACAATTTATCGTTCAGCAAAATTTCATATTGCGATAGGTCGACATGTGAATAAGTTTCTTCACGCGATAAGTCATTAAAAAAAACCTTGCCCTGGCATTATCCTCCAACTACTTCCTGTGTCGTCTTACTCGTGGTTTGCGCCAGTAGCAATGTCCGGTTGTTGATCATGTGACTTGTGATGCAAAATAGTGTTTCCATTTGCAGTTTAGTGAAATAAACCAATTTCGACACGGTCAAAAAGAAAACCACTTCCTCCTGGCACCAGAACTTTTTAATCAAAACAAGTTTTTTTCCTAAACTGAAATGTTTCCATTAAGCAAAATAATTCTCGAAACGCTAAATTGCGCAATTATATGTTTGATGAAAACGCAGCTACTGTTTCACATCATTTAGCAGCTCGCCATGAACTCAAGTCCTGTGATGTTTTTGGGGTATTTGATGCGCTATAACCCTCAGCTTAATGCCTGATGCACTATGGATCAGTGGGACGACGTTCACAGTGTTACCCGTTATGATCCGGTATGTTAATTTTCGGAGTCAGTCTCATCCTGTGCGTTTTTTCCCACGTCAACAACGGATCTAGTGACCAGTAAGAGATTTGCTGTGAGTTTCACTTTCACTTTGTTGTGCAGCTGCCCCTTCGTAACACAGCATGTGGTTGTGTAACATAGCAAATGCAGAAACATCTGCCGCTTACTGATCAGTTTCCAGCTTGATTTTTTTTGCTAACTTCACGGATACCACGTGTTGTCGTCAGGTTGATTCAGCCGCATTCCACAAGAATATCTAAGAACAGGGGGTGCTGTAGTGGCGCAGGGGAAAAGCACGACCTGCGCACTGAGGGGTGCTGGTGGTTGCAGGTTCGATCTCTGGCCTGGCAACATTTGCTGCATGTCTTCCCCCTTCTCTCATTGCCTTTTTCCTGTCGAACTACTTTCAAATAAAGGCCCCTAGCGTCAACAAAACCTTTAAAAAAAGAACATCTAAGACTAGAACCAGGATTTTATTACATTTTTTTTAGTTGTGGTCAATATACTCAAAGCTCCAAATCATCAGAAAGTTAACATTTACTTCATATTTATAGGATAAAAAAATACTTCATTAAATTCTCTATAGGCTGCACAAAACAGTAAAAAAAAAAGATACGCAAAATACAGGCCACGTAATCGCTTGGCATCACGCACAGCCCGGCCGGTAAATATTTATGTCGTTTTTATCTTTTGTTTATATTCTTCTGCTGCCGGCTCGCGATATGCTCCTCTCCCATTGTGTACGGGTTGCTGGGAGAGTGTACACTGAACACATGGCCGAGCTCCACCCCAACTCCGCTCCACCAATGGGCTCGTGACAGGACTTTGCTGTGCTTCCAGTTATTTTCGTACGCCCGTTTCAGGTCATCTGTAATTAGTCGCCTTGTTGCTGTGTTCACTTGTGACTTTGATGAGGGGACAGATGGTGTCAAATTGTTAGCAAACATGAAGCTGGAGACCGAACAGTGAGCCTCTGCTGCGTGCGAGAGAGAGAGAGAGAGAGCGATGTCCTTCAGACACCGTTTACTGGAAGATGCAGATTTTATTATGTAATGTTACATTTGGCCCCTTGATGTGGCACTCCGGTCGCTTTGATTCTGTAATTACGCAGTTTGCATCAGACGTGTGAGCCGTGGCGCTACTGTGGCGACATTTCAACCCACGTGAACCCGTTTGACCTACTGATCAAACTCTGCATGCGGAGGAAGGAGATGCGGGATTGTTGCTTTTTAACGGCTGCAGACGCCATGGAAACGAAAGGATGATACGCAACAGAGTGACAGGAGTACGACACCGACCGGTCCAACCGTTAGGTATCAGCTGGCTTAATTGGCTGTAGCAGCTAGCCTGCAGTCAGCTGCTGAACAGATGCACAGCTCACAGTTTGTCAAATTAGAAAATATAAAAAAAATTTTTAAAAAACCAACAGGTCATCATTTAGAAACTAAACAAATGACACTAGACATTGTTAACAACAATGTCCTTAAGTGTGACCTTAATATGGGACAGAAATATTCACAAATTTGTCCTTCTTGTAACTGAGTGATTTCTGTAATCCAGCTGGCCAGAGGTGTGCAGGAACTGGTGACTGAACGGTAATATATATATATTTATTAGAATAAATAAAATACCTTCACTTAAAGCTAGCAGTTAGTACCACTGTTGATAAAATATAAAATCCAGAGCACAAACATGAAGTGTGTCTAGAATATCTCCTTTTTTGGTTGCGCAGTACAAATAAACAGCAGACAATTTGGATTACATTAACAGAATAACTTTTAGAGAAACAAATCACTGAGTTAATTTAACTAATCAATCGTATTTTACGTTATATTTTGAAGAAACTGGTTTTATCTCAGTTCTAGTCTCAAGCTTGATGTTCAAATATTTTCAGTGTTTTCTTTTGCTGTTTTCCAGGCCACACATTTCCATTTCGAGCTAAAAGCAACAAGAGAATTGTAGCATTATTATTATTATTCGAGCCAATCTTATGCACCTGCCTCTTTAGCAAACATGCAACAAGCAGGAGACCCCACTGGCAAATCAAGTTTCCCTGCTCCGTCTCTCGGCCGACGACAGAAACGCCGCTAGACGCGCTCGTTCGGAGCAGAAAACAGAAACTGAGCCTTGTGATGATGATGACGAGAAGCCGCGATGAGGCAAGAAAAAGAAAGGGAGAGTAAAAATGGGAACTGATACAGGTCAATCCTGCTGACCAAGGACATTAAAAATCAAAGTAATCGTTTGCTGAGCGTCACACTACGGTTTATTTCAAAAGAAAAACGCTTTTGCGTTTTGTTTTCCTTGAAAAGAAGACAGAAACTTAACGCGACGTAAGCAAGACTGAAACGATTCCTCGAATGATTCGAGTGCCTCGATTTTTAATATTCCTCGAGGAAAATGTATCCGACTATAAGCTTCGTTAAATTATGTTTTATTAAGTAGCGCGCCGTGTTCCGCCCGGGATGACTGTTTGTGGTGGGCAGCGCTCTTACTTCCGCCTATGAGTTGTTGTGAAGCGCTAGCAGCATGATGTAGAATTGCGCTGCGTTTGGGGGCGAAATAAGAGCTATTGAATGTTGCGGCGCGCTTTTGTCGTCGCGGTTTTGGGCGAACGGTAGGAACCGAGCAGAGAGAGAGAGAGATCCGATTCCTCGGATAATCGTAAAAATATTCTATAGACTAAAATATTCTTTTACAACAGCCCTAGATGTAAGCGTCATAAAGCAGCAATAAAATGTCTATTCAAAGCAGGGGTTGTACATTCTCTCTATACGACCTAAGTTGGAGGAGGCGGAGGCGGAGGCGGGGGGGAACAAATGCGCCATAAATTGTTTTACAACAGACAAAAGACGGTTCCACAGGTATTTAATCTGTGCCGTGTACGTTATTGCATATCATAAAAACTGTGAAACACAACAACACTGCAAAGATTGGGAAACCCTGAGCAACTTCTTCAAAATCATAGCGGGAAAAGAAATGATCTTCATTAGGGAACTTAAGCAACCAAAGTCTTTGAATGATCACACAGAAAGTTAACAGGAGGAGAGACAACATCAGTTCAGCAAGGCATTGTTGTCATTGGTTTGAGGTAATGACGTTTTTTATCCTAGACAGGGATGAGAAATAATCATGGATGCCTTTTCTGTTTTTTTTTTTTAAGAATCATAAGAAGTTAAGTGCTTTAGAAAGTTTTGCATTATGTTGGTATTTTTTCCTTCAGTCCTGGGTTTTTAATCCAGTTGTCAGTGGATGTGCTAATGGTGCGCTCATATACAGGCTTTGGTACGCAACTGGAAAACAATCAATCCATGCTGCTAGGTATGACGGAGGATGCATGATGCTGAGGGCCCCATTCTGGAAATCCTTGTCATGGCCTCTTTAAAAAGTCCAGGAGATTTACTAATAATCTGAAATCAACTGAAAGCAGATGCAGCCAAATAAACACACCTAAAATAAGTGGTTCAAACACACCAATCTTCTCTTCAACTGGATGCTTTTAAGATATGAGCTGCATGTCGCATGCACATTTTGCGCATTCAAATATACAAGTCGTTGGTGTATTTGGGTGGGGAACGATTTTAAAAAGATGCAAAGGGTCATGTTTACTACCACGGCTGTCAAAAATGCAGCAGCCAAATTGGATTGTGAGGTCAGGGATGCTGACTTAATAGTTTTTTCATTTTAAAAAAAATCTATATACACAATAATGTTTTGTTTTTCCTTTTTTCTGTGACAAAACTAATGGAAAAGTAAAAAAAAAACTGTCATAACATTGATTTAACTACATCTACAAGTATCTTGATACTTATTACAGATCAATTGTGATAGATGGATAGATAGATAGATGTCAAAGTTATCTAAATTATGATATTCATTCATATCCAACATTACTGTACTCTAGCTCCGCTCCACTATGAGGGAATGTGTGAGGGAAAAATATGGTTTAGTGGATCTCACACAGTGAAGTTTTGTCAGACTGATACCTTTTTTAGAGCTTGCACGAAGAGGCCTCTCCACTTGTGACTGTTCTCTTCACTCGAAAAGTCGTACATCTGCTGGGGCTGCATCGCTGTAGCGGCTCCTGGCGTTGCCGTGATCCGGGCTGAACTGTCAGCATCGGCCCCGAATAGATAGTCCTTATGGGTGGGTCAGTCCGGAGCAGGCACGGGGGGTGGTGGGGAGATGGGGAGGGGGAGGAAAAAGTCACCGTTTTGTGTAAAAATATGCAGAATAAAGCTTAACCGCCACACTGCGAGTCCCACGTCGAGTCCGGGTTGACAACGAAAAACTCGCGACCAAACAAGCACATGTAGCCGCGGAGTTAACTCGCTAGCTCGGTCGCTAATAATAGCTGTAAACACAGAGCTCGGCTAGCAGGAGAGCTAACAGCTAATAACAATGTTGCTGGGTGCTGCTGCCAATTAGTTTGGTTTCAGAAATGTATAGCAGGCACGTTGAACTCAAAGTCACGACAAAAAGCAGGCGCCCCGTTTGTTACCTGCTGCGAGTTGCGTTCGAATATCTGCTACCTAAACACCTGTAACCTTTGTAAGCTAACCAGCTAGCTGGTGCTACAGGCAGCTGCTGGCCTCGATGCGCTTCCACTCCTATGTTGTGGCACACAACCCCTTCAGCTCCAAACAAGGCACACTTTTTTCTTCGCGGCTCATTTCACAATTAGTCATCTTTTCCGCAACTACCAGATGTTATATCCAGCGTATATTCCTTTAAAGAAACAGTGGGAAGTCCAAGGCATTTTGGTGGATGAGAGCAGCTATAAAAAGAAGTCGAAGGGTTTTTTTTTTTTTTTTGGTTAGAGAAGTCGGAATCGCTCGCAACTACTCTGCTACTGCCGCTGCTTGTTTGCTGCTGCAGCTGCGCGACCTATCCGTCCTACAGACACGCACGCTGCGTAATTTCACATGTAACCGGATAGAAACACTTGGATACGAATCACATTTCCACATAAAAACGGATACAAAAAATACATAATATAATAAAAACACGTTTTTTTTTTCTTCTTTGTTTTAAGTTGGACCAAAACATGGCCACATATATACCCAATAAACAAGAAACAGATTTTTTTTTTTAAATTAAATTTATTCGGAAACCATGGCGCAAAGTTTCTTAGGAGAAACGCCGCTGCTTGCACAAAGATAAGCTAATTTAGACATATTTTCTGCCAACGCCAAGGTTCGCTGACGGAGCTTATTGTCGTTGCGCCCTCTTGTGGAGAAACTGTATTTCTACATCGCTCAAGAAAAGGTGAGATAAATGGACATTTATTAAACTGTATTAAAACGTCGACCCAGATGTTTTGGTAAAATCAAAACATATAGCTCACAATCCAAAGCACAATATCCCAATTATCATTATTATTATTGTACAATTATTTATTTAATCATAGTAAAATCTGCCCTTTCAGAAAACAACCACACACACATACATGCTTTCTGGTGACATCACACAAGACAACCAATCTGTTGGGTGGCTTCATTTCTATTTTTTCCCTCTATTAATCAGGTTCATTCTGATATTTCTAAATCAAATTTCACTTTCAAAAGCCATCCACACTTGTGTTCTGCGTGACTGGAGCAAAACCGTTGTGCAAGAAGACTCTGCAAGGACTTCAGGAGAACATGGCAACAATTAACCAGATGGAAAAGGTTTGTGAATACAACCTGGACAGACTGGAAGAATGGCCGGGTTTAATTGTCAAAAGTCTCTGGCGATCGCTGCAGTGAAACCCATAAGGTCAGGTAGAAGGTTTGCGTCGGGACGATTGACGAGTTCGCACATCGTTTCCTGCAGAGCTGCTGCGTCACCCGAGGTTTAGTCTGACTTTTAAACGACTCCTGAAAAGTTAACTCCACCATCTAGTCATCATTCCAGTCAACGCCAGAAAAAGAAAGCAAGAAAAAAAACATTGCCAACTAGTCAGAAACAGAGTTGAGCAAGCTAAAGTTGCTAATCAATGCCAACTGATCAGCTGGATTCTTGTAATCTCATCAGCCACAAAACACACAGAGAATTAAAATTAAAAACATTCATGCACATTCAATCCAAATATATATTTCCCGCAAAAAAAAAAAAAAAATACTCATGTATTCATTTGTTAGTATGTAAAATAAAACAACACAGAGATTTGTGTACATTAGTTCCATCAGTGGGTGAACTCACCGGAGACGACATCACGGTTTCAAACGACAGAAAATGACGTCAAAGATCAAATTTATAGATTTGGTATCAAGTAGAATCTAAAACCGACTTAAAACAAAGAAGGAGAAAAAAAACAAAACATCCTCTTTCCACAGATTGTGCATTTTTGAGCGGACAAATGTATTTCCGGAGATGAATGATTATTTGAACGTACCCAATAAACGAAAAGAATCTCAGCACCACGATTCAACTAGTAGAAACACTTAATGTATGTCCACATTCTGTTTAATACCCTAAACAAATTCATTTAAAAGTTAGAAAATCATTCCTAACCTCACGTCTCCAGAAGGTTGTGCAGAGGGTAAAGATGAGTTTCTACACGGATGTGAAAGAGTAAACATGTTTGCAGCCCGTTTCAGCACTTCAGTGATAAAAGTCTTTAAAAAGAGTCAAACTAAAGGCCTGGTGTTAACTCAAGAGGCTCTGTGATGCAGAAAGTTTCAATTTGTGGCTGGATTTCCACGGAGGTGTTTCCCCGCCCCAGTTCCATCACGCCGATCGCCACGAGCGTCTACAGTGTGAAGCGACTCTCCACCTCATCCGCGATCATTTCGGCGATGGCGAGGGAGGAGGTGGCTGCCGGGGACGGAGCGTTGCGCACGTGGAGCACCCGACTGCCCAAATCTCCGAGGCCGCCGTCGAAGACGAAGTCATCCACGAGGTTCCCGTCCCGGTCGAGGGCCTGAGCTCGGACTCCCGTTGGACCTCTGAACAGGATTAGTGGGTTAGCAAAAAAAAAAAAAAAGAAAAGAAAGAAATCATGGAAATACAACAAGAATATAACGCAAAAAAAAAAAAAAAAAAAAGTCCACTACCTGAGCACGTCGCTTAGAGAGAGTTCAGGGATATACTTCTGCAGAATTTTAATCTGCGCACCAAGGAAAACCCCTCTGTACATTTCCCCGATCCCATAAGTTACATTCCTCAGCACGAGCTTCTGAAGGCCTCTGTCAGCATAAAACAAACCAAAAGAAAAAGAAATATGTATACATATCATTTGCAGCTGTTGCAATCCTCCAAGAAAAAACACTCAACAAATTACCTAAAGGAGAGTGCGTCTGCAAAGTCCTGGGCGTTGAAGTCGTACAGGCGGTAGCCCTCCCTTTTAAACGCCAGCACTGCGTTGGGGCCGAGCCAAACGCCGCCATCCATCCGCGGCGTGAAGTGAACTCCAAGGAACGGGAAACGAGGGTCAGGAACCTGAAGGAGACGAGAGTTAGTTCAAGATAAAACTGCACTTTGAAAGTAGAACAGTTTTGCAAACCATGTGATCTGTTATGATTTTTTTTTAGTTTTTTTTGCCTAATCACCCTTAAGATGTTTGATTTAAGGCCATATAAGGTCATTAAAAGGCGACTGAAGCTCACATACTGCAGGTTCAAAAGGTTTTCCCACCATACTAAACTTTTTTTTTTTTAAATCTAAGTGTATTGTAAATACGTTTTTTCAACTTTTACATAAGCTCCACTTTTAAGCAAGGATTCATTTAGTGTTTTATTGTTATTTATATTTTTACTGCTTGGGATTTTTCTTATAAAGAGGAATCTAAATTAGAATACAAGTTTCCATCAAAGTATCTAAAAACAGGGTTCAGATGCTGTAGTTCTCTCATTTATAAACACAATAGTACATCTAAAAATAATAATAATAATAATAATTGAATATTCTGTAAAAGCGGAATGCATGATATTGCACTATTACACAATAAAAAGAGTTTCCAAGTTCCTCAGCAAGAGGGAAACTCATTGTAAAGATTAGAATCGTCTCTAAGCTTTTGTTTCTTGTAACGTTGAAAACCCAAAATTCCCTGTCTCAGAAAATGAGAATGCTGTGATACAGAAAATGAGAATGCTGTGATAAGGCTCGTTACTGCACAGAATTTTGTATCCATGCACATCGAGGGAAAATTGAGAGGAAGGAAAAAGTGTGGTTAAAGACAAAAAAAAAGCTGCACCAGGGAGAAGGGCAGCCTTGAGAAGAATGTCAAATGAAATCCATTCCAGGCACACAAACATATGTTTGAATGTAACCGCTGTAAAACGGTAAGGATCAGGTTCAGGGACACGGTTTGGATATTTTGTTTTTTTTAAACAAATACCAATCTCTCCTGCTGTATCTTTTTATTTTAACAGAGTATATGACTTGTGAGTAGAGTATTTGAAAATAGGATAGAAAAAAAGAGACATAGAAAAAAACGGTGAGGATTTTTATTCACCCTAGACCCTGGTTGCCGTAGTAACAGCAACCCCGGACACAGAACATCTCCCTGGGTTCTGGGAAAGGTTTCTGTGAAGACCACAGGCGCTGCGTCCAGCCCTTCAGCAGACTCACAGGGTAGATGTTTCCTCTGACCAGGTAGTGCTTCTCTGGTTTCAGCACCAGGTAATCTCCTCTGAAGGGGACAATCCTCGGTTCCGGGCTGCATCCGGAAATCTGCGACAGCCGGTCCGAGTGGAGGCCTCCGCAGGTCAGGACGTAGCGACACCGCACTTCGTTGCCCTGTCACGACGGATGTGGTAAAAAACAAAACAACTAAGGAACAACAGAACACAATCAGAATGTCTGGAAGCTTTTCTGTAATTTGACTGAGTCCCACCTTTTTATCTCTTATTGCAATGGGATATTCCATTCCTGAAAATTAAACGGGCAAGAGAGAAAAAGAAGAAAATGTGAACACTGGGTTTTTAAAGAAAGATTTCTTTTTTTTTTTTTGCGTTCCTTACCTTCGGGGCTCCTGGCTGGGCCGTCTTTGACTACGGACATGTCACCGACCTCAAACTCGGTCACCACGGCGCCGCCTGCCTCCTCAAAGTCTCTGCCGTACCTGAGAGCCACCATCCGCCAGTCAACGATGCCGGTGTAGGGTGAATCCAAAGCCATTATTCCCTGAAGAAGTGGCAGATTAAGTTAGCCTATTCCTTTATGTGTTTTCCTTTCATTTAAAGATGACCTATTAAGCTTCCTTGAGTAGGTTGAGTAGGTTAGGATATGTCCATGGCCTATATGAATTTTCTTGGCACATAATCCCTCCTAGATGATAAGATCTTAGTCTGGTCAGTTCTATCAGAATTTGCTTCTTTTAAGGACTCTTGTCACTTTAAATCCAAATAATCTGCTACTGGCCACGCCCCCTCAACTCAATGTTTACACTGGAAATGGCTGCAAACAGCTGCGCAATTATATGACCGTACATCTTTGAAAAGCAGAAGTAGAGCCTCCTACACAAGCTACAGGAATGCAGCAAGTGGTTTCTGGAGAAGGTAAGTCAATAACAAAACATTTGTCTATTCCAGCAGCCATTGTACAGCAGTGAAATCAGCTGGAGCTCAGCATGGGTTGCTAGGTAAAGGGCAGTGTCTGCTGATTTCTGACACTACATTACTGAGGCTTTTGGAACGGCTCATTTTCCAGACACCAAAAAACCCATAAATGTATCGCTAAAAACATTTGGGTGTTTTTTTGTTGTTGTTTTTTTAAGCACCTGTTCTGTTTTTAGAAGCAGTAGAAACCCAAATGGACGTACAAGAAGTGGACAACAAGAAAAAACTCAAACATTTTTTACCCGGCAGTACGGCTCTCGCTCTCGTATCCCCTTGGCATCGACAATGCTGAGGTCACGCACTTTGTTCTTCAAGCCGCGTTCGTACAGAGCTTTCAGTCTGGGAATTTCTTCCTGCTCTACAGCCACGATCAGCTGTTGGACAAGGGAGGGGAAACGTTCTGTTAGATAAATGCTCAACAATTAAGCATCTTAATGACAAGATCTGCAGAAGGTTACATCTACTAATCTGCAGCATTGCTAAAATTAATTTTGGAATTTTGCTGCCGTGAAAGGTGTTTTTTTTTATTGAGAGGGGTAATAAAAAGTAAGGAGTCCAGTGGTTTTTGAGAACAAGAGTTTGGTGCACAGTTTTAGTGTGTACGTCATCACAGGGTCAAAATTGCATCAAGATGCAAATACATACATATACTTCAGCCTGTGTGCGTGTGTGTGTGTGTGGGTGTGTGTAGGGGTGGGTGTGTGTGTGTGTGTGTGCGTGTGTCACTTTGACCATGTGGAGTTTAGGGCAAAGCTCGCAATAAATGGAATTGAAATTTGTGTATCCAAATCTCATTTTTTTAGTTGTTTTTTTTTAAATCCTAAAGTTGGATAGTCATAACACCTAAAAAATAAAAATAAAAAGACCCCACATGGTTAAAAATTAAACAAAAAGACGTGCAGTGAGGCGTTGCAGATGTTTAGCAACAGACATCGTCTAAAACAAACGGGTCAAAATATAACCCACCTTTCCACATCGTTTATAAGGAATCCCTTTCTTCTCGCAGTACTGGTACGCTAACGTTGCTCCTCGTACACACAGCCGAGCCTTCAGCGAGCCCGGCGTGTAGTAGATCCCGCTGTGGATGACTCCACTGTTGTGTCCACTCTGGTGCGCAGCTGGCAGGACGAGGAAATTGATAGGTATTTTTCACAGTGGCAGAAATGTTGATCTGTTTTATACATTTCCTAGATTTCTTTGCCTCTGCCTTGCGGAATATATCGTGGCTTTGAAGAATAACACAAGTGGTGAAACTGAACTTATTGCATATTTTCATTTTTTAATAATAATAATAATAATAATAAAAATAAAAACAGCATACCAAGTTCTTTCTCTTTCTCCAGCAAGACGAAGGTGAGCGCCGGATGTCTTTGAATTAGCTCTCTGGCTGAAGCCAGGCCCACAATGCCAGCACCGACAATGGCCACATCGTATGTGCTGAAAAACACAGGCAGCTGTTCAAACTCCAACTGGACCTTAAACTGGGTCGCAGGAGGGAAAATTAAAAAGTGGAGCCTAATATTTGACTCGATGTTTCAATGTCTAACTGATCCAGACTGGGCAAATATGCTTTGTCATTAATAACATGATAGAATGGCCCAGTCAAAGCCCAGACCCAAATTAAATTGTCATGGGAAGGATGATGCTCACCATTCAATAGGAGAGAGCTTTGGGCAATTTTGGAAGAGCATGTGAAAGAATTTTCACAACGACAGACAATTTTCACAAAAAAAAAAAGTTCACCCCGTCTGATTGAACTCATGATTATTCATTAACTCTTTAAAACAACAAGCTGAACGGTGACAATATTTCAAGGAAATTTTGCAAGGTTTTTGTGTCCACGATCATTTTTAAGAAACTACAGAAACAGTCTGAGCTGCTGAAGCTTTTGTTTGGCTGCAAGTACTGAACCTGAATGTTATCTGTGAGGTAATCTGACCTCTGGTTGGTATCCCTTAAGGAAGTTGATTTATGATTTGCTACTAGATATGATGTCTACATAAACGTCCTAATAGTTAATGAGAGGAATATCTGGATTTTTTTTCTTGTAAGGCGGAATATAGTTCATACATAGTTTCACATGCATATAAATAAACGTTCAAAGAGAGATTATGATGGACAGACCAAACATGCTCACAGGTTTTTAGTTTAAACAAGTGTGCACAAAACTTTACAGCAGCAAAACCAGCTACAGCTCAGCTCAGCTTTACACGGAAACCTAAAAATCTCAGAGATCTATAAGGGCTATCAATGAAATGCTACATGCTCAGCCTTATATGCTTTTCTGTTAGCATTCTCATGAAACTCCACTCCTCTCTGTCAGTCTTACCTGTGGAGCTGTCTGCTTGCAATGCCCTTTAGCAGCTTCGGTTGCGCTGCACAAACTGCATTTAAAAACGCGCCGCTCCGTATTCTCATCATTGTTTTTACTTCGAAAGGAAGCTCACAGTTTTTCCCTCATGGTGAGGCGGCCAGACAGACTTTCTGAAATCTGTGTCTCTGTGTTGTTTTTTTTGTTTTCGCAGTTAGCCATTTATGTCGCTGCTGTGTGTCCCGTGAGGCAGTCCCAAGACGAAGCCACGCCTCTGGGTTCGTCCGCGGACGACTGACGTATATACGTTTAGCCAATAGGAGCGCACGTTTTGTGTTACGGCTCGAGGTCAAGAGTTACAGAAATGGAGGCGTTCGAAACGTAAACAGTAGTTTGCGCTTTTGGAGGACAGGTGAGAGGCAATTGAAACGGAGTTATTGTTTCTCCTCCTCGTTACGCTATTATTTTAACCCAACCGGAGAGCTAGTAAGTGTTTATCTTTGTGTTTATTTTGCAGCTCACAGTTATGGGGCTGTTGTCGCGGACAGTGGAGTCCGTGTTGAGGCAGAGGGAGGGGAGCCGCAGACACTTCTGGGGTTGGCTCAATGCTGTTTTTAACAGGTGACAGTCCTTTAAAACCACAGTGTTACAATATAAAGAAATATGGTTAATATGCCGTTATCCTAATGCAATGCAAAAACATTTAAAGGTTATTTTCGCGCGTGCCACTCTTTGATGCAGCTTTCAAATTTTAACAGTGGGCCTTGGTGATTTTTTTATTATTATAATTTTTTTTAAACCTCCCTTATTGTTTGTGTGGTGGCAAGATAAGCCAATTGCTGAAATTGGATCTGTGTCACATTGTATTTAAACCGTAGAGAAACAATAATTACTGATTAAGGATAGGAACTCAGGTTAAATTAGAAAAAAAAACGTAGCTAGCCAAAAACAGTGCCAAAAATTATTTTTGCTAATAAATAAATACAATAAAATAAAAAATTTTAAAAATATATTCCCATTCAAATTTGGATTTTGAATTTTAAGGATTTTTAAACATCTTAACTGGTTGCAAATTAATTTGTACACCTCTGAAAGTGTTCAGCCTGTTTGTATGGAATGATGTACTAATGCAATAAAGCATTTACAATTAGTACAATATTACAACTGATAGGCATACTAATAGTTGTAATACTGTGAATAAGTCTAGAACAGATTTTTTTTTAAATGTGCATGAAAAGAGCCAGCCATTTTTATTTTATGTATTTATTGCTACTGTTTAAAGTGGTTTGTTGTACTTAAGTGCATCTGAGGATTTTTTTTCTTGGACAGTGGCTGCATTTTTGATTGAATCTTAAATCCAAAATAATTTTAGAAATCAAATTAGCATTTTTTTTTTTTTTAAAGGGCCTGTTCTTGCCTTCTCCCCAAAACATGTCTGATTTCATGCGATCAGAATGTGTTGTCTTCATTTATTCCTGTTCAGGGTGGACTACGAGCGGATCACAGCGATTGGTCCGGACCGAGCTGCAGCAGAGTGGCTGCTGAGATGTGGTGCCAAAGTGAGGTTCGACGGTTTCGACCGCTGGCATCACGACTACAACGGACTCCCAACGGGGCCCCTCGGCAAATACAAGATCCAGGCGATCGACGCTACGGAGTCCTGCATCATGTACAGAGGGTTCGACTACCTGGGTCAGTCCAGAGAACGATGCGCTCCGTCTCCTTTCAACTCATCCGTGACTCAATTCGGTTTTCTTCAAAAGTTTTTTGCTCTGCCTTTAGTTTTTTTTTTTTACAACAGAAAGGCAACGCTCGGTTTGCTTTTAGTAGATCTACGTGATGACTGTTATACGCTTTTGTTACACCAGTCTTTTCTTTTTCGCTTAGACGGCCTGAAATATGTGGAGGAAATAAAATTCAACAAGTGTATCTACATCGAGGATGCCTGCCTGGAGCGGCTGAGCTCGATAGAGAACCTGCAGGCCAGCCTCTACATGATGGAGGTGGTGTCATGTGGAAACGTGACCGACAAGGGCGTCGTTGCTCTGCACAGGCTCAAGTTAGTAGTGCCACATGGGGCAATTTTTTAAACTTGCAAAGATTTTTTTATTCGTATTCCTTTTATTAAATTGCTAAATAAAAGCAGTAACACAGAGGACTGATTATTGACCTCTTACTTCCCGTCAGGAACTTGGAGTATCTCTTTCTGAGTGACCTTCCTGGAATCAAAGACAGGCTCGTCACAGTCGAGAGGCTGCAGGAGGCGCTTCCACGTCTGGACGTCGCGCTGGACCTGGACTGACCCGAGAGCGGCTCGGGCGCCGCGATTGTTTCCGAGTTTATTTAAAGTTTCATCAGTTGTGCTTGTGTGGAAACGTTTAGGACTTTGTCATTTTTAGTGTCTTTCTTACTTAGAATACTTTGGCATTTTGTTGAAGCCGTCCGGGGACGCAAGACGGCGAGAGCGAAAACTAATGAACACTTGTAATAGGAATGGTGGCAGCTGTGTGTCAATAAATATTGTTTGTAGAACTGATTAATGTTTGTTTTTTTCTCCCCTTCATCATAACTAAAAAAAATAATCTTGCTACCAAAAACTCACTTTAAGACAGTCAATTGTGTTATTTACATAAAAAACAACAA
The DNA here is from genome assembly GCA_902982915.1 of Phalloptychus januarius. Taxonomy (NCBI): domain Eukaryota; kingdom Metazoa; phylum Chordata; class Actinopteri; order Cyprinodontiformes; family Poeciliidae; genus Phalloptychus; species Phalloptychus januarius. The sequence goes on from CADWAE010000093.1 coordinate 4,192,874, forward strand.
AAAAGACATTTTGGCAAACTGGGCAAGGCAGTAGAGCAGGGGCCTAAAGTGGGTCCTCGAGGGCCAGCATCCTGCACGGTTTAGTTCTTTCTCTAGCAACAACCTTTTCAGCTTTGGAACCTGCAAATAGGTTCCAAAGTTGAAAATATTGGAACCTTTCAGAAGCTAATGACGGCTTCTAACAAGCCATCCAGGTGCGTTAAACCAGGGAGAGGACTAAAACATGCAGGATGCCGGCCCTCGAGGACCCACTTTGTGCCCCCCTGCAGCAGAGTGCAGTGCAAATCTCAGTCAGCTCAGCAGCAAGCAGAGCAGCGTGGCGCTCCTCTTTGTCTACAAAAACATCAGCTGACAAGTCTGGCAAAGCGTGCATGAGCCAACAGATCCGACTGAACACGCCGGGTATACAGTGAATAGAACCAGGAGGAGACGGGCAGCACGCCTTGTGACGAGCGAATGTGGTTAAAAAGTTGCTGAATCGGTTGAAACTGCAGTCTGTTCAGACTCCGCTTCGTTTCCTGAGCGGTTCAGGAAACGCAGGCGTCCGGCTTCACTTCGGATCAGAATGTTTAGATGTTTGGGAGGTGGTAGTTGAACTTGCTCAGGTTGTTGTAGTATTTCTTATTGTCCAGAGCAGGAAAGATGCTGCTGCTGGTCAGCTGTGGCAGATACTGGAAAGAAAAGAATCAGATTTTAGACGTAAGTAATGATTAAAAAATATATATATATATATACACACACATATATATATATAACCTTGCATGCAACCTTGCACCTTGTATTCAAACCTTTCCATCTTTTGTCAAATTAAGGGCAAAAGTGCAGATTTTTATTCATTTATTTTCAGCATTTTAAGTGCTCAATCAGTAGTTAAAGTGAGGTGAATCAGCTTTTCTTTTTCTTTTTTTTTGAAAGAAAAAAGAAAAAATGGCTAAAAGTGGCCCTGATGGTCAATACTTTAAAATATAAAAAAAATCATAATAAAATAACAGACTTAAATACAATATGTTCATTAGGAAAAGATTACAAAACGATGCTAAATCCAATTTTGGAAGTTTTGGTATTGAAGTGTTTCCTTAGAACTGCGGAATCGCATTCTAGCAACGAAAGCTGAAAATATTGGAAAATGGCTAGAAATATTTTTTTCCATTATACTAACACAGATTAACATTTTAAATGATTTCGCCAACTTCTCTATGAAAAGAATAAAAATAAATAAAATCTTCAGAATTGCACACAAAACTTTCAGAACGATTGAATGAGAGCATTTTTCCACCACTTCTCTCTGTAGCCGGAGTGAATCTCATCCACGCTGCTCACCCCGGGGGGTAGGTGTCTCCGAGGCAAACGCGCCCTCCTGTGGTCGTGCCGGTCCTGCTCTCGAGACGTACTGCCGCTCTTTTCTCTCATGCAGTCGAAGTAGGGATGCCGCAGTAGCTGCTCGCAGCTCAGCCGCTCAGACGGATCCATCTTCAGGCAGCTCTGCAGGATTAACACGCAAGAAAGATGACATACAAGTGGGGGCGCGGTTTCCGAAAACAGGAAGTGACTTTCTTACCTTCATGAGGCTCAGAGTTTGATGCGAGACATTTGGATACTTTTGCTCCAAAGGTTCCTACAAAACCCAGCATCCAGATGAAGTGAGTGGGTGAAATTTAGATCTGGTTATTTCTGGATAAACCTTTTAGAAACCAAAGCAACACGTGACGCAGTGCGAGATCGAACCCCCACCATCTCCGGAGGCTCTGGGATGGAAACGCCGCAGAAGAACTGGTTGGTGCTGAAAACCTGCTGATGTCGAGGGATCAGATCTCCTGCAGGAAGAAGGAAAGTTCTCAAGACAAATGTCCTGTGCTGGTCATTCTACTTATGCAAAAGTGTTTTTGCACAAAAAAGAGGGAGGATTTATAGCAGCCATTAACGTTATTGCAATATTCACCAATCAAAATGAGCAATTTAAATGCAACATCATTTAACTGAAGAAGAAAAGTTCAATCGTCCAACCTCTGCCTTTTCAGATTCTCTAATCAAAACATGGTTTTGTCAAAAAAAAAAATTAAATATCAAAAATCGACTTTAGAGGGTCGTGAAAGTTTATTTGAAGCCAACGGGGCGCCGGGGCCCTGGGGCCAGGGCGGCAGACGGGTCTCACCCAGAGTCTTCCGGATCAGGTACAGCTGGTCCATGTCGGACTTGCCGGGCCACAGAGGAATCCCCGACAGCAGCTCGGCAAACACGCAGCCGATCGCCCACACGTCAACCGGGGGGCCGTACTGGGTGTCCCCCACCAGCAGCTCCGGGGCCCGGTACCAGCGGGTCGCCACGTAGTCTGTGTAGTAGTCGCACGGCCCCGCTGGGAACACGGCGCGGCGAGTTAGCATGAGGAAGAGTTAGTAAAAAAAAAAGAATGTGTCTGAATTTGCTCAACATTAACAACCCAGTGATCCTGATTGTTTTTGTGATTCCTAGAAGGATATTCAACTTAACAAGAACATTTTAACTTAGTAATAGGATTAAAACTAAGACATGCTGTGATATAATTTAATACTGCTATTAATGTCTAGCGATGATGTTATATATTGTGCAGCAGGGACAAATTCAGCTGAAATATTTCTTTAGATGAAACATAAGGAAATGTTTCTCTCACACCTGACTGGTGAGAGAATAAAAAAAAAAACGACAATTTAACAACAACAACAAAAAATCCTGCAATTTCAAGAACCTCGTTTAATGTAGAAAATATAAGCTGAACTTGAAATCGAAGCATTTTCAAAGATTTCAAGCACGAACCCTGCACTGCATGTAAATACTATTTCTGGTCAAATAATAATAAAAATCTAAGTTGATGTCATTTCTACCACAGGAAGAAAAATCTCGCCTGCTCGACTGTCTACTGTAGTCGTTGCAGATCGACATAAAAGTTTGTTGAACCACCACTAAGTGGCAGCATCGACAATTTACCAGCTGCTGCATCAATAATAATAATAATAATAATAATAATAATAATAAAAACTCACTGAGAATCCTGGCAAAACCAAAGTCGCAGAGTTTGATGACTTGGTGTTTGGTGATGAGGATGTTCTCCGGCTTCACGTCTCTATGGATACACTGCAACGACGCAAACAGCAGCGGCATCACTACACGATCTTTAAAAAAAAAGCTGCTTCCAGTTAATTCTGATTTACAGCCCAAAGACACATTGCAGGGAATAAAGGAGCTGGGTGAGAAAAGTCTGAGATGCTCTCTGGGCTTTATGGGACCCCGCCATGCTGGGGTGGGGGCCCCGCGCAGCGTTTGTTGTGTCTAGGTGACACATTAAGCTGCTGCTCAGCCGAGGGGAAGGAATCCTGGCTTTAAAAGGGAGCCATAAAACGTAGCGGAGCAGAGGCGGAGAGGAGAGGAGAGGAATTTCAAAAACAAGTCGAAGGGAAAAGCTTCGGTGAACCGGAGGGCGAGAGCCGCACGGGGAGGGGAGGGAAACGCGGAGCGCTCACTCACGTTGTGCTTGTGGCAGAAGTTGACGGCTTGGAGAGTCTGCCAGGTGAAGCTCTTCACCAGATGCTCCGGGATGCTGTGGAGAGTCGGCACGGAAACGTCAGCGCCGGCCTTCTGGAGGAGATTTTCATGCTCTCCAGGAAAAGTGCGTGTGCACACCGAGCGATCTGACTTACTCGACTGCTAGGAAACTAAACATCAGGGAACATGTGGTGCATAAAGCCCTGCGTAAACCTTTTCACACTTTGTCACATTACAATCACCAACCAGAAAAAAAAAGAAGAAGCAAAATGTGAAAAGTGTGGCATGCATTTGAATTCAACCTCCCTCACTCAATAACTCAATAGGCAGAATCGCCTTTGAATGCAACTTCAGCTGCAAGTCTTTAATGGGTCCGTCTTTGCACATCTTGACGCAGACATTCTTTTTAAGCCTGGCAGGGGTTCTTTGCTGGACTTTGACTGAGCCGTTCTGACATATCAACACATTTTCTAAAAACAGGATTGACCTGCATTTCGGAGCATCCCTGCTATTTACTGCAACCGGCTTCTCAGTTGCTGCTGAAGAAAAGAAAAATCCTTTCAGCACGACGGCGCCACCACCGTGTCTGATCATGGGGACGGCGTGTTAGCATTTTTATTTTGGGTTCACGTTGTTTTGTTGGAGCGGGAAAGTTCAGTTCAAATAGAGCAGCCTCGCATTTTCTTGTTCTTCAGAAATATTGCTTGTACAAGAACATCTGTAATTTGATTTCAAACTGTGTAGCTTAGTCAAAATACACATTTTCATTTAACTAGATAAGCTATTAAAAGTAACACTTTATTTGCATCAGAGTAACATGAGACTGTCGTAAACATGTTACGAACACGAAGGAGCCTTTATGAAGTGCCATTTGGTAAATAATGACACTTTTAATGGAATTTTTAATGCAACTTTTAGCGCAACTTTGCATTAAAAGTGTCATTATTGACCAAATGACACTTTATGACACCAGTCATAAACATTCATAAAGTCTCCTTCATGTTTATGTATACCCCTTCAAATAAAGTGTCGCCGTTCTAGATGCCTTTTGCTAAAAGTTTGAACTAATGTACGGAAGAAAGCTGTGGTGTGCGTCTCTGGATGTTATATTTAATGACAGTAAAAATATTAAAGGACAGATAAAACAGCGTTTTAGTAAACAACACGTCATGCCCGTTTTTTTTTCTTTTGTTTTATTTTATTTCTAAAAACTGCTCTGCTGATGTAAATCATGTGGACAAACTGAAGTCATGAATACTTTTCCACAGTTCTCTGAATCGGTTTTAATCTGATCTTTAATCCCTTCGATAACTAAACCAGCCTCAGTCTGTGCTCTCCCTCCTTAATGACATGGTTTTTTTTTCTTCCCCCCTTCGGCGGATGACAGTGAACAACAGATCTCCCGTTTCCACGGAGAGCCTTGATGCTCAGCGCCGAGCCCTTTTTGTTGGCTCGGGAGTCGCCGTCGATCACCGTTGCCGTGGAAATAGCTAATTCGAGCCTTGGGTGTGCCGATCAATTTATAATCTCCGCCCTTTCTCTACGTCTTGTCGTCTCCTCTTTTGTGTGAGTGCAGAGGGGAGGCAGGAGACTCTGAACGCGCATCGGCGTAGGCGTGCCGGAGAGGACCGGGCCCGTCTCCGTGGAGACGGGAGCGCCGCTCATCAAAACAGGGCAGGGCAGACTGGATGCTGACATGTATTAGTGATAAAAAACGCAAAGTTTAAGGTCAAGTTAAACAGGTTAAGTTTATCCAAGTTCATTTATTAAAGCTTGAGGAACTTCATTCAATTACTTGGGACAAACTAACACTTTTTCACTTTTATTTTTATTTTTAAGATGAAGCTTTATTCTCCTTTATGAGTAGACAGATTTAAAAAAATATTATAAGGATTGTTGTTATTTTGACAATAAGGTCCAGTTAAGTGAAGTTTGAAACTAATTTTGCAGATTTTCTTCACATTTTCTTCGATAAGTGCATCGACACATTTCAGCAAATGAGAAAATATGAATAAATGTCATTACTGTGTGTAATTCAGTGACAGAAATCACACCACTTTATGCATCTGGTGTCCTGAAGAAGCCTATTTTAAAATGGGTGTGTAATGTAGGAACATTATACTGTTGCCTTAAAAAAGTAGATTTTTTTGTATATTTATATATAATTGTAATTTGTATGATCACCACAACAAACACCACAAAACATGAGAAATCCGCAAAGACTTAGAAATTCCTGTTCCCAGATATTCTTCAGGTGATTTGACTGAGCCATTTTGCAAGAAGGATCATTTTAAAACAGAAAAACTGAGTTTGTAGATGAGCAAAGCTGGTACAGACAAAACCCAAACGACTGGCAGCTATCGCCGGGGACACGGCATAAAATCAGTCAAGACGAACAAACCACAGTGAACCCGTGAACTCCTGTTTACGCTGCGTAAATGAGGCGACACACCCACCCGGTCGGGTGGCGGTCCAGCTCGTTGAGGACGGTGTGGTCGCAGTACTCAAACACCAGGTGAAGCTTCCGCTTTCGTCTGAACACTTCGATCAGATTCACCAGGTTGGTATGCTTCAGTTGCTGGACAGACAAAACACAGGACACCGACATTTCGGTCAGGAGAAAACTGGAGACCCCGGCTGACAACAGCGGCGTCCGCGCTCATCCTACAGCGAACGGTGGGGCTCATAAACATGCCGTTGCCCCTAACAACCTGCCCTACTTATGACATCCTGGTGTCCGGCGGACTACCAAAGCCCCCCATCCTCTGCATGACTAATTAAAACGCTGACAAATGCACCAACGTGTCTTTTGTTCACTGCAAAGCAGAAATATATATTTTTTTATCATACAGTTCAGTTTCTAATGTTGAAAGCAAGGGTGTTGGGGGATTTTTGACTCCACAAAAATAATATTTATCAGGTAATTAAACTTAGATCTGCTGCAGTGAGCAATAAATCGACAAATCGCACGATAGTTGAAAACAAACTAAATTTTCACTGACATGATTGATGGTTTCTGTTTGCTCTCAAGCAAGAGCTGGATGACAAAACGTTTTCAATCTGCTGCTTGCTCTCAACAAGCTCTTATTTTGAAGGACAATTTTGCTTACAGAGACTTCACAATTCATTTTATTTATAGTTTCTGTTGTTTTATTGGTTTATTTTGGATATTTAATTAATCAAAACCTTAATTTCTGTGAGAAATGTGAGAATGTGCTCTTGCTTCATTACGCCATTACAATATTATTACTTGAAACAACAATATTATCGTTTATCGCAATCATTTCTGGGATAATTTATCATCCAGCAAAATTAGTTGGTTTTTTTTGTTGTCCTTATTCAGGTCGCTTGTGATGCAGACTGTTTTCACCTTGAGCATCCTGATCTCCCTCAGCGCGATCTTTTTGATGACGGGATCGTCCTCAGACTCCACAAACTTCTTGATGGCGACGATCTGCCCGGTGTCCCGGTTTCTGCACTTGAAGACGACGCCGTACGACCCCTCGCCGATCTTCCCCATCTTCTCGTACTTCTCCATCCTCATCCGAAGTCAGGCAAACAAACGCACACTACACGCACACAGCCTTTGCGTGCAGGGAGGCAGGGAGCTCCCTCTGCAGCTGGAGAACAAGAGGAAGAGGTTTGGCACTCCGAGGGAAAACAGAGCGCGAGAGTGAGAGTAATCTGACCACCGGCTTGCTTTTGTAGCGTGAAAGCACAAACAGAGCTGGGTTTACTTTCATGGACACTTTTGTGTCTCTGCATCACACCAGGTTAACATGCAACATGCAAAACGGATTTGACTGGACCAAAAGCCATTTAGATCCATCACTGAGCAAAAGCGTGCCTGCCTGTTACCTAACAGGGTGTTAAGGCTTCTCTGTAGAGACCTAAATGCTTAAGATAACCTTTTAAACTCCAGGTGAATGAAAGATAGAGATCCGGGGAACGTTACACCGTTCTCCTAACAAGTTGGATTGCATAAGGAAACATTTGCAATGCAAAGTGTGCCGGGTTGTTTCTCTTGGGGGGTGCAGAGAAAGAAAAAACAGAGTGAAACCAGCAATCAAAACAATGCACTTCAAATCAGAAAACAGAAAATAGGACATTTTAAAATAAGAGTACGGTGAAAAAAATATACTTTTTTTGTATGCTTAGAAAAAAAGTGATTTCATACAGGATGAAAAAGCATAACCATGCAGAATATTGAAAAAAAAAAGCACTAATTTCTGTGACAATATGAACAGGAAACGCTGACTTTATTTTTTTTTTCAAAATTAAAGCAACACTTACTGGTTTTCAGATGTTTATGATTCAGGCTCCTCTGCTTCCCCCTTGCAAGCAACTGGAGGACGGACAACCGCAGATCAACTATCCCACAGCTGCCACGGAGGGGGTGGGGGGGGTGTATTTAAGGCCTCAAGTCAGAAATAATGTACTCCTCTTCCTGTCACGATTTTCAAAATAAAACACTCTCCCCACGTGTTTCTCTGGAGCGCTGAGCTCGATGAGTAGCAGCAGGTTCTTAAAGATGCATATGAATGATGGTGCTCTCTGCAGCTTTGTTTCTCATAAATCATCTGGGGAATGTTAAAACAATTAACTTTGTATTTACCGGACTATAGAGCGCACCTCACTATAAGCCGCACCCACAAAGTTTTTTTTAAAACTGGAAACGTACATATAAAAGCAGCATCATATGAACTTCGTGTGGTTTCCATGAGGAAGCGCTATGAGTTAGAAAACCTTTCTCCGTCGTGCCTGCTGCTAGCATATGCTTGTTCTAAATGAAAATTGGCGCTTTCTTTTTCGATTACCAATTTTGACTTCCAATCATTCACTTCCTGCTAAAGCGCCCCCTGGTGGTCGAAGGAAAATCCACAGAAAAAGCCGAACAGGTGTTCTGAAGATATGCGCTGCCCGAAAATCCGTCCTACCTCCTCGTAATGCGCATGCCCACGTTGATGCTACGTCACATACTGCTTCCTCAGCAGATTTCTTGTAAATACATCCTACCTGTGCAAGTTTCGTTTTATTTAATCGAAGATTACGGTAAGCTTTATTTAATTTATTTTTAAGCTGCTGCATTACTTCATGTTTTTAGTTTACATGACAGGCAGCTTGTAAATATATTTATAAATGGCTCTAGTTTGCTGTCTGCATTTTCACTTTCTTAAAAGACCTAAACTCCGTCTTAATGTGAACACCTATTTAAAGAAACACACTGAATGAAACGTGAGAGCTAGAAAAGGTCAAACCGTGACCTCAGTCTGCCTTCCTGCCTGGTTAAACAAGCTGGTGGCTCTCCTGCTGCTCGGCTTTTATTTTGAAGGTGCCATCGCCTGACTTCTGGTTCAGACTCTTTACCAGCTACTTTGACACATTTATGGCTCTTTGAGCTTAGTTTCTATGGCAACAGGACTCCACCCACTGAGATAGGGGAATAACAAGCCTTTCCATACCAGGGATGATGACATTCATTGTAAAATATGAATATGTTTCACACCAAGTAACAAAAACTCCCAAATAAAGTATGCTAATTTTAGTGATGGTTAGTTTTCGTGTTTACTTCCAAGGCGACGGGGAAACGCAGCTCTGTCACACTAGGACCAATTAGTCAGAGGAGAGATTACCTAAAAAGGGGGTTAATTACGTAAATAAACACTCTCATCCCAGAAGAACCTTCAGCTTTTCCACTCCTCCGATAAGGACACGCACGACTCGCTTTACCATGTTAAAAGCTTTTTTTTTTTTATTACAAAAAGTACATATTAAACATTTTGCGAAGGGAATGCAGAGATGTTAATAAAACCAAGCACTGTCCCTCAGTTTGTCATTTTGTTTTAAATTAAAAAAAATGTACAAAAGTGCTTAAATGGTGCAAGTAAAGAGAATTAAAAGGTCTATAAAAGAAGAGTGAAGAAAACATGTACATTTTATCCAAGTTCTAAAAATGCAGCAGAGATGGAGATGCAACTACATTAACACATCAGATTAAAAAAAAAAAAAAATTTAAAAAAAATAACCCACAGCTAATCGGGAACAGATCACTAGGTAGTCCATCCTGATGCGGCGTGAAACTCTGACAGTTCGGAAACCCGACATTCTCCCAATGAACGTAGATGAGGTTAATAAATATTGCTTAAATAACCCGCGAGGCTATAAAAGTGATCCATTAGCTCTGACTGTAAAATCTCCTGAGCCTTCTGGCGTCCGTCACTAGCTATGATTATGTGTGACAAGTTAAAAAGACAAAAAAAAAAAAAAGAAAAAAGATTTGACCTCCCACTGTTTCTAATACAATCGCAACGCGTGTGAACTTTTAAATGGCACTTCCGTCAATAATACCTGCAGACGGCTTGTTCACAGTACTGGAGAAGTGAGAAAACGGTAACAGAGTTCGTCTCTTCCAGCTCGAAGCGGTTTTCCTCGCGGTCGTTACGTTGAGCTTCGGTGAACGTCTTTGCTGGTGTTAAGGCTACAGGTGAATCCACACTGAAGAGGCTCCTCCGGCGGTTTACCGTCAACAAAAGCTCCCCGGTAATCTGTTTCCCTTTACGAAAAGGTCCCAAATCTCCCCCCCAAAAAACATAAAAACTGTGGAACTTTATTCGCTCTTCTGAGATGGACCCGTTCGTCTGGGTCGGGAGCGATCAGTAACTGTTCTCGTGACCTGCTAAAATGTAGAGGTTGCTCAAAGCCGACAGGTTGTCGGTCGGCCGGCTCTCCAGGACCACCACCCTGATGGACACACACGCAGAGAGAGGATGTGAAAACAAAGAAGAAAGCGTTTAAAGCTGACTGAATATTTCAACTTTGTCTAAATGCAGTGCTACGGAGGACATGGAGAGGACATGAGGGGACATGGAGGAAAAAAATATATACCTCAGATATCAATGTGAAAATTCTGATCGATGCATCTCTGCTAATATGAATCCCCTTGATTGATCTTTGCGTTTGTAAATAGTTTTGCAACTGCTACAGATTAGCAGTTTCTAGCTGCTCCCCTGAATGTTTCTTTTATCTGTCACGCTTCCTCCGCTCTGCACCAGGAAGGACACAAATGTTGCGCTTCCACCCTCCCGAGACAATCAGCAGGTGAATCGACAAACTAGAAACTAACCCGTCTGAAACGTCTCAAATCAATAAATATCAAATCGTTTTCACGGTGTGCAAAATTACAGGCGAACGAATCTCGACCGTTTTCTTCCACAAAAAAAAAAAAAAAAAAAAGCATTCGGATAATCGAACCGCTCCGCCAGCTTAACACTAGACATGCGGGACGTGGCGAGTGTATCACTCTGTCAGTGTACAGACAACAGTCATGCATGTTAAGCAACGGTATGATGTCAGATCAGGATGGGGGTCACTGCGCCGTCAGATACAATCTGTCTCGTGGTGACAGGAGAGCAGCTCAGCCGCAGCCTACACTGTCCGTTCCATTAGATGAAATTACAGAGCCGTGGAGACACAGAAACCAGGCTGGCAGTGCCCACGGGTCGGTGAATAAAACATGGGGGGAGGTCGGGCAGCGGACGGAAGACTTGCTCTGGTGCCACGGGCTTCATTAGGCGCCAGCCGCAACCCCACGGCACTCCTTAGAGACCCACCTTCACCCAGCGCACTGGGCGGAAAACTAAATCGTCTGAACTTCTAAAGTTCAGAACATTTTCACAAAAGTGACTAATCCTGAAAACCCATTTTTCACCCTTTCCCCGACTGTCGAATATGAAGCAATGATTTGCAGGCTGATGAGGCCAGCAGGTGATTATTCAACTCGTTTACTTATTAAACCGGGAACATCTACCGCCTGATAGCATCTGAGGATTAAGGTCACTGTTCCTGGAGCTTTGGCTGGAGCAGATAAAAAGATATTCTGATACCAAGACAAAGGTCAACAGGCCGTTTGACCCCGACTGTGTTTAAATGCGGTCGCCAGCCGAGCTACTCCACTTTGTCGGCAGAACCGGTTTTGTCTGTACTCTGCCGTCTTTTACTTGCCAGGGGTGAAGTTGTTTGTTTGGCTCTGCGATTGTGAGCCGTGTGAAACCGAGAGATTACCGAGGCAACGGGCCTGGCGCAGGCGAGTGCAAGTCGTCTCGGAAAAAATTCAAACGTCAAGGAAACGGGGAGGAAAATGACGAATCTTTGGAGAGAAAGACGATAAATATGAAGAGAGAGGCTACATCGCAAATCGCAGAAGATTAATGGGAGCTTTTTCTAGGTAATGGAAAAAACCAAAGAGACACAAGGGAAGGTTAGAGTCTGGAGACGCTGAGTTGATGGAAAACAGTGAAAGAAATCAAGTCTACCAAACAGTGAAGAAGGTGACAAAATGAAAATTACATATATAAAAAAAATTTGCTAATAATGTATCTTGACTAAGTTAGGTAGATTTGTCCTGACCGGTTTTGTTTATTTGAATGTTAACCTACATTTCATGCACAGCAGCCTTAAATAAATGCGCTAACCTGTCGGATCCCAGGAGGCGGAAGATTCTGCTTGGATCAGAAATCTCCTGAGTCACCTGGAAATTAAACAAGACGGGATTTTTAATTGGCACACAGAAATAGTAACAGAAGTAGCATAAGTATATTAGAAGTAAAACAAACAACCTTTAACTCCAAAGAGGAAAAGCTTTTGCACTGATGAGATAAAATGTACTTAATGTGTAAATAAAACCCCCTCTCTCCAAAAAGTTTGACTAAATTCACATCAATGCAATTGACAACTTTTATTACAGGGTTTCTTCTACTCTTTTTTTAAGACTTTTTAAGACCATCATAAAATAAATTTAAGACCTGCACCACAAAACAAAACTTCATATTTTATAGAGTAGCATTTTTCCACACATAACGCGAGCATTGGGTAATGTCGAACGTCGCCCGGCCAATGGCGATAAATTTACATTTAAGCACGATGGATGCAAAAAAGCTAGCCAGGTAAGGCTATGTTAGGAGCTAGCTAGTAGCGGTCTCAACCGTCTGATGGTACAAAACGTGAATGAGTCTCAAACTTTTGTCAGAAAAGTCCCCGCGAGATTAAGTAGTTCTGCCTCGACAAAATTCAAGATCTGCGATTGTTTTTTTAACCATTTGTTTACCAAGAACGGGTGCCACCAAGTCACCAAACCAATTACAAGGTGCAGAGTAAAAAAACACAAGGAGCTTTTCAAAAGTCTCAGTTGCTGACATGTCATGAATACTTGTTTGACAAACGTGAGATAGTGGATGGGCGACACCTGCGAGGTGTGAACCCTTGGCCCGGGGAGAGATCTGATCTGTTGAAGTCTCAAACGACTACAAGGTCTTGTGTGTTCAGAGGAGCATCCACCCGAGACCGGCACGGATCGCCGAGCCTGACCCCACTCCCACTACCCTACTTCAGTGTCTTATGAGAAGAATCATAACGAGACGAAGGCTGAATTATTTAGTGCCGCTCCCCGTTGTGTTTATGAGCGGACATTAATTTTACATGGCTGCTGACATTTTTAAGATCCTCGCTGTGGGAGGACGGCAGAGTTGGGCCGGGCACAGGCGCCGTTCCTACGGGTTGGCCTCTGCCGCCATATCCGCTTTCATAAAAACGATGCTTCACCTCCCTGTGATCTCTTGAACTCGTAATGCGCGGTTTTGCTTGACTCGTGATCGGGTTATAACACCGAAGCGCTCCGTGAAAAGGAGAGCGAGTTCATGACTGCGGCTGGACACAAAGGCGCTCTGTCCAGCTCCGCCCGAGAGCAAACAGCTCGGGATCGGCGACGGGGAGTTTCGGCGCAGAGACGGACGAGACCTGAAGGCTCGACTGTTGAGACAAAGAGACGTTTGTTCGTTTTTCTAGCGAACGGGAGCAAATTCGGAAATAAAATGTTGACTAATGTTAGTTTTAGGCTCCTAATCGAGCTGGGCGGTAAATGGATTTGATGAAAAATCTGCATTTTTCTGCCCAGTGGCGCAGTTGGTAGAGCTGTTGCCTTGCAGCAAGAAGGTTCTGGGTTCGATTCCCGGCCCCGGTCTTTCTGCATGGAGTTTGCATGTTCTCCCTGGGCATGCGTGGGTTCTCTCCAGGTACTCCGGCTTCCTCCCACAGTCCAAAAACATGACTGTCAGGTTAATTGGTCTCTCTAAATTGTCCCTAGGTGTGAGTGTGTGTGTGTATGTTTGTTTGTCCTGTGTGTCTCTGTGTTGCCCTGCGACAGACTGGCGACCTGTCCAGGGTGACCCTGCCTCTCGCCAAGTCAAGGTCAGCTTACTGAAGTAAAAGTCAGGTTTTGAAAATTCTTTTATTTGTCATCTGTAACTTCTTTTTTAAGAAAAGAAAGCTAGAAAAAAAGATTTGTAGTTCCTAATGTAATTAGTAAATGGAAGATAAACTAGTGAAGACTAAAGCAATGATGCTAAATCTGCTGTTTACCATATTTATGGGTTCTTAAATGGTTTCACACAGCCTTTGCTGGTTTCATTGTGTTTTACCTCATTGGACTTGAAGCTCTTTCCCTGCATGCCGTGCTTCCAGAAGGCCAGGACGCTGTCGTGAAGGCACACTGCAATAAACAAGCAAAGGTCACAAGTCGAGGAAGCCAACGAGACACGGGAGACGTGACGAAACCCAATAAAAAGAGTTTCAACAAAAATTTTAAAGGTCCAAGACAAGAACAGCAACCGGAGTTGAAATCCAGCAAACTGCTACGTAATTCTCACCAACGTCAACATTCAACATGAATCGTTTCCACCGACGTGAAAGTGGAGTGAAATCTTACCGACAGCTCCGATGCAGAAGTCGAAGCTGAGCTCAGAAGCCAGTTTCTTGTTGGACTTCAGTTTGCCCTGAAGATTAACGATCTTTACATTCTCTAGGGAAAAGATTTTTAGAAACCTGCTGTTACACTGGGACGTCTGAAAACAAAGTGGCTCTAAAATGTAAGGCTACTCACGGTCTAAGCACACCAACACAGTGTCTCTCTCCAGCTGCGTGACGTGGATCGCATCCACTTGCTGATCAGCTGAAAAGGCAAAATGAGAGAGTAAATAAATATCCGACTTCAGTTCATTTGGTTCAGTAGTTGATTTCGGACATAGTTAGAAAATAAAAACAAATATGTAATAGACATAGAGGTGGGTGATCTTTTCATACCAGATTTGATATATATATAAAAAAAAAAATCTCATTTAAAAAAAAAGAAGAAATTACAAATGACAGAAAATATTTTCAAAAGGTGGTTTTTACTTCAATGGCCTCTTTTGTGAGACGTATGATGAGTTTTATGGTCAGGCAATAAGAAGTTTTAGAATTATGAGACTACAGGAATAATACTAGCAGAATTACAGATGCAATTTTACCAGAATATATTAAAATTAAGAGAAAAAATTTCATCTTAATAAGGTGGAAAAAAAACTTCTAGAAATCAAAGAAATCCAAAAGGATTTCCTTTCTGTAAAACTTATATCAAAGTATAACTTCACAAGATGCTCAACATTTTGAATTTTTGATATTTTTTGTTTTGGAGTTGTCATAAAATTACAACTTTATTCTGGTAACATCACAACTATATTGTAAAAAAAAAAACTAAACAAAAAAAACCCAAACAACAACTAGAGAATAATGAAATAAATAGAAATGTAACACTATTTACAGTACACTAAATACTTTAATATCTGAAATGTAGTGTCCCAACAGAACACAGTAAAATTCAACAAAGCACTGATTGCAGAAAATCACAGAGTGATGTAATCGATGCGCGTTAAGCCTCGCTCACCGTCGCACTATAAATACAGATTCGAAATGAAAACAAACCAAAGGGGAACGTCTGACTTACACGTTCCCTCTGTGAACCAGGAGGAACAAGAGTTCAGGTTGATGGTCTCGAAGTGGACCACCTGGCCCTGCTCGGTGCCCTGGCTGATGGCGACGCACACCAGCGGATACTCTTGTTCTGGGACCACCAGCATCTCGAACACCTTGAGCGGACTGGGAACGGGGAACTCAAAGTGCTAGGAGAAAAAATAACAACAACTCAGGATTAGTTCGGCGATCACAGGGTCTTAGAAATCCTTCCGACGTTTGGCAGACGAAGAATCGGTCGGCGTTGAGCCTCGACGCAAAGTCCCGTGATAAATATTTACACCTGTTACTGTTATTTTTAAGTCTTAGAAGCATTGAAGTGAAAGATGCGTTTCAACTGCGGGAGGAAAACGACTGACCTTGATGAGCATAAACCTCTGCATGGGCTCGTACCACTGCAGAAGGACAATGCCCGACTGCAGAGCTCCGCATAAGTACTTGTGGCCTGTGTACGGGTTTCTCACTGCAATGTTGAAAGAAAGACGGCATTATGCACACAATGTTTTCATAGGAGCGTGCATAAAATACTTTTAAATGCTGAAGTAAAATCAGAAATGGTTTGGAAGTGGCTGTGATCTATAGAAACTCTATGATCGAGGAGTCGGTAAGAAATCACTCACCAATGCAGCATTTGTGGCAACCTTTCGTGTCGGGGATCTTGGTCGTCAGGGCGAAGCGCCTGAAAAGAAAACCCGCCAAACGTTGCGGTGAGCAAAAGTGTCAGGAAACGAGAAGGAAGTCGGGGAAGTGGGAACGTGTGACGGTTCCCGATAGAGCGAACAGGAGCGGCAGGATCTCACCTCGGCAGGATCTTGTCCGGGAAGCGGTGCGTCTGAAACTGAGCTGCGAGGCCGGGCTTCTTCAGCTGCTCAAACAGCCCGATCAGATTGTGAGAGTACAGCTGGAACGATCTTCCTACAACACACGAAAGAAATCCACCGGTCATCCTCACAGCAAGAAAGCAAAAGCCAAACATGTCAGGAAGTAAAGCAACTTTTAATTTAGACATGAGTTATTCCTCGTCCTAACCGGGCTGACTTTACACACAAAGAAGGTTAGATGTGAACAGAGGGCAAAAAACGGCAGTGTTGTGGATGATGACAATGATGATGTGAAGCATGATTACCTTCTGATGAAGCCAGTTAGTAGAATATCAAATCAAGCCAGGCGATAGGAGGATGGACAGAGTCCAAGGGAAGAGGAGAAGAGAACAGAGGTTAAGTATACCCAGGCGCAAACTGCTAAAGGTAAAACCGCAAGTAGACCCAGCGCTGTGTAACCTCATCCTCGGCTGCTAAACCGAGCAAAGGATCGGCTCTTAGGAAAGACAGTTTGGTTTCAAATGAGAGCTCATTTGAGGTTTCTCATCAAACGCCTGTCCTGAAAAACACAAACTACACTTGGTGGCGCTGGTAGGGGGAGATTGTAAACAAATAACAAAAAGCGCTTAAATACACTTATTCTTCACAAAAAAATGAAAAATAAGAAAAACAACAGGGTGGCAGGATATGAGTCGCCCATGTGTTACTATAACCATAGTGACCCTCATGGCAAACGGTGGGAACCGAAATCTTAAGGCTGCGCATACGGAGTGACCGTGGTGCCTTCAGGTGCAGCCAGATAACACAGGACAAAGACGCAGGCAGCTGCAACAGAGGGCGGGGAGGTAGGAGTGATGGGATCTCTGCTTACCAGACAAAGACATCAGGTTGTTGTTGATGACGTACAGCCATGTGCACTTCCTTGGGAAGAGCTAGCAGAAAAAAAAAATGAGGTCATGAGTGTGAAAAGTGCAGAGTTTAGCATTAGCTCTAAAGAAGGAGAGGAAGGAGAAATTCTCACTAGAACAGACCAATTACAGCGTAGAAATTTACGCACAATGTTTAAACCGTCCTCCGTTAAGTAAAGAGTGCGAATAAAACCTATAAAAGACACGGCGGTCCTTCAGCAGAGAGCCACAGTTTGACTGGAGAAACAATTAGCAGACATACAATCCACAAATCTATCTCAATCTTTATCTTCATGATGGAGTGGTATTTGTATTTAACCACTAAATAATAACAAAACCTTCATTTAAATCAGGCAGGAGGCTCTGGCGAGGAAGCGGCAAATATCAACATTTGCATTCAACTGGAGAAATTGATTCGTTTTAAAAGCACCAAAGCATAAAATAATAAAAAATAAGGCGAGGAGGAAAAACGTCAAAGATATTCTGCTCATCAGAGGCCAAAATGGAACATTCTGGCAACATAAATAAACATAACACTATGGTAAAAACAAAGTGCTCAGAGTCAAAAAAATGGTGCCAGTGTATTTGTTTACAGCAAGGAGACAAAACATGAGTTGATCTGGATTCAGATTTTCATTCATGGATAAAAAAAGGGAAAAAAAAATAGTCTGCACTTCCTTCCACAATTAATCTGTCACATAAGGTCCCATTAAAAACAAGAGCAGCGCTGAAGTTTGTGGTTGAGCATGAATACTTCTGCAGCCTTTATAGCAGGCCAGTTAATTCTTCATTGCTAAATATTTTAACGTTGCGTGTCGGTTTTTAAGGAAATAAAGAAATAAATGTGTTTACATGTGACTACACGGTCCAGTTAAAACCCTGAGCTGCAGCAGAAAAACATCTCGTCTCTGTGGATCGTCTCCCGATCGGGTTTCCAGCTCCGTCTTCCAGACGCTTGTTTTGAAAAGAGTCATCTGGAAACATTTAGATCCTAATCGCTCACTCCGCTATCTTTCCAATGCATGGAAATCGCATCAGCGCAGCATCACATCCTGCTCAACTGAGCCATCAAACAATGCAAAGCAAAAAAAATAAAAAATACAGCAACTCAGCAGACGTTTGTTTGGGTAAAGTATGAATAATCGCCACTAACAATACAGTGTCCAAACTCAGAAGCGCTTTTGAATAAAAACCCGAATGACAGACGTTCTCGGAGTTGGGTTTTGGCCGATGTTACCTGTTCCATCGTTGCTTCGTGCAGCTCGTTAAGATTCAGCGTGTAGATGCCGTCCTCCGTTCCAAAGATGAGGTATTGATCTAAAACAAGAAGCGACGAAGTTTAGTTGAAGCACGGAACTCCTGTGCTTTGCCGCGCCGCGTTTACCTTTGGTGTCTGGGTGAATCCACGACGTGGCGCAGTTGATTTTCAGCGGGCAGCCGTCAAACACTTTAGAGAAACAGGCTCCCATCTGCAACAGAAAACCGTCCGGCTCAAAACAGGCGGCGTCCGCTGCGGCGAAGTGCCAAAATGTCAGCGGGGAATTAATGAGCCGGAGTTGGAGCCGAACCGCAGAGCGGAAAGCTATTCGGGGCCTCAAATATCCGCAGAATGTGCAGCAGCAATTCCAAACGAGAGTTTAACGACGGCGTCCACAGAGCCGGGCCGGAGCGGCTGAGCAGAGACGGTGAGGGACAATGAAGATGATTTGACTCACCAGTACTTTAGGAGTGGGTGGCAGCCCGTTTATTGCTGGTTTCTAAGTGGGAGCAGAGGAAACGAGGACAATAAGACAACAGAACTGCTGGAGGCCCAAAGTCAAGACGAGTCTAAGGCATAATTTGGTTCTGGGCTCAGCGAATGAGGCATTAAAAGAACAATGTGGATAGTTTTGAAGCAAGACGGAATGCCAAAACTAAATGTGAGGCTTTGGATCTGGGTTTTTAAAAAACAAAACAACACAGACACACACGGGAGCTTTTAGTGCAAGCAACAGGATGACAAGGCTGAAATGTTGCATTTATTTTAATAACATGTCATCTGTCCTCTGACATTCAACTGAAAACGGACAAATCTGTAAGTAGTAAAAAAAAATATATATATAAACAAACTTGGAATAACATGCTTAGATAATCTCCACACGTCGTTAAACTAATACTTTTCACTTATTTTTGGGTGTTCTCATCTGCCAACAATTATAAATGTGATGAAGGAGAAAGTTGAGGTTAACGCTGTGATGGACTATTCCACAAAAATATCCTTCAACTCACAGGGAAGTCCTTCTTCTCCTTCCGGTGCTGCGGTGTTGGCGAAGCTCCGTCTCCGTTCACGCTTCCGTCTGAATCGTAATCTGTCGCGTGAAGAGGCAAGTTGGCGTGGAGCCGTCAGTCGTTACCAATAACCAAAATAAGGTGCAACTCCTACAAACGCAGAAACTCGTACAGGTCTAACCTACCTGTAGATTCACATTTAATAGGAGCTTGTGAAGATAAGAGGAAGTTTGAATTTAGATACTAAAATGATTCAATGGAAGAAAAAAAAAAACAGAACAGAAGAACAGCAGGAAACGCCAAGTCATCCCTTCGAAGAAGTAAAAAGACTCACCGGCATCAGAGGAGTGAGATAAGCCGCCGGGGCTGCTGACGCTCGCAGACATGAAGTCGGACGACGCGTGCTCCGCCTTGTTGCTCTGCTCGGGCGTGCTCTGTCGGCGGGCGGCCTGGCTGGGGCCGTTTTCCGAGTTCGGGAACCGACGAACCGTCAGCGACCTCTCCTCGTTCAGGGCCAGCTCCTCCGACGGGCTGCTTATCCGCGGCTAACAACAACAACAACAACAAAAAAAACTCCAGTAAAACTTTGAGTCTTTTCACGGCGCAAACTGGGGAGAAAAGCCGCCTTACCTTCGGGGGCAGAGGAGGAGGCACGCCTGGTTTAAGTGTTGACCTGGAATGGATTTCAATGATGATGTTCAACAAGGAAATCCACGTTTTTCTCACGAATCCACGCAAACATTTCTGCACGCGACTTACAGCTCGACTTCTTCAAAGGCATCTTCCAGATGGGCGATGTGTCCACTGTGGGCGGCGGAGAAATAAAACCAGTGAGAAGCGGGGGAGACTGTGTAGGCTCTAACAGAACGTGCTTCTCTTAAATATATTCTTTACACACAAGGGAGAAAAAGGTTTTTACTCAATTGTTGAGATTTAAAGACGATAATCCTGATCTTGAATAAATCGAAAGAGATTTATTCGAGGTTCCCCTGGGAAAGTGTTTGGACCACTTAAACCTTTTCGGTGCGTCATAAACTACTACATGTTATGCAGGTTATTAGGTTTTCCAAATATCCAAAAGATAATACTAAAATTTGACATGAGAGTGAGCGGCTAAATTTATTTTCCCAAAATGAAAATAAAGAAAAACTTTGACAGATTTTTATTATATTGTTCTAATACAGTTTACTGTGGTGTGAATTTGCCTCCATTGAGTTTTTTTTAAATACATTCCATTCGTTTTCAAGATTCAATATTTAATATTTAAAAGTGACATTGCTGCCATAGCTGCATTGAAAACAAAGCAACAGTTCTCCCTGTGTGTGGCTTATCAATATAAACCAAATGTGTTCATTTGAAGGGGAATAAACACAAATTCATAAACTCTTTCAGATTTCAAGTCATACACTTAAAGAGTCGAATTGCTCCGCGTCTTTCCAAAGAGGACGCTTTGAGTAACTCTTGGAGCTTCTGGGTGGAACGTGACAAAATGTGAAAAAAGGCTTAAGGATTCGAGAACTTTTGCAGCCCTAAGCTAACGGCAAACTCCCACATGGACACAGGACACAGCATCAGGCTCACGCATGCGACGGGGACGAAAGGCAGCTGACCGTTCGAGAAAAGGGAAGTGACAGAGCAAAGCACGAAGTGGCTAGTGTCAGGCAGGATGGAGCGCGCGGTGTGAGCGTTACCGTTGAAACAATTCATCCTCGACGCTTTTGAGAAGGCTCCTTCGAAGGACAACGAAGGCGAGAGGCGGGCAAAAAGAGGACAGAGAAAAGTGGATGGGGAGAAAAAAAACAAAACAATCACAAAGTCAAAGCACACAGACAAGTGAGGAGGAGTTTAAAAGACCAACGTAGCATCCTGAACTCCAGACAGGGAGAGTGATCAGAAAAACCACAGTGACTAAAGCAGGTTAGTGTTACTAGGATTAGTAGCGAAGAAAAGCAGCGAGAAACCAATCATGCGTTTGATCCATTCATGTGAATTAGTCTCAAAAGGTGCATCGTGTCATAAAAGCTAGGTAGCGAGTAAGTTCCCATGACAACAGTTTCCATAGAGTACCTGGTTGTTATTCCTCCATCTGCAAAAGGGCTCCATGGGGAAGGGAAGTCATTATCTTTATTCACATCCTGTGGAGAGGCAGGCACACATTCAGACAGGACTCGGTTTTGTTTTTAAACGCACACAAAATTATTCACACCGGTTAATGATTTACAGTTAAAATAATAATCTTCATTTTGCCAACTTCTTTTTTCTGACTAGAAGTGGTATTAGCGTTTGGAGGGAGTAGAAGCATATAAAAAAACATGCAAAAAGCTGCTTTGCAGATATAACAACCACTTTATTGCAAACAAAAACGTTTGACTATAAATACTTATTGACAAATTTTGTTGTTTAATTTTAGATCAACTTTTTCCCCCCCTTAAAATGTTACTTTTTAAACAATATCTTTAGGAGATGCCTGTAATTTCTGCTCTTCCTGGCTGCATTAAGCTAATTTTTGTTAGGGGTATGAAGAAGTTTTGGCTTAACTTTATAAATTACCAAATCTTTTTTTTTTTTTAAATAACCCCCCCCAAAAAAAAGTCATTTTTAACTAGCAAACCATATTTATTACCATTTCAGAATGAGCTTCAGTTTCCTTTGGGAGAAGAGGCGCCTGAAATTGGACCTTGTCAACTGCGAATGGAAAAAAAGATCGTCTTCAGTTGGGTTTCCTTTTCCTCACTTTGAACACTAGAGGGCGACAGCACTCAACACTCAAGGCACGCAAACATCGCCAACAAGTCTCCAGTAGCAATGCTAACCTGGTGTTTTGATAAACGCCACACAGAACGTAATGCACAAAATAAATAAAAATCCCAGGCAGGAGCAGAGCCAAATACGTTTGAGCCGCTTGTGGTGATTGGAGGAGCAGCTGTGGGGACTAAAGCACTGCAACGCTTTAGTTTCTGAGCAAATACCTCACTAAAAACTTGAAGTAAGACGGAACGAACTTGGATGAAACTTTACAGCATAATATCTGAACTTTTTATTTTTATTTTTTAAGGAACTAATTCCTTAAAACTGAAGTAGAAGTTCCACTGGCAGATTATTTTACTTCTCGTGGGATTATTTGCCAAAAAGGGAAGTAGTAGTACTTTTTAAAAAAAATCAATATTAAGGAATTATTGACTTGAAACAAGCTCCTATATCTTGATGAAAATAAGACAAAACAAGTCGGTTTTGTCTCATTTTCAAGACATTTGAACTAGAAACGTGGCCAAAAAAAAAATACTTGGAAAGATTTTATGTTTCTGCAATGGGGTCTAAAAACAAAGAGGATCTGTTCATATTGGAAATGTTGAAACAATTAAAAAAAATGTTGAAGGAAATCCTCTTAGTTTGGGTTCTGGGTCACATTGCATCAACCATCAAATCCAGTTGGAGAGTCCATAATAAAAGCAATATTATTTTGGGTGGGGGGGGAAAGAAAAAACAAAAAAACAAAAGTCCTGCAGTGCCTGCCAATACATAATCAGCTTCCCGCTAACAAAAGGGAGTTTATATCTAAACTTTGAGAGGAAAAGTTTCCCCCCTTTGAGGCATGCTGATCGTGTGGAGAGGTGCAGGTATTTCAAAAACACAGAGGTGAGGCGACACCCAATGAAGCCACAGATGAAAGATCTCAGCTTTGGGCTCAGCTTTCCACTTGCTAGTAAAAGTTAAACTTCCGTGTCGCCGCCTTATTAGTCATCTCTAAATTTATAGCGGCTTCGCCAGCGTGACGAGAACAGAGGCGTCACAGACCCGCGTCACTTATCTTTCATCAAGCTACGGCCACGTTAGGCAACCGCTCCCTGTCTCAAGCGTCGCATGGATTTCAAACCTAAAGCTCTGGCATGTCATTTGGTTTTATTTTTATACAGTACAAGTTTGGGGAACTAAAACACACCGTCTCACTGCACTGCCACTAACCTGCATCCCCCCTGTTTCCCTCAGAGTCACTAGGACTCGAGACGGGACGGTCAAGGCCTGTTCCACTGTTGGCTTTGTGAAAGAGGGAAGGTCAGATAAAGGTCAGACAATGAGATAAGACAGCAGATCGAGTATGAATGATGGCACTGAAGGGAGCGAAGGTATGAACGCTGACAGACGAATGGGACATCAGACAGCCATCGCCACACACGACGCGATTAACGACAGGCGAGACGCAACACGGAGTTCTACGTTTTCTACAACGGCGTGACTTCCCTGAAGGCTGTGGAAACATCAAGATGGCGGCATTAGACTGGACGGCCAGCTCATTTTGGTACATCTGCGACTGAATTCTTCTGGTGACCTTCACGACCCTTCAGACAAGCTCCAACACAATCCCTGCTGGGCGCGAGTCACCCTCGATTCTTTGGGTGGCAATGTCATTCTGTTCCATTTTGTTTTAAATACTTCGATTTAGTAGCAAGAAGCCTACAAATAATTCACTGACGTGCCTATTAATAACTTTGTGTGGTTCTTATTTTTTATTTCTCCAGCCTAAGTTAGCAGCTGTAGTGGTACATTAATATGCACCATGTTCATGTTTATCGGACTAAACATGAAAATGTTTTTATATATACCTGAAAACAAAGACATTAGCACAATAACACACTTGTGCTCAATAAAGAGAACAAAAGTTAGAACATGAGACCTTTTTCCACTTCTGATACCGATATCTAAGGTTTAGTGTCGGCCGATACCAATGTGATACAGAAAGAAGATGCTTAAAATGTTTGTTTTTTTAAAATAGACATGAATATATTTGATAACTCTGCACTGGTGCGACACATTTAAATACAGCAGTAGCTTCATAATCTTGGTTAGATGTATGAAAACATCACGACTTTAAATGAACTTGTTCATTGAAATGAGGAGTAGAGCAGCCGATGTAAAATAAATCATAATGAAACTAACAAAAACAATAGACTAACTATCTTGGTCAAACATATGAAACATAAACCACAACGAACCTCCTTTCAAATAGTTCAGAAAGTGAAATTAGAAATTCTGGATATAATGTGAAACACATCAAAAAGCACCGACGCCACAAGGCGTAGAACTAGACGGAACAGATCCGCCCTTATGGATCGAGCACATTGTCACACATGAACTATAACGTCGAGACCGGCACAGATATCAAAATTGGATCGGCGCATCTCTAAAGACAGCACTATATTAAAATTGAAGTCAAATGTGTGGAAACGTAAACAATCGTCCCTGTGGAAACAGAGATTATCCAAAAGAATTAATTCCACATCGAATCAAGCTGCGACCCAAAGAATCAAAACTGAATCCAATTGAGAGACTGAACAATAACCAGCCCTACACGCTACAAGGACCAGCGGTTTGGAGATGCGCCAGGCGCTGCCACGATGTTAGTGGGATGACTGTCGGGAAAACTCACTGGGCTGACTGACACAATAACCGGTGATGTCACAGACGCACGACCCGGAGCGGGCGGAGTTGGGCTTTGTGTGTGTGTGCACTTACAGTCGATCTCGGAGGGCGTCCTCTCCACTTTGGGGTGTTTGTTGATGGAACGGATGGTGTGTCGGACGACAGAGACAGGCTGGGGAAACATTGCAGACGTGATATTAAAGCAGCAAGCATCTTCCAAATGATGCAACAGTGAAACCGTACCAACGCGAGTCACTTGGGACGGTTGTGACATTTTCCTTTGACGTAATCTCAAGAGTTAATTCGGAAACGTTGCCGGTGGACGGTCATGCAGGGCTGAGAACTTGCAGCATTAATATGCATCCCAGAAGGCCTGCTGTTTGTTACAAGCTCCATTGCTTGCAGTCAATAGCCTTTGGGTGCGTTTTCTTTTTTTTTTCCCCTCTTTGCCATGGCTAAAGACAGTGCTGCTGCTGTCAGTGTGAGAAAAGCACAATGACCTCTTCAATGGTGCTAGTACCACTTCTTTGGCTGCCACAAAGATGTGATGTAGACCCCAGTTGGAATAATAATAATGTCTCTGGGGAGACTCAATAAGTCAGTCAGAAATAACTGTAGGAAGTGTCTGTTTTTGCAAATGACTGTATTTTTCTGCTTTTATTGTGTGAAGCACCTTTAACTGCCTTGTTGCGAAAATGTGCTACACAAACAAACTTGAACTTGAAAGACATTTCAAGAAAGATGAGGCGACGCTTTATTTGACAGGTTATGCATAAGACTCACATGACGCTGTCATAAACATGATATAACACCTGCCATGAACACGAAGGAGTGTTTATGACTGTTTGTCATAAATGACACTTTTAATGCAAAGTTGACTGTTTTAATTTACTTTTTAGATACATTTTAATAGAACTTTGCACGAAGTGTCATTATTGACCAAATAATGCAAAGTTTACATTTTTTAATGGACATTTAATGCAACTTTTAGTGCAACTTTGCATTAACGGTGTGCCCATTTACCAAATGACACTTCACGACAACAGTCTCAGGCATTCATAAACACTCCTTTGTATTCGTGAAATGTGTTTTGTCGTGTTCATGGCGTCGTCATGTCAGTCTTATGCACAACCCTTCAAATAAGGTGTCACCACATCTCTCCATATATTTAGATTTATCAGTGCATCCGAAACAATCAAAGCCAGGTTGCCTCGCAAGAAGTACTAGTACCCCTTTAACTTGTTTAAATTCTCTCATGTTGCAACCACAAACTTTCACATGTTGTTGTGGTTTCAGCTGCTTATGCTTTGGGATCTAACAAAATGTAGCAACTTTTGCAACATGGCACAGAGTTTGTTCATTTTGAACGAGTCTAATTTAGTTTAGGCTGTTAATTGGGTTTAGGAGGGCCGTTTCCGACAATGATCTTAATAATTCCTGCTGATAAAAGGCATCCCCAAAACATGACGTCGCCATGTTTCACCCTGGGGATGGTGTATTTAAAGTAATGTTAAGTATTTACCACCGTAAACTGGGCTTTGTAAGAAGGCCACTTCACAGTTACACATTAATTTGGGTTCATCTATTACATAAGCAAGTAGTAAAACACACAAATGCGAGTTTGTGGTTTTAATATGACAAAATTTGAAAAGGTAAAGCGCACACGAGACAGAATCCTCACTACCTCAATGTCATCGTCGTCCACTTCGCTGTAATTCTGGTGGTTGTCTGGGTTGTTCATCTTATCGAGCAGATCGACAGCAAGCCTCCTCGTCAGCCCCGTCTGAGCCACAAACACATGCTGTGCAGAATAAGCAGGAAGAAAGACGTTGTTTTTAAGATTAGCAGATGAGGATGCTGGAATCATCACCACGTAAAGAAACGTCGCAGCAACAGGTGTTCTTAGTTACTGTGGGATGACAGAAGAGTAACTTTGAGGGAACCGTATAATACAAACAAAAACCTTAAAAAAAAAAAAAGAAAAACTAATATATAGTTTCCTAAAAACACCCTAAAGACCAAAAGGTAAGCAAAACTCAACAAAAACTCTTTTTTCAGGTTGTGAAGTTCTACTGTAGCATCAACGGAACAGGTGAAAACTTTCTCTTCTGATTTAAAATAATTCATTATTTCCACTAACATGATTTTAGTCCATCAAACAAGCATATTTACTGATTTACCCATCCGATAACCAAGACGTACCAGTAGAAGTTTCTCCGCGGTGGGCCGCTTCTTTGGGTTCTTTGTGAGAGACACTTTAATAAAATTATGGAAAGCAGCAGACCTGTGGGGAAAAGTTCCTCACTTGAATAAACAAATGACTCTACGTGTCAATCATACAGACAGAACGTGCATTGTTCCCCCGACGCTCACCATTTGTTTTTGTCTTTTAGCTTAGGGGGCTGGAAACTGCTCTTGGACATCAAAAACAAAGCCCTGGATGAAACAAAGCAATGAGTCAAAAGGAAAGTGTCCCAAAATTTGTGAAACGACATGCATCGCGTTCTATTCATAACCTGGACACGCTTTGTTTTAACAGGATAACCACACAAGTCACCAAGACGTGATAAAAACCCTCGAGGAAAGACAAAAGCAGGAAGCGGCCCGAGAGTCGCGTGAGGAAGGCTTGACCGATCGCTGCTACGGGGGACGACGCACCTCATCGGATGCAGATCAAACATTGGAGGCTGCAGCTCCGCCAGCTCGATGGACGTGATGCCAACAGCCCAGATGTCGCACAGCTGGTTGTAGCCGCCGTTCTTCTCGACCGCTGCAACCTCGGGAGCCATCCTGCACGAAGACGAGACCGGAAGTGAAGCGTCTCTCTCTCTCTTTCTCTCTCTCTCGCCACTGGCGTCGCCACACTTACGGGAGCTGCACTTACCAATAAGGTGTACCAATGAAGGACTTCCTTTTTGCAATGGTAGCTGTTATTTTGGCAGCGACTCCAAAGTCAGCTGCAACGAACATTTGGGAGAGTTTTTCAGATCACGCCACGCACATGTAACAGCGACTGATTTTAAACTCTAGCTCTATAATTTGGTGACGAGTTTCTTACCCAACTTCACATCTCCGTTGTCTGTCAGGAGTATGTTTGCACCCTGTTGACGAATCCCAAACACGACTTTTTAAAGCTTGGGTGTTATAAGGGTTTCATAACAAGGTGGCAGGTCTCTGCCATCAGCAGCTGCTCTGATTGACTACATCTGGTCAATCCGATGTAGTCATCTGCTACATCTAGTAAAAATTACATGGCCGACGCAGCTTTTAGCATTGTTTATGTTGGCTGTGACTGACAGGCTCTGTGGTAGCATCCTGTGGTGAGAGTAGAGGAAACAGGAAGCGCTTGCTGCATAGAGCTGAGAAAAGATAATAGGCCCAGCCCTGACCTTTTTTGATAACGCATATGAGAAAGGCTCCAGTGTTTCGAGCATGCACGACGCGCGATCGAGCACAAACTGAAACCTTAAAACTGCAGCACGCAGCTGTTCCAGCCCATATCCTTTTAAATTCACTCCTCTGCTGCGGTGGAGGCGGGGTGTAAAAGAGTTTCACGAAACTGGACGGCTTCATTAACAGCATATGCAGATATTAACACTACTACTGCTGTGCCTATAAATCTTACCATATTACACAAGTGTTGCCTTAATTTTAGAAGGCAACAAGATGAAAGTAACAATACCTTGATATCACGGTGCATCTTGCCTTTTGTGTGCAGGTAACCCAAGCCCTGTAAAAGAAACAACATTCAGCTAAAAGTTGACTAGACACAATAAAACACTGCAATATTAATGAAATGCATTTTGATTAGGAATGCAAACAAATAACCAACCAACTTACAATTAATTGTCAATGTTTTTCAGATTAAAATTAGTTTGAGTCGATCAACTAATGCCGTTTGCTTAGACCTTCTTATAGTGTTGTAGTTTGGCTGCCATTCATAAGAGGGCACCTCCGGTCATTATTAAGTGGAACCAGTTGATACAGAAACAAAGATGGCAGGGCCATGACAGAACAGGAAAGAAACGGTCCAAACAGAGCCCAGTGTGGGATGAAAAATAAATTTTATGCGATTCCGTTTTGAAATATAAATACTCGACAAACTCCTAAGGTTTCACCTTAATAGCTTGAGGTTTTTTGTTTTTTTTTAATTCAGCATACGAAAATGTAACCCTTTATGCTACAGAAAGACAGCCAGCCCTCTTAATACAAGAAAAAACGTAGGTTAGGTTTTCAAGAAAATGCTCCTTGTCAATTAATCACGAATCAATCGATAAGAAATAAAATAATAATAAAAATAAAAACAAATTGGAATGCATTTACCTGCAAGGTTTCTCTGCAGACATATGCAATCTGGAGCTCTGACAGAGGCCCTGTGACTGTAAAAACACAAGGTTGTTCAGTTCTTGTAGAGATCAGACAGTAGAGCTCAAAAAGAAGACTTTTCAGAAACATAATGAATCAGCTCACCGTGATAAATGTCCTGCAGGGATCCTCCACCACAGTATTCCATACATATCCAAAGTTTTTCTCGACTTGAAGAGACAAAAAAATAAAAAAATAAAATCTGATAAACAATAAGATCAAACATTTACCGTTGGATACGTTTTGTAGGTCATTTAAGCCCATTTGTATTCATAACCAAAGCCCTGGCCATGTAAAACTAAAGGATCCTCACAGTTTGATGCTGCAACCATGGAGACGGTATGTCATGATTGCTAATTGTCTGCCAAATTTTTTACACATGCCAAATCATTTCATTTGGACACGTATGACCTGAGCACTTTCTGCTACATGATTTCTCCCACATCGCATGTGGGAACCTGCATATAGGACTTCCTATGACATTCTTTCAATACTGCTTTTCTTCAGCACACAGGCCACATTTGCATGCATTCCCTGCTGTTCATTTGTTCTCATCTCCGTCACAGTTATGAGCTACTATCTGTTATTACAAAAAAAATAATAATTATAATAATTGTCCTGCAAAAAACATTGAAGTTTGGTGTTTTCAATACGAGAAATTTGCACAAATCTAAGCAATATGGCTGCCAAAGCAAAATTGGTCAATTTGCTTTGGGAAATTGACCAAAGGAGGAACAGACAGTTTCTTTCTAAACAAGTTTCTTACAGTTGTTTTCTTAAACTTGCTGTCATTACCAAGTAAAGAGGATGCTTAGCCTGGTACCAGATGTTTAATCCAGGATCTAATTATGGGATGAACATAACTAAGAAAACAGCGGGACTGTTGAAGCAGAAGACATCATTCTAGCGAGCTCCAGATCTCCACTTTTTGTTGGTGCGCAAACAAGCGGAGGTACTACATTAAACACAAAACCTTGAATGTTGCCACACAAAAATGTAGTTCCTGTAATTAATGCATGGTGGGGCTGGTCGTTATTGTTCCACTGTGCCCAGCCGAGCTCTGTGCGGCAAGACTACACAAGGCATACCTGCTGCGCTGCAACCTGTGTGCTTGAGCTAACAGCCATATAAAAAAAAACCAGTTCAGAGCCTACAGATCCAGTTAAACCTGCTGGAACTCTGAGGCAGTTTGGGCGGACCGAGTCTACTTCCTCAAAAGATAAAAAGCATCAAAAAAAAAAAAGCAGACCCCTGTAAAACATAAAAGCGGCACCCATTGAAGATAGGCTGAAACCCTTGAGTCATAGTTTCACGCTTTGGTGTGATGAAGTAATTAAACGCACAATGTGCGGCGGTTGGTTAAAAAAAAACAAACGGTAGCGTTTACGTTTGTAAATGTTTCACTGTGGACTGACTGCGAGAGAACAGACAATCTACTGGATTAAAAACAAGAAAAGCAAAAGCAGGGTTATTTTCAGCCGGCTCTTACCAGAGGTAGCTCCCAAAGTAGGCCACAATGTTGTGGTGCTTGCATTCCTTCACCATGAAGATTTCCTGCTGAATGATGGAAAAGTCGTCTCCTGAAAAACAAAGAGACATAAAAAAAAAAATTCATTTTACTTAAACCTCAGAAATAATTGCACTGCATGACAATTACAATAGTACATTTTATTTATAGTGCCCTTTATATGTCTAGATCTTAAAGGGCAAAAAAACTAAACAAGGAATTGTAACGGACAAAAACTAATCAATAAATATATAAATTAGGCCTGTCACAATAATAAATGTAGCTGAGTTATAAATTGTGCTTATAATTGAAACTATTGCTGTTTTGAGATCATTTTCAAGCAAGTTAGAATCTCTCAAAGGCCGATAAACTTTAATTTTGTACAGAAAACTTCACACTGGTACTGGAAGATATTTTAAATGTCTGAAATAAAACGACCAAAAACAACAAATAAAACAAAAATAAAAATTACACAAACAACCAAAACCATAATTAATATGGATTATAAAATCTCTGAAAAAAAAAGAATTTAATAATGGAAATTATTGAGCTCACTTTAATTTATCATGCGATAAACCTTCAGTTAATCAGCAAAGTTATTTTAAAAAAGCTGTTTCAAAACAATGAACAACAGCTTTACTGCCTTTCAGTCTGGTTTCCGGGCCGACCACAGTGCTC
Source organism: Phalloptychus januarius (assembly GCA_902982915.1). Classification (NCBI taxonomy): domain Eukaryota; kingdom Metazoa; phylum Chordata; class Actinopteri; order Cyprinodontiformes; family Poeciliidae; genus Phalloptychus; species Phalloptychus januarius. The sequence goes on from CADWAE010000093.1 coordinate 4,224,196, forward strand.
CCGCTGCCCTTGTCAAACTGTTCAATGACATCCATATAAACACAGACTGTGGAAGAACCACAGTGCTGGTTCTGTTGGACCTCAGTGCGCAGCTTTTGACACTGCTGACCACGACATATTACTGAAACAACTGGAGAGTTGTGTAGGACTCTCCGGTCCAGTGCTCAACTGGTTCGAGTCTTGCATAAAGGACAGGGATTTCGTTGTGCCAGTAGGTAATTTCTCATTGAAGCTGTTCAGAAGTCATGTGTGGGGTACCCCAAGGTTCAATCCTGGGACCCCCTCCTATTTAAATATCTATGTGCTCCCACGAGCTCAGGTTATAGCAAGAAATCAGATTAGTTACCATAACTTCGCTCTACATTACGATGCCAGCAGGTTACTACTTCAAATCCATCCAAGCACTAAACGGATTATTAGAAGAGATAAATGTGTGGATGTGGCAAAACCTCCGCACAGAAACAAAACGGGAGTTATTGTTTCTTTTCAGGTCCAATAATAATATAGAGTCACAGATTCAGCTGTTACAGCTAGAACCTAGAGATCAGGCCCAATTGATCTCTGCCTTCAGACCTGAGCCTTCAGAGCCACATAAAGACAGTTACAAAGTCGGCCTTCTACCGCCTGAAGAACATTTCCTGGATTAAATTGATTTCTCAGCAAGTTCTAGATAAACTCATATGTGTGTTGATGTATATTTACTACATGATTCTGATGATGGCATTTGACAAAATGTAATGTTTATTGCTCATTTCATAACTGATGACTGATGTTTTCATGATGCAAAGCGCTTTAAACTGTCTTGTTGTCGAAATGTGTTACGCAAATAGATCTGACTTAATTGATTGCTTATTCCAACAGACATACTGATTTGGTTTGTGGTTTTTCACAAAACCTAAAAAGAAAACTATTAGTCACTGATGTGTTGCAAACATCTTAGTGAGGCTAGGATAAAAAATAAAAATAATAAAAATAGCGCCTTATGCAAGCTTGAGTCTTTAAAAAGACTCAATTTATTTCATAAAAATAAAAAAACAAACCAGCTCTTCACTGATATTAAGGACTACAGAACAGACAAGTACAACACGGGAGCCATCGTATAAAGCTTGCAGTAAAGGCCCATTTCCACGGCAACTTTCCACGTTACAGTACTGCGATGCACACGACCAATAGGAAGTGAGGAAAAGAAACATTTAAGCCAAGTTGTTCCCAGCTGTGCACACACAACCTGGAATGTATTAACAGGAGGTTAAGAAGCATCCGGCTGTAAGGCGCTGCAGAAAAACAATTTCCACGGAATGACGAGTTAAAGGCAGAATATCTGCAAACAGAATTTCTAGAATTAAAAAACAAAACAAATATGAGCATTTAGTTTTCAGGATGGCATATAAACAGTCTCCTCATACAGACTCAGTCTAATCAGTACAGTGCAGCTGTGCGGAGCTCTGCAGTATAAACTACGCAGGTCACGATCTAGAACAGGTAGTTTGTTTCACAATAATAAAAAAAAAAAATTTTTTAAAGTGTTTCATGCATTTGTACTCGGCATCCATAATTTAATACTTTGCAGAACCATTTTTGCAACAATTACAGCTGAAAGTTTTTCAGATTGTGTCTCTACCAACTTTGCACATTACTGCATATTCTTTGAAAAATAGCTCACATTTAGGCCTGAAACAATCAATCTCCTCTTGGCCATAAAGTTGAATTTGGTCATATTCATTTATATATATATTGCTTGTTTGTTTATTTGTTTATTTTGAACATAATAACAGTATAAAAATCACACACATGAACAAGGAATGCGACAGATACTTATTTTTTGTACAACAATAATCTTAACATGCTTGAAAAGGCGTAGGAAGGAGAAAGAAACTTATGAAGTCCTACCCCATAAACTCATATTTTCAGATGGAGTCTTATTAAATCAAATAAGAAAAAAATAACAAAAAAACATTTGACCCCCGAGAAAGTTCCTACTTTCCCTACAATGCATCATGTTTCTTTTACATTTTGTAACTGCACATGTTTTATCACAAAACTTCAAATAAAGCACAGTGGAGTTCATGGTTGTAACATGTTTTAAGTGAAAATGTTAAAGCGCGATAAATATTTGTCACTTTACACAGTAATGGAGACACCAAATTATCCATCCGTCCGTCCATTTTTTTCCCGCTTGTCCGGGGTCGGTTCGCGGGGGGAGCAGCTCAAGAAGGGACTTCCTTTTCCCCAACCACTTGTTTCAGCTCTTCTGGGGGAATCCCGAGGCGTTCCCAGGCCAGCCGAGAAACATAGTCCCTCCAGCATGTCCTGGGTCTTCCCCAGGCCCTCGTCCCTGGGGGACGTGAATTCCTCACCAGGGAGGCGTCCAGGAGGCATCCTGACCAGATGCCCGAGCCACCTCAACTGGCTCCTCTCAATGTGGAGGAGCAGTGGCGCTACTCTGAGTTCCTCCTGGATCACCCTGTCTCTAAGGGAGAGCCCAGCCACCCTACGGAGAAAACCCATTTTGGCGGCTTGTATCCGGGACCTCGTTCTTTCGGTCATGACCTAAAGCTCATGACCATGAGGGAAGGAAAGTAGATCGACAGGTAAATCAAGAGCTTCACTTTCTGGCTCAGCTCTCTCTTCACCATGATGGACCACTACAGCACCCACTTCACTGCAGGTGCTGCGCCAATCCGCCTGTCGATCTTCCGCTCCCTTCATTCGTGAACAAGATCCCGAGATACTTAAACTCCTCCACTTGGGGCAGGACAACCCCCTCGACCTGGAGAAGGCACTCTACCATTTTCTGGCTCTTTTCACTCGCGCTGCTTAAATTTAAATCTGAAGGAATGATTGTAAGAGACAAACCTTCCAGCAATAAACATCAACAGGCCTTGAACTGAAGATGCAGAAGTTAAAAAAAATGCATGTGTACGGTATGTACAAACAGAAGGAGGAACTACCGGAGCTGTTTTCAGATGCATTTAATGATAGAGCCGCAAAGAGTGACAAATGTTTCAGCAAATTTAATTGCGATGACGTGACAAAGCTTGACCTAAAAGAGAAAAAAAAGTAACTTGTCACCCCGCAGACCTCTCTTCTCGAAGAGTCTAGGCCTGAGAATGTAGCCACTTCCTCTCTACTCTGAATACACACATTCTTGCTTGTCGTGTCAAATTCCAATTCATTGCGTACAAGTCTCTAGATGTTAAGTTCATAAAGAATGCTTATTTCTAGATTTAGAGAAATAAGCATTCCTATTTCTCTAAATAAGAGAGAAATAAGATGAGAAATATGTTGGGTAGAAATGGGAAAACTAAGTCACTGCTTGTTTAAACCCGTCACACTGTTTGACAAAAACCAACACCTGCAAGACTTGGTGCGTCAGGTTAGCAAAAAGCAAAACATCGGCGCCATTTTGGTTGTCACTTTGTTAGACGATCAGTTAGATGAACCCTGGCGCTCTGCAGCCAGGGTTCATCTAACTGACCACTCCTTGCTGTGTACTTTATGTCAGCACTGCTACTTCTCGCCTAACCTGTCTGATTGCACCCTCTGGCACAGAGAAACGACTCATACAAAAAGCTGCATATATAAAGAAAGATCTCTTTCTCCTAAAGAGAGACACTGGAAGTCTAAAACCTAGAAGTCGAAAAAGTCAACGAATGAGTCAAACATGAATGGTAGCTGTTTAATAAGTTAATTGTGATTTATTGCTGCACTTGACAGCAATTATTCCTTTTTTCTTTTCAAGAATCAAGACAAAGAAAACAAAATTGCTCGAGTCAGGAGATAATCCGGTAATGAGGTATCCATCAATAAAGCTATTGTTTTGAAATGAGCTCCTTCTAGTCGTGCAGAATTAAGTTTACATGTTTTTAATTGCTGAGTCTAGAAATGTTCCTACGGCTGCCGTGTAACTACCGTTTTCTCTCCAGCAACACCTTGTGTTTACTACCGGCCTCAGTTATGGTGATTCAAAGACGTAAGCGAGACGCACCCCGACGGGTAGCAAACCGCTAAATCACAAATGAATCGAAACAAGGACGTGTCGTGGAACTGCTGATTGACGGACGGAAGGAAGCAACACGAGCTGAAGCCTGAAACAGCTCTGAACAACAAAACACTAAGGGGAAAAAGATAAACAAGAACAATAGGAAGCTAAAGCAACACCTGACTTATGTGTGAGATTCACACAGACTTGATGAGGTTAATATATTGGGATGCTATTTAAGTGTAAAAAAAAAATTGCCTTTATTTGAAAGTAGCTAGACAGGAAATGGGGAAATGAGAGAGGGGGAAGACATGCGGCAAATGTCACCAGGCCAGGAATCGAACCTGCAACCACCGGCATGAGGACTAAGGCCTCCATATGTGGGTTGTGCTTTGCCCCTGCGCCACCACAGCACCCCGACCGTCTTGCAAAGTAACGCAAAACATCGTTTAGAAAGTCACAAAATTCCCTAAATTACGCGGATTCTTGATCTCCCAAAAAACATTCCGAGAGAATGTTGCTATTTTCGGTCAAATTATTATTTATTTCCATCTTATCAAGAAAGATAAGATGGATCCAATTATCCAGCTGGATAATTGGATCCAACTGGGCTTTAGAGGAAACAAAACAAGAGTGTAATTTAAAACAAAGCACATTAATCATCCCACAGGGAGGGGGGTTGCTATCGCCAGCACGGACCGGCCGACATGAATGAAACCAAAAACAGAGAAGTGAATCTCTTTCCTTTCCTGGCCGGTAATCGGCACAGTTTTGTCTGCACGTCTATGGTGCAAAGCTCTTCTTCATAATCCCTTTAATCTGGATCACAGGAACTCTGTCACTGGGTCATTACTGACACAGACCGTGAGCTGGGCACGGGCATGAATGTCTTCCTATCATACACACACACACACCCACACACAAAAGAAGTGATTTGTAGGACAAACCTTTCCTTTCTTAAGAGCATCCTAACACCCTATAAACTCTTAAGACATCCCTAGAATTCAATTCCAATTGTTGAAAAAAAATACACACATTCACACCTTTATGCAATGGTTCAGCGGAAAAAAAACCAAAGACGTAAAAAGATCCTACCTGGTTCCAACTTTATGATCTTCACAGCAGCAAGCTCTCCCGTTTGAATATTTCGAGCCTGAAAGACAAACGACCAAAGTTAGGAGCAAATCGACAAGAGGGGGAGAAAAAAAAACAAAAAACAGAACCATTGTTGATATTGGTGCTTCAGAGTTGAGTCATATGATGATGAAATTACGACCTGCATACTGATTTGTAACGGTTTACAAGAGATGTTTTAATAAAACGTGTCAGAAATGGGACTCATTTGGACGCGACACATTTTTCACGATAACCTGGACATTATAGAGCAAATTCTGGCAGATGATGCATCGTGGTGACCCCCGCCCTACCCCAACAGGATCGGATGAAAGGAGGATTATGGACCAAATGTTTGCTTTGAGCAGCAGATTAATCAATTCAGAAATCGCTGCTTACGCTCTAAAGTAGAGAAGAGAAGCAGAATGCAATGAAAGAAATTTACTTAAGTTAAAAGAAAGGTCTGACTTTTTTTTTCTCTTAAATAATTCAGAGCAAACATGAGCATTATAAAACCAATAAAATACAATGACCATTGAAAAAAGCTAGATGCGGAAGGGGCGTTAAAGGGATAAAATGACATTTTGGTGAGACGTTTGCTTCTGTGCAAAGCAATAAAAATCTCCTTAACGCTAAAACCTCAGCCTCGCTCAACACCACTATGAGCAGGAGGGTTTTGCAGAAACGTTTCCTCCGGTTATGTTGGGTTGCTAAGCTAAAACCAACCCATCTTGTCAAAACACAATTTGGAGATAAAAATCAATGCTCTCTTCTCACAACCCGGCTAGATTACTGCAATTCGCTCTACGCTGAGGATCACTTTGTTCAAAATGCTCTTAACCACAAACACCGACACGACTCGTCTACGCTGTCATCGCTTCAGCGGCTGTCAGTGCGACAGAAATATTTATTTTAAAATCCTTCCTTTGGCCTTTGAATACCTTGTGGTCCTGCGCCGCCGTTCTTTTAATTTGCTCCGGCCTCGTGTTTCACCAACAGCCCTCAGACCAGCTGACCAGCTTCAGCTGGTTGAGTCGAATCCGAGCTGAAGTCTAGAGGATATCAGGCCTTTTTTTTTTGCGGAACAAGTTCGTCATCAAGAATCTTTGAATGCGTATGTGAATGCGACCAGACCGGAGACCGCTCCAAAACCAGGAAGCGGACTGCAGCGCAAGGCATTCTGGGTTCAGAGAACCAAAACAAATGCAAGAGTCTAAATGCCAGAGGGAGGAAAGGCAGGCGGTCTGTCGCCAACGACAAATAGAAAAATTCTACAACCTCCATTTTTGTTCACATTTTGCGAAGGAGGACGTTGCGCACGAGCGCCGTGTCGTTTCTTCCAGTGGTTCTCGGAGCAGCGCCTCCACAGATTAGGAGGGGGGTGGCAGAAAGGACAGGTTTTTAAAATGGTTTGGATCAATTGAGGCAGTGCAGTGTGAAAGAGAACGGCACCCGCTGGAAATGTAACAAATTTTGCAATTTTGGTCCCCAATCAAACTATCTAGCAGATTATCAGGTGTGAAAACACCCCAAGTCTCTCTTAAAAAACACAGTTTGTCTTTTGAAACAATGCAAGTTGGCTTTTCCACTTTAAAATCCTATCGTCTTTTTATTACGTCTTATTCTGCGTTTAATGTTTTGATCTGAATATAATTATCTGTTTCATCTGTCCATACTATATAGCACTTTTGGTAAACATATTGTTTTTGTTTTGCATTTTTAAGGGGATTTATAAATAAAATAGATCAGATCCCACAAGCCATGCCACTACAGTTTATTTTAGGTATGTCCTAATTTTCCCGATATCCGTATGTCAGCCGATACGATATCTGTATCAGCCAATTTGGAGAATTGGCAGATACAGATATTGGCCCAATGCAACATCACCGTCATTCGCTGCGGTGGTCCGCCGCTCATGTCAACAACTACTCATCCCTTGTGAAATTTCTGTGTCAAAGCAGGGTGTGCAGTCTTGTGAATCCAGGTCAAGATGAGAGGCTCACTAATCCACGAGGAGAAGTGATAAGAGTGAAATAAACCGTTAAAAAAACAAAACACAAGCCCATTCAGTGTGAATAACTTTCATCGCTGTTGTTCAGCTGCCAGCATTCAACGCAGGAAATAGAGCAGTGGTACACTTTGAAACGCAAAGCAACACACCACAAAAAAATTTGTACATTAACAAAATGAGGCCTTCTCGTCGTCATGCATCACTCTGTTGCATGTCTGCACAGCTTTGAGACCTTTCTTTTTTCCCCACCTACGCTGGAACCAACAGTTCTGCTTTAAAGTGCACGCATTTAGGTATTTAGTAATTTCACACTTGTTTGCAACCTGTCTCACTTTACACTTCCTAAAGTTGAAGTAGCCAGCTTGAAAAAAAAAAAAAAAAAGCTGAAGCAGGAAAGGAGAAGTTTTGAAATTGTTGTTCATGTGAAGGATGCGGCTGACAAGACACTTTTGGGAGAAACCTGTAATATCCGACTGATGGAATGAGGAGGAGGAGGAGGAAGAACAGAGGTCTGATGAGACTAATCTTTGTGTCAGACTTGAGGAAAAAAAAACTGTTTTGATGACTTCTCCGTGACTCATTGACGCAGGAGTCACAGAGTTGCAGAGATTAGAGTAACTGCAACTCGTTTGTTAAAATACTTTATTGCTACGACCTTAATAAAGCTTTTCTGGAAAAATGTAGCATGTTTTTTTTTTTTGTTACATTGGTGAACTCAACAGTTCGCCGGTGAGCTGTTGAGTCTTTTGAGACTCAGTTCCTTATTTCACATCCAATTCTTGACAGATTTAGAATGAACATTATTGTATTCACGATAACGAATTTGCTTCAGCATCAATAGTTTCCCTTTATTGTCAAATACCAAAGTGACATGAGAAAAAAAATGGCAAAAGGTGCTTTTATTATATCTCTGTCGTTTTTAGCTGTAGTGCTGATGCGTCTAGCACAATAGCAACAAAGTGATTGAAAAGTTGCAGCAACAAACTCCTTTGTGCAGGACTCCCGAGGCATCACAAGACAGTGAGTGGAAAAAGATCATGGAGTTAAAATTAGAAAAATTATTCGGTCAATTGTTACTTTCTAGGAAATACAAAACTTATTCTGTATAGATTTTAGCCGGTGCTTTATTGTAAAAAAAAAAAAAAAAAAAAAAAAAAAAAAATTCCAGGCATTACAGTGGTCTGTCAGCGAAAAAGAAAAACAGAAAACCACTGAAAACATTTAGCTAATCATAAATAGAGAAGATCTAAAATGTTAACTAAGAGTGGTTAATGATTAAAAATATTAATGTTATAATGTGATGAGAACATGCTGTTGGTGCAACGTATAACATTTTTCACATGTCTTAACTTAAAGGGACAGGTGCTGCAGTCGCACAAAATGCTTCTGTGCAAAAGTAAGAAAATTAGAAGGAAAATAAACAAAATAGAAAATTGGAAAAACTTGCAAAATGCCACAAGTCTGCAACTATACTAAGCAAATGAGCAGCTGGACAGCAAACTGAATCAATTTGGCACAATGGCGCAGCAATCTCTCCATCCCAAGATCCCATCAACAGCAGTGGACTTAAGCGATCCCCAATAATAGGAGAAGCAGCCAGATGCAGCCGCCCAGATGATTATGCACAAGCTGCAGAAGAGAAGTTGGTTAGAATAACAGCAGCAGCTGCAATAACGCATGAAACCGCCTTGTGGCTCACAGATTCTGTTATGCGTAGAATTTCAGCAATCTCCGAGAGGAAGTCGAGTCTCATTTTACCCATCGGGACGCGTTCGCAAAGAACAGAGTCAGAAGTTGGTGAGCTACTGGATTTATGAAGCTCAGATCATCTGTAGGGAATTCTCCTACAAATTTAATTAGCAATAATAATTTTTTTTTAAATGTACAAAAAATAGGGACAATAAAACAAATGGGTTTCTCAATCCTGTTGTCCTGAGGCAGGATAAAATGAAGTTATCTTTGGATGATTCTCCCTCTGCATGCCTGCTGGAAACTCCTCCACCTCATGAAAATAAACACAGGCCCTTTGAATGAAGGCTGCAGGGATCCTGACATCTCATCTCTGCATCAAGTACGCAAGACCAAGGCTTCCCCACATATGCATCATTAATTAGCAAACCGACTGTAAATGATGGGACGCTTGTGAGAATGCATGAAGAACGGGGGAATTACTCTTGCTGTATATTTAAGTAGCTCACTTGAAGGGTTTGCTGTTGCTGAAACACTCAATAGCTTTCCGGAGCTTCATCTCTTGGCTCGACTTGCGTTCCAACCCGTTTTCACTCCGCTTTCATTTGGAAAGGATTACAAAATAAAGGAACTGTGTGGACAGCTGAGGCACACCTCAACTGCTCGACTCGCACTGATCCGTGGAGCGGGTGAAATGTTGGCCCCCTCGGTTGACTGTGCTTTATTTACGACCCTGTTCTCTCACAGATGTTGGTTTCAATGAAACAGAGAATATTAAAAACGCAGGTTTTTAAGCGCTGCTGATTAAATACCAGAGAACCTTTGTATCAGAGATATTACGCGTGAAGGTCGTAACTACATGAATCAACTGTGTTACCGTCATTCAAAAGCAACACAAAGACATGGGGTCGTTCTTACAGTCTTGAACAAAAACTTTCCCTAGGTGATGTTTTTGGCCTTTTTGCTCCCTCTACTTCAGATGGTTGCCTCTAGTTTAACTTTGCTCCTGAGAGCAGCGCAGCACACAGCAGGCAGCGCACAGCCAGACAGCAAGGAGCTAGTAGTGTTGGTTTTTCAACCAAATGTTCTTTTTTTTTTATGATACTTATTTCAATTCATTTCAAACTCTGGTTACGGTTAGCGGAACTTCACATAAATAGGCTCTGGATGCATCAGATGCTTTACATTGTGGCAGCTTTTGTTTTGTCATAGCAGTCGATCAATTACATGTAAAGGAAACCCTATACTGTAAGAAAAAGAAACTTTTCCATTGACAAAAAAAAAGAACTAATTTAAAGAAATGTAAATTCTTTCAATTTAAAGTATTAAAGAAATGTAAGTCCTTTACATTTCTTTAAATTTAAAGAAATTTTTTTCTTAAAAAATTTTTTTTTTTAATTTTAAGCAAAAAAAGAAAAGAATGGAAACGAAGCATAAATGTCAACATGTCCCTGCTCCAACAGTTCAAAAATGTTGGCAGCAATATCAGCTGAACAAAATCCATTTATTTCCTATTGGGTTCTCAGTGCCTCGGAAGCGTCCCGGCCATCTTTAAAAAGTCTGCAGTAACTGTCCAGCGGTCCGGAAAGCTGCTTCCTAAAACAGATCTGTGCAAGGCAGGCGGCCCGAACGGGGACATTTTTCCTATTTGAGGTGTTTCCGTTGTCATTTCAGCTCTGAACACACCCTTTAGTAAAGCGCGTGTTTGGACAGGGGCTGGATCATATTTCAGCCGGCTGCAGCCGTCCCGCCTGGGAGCTCAGTGTGAATACCAGGCGCTACATTCCACCAGTGGCCTGTCTGGGGGCAGTGGGGGCCGGCCAGAGGAGCTTTTGTATGGATCAGATGGTCACCCCTGGATCAGATGGTCAGTGAGTTTGTAGCTGATTAAATAAGCAAAAGGACAGCCCCAGGAAAATAAAACTCAGGGGAATTTGATGTTTTCTGTCTGCCGTTATTTTTAATGAACGGTTCCTGATCCGGTAAAACGGTGTGGCTGAAACACGGCTTAGACGGTAAAGAAAACTTTTCCACGCTTTAGGCTTTAGGTTACGACGCCTCAGTCGATTTTATAATGTACGATTACCGATGTGTGGAGAGCGGTTTTCACGCAGCCCGTTAGCACAAACCGCGCCGCATAAAGTAACCAATGAACTTGCGAGAAAACGGAAGCTCAGTCAGACTTTTAATCTCCCGCCGATGGTTTCTAAGCATGTGCCGCTGTCACAGTTTCAGAAATATACAAATAAATAAATAAAAAAATACACAGTGGACGACTTCGGTTTGGTTATTGTCATTGTTTGTCTTTTGCTTTTACATAAGATCTTGTTGGCAGCACTCTGTCAGTATTTACTGGGTACCAATCCTTTACTTAGTAAACACCTACATGCAATAATGTGTCAGGCTTTTGGTTTGAAAATGAATCATGTAGAGATTTTTTTAAAATAAAAACATTTGACACTTAGCAATAACTACTCTAATAACATGCAGTGACCAGTTTAAGGGCTTTTAATAACATGGATTAAAAAAATATATACATTTCAACATTTTTGACACATTTTTACTCCTAACTGAAGTCCGACGTCCCAGAAAGTGTGGAATGTCCATAATAATTTCCTCCCACTGAAGCACAGAGCGAGGCAGCTCTTCCCCTCCCCTGCCTGTTTCTGAGCAATGTCAGTGAGCCGGCAGAAAGAAAGCTGCTACACTTTTCCGTCCCTTGAAGAGAATTAAGCTATTTTTTGGGAAAAGGTTCTCGTCTTAAACGATGTCTGGAAACTAAACGTGGCACTTGCTGTCGCTGCAAACAGCACATCTGTCAAAGTCAATGTCTGCAGGCTCTACCTGAGCAAATAGCTGACTGACTCAGCAGCTAATTGCTCCATAAATTGCAGAAGGCTAAAAAAAAAAAAAAAAAGTACAATATTGGAAACTACTATATGTAGCCAAAAATAATACAGTTTTAATCGTGAATATCTTTTTCAGGACAAATACGAATGTTGGGCTTCTAATGCGGTTGTCACGTGTCTTACAAAACAAGCAGCACAGAGTTTATATGGGGCTGATTAGTCACGAACTGGGTAAACCAAACCACCTCCAGCTCCTGTGACAGACTGTGGGAACCAGAGAAATCCAGCCTACCTTATACACGTCTCCGTACGTTCCGCTTCCCACCCTCTGGATGAGCTCAAAGTCGTGCTGGGGGTTCCTCCTCTGAATTTCGCCGCTCGGCCGGGGATAGATATCCATGGTGGCTTGAAACCCGAGGGACCCCTTTACATTTAGTTGGCTTGATTAAACGTGGTGTGGGTGGTGGGGAGGACAGTCTGGACCAATGCTATTCAGACGGCGCCTCTCCGAGCTTCATGTCCTGACGCGGGGACAAAGTTTGGGAGAGTGTTAAGAGGGCTAAATTAAAACTTTTAATCCCAGTACGCGTTCTCCTTTAAAGAGAACAAGTGTTACAAAACACGCATTCTTAAGAGCCACACTTCTCTTTGTTAGCGGCGCGGTAGTTTAAGCACATTAAGTCCAGTTGAGTAATCAATAGTAGCTCAAATGGGTTTGTTTTATAACGGCCTCGCTCTACCAGCCTTACTTTGCGCTACTTTTACCAGAGAAATTGTGGTTGTTCCAACAAATAGCCAGAGCCAGCCCAGGGCACGTAGGCTAATGCTAGCTAACGCGCAAGCTTAGCTCTCCGCCTGCTTTTAACTTCAAACTGGGCTTACCTTTTTCAACGCAAACACACCAAATGCCTTCGTCTTGCATTTTGAATCCCCTCCGAGTCTTTAGCTAGTGTTGTGGCGTCGAATAAAAGCTTCGGGAAGTAAAAAATGTTGCTCCTTTGTTATCGAGGAAACAGTAGTAAACTTCAGTTGGCTGCAGCTCACTCCGTCTCTTTTAGAGCACAACAGGCGTCACAGTACACTTCAATCCCCCCAGAAACATCAGCCCTAAGTTTTCCCTCATCGACATGTCATTTCCCTCCGCTGGCAGCTTTAAAGAAGCGCCGACATTATGTTTTGAACTCCATCGTAACACCGCGCTAATAATAGAACTGTTTTAAGAGTTTAGTTGGAGAAAACGCTGTCTTCTAAAAAGCAACAGTGTCCTGCTGCTAATCTGTGCTGTCGATGGTCTGTGTCTTACGGTGCATTCAGGGTACCAAGGAAAAATTAGACTGACGAGTTTTATAAACGCTGTATCGTCTTATCCGGATATAAAACTTGTAATTTTCGCTAGTTAGTACCTGAAATGCTACAACGCTGTTTACTCATATACAACACGACAGTGATTATATAACTTATATAAAATGCGGCCGCCAGAATAACATGGACTTCAACTTTAACGAAAAAATAAATTAAGTCGTTGTTTTTAAGACATACTAATTTTTGTTGTTATTTAGTTTATAGTCAATTCGTTCAATTTCGTCCACTTTCATTTTGAACCTGTAGACAAAGCTTTTTGTAACTACGCACACCAGTTTGTTATGCAAGGACAAAAGTGTCACAATTAAAATCCATATGAAAAAATGTTGTACGTTGATAATCATTATAATTCTCAAAGCTCACATCTAGTTAACATTTATGTGTGACTTTGTGTCGCATGCTATTTATTGCTGGTCCAGATACAACAGATTCTTTTTGATGAAATTGAAATGACTGTGAAATCCACCTTCTGATGCTAGAAACTATTTTATATTTAAATTGTTGTTGTTTGCCAGAGCGAGTCTGAAATATTCTCAAGGAGAGTTCGAAGGAGCATGGGCCACAAACGAAGAAAGCAACAAAGGGATTAAATGACGAAATAAGAAGTACCTTTCCCTTTTCCTATTACATAAAAAACTCCGTAATGTCTCTGAAGGCAGCATAGGTTCCCAACATTTGGACAATGTCGCCACCTACCGACAAAACTATAAGCTACATGGGCAGTTTTAGAAAAAGAATTGTTCACCACTGCAAAGCACATATTCGATTATATTTTTTGTAGCTGAGGCATGTTCACATAATGTCCACTTTGTGTACAGTTCTATGCATTTTTAATGAGGCTCCACTCGCCGCTCAGTGCTGTGACAACAGACAGCAGCGCCCTCTGGCGACGAAATGAGCGCATCACGCGGTGAATAAAAGCACCATCATCCTCCTGCAACAGGAACGTCGTTGTGCTGGAGATAAGGGCATCCTCCCAGCTCTGTACTCTCATGACTACCGACTAGGGCCGCTCATTTACGCTTCGCGACGGGGGATAGAAGGACCGCATCATGGTTAAACACCGTCCCGAGAGAGACAGCTGGGGTGAGTGTACGTACAAAAACATTTCATATTTCACACAAAGGGTGGAAAGGATGCAGCGCTCCGGCTGTCATATGCTCGGTTTGTTTTCGTTTCGGGACATTGAGACCAAAGCTGTTCTATGCATTCTAATGTCTCGGCATCAGTAGGCTGTCGGTTATGGAAGAAAACACCCCGTGCTGCAGTTGGCCTCTGCAGGCACAACGTTCATTGAAAATAATATTTTTACCATTACATGTGATTGGTTTACAGAAAACGCTCTGCTGGGACAGCTTAGGCCTCCACAGCCAGCCCCCCCCAAAAATCACAATTTTATTCACAATGTTTACAGTTGCTGTGCAATTTTTCTGAATCCATGTGATGCCTTTGGGGGAAAATGTATCCGATCCTGCATCAGAAATTCCAAATCTGTATTGCCTTCGTTGCCCTGAGCTCCATCATCAGGGTTATAGTGGTTACCAGCATCCATCTCTGACATCACTTTAGAGTCCAGCCAGCTTGTGAGGGGGTAGAGGGAGAGGCCTGCGATAGAAACGAGGGGAAAAGATGAAAAACCGCTGCTGTTTGTCACATGAGAGTTGAGCCGCTCTGACCCACTTAATTCAGCTAATGACGTCTTTAGCAGTTTTAAGGGCAGGAGCAGCCTGATCAGGTCGTCTGCCGGGCCCTGGGAGGTGGCCCCCGCAGTGGGGAGCCAAACAGAGAAGAAGCGGAAACACGGTTGATCAAATGACTCCCTGTAGGTTCAAGTTGTTCGATGTCACGTCTTCTAACACGACCCAAAACGCCGCCTGTTACTTCGTTACTAGAGCTTCACGGGAGCTATGGCCAGACTTTAATTTCAAGTCACTTCCTGGAAGGCAAGATCACATTCTCCTGAAGCGCAGGCGGGGTGGTTGTGGTAGATAGCTACAGTGTCTTCCTTTGTAACTTTTTCCATCATGTAACAGCCACAAACATTCATGTATTTAATGTGAGTTTACACAATAGACCAAAGGAAAAGTGGTGCATATTATGTGATTACTATTTTTTTGCGTATGAAATTCAGAATAACTGTGGCGTGTGCATTTGTATTGAGCTCCCCTTACTCTGGTGCACATAAATAAAATCCGGTTTTACAATTACCTGCAGAAATGAACAAATTCGTAAAAAAAAAAAGTCCAGTGTTAAAAAAAAACAATATCTGAACCTACAATGCAACAGTTTAGCTCATTGATTTGGAATGGCCCAGTCAAAGCCCAAATCATTATGCAATTAATGATGTCAAATATGTTGTTTTCATACATGCTGTCTGAGTTATTTAAGAAGGATGGATGGTATGTAAACATGTTAGCCTCCATGCTTCTTGGAAACACTCAGAGCCGCTGCTCGGAAACCTTTCAGCCCGCGTGATCTCATTGAGCTCCGACAGATTGGACGTAACCAGTGGACTGATTCAGTATAATGAATATTATCGCTGGTAAAACCGGGGGTTTGTCTCTCCTGCCTTCTCACTTAATGGACTGCTCGGTCTGGCCCGTTATCACAGCAGAGAGAGAGACTGCTGGCTCTTCTAACAAGTTTCGCGGCAACGCTTTCTGGTCGCCTCGTCACGTTGAGCTCACCCCATCCTCTCCTCACATGCCTCTGATTTGTCCCTCAGGGTCTCTGAGTGACAAAAATGTCTACGAGTGGAGCTCAGAGGAAGAGGAGCCGGACGGACGAGCCCGGCCCATCCAGGTGCTGCTGGTCAAAGACGACCACACCTTTGAGTTGGACGAGGCGGCGCTGAGTCGGATCCTCCTGTCCGAGGAGGTCAGGGACCGCGAGGTGGTGGCCATCTCCGTGGCGGGGGCTTTCCGCAAGGGCAAGTCCTTCCTCATGGACTTCATGCTACGCTACATGTACAACCATGTAAGTGCGTGCGACTCCTTGTCGAAACGGTTAGAGGAAGCGTGTACAAGTAAATTCTGGCCTATCAAGGTTTACAAAATATCCCAAAGTGTTCTCCGATTGGTCTCCAGCCGCTCTGCTACCTTTACATCGTAGTTTATTTCAGAAATATTCACACCCATAATAGGGGTGGTATTATGTAAAATTGATGCGATAATATTATCCATTATCAAAAACACACCTGGAGTGTTGCTTCGACTCTTTCATGCATGTTTGAGAAATCCCTGAATCTCCTGTGGCAACCGTTCAGCTGTGCAAAACGCCTTGAGGGACCTAACTCCGCCTTCGAGACAAAGCTCCTCCTCCTCCCCCGGCGACGCTCACAATCAACACCTTCAGACTAGCCAGCAGCAATTAGCAAACACCTGGAGGAACTGCACATCTACTGAGCTCATTGTAGGAGCCGTTTCTCAGTGAAACGCTGGGGGGAAAAAAAACATTGTTAAAGGGTTAATAGAGACGGAGTTTCAGAAAGAACATGCGTTTTTAAAGAGACAGAGACCCAATTTCAAGGCATTAAGTTAATAAACAAAAAGTCTTTTGACTCATATTTGATATACATAGCATTTTTCTGACATCTGAAGTTAAAAATGTTGCTCTTGACTATGCGATAGAAAAATACATAATACTGCTCCTTTAAACTTTTTAACATTTTTTCATTGCACAACCACAAACCTTAAAGTGTTTTATTTGGATTTTATATCGTAGACCAACAAAGATTAGTGGAAAAATGTGAAGAGGATTAAAACGGGATTCTGGGTTTTCCTTTCTGAAAAGTGTGGCCTCGTTTGTAGGCCACACAAATGCAGGCCTACATGGCGGAAGCATCGTGCTGTGAAGACACTTTTCTTTAAGCTTTTCTAGAACCTGTTAGATAGGAACATTTTCAAATTTTACTTTATAAAGAAAAGTCTGAATGTTTTATTTTTATTTTTTGCATTGGTTTATCATATAGAATCCCAATAAAATCGGCTAATATCTGTTGTGGTAATGTAGCAAAACGTAGAAAATTCAAGTATGTATTTGTTCTCTGCCTATTGTAGTTTTTAGGGATGGGTTTAGGGTATATTTCATACTTATAGCCTCACCAGTTGTATGGGTACAATCTGTTCTTCTCAGATGTTCATTCCCAATCTAGTTTATAATTTTAGCTGCACATAAAGTTTGTTTTGTTGTTGGAATCTTTCCGAATTGAAGCAGCATGCCACTTGTCAGCAGATCAGGCATTATCCGACTAATAAATTGCCACGTTCTGTTGCTCAGTCATCTGAAGACTGGCTCGGAGACGCGAGCGAGCCTCTGACCGGCTTCTCCTGGAGGGGGGGCTCCGAGAGGGAAACCACCGGGATCCAGATCTGGAGCGAGGTCTTCCTGGTGGACAAACCAGACGGAAGGAAGGTCAGAATAAATTCCTTGACAAAACAACAAGGGACAAACAGGGACAGGCAAAGTAACATTTGTACAAAAACCTTCAAATAAATTAATTCTTATTGCAGTAGCATAATGGCACACCGGGGGAAAAGAAAAGGCTTTTTAATGTGCATGAATTTAGTGGGGAACTGAATCAGACGTTGAAGACACCTCTAATTAGTAAATCGTGAGTTCCCTGGGGGAAGAAATATGACGTGACACATAGGCCTGTTTCTCGGCTGGACAGGGACCCATATTTTTCTCGCTAATGAGAAGGATGACAAGGGAGGTAAAAAAAAAAAAAAAAAAAAATAGGCCGCAATACAGAATGGTTCACCAAGTCTCCATAACGACCATTAGACACCGCTTCGTGCTGGCGGTTGTTTGGGATTGATCCGTTTCTGTCCTACCTTCATATGTGGAGTTTACTAAGCTCTGCGGGCTGTTTAAGTCGAACTTTGTGGTTTGGTCAAATGAGACGAAGGTTGAGCAACAAACTGTGAAGGTAGGTCAAGTGTGAAACAAAGGATGACTGGGGAAAAGCACCACACACCTACTGTTGGGTGCGGTGGAGGATCTGTGATGCTGTGGGCCTGTTTCTCTTTCAACTACCATGGGAATGAACTATTTAAAAGATCAGGAGGTGATGAATGAAAATCTGCAAGACTTTAGTAGCGCTGCACCGATCTGATTAATATCTGCATCAGTCTTGATATACAAAAAAAAAGCGATATCAGAGACAATATGCCCGATCCATAAGGGCAGATGTATTCAGTCTAATTCTATTCTTTGTCCTCTGAGTGATGCCATACTTTATTATTTATTTTACATTATATTTAGAATTTCTAATTCCACTCTCTGAACTATTTGAAAGAAGGTCTGTTGTATTTTTTGTACATGTTTGACAAAGCTTGTGAAGCTATTGGTGGTTGTAAACGTGCTGTATTAGTGCAGAGTCGGCACATAAATTTGTAATTCAGTAATTTTATGTCTGTTTTGAAAGAACAAAGAACAATTTTCAGTCAATTCCTGTCTGTGTTTCTGTGTCAGATCGGTATCGGCTGATACTAAACCTCGGATACCTGTATCGGTATTGGAAGTGAAAAAAGTGGATCGGTGCATCTCTAGTCTCTACCAGTGGACTGAAAAAGGGGCAGTATTACATCTTAGCAGGGACAGCAGAACATTTAATTGAAAAAGTATTAGGCCACCTCTCCAAATCATTGAACTCAAGCGCTTTAACCACTCCGAGACCCAGAGGTGCATGAAAAACACAAACAAGAAATTCAGACTGCTTCTGCAAACCTTTGAGAAAGAATAGGTCACTCTCAGGAGCATTAGGAACTCAGACATGGAGGAAATTAGAGTGTGGGAAAATCGCATGCTGACCAGTGTGTAGAAGTCAACAACTATGTGCCCTGTGAGTGGATAACTACAGACCTCCACGCTTCACATGGGTTTCAGATTAGTCCAAGAACACTGCTTGGGTTTCCACGGTTACACATCTCCAAAGACGTAGGACGGAGTGGTGTAAAGTCTCCAACACCGGACTCTAGTGTAGTAGGGATTTGTACTTTGGAGTGATAATTCCTATTTCCCTGTCAGACTAGCTAATGGATTAGGCAATGTTCAATAGTCGCCATGAAAACGGTACTTTAGGCTACGCCTGAAAACTGCTGGTATTTTTAGATGCTGTTTGGGGAAAAAGTTCCACATTTAGATGGTACTGCCAAGACACCTTGAATCAGCTGTAGTAGTCATGCCAGGCCACTAGATGGCGTTGTGATTTTATCATTTCATCAAACGTGCAAGCGTTTTTGACTTTTGATCTTCCACGCACTACCTCCCACCTCTTGAAAAAATCCTGTCTCTGCTGAAAGAAGTGCTCGTTACACATTATCGAAAATTGTGTCAACCTAACAGGCTAATTAGCACAGGACAATGCAATATGAACCATTGTTTTTGTTGTTGTCTGCCTGTGTATGCGCAGAATGTGGGCCTGTGTATGCTTCAGCTGTGCATTCTGCGTATCTGTGATTCAACACATCCGGGGGGATTGTTACAGAAAAGTTTCACTCTAAGACCTGGTTTATACATGTGCCGGTGCGAGAGACTCCGGTCTTCCTTGAAAATGATCACAACAAAAATATTAGAGTTTAACTGAAGCGTCGAGGGAGACTTGTGGTGTTTGTTTCTTAGGTACTGGTCTCCATCCCTTAATTCCCATCAGAGCTACCATTAATGCATGGGGAGCCATTCTGGAGAATTTTAGTCTTCACGCTGAAGGAACAGTTTGGAGGTGGCCCATTTAGTACCAACTTGTTACTAAATGGATGGATGGACAATCTTTCTTGGTATAACCTCAACTTGATACAACCCCATGAGAATCAGTCAGAACAGAAACTGAGAACCAGGCTGTAGTGTCCAACATCAATGTCTGACCTCGTCAATGCTTTCCTGGAAAAATGGTCAGATATTATTCCCCCTAAGCACACCTCTAAACCTTCCCAGAAGAGTTTGAGCTGTGTCAATAATTGTAACACAGGATAGTTTTTTCCCCCATGGAATACATTGGATTTTCTAAAATTGTCCATTGAGATTTACACTAAGTTATTTGAAGGTTTTGGGTTTTTGTTTTCCCACATCTGTGAGTGTGGAAAACATTCAGGCGCACAAACGGGTCAGTTTCTTTTGACGCAGGTCGCCGTGTTGCTGATGGACACGCAGGGCACGTTCGACAGCCAATCCACGCTGAGGGACTCGGCCACCGTGTTCGCCCTGAGCACCATGATCAGCTCCATGCAGGTACCGCAGTTTGGTCCCATCTGAGCACACCGCCTTGCAGGTCCACAGGAAGCAGCTGAACAGCTGTACCCTGAATAAAAATTTAAAAAAAAGGAAAACCTCATACTGTTTTCTCTCTTGCTCTGACACAACAGCATTTAAAAAAAGCATATCAATATTGTAAGGAGACTGTCTCTTCTAGGTTTACAATATATCACAGAATGTACAAGAGGATGATCTCCAGCACTTACAGGTAAAAAAAAAACCCAAAGCATTACACGCCAATACATTATCACTCGAAAATTAGCATTTCTATTGAAATTGAATAGGAGCATGGTTTCTCATCAGCTAAACTCAGACTTTATTGGTAACATAAAGTGTGGAGCTGAAATTAAATATCTTAGATCATTATTGACGACGTGTTTATCGTTTCAGCTTTTCACCGAGTATGGAAGACTAGCGATGGAGGAGACGTTCCTTAAACCCTTCCAGGTATTAAATGTGTTTCTGTGTCGCTTGTTTCCCATTAAACAAACTTACACACGATTAAACATATTTGGTTTTTGTATTTTAAGCAATAATTCAGACGCTACATGCTAAAATAGCGTTGAAAGAGAACGGTCGTTTTAAATATGGCCCTGTTGTGCATAAAGGTTTACTTCCTCTTCCAGTCCCTGATTTTCCTGGTTCGGGACTGGAGCTTTCCATACGAGTTTCCTTATGGACAGGAGGGCGGCATGAAGTTCCTGGAGAAGAGACTGAAGGTCAGTCATTTCTGATTTCACAGAAGCATTTTTTTGCTGGTTCACTGTCTTGATTACAAATTTGCAAGTGCATGTCAATAAATTGGAATATCATCAAAAGTTTCATTTATTTCAGTTATTTATTCAGCAATTGAAACATGTATTTCTCTCAATTATGTTGATTGCAACATACAGGTAATTGTAAAAAAAAAAATGTCTTTTTTTGTAAATTTTTATTTACAATAAAAAACAAACAAAAAAAATGTTTGAAGGTCCAAATACTATATGTTCTGGCCCATGAAGTCTCTGCTGACTGTTGCTCGACAAAAAGTCGCAGACGCCCTAAATGATCAGGGTAAGCTGTCTCTTCACCAAGACCTGACCTGTGTTTGGGCATGTTATTGGAAAGTTAAATGGAAGAAAAAAGTACAAAGTACAGTACAAACCCGTGCACCGACAGCAAAGCTGTCAGCAGCCGTGACAGGATTTTTATTCGATTATTTATGATTTTAATATTGGTTTTAGGAAATATTTAGATTTTCTTAGAAACAACTCGTTGTTCGCAACGAGTTGACTCTCCTTAAACCTGGAAGGGTTTGAAAATAATTAGAAATGAACTCGAGATTGTCGACTCCGCTTGGGATGAAGCCGTTTGGTTTAGATAACACGAGCGAAATGAATTCCTGAAATAAATCATCGTTTCGATGACACTCTGCTTTGTTGAAACGAGCTTGTTGCTGATAAGGTTGGGTTAATTAAAATTAGGGCGTAGAACCAGAACCGTGTGCTTCTGCTGCAGATCTCAGAGAACCAGCACGAAGAGCTGCAGAACGTGCGTAAACACATCCACTCCTGCTTCACCAACATCTCCTGCTTCCTGATGCCTCATCCGGGCCTCAAAGTGGCCACCAACCCTCACTTTGACGGAAGAATTAAAGGTACATCGTCCTTTCTCACCAGTTCAGGGTTTGTTTGTTTTTAATCAGTGATCAGCCAGGAAATTGCAATTGGTGCATTCCGACTTGGAAGGCGTCCACTGTGAGAAGTGTCGTAACTACGGGAGAGGATTAGGGTTGCTAGGAAGAAACACGTCAACTCTAATCTCAGAATTTTGCATCTTTTTCTTCTCAAAAATTTTGATTTGAATCTCCATATTTTGGTTATAAAATAGCCCAAAAAATGAATAAATAAATGAATAAAATCGGTCTGTTGCCCTTTAAGTGTTATAACATAGTTATAACATTAGGAGTCGTCGGTGAGCCGTTCGAGTGTTTTCACCACCGTTAAATGTTTTCATTTCTCTACTTCAATAAGGCAGTGAATTATGATTTAACGCAGTTAAAACATTCCTTCCTACACACAGAATCTTGGATAATAAGAGTTAGAACAACTTCGCCTGCCATGATGACAAATTTTTCTGGATGATAAATTGTCAGGGATATGATTGTGCTAAAAATGCTGGGTTATTTTTTTAGACCATTTCCGAGTAATGTATCGATAGTGGGTAATTATCGACTGATAAACTTTCATTTTGCACCGAACACTCCCCATTGCAACAGCGCAACTTTTTAAACATCCAAAATAAAACACAATGGACACAATGGTAAGTAAATGAAACTCTTGCCAGATTATAATACAAACCGTTTGTTCTTCTCCAGAGATTGACGGTGAGTTCATCAACAACCTGAAGATCCTGGTGCCCTGGATCCTCAGCCCGCGCAACATCGACGTGAAGGAGATCAACGGCAGCAACATCACCTGCAGAGGCCTGCTGGAGTACTTCAAGGTCAGAACCAGTCAGTCGAGTGACGACCAGAGCATGTTGGTTTGTATTTTATGTATGAAACGTTTCCTTACCTCCAACGTCTTTATTCCTCGTGCTTCAGGCATACATTAAAATATACCAGGGTGAAGAGTTGCCACATCCAAAGTCGATGCTGCAGGTACTTTTCAATGCGCTCGTTTTGTGTGGATTGTGGGGTCTGCAACCCGTATAATTGAGAGAGCCGTTTTGTCTAACTAAATAAAACTTGCTCAGAGCCGCAAATGTTACGTGATCTTTTTGAAAAAAATGCCGGTTGTAATTTTTTGATAAATGTGAGCGAAAAAAATTTGTTCTCGTGTGTAAAGAACATCCCCCCCGTTTTTAAAGTAAAGTTAAAAAATATATATATATGTTACCAGTTGTTTCATAGTCACTATATTGTAGGAAAATCGGGGTGATTATTATAATCAAAAAATGTATTTGTTATTATGTTCACATTTAAGAAAAATGTTGTTGAAGATTCAAAGAACCGCAAGGTTGGAGATCCCTGGTCTAATTACACGTTCTCTAGATTTTCTGAGTTTTGGGGGGGGTTTTATTGCATTGTGCCACATCTTGTGTTTCACTGTGAAATCTGTGCTTTCGTTCAGGCCACAGCAGAGGCCAACAACTTAGCAGCAGTCGCAGCGGCGAAGGATCTGTACAACAAAAAAATGGAGGAGGTCGGTGGAAACAAGCAGCAAGAGCAAACACGAGCGCCAATTTCCCAACTTCCTTTCCCATTAATCGCCCTTCCTCTCTCCCCTCAGGTCTGCGGGGGCGACCGGCCCTTCCTGGCCCCCAGCGAGCTGCAAAACCGACACGGGGCCATCAGGGAGGAGGCCCTGCAGCTCTTCCGCGGCGTCAAGAAGATGGGCGGCGAGGAGTTCAGCCGCCGCTACCTGCAGCAGCTGGAGGGCGAGATCGACGAGGTGTTCGTCCAGTACATCAAGCACAACGACTCCAAGAACATTTTCCACGCTGCGCGCACGCCGGCCACGCTTTTCGTGGTCATCTTCGTCATGTACGTGGCGGCGGGCATCACGGGCTTTGTGGGCGTGGACATCATCGCCAGCCTGTGCAACATGATCCTGGGCCTGGCGCTGATCACGCTCTGCACCTGGGCCTACATCCGCTACTCCGGGGAGTACAGGGAACTGGGCGCCGTCATCGACCAGGTGGCCGGGGCGCTTTGGGACCAGGTAGGTGCACTCACCCCTCTGAGCGGGGCTCTACCAAGGTGTGGGAACCCGTTTTGGTGTCCGGTCCACTGAAGAATGATTCCTTTCTGATGCAAATAACAGTGAATTAATAGGTTGTTCTACATATAATTGGGTGAGAACTGATGATGCCAGCTAATCATGGTAGGTTTAATATGTCCCTTGGCCAGTAGCTCCATGTTGATCCCATCCCCCCCAAAATAAAATTGTATAACTTCATAATTTTAAATGCTGGAGTATTGCTTATGTTCATATTGGACTGTTATATAAAGTGCAAAGTCAGCAAATTATGAATTTATAAAAAAAATAATAAAATTAAATCTGTGTCCCATGTCCCCTAAAAAATGGAGCCCTGGGCTACTGCCCCTTTCTAAAGTCTGGACACCATCTAAATAAAAAAATTTTCTAAGCAATTCACAATCAAATTTGTTGATTGTTCCATATAGATCCAATTTGTGATGAAGACTTAAAACAACAACAACAAAGATTCATATTTTAAGCTACATTTTGACTGAGATATTTGTTGTGTTTTGCCAAGGAAAGAAATTAATTACAGGTTTTTTAGATTATTCATTTGTGGTGAGTAAAAAAAAAAAACAAAAAACATCATCAGCAAACACACAGCTTATATCCACTAGGCGGCAATAAATCCTACATGGGATTCGGTGCACATGATTCTGTGAAAATGGTGGAAAGGAAGAATGGAAATAAAGAAACAAAACGAGGAAAGAAAACGCAGGTGAAAGGAAAGTGAGAAAGGAACAGAGCAGAGGAAAGACAGGAAGGACACAAAAAGGAAAAGAAGGAAAGGCTACAAGCAGAGATTGAAAGGAAGGAAATGTGGGAAGAGAGAAAGGAGGGGAGTAAAGGGAATAAAGTCTGTAAAATACTAATGTTTTTCCATACGTTAATTTTCCCTTTTTTATATTTTACAACCAGATTACGTTCCTCGTCACTGTTGTTGATGAATCTGTGTCTTAAGTTTTGTATCTCGTCCACTTACTTCACGTGTGCTTATTTCTCTTAATGCCTCTGCAGGGGAGCACGAACGAGGTGAGTTTTTCCCGAAGAGCCACGAGAGCCAAAGCATCTTGCTTACCAAACGATGACTCGCGTTTGTGTCTGCTTTTATTTTTCCTAAATTAGCATAGGTAATCAAGTCCTCTCTTGTTGCTCCGTGAACATGCCTTGCCTTGCGCAGCTATGCGCCCCCATGCCACAGCTGATGCTGGCTTTTACACCGTCTGCTGATAACGAGCCGGATGGCATCTCTTCTCCTCGGCTCGGCGGATGGAGGCTTTCTCACTTCTCCTACGAAGGAGTTGGGGAAATAAAAAGGAAAATGACGAGTAGTTGTTACATGTTTTACGTGTAAAAGTGTAGCTTTTGCTCCGATGCCACAAAATAAAATCAACACGCGTCATTCTGACAAATGAAAAATGGTGGTAGCAGCATTATGGTGTGGGAATTTCCTGGAAGAAAACAGGCTAAAGGCTGTAAAAAAAATAAATAATTTGAATCTGGGGTGGAGGTTTGTCTTCCTGCAGATAAGTGGCCTAAAACATCCAGCCGATGGTTTATATCAAAGCGTAATCATGTGTTAGAATGGTCTAGTCAAAGGCCAGACCTAAATCTAATTGGGTATCTAATTAATCTGACTGGTTTTGAAATATTTTGCAAAAATTTCTTGATGTGGTTGTGATGACCAATCATGCAAAAAATAATACAAAGAAAACATATAAGATTGTAAAATCAAAATGTTAAAAGGTTAATGGAGTGAGAATACTTTTGTAACACAATGCATGCTGCATCTTTATTGCTGGACAATAAATTGTTTCAGTAAACACCAATTCTGAGACCATTTTCAACTAATGCATTGATAAAGTCAATAAACTATCATTTCCAAATAACATTTAACAGTGGAACTGAAGGACATTTTAAATATCTCAAATAATTACACAAAACAACTCTAATAGTAACTACAATTGATTATGAAGACTCAACAAAACTGAATTTCACTTGAAAACATATTCACTATTTTTGGCCCAGAAAGGAAAAGCAGGCAAACTGCCAGTTAAGACTTTTGTAAAATTAAAATTAAAAAAAGTGCAAACTAACCACACTTTCAAATGTTCGACACTTTTCAAAATGGCGACTCTTCAGAAACATTAAAAGGCATCTGTATAAAGCTTAAGCAAGCTACACACACAAAGTATGCAAATGGAAATTATTGCTCTCGTTTTCAATTTACTATTTATGTCAGGCAAACTAAAGATCAACATGTAATTAGACAGTTGACGCGGTATTTTAGGAAAATATCGGTCCGTCTGCCTAGCTAACCTAGCTAAGGAAGGCAGGAGAAGCCTTCCTTAGCTTCTCCTAAGCTAGCATCTCGAGCTTAAACGTGGAAGTAAATAAATTATTTGCGTTCATGTCACTAGCTCTGCTGTCAAGCCAAGATGTCGGTGATTTCTGAATAAGACAACAAGTACTAACTGTTCATTTACCTTCCTCAGGCTCTGCACAAGCTGTACAATGTAGCGGCCAATCACCGGCACCTGTACCACCACGCTTTCCCCGGAGCGCACGCGGAGGCCGCCGCCGCCGAGGAGGAGCGGGACAAGAAGAAGGACTGATGACGACGCAGCAGGGACTCTGTTTTGTTTGTTTGGGATGGACATCCTCACCCCGTCGGGCACTTCTTTATTCTGGCGACGGCGGCTGCTGCTGCGGCCAACAAATCCAGTCACTACTTTAATCCTTATATTGAACTTTACAACGTTCGTGCATCAGAAATGTCGGAGCGCCGCCGCGCTCGTGGGCGTCAGTCGTCGCGTGGGCGCCAGTCTTTCACCTTTTTTTTTTGTCTCTGGGCACAGAGCTGGAGGAGACCTCCGAGTCTGCTGTTTATGTCACATCACACGAGATTTCTCAGTCGTTTAATGCCGGGGCAATTCTTCTTTACCCCGCCCCCCCCACGCGCTCCCAAAGTGTCGCCGACTTTGTTGAAATAACCTCTCGTGACAAACGTTTAGGGTTTCGTGCTGTTTATATCTAATATCTGCAAAAGGCCAAATTATGTACAGTGTGTTGAATAATGAAGCAGCATTATCTGCATGTTGGTGTTTCTCATCTTTAAGCTCAGAATTCAGGTATACTTTTTAAAAGATTATATCTATATGTTTCAACGGTTGTGACAAAGTGGTATTGTGCCATAAAATGTAAATGTTTTGTCTTTTTCTTTTTCTTTTTTTTTTGTACGTCTGTGTCAGCCTGGGTAAATCCAGACACACAAAGGTACTAGTTGGAGGCAATGCAGTGCCTTGCAGATTTTGGTCATGTTGGAGCCACAAACTTCAATGTATTTTACTGGGACTTTCTATCATTTTTTATTATTCAGCTGCATTGCATTTCCCCCCTCTTTTCTTGGCAGAATAAATGAAGAAAATTCTTGAAGATCAATTCTTTTAATTTGCCACACTGATTGTCAAATATATTGGGAAATGACTTTGACTAGGCCCCTCTATTTACATCATTATGTTATTGTGTTGAATAGCCGACCTGCTAAAAGGTGAAATTCAGTTTCCAGTCTTATAGCTTCTGTTCTGAAATTTTCTTTAGGGATTAATAACATGTTTATATATTTTTTTTCATTGTATTGTGTTGAATCAGCTCTCAGTCTCCCATACCCTGCTGGAGAAAAGCAACCCCACAGCATGATGTTGCCACCACCGTGCATCCTATCGCCTTGGGCTTTTCCATAACTTACTCCCAACACATGATTTCCTGTTGAGTGAAACATTTTAACTTTTAGTGCACGACTTGCTGTATTTGTTTATTTTTAGCTGGCATAAGATGCAACCTTTTCCTCCCACTTAACAATTTACGCTTTACACTCCCACTTTACGCTTTTTTTATTTATTTTATTTTATTTTTTTGCTACTTCATCATAAAAAAAATACAACCCAATTGAAGAAGGTGGTTCTAAACATGACAAAAAGCGGAAAAGTTTCAGGTGGAAACTTTTGCAAGGCACTGAGTGTTTGAAAACGCTCCAAGAGAATTTGAGGCGTTTCCACGCAGGCCCGGTTTCTAGTTCCCAGGACACGACTGGCATCATCATCATTATCATCACCTCATCTTTTTATTCTTGCTTGCCGCTTCGCATTTGTGCAGCGTCTCTCCTTTACTCCCCCCGCCACGTGATCCAGCAGTGCAAACGTGTGTTTGGCTTTTGAAGTCGCGAGGTTGTGTACGTGCGCGTGTACCTTCTGTCGTGACAAAGAGGAGGCCGGCGGACCCATTGTTCCGTCTCTCGCTGAACGTTCCAGCAAATCCCAGGAATGTAGCTGTTCTGCGGCCGCAGAGGAATCAAAGCTGGATGTCGCCGGGCGTGGCCGCGGGCCCGGCTTCGGGGAAAAGGCTCCTCATTCCAGATCTCATCCGTCATCTCAGCACGCGCAACTCGAGCCCTCCGAGCGAAGAATGCAACGTCGCGAGGAGCTTCGAGCTCACGTTCGTCGTAAACACAAAGCTTTTGATGGTGACAGACTTTTTTTTGTTTTTTTTGGCTGTGTGGATGCTTTGAGTTCACATCTTGGTTTCTACGGTCTTCCGCGGGGTGTAATCAGCACCAAGGAGGCTTTCAATCGAATCGTTGCACTTCTTAAAAATTCCGTACGTCGACTATTCTTTTTCTCCGAGTCAAAGTCGTTTCGTTTGTTTCGAATGAAGGGAAAACAAAAACGCTTTTAATGGTTTTCGTTTACCTACACCGTTCCTCCTCCACGCTTAAATGTTAAAGTGTTAAATGAGTCGACATCTTTCAAACTAGCTGTTTGGCTTCGGCACACTGCAGAGTTTAGTCACAAAGGCATAAATAAAGTTGGACCAAATTGATGAAAACAAACCTTTCAGATGTGATTTTTTTTAAATAGAATAATTTTAAGAATAGATTTCAAACGCAGCACCCTCATATAGATGAGGATGGTAAAGCACATTTGACACCCGATTAAAAAATGCATAAATCTGCTATTTATTTAGGGGGTCTAGTGATTTATCTGAGCAGATTGTTTTAATTTTACTTAAAATTAAAAAACTTAAATTACTTTAAATTTATAGCGGATTTTCTCTAATCCACACAGACAAAAGTGTATACACAAACGTCAGGGACTTTGCAACAACTAATGGAGAGATACATTTTTGTCCTCCATCCATCAATCTTCCATTGTCCCTTACTGGGGTCAGGAGGTGCTGTTTCCTATCTCCAGTTTACGTTCCAGGCGAGAGGTGGGGTCACCCTGGACAGGTCGCAGGGCAATACAGAGACACAAAAGACAAACAACCATGCACACTCGCACTCAGGGAGAATTTAGAGAGGCCAATTAACCTGACAGTCATGTTTTTGAACTGTGGGAGGAAGCTGGAGTACCTGGAGAGAACCCACCATGCACAGGGAGAACATGCAAACTCCATGCAGAAAGACCAGGGCCGGGAATTGAACCCAGAATCTTCTTGCTGGAAGGCAACAGCTCTACCAACTGCACCACTGTGCATCCCCATTTTTGCCCCCAATGCCAACTAATTCATTTCTAGAGTTGTAAAACCCTTTCAAAAAACGATGACGCGGCAAAAAAATGATACTTTAAACTGCTATTTAAAACTGGTGTGTTCCATTGGATTAATGTTCAACAATAACCAGATCCACCACTTTCTCAAACCAGCTGCCTGTTGAAATGCTGAAGTGATGTCATCACTTACAATTGATTTTATTATGTTTATATTCAACTAAATTCAAAATCCAAGAGTAGCACAAACACACAAAAAATGACGCCCTTTAAGGACACTTCTGCATACTGGACAAGTCAAATAAGGCACTTGGGTACTCAAAGCTGATTTTGGAAAAAAGATCAAACAGCCCAACGTTAAGTTTCTGCAACGGCCATGACTCAAACACAATTGACAAACTGTTTAAAAATCGCCTCTCTATCAGAAAACCCAACTAAAAACAGTGGTGGTCAAATATCTCACTGGTAGCTTGTTGGTGGCAACGAAAGAATTACCTTTAGTGCAACCTGTTGAGGAATTTTAAACTTGACGATAGAAATGAATGTATGTGAGCCTGAATGTAAAGTGAGAAAATCCACAACAGATTGTCATCGAATTCCTGCTCTTAAAATGGATCAAAGTTGCACAGCTTCACAGTCTGCTTCGGAAAGATATATTGATGACCTTTGTGAACAAGCGAGACCTTTACCTAGATTACTAAAAACATTTTTTTTTTTTTTACGTCAGTCTTCTTCAGTGCATACAAAATTATTTCTGATCATCCCAAAACACGAGGCTTGGGAACTTACCCTAAAGTCACCCAAAACATCCGTTCCATAAACAAATGAGACAAAAGATCCACAGCGGTTGCAGTTAAGTGCTCCTTTTTGGCAAACTTTATATCATTTAGACAGAGGATATGATAAAAATGTCCAGTAGCTTATTTTTTGTTTTATGAAACAGAAAACCAGGAATCTTCCCGATTTGTAGTAACGTCATGCAAGCTGAACGACAGCGTCAATTGTGTTTACAAAGTTTCATAAATCACACAAACATTTGGATTGTCTTTAGTGTACAGAACGTCAGAAAACAAGAGCGATGCATATGTTTACTTACTTTATGGAGTATTGTTTTAGTTTATGATGGTTACAAAAGAAAAAAAAATAGTGTTTAAATAAAAGAAGCTGCCAGGTCATTTTTTTTTGCAGGGACAAAAAAAAAAAAAAAAAGACGGATTAGGTGATATCGGCATGATATGAGCAGATTTTATTAAAGGCACGGTCCTAGGATGTATCGCATCAAATATCCAGACTTTCAGACTTGGTGCTTCTAACTCCTTAAAAAAAAAGAAGAAAGGAATAATGGCACCATCATTCACGTCTCAGGTTGCTGGTTCTAAATGCAACAAGCAGCTTCCACATTCTAGTGTTTTTCTTTTCCAGTCATTCATAAAGTGAGCATCACTTGAGCTGATTCTCCCTCTTACTTCGGTCAGGAAGTGTTTCGACTTCTTGGCCGACATATATATATATATATTTGGATCGAGCAAAAAGGCACGGATGTTTTCGGGGTGTTTTTTTTGGTAAGGAAGCAATTTACGAGTCAATCTCGACATCAAAGGCAAAAACATGGACCGCTCCCCAAACTGTCGTGACCTCGGCGGAAGGTGTTCCTCGTCGCGCAGCAGAACCTCCGTCACATTTTCCCGCTGTAGTTCTTGTTGGGCTGCTGGCTGTACCACTGCTGCCGCTGTTTGCGGGCCTCCAGCTCCGACAGCAGCGCCTGGCGGTACGCCTCGTACAACTTGACGATTTGCTCCAGCTCCTTCATGAACAGCAGCTTCAGCATGCCCTGATACGTGTCCAGGTCGGCCAGCTGGAACAGCTCCCACTTCAAGATGTGGTCGTATCTGAAGAGAAGGGAGGGGAAAAGAAGGAAGCGTTAAAACGTTTTAGTATAGATGGCTTGTTATGAGCGCGGGAAGGGATGCAAATTTTACAATTTGCTCCGGGTTTCTGCAAGTCTTCCCAGCACAAATCTAAGATTTTTAAGATCTTTTTAAGAAAGTTGAGAATGAAATTTAAGACCAGGAAAAATGACAAACGTACAAAAGAAAAGCGTATATTTTATAGAGCAGTAGTGGTAAGCTTTTTTGTTTTTGCACACAATAAATATAGCATCACACAGGTTGGCAACAGAAGTGAACCAATAGTGAAGACAAACGTTTTCTAGCAAACTTGCTGATAAATGTAAGCTTGTTCATGAGACACAGAAAGCTAAAAAGATCTTATTTAAAAAATATTTGTTTTAATCTAGTGCGAGTAAGCTAGCTAGCCTATTTGCTAACTTGCCTTTGTTTTAATTTAATGCAAACACACCATCTAGCTTTAAAAGGTACTTAAGCAGCTAAGAAGTTACAAAATTTGATTAAGACGTCTGCAAGCAACTCAAACGCTTGCCTGACAGAAAAGAGAAAAAAATAAACCACATAGAATATATTTAAAAACTGTGATTAAGTTTAAGGTCAACCTGATTAAAGTTGACCTTAAATCAACTTAAAATGTACGCATATTTTAATTTCTTTTTCTAATTAATACAAGACTTTTTAAGGATTCAGACACGCCGTGTTATTTAAGACAAAATAATTTCTGATTATTCTCAATTTCAGTTAAATTAAAAAAAAACTGTCTTTTCTTACATTTTTGTTTTAATTTAGCAAATAAACTAATCACAATAAAAATCTGGGGCCAGGTTCACTATAGCAACCTAAACAGGCATCGAGATAAAGAACAACAAGTTGGCAACCTGCCTGCTAACGCCACAGTCTGTACTCACTTAAGGGGTGCGCGGGCGTACACCTGCAGCCAGTCTGGGATCTCAGCCGTGTGGTACGGGTTAGCCGGCACCAGCACCGGCTGGTTCCTTTCCGCTTGCCGTGGCTCATAGGTCACAGGGGGCGGCGGCGGCTGATCGTAGCGAGGCACACTGAAGAGAATCATTTGTGTCACGAACAGTAAATAATTTATGGAATCGGCCTATGTTGTTGTAAATAAGTAGCAACTATATAAATGAAAGATCCAAAACCCACCAAAAATATTCCAAGGCCATGGGTGGCTACAGGTGGTTTGACTCTTGAACACACTTCAGACTTGATTGTTTGGAAAATATGTTGTTCATTTCTCAGAAAAATAAATAGGCGAAATAATAACTCAAAATTTCTTACAACCTGGATGTAAGGAGGTGTTAACTTAATAAGGTCGTACAAGTTCAAGAAGAGCATTTAAGGAACAAACCACTTGTTGCTGCCTACTACCTTTTCTAGGAGTAGTTTTTACTTTTTAATCTTATGAGATTGTAACATGAGTCAAAAAAAATCATTAAAAAAAAAAAAAAAAAACATTTGACAAATCAAACAACATCTCAACATCTTAATATCTTGAATTAATGAGAGGTTCTAAAAGTTATCAAATAATCGCAACAACTCCAAACACTAAATTATATTACAGATTTAGGTTCCAAGCTAATTTAAGTGTATTCTAACTGCCTGAAGAGAAAGCTAAATTGATAGAACTTAATGATTTACAAAAAATTCAACATAAATGGCTACAGAAGTTGGAAATATGTTACTATAGGATTACCTTGGGGCACATGGATGTCGATACTGTGCTCTTTCGTTTATGTGATCCATATAATAGACCCCAAACTCAGCGGACTCCACTTTCTCCCAGCCCGGAGGGAGCCCCTCCCTCTCCAGAGGGTGGCTCCAGTGTGTAGTGTTGGTGTTGTGGTCGATGTAGTACTTCCTGCCGCGGATGGTCCAGTCGACGGTCCAGCCGGCCGGAAGGGGGACGTCTTCTCCGGTCAGGCTGGAGAGGTTCCCTAGAGACTTGGCCTGTATCCGACCTATGCCTGAGGAAAACAAACGTTTCTGGCTGAAGTGGCAGAGACATCCGAGCAAATGTGCAGCACAGCAGCTGTCAGCTAACAGCACTTCTGGGAAAAAAGGAGATATTTAAAAATGTCTTCCTGACTTGTGTGGGAAAGTGTCACTTAAAAGGAAAGGAATGTGCCATTGCTGAAAAGGTCGTCTAATGGGGCAACTGAACATACAGCAGGGTAAGATAAGGAGGCTGAGAATCGCTGCTCAAGGCAAGATGAATGCAGTTTGAAAGTAAAACTGAACGTGGGCAGAGTAGTAAATCATTTTGACTGATGTGACAAATCCTCCAACTGTGAATGTCGGAGGAATAGAAGGAAATGGGAGTGTTTTACGTTTGGGCAGGAAGTCAGCAGTCTCTCCAACACCAGCCAGACGCACACAAGAACAAAAAGCTAAACCTCCCAAAAGCTTTCTGCAAGCTGTCAGCTTCCTAAAAGCTACTTTTATTAGCCGCCAGCTGTGCGAACTAGTATCAGGAGTTTGGGACTGGCGAGCGAGCCAGGAGCAGGGCTCGAAAATTCTGAAGAAGTTAAGGGAATTAAAAAGGAAATTCAGGAAAATGGCAGCTAAAGTCGGATAAATTCTGCATGAGAGTGACAGCAGCAGGGCAACAGAGCTAGAGCTCAGTGCCAGAAGGAATGGAATGTGCTTCTGCTCCAAAGAAGTGTACTCTTAGTCCTCTTTCTTCACCTCATCATCATACTTAACTTTTGTTTTTTTCTTTCCTTCTTGAGGTGAAGACTCACTATGCAGGATCACAGTTATGCAACGACTACAAACATTCGAAACACAAAGTAGTGTGATGATATGAATCGGAAAGAAAATTAAACATTAATATTTTCTTAACAGATAAAATGTGACCAGAACTTCCACGTTTGTCGAGTCCCTTGTCTGATGCAACCTGTACATTTTAGTTTTGCCTCAACAATGTCGCTATTTCATAAACGTCAGATTTGATAGTTAGCATTTTCACACCTGAGATGTTGATTATTGCAGCTCCTCTGTTACTTTTTGATCCATTGCATGAAATCCCAATAAAATACATTCAAGTTTTGTAGTTGGCATAAAATGCAAGAACAACAGTTAAAGGACAATACTTTGGCCAGGTACTGTAATTCTAGTGCATGAAGACTTTTTGTCATAAATTAACATACAAGTTTTATAGTAATTGACTGTTGATGCGTAAACCAACTTCAAAATCAATTTCTAGCATCTAACATCGCCCTGGCAGTCAGAAGGATTGTTTTTTTTTAAAGGGGCAGTACTTTCTAAAATGATTTTTGTTAGCTTTATATCATGTTATAATGTTATTCCCTAATCAAAAACATACCTGTTGCTTTGAGTCCTTCAGGCATGCTTGCAAAATTATTTGCTACCTCCATTCGGGGTTGCCTAAATGCTTGCTTTCACCAAGCACCTTTTCCCACTCTGCTCCTTCAGTCACCTTCAGTCTAGCAGCCGCAGCAATTAGGAAACACCTGGTGGAAGTGCTCAGCTGCTGAGCTCATCACACTCAGTACTTCTCAGTGAAACGTTTCGAAGAACATTTGTAAACAGCTTAACGAGGAAAATGTTGTAACGACTTCCTGAAGGCAAATTTCTTTTAAGTGATGTTTGATAAATAAAGTTGAAGATACCATGGTTATTTGATTATGCTATAAAAAAGTAGCAATATGTGCCTGGAATACACATAACAGTGCTGTTCTAAAACGCTTAGGTATTAATTAAATGTCACAAAACTGGACCATCGTTTAACGATTTGTAATGACTTAATTTTTCCATCAACACACCTGGAGTTAATTTTGCTGTCAGGATTGCTATCTGTTGCATTGCTGGCCGAAAACAAAGTTCCCACTAATTAATTTGTATGAGTTGTAAGCTGTTTGGAAAAAACTAGAGGAAAACCAGAAACTGGTATCACCCATTAAAATCCTGATTGGTGCGGCAGGTCTGGGTTTAGGTTCTGATCATATTCTGTAACTCTGTTGCTACATGCCATTTCTCTCTTGACCCTCTCTCTCGTATCTCTTGTCATGAATAGATTAAAAGTTACTGGAGCTCAAAATGTACAAAAAAATGTAAAAAATAAGGATATAGTGAATATTGGATGAGCTATAATTAGATCTGCAAAACATATCGAACTGCTACTACAAAATAGCAATTCGATAAGCAATGAAAAGATTTGTAGACATTTATTTGGTAAGATAGGATAAGAAAGTGTGAGGAAGAGGAGGCTGTTAAGCTGGAAATTCAATATTAAGCTCTTTTCCTGGTCAGTGAATGCATCACATGAGTGCTGCAAAAGATGGAGACTTTCAGCAGATAACAGGAAGCCTGAACAGCGAAACCACTGCTTTAGTCGGACGAGGTAACTGAGCTACATCCTAACGGATGATGCAAAAGATGGTTTAAAATGTCAAGTCCAAATAATTTCGCAAAACCCAGTTTTTACAGAAATTAGCTTCTCACACATCGTGACGACAATTCTGACCAATGGCACCGAAGACGGATTAAATATGTTTCTTATATCTTCTCATTCCCCATTTCTTATAGAGAAATTATGACTGGCTAAGTCTGTTAGCGGCAGGTCAAAACCAGACATCCAAGAGCTGATCTTATACTGAAACAAAAATCTTTTTTCTTCCTTTTTTTTTAAATACTGAAACAAAATGAAAATAGTCACCTTCAGTGTAGCTGCACTTCTGGTTTAGTAAGCATTCCATGCCAGAAATATTTTGCTAACTAATTATTATCGTAGTGTGACATGCTGAGCAGAAGGGAGACGAGGACAAAAATTAAAAAGGAAGTCATCTGGCAGTCCAAAATTTGAACGAGTGAATGTTAAACGCTACATGAGCGAGACAATGTGCAAGAATACCTTACAGATTAGTGTCAAGTCAAGATGACAGCAGCTAATTTAGAGTGACACAAAAAGTAAAAAAAAAAGGCTGAGAATGACGCTGCTCTTTCTTCCGACACACACATGCATTCTTACGACAGAGATCAGCGGCATGGGAGCCATTTAAGACGGAGGTTTCTGACTGTAAATTACTAGTTTGTCAGCAGAAAGTTATTGGCAAATGGAGAGAATTTTTTTTTTCTTTCTAAATGCAGAGACTCCGACACTTGTTTGACTTCACTTCAAAAAGAGCTGCGCGATATGCAAGAGGCGGGTCGCATCAACAAGACGGCCACATAATAAAAGGGTTTCTGCTTGAGGAGAAGTGGAAAATTCCTGCAAGCCGCAATACAATTTTACTCTGGGGGGGGTAAATTTACACTCGCAACAAACTGCTGTTTACAGTGTGGAGCTTTCATGCGACGAGATTTGATCTGGCTGCAAACATGAACTGAAACGACTCTTTTGGATTGAAAACCAGCGGCTTGTATTCCAGTATTCCAAAAACCATCAGCGATATTTCAAACAGAGCACGTCAGAGAGTTTACTTTGACTAAGCCCTGTGGCAAGTCTCGATATAACTAGCAGGTACGGATGCAAGGCATTGATCAATGAGTTTATTGAAAGTTGATTGAGCTTTGATAGACTCACGGTTGATTGATAAGCAGCCATTTTCTTAAAAAGCTGAACATTTTTAAGAAACAATCCATCAAGAGGGCCGACAGAGCATAACTTTTTCATAATAAACTGAATTTGAATAAAACTTCATTCAATTTTAACATTGTTTTGTGTCAGCTGTATTAAATGCTGACTGAATAAACAGAAAATTGTGGCTTTCTCACGTTATTAAACTGAGGCATATTAATAAAATATTACAGGAGCCTCTCAGGTTGCTGAATAGAAAAATAAAAGATGAACAGATGTTCATACTGAAGTACCATCATGTATTTTTCCCCATCATGTCACAATTTCTCTTTGCTATCCCCTCTACTTTCCTGTTATCTTAGCACGTTAATAATTTTTGAATGAGAAGCTGACGCTGTTCTGTCATGCAGTTCAGCTAAATGAGCGCCATCGAGTGTTTATATTTCAAAAAGATCAGCAAGAAGTACATTCTTCATCCCAAACTGGACTCTCTTTGAACAGTTTCTCTTTCCTTTTCTGGTATGGTCCCACCATAATTGTTTTCGTATCAACTGGTTCCACTTAAGGACAACCAGTGGTGCCCTCTTCTGGATGGAGGCCAAACTGCCGCACTAAAAAAAAAAAAAAGGTCTAAGCGGACAATGCCAGTTAATCAATCAATGTTAATCAACAATTTTTAATCTATTACACCATTAATTGAGAATTAACTTCTAGTTGAGTAATTGTTTGAATCCCCACTGATTAATCCTCAAACTGTAAGGGTTTGCTTTCAATCGACAAAACCTGCCGTTAAAAACTCATTAAAAAATATTCATTTGAGCTTCTCAAATAAGACTTCCGAATTAATGTGTGCAGGTAAAAACTGCAGCCTTTGTAACATCTTGAAAAATATCACTTTTAGTTTACGACTTTTTCACTACTAATTAGAAAGCATTTCCAGTTACCTGAGGGGGGTCGGCTTGGCGCTGGGGAAGGGTGTTGGTGGGGAAGTCTTTGGAAGTTGTGTTCATTGTGTTCATAGTATCTATAGTCCTCAGGGAAGCGCTCCTGCACTCTCCTGGGCTGACGCTGCTGCTGGTTTTCATAATAGGGTTCAGCTGGGTAGTAATACCTGGCAGCATCTCCATTCTCCGACATGGGGATCACATCGGTGAGGAAGGACTGCGTTGAGCCGCAGTACTCGTGGGACAGGTCTCCCAGACTGCGAGGCAGGTATGGCGGCGCCGACATGCGGTGGCTCTCTCTGCGGGCCACTTCATGTGGCGGCCTCTGCACGGGCGCGCGGAGGAAGCTCTTGTTACGGGACACCTCCGACTCCCTGCTGGTCGCCACAGAGTAGGAAGAGGGCGCCATCTCCGGCGGGGGCCCCTCTGTTCGTCTCGGAATAGTGGGTCCATGGCGGATGAATGAGGGCATGAGATCTGCAAGACATCAACAAACATCAGCTAATGTCAGGAGTGAGAGACTGTAGTCCAAAAACTATATGTTTGTATTAGAAATCAGTGATGCCAGAGTCTAGAACTCTGGCATCCCAAACTAGCTTCTTCCAGTTAGAAGAAAAATGTTTTGTCAAATTAAAATATTATTTTCAACTTAAAGTTAAAAAAGTTAAAACACATAAAAAAAAAGAAACTTGCAGATACCAATTTCAAAAATGAATATCTAATGTTTATTATGCCTCTTTGTTATTTCACATGAATTTTAAAGGATAGAATAAGCTTTTTTTGTGATGTCTTACGCTAGCAATATTTCGAAGCCCTCATTGAAACTCTTCTGTTTTGTCAACATGCTAATTAGACAGATACAAAAACACTTAGGCTTTTACATTTCTAAAGACCTTAGCTTTAGTTAAGCAGTAAAAAAAACACAACTTATCTCAATGTTGCTACGGCAAATAAAAGGTCAGGTGTATTTAATTTACAACTGACAACTCAAGAGTTCGTCAGAGTTATCCTCTTTCATAACATAAAGTCAATGAGCTTTTCAGTTAGCACCGGACTACTTTGTTAGCATCCTAGCTGGATAAACATGCAGTGTACATTACATTCCAAAGCATTTTATAAACCGTAATGATGCGGGTTAACTGCTTCCATACTCTCACTTCAATGTGTTGGTTTACATTATCTGGGTACAGCTAGGCGCTAGATAACTTCAGCTAGCGAGCTAACTTACGCTAACCTGCGCTAGCCGCTCAGGCTACTTGTTGCGCTTACTTCTGAGGAGTGGAGACGTTTCCTTCTTCACATATTTCCCTTGTACCTCGGCTGGTTTTGACGCTTCGTTTTTACTTTTCTTTCGTGAGAGCATAGCTTAAAGCTTGGGAACGTCGTCAACAAGACACTGGGAAGTCATGGCATAATCCTCCGACGCCGCTACCAACCTCCGCTCCGTTAACAACACGCAGAAAGTAAACATTTTCAGCTGTCCAACAGCTAGCAGCAGTTAGCCAGCTAACTGTAGCCACTGGGAGCGACTATGCTGCCGCAGCAGTCCTGTCCCAGCGCTGGTCCTCCAATCTGGTCACACGCCCCCTGCAGGACGGTTTGAGCGCAACCACTACTAAATGCCGTGTTGATATGTGTGGCGCCTTGACGGACCAAAACAAAGTAGGGCTGAACTAAAGTGGAAAGAAAACATTTATTTAGAAATAAAAATCTTAAAAAGTAAAATAAATAACGCAGATGGACTGATCAGGAAGTCTTAGTGGCATCAGAATAAGGGCGGATGAATAATATCTCCTTTTTCTAATTTTATTTTTTCAATAAGATAATAAAATAAAATTCTACTTTTCCGTTCACAA
Source organism: Phalloptychus januarius (assembly GCA_902982915.1). Taxonomy (NCBI): domain Eukaryota; kingdom Metazoa; phylum Chordata; class Actinopteri; order Cyprinodontiformes; family Poeciliidae; genus Phalloptychus; species Phalloptychus januarius. The sequence goes on from CADWAE010000093.1 coordinate 4,264,009, forward strand.
TTTTTGCACCACCAGTGTGTTGGTTTATCACGAAATCCACAATAAAATAAAATAAAATTTTGTGATTGAAGCATAAAAAAAGTGGACAAGTTCAAGTAGCAATACTTCGTTACACCACAACGCCTACTTGTTCCACCTGTGGGGCTTATTTCTAAGTTTTATTTGCACTTGTAACAGATCATTTCAGCTCAAAAACATTCATGATGGCAACTTTACATATTGCAATAGACAATAGCATTTTTTTTCCTTGATTATAATTAAATAAATGTTATTTTCAGGTAGTGTTAAATAAAAAGCAATAACTTTGTCTGCATTACAAAACTGATGGTTCTGTCCTGGATTTTACTTCCTGTTCGTTCGTAACGTTGCGTCTACAGGATCAACGCAGGCAGACATTTGAAGATTGTATAGCCTTTTACATCAACATCGCTTTTCTCTTTGGACAGAGATAGTACGGAGTGGGTTGAGGTGGGATCCTTTTCCTGTTTGTAACTTTTCAGCTTAAAAAAAACAGTTCTAAAATGATAAATTACTATGACATAAGTGACTAGCCAACCGCTTGACCTCGCATTCCGTTCATCAAAAGGTCAAGTCTGCCGACCTGCTGCGGTTAAGAACAAAACAAGTCTTGATCCTGCGTATTTAGCAGCGACGTTTCCCTCCAGTTGTCCTGCGTCCGGCTGGATCTGTCGCACGATTGTCCCTGTAGTTCGCATTCACGCAGTAACGGACTCAAAGCTGGCGCCACCAACTCCTGCAAATGTGCCGAGCGCTTCAGGAGACGCGCTACGGGCATTTGTAGTTGTACGGCAGCGACGAGAGCGTCGCCGGGTTCAGGTCCCGCACGATCTTGTTGAGGCTGGAGATCTTCTCTTCCAGCAGGTAGTTCTTCTTCTCTGCGATTTTCTGCCGCTGCTCCGTTATCTCCAGGGCCTCGATCAGCTGCGAGTTCTCCACGTACAGGTCCTTGATCAGCACGTCCGCTTTGCCGTTCCTGTGCAGCTGCAAGAAGCGGAGAAATGAAATGACTTGTGCGTCTTGGGGCGATGTGGATTTGGTATTTGTCGGTTGCACGCTAACGGTTTTCTGATTGGAAAGAAACATCCAGAAACGTATAAATATTATTGGTTTTCATTTTGACTGGCTATTAGCTTGTTCCCGATTTAGAAAAAAAATTTTTTTTTTTTTTTTTTTTAGGAGCTATCATAACATACCTGGTCCTTCAGCTGAATCACCTTCTCCTTTAGCAGCAGCTTGACGTTGTGGAGTGAAAGTTCGATTTCCCTCATGCGTTCCTCCATCTTCTTCATCTTCCTCTCTCGTTCATGCTGGTGAGAAGACAGCCAGATTTACAGTCAAGAAAATGCAGATGGAGCAAAATGTGAAATCCCCCTCATCTTCCCCCCAAAAGTTGTGATAAGTAAAGACTGGAAGAAGAAAACAACATGCAGATGTTTGGATTTTTTATTTTGTGACATGGTTGCTTTATTTTCCAACTGATTTTTGCAGACGATTTTTCGGTACAATTCCAAACGTGATCCCCTTAAAAATAAATACAAATTAAATACGCTTAAAATAATTTCACACATGCCTACAAAAAATAAAATAAAATTATAATTTAATGTATAATTAAAAATTTAACAAGATAATATAAATAACCCAAAAAAAATAAATAAATAAACTAACCATATAACATGGAAGGGTAAAAAATAGCGACAACTCAAAAAATAAATGTGGCAATAATGGCACAACAATTAAAGATAACTACTACAAAAATAGATGAACAAATATATAAACATGTGAACACAATGGTGACGGGAAAAAAAAAAAAAATTTTAATTCACTTTGGTTGCGCAGCAGCAACAAAAACAGGTCCAGAACATAATTCAGCTACAGTTATTGTTTGACATGAAAAACATTAAATAGAAAGTAAACAAAACACCAGGAGTCTCAACACCGTACAGCAACACGTTGGGTGATTAAATGAAAAATCCTCCGAGGCGAAATTTTATGGATATTTGCCTTATAGTTATGGAGAAAAAGTTAAGTTTTAGGTGCATTTTGTGGCTTTTCATTTAATCGCCCAACGTCACATTTATTACAGAAGGTAAAAGCGGCATCAAAATTCCCTGCAATCGACCCGATTTAGTAAACTACAACAGTCGGTATCTGCACGAACAGTGAAAGTCACATTTTCTAAAATATGTCTGGTAAATGTAGCCTTTCGGCGTCGTTGTTGTAAATCCATGTTGCTTTGTTAAAATTAAAAATAAAAATACCCCGGAAGGATCCATCTTTGCTCTTTCCTGCCCCCTAGCAGCAGAGAGACACAATCACACCTTTGTGCCTTTTCACTCCGGCACGTTTGTTCAGGAGCGCCGGGCATCGTGTTTAACGCTCGGATTTCAAATATGCCAGAAGAGAGAGGGGGGAGGGGGGGCGGGGGTGTTAAAGAAGTAGAGCGCAGGGGGGGGGAAGCAGCGGGCGTCACAATCCACCGATCCGCCTGCAGCTGTCTGCGTGAGCGGCCCGTTGCTCCGGCGGTGGCGCCCCCTGGAGAGAAAAGGCAGGAACACTTCACCAGAGGTCGACACCTCTCCTCCAATCCTCAACACACACTACAGGTTTTTTTGTTTTTTTAGATCTGCTAGTCAGATGTCTTAACTATAAATCTATTCTACTTGTTAGAACTAGAAAAACACAGAATTTTTTTTTTTTAATTGATTTTAATAATTTTAATAATTATTGCATTGGATCCTGGATTTCCACTGTTCTAAAGTGCCTCACAGAGTATTCATTCATTCTGGATTGCACCACTTTGCGGTCATTATTTAGAAAGCACACATCCTTACGCGTTTTGTGTGATTTACCAAGACAAAGTGAAACGGGGGGGGGAAGAAAAGAAAGAATGCATGGCTTTTACATAAAAATCCAAAAAAGTGTGGAGTGGAAATCTAATCAACCGGCTTTACTTTTATGGGCTTAAATAAAATCCAATTTTAACCAACAACACTCAGAAATCACCTCACTACTAAAAAGCGGCGATGCAGCAATCTGTTATCAATAACAGTCCCGGTTCAGATACTGAAAAAAAAAACAAAAAAAAAAAACGTATAAATTGGGCTTTTGTCAGTTCATTTATTTGTTTACTTCACTTTGGCTGTTTTACTCCTAATCGCACTGACTGAACAAATGAAAGTTGAGATGTTTTTACAAATTTGGCCAAATTTAGTGAAGCCATTGGCGTGCCGATTTTGTAGATAAGTTTGTAATTCAGCACATTTATGTTAGCTTAAAAACAAAATAAATATTTTAAGCCAATTCGGAGATGCTTTTCAGTAATGGATCGGCTGACACTAAATTTTGAGAGTCATAAATCTAATGTTATTAACTTGATAGAAAGAACAACAACAACAACAAAAAACACACCCAGATGGTCACCATAGCACAGCTTCTTCAGCCCAGAGATGGAAACTTAAACCAAGGACAGTGAGTTTTGTGACACATACAGTCTGGATGGACTCGACACCAAACCCAGAAAGTAAACACTGCATGCGTGGCATGAGAACAGACAAGATGCTGGGATGGTGACGTGTTTGACGGCAGCAACAAATATAAAATAAATAAAATAAATTTTAAAAAAAGAACACAGAGAGCTCAGCATTTCAGCTAAAAAAATTTAGAAAACAAAACTGAACAAAACTCACTCAGCTCAGATGCTTGAAAAATTACACTTTTAGAAAATTATCACTTTTAAAACGCATGGCATCGGTCAAATACGTGACGGGTTGCAAAGGTATTCACACCCCTTGGGCTTATTGACATTTTATTTCCCCCCAATCACAAACTTCAAAGTATTTCCTGGTTGTTTTTCTGCACTGATGAGTCTGAAATGTGCAAAAAAATAAATAAATAAAAAATGCATCCTGGACACGCCTCCCCCACCGGTGAAACCTCGTGTGGTGGCAGCATCATGCTGTGGGGATGCTTTTCCCACAGCATGGACAGGAAACACTGTTACGAATGATAAGAAAATGGATGAGGGTAAACCTGCTAGGAGGTACAAAAGACTGGGAAGTCATTTATTGAGAAAAACTTCCAAGGGGTTTGTATACTTTTGTATAAAAGTGTTTTTTTAAAACAAAATTCTAGAAAAACTACCGTCACCCTGGGCGACCTTTGCTCAGTCATTAAACTCCAATTACGATACTTCCGGCACATTTGGCGGAAATGTTAGCGATCTGTAATTTTTCATTCTTGCAAAAACATCGGCATCATTTTTAAGCAGCTGAAGTGAGCGACCTCGACGGATTGAACACAGTTTCGACTTTCACCGTATCCCATGACAACAGATGAACCACACGGCAAGACACGGTGTGCAGGTTCCCCTTTGACAGAGCAGGTTCACAAATAACCAGAGTGACAAAAACAGAGCGATGGAAAATGAAAGAGGATGGAAGTAAATGCATTATTTACTGTACAACGATGCAGCGGTGCTAAACCTGTCGAGTTTAGTTAGCTCTACGTTTGCTGCAAAGCAGATGTGAGCAGAAGGTCTCCGTGTTTTTGTTTGTTGCAGAGTGCAATTGAGACTTTTGGACGTGATCATAATACGTTTTAGTTTTGCTTTACCTGCATGTTGTCCAGGTCGTCACCACGCTGCTGTCCCCTCGGCGCCCTCTGAGGCGACGGAGGAAGATGGCCGCCGTACTGCGCGTGAAACGACTGGAAGCAAAAAAAAAAACACAAATAAAAATATATGGTAGAATTAAATGCTTAAAACAAAAACAAAAAACATTTATGAAACTATTTAAAAAAAAAAAAAAAAAAGAAATCTGCATGTTCAAACTTTTCAAGCATTGCACAAGATTTTTGGGAAATCCGGATTTGTTTTTTCACCAACGCGCTCCTGGGTTTCCGTAGTTCGGAGTGATGTCAGCACGTCCAGGGCCGCCATTTTGTTTGACAAACACGTTTTACTCTATTTGCTACTTTTAGGTTAACTCCAGATTAATCAATTTCATATGAATGTAGTTTACTTGGATTTTTTTTGCTACAGCGGAAGAAGTTGTGTCAAAAAAAGCGCAACAGACTAAATTTCCAAACGTTGGAAAAACCTTTGTTTTTTTTTTTTTTTTTAATGAAAATTTGTGGGGGAAAAAACAAAACGATTCACAAGCATCCTCATTTCCAAACACTTGCATTTTCATTTTATGGTACATGTTCGTATTATTTATTGACTGTATCTAAGAATATCAAATATATTTTAAATTTAACTGAAGATATGACATAATACAATATATAACATACAGTAAAATACAATCTTATTGTATGGACTAGGTCATCGAATCACTAAGTCGCCTGTAGGGATTTTTAATGTCCAGCAGGTGTCAGTATTCAGTGACAGAGTATCGACACAGTATCGACAGTTTCGCTACGGGTCGAAACGCTTCATGAGACCTCGTCTACCCATCACTACCTCCACGTACACATTTCACGGACAAAACTCCTAAGAGTGCAGCGAGAAGTTTTACCTCCATCATGTGTGTTGACATTCGGGCCATCTGTGTCTTGAGTGACTCGTTTTCTTGCAGAAGGCTGTCCAGTACTGCGTGGCTTTGCTCAGCGTCGCAGCCCTGAGACAAATTTAATGGACATCAGGAAACTGCTGCTTTGTGAGAAAGCTTTATAGAGGAGTCAGACGTTCACCCGTGGCAGCTCGGCTTTTGCTTCCAGCTCTGGTTTCAGAAAGAAGTCCTCCTGTCCCAAGGCCTTCAGGAAGGAGGCGTGACTCTGCTGCTTCTGTTTGCTCAGCGAGAGGATCGTGGCGTCGAGCTGTCGGATCTGAAAGGCACGAGATCGGGCACCCAAACACCGTAAGAAGATCTATTTATCCAGATTTTTTTGGGATGTTTTTTTTTTTTTTTTTAACATTATGCTCTTGTTATTTGTCAGTGGTGTGAGCTTCACCTTCTCTCTGGACTGGACGAGGTCGCTGCCGACACTGTGGACTTCAGCTTTGAGCTTCACGTTTTCCTGCCTCAGCAGCTGCTGTTCCTGCTCCACCAGCCAGGAAAGATCTTCTCTGTTCAGCTTCCTGCTCTGACTGGAGTGCAGGGCCATCTCCAGGATTTGGTTCTGACATTAAATCACCAAAAAAAAAAAAAGAAGAATCAGTCTTTTGCACTTCTGTTTTTTTACTAAAGGTTCTAAAAAACAAAAAAAGCCCAGGAAAAGTCTCACTCTCTCGTTTGCATTCTGCAGCTGCTTGTGCAGCGCTGCAACCTCGTGGTTCAGGGAATCCCTCTCCTGCTGCAGAACACGGAGCTCTGACTTCAGGCGGGCGCTCTGCCGGTTCACCACCTTGAAGCTTTCATCTGCAGACATCAGCTGGAGGTATGGAAAAAAGAGAAAAAGACAAGTTCAAGATTCATTTTCCAGCTCAAAACTCTTAAGACTTCTTCCCGTGGACACAACGCGTTCTGTTAAGTTATTTAAACTTGGTGAAATGTGGCTTATTTTTCAATCAGGTGCAGCTACTTAAATGTCAAACATTAGTCATTCATCAAGTAAATAATCCACTGCGAAAAGAAAATCCGATGAGGTGTTTTTGGTCTGGTTTCTAGTGCAAACATCTCACTGCACTTAAAAAGATAAAACTAACTTTCAAGTAGCTTTTCAGCAGGAAACAGGAGCTTGTTTTAAGCTAGTAACTCCTTAATGAGGATGAAAACTCCCATTTCCTGCTGAAAAGTTACTAGTGAGCTAGTTTTATCTCATTCAGGTGTACAAGGTTGTATAAGAAACCAGAGCAAAAACAAAACTTGAATTTTGTGGGTTTTTATTTTTTTTTTTGTTCAGTGCTGTGGATGTTTGATTCCTACCTGCTCTTGAGCTTTAGCTAGCTGGCTGCGCAGACCGGCACTCTCCTTATCCACCGTCCTGCACTCCTCTACCAGACTGCTGAGCTGACTCTCCATCGATTCCACGTGGAAGGCCTGATATGGGGAGAAAAAAAACAAAGTTTCCCTGAGTGTTCTTTTAAGAAAGTTTTGAAAATGCAACGTTTTGTCAAAAAAAGAAAACAAAAAAAAAAAAAACGAGTCGTCGCACAAGCGGAAGGAAATGGTTTCCCATGCCATGCTCCAGCGCGGCGTGCATTTTGCGTTCGGCCCGTTCCCCGGCGAACCCGGCTCGCCCGTTTTAAGCCGCTCACCTTCTCCCCGAGGTCAGAGAGCTGCTGTGAGAGCCGGACATTTCTCTCCTTCAGCTGAGCGGAGTCCGCCAGAGCTTTGTCAAACTCTGCCTCCAGAGCAGACACACACGCTGCCATCTAGCACAAAACAACCACCAATCAACTACCGGCTACCGCCAGGCTCAACCGCGGGACAGGAGTGATGGGGCGTGGGGGTCCATTTTACCGACCGTGGTTCTCTCCTCGGAGTGGAGGGCCTCCCTCATCTCGCTTTCCTTCGTCAGCTCCGCCAGCTGCTCTCGCAGGCTCTTGATGTCGGCGACGCTTTGGGCGTTTTTCTCCGCCAGGAACCCGTTGTCGTCCTCCAGCTGCTGGCTCTGCGAACGCAGCTCTGAAATCTGGAGAACAACGTCTTAAAAATAACCGTTCTCGACGACGGACTCCAGTGTGTTCCTTTCGTTCAGAAGCGCCCTCTCTGTTACCCGTTTATTGAAACCGTCTGCCGCTTGTTGAGCTGCGAACTTCTCTTTCTCCAAATGCTCCAGGGTTTGTCTGCAACGGGGAGAAATGAGAGTTCAGGCAAAAAAGTAAATATAAAATAAAAGTGGGAAAGCGATGAGCTGCAGGTTATACTTCCTCGACAAGAGGCAGACCTCAAGGCTTCAAATTAATTTATTTTTTTCTTAATTTTAAGAAATCAGGAAAAAAACTTCTTAATTTCTCGGACATGCAGCTGCCACAAGAAAGAAAGAAATACTAAAAAGATTTTTATCGTGATTTTTTTATCGTTATCGCAACTGTACCACAAAATATCGTGATCAAATTTTAAGACCCTACAATCCACCACTGATGGGACTGGGTTTTTTATTTTATTTTATATTTTATAAAAGAGCCTCACATCAGCTCATCCTTGGCCTCCTTTAAGTCTCCTTCCTTCAGTGCTTCAATGTTTTTTTGCAGACAGACGTTTTCCCCCGCAAGACGAGTAGCTTCGTACCTGAAAGGAAGACGGACCGTTAGAAACTCATTTTACGAGACACTAAGTCAAAATAAGCTTCGTGTTGAACACATTCAAATACTCAGGATGGGGATTTTGTAAGAGGACGAAAGCAGCTTTGCTCGAGTGTGGCTCTACGTTTGGAGTGGATCTAACGTCAGAACCACTAGCGGGACGGGGGCGGGGGGAAGCAGACGCCACTCGGGATCCCGGTTTTTTCCCCGTCCTACTTTACCTATGAGCTCGAGTGGTTTCGCTTATTATCTGCGACTCGTTCCGCAGCTCTGCGATGGACCTGCGCAGTTCGCCGTTCCGCTCTTTGGCGCCGAACCCGGCTCGGGATTTCTCCTCCTGCCGCAGAGGAGGCTCCTCGTCCGTGCGTCCCTCCGCCGGCTTGCCGTCGGAGTCCGACAGCCCGTCCTCCCGCCGCTCCAGCTCGCTCAGCAGGTGAAAGAGCTCCCCGTTCTCCGTCCTCATCCTGCCGAGCTCGTCCACCAGCGAGGCGCGCCGGCCGCCGAACTCGCGGAAAACGTCCAGCCTGCTCTCCAGGCTCCAGACCCGCTTCTCCAGCGCGTCGTTCTGCTCCTTCAGCTTGGCGTTCTCGCACGCGCAGTCCTCGTACCGGATCTGGAGGTCGGCCGCTCTCAGGCTCTTCGCCTGCAGCTCCTTCATGTGCTCCGTCAGCAGGATCGCTTGCACCTTGAGCTTGTAGTTTTCCTCCAGAGCCCGGCGGCTGCTTCTCAGCTTTTCGCTGTGGCGCGCCAGCAGACTCTCTAGTATTTCTGATTTCTGCTGGAGCAGGGCGATCTTCTCGTGCAGCAGAACGTTCTCCTCCGTGGCGGCGTCATACGAGGCCCGTAAGTTCAGAGCAGGACTCTCCCGGTTCTCGTGTGCGGATTTGTCCTGGTTTTCACCCCCTTCCCGTTGGTGGCGAGAGCCTGCTGATAAAGAATCAACCTCAGCTGGGTCTCCTGCCGCCTCCCGCGGCGTCAAACCCCCAGCCTCGGTCTCATGATCTCCGTGCAGAGAGCTTCCGCCGTTCTCTTGCGGTTTGGTCTCCCGGTCGGGGGACTCAGGAGCCGCTTTATTTTTATCATCAAACGCCTGAAGCGGCGAGACGTCCTCGGCGCGACTCCCGTGGGAAACCGGTTCGCGTTTGTTTTTAACAGATAAATAATTGTGTTTCTGATCAGGAGAGTCGCCAACTTTGTCATCGCCGAGAGCGCAGGAGTTGTCCTGGTTTTCAGTCGCTCCGTCTGGGCCATCCTGCTCGTCCGTTTGGTCTTCGACGGTGGCGAAATCGCCATCGTCGAGTTCCTGCTCAGCATTTATGCATCCCTCTGACACATCTTCGTCCTGATCGGACTGAGCGTGGCACGACTCGTCGTCATTTAAACCGATTGATTCCTCTTCGTTTGCACTGGATGCAGCCCGCAGCTCCTCCAGTTTGCTTCTGAGAACATCTCTTTCCACTCTGAGCGCCTCGACTTGCTGAGCGTCTTTCAACCTTCTCTCCAGAACCACCAGATTCTCCAGGTTCTCCTTCCGCTCCTGCTCAAAGTCCAGCGCCGCCTGCTTGAGAAGCGCCTCCAGCTCTCCGACTTTCACCTGCAAGTCGTCGCGCTCGGCTGCCAGCTGCGTCCTCTCGGCGACCAGCCTCTCCGCACGGGAAAGCGCCTCGTCGCGCTTCGCCTGCAGCTCCGAGTTGCTGCCGAAAAGCTCGGCCCGCTCCCGTTTGAAGTCTTCCACCGCTCGATTGAGCAGCAGCTCTGCCTGAAGGACCCTGCCCTCGGATTGGGCCAGCAGCTGGCGTTTCTCCTGCAGCCGGCCGTGCAGGTCGTTCAGCTGCATGCTGAGCTCAATTTCCTTCCGCTGGGCCCCGCTCAGAGCCTCCTCCAGCTCGTTACCGAGCCGCTCCATCTCCGTTCTCAGCGCTTCCGTTTCTTCGCCGTGGTCGTTTTCAGCTGCCGCCGCTCGTTTTCCCGCTCCCGATCGAGTCGCCGTTGCTCCCGAGCCGCGGCCTCCTCCGCCGTTTTCCGTCGTTCTTCCGCGCCCTCTAGGGCTCTCTGCGCTTCCGCTTCCCAGCGCAGCTGCTGCGCGGCGTGGCCTTCGGAGACGGCCGTCAGCTCGCTCTGGTAGCGCCGTTCGAGTTTAAGGAGTTCGGCCTGAAAGCGCGCCGCCGCAGATTCCTGATCGCGGGAGAATCGATCTTCTGCTTCCCCGATTTTCTGGGCGAAGCTGAGCTCAACTTCCTTCCTGCACGTGGTCATTCAATGTTTGTTACAGCAGCAGTTTAAAACATTTTGTCTGCTTTGTGTTTATTTCTAGATACCAAAAAAAAAAAAAAAGACATTTTAAAGACAATTGGACTTATATGCTTGATAAACTAAAACTAGAAACGCACCGATCCGATACCGATATCTGTATCGTCCAGATATTGAAAAATATTCTAGATTGGGTATCGTAACAATGTGCCCATCCATAAGGGCAGATCTACTCTGTCTGAATCTATGCTTTGTTGTCCCAGCAACATCATGCTTCATCATTTATTTGACATCATATCTGGACTATCTGAAAGAAGATTTTCGTTGCAGTTGATTTTTTTTTTTACCACCTAACCAAACTCAGTTTTTCCATCATCTATTTTACACCGGCTGTAAAGTAAGAAATCGTTCAGTCTAATTGCTCATTTCGTTTGATAACAAGACACTTTCCTCACGTTGTGAGCAAAATAATCCACCAGTGGAACTAATGCTTTTTTTTCCCCCATCAACACTAAGGAATTATTGAACAGATGTTCCCAGCTGAAAAGGTTTCTGTCCGCTGGTGTTGTCTCATTTAAAGCGTACTAAGACAGTTTGCCGGAGAAGCTAGACCAAACACTTGTGGGGGGTTTTGCAGCGTGGACGTTGATATTCACAGGATTTTCCATCCAATCTGACTGCACCCCAATTACTTTTTCAAAAAGAATAGTAGAAAACAATAAATACTTCAAACGATCGGTTTTGTGACGTACTGACCCAGAGGGGAAAACGTGTCGTTACTTTTGAGTTCGTCCATCTGATGGAGTCCGGTTAAACTACAGTAGCGTCTACAAAGACGTATGAAAACTTTGACGAGTCGCAGTCCAAACTGCTGATTTTTTAAGACCTCCCAGTCAAACTTTAACCATCAGGTCTCACCTTTCCTTGGCGATGTCCTCCCTCAGTCTGTCCAGCGCTGCGCTGAGGGCGTCCCTCTCCTCGGCATGCTTGCTGCTTAGTGCCCTCAGGGCCTCTCCGTGTCTCTCCTCCAGCCGCTCCCTCTCCTCCGCCACCAGCTTCGCCGTCTTCCTCTCGTCCTCCTCTCGCTCGGCCTCCAGCTTCTCTCTCTCCTCCCTCAGCCTCTCCTGGATCATCGCTTCGTAGTCTTCTTCCAGCTGCAGCCTCTCTGTCTCCCAGTCTTCTCGCAGCCGCCTCTCCCTCTGCTGGAGCTGCTCCTGCACCCGCAGCCTCTCCGTTTCGAGCAGCGCCCGCTCGCTCGCCCAGCCCCTCCGCCTCTCCTCCTTTCCTCCAGCAGCAGCTGCAGGGCCTTGCTGTTCTGCTCGTCCTGCTGCGCTCTCTCCTCCGTTAACGTCTTCACCGTCTCGCTTTGCTCCTTCTCGAACCGCAGCCTCGCCTCCTCGAGCTGGACTCGCACTTCGTTCCGGTGGCTTTCCTCCAGGGCTCTCTTTTCTCTTTCCCAGTCGTCCAACAACCTCCGCTCCGACTCGTCCTTCAGCTGCCGCAGTTGCGCCTGCTCCTCCGTTAGCTTGCTGACCTCCGCGGCATGTTGGTTCTTTGCCTCCTCCATCTGTGTCAGGAGGTTTTCCTCCATCTCTGCCCGCTGGCTCTCCAGGGAGCTCAGCCGGTCCTCCAGGTCAGCGATCCGAGCACGCGCTTCCAGAAGCTGCCGGCCGAGGTCTACGGCTTCGTCTTCCTGCTGGTTCCGGAGCCGGTCCCGCTCCGCCTGCTGGAGCTGGTCCTGGAGCCGCTCCGCGCGGCTCTGAGCTCCGGCCAGCTGCTCCCTCAGACCCCGGGCCTCCTCCTGGTGCTGGAGGATCATGGCGGCTTTCTGGTCTTCGTGGGTCGCCTTCTGCTCTGCCATGGTCCTTTCGAATTCAGTGATCTGAACAGGAAAAAAGAAAATAAAGGGATTCTTGCAGATTTTATGACAAAATTTCACACTTTTCCACTCCACTTCAAACTTTTTTGAAGACAGACGGTTTTTGTGCTAGCAATCCAAACAAAAAAAAAAATAATAATAATTCCATAATTTTTTAGACCACCTGTTTGGCTCTAAAGCTCTCAAGACATAACCCCGGTTGAAAACGGCATCAACAGAAACCCGCACAGATGCAGTAACTGGGTGACGAACCTTGCTTTGGAGTTGGTTTTGCAAACGCTCCGTTTCCTGCAGGTGCTGCTCCTTCAGTTGCTCCAGCATCATCTCAGCTTCCAGGCTCATGCTGAAAGGCTGGACCTCGTCTGGACCGATACCTGCAGACGGTCACACGATCGGCTGGTATCAGCGGGACCGATTCAGCAGATGGATAATAAATTCAAAAGCCTCATTAAATCAGCCGCTGTGTGCAGTTTGGCAACATGAGTCCCCGTTCTGAAGGAGCTTCATTCAAATCCTAGTTTCATTCTGTTCAGTACATGCCGTTTAACAAATGAAGCAGGCAAACCATGAATAAATCTGCTCTATTCAAAACAGTGAAATGATAGTTTAGTGCAGTAAATCACCTGCTGCATTTTTATAACTCCGTTTCCTTTTTTTTTTTTAAGATGTACGAATGCTTGAGAATTACCCGACGGTTATCCTGCTGTACACATCGCGTTTGCCGGTGGTACAAACACAGCAAAGGTTGAATTTATCGTCAGATGAATTTGACTACCTGGGTCGGACTCGGTGCCGGGGCTTTTGCTCTCCAGCTCCTCGGACAGAGGTTTACCGCCGGACTCCTGAGATCGGCCGAGACTGTGAAGCCCCCGCAGCTCCGACTGCAGCTCGTCGACGCGGTCCTGCAGCTCCTGAGCAGAGATGTACATCAGCTAAATGCAGACGACGCAACGGAGATAAAAACCGGCGTTAAAGTGACGGGACACAGCAAGCTGGAGGCGGTTACCCTGCACTGTGCTTCGTAGCCGCGGCGCAGCTGTTTGAGTCGCTCCTCTTGGAGGAAGAAGTCGGCGCTGCCGGGGTCCAGGTCGCCAAACTGCAACAACGTTCCACATGTTTTAGGCTCTGTAGCTTTGAGGTGTCGAAACAGAGAAACAAGGACAACTTTGCACCTTGTCTTTCATGATGTCCTCCAAATTGGCCTGCAGTTTGGTGATCTGGCTTTGTGCCTCTGTTAGCTTTTCGGTGGCGTCGAGCAATTCCGTCTCACGCCGCCTGTTCTCCTGAAAACACACAACAGTTTACGATTTTTCATTTTTTTTTGTTCTAAATTTGTGAATAAATGTAAAGTAAAAAAAAAAAAACAAAAACAAAAAACGACAATGTGACTCGACCGTCTTTCGACACCTTTAGCGAGACAGAGAGGTGATCTCTGAGTAACGATTCCTCCTCCCGGATCTTCTGGATCTCCGCCTCCAGGTCCTCGCGCTGCAGGCCCGCCTGCTGCTGGATCTGGTCCATCTCCTTCGTCAGCTCCGCCCGGACGGCCGTCAGCTTCTCCTTGTAGTCCCGCTCAAGCTTCCTGTCCACATCCATCAAAGGGCAAACGGGACATTTAGGACAGAAAAAAGGGACAAGCTTCCGCGTGAGGAGCTCCACAAAAGCGGTAGGACAAAGAGTCGTTCCTGAAAGAGAGCCAACAGATCGGCAGCAAGCTTCCAGGGAAAGTAGATTTGGAGGAACAAACACGCCAGTAGATGGCGACAATTCATTTCCTGCACCGCAGCAATGAGCTCAAAAGCTGGATTTTGTTTCATTTAATTTATCTTGGGGATGTTTGTGAGGCTAAACTTTAGCTCATGTAGACACTTTTCCAGCCTTCAAATACAAGAAGAGCTTTACAAGTCAATGTTACTTTTATGGACAGTCATAAAAACAAGGGAAACTGCGATGTTAAATGTGAAGCGGTTGATCATTTTGGTGCAGAAGAAGAAGAAATTAAGCACACCAGCGCAAAAGTCTACAGCTACAAATCAAACATCTTTCTCAAAGAAACCTAAAAACCAAAGAACGCACAAAGAAGGAGCAAATGCACTTTAACAACTATCATTTACTTAAGAAGATCATGAGACATTACGGATCCCCTGCTTTCTAAAGTCTACGGTGTTTTGGCTTTTCGTCGGGAGAAAACAAAAGTCGGAGGTGATGGATGACCTGAGGTTGAGGTTGTTGCTGTGCTCTATTGCAGCGTGATGCTCGTCCACTTCTGTGGCGAGCCGAGTCTTCTGCTTCTCCGCTTTCTCCAGATCAGACTGGATTTTTTCCTTCTCTCGGACTTCTCCGTCGACTCGCTCTCTGAGAAGAAGCGCACAGGTTTTGGGTCACCAGAGCGAAATGAAACCACGTCGCCGTGCAGTTTTTGACGCTTTCATTCCATTTCAGCTAGATTACGAAAACGGTCTCGTAGACATGAACGAGCAGCTGTGCTCTTCCTCACAGCAGGTGTCGGATCTCAGCTCTGAAGCTTGCTAGCGCTGCTCGGTGAACTTGATTCTTGGTGCTGAGCAGCTCGTTTTCGAGGGCCGCGGTGAGGTCGCCGAGACTCAGCTTTCCTTCTACATCGAAATTCAAAGCCTAAGGGGGGGGGAAAAATATTAATAATTTGTTTTACATGATTGTATTTTTTTGGTTCAGAAAGATGGGCAGAGTCAAACTACGGCGTGCCACCTGCAGGATCTCGACGCTGTTTTCTATCCCCTCCTCTATCCAGGCGTCCAGGACGTATTCGGCCGCCGTGAAACCGCTCCCGTCGTCGAGCGTCGAGAACAGACGCGTGCCGATTGTGCTGGTCAGAGCCGAGATCCTTCGGCCGCCCTCGTCGAACGGCTGCAGCCGAAACCAAACCACATCTTAGACCTACAAACACTACAGAGATCCAATCTGTAGCTTTTTTAATTTTTTTAAAACGCTTACTATTTTTCACACTGCCTGCTACAAATACAGAGTGTTTGTGTTGACGCAGATGGACATTACATTTTTTTTTTTTTAGAATGAGATTTTTACTGAATTGTGGGCTTTCAAAAACAAATGTAAAAGTAAGACACAAAGGACTCGGCTTTAATAAAACCTTCTTGTTTTGAAATTGAACAAACGTCCAGCAACTTTTACTCGCTTGGCTGCACTCGTTACTAAAAGTGGGCTAAATATAGCAAGCTTTTATGCAGGAGTGACCCACATCCTGCTAAAAGACAAAAATATGGAAAACAACCCAAATACTAAAGGAAACTATATTCAGTTCTTTTAAAAGGGGAAAAAATTATTTACACATTGATTTTTTCCCCCCCTAAATAATCAATATCTTTAAAATGTTCATATTTTAAGCAAATTAATAATTTACATTATTTTTTGTATTTTTGTTTAATAGAAAAGGATAAATAAAACTGACTCTACAAGGCTCTTTTCAACTTCACCAGATTGACCAATCGGATAAGGAGTCTTTTGCTCGGGGGAGGAGGGGTTTAATACATTGGCACACCACACTTTTCAGAGTTTTATTAGAAATACTTTTGAAAACTTGCATCGTTTTCCTTAGGCACTACAATTCTGCAATAGCTTGTGTTTGGGTAATCCCTTAAAGTACACTAGGATTTGTGGCTGCGATGGGAAACGGTTCAATTGGTATCAACACTTCTGGTCGGTGAACCAACCTGAGTGGAGTGATGTCGTTTAAGTTGCCTGTAGGGAGTGGAGGAGGAGGGTGTTAGCGGTGTGTTGTTGTTCACGACCCTGGAGAAAAACTCTTGGACATTCATCACTCCGTCATCAGTGAGACTGAGCAGAGCATCACTGTTCGCCTAAAACAAAACAACAACAAAAAACAATTGTTTAAAAATGTCCTTGTAAAGTTGAAGGATTAGCGTTCAACTCTTCAGTTTCTGTCACACCTCCAGCCCCAAACGTTCACACAAGGCCAGCAGTTCAGAGTGAGCGGCACATCCGTCCCACGCTACCGCCAGCTCCTCGCAAGCTTCACGCAGTCGCTCTTCCCAGCGGGCCGACAGAGGAACGACGGATCCCCGGGGCGTGCTCGGCTCGTCGGGGTTCCACAGATGCATTTGGCCTGCGCCACGAAGGCAAATTCAGTCCTGAACAAGAGTCATCATTGTGTGGGAACTTTCTGAAATGACCGACTCAGACATACCTTCCGCCTCGTACTCCTCTGTGCTGCTTTCACGGGCATTCCAGCGCTGCCGGAGGAAATTAACACACGCACACAAAATAAAAACCCAGGGTTTCTAAAAGTTTCACCAACTAACACTGAATACTTTTGAACACCATTAAAGACCAACGTCGCCACAGAAATGTGCAAAAGTTTTCTAAATAGTTAGCTAGCTCGCTAGCTAGCCACCCAGGGTATGTTAGCATCGAGTATGAGGTGGCTGACATTTTGCCTGACAGAAAAGTCCGCGACAAAAAACAACTAAATAAAATAAATACTATTTTATAAACCCAATAATTTACCAAAAAAAACAAACATTAATGAATAGGCAGAAGTCAAGGCTTATACTTCCTTTTCATAGACTCCAGTAATGAAAGATGTCCGTCATGAAGACATATTATCATGTCTATGTAGCGTCTATCATAAGACTTTTTAAGGAATTCCACTCTAAGAACAAGTGCTGGAAATATTGATGGTATTAAATGTTATAAAATTATCAAGGAGCAGTCTGGGGGGGAGGGGCAAAAAAAACAAAAACTATATTGTCTGGATCTCTACATAAAGTGGGACATCACAAATAAAGGTAAATCAGATTAATCTTCATATATTTGCCTTAGTCACTCCCAACTGATTTCACACACTCTGCTTTCGAGAGCTATTAGAAAAGGAGCTTGGCCAGGTGTGACCTCCTGAGCTGAAATCTACTCCCAGAGTCGCCCTCTATTGTTTGGGAAGCCGCCACAGCGGGAACAGGGAGCAGATGGGATTCTGCGAGTGGCATTTTGATACATGGTGTGGAGGCATCCAGGAGGGTGGGGGTCGCTGGGGCTTATTGTTCCTCCACCCTCAGCACCAGGTCTGCAGTCTCTGTGGTACAGCCACCCCCCATGACCCAGACCCATCTGCTGGCCCACAGCGGCAGACATCATCAATTGTAGCGCAGAGTAATTAATACCAAGACACACTTCAGTTCAGCGTTGGGTTGGGTTCTGACTGGGCAGAAGCCGAATAAAGAATCAACTTCAGGAACTTTTTAAACGAGGGGGAGGTGATGTTGTACTTGTCATCACAAATGATCACAATTTTAGCTTCAACAAAACATCTTGATCTCTCGTCCTCTGGCAAAGAAATCAGAGTTATTCATATTAAATATGGAGCAGACCCCTCGGGTCATCCATGTTGCCTGAGGCATAATCAATGAATTTAATCCAAACAAGCTAGTTCACGTCAGAGCACAGAACTTACAAGGGCTATCCTTAAAGTCCCCAAACTCTCAGGATGCAGAGTTGACGCAAAACCCAATGCGGCCAGTGTCAGGTCAAACAAAAAAGCCACCATCACCGGTTACGTGTTGATAATCCAAGGCTTGTGAAACAGCAATTATGCTAACGGTATTTACAGAGAGTACCGACCGATTACGCAATCAGTGTCTTGTGAATCCTGCACCGGAGCGTCTACCTCGCATTTCAAAAGGCCCACTCTGAACGACGCTAAGCTGATTAGCTAAGAATACAGCCTCGAGGCCTGGCAGAGGCTGCCGTGTCAACGGTACAGGCAAGGACAGGACAGGAGGCGATAAGAAAGGCATCCAAAATGTGTTCAGCTGTTTACCTCACGCTTCCTGGGAACAGCCGAGTCATAGTTGTCCTCCAAGTCGTCCTCGTCGGCCGGGTTAATGTTAGTAACCTCAGAGACGTCTGAAACGGGCTCCAGGAACTCTGGCGTGGAGCGGCGGCCGTAACGTTTGCTGCCCTTCACGAACTTCGGCTGGATTTCGGGAGACTCTGTGGTGATAACGCGACAGGAAAAGCAACGATTTATAATACAGTGTTCTTTTTTTTTTTTACAACAACAACAACAAAAAAAGAAGAAACTACAGATGCATCAATATGGCTTTTCCGGTACTTCTTAAAAGAAAAAGATGTACTGTATACTCTTTGATCAAAGCAGTCGCTTGCTTATAGGTAGAAAATGTTATATTTGAGGTGTTTAAGAGAGAACTGTCTATTTATTGCCACTTCTTCAGCTTAAATGCAGACAAAAACGCTAAAAATAATCCCTGAGACTAATATTTACCCGGCGCCTTCAGTGGCCACTTCTCTAAAGCAACTTCTGCAAAAGCGGAAACCAAACAATGCTCTTACAGCGAGATGTTCCCATTCTCTCAGCGACGCTTGCATCGTGTTACAGGTCGTCTGAGGCGCATTATTTATCAGGAAACTCACCGGAATCGCAAATATTATGCTTTCCGCCGAGGCGTGACAATTCATACGGCTGTCTTTACTCTAGAAGCTCAAGACGTGGTTGTCAGTATTACTCATTACAAAATAAAAATAAAAATCCATCCTAGACTGAGACAGTTGAGGTCCACAAAGCGAGACAATGTGGACCTGAAATCGTTTTTGCATCCCGTACGGTAGACACGCGAGGCAGAAGTCGAGCCGCGATGGGCAAACACTACAGTCAGCTCGTCGGCCGGAGATGTGCAGCTGAGTCAGCATAAGGGCCGCTCCGCCTCACCGGTCACCTTCTCCACTTGTCAGAGTCTTTGAGTTCAATGTTTAACTTGAGGCTGTTCTAAATAAAGACGTTACCTGGCTTTGCCACGGGTTCCTGTTCGGCTTGAGGAGGCTCAATGGTCGACGACAAAACCAGGATGAGAGCATGCTTGAACTGGTCGAAGTCGACCTGAAAATAAGAATTAAATATGTAAAAACACAAGGCATTTTTTAACCCCCATCGAGTCAGAATGGGACATGATCGGAGCGAACCTGTGAGGATCGACGACGGCGATCGCCCTCAGAAAATGTACTTCCAGTAAATCAGTTTGTATTGTGCCTAAATTTTTCTATGCGAGCTTTCCACTAAAATGCACCGCAAAAGCTTGTTTCACTTCTTTTATGTTTTTTTTGCTTTGTCAGAACAGAAACGCCGCTTGCAGTCTGATCTCACGCTAAAATTAGACGGTGTAGGCAGCACTGCATGCGCCTGAACGGCGGGGCTAAGCAGTAGGGCTGGACTCAGGCGATTATCTGCAGTGAAGGCAGCAGTGGGTGCAGCATTTATGCGGCGATGAGATGAAGTTGGCTCGCAAAACATTCCCGAAGAAGCACACACAGCTTTTGTGTGCGTTACTTTTGCTCATATTTTCTGAAATCTCTGCAGTGTTCTTATGTGCAGCTCCATTTTTTATTTATTTTCTTGTTGTTACTGAATCCAGGAAGCTTCTTTTGTATGTGGAAATAGGAAATTACTCAGAAGAAGTCTGGTTGCCTTTACGCTTGAGGCAAAGTTACCAGAGTTGTATGTATGCGCACGTCACTTTAGTGCGTTGATTAAATGTAACAAATATGCAGAACAAAAAGAAGAAAAACGAGGTTTTGTAGGCTAAAAACTACATCGAAAGTGAGACTCTCGAGAAGTCTGCCTCAGCAGAAGCTATAAATAAACATCAATACGGCGCAGAATTTAAGCGATGCAACTCTGCAAGGGAAAGCTGATCAAAATTCCTTAGCTGGGCTGCAATTCCCTTGAAATGTGTTTGACTGTCTGGGAGATGCTTCAACCGGGAGCAGCAGAGGTCACACTTCAACAATCGGCAGCTGCCAAACCCTGAATATGCTGATTTTCTTTGTGCCTCCGAGGCCGACGGCTGGCGTCTTTTGGAGTCCTTTTTCCTTCTCTCTCCCCCAACCCCGCTCTTTTGGCCCTCATTGTTGGGCGCTGCGGTCGGGCGATCGGTGCACCCTCTCCTGCACACA
The DNA here is from genome assembly GCA_902982915.1 of Phalloptychus januarius. Lineage (NCBI taxonomy): Eukaryota > Metazoa > Chordata > Actinopteri > Cyprinodontiformes > Poeciliidae > Phalloptychus > Phalloptychus januarius. Next base: position 4,284,324 of record CADWAE010000093.1, read on the forward strand.
CCCGCACAATGCGGGACAATAGCCACCCGTCTGCAACACGCTTATACACAAACAAAACCTTAGGAGAAAGTGTGGAGGCAAGCATTTTTGAAAAACAGCAAAGAAAAAAGAAAAGAAAAAAAACACACACACACACACACACTCATGTTTCATCCAAGGAGATTAAAATGAGTAAAGGACAAGAAGTCAAGACGCACCGAGTTTTTCCACATCTGACTCGTGTTTTTGCTTCATATACGTCCACGGAGAGCACGATCCAAAAACGCAACACGTGAATAACGATTAACCGAGAGCGGTCGTCTTGGTGACAGACGCGCTGAATGGGATTTTCTCAACGAGACGGCAAACAAAGCAGCAGAACATGCGGAGGCGAGGGGGTTGTGGTCAAGCAGCCGATTAAATTCAGAGGTTTTCCTTCAGGAAAGCAAAAGAAACCTCCCACAAAGTCGGGAGGTGCTGGAGGCCTTAGTCCTGGACGCAATTGTCACAGGTTCGAATCCTGGCTTGATGACCTTTGCCACAGGTCTTCTCCCTCTCTCATTACCCACTTAACTGTCTAATAACTCTCAAATAAAGACCACTAGAGCCGATGCAAAGAGAAACTACTTTCATCTGAAAGATCCAATAGATTCCAGATGAGGACGTTATGGTTTAACACAAATATGAATTAGATTTTAGATTTATGACAAACTACATTGAAATTCAGGCTGACTCCAGGCCACAATAACTTGCTTGATTGTCACATGTTTAATAAGCGCCACATAAAGTTTGTTAATCTACTTCTTATAGTCTAAACAGAGGAGCAGATGGAGAGTTTAACCTGTTGAGGAAATAAAGAAAGTAAGTGGGGTGCTGCGCACTGCATGCAGCCCAGAAGATTTGCACTTGATTCACAACAAGCGACAAGACGGAGCCGGAAGACGTTAAAGAAAAAGCTCAAAGACGGAAAAGTTAACACGACGTCTAAAAACAGAAGCAGTAAAAATCTGAATTGAAACTAAAATGTTGGCTTTACTTCCGATTAAAATTTAATCAGTCAGGTTGGATTAAAACTCTGAAATGCTGCCAAGGTTAGCTTAAAAACTCTACCTATAAATAAAAGACTTGCAAGAGAGCAAAAACAAATGGGATTTTGCTCACCCTGGCAGTGAAGGGGTCTTGGTTCTGGAGGAGAGTGTGGATGAGAGTCGGCGCGGCGTCGTCCAGGCGCAGAGACTGACAGAGGTCGGAGAGCTCCTCCGGACTCAGGGAGCCACAGCCGCTGGCATCGAAACTGTTAAAAACGTCCTTCAGGCGCTCCTCGTAGTCGTCTTGCTCTTGGCCGTCATCCATCCCCCAGGACAGCAGCCTGCCCTGCGGCGGAGAGAGACACAGAAGTTCAGAGGGGAGCGCTCACAGAGTCGAGGGCTTCTCCTGCTCGCCAACGCGACGCTGGCTTACAAACAGACGGGGAGCATCTACTCCACCGGCGTGGTTTTCCGACGGCGCCTTCATCTGATCTGACAGCCACTGAGCTCGCCACAAACTCCTGCAGCGGCATTTATGGCGGAGGCTTTGGGTAATCCGATTACGACAATGAGACCATCAGGTAAATGCTGCTCAGGAACCGAGCTTTAGACACACACACACAAACGCACCCCCACACACACACACACACACACCCCCCGGTCTTCATTTGCAGAAATGGTTTTACTTGATCCGACTGTAACGATTATACAATCAGGTGAACCGACAGCGAGAACGCAGATCATTTTGGTGCAGCCTGAAGGTACAAAGAGTAAACTGCAGCCTTGTCAGGTAAAAGTGTGATCATGTGAGAGAAATGCAAGCACGCTCCTTCGTGGAGACCGTCTGCGATCGACACAGCACCAGAAAGCGACGCCTGGATAAGCAGAGGTTACACAAGGAGCAAAGGTTCAACTCCACGATTTTACTGGTCAGCACCGGGGATTTCACACCAGCCAATCACGATCTTCGATTTCGTTTCTGACGCCTTATTTGCTTCCGCTGAACAGCAACAAGCGGCAAATGCAACCGACTCATCGAGCGGCTCCAGGCTGAGCATTTCTGCTCTAAAGACAGCTTCCTAAAAACTGCATTTATCAACATGCTGTTTTCACAGCTGTAGGAATTATTGTCGCCGCTTTCTGCTTGAGACAAGAATTCGATCAGAATTTTTTTTTTTTTTTTGCGCTTTTGACTCAAATGTTTGCGTTAATCGTATTTTTATTCGATTTTATCCTACTGTGAACTCTTCAAACTAGCCCGGCACGAGATCAAACTTATGGAAATGATTCATTTGGTGTTTTTGTTCCCTCTTTGTTCTTTATAGTAGCTTCACAGTTAACTTGCTAGCGCCCCTATTTAGGATTTTTACAATGCATGCGCCCCTTCTGCTTTTCCAGCTGCTCTCAGAGATCATCAAGCACTCGGGGAGGCCAGGTGTCCCCCTCCCACACACACACTCACACACAGACACACTCCAGCCTTGGAATCCCCTCCATTCACCACAGACAATAGCTGCCTCTTCACAAAAGAAAAAAAAAATCAATCAGGACCCTGTATCTGGACGTTTCAGGGGCTTCCATAGGCAAAAGAATTACACAAAGAAGCTGTGTAATAATGAGGAAACTAAACGGATTAATGAATAACTATATGTGTGAATTCACAGCTGATTCGCTTTACTTTCTACAGTCGACCTCTAAGCCAATTTAGCCCTTAGACCTTCACCATCAGAGCTGCTGCTGCAGCTGCTACCGCAGAGGAATCACCCGGTCCAAGTCATAACAATGAGGTTAATCCTCACACACACACACACACACACCTCAGCATTAATAGGTAACTGCATTCATTACGTCCAGCAGATGTTAGTCAGGAAAATACTCAAAAGTCTTCATGCGTTGACCCCACAACCTGTTGATCAGGCTTTAAAAAAAAAAAAAAGGGTGATAAGCCCCAAATTCTTCTTTATTCTACTTCCTGGTGTGTTATTGGGGTTTTTTAAAAACTTCACAATAATTAAAACTAAATGACGTTACAGACAGGACCTGCAGAGAGGAGTGAACGCGAGTGTTACACGAATCAAAACTTGAACCGGAAAGTAGGTTTTGTCTTTGTGGTAAAAAGTTCGGACACAGAGTTTGGAGAACAACAACTCTGAGAAAAGGAAAAGAAAGAAGGTAGAGATTTTTAATTTCTCACCTTTGGACTTTTCTAACTTTAAACCCCACACCCCTAATACATTCTGGATAGTATTTCCTGTATGTCCTCACAATAAAAACAAAACAAAAACATAACGGTGAAGTAATAGAGGGCTGTTAGTCAACACACACACACTCTGAACTGAGCATCCTACAGAAAATGCAAATGATGTGAATATTTTTCCATCTTTCCTTCAAATCATCCATGCTGAGCTCAGCATCTAACCAGTGACGCAACAATCAAACATGTTTCTGCACTTAATATTTTATCCCAATTTACTCAGATTCAGATACAAGTGTTTGTCAATTTTGACATCTCCAACCAGCATCTGCATCAGCAGTATTATTTTAAACAATCACTTTTTGATTATTCCCTATAGGATGAGGCTTGTAGTTTGCAGTGAAATAATAATAAAAAAAGGCTTAAAACTCCCAGCAATAAGAACAGCTCAAAACATAAAAAGTCTAGTTTGCATCAAAAGCACTAGTTTTATCTTAGCACCAGTTTTTTTTTCAAAATACATTTAAATTGCACCAGAAACGACACCTTTTCAAAGTAAAGGTCGACAATGTTAATGCATCAATAGTTTCAAATATCCAGCAGTTTTCTAAAGTCACTGAACCTTCTAAAGCTGGTTGTTTCTTTATTGTATAATAAATAAATAAATAAATAAAAACATGTTGCTGTCTAAGTGTAGTTTTATTATCCACAGTTTTTTATTGCCTACGCTTTAAGAAAAACCCTAAAAGTCCGTATTATTTCCAGTTTAGCAAGACTAACCAGTGAGAGCAAAGTGATGGGCTATGCTAACAGAGCTAATCTTTTACAGAGGGACGTTTGAAGTAAAGTGTTTGCTGACTTCATGTTTTAAAATTACGCAATAAAACTTACAAAAAAACCAAACAAAAAGCTCCCCCACAAAGGTTTAATATTGAAGGAAATAAAAAAGACAAAAAAAAAAACTCACCGAAGCCCCCCAAACTCGGTTAGCAGTTGTCTCCTTCCCGGACGCGAATATTTAGGGAAGAATAAAAAAAAAAAAATGGTTTACAACATTTCTCTGCTGACAGCGCCGCGTTTCCCCTGGAAGTTTATTTATCCTCTCAGACTGCTTGACAGACCGTCGGTGTGACCAAAGGCGTCTTCTTCCTGAGAAATATTACGGAGAGCGGATAAAAAGTCTTCTTCGCTCGCTTCCTCGAGTCCCCCCTGGCTGTGCAATCATCCTCCAGAGGTTTGTAGCGGATTTTGAAAAGCGCTTGAGAGAGGAAGTGGGCGGCGATTGAGGGCCAGCGGCGGACTCACTGGTCCCAGCCTTCGTCCCTCTAGTGGTCGGAAGCGGAACTGCTCCGTTTACAAGGCACCATATTGTAAAACTTTCACCCGCTTTCTTCTCACCGCTCTGCTACACAGCATATTTTTTTTCTCTCGCTATAAGTGTCTTTGTCCAAAAACAAACATATTTGACTTACTATCAAAGTGGAGGTCAAATGGGTGCCCACTTATAATCTATTGAAGACAAAAGCCACTAAAGGAATTTTGGAAGTTTTATTTTTCTATTGCCACACTTTACCTATGTGATTGGAAGACAACCATCTCCGTACACATCCATATTTAAGTCCATGCAGAAACACTCCAGGCTGGGACCTTCTTTCCACTAGAACACAATGTTTTTTTTCCATCCATCTTCTAAGCACCCTTGTCCCTTAGTGAGGTAGCTGGTGCCTATCTCCAGGTAGCGTTCTGGGAGCGAGGAGAGGTCACCCAGGACAGGTCGCCAGTCTGTCACAGGGCAACACAGAGACAGGACAAACAACCATGCGCGCGCACACACATGGGGAGAATTTGGACAGGACGTTTCAGTCATGTTTTTGGACTGTGGGAGGAAGCCGGAGTACCCAGAGAGAACCCACGCATGCACCAGGAGAACATGCAAACTCCGTGCTGAAACGAACTCAGAACCTGGGAATCGAACCCAGAACCTTCTTGCTGCAAGACAACAGCTCTACCAACAGCGCCACTGAGCAGCCCTAGTAGTTATCATAATGCAGAAAAAGAAAATAGCAGAAAAAACAAATAATGTAACAGCTGTATGCTGGCATCGTGTACAAGGTTAAAAATATCAGTGTAAAAAGATCTAAAACAAAAAATTGGCTAAAATTGTCCCATCTGTTACACAAAGGATGACCAAGTGTGGCTATAAATACCGTCTGAAGAAACAACTTTGAGCTAAATAATAGCCACTCAACACATAAAATCGTTGTTACCAAAAACCTGCTACAAAATAATGATAAATGTTCAGATAATGAACGAAATAAACATTTGTCTACTTCAAGTTGAATCTGCGCTGCTTTTTCAGCCAAAGAACTTCACTTCCCAGAGTGCTTTGCTTGCGTGACGTCAACTGCGTTTACACAGTTTTGATAATCATCGTCATTTGACCATGTATCCTGAGCTGGACTGATTGTTTTTGTAATCTTTATACTCACTAGGCAGAATAATAATAAAAAAAATCTTTCTCCTCTTTGGCAGACTGAGGTTGTAGTTGTGTTTTTTTTTCTGTGCATGTAGAGGACTGCTGAACTTTGACCTCCTCTTCCTGCGTTTCGCCACACTGCTGCAGGGTTTTCTGTTGGTAGACCCAAAACTGGGACAAAAAGCCAAGGGCGGACCAGACCTGGACTCCAAAGAAGACGGTGGGGAATAACGTTGTCCGTGGCAGAAATGAAGAAAGTTCTGTCCTTCCTGCTGACCGCTTACGTCTCGGTCCCTGTTCTTCTCTACCTGTTTCCCTGGATACTGAGCTATGCCATATTCTCCCATCTGCGTAAGTAAGCGTTCCTGGAGAATTTCACTGGTAAAAAAATAAAAAAAATGACGCAGGATAGCACAGTCAGGCCGGATACGTCATACAGCGATGGTAAATATTTATGCAGAAACAGAAGGTGCGACCTCGACTAGTCGATTGTCATTGTAGTTAAAGTGACTGTAAAATTGTTCTCAGAAACATAAAAAAATAATAGTTTTCCAGTAGCTATCCCATCAACACCTATGGGATATAGTGTAAAAAAAATAAATAAATAAAAAACTGATTTTCACATAAACTACTGGAGCGCGCAGATTTAAAATGAAATTATTCTAAAGCTTTTTATTATAGACAATGATTCACCGATGTGAAGAGTATTCACGCCCGGGGAAGAATTTTAAAATAAAATTGTAACTTTTCTGGTGTATAACCTCCACATGAAACTTTTTTCAACGTGTTAGAAAGGCCTAGTCAAAGTCCAGACCTAAGTGTGGCTGAGACATTCATAGTTACGCTCCATCTGATCTGACAGGTGCTGGCATATATTTTGCAAGTTGCGTTAATCCGGAGTAGATGTTCAAAGCAGGAATGCACGAAAGCCCTTGTGGCGATCATTAATGGATCCACCTGGAATTACCTCAGAGGGGCAGAAAAAATTGTGCATGCCGCACCTTCCAGATTTTTCTCTTTTTTTTTTTTTTTTGTAAAAAAAAAAAAAAGTTTCCAATCAGTCTGCCACATAAAATCTCCCTGAAATAAATTCACAAAAAAATATAAATTCACCTTTTTGGTTTTAAAAACATGAAATGTGAAAATGTAAATAAATGAATAATTTCATAAACAAAAAAAAGTCCCTTAAATGCAGCATGTAAAACATGATGAAATGAAAAAGTTTGTGGCTTTCGATGTGTTTCGAGGCTGTGTGTGTGTGTGAGACGTGATGTTGCATTTAGAAACGCTGTGGCGCTGACCTGCTGCACTGACCTGCTGCGCTCTGCTCTCACCTGCAGTGAGGTTTCCATACTTGGTGGATCTGCGCAGACCTCAGGATGTCCTGAACAACACCTGCAACTTCTACCTCAGCCCAGAGGAGGGCGTCTCGGTGGGAGTGTGGTAGGCTGACCGTGACTCTAGTCCGGCGAGTCTTGACCGAATAGAGGCGTCATGTCCCCGCTCTGAAAACCTGCCGTGCATTCTTAAAGCTCACGTTTGTTTGTGCCGTTCAGTTTCTTTTTTTTGTCTTTTTCACTCCCTCTCTGCCTCAAAGGCACACGCTCCCTGCCAGCCAATGGGAAGCGGCCGCTGGGAGGAATCTCGACTGGTACCAGGAGGCCCTGGGAGACGGGTGTCCTGTTATTATCTATCTCCACGGAAACGTAGGGACCAGGTGGGTTTAGATGCGCGTCCTTGAAACGATCCTAATAGAGTCTAGGGGGTATTAGGCGGTTGCCTAGGTTCTTGTTGCCTGGGACAGACGAGTCTGAACGTCGGTCTCCTTTCCTTTCTGCAGGGCGATCGGTCACAGAGTGGAGCTGGTGAAGGTTTGACCAAAACAATAAGTTGCTTCCAGGTGTAAGTATTTTGTCTTTGAGCTCTTGAGAGAGAATGTAAATCGTTTTATGGTCTTGTAGATCCTGAGTGCTGCAGGATACCACGTCTTATCTTTAGACTACAGAGGTAAGGCAGACCTGAGACTTGCTGAGGCGAGTAGAAACTAAAACTTTACTTACGTAGCACTTTTCATGAAGTCATTTCAAAAGGTTTTAGTTTTTATTTGCTGTAAGAAAAAAAAACAAAGACCTTAAACTACAAAAGGAGAGAGTTCTCATTTCCAGTCTAGTTATATAGGTCATATGCAAGACATGAGCTGTAGTGACTAACATGGATGGTTTATTTTATTTTATTTTTTTAAATTTCAGAATACCTAGGGAAAAAAACAAAACATTCAAACTTGACAAAAAGACTGGATCTGAATGTAGGAACCTGTTTCCACAAGGAAACAGTCAGACCATCCAGCCATATACATTTAGACTGAATCCAAAGTCATGGAACCTCATTACCAACGATTCTCCTGATTACGACTCTGAAAAGTGGAGAACGATACACGTTTAAGGCTGAAATTAATGCAGCATACCTTCCTGCATTCGGCCTAAAAATTACAATTTATTGTTGTCTTTTTGACGAGGATTCGGAGATTCCTCCGGAGAGCCCAGTGAGGCTGGGTTGACCAACGACGCCCTCTACCTGCACCACTGGGCAAAGACGCGAAGCAGAGGGAGCCTGGTCTGTCTGTGGGGTCACTCTCTGGGCTCCGGGTCCGTTTCCCATCCTCGCGTCGTTCATTCAGACCGCTTCTCACGACAAAGACGCAGCGCTCAATTAAGACTTCGTCTTTTTTCCCCCTAGTGTGGCAACAAACGCTGCAGTGAAAATCCAAGAACAAGGTGGGTTTGACTTGAAGTCTTTTCTCAGAAGCATTATTTTGGCTGACGGCCGTTACGCTCAAAATGGGGAGGGGGAATAAAAAATAAAAAAAATACAGTGATTAACTTCTGGGCGTCTCCCGTTCAGTATGAGAACTTCTGTCGACGTCCAAAATGCTTTCGATAAATGCTTGGAAAAACTACATGTTGCAACCAAAAATTCATTCTGTGTCAGAAATTAAGTGACGTGGTAAAAAAAAAAAATATATATATCTATATTTTGTATTAATCTCCCTTTTGCCTAAATAAGAATGGTTTAGGAAAAGTTTCACTGCGTAAAATTTACCAACAGCGATTGCACCTGATTTTTAGAGTAGTAACTTTTCTAAATGCTCTGTTCTGCATAATAAATAAGGTTGTGCTTTTTGGCGTACGTCCGTCTTCACACCAGGGTCTGCCGTCGATGCTCTGATCCTGGAGGCTCCGTACACGAGAATCGGAGAAGTCGTGGCAAACAATCGGCTGGCCAAGGTGAGAGGACGACACGCGGCGAACCTCTGGTCGGTCAAAGACGTATCACGTGCCACGTCTGACAGTTTCGCGTCCTAACACCTCTCTGCAACCTGTAACTGTCACAAAGTTGACTTTTACGTCTCGTGAGAACTTCTTTATTTTTTGAATTTTCCACTTTCGCCGCTTCTTTCCGTATTGCCAGCTGTACATGTTCCTGCCGGGTTTCGAGAGCTTGCTCTGGAACATTCTGGAAAGGATCAACATATCGTTTTCCAATGACAAGAAGTAGGTTTTGCTTGAAACGAAACCCAGACCCAAGCCGTTTGTTTGTTTCTGATCATCTGCAACATCTGCTGTCATTTCTGCAGTTTGCAGACGCTGAGCAGCCCCCTCCTGATCCTGCATGCAGAGGACGACAACATCGTTCCGTTTCACATGGGTCAGAAGGTACGGCGGGTTTCCCCCCCTTTTCTCTCTCTCTCTCTATATTTCCTGTCCGCTTTCCTCAAGCATTTTGCATCCATCTGACCCAGCTGTACCAGATATCGCTGCGAGCCCAGAGCGAATCCGAGACGGGCGATCGAGTGCAGATGATCTCCTACGGCGCGAGCCTCGGACTGTCCCACAGCCACATCTCCTCGGCCCCCGACTTGGCAGACGTCATACAGTGAGTCAGGAAGCCGTCACCGATTTGCGTTCGGAAATCGCGCCGGCGATTAGCCGAAGTTGACCCGCACTCTTCTGTGTTGCAGGAAATTTCTACAAAACTTGGAGAGAAAGATGAAAGTCTGAAAAAAGGAATAAATCATTTTGACTCAACTTTTGGCTTTTATTTTTAGTCATAGACAGAATGTGAGAAAATTAGTTTTGTGTGTGTGTGTTTTTTTTTAAAAACTTGTTTTTCAAAAGATTCTTTTGATTATAAAAACATGGTTTCTCTCTCAGGTACAGGCCACAAACTCAAACAAATGTTAAAAAAAAAGAAGCTCTTAACTGTTGCAAGAAAACTTTCAGAATTTACAGAGACTCTAATACTACAGAAGTGAGAGCAATTAAAAAAAATACATTACCTGATAGAGTTGGCTGACTTTGTCTTGGGTTTTCAAGTAGTCTTCAAAGTCTGCAAACACTTTGAATCTAATAAGACAGAGGAAAATAAAAGAATGTAAATAAATGAGAAAATCTGAAATGAATAACAAAAAATTACTAGAAAATTCCTGAAGAAATTTAAGCAGGGCCTGCCAAAGTGTGCCCGTCGGTTTGGACCCAGCGTTCTGATGCTAAAAATTAGCATCTATGCTAAGCTTGGCTACAGTATAGTCAATAGTATGTGCAGAAGCAAAAGCATGTTGACTAACATGGACTTGTGCAAATTGGTATGTTGAAATTAATGTATAAGCTAAAATTAGCCAAATGCTAATGTTAGCCTAAATGCTGTCAATGGCATGTGGGGTATCACTAGCATCATGTCCCTATTTAACTTACTCAATTCAGTATACTAAACATGGCTAATAAGCAAGAAAAACACAAACCTGAGATCAAAAGATAGTAAAGGCTGAGATTAATGCACAGTCAGTGCATTAATCTCAGAGGAATATTCAGGCTTTTATTTTGAAATTTCAATGAGCTTTATTTTAAATGACCACACTAATTCAATGTGTAACAGCGGTTTGGTTAATCCAGCTATTGTAATGCCCAAAACAGCAAGTAGTTCTAAATGCCAGCTCAGTCCTCCTCTGTAGGCACTGAAAGTTCCGCCATGTTGTAGTTCTAACCTTCAGCATTGTAGTTTGGCACTTCTTTCTGCACTCCGCCATGTTGTAGTTCTAACCTTCAGTCATTGTAGTTTTCGGCACTTCTTTTCTCAGCACCAATATCTCCTACAAATAGAGGAATAAATAATTTGATTGTTTTAAATTGTTTGAAAATATGGAAACAAATTAAGGCATACTGTAGCCTACCTGAGACCTCAGTTCATGCCCCAATTTACCATAACCATGCTTTTCTCCCATCAATATCCGATACATCATTTAAAAATTGGAGACTAAAAGGCCTAACTACACTGAAAGATTTGTATATTAACAAAAAATTTGCTTCTTTTGCAATGTTGAAGGGCTGTTTCTCTCTTCCGGATGCAGGTTTTTTCAGATATTTGCAAATCAGAAATTATGTTCGCATTAACATCCCGAACTTTGTATCCCTACCAGAAGAAAATAAGATATACAAAATGCTGTTGGGCTCTCCAGAAGCAAAAAAAATAATTTCAAGCTTTGTGGACATCTTTGCAGAGCGAATTAATTTTGTCACAGGCTCCTTGATGGCTGCATGGGAGGAGGAGCTGGGTTTACAGATTGGGAGTGAGGTCTGGGAAGAGGGTCTTGGGAGGATCCGGTCATGTTCCATCAATGTAAGGCACCAGTTAATTCAATTCAAGGTGTTTCATAGACTCCACTATTCTAAAATGAAATTGCACAGAATATGCCCCTCAATATCTCCAAAATGTGATAAATGTAGGTCCGCTGATGGCTCCCGTCACATCTGTTCTGGTCATGCCCCAAACTCTCCCAATATTGGTGTGACATCTTCAACTTGTTTTCTAAAGTGTATAAGTGCACACTGGATCCTGACCCCCAGATTGCATTGTTTGGATATTCCCCTCACTTAGCAACCGCAGCATTTCTATGCAAACAACTGTGATGTATGGAATGGTAGTGACTAAGAAAGTAATATTAAGATTGTGGAAAACTGACAAGGCTCCTCAGTTTAAAATGTGGTTAAGCGATTTTACTGAGATTTTCCACTTGGAGAAACTGCGGTATGATGTTGTGGGCTCCACTAATAAGTTCTGTAGTATCTGGCAGCCGTTTTTGGATCATCTTTCGCAGTCTGAGACTGAGCCCCAAGCTCACACAGTCTCTTAGTTTGCCACCTGTGCCTTGTTAGACAGGTAGTACCATCCCAAAGTGTAAATGGTAATCAGTGCAGTGTGTAGCCAGTTATTTAGATAATTGCTCTGACTTGTTTCTACTTTATTCTATTTATTTTTATTTTATTTTATTATTTTTATTATTATTTTTGTTGCGTTTTTATTTTGATTGTCATTTTGGTAAGAGTATTTTTTCTTTCTTCTTATACAGTAATTTGTTAAATATGTATATGCTTCATACTCTTGTGTATGAATTATGTATGCTGTATTTTGAAAACCCAATAAATATACATATATATAAAAAAAAAAGAAAAGTCTGAAAATGAATGGCTGTGAGCCTGCGGTTACCCTGTCACATGATTTTGCTCTGAAACACCTTGACAGAAAACCATAAGTAATTGAAAAATTTCGAAAACATTTTACGGGAGCAGGCATTCGGTGCAATGTCCTGACCGACTTTCAGACCAATAGAGCAATATTTGTAGGCATGAGGGCGATTTCAAAATTATTTTGGGGTCAAAAATCCACTCTGTTTCTCACTTTAACGGAGCGGCAGTTGATGTCAGTTACACTCTGCGTTTTGGCAGTTGGAAATTTCGTTCGTTTTTCACTTTTTACGTCGCCGTTGTAACTCCGATTTCCAATAAAAATAGGCGCTCTTTTTGATACTACTTTTGTTGGGGTACACACGTACGAGCCGCATTCTTGTTCACGTAAGAAAAATAAGGAAAGAAAGAAAAACAGAGACATTCTATTCGGTGTAGAACAATAGGTGCCTGCCATGCACTGCATTGCTATGGGCAGGCCCCAATAAATAAATAAAAGTTGCTCACTGGTCGTATTTGAAGAGCATGTCAGTGAGGTCCTTGAAAAGCTCTGGGTTCTTGGGGCTGAAAAATCCACTCGCTCGGGGGTCTTCTCGTAGTACGTCATGGTGTCATACCTTAAAACATTTTTTTAAAAACATTCACCTTAAAAAGAAACGCTCAAATCCCACTCTGTGTGTTTTATCTCGTTTGGTCTCTTACCCCTTGTTGTCAATTTCGGCCACGTCCTCAGCTCGCATGCCGAAGATGAACAGGTTTTCCTCGCCGGGCTCCACGGCCATCTCCACGTTGGCTCCGTCCATGGAGCGCTGACCATCGGGTTTTTTAGAGAATCTAATAATCTAATGTTATGTAATTTTATTATTTGCTTCATTATTTTGAGTACCTTTCTGATATTATATATATATATATATATATATCATAATTAGAGATGAATAACTCTGTCATTTACGGAGTCCCTAAGGGGTCATGCAGAAGAAAAAAAAAGAAAAAAAAGAAATCCTGACTTATTTTCCCGAGATCCCAACTTTTTTTCTCGAGATTCCGACTTTTGTTTTTTCTCCAGGCTTTAGAGAAACGATTGTTTTTGGAAATATGAAAATATGATTCCCAAATGATATTGCCTTGTCCATCCATCCATTTTTTTCCCGCTTGTCCGGGGTCGGTTCGCGGGGGGAGCAGCTCAAGAAGGGACTTCCTTTTCCCCAACCACTTGTTTCAGCTCTTCTGGGGGAATCCCGAGGCGTTCCCAGGCCAGCCGAGAAACATAGTCCCTCCAGCATGTCCTGGGTCTTCCCCAGGCCCTCGTCCCTGGGGGACGTGAATTCCTCACCAGGGAGGCGTCCAGGAGGCATCCTGACCAGATGCCCGAGCCACCTCAACTGGCTCCTCTCAATGTGGAGGAGCAGTGGCGCTACTCTGACTTCCTCCCGGATCACCCTGTCTCTAAGGGAAAGCCCAGCCACCCTACGGAGAAAACCCATTTTGGCGGCTTGTATCCGGGACCTCGTTCTTTCGGTCATGACCTAAAGCTCATGACCATGAGGGAAGGAAAGTAGATCGACAGGTAAATCAAGAGCTTCACTTTCTGGCTCAGCTCTCTCTTCACCATGATGGACCACTACAGCACCCACTTCACTGCAGGTGCTGCGCCAATCTGCCTGTCGATCTTCCGCTCCCTTCATTCGTGAACAAGATCCCGAGATACTTAAACTCCTTCACTTGGGGCAGGACAACCCCCTCGACCTGGAGAAGGCACTCTACCATTTTCTGGCTCAAGACCCTGGCCTCGGATTTAGAGGCACTGATTCTCATCCCGACCGCTTCACACTCAGCTGCAAACCGCTCCAACGAGAGCTGCAGATCACGACCTGATGAAGCCAACAGAACCACAGCAGAGATACGATCCTAAGGCCACCAAAACGGATCCGCTCAACACCTTGGCTGCACCTCGAAATTCTGTCCATGAAAGTAATGAACAGAATCTGTGATAAAGCGCAACACTGGCGGAGTCCAACTCTCAGCGGAAACGAGCCTGACTTACTGCCGGCAATGCGGACCAGACTCTGACACCCCTGACAGTCCGTATCAAAGGCCTGGTACCCCATACTCCCGGAGAACCCCCCACAGGGCTACCTGAGGGACATGGTTGAAAGCCTTCTTCAAATTCACAAGACACATGTAGACTGTTTGGGCGAACTCCCACGCACCCTCCAGGACCCTTCTGAGGGTGTAGACCGGGTCCAGCGTTCCACGACCAGGATGAAAACCACAATGCTCTTCCTGAATCCGCGCTTTGACTATCCCACGGACCCTCCTTCCAGGACCCCTGAATAGACCTTGCCTTCCTATTAAAAGTATGGCTAAAGGACGATATCCCACAAAATACTTTTTGGATACACAAAATCCTTCTCCTTTTTCTTCTTCTCCTTCTTCTCCTTCTCTTTCTTCTCCTTCTCTTTCTTCTCCTTCTCTTTCTTCTCCTTCTCCTCTTCGTCCTCCTCGTCCTCCTCCTCTTCGTCCTCGTCGTCCTCCTCCTCTTCGTCCTCATCGCTCTCCTCCTCGTCGTCCTCCTCGCTGACCTCCTCATCCTCCAACTCGTCCTCCACCTTGCCCTTGACCTCACTATCATCATCAGAGCTTTCTGAAGCGTTCTCTTCATCTTTCTTGAAGGTATCTTTAATGAATGAAAATACTTCACGGGATTCCATGAAGAATTTTCTCATCGACCTACGGGCACGTTTGCATATGAACTTGAGACCATCATACGCACGTGCTGCACATATACCGACAACATCCTCTTCACGAAGAAAGTGCCATATTTGCTCAATGTTGTAACTCTCATCTGTCACTTGTTGGTCCTCGTTATCTACATTTACATTTGTATTTTTATCTTCACTGGAGGGTGGAATTACCTCCACAGTATCAGTTGTTTCTCCAACTTTTTTAAATCTTTCTCTATAGGATGGAATTACCTCCACAATATCATGTGTTTTATCATCAATTTGTACATATGTTTTTCCAAAGTGTGAAATTACCTCCATAATTGTGCTTGTTCCATCTTTAACTTCGACATTTCTTTTACGAGCGTCTGAAATTACCTCCACAGCAGTGTTTGTGGACATTTTGCGACTTGATCCGTAACTTGCTCTGCGACTTGATCTGTAACTTGCTCGGCGACTTTCTTCGGTAGTACTTGCTCGGCTACTTTCTCCGATAGTACTTGCTCGGCGACTTTCTTTGCGAATTGGAACACTTTTTAACTTTGGAGCGAATGGGTCTTTTGGGAACAAATACCCGAAGTCTGGCAGTTGAATTACAGGCATACTGCCAAACCGGAATGGGTCATCTGCTGTTTGTGTGGAAACTGTCCTAGTTTTACGAGGCAAATGTAGAGATTTTAACAGTTCTACGCCAGACAACGGCACTCCAGTGCAAAACCTTCTGGTTTTCTCCACCAGCCCCAGTTTGGGCCGGTTCTTTTCCTTAAGGTCGGCGCAATATTTTTTCATTTCTTGTATCTGGAGATCTGCGTAGGTCGTTTCTATAAACCTGGTTTTCATTATGGGTTCAATGCTATTACGGAGTCGCAGTCCAGCTCCAATCCTTCCTGTAGCTCCGTTTAACAAACTCATTTTCAGACGTTGTTAAATAAATGTTGTTAAATAAATGTTGTTAAATAATCAATAATAAATGTACCAGAGACTCTCACTTGGCGAATGAAGTCAAATACAAATGACAACAGAGATCTTCGGTATACAACTGCCTCTGTGACGCCATAGGACGGTTTACTTATCTAGCCACGTCACTGCATATGTTGCGTAGGCCCAAGGCAGCTGAGTAAGCAAGGTGAATCCCAGAGCGTGTCACGTGACAGGCTGAAGCTCGAACGCCATGTCACGTGAGTTTTATTTGCAGACAAGAGTAGGAGGCAAATGCGCCCTCCGACTACAAATATATTTACTTTTTTTTTCATGTGTATGTTCCCAACTAACAACATAGAATTGTGTGTGAATGAAATTAGAGGTTGAGATTTTGACCTTTTGGACTGGAAATTGTCAGATCTGGGAATCCTGCCCGCAGCGCCATGTTTGTTTATGAGCTTTTTTGCGCAAGCGCCATGCAGCATAGAGACACTGCATTGACGAAGCGGCTGGTACGTCGCCTGGCTTCGGAAACATGAAACTGACGTTCTGATATTTAATTAACTCTGGACCCCGGTTCATACCTTCTGGTCTTCCAAGACATCGAATCTGCGTGGACGTCCAGCCTAAATGATTAAAAACTTCTGCGGAGCCACGTGAACGCTCCGTGTTGAAGGAGGTCTTGTAATTTGGCGAATTAACACGCCTGCTGCTTATCAAGGGCGGGTGGGCCACTGGAGCGCCCTGTTTGGAAATCGCTGCATTTGTTTTTCGGTAAGTTATTTTTTCAGAAATCTTATTTAAGATCAGAGAAGGCTTGCTCTGCCTCAAGAGTCCAAGTGATTTATTATAAGTTAACAATTCCTTTTCATTGATTGAAGAGGAAAGGGAAGCCTTCAAAAATATCAATTCTCATTATCCACATCAAAATTACCACCTTGAAGACAACTAAACCTCAATGGAATATTCCTTTACAAACTTAAGAGTTGTCAATCAGTGTCAAATCTTTACTCTAAAAAAATCACTTTAAAATGAGTCGCACTCATTCACTTCAACATAAAAACAGACACAAAAAGAACAAATTGGTCAGATTTGCAGTCAGTCAAAATTTCAACACAGTCAGAATTTTTCAGTCAGTCCTCAATTTGTTTCTTTGCTAAAATTTTAATCATCAATTTTACTGCAGTTTCGTAAATTGTCCAATTTTCCTTTTTAATAATTGGATTGTACTCTACTCTTCAGGATCATATTTAAAGCTATGTGCACATTAAAAAAGAGATACCTCAACATATGTTTTTGGAGTCAGTGGACAAACAATTTTCTGCTGCTGAAACATTTCACCAATTTCAATAACATTCAGTTTCCTTTCATTTTAAAATCTAGTTTTAACTGTTGAACTCAGAGCCAAACACACATTTTATGCTATATCATTTAATAATCTTCAACACTTAAAAAAATATTTTGTTTAATTACAAACAAATTCTTCAAACAGAAAAAAAAACTAAGCATCAGCTGGTTTTTCAAAACTTATAAATTGTCCGAAACATTTTATTTCTTTTTTCAGGACTGTTCTAATAATTCTCATTGATAATATTATTTTCATGTTCATTACAAGTTAGTTTTTTTCCCCTTGTTTTAAAGATATTTGCCATTTGTCTTAAAAGGAAACAAACAGAATCATTTAATTGAACATAATCTAACCTTCAAGGTGACTATTTTCCAAAACATCCCATATTATATCTCTAAAACCCATCATTCGGTTATAATCTTTCATGGTTTTTTTTTTTGAGTTGGTGGGATTTTGTGGCATAATATATTAGCTCATTGCAGAACTTAAATGTTTGCAGTTTCACTTCACAGTTTCCTAATTTAGGGCTTCTGTCCAGGACTCAGAGATAACCAGAACAACCTTAGAAAACTTTACTAACATTAAGCATTAAATAAACAGAAATAAAAAGTATGACTTAAAATAAAAACACACACCTAGGGAAGAAAAGTAAAACACAAATAAATCTTCTCGTCACCTCCCTGCACTCCAGCCCTAAACATGAACATTAAAAAAAAGTGTTCAACAAGCTGCGCTGGACCAGGGGACCAGAGGAAACATAACAATAAAACTGTCCAATAAACTCACAATGACGGTTAAGACTGCAAAATAACACACTAACAAGCAATAATAAACAACGTTTATTATTCAATGTTGCTAGAGACCGCAACATGAAAAACAACGTACATACAGAAAAATATCACAGCAGCAAACTTTCCTCTGACTTGCCCACAGCAGCATGGAGCAACACTGTGAGGGAAAAGGGGCACGCGGGGAAGCTAAGAGGGCTGGAAGTAGCTACGGAAGCCCAGGAGACACAAGTGAGGCAGAGCGCAGAAAGGCGACCCTCGCGGGCAAAAACAACAAATCAAAAATAACTGAAGATAAAATTCACAAACTCTCAATATAAAATTAATTAGAAATAATAATGATAAAACAAGTACATTTGTAACTCTGTTACACATGCACATTTGAATTGAGCCCCCTTTGCCCTGATACCTCTAAATAAAAATCTGGTGATTTTAAAGTCATCAAAAGATTTATGTGCGGAAGAAAAAAAAAAAAAACAATCGCATAAAATCCCAATTTGATACCGTGGAGTTTGTTGTTGTGACAAAAATGTAGAAAGTTCCATAGGATGCGAATACTTTTTGTCAGACTTTTTGTTCAATAGTGCATGCAGAAGGGATTTTGGCAACCTTTGTTGACGTCTCTGTATCTGGTATTGGTGGAGAGGGGGAAAAAAACACCACACAAAAAGGAAAAACTAAAAAATGGAGCTAAAAATGTCACTTCAGCTTCTGCGTCTTAGAAGATTAGATAAACTGCAGCTTGAGATTTGTGCGATCCCGGAGAGCAGCGCAGCACGTGGAAGTCAGATGGCTTTTAATTTACTGCAGTCATTACGGGAAGCCACAGTCACCGCCGCTTCGCTGACGGTCGGTGCTGCGGCGTCTAATTACAGACGACTGCGGACGCGTACGGGACACTTTAAATGTTTATTTTTAACCCCCGAGTGGCCTGTGAAATCTAAAAATGCTGAGCTCAGTGTAGTTATTGTAGGGTTCTTTGTGTGCCCGTTGCTATTTTAGACTTTTTATATTTATATATATATATATATATATGTGCTCCAGATTCAGACGGGCAGCAGAAACCGATGGCTCTATAATGGATAAAAATAAAACGTAAAGGAAGCGGCGTAATTACACGCATAGCTGCCTGCTGCGCGTCAAGGAACTGGCGGAACACTCTCGCAGATGCCAAAGGATTGTTGTGGATTCTTGGAAAACTGGAAGATGCTGTGACCTTGCAAAAGTATTGTCATGCAAAAGCCAAATTCTTATGTATTTTATTGGGGTTTTAAGTTTAATACTTATGAAATGTCTGCGGCCTTCAGAGTCTGGATAAATGAAACTCGTTCAGAGCCGACAACTGGTCAATTTTCATGTCTACTATAGGAAATTTGGTGTAGAACTTTAGCAAAAAGATGATCTTTATATTTTCTTCTTTTGGATGTTGATATTTCTGGAAGGAATGAAGAGAAAAGATCTAAAATTAATTTATCCATCCATCCATTTTCCTACAGAAAATTGGTTGCTGGTGCCTATCTCCAGCTATCGTTCGAGGCGGGGTCACCCTGGACAGGTCGCCAGTCTGTCGCAGGGCAACATAGAGACACACAGGACAAACAAACATGCACAAACACTCACACCTAGGGGCAATTTAGAGAGACCAATTAACCTGACAGTCATGTTTTTGGACTGTGGGAGGAAGCCGGAGTACCCGGAGAGAACCCACCATGCACAGGGAGAACATGCAAACTCCATGCAGAAAGACCGGGGCCGGGAATTGAACCCAGAACCTTCTTGCTGCAAGGCAACAGCTCTACCAGCTGCGCCACTGGGCAGCCCCTAAAATTAATTAAAATGAATTAATTAAAAACAGTAAAAAATCGTAAGCAGATCACTGGATCATTGAGAAATGTCCAGAGATGACCTGGAGGTTCCGGAGCTGCAGGTTGCTCTGCTCTGTGACAGACCAACACGAAGTCACACATCATTATGAAATGGAAGGAAACGGATGCGTGACTTTCCCTTTAATGTGGCATTCTTCGATAAAATCCAATCTGCGTTCAGAAGTTATCCAGTTAGCAGAGGTGGGACCAAGTCAGTGTTTTGTAAGTCTCAAGTCTTTGTCCTCAAGTCCGAGTCAAGTCTCAAGTAAGATGGTCAAGTCAAGTCTCAAGTCAAGACAGGCAGAAGTCGAGTCAAGTCTCAAGTCGGGAGCTTGGAATTTCAAGTCTTTTCGAGTCGTTTTTCTTTTTAAACAATGTTCCAATTATGCTAAACGTAAATAATAGACCATGTGTTCTTTTTAAAATCAAACACCTAATGCACTCATTGCAAATAAAGCACAGCGATTTTGAGTTTGGATATGACGGTAAAATAAATATCTGTCAGTCCAAGTGGAGTTAAATCTACAGCCAATTTAACATCTCGGTATTGATAAAAACATGTTGAGTGAATCAAGCTGGTCAGAATCACTAACCAAGAGACAAAATAATGAGCACATTATTTTGTCTTAGTTAACTACCCCACTGAGTGTTATGTTCAGGGTCCTTACAATTATAGATATTTATTATTATTTTTACAGAAATTTCTGAAGGATAGCAAAATTGCTGGATTTTAATTTATTTTTCTAGTAAAATTTTACCACGTGGAAATGGGTTCTGTGCAACATTTGAAAAACAGACTTAATGCACTGACTGCAGTAAACAACATATTTATTGTCAATATCATTTCCCAACATAGATGTCTTCAAATACACCCATAACTGTCAAGGTTTGGATTTGAGAAAATGGGAAATGTCTCTGTGGTGCTATTGTCAGAGGAGGGGGAAGTAAAACTAACGTAAGAGCCGTGGGGGAGGAGGAAAGAGGGGACATTTATGGGAAAATACCAATAAAAATACAAATTTTTATTAGTATTTTTGCTAATAAAAATACTCCGTTTAAAATACTAACGGAGCCCCTACATCGGCTTCCTGAGCAACACACTGCACATTAATGCGGATATATACAGCATGACTAAACATGGCATTCACGTGAAAGCTAAGCGGGATCACCAACACAGCCCAGAGTTGTTAATGACACGACGTTAGCTTATGTTAGCTATCTCATCGTAAAAGTACCGCCTTTCAAGTAAACAGCTTCAAGACAAGTCAAGTCCCAAGTCAATGGTGTAAAAGTCAACGTCAAGTCCACGTCTTTGAACATTTTTTCAAGTCAAGTCTCAAGTTTTCATTTTAATGACTCAAGTGAGTTCAAGTCATGTGATTCGAGTCCCCACCTCTGCCAATTAGTAAACGGACATCATCTGCATCTCAAATGTGTACGAGATGTGTACATCTCAAATGTTTATGTTAAGCTAAGCCACTAGCTTAGCTTAGCATAAAATAAGCTAATGTTTATGCTTGGTTTAAAAATTAACTTAGTTGATGTTTAGACATTAACTAAGCTAATGTCTAATGTTTAATGCTAGCAAAGCTTAAAGCTTAAAACTCTATGCAGTCTGAGGAAAAGGTTAAAGGTTGTGGCAGCTTAGAAGCCGAAATCTGCTAATTGTGTGTCTTTTTGACTGATGGCAGAGAAGAAAACAAGTTTTTTTTTTTACAACAAAAAGCTGAAATATACAAAGCAGCAATATGTTCACTTTTTTTTCTCTCTCTTTCTACAGTGTTCCGGTATTTTTTATGTGCTTTCTTCTCACCCAAGGCAATTTCTTTTGCACTTTGCTTTTGACTTTTGTCTTAGTTGCATTGTTGAAGACGAGCCGCTCCCTGTCAGACGTTTTCACGTTCAGTCCCATTGTCATCCGTGGATTACTCCTCTTCGAGGTGATCTTGTTTTCCCTCGGGGTCTCGGACGGCTTCTTGCCGTTTAAACCGTCTGCGGCGGTCTGGGTCGGATTTGCCCGGGCTTTGCTGGGCGTCTTTGCAGCCGTCTTCTTCGTTGGTGGTTTCGGCTTCCTGCCCACGGCGTTCTTGTTCACGTTTTTCTCCTTTAGCTTTTTCTCTTTCTGCCACGATTTGTTCTGACTCTTGCCGACTGGCTTGAAGGGAGTTTTGCTGTCCGGCTTGCCGGCAGCAGCTTTGGTGGTGGTGCTGGCTGCAGTCGTGGTTGGTCTGAGCCGACCGCTCATCGCCGGCGGTTTGGTGGCCGGTTTGTATTTTCTTAGTGGTGGTCTGGTCGGTTTCTCGTTTGTCTTCAGCACAGTCTCTGGAACGGCACACATGCTGATCAGTACTTGCTTTTTAACAACTCTGCAACCAAATATTTTGTACCTTGTAAAAATGGAGCATTTGGCAACCGAAATCAAGTCGGGGAGTTTGAAATGTTTGGCATTTCCTTTTTAAACGTATTTGATGTAAAATAGGAGACTGCTTTTAATAGTTTTATAATGTACCAAATGTGGCTGTGCATCTTTGGTGTAAAAGGGAATGAAATCAAGAGTATAGTTTTCTAAGGATACTGCTCTAAATTTGATTTTGAGTAACTCTTTAATTTTTTATTTATTTTTTTACTTAAGAAAAAGCCATGCTAAGCTTACCTAATTCTGGTAATTTAAGTTGTAGAATTTTATACACAAACTTTGTTTTTTTCCTAATAGAAACTGATTGAATTTTATATTTGATTGGTGGAACCGTACAATAATTTGTTCACATTGTCTTTTTCTCCTCTCAGTCACATAATTTAAACAATCTCTATAATATTTGAGTAGAAAATTTGGTTTCTGAATCCAATTTTGACCCCAAAAATCGGAACAAAATCGAATCAAGTGATCACATTAACGTTTTTGTTTCTCCATTGCTCTACTTTGATATCAGGTTTTGATTGTTTAAACGTTTACTCTGTTTCACGCAGGAAGTTTATTGACGGTGAACCACTTCCTAGCTTCATGTCCATTGTGAAAAATCACCAGATTTAGTGTAAATGGCCACCAAAAGCAACAGTTCAAATGGCTTTTGGATCAACTGCTGTCATGTTTTTCAGATTGGATTTGTTTTAAGAAAGTACAAGTTCTCTTTGGTCTGGGCCCCTCTCAAAGTGGAGGTTGGTTTTAGCCTTCGGGACCAACTAATCTGGATTTATACGAAATGAAGACGCAAAGACTGTCATCTACTGCAGGATAGGAACAACAAATTTGTCTTTCTTCAGCTCCAGGTATCTTGAGATTGAAAAACTTCAGATACAACAATCTGCTTTTAAATCACATTATAGTATATTTTTTTATTGAGGCATTTTGTGGGGTGGGGGGGCTCTATAGTGCTTTGGGAGCTCAGTGGCATTTTTGATATGGTAAACCACAGTATTCTTTTTATTTTTATGACTTGGATCAAGTTGTTTGCAATTAAGGGATGAACATTGCAATGGTTTGAATCTCGCTTTGAGGTCCAACTGGTTGTTGCAAAAGCGCTCGGCTCTCGCGTGGCGTCCCTCAGGGCTAAATTGTTGGACCTGACCTATTTTGCGCTCTATAAGCTCCCTTTTGGTCGAACCTCTTAGAAAGCACAGCTTCGCCTCTCATTAGAAAGCTGGTGGGATTCAGCATTGATGAGCATTTTGACTTACGTTCACAAGGGACGAATGGAAACTTTTTCCCTTTCACCTTGACAGGTAGAGGTTTCTGCTTGCATTTCCCTGGCGGAGCTCTCCTGCAAAAGTTGACACGTTAAACTCATAAAGTTGTCTTTTAGTAGTACATCTATTTATAACATAAAAAACAAAAAACATTAGATTATTTTTTTCTTTTAGGTTGTTAAACTAAGCCACAAAAAACACATCTCGGCTTAAAAATGCTCGTTTGTTCTTTGGCTGGCAGGAAGTGCAGGATTGGTACCCTTACTCTATTCTGAGACCCAACAGATGTTCCCTGGAGCACAGCACGCAACCTCTGTAATTGCTCCCTCCATCTATAGATGTGTAGGATGTGTTATTTACGTAGTGTGTGTGCCTAAGTTGCTCGCTGTCGGCTGCTCTTAGTTTTGAGATGAGGATAAATTCCTCCACCCGTTCCTCGGTGTATTTCTTTGAAACCATAACTTGAACCTGAAAGCATTAATAAGGGTTGGTGAAAAATAAGGCTAAGTACTTTTATCCAAAACTTATTTCTATATATCTTTTTATCAGAGAAGCCTGCGACTGTGCTGATCTTAGAGACATCTGTGTTTCCTGACTCTGGTTTGTCTGGAAAAAATGTTTTCCAAAGTTGCTTTTTATTGACTTTAGTTCTACTTTCAATACGATGATCACACAAGACCTTTAAAAGAACCTGGGGTCACTTCGCGTCAGCGTCTATTTGTGTAGCTGGCTGCAAGGCTTCCTCGCAGGCAAACCGACAGACGGTACGTGTTGGGGGGGAAAAAACACCTTTAACCCCTCCAGCCATGATGATCACTGGAGTTCCACAAGGCTGCGTTTTAAGCCCCTCAATAGCTGTTTTCTCCATTGACCATGTAGTTGTGCAATTTGACTCCAAAAATAAAATTCTGATTTATTGTTTTTCCAGGTTGAAATTGATCACTTTCCATGGATTATTGCATAACTTCTCTGAACGTTGAGTTGCATAACCTCTACTTGATTTTTTCTTTATTAATGATTCTTACAAAGCAAGAAAGTCAGACTTCAGCTAATGAGCTTGGTATCATATTTGAAGTATTTTATTGCACTTTTCTTTCTTTAGCTATGAAGTCATGAATCTGGGACTCCAAAAGTCCTGAGTATTGTTGAAATGGTAAAAGAAACATTGAGCAACTTTTGTGGAGTGCCTTGCTAAAGTATTAATACCACTTTAAATATTTAACATTTAATAAAACTTGAACAGCAAAATTGAAAATTTGTACACTCAAAAAAAATTTTTGATTTTATTTTATTTTTTGTAGCAATCTTTTTGCTTTTAAAACTTTCTTGATGTTTCTAGAAAATGTCCGAGAATAAACTTGGTGTAAATTTTCTCGTCTGTTTTTTTCGTTTTTCTACCTACATGTCCCTAACACGCCGCCGTTGTCTTCTGTAATGCAACATGTAATGAATAATAATAATAATCTAAAACGGAGGTATAAACACTTCCTGCAGTCTTTCTGTGCGTGACGCCATACCTGGACGGATCCATGAATTTAAACACCGTTCCAGTCGGGGACATGGCACTGGCATACGAAGTGGCCAGAAAGTACAGCTCCCCTGACGGGAAATAAGAAACAGATTGTCGAATGGAGGAAGAAGTGTTGGAACTCGTAATGAGGAACCGAGCAAAACCAACCTGCTTCATCTTCAGCGAAGGAGATGATGAATTTGTGGTGATGATTGATGAGTCCAGGAAAGGAGCAGGTTGTTGTACTACCCATGCATATGCTCTTTTCTTTCCAGGTCCCAGCTGCTTTGTTTTCCTCCAAGGCCATGAGACGACTAGATTAATTAAACAAATCGAAAGGGGGGCGGCGGGGGGAAAGTCATGGATTTTACTGAGAAGTGTATACCGAGTCTATTTATTTTTAGTCTGGATTTGGCAGATTAACACAATCTTACCCCGTCATGAAGTCTCCAAAAATGTACAGACCGTTCAGATTTGGTGATTCACATCCTCTGTACACATACCCCCCCGTCACAGACTTCCCGACATGATGGCTATATGCAAATATGGGGAGGATGTCATCTGTTGTGGCAGAGAAACGCACGTCAGACTTCACTAAAAACCTCGCGGATGGAAAACTCTTCCGCCAGAAACGGCAGGAAAAGTGTCGGGAAATAGCTCCCAGTTTCCACTTTTAATGGGAACAGAAAGGAGTTACTTACTCAGAGAGGCGTTCTGGCACAGCTTGATGTCGTAGCACTCGAAGCCTTCCTTCGCCCTCCACCCGTAGTTCCCCCCTTTGACAATGATGTCGATTTCCTCGTAGCGGTTTTGACCGACGTCTCCGCAGAAGATACGGCCGCGGCCGTAGCTGCTCACCGGGTCGCCGCGGTCCACGGAGCATCGCCACATGTTCCGTACGCCATACGCAAACACCTCCGGCCGAGCGTCTGGGTCTCTGGAGAACGGATTGTCGGGTGGGATTCGGTACGGTTTCCCCGTGGCATCGCTTCCATCCACATCGATGCGCAGCACTTTGCCCAACAGAGCACTCCTGAGTAACCAGATTAAAAAAAGGAAGGAAGCACAATATAGAATTTTTAGTTGATACCCGATATACCGATATACAAAAACTCATTTGACCGATAACCGATATCAATACTGATATCGTTTTTCCTACACCTACCTACTAAAACTATCTGACTTTCTCTGAAAAATGATGTATCACTTTCAACTTTAATTATGTTGAATGTCAAATTTATTCATATTTGCAGTTCAGGCAGGTATAGCGCTTATGATCCTGGAAGACTTTCCATAAGACAATGACGGATGAATGGAGAAATGTATGAGAACATTCTAGACAAGACGCTGAAGGTGAATGTAGTGTGTATGTCTGTGTGGGCCAGCAGTGTTTCAAACACCAAGGAATCTCTTGATTGGCTTCGGAGAAAATCCGACTGCCAGAACGGCCTAGTTAAACCACAATAAGCGGTTCTAAGGGTCTGTTTTCTGTTTCTAGGGACTAAAGATATGTTTACGGATGGACGACTTTTTCCCACATGATTGGATATGAAACGGAGCTGTGACCTTGTGATGACATTTGTTGTGAACCGGTGCTAAATGAACAACACTCAATTGATTGTAAGTACTGTGTGTTTACATGTTCCCCCAAGCGTTTAGCAACCCGGACGCTCTTACTTGTTCTGTGCGTTGCCGTACTTCCCAAACGGATCCCCGGCTTTCCCACCGTCTCCTGTGAAGATGTACAGGTGGCCGTCTTGACCAAACAGCAGCTGGCCGCCGTTGTGATTTGCAGCCGGCTCCTCGATTTCTAAAATAACTCTGCGCGTCAGGAAAGGATGAAGTTCGTCATAATCACAAAAGTTCATGTTTACGCCTCCAGATGGTGATTTAGTGAGCAGAAAACCACCGTTAGAGATTACAAATTGTTCTTAAAGGAGCATTATTATCTATTTCCCAAGCGCCGTTTTATAGCACAGTCATGTATCTGTTACCATCAGTTCTGAAATTGTTGTATATATTAAATGTAACTTAAAAGAAATTTGACTTTGCAATTTAAGGCCTTGAAATTGGGCCTGTCTCTTTAAAAGCTCCTGCTCTTTCTGAAACTCCGCCTTCAGGAAATCATCACATCATGGCTCCTCTATTAATCTTTTTAACAACATTTTTTTAAACTTTTTTTTTCTTTTTACCAGCACTGAGCAGTAGCTCACATAATGAGCCCAGCAGTTGCTCTGTTCCACCAGGTGTTCCGTCCTCTAAATCCTGTCGGATCATAAAATATTTTTTAATACGCGAGTGTCATTTTCCATCATCTTCCCAACTTTATTTAGCATTACTATGCACCTTTGTTGGTCTATTGCATGAAAAACAAAGTTCAAGGGAGAATACTTTGTTTTTTTTTTACAAACTGCAGTAAACTTCTGTCAGGAGTGGATGTTACCAATCATCCTAAACACCTTGAAAACTGAAGCTGAAAAGAGAGAGGAAGTAGTTATTGAAATGTTTCTGATTATAATCGGTCTTGCTTTCATATTGAAAAGACCTTAAAGGTTCTCAGAAAATGCTCTGCATAGGTGATGTGATGTGACATGGGCTGGTGAAGGGGCCGCTCCTACTAAAACGCAGCACAAACACTTTATATCTAAGTAGCTATGTGTGATTTAAGCTGTCAGCTGGAAAACACAGAAGACTCTGCAGTGAGTTAACCTCGCACGCCAGCTGTGGTAGTAACGGAGAAATATTTCTTCATGAAATACCACCCGCATGGGAGCTTTCAGCCAAGATCTACTCCCGCTTCTTTCATGTCCGGGGCGTAACTTTACAGACAAATTCCTGAGGCATTAAAAAGTTGCATCACCAAATAACTGCAAAAAAAAAGAAAAAAAAAAGATTCTCATGTTTAAATATTAGTTAAAGACATCTAATATCTCTTTGGCATTTGTTAAGAGTTTGCCCCAGACAAACTGCCCCTGCCTCATAGAGACGTCAACAGTAAATCAGAAGACACGTCAGTGCAAGCTTTTGGCGCTATTACAACATGTGATTACATTGTATGCAATTATACATAGGGCTGTCACAATAACACATTTTGCTGGAGGTAAAATTGGCCCAATAATTATTGCGATAAACGATAACGTTGCTTTGAAGCCATTTCAAAGTATTGATAACAGCACGATAATGCCAGCTGGCTCTATGAAAGACCAATAAACTTTAATTTTGTAAAGAGGCAAAACAAAAACACACCAACCAAAGAACTGCAAATGAAATGTAAATAAAAACCACTTAAGCCTCTCGCAATACGCAATTAATTGATTAATCAAGTGATAAATTAAAAGGAGCTGGATAATTTCCATTTTGATTATCAATATTTTTTGAAGGGCAATTTTTATGTACAGAGACTTAATGTTGCTTGTGGTTTAGGTTGTACGTGGTTTTTATTTTGGACACTTAAAATATCTTCTAGTTCCAGTGTGAAGTGCTCTGTACAAAATTAAAGTCTTTCAAACTTTGAAACTTGCATTATCGTGTCGTTATTATTGAAAATGGTCTTAAAACAACAATATTATTGTTTATCGCAATAATTATCGGGACAATTTATCGTCCTGCTCAGTTTGTTATCGTAACAGTCACGCAATTAATTGACCAATTGCTTTATCAAAATCGCATAAGAGGCCAAACTTTATTGCCTTACCTCTCCGAGTAAGGATCGGCGACGTTCATGTCGCCGTCGGACACTTTCATCTCGCTGATTCGGATTTTGTCCGCCTTGCCGTGGAACTGGATGGAGTAGTAGATGAAGAAGCGGCCGTTGCGTCGGTACTTTGGGTGGAAGGCCATGCCCAGGAAGCCCCGCTCGTCCCCCAGCCAGGGAGTGGTCAGCACCTCCCCACTCATGTCCAGGAAGGGCCGCTCCAGCCGGCTGCCGTCGCGCAGGTACACCCAAACAAAGCCCAGCTGTTCGGCGATGAACATCCTGTGCGTGTCGTCACCGCTGTGCAGCATCAGCACCGGATTCCTCAGGCTGTTGGCCACCTCGGTTAGGCACACCTGCAGACACCCTCTGGGGTCCTCCACCACTTGCCCCAGGTTGCTGTTGAGGTCGGTGCTCTTCAGGACCCTGGGGTAGCAGTAGTCTTGGTCGGAGAGGTCGACGAGGCTGCAGAAGGTGGCCACGTCCCGTCCGGACGTTTCCAGCAGCAGCTGGTTGTCGGTCAGATATCGGAGCACGTGGCGGCACTTGCTGTGGAAGTCGGAGCAGTAGCCGAAGCAGAGTCCCGGCAGGTCTCTGACCGGAGTGTACGGGTCTTCCGCGTCGTACAGGTGGGCAGCATAAGGAGAGCACTCCTGGGTGATTCATCGGATGATGTTTTAGGAAATGACGAGATGATGACGACAACAACAAAAACCATGTTGAATGAATTCATTGAAATTGTCAAAAGAATTCCTTTAAGCTTTTATTCAGGGTTGAGGTCAAATAATTAAAACATAAACTTTTCCAAAGAGTTAATTACAGTTCTAAATAAACTCATTATCAGTGTGGATGATGTGCTAATTTTAAGCTCTTAAAAGGGCTGTATCATATATGTTCCAGACACATGGTGTCGTTTTATAGTACAATCAAGTAATTGCTATCTTCAGTTCTAAAAATGCTTTATATATCAAACATGACTTAAAAGAAATTTGACTTCGCCTTGAAATTGGGCCTCTGTCTCTTTTAGAAACTCCTGCTCCTAGCTCAGGTGTGACGTCATTCCTAACTCAGAAAAATCGAGTGCTGCTCATTGATACCAAAACCAGTTTCAGTGTGTGTTGATATCATTACTCTCTTGTATTTTAGACTTTGTGAAGCCATTTGTGATACAATTCTGAAAAGTGCTTCATAAATACATTAATTGACTTGACACCCCGCTGAGTCCAGGCTGATGTGACGTAAAGTTCATGAACGCCGAGGCGAATGCTACTGTGTAACACACCTGCTATCATTCGCATCATTTGTAACTAGCTTACATCGTATCACTGTTATTATACCTATTGATTTTAACCATACAGGAGAAGCAAGCTAAAAGAAATAGAAGATTTTGAAATGTAGAGTGGTTTTTAAGTGTGACACATTATGTTACCCATTTTAAAGTAATATCAGCTCATAAAATTATTTTTTATCATGCTAGGTTTTTTTTACTCTTGTAGGCCCCCTGGTGGTGTGAAGGACCTACGCAGTCACTTCTTAACTCGCATTGCTTTGGGCCAGCTCTGCATCAGGACCAACAGCATCAGAGCACCCCTCAGCATGATGCTGCCCCCACCATGTCTGACATCCTGACATATTCAAACATACTTCTGGTCATTGTGGCACAGCAGCTTAATCTCTCCGTTAATCTGACTACAAAGCTTTCCTGCTGACGGCTTTTGGCTCGTCCATACAGGGAAGCTATGGGTTCCAGTTTCAGCCCGAAGGTGACAATTAGAGAGCAGGCGCTTCTTTGGTGGTCAGGACCTTCTCAGTTAAACTCTTTTCACTGTGGACGGCGGTCCGCCGACATTTTCCACTTAGTGCAGGATTTGTTCTTAAAACATCACAACAAATTTTCCGTAATCTGACTGTTAAGGACGGGACTTTGAGCCAGTTGGAGGAGGTTTCCAAACAGACGATAATCCCAAACACATACTGCTTTTTTTTCTTTTTTTTTTGTGGAATGGATAAAGGAGGCGACATGAAAAAATCTGGCACACCCTCTCCGACATAAACGCTGTTCAAAATGTATGGACAGTTAAAAGCTGGTAGGAAACCAGCCAATTTAAAGGAGCTCTATCAGTTCTGTCAAGCAGAATGGGTGAAAATACAGACAGGAATCTTGCAGGACTTAAAATCTACAAAAATCCAGTGGTTTACGTGCAACTAGCTAATCATCAGTGCAAATCTTCAGTTTTTTTTGTCTAGTTTCTATTGGAAATATGTCAAGTAACTTTTCAACAAACATATGAGCTTGTTTTAAGTAAATAATTCCTTAAAATGTATGAAAAAGTTTTAGTTCCATTCGTAGATTCTTTCACTTATAACATGAGAAGAATGTTGTGTTAATAAGTGAAATAATCTATGAATGGAACCAGAACTTTTTCATCAATTTGAAGGAATTATTGACTTAAACAAAGCTCATGTTTCTTGCTGAAAAGTTACTTGTAAGTTAGTTTTTTCTTATTTAAAATGCACTAAGATATTTGCACTAAACTAAACCAAAAATACTTGATAAGATTTTGTGTTTTTGCAATGCAAACATCAAAGGCTCTGTATATGTTTGCATATTTCATTCTGACTGGAATTTCAAACTTGCTTTTATCAATCACAATCTGTAAGTTGTACAAAAAAAAGCAGCTTTAATGCATCTTTAAAAGCCAAATATGACTTTAATACTGTGATGAGTGAGTGCGCAACCTCCCCAGCCAGCATATCTAGGTAGGCCCCATATGGGGAAAAGGAGGGCAAACAATATGGGTTTGCCCATGAAAGGCCACTGCCATGTAGAGCCCATGTAGGTGGTGGCCCTACGTGGGTAAACCCATGTGGGACCCATATTGTCTGCCCTCCTTTTCCCCATATGGGGCCTACCTAGGTATGCTGGCTGGGTCGTGTCAAAATTTGTGTAAAAATTCACGTTTTTGTTACATTTTCACATATTTTCGCGGTTCGTCCTCATGGCTCACCAGCTTATGCATTATGTACGGCGTCAACAATGAATTATTCATATTCACCTTCGAGATCATGCTGTGAAATTCCGCCAAAAATATTAAATCCGAATCCATCATCACAGCGTCGTTTTGAAACTAAAATCACCCCAGCTGCGCAGGTGGTGTACAGAAGGCTCACCTGGCACATGATTTCCTTCAGCATGGCCTCACACAAGTCGTGGCCCGCCGTCTCCAGCTGCTCGATTATGTCCCAGTATCTCTCCGCGATCACGTTGTCCCTCCTCTGGTCGCAGCAGCCGAACTGCTCGTACTGGGTGCAGAACTCCAGGTGCCACTGCGGCTTGAAAGGTGGCTCGAAGTCCAGGCACTGCGGGTGAGCTGATGTTGGCCGGATGGTGGTAGGCCACATCACAGACATGATGATGATGGTGAAGACGATTTCTGGTGCGCGTGACGGCTTTGGGGAAGCACGCGCCGCCGCCGCTGCCGTGCGTAAAAGCGCGCAAATGGCACCGCTCTGTCGGAGAGCATCCCTCTGCTCGCTCGTCATCGTTACCGTCTGACTCCCTGAGACTCCTTTACTATTGGCTGCCTGTTTATATAGGCGGCCGGCCTCGCGAGATTGTGCACGTGCGAGCACGCGCGCGCTCAAAAGAATGCACACAACTTCTTGTGGGTTTTTTTTTAAACTCCAATTACGTTTCCAACCAGGCTTATTAGCAGTTCAATTAGCAGAAAACAAAAGTAAACAAATAAAATTAGTGATATTTTAATGTTATTCTAAACTTGTTTGTGTGGTTTCTGCACCGCAGCAAAAGTTGGCAGAGCATTACACATAATTAGCCATAAAGGGGGCCAAGAAAACACACACACACACATCACAGACCGAACCACTAACCCAAAAACAACAATTTTCCTCATGGGGACCAAGAAAATGTCCCAACAAGGAGCAATGGTCCCCATAACCCCACATTGTAGGCAGAAATAAATTCCCATAAGGATATGAAAACCTGATACACTCACACACACACACACACACACATACAGCATGGTGTTGGGGCATGCACACACAAAAAAGGGTCAAAGCAACACAAACTGTAATTATGTCACACATCTATGCAAAGCGCCTCTGGGCAGAGCTGGATGCCCCCACAATGTATAAACTGTTCCAGCATGTCAGGAGGTATTTGAATATAAAGTCAAGTCAGGTGTGGATTACACAATTTTGAGCTGCTTCAATAAAAATTACTGCTGAAAGAAAATGTAGGAGCAGTGACAGACCATGCAAAAAAAAAAAACAACAAAAAAAAAAAAGGCCTACCTTGGTGATTGATAGATATAAACAGATTAGTGGTTAGGAAGTTGTGTCTCGCATGAACTGTCTTCAATATGTTCCCCTTTGTTGCTCGTGGGAAACATCAACTAAGTGTTCTTATGGAAATGAAAATACAAGGTAAAACACAACATCCACCATCACACAGTTTTTAAACTCAATCCCACAGAAAGTTTTCAGTCAGAATTTTAGAAAAAAAGGTTTGTTATTACAGAGCGACCAACAAACCCGTCTCTGCTAACTGCGAAAACACTAAATCTTACCAAGTGTTTCTGGTCCAGTTTCTAAGTGAAACTATCTCTGTGCACTTGAAATAAGACAAAATGAACTTACAAGAAACTTTTCAGAAAGAAACAGCGGCTTGTTTTAAATTGATAATCTCTTAATATTGATGAAAAAGTACTAGTTCCACTGGCAGATTATTTCACTTTTAACATGGGAAATAATGTTAAAAGTGAAACATTTCACTTTTGTTGTCAGTGAAATAATCTGCCAATGGAACAAGCAATTTTTCATCAATTTTGAGGAATTATTGACTTTAAAAAAGCTCATAAATCTTGCTGAAAAGCTGAAAAGAGATAGCTTTTTCTATTTCAAGCCTATCTTTTTAATACTAAGATGTTAGTATTAAAAATTAAACCTAAGGTACTCTGCAAGATTTTGTATTTTTACAGTGTAGAGGTGGGTCCTGAAAGCGATGGGGCCAAGAACGTTGCCTGCAGCTTTTTAAAAAATAAATGCCTGCAGCTTGCGGTGCCCTCCTGCGGTGGGGCTGCTCTGGGCAGAAAGCCATATCTCTTACATTTAAAAGTACCACCGTGGATTGCAAATTTACAGTTCCAATTTTGTTTGCTGACTTTTCAAAATATAGTTTCCAGGTTCTCTTGAGACCTACTTTTTTTTCTCCCCCCTCATTACTTCATACATTTCTGTTAGCTGAAATGTCCAGCTAACAGCTGGATATAAGCTCCATACAAAAATGTATAAATTTGTTCATGCCTGCTCAGAGAATCAAGTGAACTTTGATTGCGACCGGGCAATTGGAGGAGGCTTACCTGACAATCTGCTCCAGGATGTTAAAAAGTCCTAAAAATGTCTGCCTGTTGTTAAAGCTCTTAAAGAATTTGGAGAGAAGAATGGAAGAAAACACCCCAAATCCAGATGTGTCAAACTCATAGAGGCATACCCGAAGTCTACTTGCATGTAAATCAAAGACGTTTCAACAAAGCACTTAGTAAAGGCTTTTGTGCGTTGCAAAAATGTAAAATGAAGAGGAAAAAAATTAAACTTTAAGAACATGGAAAATAAGTGTTGAACACAGGAAGAGAAGCATATGAAAAACGGCATATGAACCCAAGAAACCAGTTTAATAATATTTGATGGCCTACAAAATCAATCAGTCAAATTTATTGTGCAGCACATTTCAGCAACTTTAAATATATAAGGTGCATTGTGAAAACATTATATATATGTGTTGTATAATATATTTTCTGTTTGACTCATAATGAGATATGCATCATGTTTGGCTGTTTTATAGCAAATCGATATATCACCTGGTGGCAGAACAAGGTTAAAACTGTGAGAGAATATGCTGCAGCATGTGCTTATATTGGAATTGTGCTTGATTATAAATCATGATTCAGTGAATGGAAATGAATAACATGTCCATAATGCTGTTTTCCCTGCACAATTTAATAGCCTGCCTGATTTGCGTCTTTGGACAAAAAACATTCCTGTTTTAGAGAAGTCAAGGAGTTTAGAATAAACAGCACCTCCTACAGTCACGATGTAGGACGGAGCGAGGTCTAGAATTAGAAAAAAGCAAGCAGACAAAAAAAAACATTCTTTTCTCAGAAGCACCGTTTTGTTTACTATGTTTAATAGGGAACAAAAGTTAAGCCAAACATTTCCCCATTTGTTTTGGGCACAAAAATCGAAAATTGTGCATTTGTTATAAATATTACATATTGCATTTTCAAATAAAAATATTTATTCTATTTGTATATATATATATATAAAGATACATTGTTGTGACAGTCCATTGTCGGCAGATGGCAGCAACGGGTTCAATAGGTGCAGCAGGACGAGGAAGCGGAACTACGTCATTTTCTTCTGGTATTTGTTTTGGTCAGAACAAAAACGTTGACTCGCCAAAGAAATACAAAAAACATCCGCACGAGCTCTTCAATTTACATCTCAGAAAGTCACATTTTTGCCCAGTTTATTTCCAAAACTATGAAACAGATAAAGAATCAGTGGAAAACATATAAAATGATAAGCTAATATATTTTTCTTATCTTTTAGCGTCAATGTGTTTTCCAACAAATACAGGTAAGGCAAAAGGATTTCTTGCAGTGCTGTACTTTGTTTTCAACACGATTCTAGCGTTACATTTTCAACAACAAAAAAAGTTTCATAAAACATTAATGAAAGTTATGGACTGAAAAGGGTTATAGTATATTTGTCTTTAATCTGAATCTAAGGTTCTCAAATTGTGGCACACGTGCTACGAATCGTAGGTGGATTCCAATTTTGTGGTACACGAATAAAATTTCGGTGTTAGCTTGCTAAATACAAAGACGCTAGCTATTTGTGTGGTCGTTTCTGAAGTCAGAGCTTTTATTTTTGAATGACATTAAACCTAATTATCCACGTAGCAAGTGTTAGCCCCTTACTTCAGCCAGCTGTCAAGCAATTTGCAGCAAGTAAGGAGTATGCTATTCTTAGCAGTCAGAGGAAGGTTGACTCACTCTTTTTGGGATTTACTTTAAACAGTAAAAAAACTTTTTGAGTACACTTTATAGCGGTGACTTTTGAAAGCTTTGGCACTTGTAGGTGACCTATCTGTTTCTGAGTAAACAAAATACACAATTGTACCTCATCCTTCCGTTAATAAAGTAGCGCCAGATCAGACTTTTTTTCTCGTTTTTTATTTATTGTTGGTTTGTTTGTTTGCTTTTATCACAAAACACAAGAAAAACCCCCAAAACGTCTGTTCTAATGGTGAATTTATACAAAAGTTCGAGAACCGCTAATATAAATTAATGTCACGCCTTTATTTTGAAGGGTCGGCTCCTGTTTCCGGTCAGATAGAAGCTAATCCTGGTTGTCTTGATGGGCGGCGTAGAGGCGCAGCCAAATCTGGCAGCAAAATAGATTTCCTCCGCCGCACCTCTGCTGCTACAGTCCTCCGTCATGGCACCTTAAGCGTGTAACCAACTCGACGTGAATTCATGCTCGGTAGCTGACTGTATTCTGTCTGTTCCCTACGGCTGAGCTAGACGCTGACCCCACGGGAGACTCGAGCCGCTGTGCGGACGGGCTGAAGCCGCCACAATGAGCTCCGAACACCAGAGCGACAGCGAGGACGCCGACGAGTCGCAGGATAGGCCCGGCAGCACCGGCAAGAAAGAGGACCCCGTTGGAAGAAGGACACAGTCGGAGGTGGAGGAAGGCGCCGCGCAGAGGGTCTGCGCTTCGCCGCCGGGGAGCAGCAGCGAGGACCAGCCGGAGGGTAGCGCTGGCTCCTCTCCTCCCCGCCTGGAGGATGAAGAGCGCCGCAGCTCACCCGGCGCCGCTCCGCAGGCGGGGAGCGGTGGGAGCTCCAGCAGCGAAGGCTACAAGGGGAATAGCCTGTTTTCCTGGCTGCAGAGCAGGACTATCAGACGGGGGCTGTTTGTAGACCCAGCCAGGGATAACTTCAGAACAATGACTAGCTTGTACTGCTCTATGAACCCGGCTGTGGAGTCGGTGAACCTGAGCTCTCAGACCCACGGAGCTGTATTCAATCTGGAGTACTCACCGGACGGGTAAGTACTGAGATGTTTGAGGACGTGGTCGTAGACCACACGGGTTTCACTGATTGCATTGACACATGCAACAACTCTGTGCTTCATAATTTAAATCCTTCATCTTTGGATGTTTGATCTGAAGTTCACGTCACATGCGTGATGTAGTGCTGCATGTCTTTAGAAAGCTCCCCACGGCAGACACAGTTAATGAGGACAGTCGAGTCTCCTTGACTAGACACCAGATGCAGGACCTAAAACCTGCAGCCAAAACCGGGTCAAGCTGTCTTGTCTGGGTCACGTTTGTTTGTGTGCGCATGTGACAGCGGTAAGTCCTTCCTGCACACTGTTGGCCTCAGCCGTCTGCACATTCGCAGGTGCGTCTCAGTAAGTTCGACTATGATCGAAATGAGAGTCCGACTCGAATAGAGATTATTTACACACAGAGTGCTTTACTTCTGTTCATTTTCACCATTATAGCTTGCAGCTAATGCTAACCCAAAATTCAGTTTGGGTTGATATGCATCATTCTGTGTGCAATTAATCTGCAGTTATACTTTTTTTATACTGGAAAAAAGTAAGCTTTCCATATTGGAACATGTTTGTGTTGTGATGATGATTCGATGCATCGTGCTGCTCTATACTTACAATTTACTGAGATACACCTGACCGACGGAACCTGGAGCATTTTATGCAATGCTTATTGTATCTTTCTATGTTTTTACTACTGTTATTGGGATAATAAAGTTTTCGTTTGGTTTGTCTGCTCCCTGCTCAGGTCTGTGCTGACTGTGGCCTGTGAGCAGACAGAGGTCCTCCTGTTTGACCCCATTTCATCCAGGCACATCAAGACACTCACAGAGGCCCACGAGGATTGCGTCAACAACATAAGGTGCACTTCTCACGTTTAGCATCAGGCATTTGGTGTTTTTAAAGCCGATCTGACTCAGAGTCACTCAGAGAGAAAAACATAAGGCGGACGGATTTCTGTTCCTGCTCGGGAAGAAACGTCGGTTTTTAGCATGTTCCTCACCTTTTTGCTTCCAAGATATTGTTTCCACATTATTCAGAGTAGTTTTGACACTAAAAGCTTTTTTCCTCATCATTTCAACTTTTTATTCAATTCTATGGGTGGGCACTTATTGTATCGTTTGTCATTTATCACGATACGTTTCTGTCGATAAGAATTTCGATTTAATGTTATCACTATAAATTCCAATTAATGATGTAGGAAACTGTCCAAATGGTCAAGATTGCTAATTTCTCTACAGATTGTTCAAAGAAAAATATCAACATATGATTAAATTCAGTTGCTGTGTGCTGTTTGGTGACACAAGTCACACTTCTTTATGTGAATGGTGTTGCACAGAAGTGTATTATAAATGACTTTTAAGAGCAATATTGATGTTTGTGGGGCTGTGAATATTGTCATACAGTTACCTTTAAAAAAAATAGTTCTCAACACTTTTATTATTATCACAATATTGCCACTAAATATCACAAAACTACATGATGTTATAGTTATACTTCTTCATATATTCTATATTATGTAACTGTAAAAAAAAAAAAAAAAAAGTCACCTTCCCCCAATAAACTAAATTAGGGTCAGCACCCTAATTTAGTTTATTGGTTACTTTATTATTCTGCCCGCGCAGCACATTTGTGCATCTCAAGTTGATTTTAAATGTGTCTCACATACGAATGACTGAATGAACCAGGCTCGAAGGTCGCCAGAAACCGTCTCGTCTTTCTCCAGGTTTTTGGACAATCGCCTGTTTGCCACCTGCTCCGACGACACCACCATTGCATTGTGGGACCTCCGTAAGCTGAACTCCAAGGTCTGCTCGCTGCACGGCCACGCCAGCTGGGTGAAGAACATCGAGTACGACACCAACACTCGCCTCCTGGTCACGTCTGGCTTCGACGGCAACGTCATCACATGGGACACCAACAGGTTGGTCGGGTTTGCATTCTGCAGGACCTCTGCAACGATGCGCATCGAGTTTTGAACGTTTCCCCCCCCCCCAAAAAATCCAATAAAATCCAGCAAAACATCCACTCAGTCCTATGCTTTTCACTTTAAGTTTTACAACTTAATAAAATTGGGGGGAAAAAAATCGTATTTTTATTTATTTATATCGATTTATTTGTGCCAGTTTTGCAGTTTTACTGGCACGGTTTGTTCTTTTTTTTAAAGTTTTATGGGTTAGAAAGATTTTTGTATTTTATGAATGGCAATTAAAACAAAAGAATTTATAATCATCTCTAAACTACAGCATAACAGCTGTTTTCCAGGGACGTGCTTCACAATCCAGGTTTTAGTCATGCAAAGTTTTACCTTACTTGGCTCCTGGGGTTCCACAAGGAATTTGTAATTTATTTAATTTTGAAATACTTAAGCATTGTGAAATCATCTCCTTTCGCTTTATCACCTCTGTTAAGTAATAAGAGGAAGTTTAAGTTAGTGTAGAGATGAATAAAAAAAGCTCTTTAGTAGAAAAGAATCCTGTAAATATCTGAAATTGCCAATAAACCGAGGAAAGCACTCCTACAAAAACGAAATCCCAACACAATGGAAATGTTAATGTGTCGTTAAACATGGCAAACTTCCTCCCTGGCAGGTTTACGGAGGACGGCTGCCCACACAAGAAGTTCTTCCACACTCGCTATCTGATGAGGATGCGTCTGACTCCCGACTGTTCCAAGATGCTCATCTCGACTTCTTCAGGGTACCTACTCATCCTTCACGACCTGGACCTCACCCAGTCCCTGGAAGTGGGCAGCTACCGCATGCTGCGAGCCCGGCGGACGCCCCTCAGCTCAGGTCAGAGCGCAGCCGTCGTTTAAAAACAAAAGGAAAAGCCAACGCAGATACATTTTCCTCACGGAATTTTAACAATCGAGGTACTCGAATCATTCGAGGAATCGCTTCAGCCCTAATCATACACCTTTACACTGCATTTGCTATTTTCGCTGTACATTTCTGTCATGATGCAGGACTGAAATTTCATTCACGGTGGTCTTAAAAAGTCTTAAATTTGTATATGGAAAATGAAGGTCTTTTCCTCAAATTCATTGAGGAAAAAAATAAGTTAGTAATAAGTATGTTTTCCTTTTTCTCGCAGAAACTTACTATTGCGCACAGATGTTTCCACTGTAACTCAAGCCTGTTGCGACTGCTGGTAACTAGTTGCTAAAAGCCGGCTTGCTTTATTATTTGTATATTTCTGTCATCATGCAGGTTTTAAGTTTGATTCACGGCGGTCTTAAAACGTCTTAAATGTGTATCTTAAGTTGAAGTCCTTAAAATGTCTTAAATCATTTGGGGTAAAAAAAAAAATAAATAAATTGGTTTTAAATATGTTCTGTTTTTCTCAT
The DNA here is from genome assembly GCA_902982915.1 of Phalloptychus januarius. Classification (NCBI taxonomy): domain Eukaryota; kingdom Metazoa; phylum Chordata; class Actinopteri; order Cyprinodontiformes; family Poeciliidae; genus Phalloptychus; species Phalloptychus januarius. Next base: position 4,324,544 of record CADWAE010000093.1, read on the forward strand.
GGGACTTTACTGTTATGTATAATGGTCTTAAAAAATCTTAAATTCGATTTGGTGAAACCTGCAGAAGCCAATTTCACAGTGATTCTTAATCTGTCTGTACAAAATTCAAATTTAAAAACAAAACTATCAAGTTTGTGTGTGTGTTTTTTTAATTTTTTATCTTTTTTTTTTTTACAGATGGAGGCACATCAGCGTCCAGATCGACCGTGACGCCCCGTCAGGGACACGACTCCAAGCTTCATCCTCACAGAGAAGGTCAGAGGTGATGCGGGCCGGATGCCGATAGCCTAGCGTCAATTTCAGCTTCCAGGACTGTGGATCAAACGTCCTCTCTCCTCAGGTCTGTCCCCAAGGAACAGCCTGGAGGTTTTAACTCCTGAAATCCCTGGGGAAAAGGACAGAGGGAACTGCATCACATCCCTGCAGCTGCATCCCAAAGGCTGGGCCACGCTCATCCGCTGCTCCAGCAACATGGACGACCAGGAGGTGAGGGACCTTTCACGCCGTCACAAATGGGCGTGAAAATATTTCTGGCCTTCAGCGGTCACCTAATTTGTTGTCTAGTCCATTTAATATAATCTCACTATAAAATCCAGCTGGTCCCTGAAAGCCTGAGAGGGTTTATTAGGGCAAATTATTATGATGACCAGGCAGGTCAGGAATAAAGCTGAGTAAAATGTAAAGCAGGGCACCTTATAAAACGTCTGTCTGTTTATGTGCAAAGCTGGCAGAGATTTACCCCAGAAATCTGGAGACGTCTTTCCATGGACAGTTTCTGTCTTAATTTTTTGAAAAATTCTTTCTGATTCACAATGCTTCACAAGAATGTGTTAATTTATCACACGACATGACAAAATCAGAAAATCGTTAATTGCCATCAGTACTTTTTCCTGAGATGCTGCATTTTTAAGCCAGCAGTGTTTTTATGTCACTGTAACTGCAGCTTGATTTCATAATTGTCTAACAACCTAAATAGTGATATAGCTCATTTCAACTTTATTTTTTAGGATGCCTCACGCTTCTTCCTCCTTTTAACCTTCCTTTGTTCGCTCTCTCCAGTGGACCTGCGTGTACGAATTCCAGGAGGGGGCGCCCACGCGGCCACTGGTGTCTCCCCGATGCTCCCTGCGCCTCACTCACTACATCGAGGAGGCCAACGTGGGCCGGGGCTACATCAAGGAGCTGTGCTTCAGCCCCGACGGACGGCTAATCTGCTCCCCTTACGGCTACGGCGTCCGCCTGCTGGCCTTCGACGAGCGCTGCAGCGAGCTGGCCGACAGCCTGCCCGTTCAGACCAGCTGCCTCCGGGAGATCCGCTCCATCTACTCGCACAGCGACGTGGTGCTCACCACCAAGTTCTCCCCAACGCACTGCCAGCTGGCGTCGGGGTGCCTGAGCGGACGCGTGGCGCTTTACCAGCCCAAGTTCTAGCATCCGGGGTTGTTTAAAACCGATCACTGCAGACCTGGGGAAACGCGTACCAATCTTAAACCGCTGCATTTAAAGGGGTGGAAATGCGTCATGGAAGTGTTTTAATATGGTTACTTTTCGCACGTTTGTGCACAGGATTTGCTGAAGCTAACCAGAGATGCACCGATCTGAGTTCTATTGCCAATTTCTAATCTTTGCTATTTGTACAGCTTTAACCTGCCGATACCGACTTTGGTCTATTCCAGTTTCTGTCTGAAAACTAATATAGAGTAGAAGACAATACAAAAATAGAATTCAGGATATGTTTCTTCCTTGTTTACTTCCCTTGAGCTGCTATTATTTATTATATGAGGAGGAGATACTATGTTTTGAAATAGTATAACCATAAATTACAGCTACTGCTCTTTTACAAAGATGAAATTCCAGAGTTCTCCTTTTAAATTACCTTTAGCATTTTAAAGAAGTGATTTGCATTACTAAACAAATGCTGTATTCTGTGCAGCCTTCCTGTTGTCTATGAAAGTCTTGCTCTCTCTTGCTTTCCTGCAGCCTTTATGAACCTCAGACACATATTTCATAGTTTCCCTTCTTACACCTCTTTGCTTCCTCTATCTTAATTTTAAGCGCCTCACTGGTTCTGAAGCTAGCTAACTTTGAGTCTTCACTCTGTAATAGCGTATCCTCCGAAGAGTGTTTTGTGCAATTCGGTAGCACTTCCATATGGTGCATTCACTGACTCAAAAAAGGTCGAATTTTAACACGTCCTCCATTAGGCAAAAAAAAAAAAAATCGTCCAACAGATTCCTTGACGCATCTCTACAGCTAGCTTAAGAACGTAGCCCAACTACATGCTACATGGAAACCCAGGTCTGCAGCTGTTAAACGGGTCGAGATCGTTTAGGTGCTAGCCGTCAAACTGACGGCCATTAACTGGGGTAAAGAAATGACAGACTGAAGCTGTGGGCTAATTGCCAGGTTGCAGCAGAGGATGGACACTTTGAGCCCTGGATTTAAAGACACGACGTAGAAAGGTGAGCTCAAAATCAAACTACAAAAAACTGCATTTTTGTTTTTGCAGACGAAACTTTCTGAGCAGAAGTTCAATGTAATTCTTGATGCAACTTGACATCGGGCAACGGCAAACCGTTGGCCGTTTGTGGCTCCTTTTGTTGCTTTTGGCCTCTTTAATAGTAATTTTTTTTTCTTTTGAGACTTGGCACATCAAGATGTTGCTGCCGTCTCAGGAGGACAACACTAACGGCGCAAAAAGCCAAGTATTGGTGAACCAATACTTGGTCGAGACGAATGGACTTTCGTGTACACTGTTTGTCACTTCCTGCGCTGCGCCTGGTGCTGCTCTCTGCTGCTTCACTCATGCCTTCGCCACAGGTGCTGCTTCTGTGCTCATACAATCTGAACTTCAAGGACCTGCCCTCCTTTACCTGCCTGCTGCTTTTTTTTTTGGTTCCCAACATCTTAGCTCTTTCCACTGTCCAGCTCCTTTGTCGTTTTTAAGAGTTTTACTTGGTATATTAATGTTGGCACTAATTGTTGCACAGCGTCCGATTTGATAGTCACTTTAGAGTTGTTACTCTGTAATCACCTAACCCAAGGTTCATGCTCTTAAGTCATTAAATCGAAATGTCCGGTCCCCTGGAAAATTGAGCAGTAGTAAAAAGGCGGTGAACATTTCTCTATCATTGCAGCTCAGAGATAGTTTTACTCTCTTGTTGTTTTAGTGCTACTAAACCACAGGATTAGCATAGGAGCAAGGCAGACGTCAAGTCCGACTAGGTTTTCTCCCATCACTGTCGGTTCACGAAACCACGTATGTGCACAGACACACAAAAAAAATTAATTGGAAAAGCGCACACAAGGTCGGCGTGACCAGGCTGGACCACGCACAGGGTAAAAAGCTGGCAGAATCCCATTGATTCTATCTCTTTAGGATCACAGGAGGGTTAAGAACTACTTTTCATTTTTACCAGCAAACAGAATTTTGCCTAAAACTTTTAGGCTACTTCACAAGTTAAAATGAAGTTTCTAGAAGTTAATGGTTTTTATCTATGTCTATTCAAGGAGTATAAAATAGCACAACAGATGCTTACAAACATTTATTAAAAGCTTTTAACCAAACTACATATTTCCATTGAAAAATCTTGAGAAAATTTTAGAAAAAATACCCTACGTCAATAAATATTTCCTACTGAATGTGTAGGCAAGATAAATTTTGATGTTAGCCGACCAGCTAGCGGTTAAAGGAAATGGGCTTCTGTCTTACATCGTACTTATACCCCAAGCCAGTTTTTAAGAAACCTTAAAACGAATGAATAACAAAAGCTAAAGTTAGATTAATTCTGTGCTATTGGTGGAGGTGCCAACAATCAATCGTGGTTTAATGCATTTCAGTTAAAGGTTGACTTTTCCTCAAACGTTCGGTAAGAAAGACGGCCGCAATAAAGAGTCGACTTGTTTTACCTCCCTAAAACATGTAAAGGTGTTTTACCCATGAGGGGTAAAACACGGTGGGTAAATATCACTACCTGATATCCAAACTATAGTTTTCTGATCGTTTATATTCGACCCGAATAAACTGTCAGATTTACAGATTTACTTATAGTAAACAGTCGGATTGAGTTGGCTTTAAGCTTTCATTAATGTCCTTTTACCGCCACCTGTTGGGAACAGCCACACACTGCAGCCATTTTTTATTTTTTTTTTATTGATTTATTTTTTTATTTTTTGCTAGTAAAACACTGCAAACGGCACTGAATGACTCCAGGAGACATTAGACATTAGGTATCGGTAAAACTCTTGCTATGCACATCAGCCTTTCTTGTGATTCTCTTTTATTATTTCTGCTCTATGCTGAGCTGTCAGTTGCCAAAATATGATTTATGATGGATGAAAGTGAGCTGAGAACTCGGAAGAGAACGTCTGCTGGTTTAGATTTAAGAAAAAGCTTGTATTTACATTGACTTTCTTTTGTTTGTAAATGTACTTTTCTCTGGCCACTGAAGAGGGCGCTGTTGCACTCCCATTTATTCAGATTTTAAAACTAGAGTAAGGAAATGTGATTACAACTAGCTGATTTCAGGTAAGAACGGATTAAAAATGAGTGTTTAATCATAATTATAACTTCGGAGTTGGGAGGGAAATGCGCCTGAATTTGGCTTTGAGTGTAAAGGTTTAAAAACGAGACAAATTAGATTTCCAAGTTTCCAGCTCCAAGCTTTCTCCGGTTAGCGCCACGCCAGGGTGCGCCTGCGCGTCGTACCTCGGTTAGCCGCTTTCGCAACCTGCACTTCGCTTCCAGCTCGGTCAGTCGTTCGGTTCGCCCGAACGCAGATGTAAACATTTGTTGCCACATTAATGGCGTCTCGACTGAGCCGAGTGTGAGGGGGGATTCTGTTTTTTTCTCTGCTGCTTTTACTTCAGGTACACTCACGAGCTCTTTGAAGTGTCTTATCTATTTTCCGTGTATTCACGCAGAAAGACAGAAAAAAAGAAAACTGGATTTGTCATGTTTTGTGTGTTATTTTTGATTGTTGTTTTGGATTTTAACTTGTATCTAGCCATGAATTTCATGAATGTTCACACTATTACCTTTTTTGTTTTTTGTTTTCCATGTGTGCACCAGTAAGTGATGAAGGATGGGTAGATGAAAATAAAACACGGTGAAATGCTTAACGTTGCTTCCTGCATTGCTATTGCCTTACACAGCAAGAACTCCAGGAGCAAAGTGAGTTACTGTACCACTACTGACTGCCATGTATTTAACTTCAGTATTTTTGTGTTCATTTGTTTATTTCGGGTTAGGTGAACTCTGAAAAGTTTGGCGGTCATTTGTGTTGCTGCATTTCCATAAATACCAGATTTACAGAGTGCACAATTAATTGCCAACAGACGAAGCTACCAAGACATGACCTTACACTTAAATCAAAAGGAGAGCATTAAGCAGGATGCCCCAGTTAATTCTGGTGAAACCAACAGGATATCTAAAAAAAAAGAGTTGCATAAAGTCCAAAAGGATTGGTTTTCTTTAGCAGTTTTTTTTTTGTTATTTTTTTTTATTGACTGGTATGCCTTGTTAAATTCTACATTTTCAAAGTATTAACATTTTTCTAGACGCAGCTCCATGAAAAAGTATTTACCCGGATACATATGGAGTAGGATAACTTACTACCTATATATGTGCAGAAGGCACGTTTTTGTTATGAAATGAGTCTGTAGAAAAGTGAATGAATCTAATTTTTTGCAAAATTCTTTGTTCATTTTTAACGGCTCAAAAATGAAAATATAACAAAAAGTTGAGTAATGTATATTTCAAGCTGTCATACGCTCAGTAAGAACACAAAATTAAATCTCAGAAAATTAAAATCTTAAATCTCCATGAATTGCTGCATCAGTGCAACGTGGTGGCATGGAGGCCATCAACTTGTGGCTCTGCTTAGGTTAATGGAAGCCCAGGTTGCTATGACAACAGCCTTCAAGACCTCTACATAACGCCATAGACTCTCTCTGGGGGTTAAAGGTCAGGAGTTTTCTGGTCAAAGAAGTACAGTAGCAAGTGCAGTCGTGGTGGTGTACTGCATTGAAAAAGCAGCACATGTCGTTATGACTGTGAACACTAGGGGGCGCAACCGTTTCGTGGACGTTGCTGCAGCTCTTTTTTTTGAGTTGGAAACTAAAAGCTGCTGTTGTTCCGACCTGCGTCGTCGCAGAAAATTTTTTTTTTCTTTTTGAAGTAGGAGTGAACACTGCATTTTATTAGCATTCAACTGACACTTTATTTCTGTATCCTTCATTATAAACTTTGACATTTTGCAACATTAATTATCACATTTATTTGGGAGTTTGTGACCCCCAATACACATAAAGTTAAAAAAAAAACAAAAAACATGTGATGTACATCAGACCAGCTGACAGAGATTCACATTCTACTTAGTATACAAGAAAAAAAAAAAAAAACAAAAAAAATAAGAGGAGAAACTATCAGATTTTTTTTTCGGGTGATGTTTCATAAATAGCTCCATGCTCAGGTTTCGACAGCCCTAAAACTTTCTTCACATTTAGCTACGTTACCCCCACAAACTAAAACTGTTGTAACACAAATCCTGAGAAATTCCGCTTTTACGCACATATTTTACTCTTCCGTAACTAATTCGCAGTCATTAACAATAATCGTCTTGTGTTGGTTCGTCGCATCAATTTCCAATAAGATGCATGAGAGTTGTGACTGTAGTGCAATGTTAAAAAAAAAAGCTTACGTGAGTTTTGCCAGGTTTTTTTGTTGTTGGATATTTTGTATTTCTCGGCCCAGCTGATCCTGCAGTAGAAGACAGTTTTTCATTAAAATCAGTTACATTTCACTTTAATTTTTTAAAAATCCATTTCATTTCAGAGGCTCCCTCGGCCCTTCGTCCTCTCCCGACTCCTCTCCGGCCCTCATGAGGAGCGCGCTCGCCTCATCTGGCTCTCTCTGCGGCGGTTGATGGCCTTGGTGCTGGCACGGAGCTTCCGTATCCGGAGAGCGCGAAGTCGCAGCTGGAGGTCCCTTGGGATCTTCTCTCCTTTGGCCCGGAGCTCTTTCAGCCTCTCTATGGGCGTCTTGGTGAGGGCGAAGTCGCAGGTCGTCGGATGAGGCTCCAGGCCGACGTGGCAGCGGCGCATGGATGGAAAGTATCCCTCGGCCCAAACAACCACCTTGTAGTCGCCGGGGTTCAGCAGGCGCCAGTAATCCCCGTCAGCGGCTGTACGAGGTTAGACGAAAACATAGACGTTGGCGGGAATCTTTTAACAGCGGAAACTGGAACATTTCAGTGTCCAGCAGCAGAGAGATGGTGTGATAATGATGCAATTTTAGGGCTCGCTTGTTCCAAAATTTTGCCAATTTTTCTATTCGTACCAGATAATCAGAATGTAACTTTTAAATAAAATAAAAAATACATGTAGTTTTTTTTTTTTTTTTTTTGTTGAACATCATTATGTCGTGAGAGTTGCCATTTCTGTTGACTTAAAAAAAAAAAAGCGCAAATAGGAATTCTGAATATAATTTTGGTTAATGGAAATGCAGCAATTGCGGGGGGAAAAAACTGTGAAATTTTTTTTTCGATTAAAAGTTTTTCCACTAGGATAAGATGGCTTATATTAAAATATTAAAATTAAAACCATATTAAAATGAGTGTATTTTGCAATGGAAACACTTTTTCCGCGTCATACGAGTCACATGATCAACAACCGGACGTTACCGCCGGACATTTGCCCGCATAGGAGTCAAGCTAAAAAGCGGGTTGAGTGAAAACCGCGTGACTGACCCGATCTGATGTCGTGGTCGTGGTCCTCCACCTTGACCACAGCGTTTTCTATTCCTCGTTTGGTGCTCTTGTCTCTGATGACGCCTTTAATTCCTCTGTGAACCTGCGTGAGGAGAAAACCTGATCAATCCACTAACATGTAATTGTTTTGAGTTTTGAGAGTGACAGTTAAGGGGTTAAGTTTGAAAAAAATAATAATAATTTTAACTTTGCAAAAAAAAAAAAAAAATCTTAATTAAATAAATAATGTTGATATTTATGGAGATATATCAAAGAGTTGTTGAGACTGACCTGCTCCATGTAAACCAGAAGAGACTCCTTATTGTTCTCCCACTCCACCGGAAGCTCACTGGCATGAGGGAACTTATCACAGGACAGCTCCACCGTCACCTCCAAGCAGTTGGTGTGCAGGTAGCTGAAGTCGTTCATGCCTGCAGAAAAGACGCAAAGTAAATGTACCAAGCCGAATCTAATGGACCGTAATTTCAAATGGCATAGTCATGTTTAATGATCCTTTGACACCAAACAGGAAGCGACTGTTTTCCATCAGGAGGACAGATTTCACATCACGGCCGGTCTGAACATGACTGAAAGTAATTCTTAAAGGTTTGCTCTCAGGCCCACTGATGGAATAATAAGGACATGTACCAACATCCAACTATGAGGAAAGTGCTAAAATATGTTGATATGAAAATCTGCCTCTCATAACTTTTGGTTTTAGGAAATGGAAACAATTTATACATATATATATATTCTTTTTTTTCTCTGAATAATTTCAGAAATCTTCTGGAAAAAACAACAAAATGTCTGAGCTCCAAAAAGTGAAAAAAGGTGAAAATTTGTTAGAAAAATAAAATAAAATAAATAAATTTTCTAGACAGAAATTGGAAATTTCTCCCTCAGAAAAAAATATAGATTCTCAGATTTTCTATATTCTAATCTCACAAATTCTATAAAAGATCTTTTTTTTCTAGCAAATTTTCAACTCTTAAAGTTTTTTTGCAGCAATTTATTTTATTTTATTTTTTTATCTACAGTGTCCCTGCATTGTCCTATTTACATTTTTTTTTCTGCATCATGCAAAAGAAAACTCTGTTTTGCTCCTGACTTAATGGTGAGAAAAGACTGGCCATTTAACCAATTCAAAAAACAGTATCCATGGACCATCTTTAGTGGACGGTGTTTTCGTCCCTCCCTGTGTCCGTTACGCTAAACTAAAACCAGACAATCCTCTTAACTTCCCTACTCAGCACTTTTTTTTTATATCTATATAACTCCAGTGACTCACTGCCTGGGACCGTGTGCCAGGCTCCGCCGTTGATGATGTTGTTGTGCATCTGGAAGTCCTCGTAGTGGCAGAGGCGGCGGTCCGGGTTGGCCAGCACCAGGTGCGTGGAGGCGTACACGGTGGCCAGCCAGCGGAAGAAGGCGTCGTCCGCCGTGGGGGTGTTCTCCTGAGGGGCCCAGTCGCGGGTGCAGTCGAAGGGATACGTGACGACCAGCTCCCCTCCGTGGAGGTTTGCGCTGAGCACGAAGGGAATGTCCTGCATCCAGCTGATGACGGCGCGGGTCTCCGGCGCAACCTGAGCAGCGGCGGAAGAAGCTATTAGCATTCCCAAGCTAATTGGGGCGAAAAAAAAAAGAAACTTAACTCTTTTTTTTTTTTTTTTATGTGAGTCATGGCGTTACTACGGAGTCCCTTTGATGGTGATACGCGAGATATTAAGTAGTGGCCTCGAGCGTTCGAGTTGTCGTGGTCGAGTTGTTAATTAATTCATTCTCGCGAGATATTAAGACGTTCCAACGAATTAAACATGTCATTTCCACCTGTTATTAAGACATTCTCGCGAGATATTAAGACGTTATATCACCAGAAACTTTAATCTCTCTTATTTTGTTTTTATGTGTGACAGAGCGACACAAAGTGGTAAGGATGTGCGAGGCAACTATTTAGTGTGCACTCCACAGATTTATCCTTTATAGAAGAGAGGCATAAAGGAAGCCATTGTTAAAAGATGTTCTAAGAAGAAACATGTGGAGGAAGGCGCTCTGGTCTGATGGGACTGAAACTGATTTTTTTTGTTTTGTTTTTAAGAAGAACAAGCTGGTTGCACTGCAAAAACACAACATCTTACCAGATATTTTTGGTCTAGTTTTTCATACAAATATCTTAGCATGCTTGAAACGAGACAAAACGTAGCTCATAAGAAACTTTTCAGTAAGATATAGGAGCTTGTTTTAAGTGAATAATTCCTTAATATGGATGACAAAGTGCTGGTTCTACTTTCAATTGGCAGATTGAAAGAGAAAAAAATCTGCCAATGAATCTAGAAATGTTTAATCAATAGCAAGGAGTTACTTAAACTGCTTGTTATCAAGTGTACAGAAATATTTGCACTAGAATCTGGACAAAATGTAATGTGACAATACCAGGAACAAAAGAGGGTGGAAATACTAATGCAAAACAATGTTTGGAAAGAAAATGTTGACCTTAAATGGAAACCACTCATTTTTTATGCTCAAAATAACAACATTAGGAATCGTTTTCCGGTTTCTTTTGCTTGGAAAAGATGGAGCAGTTAATTTCCGTAGACAGGGAACCTGAGCAGGATTATTCTCAGGAAGTCTCTGTCTCTTGGCTTTGGAAATGCTTTCTGATCTGAATATCGCGTGCCGCTAAATCCGAACCACAGCCGTCCAGATTCTAAGGATATACTTCTTCATCTTTTGCCTGTGCCTCAATTGAATATGGATTTTACGCAAAAATTCAGAGCTCTGAAGATTCCTAGCCTCTGAGATTAATTTCAAGAATCCAATATTTGGTGTTCAGAGTTCTAAAAATTCAGAAAATTTAACATTTAAACTTGTTAATTTTGCCTCCCGTGGGGGTAAAACCCCCACATACTTCTTATTACCATGGCGTCTTCCTGAGTGTAGTACTCTGGGATGGGGATGTAGTGGTTGGGGACTTTAGATGGATCAGCTGCAGTCTCCTGGGTATCCCACATGATGTTGTTGAGGTCCGGAAAGTTATGATTCATGTCGATTCCTTCATAACTGTAGCGCCCTTCGGCCCAGCCGGCCAGCTCTGAGCCCTGCAGCCAATCAGATCAGTCCGTCAGACATGGCGTCAGGAACGTCAATGAACCAATACAATGACGCACAATGCAACTAGAAGATGCCCCTTTGTCATATTTCATATTCTGTGACCTTACAGACCTAAAATCAGTGTTGGGGTAGTTTTCTTCTTCTTTTCTTTTTGTCTTCTTTTTTTTTTTAAACACAAAATTGAAGTATTTACATCAGGGGTTCCCAAAGTTGGTCCTCGACGGCCGGCATCCTGCATGTTTTAGTTCTCTCCCTTAAATGCGCTTAAATGTTGCCATTCAATTATTAATTTACAATTTTAGTTTGTCATTATCGGTTGTTTTATGTAGCTTCCCTTTTTAAAGGGGCAGTACTGTGTATTTTCCAATAGAGTGGCTGGAAAATACATTGTGTTTCAGTCAAGTGCTGTACTTACTTGACTATAGCACAATCAAGTACAGGTACGTTAAGTTGTTATAAAAGTGCTGTGTATATCAACTATGACCTAGAAGGAATTTGATTTCGTAATTTAGGACTTTGAAGTTGGGCCTCTGTCTCTTTAAGAAGCTCCTGCTCGGCAGGAAGTTATCACAACATGGCTCCTCTCTTAACCCTTTGACATTTTTACCAGCGTTTCACTGAGAAATCGTTCATATAATGAGATGCTCAGTTTTCACCAGGTGGTTTGCTAATTGCTGCTGGCTAGTCTGAAGGAGCTGAGTGGGGACATCCTCAAAGGCGGCGCTAGGTTCACCCAGGCGTTTTGCATAGTTGCATGGTTTCTACGAGTCACTCAAAGAAATACTCAAACATGCATGAAAGAATCAAGGCAACGCTCCAGGTATGTTTTTGATGACAGAATAACATCGTAACATAATCGAAAGCTAAAAAAAAGTTGAATAGTTGTGAAGACTTTCTGATGGCTCTTTATGAACGCCATCTAGCAGCACCCACCTTCTTGTAAGCTACTTCATGTCCGTCGGGGTTCATGGAGGGCAGTAGGTGGATCCGCGTCTCTGTGACCAGCCGCACAACACGCTGGTTGCCCTTTTTGTACTCTTTGCACAAATACTGCATGAGGTTTAGGACGAGCTCTCGACCCAGTGCCTCATTTCCATGCATCCCCGCCACATAGCGAAACTCTGGCTCACCTGCCAAGACGACAAATTACAGGGTCTCTTTGATCACCAAGAAATAAATGAGGGAGTAATAACAATGGGTCGACAGAGGGGTAATGGACTTCATTTAAAGTCTGGCTCTTATTTTTCTTCAAAGTCCAAGAGAAAAAAGGAGCAGATTCCTCACTCAGATTAAATTTTTAGTGTTTTCAGAAACACTTTTGAACTGGACCACTGTCAAGCTCTGATTGCCTAGATTACCAGCGGACATTCCTGAATGTAAAAAAAAAAAATCAAAGTATTCAAGATCCCTGAAAGATTTCAGATCTGCTGTGTCTTTCATGTTACCAAAAATTTTATTTAATGGAGTGATGCGATATTGTGAAGTGGAAAGAAAGAAATCTTTTAAAAAACTAGAAATTGTGACATGCAGTTGTTTGCTGGCACTCTGATGCCTCTAAATAAAGTGCAGCGCAGCACACCGCCACCAGGAGGCATTGTTTATTCTGCTTTTGGGATCACATTTTTAGCTTAAATTTAATTGAATTTGAAGAAACTAACTTATTTTCAGAAACAGATTAGCCACTGAAAATTCAAGATGGCGGCCATTTTTCAAGACAGCTATCAGGGTCGACAAGAAAGATTTATTTGTGCACCAAATATGTATGTATCACAGCTTGATTTTTTTTAGGTGTCAAATTGTCAAATTATTGGAACAAAGGAATCATATTTATTGATAATGTCTTGATTTTTCAAGATGGCCACCGTAGATGTTATGAAAAATTTGTTTTTGCACTAAAATTACTAGTTGGAATAATCATAGCTACATAGTTTGAACCATAAGAATCATATAAATTTGTACTAAAATCAGCAGTGGGCACAGCTAAGTTAGCTTCACTAACCGGTAATTAGCTTAACAAGAAGTTACGCTAACATTAAACATATAATAGTGGAAGCTAATGTTAGCCAGATATCTTAATCTCCATCCAGCTGACGACTGGCTTGAGACTCGCAAACAGAAAAGACATCAATTTCAGTTTCTGATTCTTATCGCTTTAAGTTGATACATTTTATGGCAGTAATTGGTTTTGAAAAATGCTTAAAATTCAAGCAGCTTATGGGAAATATGGAAAACAGACAAACCAAGGTGTGAGCAATCTATGCTAAGTTTGATGTTTGTATCCACACTTGAATGTTTTTTACAGCTGCTGTTTCTGCAAAGTTCTCAGAAACCATAGACCTTCATGCCTTCCTTGTGGTTTGCATCAGAGTCACACTCAGCCACATAACCACTTTTATTAACAACGGCTGTCAATGCAAAGAACGAAGGAAAAAAAAGAACAGAAGAATTTAAGAAAATTTATTTTTCTGAGAACAAAGTAGAAAATGTTGCACCACATTTGATTTATTTGTGCTTTTTGGCACACATTGACCAACTAAAGCTAACATTAAAGCACAAGTCTATGTTTGAAGACAATATAACAAGGGAATCAAAAAGTTAGTTTACACAAGCGAGGCCCTCTCTAGAGTCTAGGCCTCCCCGATTCGCTACGCTGAAGGAACCAGGCTGTGAAAACACTACAGGATTTTCAACTGGGCCTCCGAGCTGCTCACGTTTGAGGATCAGATTGATAAATTGACAGATTTTTGACTGTTTACAATGAGTCAATCCGATATTAATATATGTATCGATCCCGATGTTAAAAAAAACTCTAGATCAGGCATCATTGACAATGTCCTTGATCCATAAGGTCAGATCTATTCAGTTTAATTCTATGCTTTGTGCTCTGAATGACTTTGTGCCATATTATTTATGTTTACATTACATTTAGAATCCCGAATTGAACTTTCTGAACAATTTGAAAGAACATTTTTTATTTTTACATGTTTGACCAAACTAAATCAACCTATTACTTTGATCAGTTTCGGTTTCTTATTTATTTTACATTGTCTGTTTTACCCATAATCCCACTTGGTGAACAAATTAAACTGTGTTGTTTTTAAATGTTTGACCAAGCTAGTGAAGCTATCGGTGTACTTACATGTCTAGACATGTTGAAGGCAATTATAATTCAGTATATTTATGTCTTTGTTTCAAAAATAAAAAACAAAAATTTTAAGTCAGTTTAGCGCTGTTTTTCTGTATCAGATCAGTATCGGCCAATACTAACCCTCAGATATCAATATGGATATCGGTATCAGAAATGAAAAAAGTGGGTCGTTCTGTCCCTTGTCTAAAATCAAGGATTCATCTCAAGCTTTTGGCAGTTCTTACCGAGTTCATGTTTCCCAGGGTTATCCGATATCTCCATGACGTAGAGTTTGAGGCCCGTGTAGCTCTTGCCGATGGTGTAGATGCGGGTGATGTCTGGACACTCCTCAGTCACGGACTTCATGAGCTGCAGGGTTGGAAAGATATGCTGAAGTAGAAAGCCTTTGCAGGGCTTAAATCTGGAGTCAATCTGCTAACAGTCTGACTGAAACCTTTGGCTTCAGCTTTATGGGAGTTGAGGTAACTCATCGTCTGGCTTTACCTTTCTCATCTCTTTGTAGTCATGGTGTCTGAAGTCCAGATTATCCCTCGAACCTCTTTCCTGCTGGTCGGGATACGGATCTGTTGGATCTATGGGGAAAGACCAACGAAGGTGTCAGTGACTCGGTTTTGCTGACCTGGATTTGCCTCAGGTATAGTCAGTGTCCTGTTTCGAAAGTCAAGGCATGGAAATGACTCACTCACGGTGACACAGTCTGTGGTTCAGACCCGGTAAATGTATGCGTACCGTGGACACGGCAGCCGAGGATCTCGGCCCTGAGGCAGACGGTCCCGTTGGAGTACCAGGTCTGAGGGTTGATGCGGATGAAACGGGCCACAGTGGGAACGGGAAGGAGACCAAGAACAGGAGCCTCCGGGTTCTGGTTCCCTTCAAATATCTGTACGATTCAGGGAACAGTCGTACACAATGCCTTTTTATCGGGATTTCAAAAGGAGGTAAGGATAGGAAAATAATTTTAGTTCCATACCTTGAAGGTCTTATGCTTGTAATTGTAACAAAAGTTGGGTTTAGATATCAAGGAGGCTGAATCCAATTGGGACCCGCCACATACTAACATAAAATCTCAATAAAATACCCTAAAGTTTGTGACAGCAGTGCGATCAAATATGAATTAGTTCAATACTTTATCATGGGACTGCTGGTTTGAAGATGTAGGACACTAAAATTGATAAAGTATTCAATGGAAGTGACTTTTTTGTCAGGCATGTGTATAATGGCCACCGACATTTCCTTCCAAAAGCTTTTACTGTAAAAATATATATTAGCAATAAAAGAAAATGGAGAAAACAGAAAACAAGAAATTTCTTTGGAGTTGGAGGCTTTTCATTGGAGGCTTTTAAACAGCCTTGTTTAAAAATAACTTGGTAAGTTCTGACTTATTTCCACGTTCTATGTTCAAATCAGATGTAGTTTTGCATTCTTTTGAGGTCAATATACAAAGTATTTTGTTCAGTTTGACCCTCAGCTTATGTTTTTTCTGTAAAGTAAATCTTTCCACAGCCGGTAAAGAGCCATGCTTTTATTTTCTAAAAGTCCCCACATGTTTCAAAGACAGACCGTCTGAAAACATGACCTCCTTGGCACCGAGAGTTGTCTTGGAATGGAGCAGAAAATGGAGAAGACTTTTTTCCCCCCCTCCTTCTTCTCCTACTTTTTCCTGGAAACAAATCTGATGTTTCCCAAAGATGGACATGTGGTGTTGAAGGAAAAACCAAAATGCTTGTGGTAGATTGCAAACTCAGAACAAACCCTGGATGACGTTGGCCTTCAGTTTAATTTGTGTTTTATGTCTGATTTCGTCATTATGAAATGGATGACTTTTTTTTCTTGAGTCCGTCTACTTCTTCACAGCTGTTTCTTGTTTCCTACTGCATTATTTATTTAAATTTAAAATTGGCCCCAGAATATTTGGAAAGGAGTGAAAGTTAGAGCTGCATACTTGAACCTATAGGTGAGATAGTTGTCAAATTGAAATTCAAAAGTAGTTTGGTGATAACAAAGGGAAGTTAAATGCTTATTTATTTAAAAAAAAAAAAATCTTAAAGAGTTATTGTACATAGTAATGGCTGTAGGCAGAAAAGATCTCCTGTATCAATCTGTATTTGTTGTTTGACTTTGAATTTGAAGAAGCCTTCAATTAAAAACACTTTATTTTTGGTAAAAAAAAAAAAATGAATGTATTGAGAAAACTTTAAGTCGTCCTAAGATCAGATGACAGATCTTACCGCCTCCTCTGTTCCGTTCATGCAGGTCTGCCACTCCAGAGTGTCGTTACTCAGCTGAACCTTGTAGGTCTCGACCCAATCCCAACTACAACACCAACCAAACACATTACATTTAGTCATTGATGCAACAAAAAATTAAATGTGATTTCCACAAGAATAAATTGCTTGTAGCCAAATGTATTTATTTTTACTTGTGTGTGTGCATGGGCGTGTGTGTGTGAACCAGGTTTTAATATCCTTATGGGAACCTACTTCTGTCTGCAATGTGGGGTTATGGGGACCATTGCTCCTTATGGGGACATTTTCTTTTTTGTTCACTAACCCAAAAAATTTTTGTTTTTGGGTTAGTGGTTAGGTCTGTGATGGTTAGGGTAAAGGTTAAGGTAAGGGTTAGGCTGTAGAACTTATTGGAAGTCAATGTGAAGTCCCCACAAGTGATGAAAACACGACTATGTGTGTGTGTGTGTGTGTGTGCGTGTGTGTGTCAGTCTTAGAGAACTGTGATAGTACCTGACCTCCAGATAGAGTTCCTGCCCTGCAGGATGACTCCGGTGAACAGGGTGAGGTGAAGAGCGTCCACTTCCAGCCACTGATGCTGGTCCTTAAACGCGGCGCACCAGGCCCCGTCGTACTCATCTCCGTCTTCAATCCCTGACTACAACACACACACAAAAAAAGAAGGAAGAGGAAGAAACATGACTTTTTTGCTTTATTTTGTCTTGTCAGCTGCAAAATCCATCAGTGTGAAACATTGCATGGGAGTTTTTTTTTTTTTTGGTGTTGCATAAGTTGGCCTACTTACAGCTTAACTGCTTTCAGATGGCAGATGGAGGGCGGAGGAACGGGGAGTGTGCAGGGTCGGGACAGTAAATTTAACCGCTGTGTTAAACCTAATTTCTCACAGACCTCCTGCGCAGACGAACTGTTTACAAGTCAAGAACTTGTTATAGAAACAAAAGTTCCCTGCTTTGTAAAAACATTCATACTCTGTAACTTCTTCAGATTTTTGTAAGAGATCAGGACACAGTGAGCGTGAGGTGAACTGATACCAGGCTTCCGATATTGATTATGATTAAAATTCTGAAAAGTGTGGTGTGCATGTGGCCATCTGCTGACAAGCCGAACAATAAGAAAAACAGCCCATATATATATATATAATAATCTGATTTACTGTACATTGACTTATCAAACACAGCATATAATGTTTTACTTGTTAACTTTAATCAAAACCTGTCAAACAAATTGGAATATGCACTTTTTAAGTTTGTCGGATTAAATGCATCTTTTGAAAGTAGCTTCCTAAAATTGGGCATTTCATATACTTTTCACTAAGAACACATTTCTGCATTCATTTTATTTTATTGTTCTGATTTAAGATCCTAATTTAAAATGTCAAATTTTCATTAACTGTAAGTGGAAAAATCATCATAACTTACAGAAGTAAAGGCTTTCAAACATACATCTGTGTGGAGTGACTCCATTTTGTGATAAAGTGTCTGACTTAAATTTACTGTTTAATAATATTCCAATATATTGAAAGGGCATTGAAAATAGACAAGTTTCTTGCGGAATAAGAATGCGATGCATTCCAAAGAGTTAAAAAAAAGAGAAAAAAAAGTTTTTGCTGTTTCATTCCGTGCATTATTTCTGTAACAGGCAATCATTTCACAGATGTCGGCCCTTTTTCTTAAGCTGTGAGTTTTCTGTGTGTTTTTTTTTTTCTTTTCTTCCAGTGAGCTCTGCTGCAGGCTGACCTGGATGTTCAGCCTCCCTCTGTGGGGACCCAGGCCCGTCCTCTCCTGGGACGAGGCTCGGATCTGGCTGTCGTCGACTCTCAGCGACTCCAGGCCGAGCGGAGGGCAGTCTGTGAGCAAAACAACAAGTTAAGAAGACGTGAAACACCACGTCTCCAAATGCAATCCCTCGGCAGCAGTGGGGAAACTGTGACGACCTGCGGGCTGAGAGCTGGCGTTGACGGTTTGTTGACGAATGCGACGCGCAAGATGGATGATGCAACAAACGAGGTTTTGAGTAGGTGGTTATGTGAAATACCGCTAATCAGCTCAGTGGAACTTTTGAGGCCTTCACCTCCTCCAGAGGCTGGGGTGGAATGGAGGAGGACGCAGATAAAATGTAGGGCAAGAGGGTCTGCATGTAATTTGAGAAACGCCCAAGTGAATAAATGTTTGGCAAGAGGAGCTCCGGCTGCAGAGCAGTTAATGGATTCTTAACGACGAGAAATGTCACGGTTAATCAAAAATGCATTTTGTGTTTGCGTGTGGGATCTGAGATACACTTTAAAATAAAGGAAGAGGCACCCTTATGGAAAGGGATTAGGAGAAATGAGAGTTTTGTTCTTTTTTCCTCAGAATTCTGACTTTGTATCTCAGAATTTTGACTTTTTCCACCCAAATTCTGGATTTTTTCTTAAAATTCTGAGAAGAAAAAAGTCATTTTCTTTCAAACCTCATCTTCTTCCGTACACTTTAAATGTCATCGGAAATAAAAATAAAAAAAAATCTTGATATGATCACTGTTTGTAGCAACCTAAATGTACTATTTGACCTCTGCTGTCCTTTCAAATACAGTATCATCTTCAATAAATGTTTTTTTTTGTGCATTTTAACAAAGTGTCCTAACTGGGAATCACGGTGGTGGGAGCATAATGCTGCGGGCTCTTTTCTTTGACAGGGAAAGGAAAGCCAGTCGGAACTGGAAAAAAAAGATGGATGAGACTCTGAGGAGGAAGGGTTAAGCTTCACTTTCCAGCACAGAAGTTACCTTAAACAACCAAACCTGCAATGTGTTAGAATGGCCCAGTCAAAGCCCGGATCTAAATCCAATTGAAAATGCGGTAAAGCTTAAAAAAAAGTGTTGTTCAAAGACGCTCCCCACCCAGCTTGACCTCGTCCTACAAAGCCCTGATTGACCCCGCGGTTTTCTACACTTCTGTTTTAGAAAAAGAAAAACACTCAAAGTCATCAGTTATTTTCCTTCCACTTCACAATTAAACGCCTCTCTCTGTTGGCCTGTGTCAATCTAAACAAAACACATTAAAGCTTGCGGTTGAAACGAGACAGAAGGAGAAACATTTTGTTCCTAGTTTACTTCTTTTTACAAGGCGCTGCGTGTAACGTGTGTGAGGTTATGTAAACTCCAATTCGTCCCTCTGCTCCTCCAGAGAGGCCAGTGAAGAGGAGGATTATCAGAAGAAGAAGAAAAAAAAGTCTAACTTATTTATTTCACAATATAAAACACTAAGTGGTAAACTGACGCCTGGAATATCCCTAAATGCATCAGTTAATTAATCAACTGAGGGTTTAATTGAAATAGAGTAATGTTCACATGCAGCTTCCCAAAATTATTTTTTTATTTGTTTGCTTCTTTGTTTTTCCAGCCTTACCCAGTTTTGCTTTCTTATCATCTTTCGTTTTGGGATCCCCTCTCCCGTCTTCTCCCTGCTTGTGTGCCCTGACGTTGCGTTCACTGACCGCAGGACTCGCCGTGGAGCGGAGCTGCTTTGTTCCTGCAGTCGGAGTAGCTCCGTCTCCTCCCCGCTCCGCCGCAGTCCAATTCGCTGACTCAGGGGCCGTATAGTTCGGTAAAAGAGAAAAACTCTCTGCCGTCGATTCGGCTCCCCGTATAAAACCAACGAGAGAGAGCAAAGAAGCCAAAACGCACAATGACTTTTCCATTTTGCTCGTTTTTTTTTTTTCCTCCTGCAGAGTTGTGATGGAGGAGAGAAAATCCTGGGTAATTAATACCCTGATGGACCTCCAACCCTCCTCTTTGAGTCCCACCTCCTTTTCTTTGACCCCTCTCTCTTTCTCTTCCTCTCTCTCTTTCCTTTTCCTCCCTCCCAGCTAAAATTCCAGCTGAGTTCCCTCGAAAAATGTCAAACTCAGAAAAGACTTATGAACATATTTGGGCCCATAATGACCTACTTTAGTGGTGACCTCAAAAACAAGTTCCACCTAAAATGCTTCAGCAAGCAAAAAAAAAAACCCCAAAATGCAATGTGTATGTTGGGTTGAG
This sequence comes from Phalloptychus januarius, assembly GCA_902982915.1. Lineage (NCBI taxonomy): Eukaryota > Metazoa > Chordata > Actinopteri > Cyprinodontiformes > Poeciliidae > Phalloptychus > Phalloptychus januarius. The sequence goes on from CADWAE010000093.1 coordinate 4,344,811, forward strand.
AGTTTATGTAACAAACGTTTGGGCCTCCAGGACGAGTCTAGAAATGCACTAACTGTTTAGACGTAGTCGCTGTGATTAAGGTTAGAGGAGGAGTGAATGGCAAAAAAAAACAGTCATCTCAACAATAAATACAAATGAACTTTTTGGAAAGGAAAATTGGTGGCACACAAAAGAACTTGTCCCAGATCGGAGCCCTGTGGAACTGACGTTGGTTTGTGTGCAGGAAACATTTTACACATGTAAATACATACAAACATCCTTGTCTGTATTTATTCATGAATGATTCCTGAATCTTTGAATTAGAAGAAGCTGTAGATGTATAACATATATTCCACAAAATATGTTGCGAAAATCAACCCTTTACTTAGCTTCAGTCCCTTCGGTTAGCTTTCATTTGCCGCTAAAGTTACATTGTTAGCTTAATTGCTCTTGAGCCTCTCGTGACATCATGGTGCCCTTATAAGTTGCAGAAAGTTACGGCTGGGGATCATCTTTTATCTATACTGATATGTGCCCACAATATTTGGCATCCATCCGTTTTCTATACTCCCTTGTCCCTTGGTGGGGTCAGGAGGGTTGCTGGTGCTTATCTCCAGCTAACATTTCGGGCGAGAGGCGGGGTCACCCTGGACAGGTCGCCAGTCTGTCGCAGGACAACACAGAGACAGACAACCACGCACACACACACACTCAAACCTTGAAAGAATTTGGAGAGACCATTTAACCTGACAGTCATGATTTGTGTATGTTCTGTGGGAAGAAGCCGGAGTACCCGGAGAGAACCCACCACGCACAGGGAGAACATGCAAACTCCAGGCAGAAAGACCGGGGACGGGAATCGAACCCAGAACCTTCTTGCTGCAAGGCAACAGTGCTACCACTGTGCAGTCAATATTTGGCATTTAATGCAAACAAACAAAAAAATAGAAAAAAGTTCTTTAGAAAATAATTCACATTTTAATAGTAAAAGTAAATCATTTTGTTGAGCAGGTGCTTCCTGTGTTTCAGGAAAGCAGGAAACAGTTACAGCGTGCCAGTTTTCATATGCGGGCGATTTTTGATATCAGTTTACGCCAGCAGATGTTTTACATATTTTAATAGTACTCATCATTGATTTGTGTTTTTTGTGTGTGTGTTAGAGCCACTCTCACAATCTTAGAAAACTGACCGTTTTCATGCACATTTTATTAACCTGAACACTTTTACACTTAGATATTTTCCATGCACACATTCATGTTTTATCTTCTAAAGTTTCTACCTCTGCTACTATACATTGATTACTCCAACTCAAAGCATCTTTATCCGTTACCCATCACCTGTGTGAAGAGAACCCAGTAGCTTAATGCACACAGATTACGTCACTGTAACAAGTTTTGTCTCTTGGACAGACTCAAGACTTGGGCAGATCCTTGGACTATTCAAGGATCAGAAAGTTTATTTTTTTCACATGATCATAGTTTAGTTGTTTAATAACCTGTGTTATTATGAAGAAAAGCATCCTTCGTCTTTAGAGATAAGAGTAGAGAGATGCAGCTTATGAACTGATCAGGAAATGCACCAGTTCTTCTTCTTAGTCACCTCCTGTGTGACATGATGCAGAGCAGCTGCACTTTTTCGTGTGGGGACTCCGTGTCTTGAGCTATTCAGTAAAAAAAAATAAAATAAACCATCTGTTTTGCTGTGAGAATCAGTCAGTTGCATATCAACAGGATGATCACAGTGAAAACAGACAAAATCGCATTTAATGACTCAAAGCAGTCAGGAAGGGAATGGCATAGATTATTTTTATTTTCTTAAAGTCAGTAAAGAGTGATTTTAAAAAATAACCACGAATGCGTAAACTGCACTGTCACAAAAGTATTTATTTTAATAACGAACATCCGTGTCATTAAAAAATAAAAATTAATAAAATGAATAGACAACCATGATTTCATTAATTTTTCAAGGTTTTAAAGCAAAGAAAAACTTTTGGGAAGAAAGAATGGATGTTTTCTTCTTCAAAATATTGACAAGAAAAAATATTATAAAATAACAAAGATAAATAAAAACATAAGCATATATTTCCTTGTACTTTTACTGACATTCTGTTGTGGAAATTCAATACAATTTTCCGTCCATTGTCTAGTAGTCCATAATAACTCCATAATAAATTTTGGTCCTGATTACGGAAGATCAAAAGTGACATAATTAAAAATAAAAAGCTGAGATATTTTGTTTTGCTTTTTCCTTATGCATTCGTTTTCATCAAGAAATGTATAAAAAGTGATACCAACAGCCCCACTTAAAGAAAAACTTCTAAAACTTGCATGTTATTACATCTATTTTAACAAAAGTTATAAATTGTAACTGAATAATTGGGTGTACATACTTCAGCAAGGTACAATATTAATAATTTTTTAAACATTTTTTTTATAATGTCAGACATTATACAACCATTTTACACCTTATATTTGGACAAAAACGACAGTAAAAAAGTGCGTATTCATGTCATTCTTCTTGACATAGCTCGTGGCCCAAGGCACACAGTTTTACTTTGAAATACTAAAATACCTCAACCTGATTGGCTCTTTGCTTTCTTCTGACGTGTACACGTCGAGGTGGTCACGCAGGCGCACCGAATCATAACACTGCATAGAAGTCAGTTTACTCATCCTCATGTCGCGCGGGTCTTACCGCCTTATTTATCGGCTCCAGTGACAGGTGTAGCTATAGCGCGCGAGAAGCGGAAGTTAGGGGATGAACAGCTTGGCATGGCTGTGAAAACACGGTCGCTGTGACGGCTGACCGGCTGGAGTTAGCTTAGGCTAGCAAATGGCTGCTCGGTTGGGATGTCTGCCACTGTGAGAAGTAAGTGAACCAGCGCTACTTTTAGCTGCTTTACCACAAACATCCGCTTTATCGCCTACCTCAGCCTCTCATACTGTACAACTTCGAACAATAAAGCAAGACTTTGCCTGTATTTCGGGGGGGTTAAAACGCAGAATTGTAGGCTCTGAATCCTCCCTCTTCTAGCTTCAATTCTGTTTGTTTTGTTGTTTTTTTTAGATGATAAGACACGGAAAAGTGTATTGAAGCGCAGGGAAACCTGAGCCTCCCCCCTCTCCCAAACAAGCATGTGACAAACAGGCTCCAGTGTGACCAAGGACTTGGTTGCAGCCAAAATGCCTCGTCTGGATGAAGTGGCCAACATTGCCCTCAGGGTGCCCAGCATTCTGGTTCTGGACCTGCTGTACAAATGTGACATCGAGGGTCTGACTGAAAACCTCAAGGCTAAAAATGAGGACATGCTCTTCAAATACAAATATGTCATCTGGAACATGTTCTATCTCGGTACGTGTTGCTTTATCTGTCAGTTTTAACAAATTGTGCTGAACATCCCTGCAGTATTATGCTGCCACCACCGTGTTTCGTCGTGGAGGTGGTACGCTTGGATGAATTGCAAGTTGGCCAAAAAGTTTGACTCTGAGCTCATCTCTAGAGCATCTTTTTCAACATGTGTGCTGGAAGTCAGTCATTTAAACCCGGACATAATTAGGGCTGAAATGATTAATTGTGATTAATCGATTGTTGGAATAATTGTCAACTAATTTAGCAATCAATTAATGGTTAAAAAGAGAGGCTCAAAAAGAGAGCGTTTGCTGAAAGAACCAACATATCGAGGACGGCAATTAAGCCAAAACTGTACAAAAAAATATATCAATATTCTGCTTTTGTTATTTTTCAAATAACAAAAAAATTAAAGTCAATTGGACCAAATACTCTGGAAATACATGAAAACTAAACGGAAAACGATTTTAAAAGTTGTCCGTCTCGTTACCATAGCACTTAGGAAATAGAAATAATTTTTGTAATCTTGGCTCACCGAAAACAGGAAAAGTTTATCCTGATAAAAAGGGACTGAATGCAAATTGAACTGTGAAATATAAAATGGCAAACCACACGTTTCCTCCCGTTTCACATTCATACGTTATGTGCCTGTATAATATCGTAGCAAGTTGTGACGTTTGCGGTTGCAACGTAGCAAAATATTTCGAGGCTTTGGGGATGTGAACCCTTTTTTAGGAAGTGCTGTACCTGGTGCTGTACTTCGGTTTTGGTGGATCTATTGAAACTTGACTTCTGTGCCCGTCTTTGTCCTCCAGCTCACCTGACGAACCTGGTCGTGTTAATCCTGCCGCTGAGGCACATTGTTACGCTCTACCTTCATATCCTCGTTGCCCTCCTTCTGTACATGGGGCATCAGATTTCCAAGTGAGTTTTTACATCAGATTTTTTTTGAAACGACAGGATATTACCAAAAAAATTAAAGTGTATTTATGCAGTTTTTCATTATAACATCATGCTATTTCTTCCTCTCCTCCCTGTTTCTTTTCCAGAGATTATGTTCGAGAGGAGCTGCAGCTGGGATATGAAGGAGCGGTCTATCTCAATTCTTTGGCCTTTAATAGATTTGTCTCTGCCATGACTAGTGAGTGTCTGAGCCAAGTTTACTCCAAATGTAAACTTTTAGAAAAAGTGTTTCCTCACACAGACTCCTGTTGCATTTTACCACAGCAGGAAAAAAACATTCTGTTGCTTAAATCTTCGTCATCTGGGGCTGAATCAGATTAATCATGAAGAATTGATTATTGAAATCGTCGACAACTAATTTAGTAACTGATTAATTGTTGGTGAAAGAATATCATCATCGGACAATTGTCAACAGATTAGCAATACACCAGCAGAAAGGCCTGAGCTTTTGTACATGTTGATGTACTTTCTTTAGCTGCAGATGCATCTTTCACTACAAATGATCAAGAAATCTCTACAGGAAGGCTATGTTATTGAATATTTATTGAATCTCTAATATATAGAAAAAAGGTGGTTAAATGAAAAATCTGCAGAATGTGGCAATTTATTCCCGATTAATCGTCAGAATGATCAATTAATAAATTAATCGCTAGGCACAGCCCAGCTTTCAACTTATTCTTGTTTTTGAGCCTGGGGAAACTTTTTTTATGTCCTTCTAGTGTATAAACTTAATTCTGTTTTTATTTTTATTCCTTTAACAGGGGGTTAAAGCATTTGTCTGAAAAGGGCGACTGGAGCAGATTTCTCTCAGTAGTTAAAATGTGAACACGGAAGAACTGAAGGGGAAAAAGTTTTTACTACGGCTACTTAAAACAAACAAGAACAACACAAACCAAAATAAGCAGTTTGAGATTATGTTTCTCCATCTGCAGGTCAGATCATCCTCAGCACGCTCTGTGCCTTCCTGATGAAGACCAGAAAGGTGTGGCTATTCTCGACTCACATGCTCCCCCTGCTGGCCCGACTCTTCGCCGTCCCTAATGCCGCGCTGCTGACCTTCAACACTTTCTCCATGGGCCTCACGGTGGCCGGGATCGGCCTGTTTCTCCTCGCAAACCTGTTTGTGCCATATCGCCTGGCGAGGGCAGCCTACTCACAGCTGCTTCACCTGGAGGTAATCACGCCGCAAAAACTTCGGCCCGAACGAATATTTTGCGTCTTTTTTTTATATGCGACGTCTTTGCTAAACTGAAACGGCGGTTGTTTTTGCAGACTTTTTCCTTTGTTTTATAGCAATATTTATTACGTATTAATTCACCAATTGACGCATACAAGACAGGCATTACAGACTAACCAGCAGAGGTGTGGGTTTCCATTGACTAAATAATTGCACAATTTGAATTGGCGCCATGGAAACAGTTTGTTTTTCGCCATCAAGCTTATTTTTTTGATTGTTTGTATATTTTTTTTGGCTGTATAAAAATTGGTTTATTTTGCAAAACTGCAACGGAAGCACTCTTTCACATCACACGAGTCACATGAACCACAAAAAGACGTTGCAACTGGTGGGGAAACTACAAGCAAAAAGAAACCAGGAAGTAGTTGAAGCATCATATTTTTTTAACAACTTATGACACGACGCGTGATTTTTATCCGTTTCTTATTCAATGGAAACACCACGAATGTAAATTTTATTTTATTGTTTTGACATTAGAGGCGTATCAACAAGGTTTTGCGCACGTTTCCAACGGAAACACAGCACGAAAAGTTTTCCAGGTATCTTTTCGTGCTCCGCCCTTCATCACCTGTGGCCTCCTGTCTCCTAGGTGATGGAGCTGTACAGGCTCCTGGCGTTGGCGATCTCTCTGTGGAACCAGTTCGCCGTCCCGGCCCTCTTCAGTGTCTTCTGGTTCGTTCTGTTCGCCGTCCAGCTGTGCTCGGACGTCATGTCATCCAGCGTCTCAGCGACTTATCAGGGAATCATGTTTTTTTTGCTCACCAGGTGCGTTTGCTCCTTGATTTTTGCATTTACGCTACTTTCTTTTGTTTGTACGGGTGTTTTCTCCTGAATTTCTAATCATTTTGTCGTGTGTTTGCTGAACCGCGCAGCGTGTCGGAGTGTTGCGCCACACCATACTCTCTGTTGGGTCTCACCTTCGTGGTGTCCTATCTGGCTCTGGGACTTCTCAACTTGTGCAAGTTTTACCTGGGAGGCTTTGCCGCGGTGCAGAACGAGAATGTCATGCACAGGTGAGACGCTGTCCACCAACTTCCTGATTGTTTCCACTGTCGGTTCACACTAAGCGACAAGTTTGAATTGTTTGAAACGTCACGGACGCCGGACCCCAGGTGTTTTAAGACCTGATTCAGTTGCAGTCATACGCAGGAATTTGTGTTCCTTTTTGTCATTTGTTTTCACAGTAACTTTGTGTTGCTACTTCAGAAAGATTTGCAAGGAGGTTTGCAATATGTTTTCCTTATTAAACTCCTTTGGGAAAAAAAAATCTACATATTGAAGAGAAAAGTAAGGCTGAGGCAGCAGTGCTCTAGAATTAAGAAATGCTGCCACCTGCAGGTGGGATCTAGCAGTCAGTAAATGCAATGTTTTCAACTATTTTTGCTGGTAAATTTGCAATAAACTCACAGTTATGTGATGTCAGTCAAAATTGGATTTTGGGTGACAAGTTTTGACTGATTATGGTGTTATTAAAATCCATCCAGAGTGATCGGACTAAGTTCTTTAGCTCAATATCAAATAAACATAAAACCAAATCACACTGGGGAACAAGTTTTGTCTTTTGCCAGCAGAGGGCGACGTTGAGCAGTCAGGTCAAACAGCATGGAAAACATCCCAACATGTTGGCTCTATTACCTGCAGTTGAATCACGTTTTTTCTCTCGCATTGCCTAAAGTTGAAACTCAACAAAGTTTTCTTGTTTTTAGTTAAGTTAGAATTACCAAAATTATTTGTATTCGCTAGATGTTAGAAAACAGGTCTTTGATCAGTATTAGGGATAATTGTGTTTTACAACGTATGACTTGTGTCAAACCTTTTGGGTTTCCGTCCCTGGATACTCACCAATTTTATATAAACTTTTGAATTTGAGGAAATGTGAAAAAAAAAAAAAAAAATCTTTTAAAAATAATTTCAATCTTCGCCAAGTTTTTTGGCATTTAGCAAACAAAAATAATTCTGGTATATCTAACAAGGCTAAAACCAGGAAGGTTTGATCTGATTTATCTTCAGATGGTGAGAAAAAAAATGTTTGTTGACGTTTTTATTTTTTTTAATGTCTCGTGCAAAATTCTGTTCGCCTTGTGAAGATTTTTCCACAAAAAATGTGTTTCTCAATTTCAAAAAAACAAAACCAAATTGAACCTAAGATATCTCCTTAACTTCTCCTTGTGCTCATTTCGTCAGAGGCGTGACAGAGGGAATCACCCTGCTGCTGCTCGCCCTGCAGACGGGCCTGCTGGACATGCAGGCGCTGCAGCGCACCTTCCTCCTCAGCATCATCCTCTTCATCGTGCTGACTTCAACCTTGCAGTCCATGATAGAAATAACAGATCCCATCATCCTCGCCCTGGGCGCTTCACGCAACAGGTGCTGACCGCTCAGCAAATTTCACGTCTTCGCAGGCGAGGCAGAGCTGAGGAAAAGTTGTCAAATATATACATATATGTATTTTTTCTTTCTTTCTTTCTGCTGTTGTTCTTTGGTTTTAGAAGTTTGTGGAAGCACTTCCGTGGCCTCAGCATGTGTCTGCTTCTGCTGGTTTTCCCCGTGTTCATGGCTTATAAAATCTCCCAGTTTTTCCACATGGACTTCTGGCTCCTCATACTGGTTTCCAGCTGCATGCTCACCTCCCTTCAGGTCTGTTTGCCGTCGTATCATATGAAAATAATCGAGACGCGTCGCTTTAAATCATGCGTGTTGTTGTTATTTATGAGGATGAAATTTCTTGAAGCGTGGTCCCTCTGCAGTATGTAGGATAAACCATCTTCCTTTCATGTTTGCAGCCTGTGTTTTCTTTTAAAGTTACATCATTTGACAATTCCTGCACAAATTTTACTTCTTAAGATACAGTTGGCACGGAGGCTGGATGCAAATTCTGTTAGTCCGTGGATAAGTTAATGTTTCCCTCTTTCTTTCTTTGTTTTGCTTTCTTTGGCAGCAGCCCAACACCAGTAACCCGAACACCCCGCTGGACGCATCTCCACATTTTTTCTTTTTCCGTTTTTGGGTTCAGGTTTACAGTTTCGTGCACTTGATAAAATGATCAAGGTGTTATTTTAAAAACACTTGCCATTACGCCACGAGTCAGTTTAAGCCAATCAGATGGCAGCTGCGCTCAAATACTCTCGCCTTCATTTGGCTCAGACACCGGGAGAAAAAATGTGCAGCTTATTATCGTGGCTAAACATAGCAGAGGGACGATTAAGCATTGACTTAATTAGGAATCTGACTCTCAGATGCAAGCGTCTGGTTAAACTGACAGAAAACACAACAGCGACAAAAGGAACTAGGTTAAAGGACGCATTTTCTTGCTAAAGAAAATTTATGTGCACAAACAACAGCACTGACTATCTGCTAGAGCTTGTTTTTGTTTTCTGGTTATGTCAGACTCCTCAGTGTGTCAAAACCCAGAAAATAAACAACTGTACCTCTTTGAGTTAAGAGTAATATTTCATAAAAATTTTTTTTTTAAATGCTTGAAATGCCAGACTTTGACCCATGTGAACCTTGTGACTCTTGTCCAGGTCACAGGCACCATGCTGATCTACTGCCTCTTCATGGTGGAGCTGTTCCGCAGCGACCCGATCGAGAGCCTGGACGAGGTCATCTACTGGGTGAACGCCATCAGCAGGGTGCTGGAGTTCCTGGTGGCGCTGTGCGTGGTGGCCTACGGCACCTGGGAGTCGCTGTTCGGCGAGTGGAGCTGGATGGGCGCCTCCGTCATCATCATCCACTCGTACTTCAACGTGTGGCTCCGCGCCCAGTCCGGCTGGAAGAGCTTTCTGCTGCGGCGGGAAGCGGCGAAGAAGATCAACTCCCTACCCAGAGCCACGGCGGAGCAGCTGGACCAGCACAACGACGTCTGCTCCATCTGCTTCCAGGTGCGTCGCTCGTTCCGCGAGGGGCGATCGTTGCGGTGCCGATAAAATGGGATTTTGAATAATAATATAAGCTGTGATCTCAGTTAGCCGTGGATCCTTATTTTAAAGATTATAATTTGTGTCACCGGAGCGATTAAAAAAAGTTAATTTGAGGCACCAGTAGTTGGTGCTTTTGGCTTCGAAAGAAAAACATTAAAGGGTCTTAAATTCCTCTATAAATTGAAGGCCTTAAAATATCTTAAATCCATTAAAGAAACTGTAAATTGGCCTTAAATACATTAATCTCAGGTCTTAAATTTTGTCGTGGCTATGTAGGTTTTTTCTTTTTCCTCTTTCGGGGTTTTTGTATCAAGAAAAGTTTGAGTTACATTATCACGCACATTATTCTGTTTTGAGGCGGTTAAGGCTGTCGGTAACAAGGTGCTAATAATTGCTAGCTAGCGTTTTATGAGTTTAAATTTATATGCAGTTGGCTAGACAACATTCATAAAAATAATTTTTTTTAAAATCACAAAACAGCTAGCTAATAAAAAGACCACAGAAAATTCACACTGGTGGTCCCCTGAAAAAAACAAAAGTGCATTTCTTTTGAACATTTCTGTCATGAAATGGGTCTTAAATGGTCTTAAAATGTCTTAAATTTGAGTTGGTGAAACCTGCAGAAACCCTCCCAATGGTATGATTCTATGGCCGTTCTAAAGAGCGTGAAATAATCATAAGATTCCAACAAATACAAGGAACACAGTTTTCAATCCTTGCAGTGATTTCTCACATAACCAACCTCCAGGCTTTACTTGTGCCTCCACCAGGCTTAGCATTGCTCATTTATTTATATATATATTTTTTATGTTTGCATTTTTTAAGACTTTATAGTTGCTGTTCATCTTCAGTGTTCTAATAACATAATTATCAAGTGATATTTTCAAATGTAAAAAAATGTTTAACTCAAAAACACAACAGGCCGCTGGACGAATGACTGCCCTAATGACACCGGACTTAGCAAGTTTTCTGGGGGGAAACCTTGCATATTGTTCTAATACTATGTAATTTAGTTACAATTGATTTACTAATTGTAAAAATCTATAAATATATCAGATTTATTATTTTCCAACCAACTCATAACCAGTTAAGTCAGCAGTCAGTTCCTTAGTTTATCTCAAAGAACTAGCATTACCCGTTCAGTTCTGATTTTTAAATTTTTTTTACTTACCAGTTTAATGCAGTTTTGGAGATTTTAAACTGAGTAAATAATTCAGAGAAAATTGGTCACTTAAGTTTTCACCAAACAGCTGCACTGGTTGGACTGGGTGAAAACAAAGATCCCGAGTGGACAAAGTATTTAAAACGTCAGTACATTGTGTTTCCAGGAGCAACAGCGTACTGTAACACAGAGTCTTGAGCCGTTCTGGTCCGTTCTGGCCTCAAGTCCGCTCTGTAAACAAACGGCGTCAGTACAAAACGCTTTGCGCGGTGCGGGGCTTTTGAGGCGAGTTCTTCCTGTTTTTCCAGCTTGACTCCACCTTCTTTGGTTCGTGCTTTTGTTTTGTTTGCTTGCAACACTGTAAATGCAGATGGAAATCTAAATGTATAATATTGGGGGAAAAATTTTAAATTAGATGTGGTTCTCTGTAGAGAATCGCAATTCCTAGTTCTGGGAATTCTGAATCGATTTTAAAATGAGTTTAAGTTGTACGTTTTTGACGCTCGTATTTGCAAATGTGCTGCGTGACCCATCGTACATATTTTGAATAATTCTTTCATATTTTATTACAGAAAAAGCCAAGCAGCTAAGCTAGCATAACAACTGTTTGAATAGCAAAAACAGGTTTGTGTTTTAAGAACCAACCTGTTTTTGTTTAAATATAAATTGATGGAACCGTACAGAACTGCTTTAAATAATAAACGTTTTATTTGCTTACAGTGCCTTTTCCTCTTTTCATATAAATAAAACATTTCTACACCGTTTGAAAAGGAAAACTGATTCCTAAATTAAAAATCGTTTTTGAACCAAATAGTTTCTGAATTAAATCGAGACCCTAAAAATCTGAGTGGAATCGCCAGACACTGAAAGATTTGCATCTTTATTTAAAATATAAAACAGAGTATGATTTTACTTTACTGTAAATTAACAAATAGGGAATGAATTTGATTACTTAAAGCGTTTTCAATGATGGCAACAAAATTATCAGAACCATTTTATTGACAGCGGATGAGAGCGAGCTGGCTCACATGTTGTAAAATAAATAAAAATAAAATGATGTCTTTAGTCAGAAGCTACTTCAAATTGCAGACTGCTACAGGTGCCAGCATGTATCACCAACTACACCGACTCTGAAAAATTTTAATTACTATAGATTACAACATTTACTTTCCCTTTGGGGTTTTAAAACCAGATTTGTCTTTCTCTACAGGAAATGAGCTCTGCCGTCATCACGTACTGCGGCCATTTCTTTCACGGCAACTGTCTCCGCAAGTGGCTGTACGTGCAGGAAACGTGTCCCATGTGCCACCAGACGGTCCGACCAACACCGGGGGATCAGAGCCCCGCCACCCAGAGGGAGGCGGAGCCGGATCCGGACGCACAAGAAGGAGAGCGGGACCTGGAAGTGCCGAGCGACGAGGGAAACCCGGATCTCGCTCAGCAACAGCGGGAGTCTGAGAGCGAAGACCTTCCATCTGAACCTGATGGCGTAGTCGACCGAGACCTTGCTTCGATCCGACGGTGAACTGGACGTTAGATTTAGTTCCCAGAACCGACTGGGAAGAACTTCTCAGAACTGTCACAGTCCGTTGGAGATGAACGGCACAGACTCTTCTTCGCGGACACATCTTGGAGCCGTGAGCGAGAACCAAATGGCCTCTGAGTTAACAGGACTCCACGGTTTTGCGTTCCATCCCAATCACGACAGGACGTCTAAATTGATCCACAGCCTTCATGCACACAAGGAAAACGTTAGTGATAAAAATCAGAAGCTTGTCTCAGGTGGCGCGAGTCCTGATGGCGCCCAAACATCTCTCGAATCATGTAATGAAAACTCTGCCGACTGCGTGAACGGTCGTCACGGTTCCAGCACGCATTCAGATGTGATCCTCAAGGCGCCGTCCTCGGGTACCAGAGACTCCCAGACGACGACGACGACGACTACGACGGCGGCCGACCGCGCTCCATCTGTGCCTTGATGGGTTTGAAGTCCAATTTTCCTTATTGGGCCTGATCATCAAACACGTCTGCCTTCTCTAATTGAATCAATTACATACAAAGACTGAAATATCTCTCGTATGGAATGTTCTTCACAATAGCAAAAAAAAAAAAATACGAGCATTGGACCTATTTGTGTAGACTTACCGTACAATTGTAAAGCAGGAAATCATTAGAATAACTATCATGAGCTATAAAAAAAAAATCGTCTTGAAATAATATTTTGTCTTTACTATTCATTCGACTTTTATCACCCAATGTTAATTGATCTATTTTTTGAGTTAGTCTAAACATTGCCAGCCATAATGCAGTTTATAAACTCACTTTGACCAACTTTTTTTTTTCCTAAAATGTGAACTATTTAGAACATGTGCGCCTCAAGAAATTAAAATGTGATTAAACAACTATAACAGTAATTAATTCAAAAAGTAAAACTCAACAGATTCATGAAACGGTTATTAGTTTTACGTCTCTACCTCGAGGAGCAATGAATTTTAATGAGGGGTTTTATGTAATAGTTGCTAATTAGTGGTTGAAAGGAAAATGTGACATGACGAGATTTTTTTTCCCCAAATAAAAAATATGTGCTATTTGTAGAACCTCTATTCACTGCAACTGACCGAAACGTCCCTCTGCTATGGTCAAACACTTTTACTAAAACTTTTATGCTCTTCTTTTTCTTACAAACAGCGACTCGGAAAACCCACACACGAAGCATCACATGTCGATTTATATTTTTGTGTGTTTATAAAGGGTTAGATTTCACAACTGGTCTGACTAGTTTAGTTTTACTGTGGGCTTGCACCCAATTTGCCATCATATCCGCCGCGTCACGCGCGGTTAGGACCGCCTCCCATCGTCATAAAGCTTCACATATATGTAGACAGCCGCTAGTTACCTAACAGCGTCGACCGAAACCAAAACGAGAGGAGCGCAGTCGACTTAACGATTCTTTTTTTTTTTTTATCGACACAGGGACTTATTTAGTTTCAAACGTGGATACCAAGAGTCTTATATAAGTAACTGCCGCTGTGCGAAAAAGAACAGTTTATCAGAAGAGAGCGTAACATCTGGTGTTTGAACTCCGCGCATACGTAGTTTTAGCACGCTAGCTAGCCAGCTAACTGCGCTAGCTAAAGAAGAAAGGCCGTCGAGTTGACCCAGCGTCAGTTACTCCAACTGAACGAATCGCCCTGGCAGATTACAGCTGACATCCAGTAGCTGGACCAAAAAAACATTCACCCTAAAGACGAGAACACCGAGAAAGGATGGCTCTGAAAAGGATTCACAAGGTAAGACACCGTCGTTAAAATGTTAGCTAGTCACGTTAGCCGGGCTAGCCACCCACAATGCAGCCGTATCCTGTGAAACCAGGCGGTGATGCGTGTTCGAGGAAGCGTCAACTTCACAATTCTCTCACGTACACCACCGAGATGAATTTTGAGTTTAGCTCATCGCGGGTTTACCTGTTTGTCCTAAACTTCGTTCTTACCGGCTGACGTACGTCGGTTAAGGTTTATTCGCTTAACACCAGGCGGCTCGTTGGCTATTGTTAGCACTTTCAGTTACAGGCTAACTTTGTTCAAAGAGACGGGTTGACAACAAGATGTCGCATAGTTGTCACAGTTCTTCATACCTTCACACACAACGCGCGGTTTCGGGCCCTCTGCTCGCCCAGAGCTCGTGCTGAAGTACGGCAGTTGCGAACATTTCCAGTCGCGATACTCGGACTCCATGACTCATTTTCTTGTTCTTTTTTTTAACTTTCTGAATCCGTCTTTGTACTCCAAGCCGGGTGAAACGATTTCCTGGGAATTTGCTCATACTCATTTACCTATTTTTACATTTACGTCGAGTTGCTAAATGGGACACTATAACACACTACAAGTGTTGACAGGTCGGCTTCGTTTCTTCACTCGAGAATATTCCTTCGAGGAAATCGCTTAACTTGTTTGTGAAATGGTGTCTGAAGGCCGGGGTGGGGCAATGCTTCCACCTCACTCCAAAATAGCTGTATACCCATAAATAACAGGGTAGCTTTTATGGCGAGTAAAAGCTACCCTGGGGAATTTTCCAGTTTACTGTGTGAAATGATGGTAGGTGGTCCTGGAGAATAGAAAGGGGGTCAACAGTGTCACTGGATGTTGGGGGAGGGGGGGGGATTATTTTTGACACTCAAAGGTTTTAAAAGCTTCATTCATTACACTGTTTTTAAACAGTAATATTGACTTATCATTGTTGGCTAATTAGTTGTTTTTAAATATTTTTTTATTATTATAGGAACTTAATGACCTGGCTCGTGACCCTCCGGCACAGTGCTCAGCTGGCCCAGTGGGTGATGACAGTAAGTTTAAAAAAATAAAATAAAATTTTTTAACCTTTCATTGCAGCCACATAATTTTTTTTTTTTAAAAGAAGCTATAATTGATTAATTTAATATAATTTGTAAAATGTACATATCTGGCTTACCCTGACCTGCCAGTTTTAGTTTTGATCTTTGTTGTCGTTGCTCCTCTGCTGTATTAATAGTTAAAACAATTTTTTTTAAAGTGCTGTAGGTTCTTTGATATTTGTTTTGAATTTGAAAGAAAATGGAGTGGGGGGAAAAAACCTCAAAATCAAAACAAAGTGGATCAGACAACATGGTTATTGGGATTTGTAATAATTGGCTAAAATACCCAAATTGTCTTATGTCAAATTTGAAAATGAAGAGGGAAAAAAAATCACCATTTTGGTTGGTCGACGAAAGCAAAATGTGCAGACTCTAGTCTCCTATGTGTAAAATACATTTTACAGTTTTACAGGCAGAGGGAACACAATGTTTGCTGCTGGGAAGCTATGAGAATTATCTGGCTTACTACTTCCCGACAGATCACATACCTATGACCTTTCACCATTTTCTAACGTTATGCTTTCTGTTCTCTGCAGTGTTTCACTGGCAGGCCACAATCATGGGACCAGTAAGTATTTTATGACATAACAGTCGCGCACGAACATAAACCTGGAATGGCGCTCTTAGCTGCCTTTGAGTGCGTCTGTAAGATAAAGGAAAGGTCAAAATTTGACTTGATAATGCTGGAGAGCTGCATTCAGGAAGTGTCGCCGAATCCGTTCTAAAGCAAAAACTGTGTCCGTGTTGTTTCAGAGCGACAGTCCATATCAGGGAGGAGTTTTCTTCTTGACAATTCATTTTCCAACAGACTACCCTTTCAAACCGCCCAAGGTAAGCCGACACGCTCAATAAAACAACAACAACGCTAGAACAACATGGCCGCGGTGGAAATAACTTTATTTAAATGTTCTTTTGTGGGAGGTTACTGTTCTTTTTTTTTTTTTTTTTTTTTATCGTTTGATCAAACGCAGTTCTTGTAAATCAAACTGGTTTTTGGAACCCGTTTGTTTGTTTGGAAACCTGTGACGCATTACCTGTCATTCCAGAAGCAGGCCGTCACTGCTCTGGAAAAAGGAATTTGAAATATGTAGCAAACGTGTGCAGCTCTGCCTTATTTAATGTTTGTTTTTTTTTTCCCTTTCCTCTTTTCCTTCAGGTTGCATTCACAACAAGAATTTACCACCCAAATATTAACAGTAACGGCAGTATCTGTCTGGATATTCTCAGATCACAGTGGTCTCCAGCACTTACTATTTCTAAAGGTATGAATATTCACGCGACTGTCAGCTAGTGAGATTTCGGTTTTTCTGTTTACACACACATGTATAAAGTCTTAAGATTTTTTTTTTATTTTGACAAGATTGTTGAAATAATGCTAGATTCAAAAGACACTTGCAGAAATGATAAGTGGCTCCTCAACACCAGAGGACCCCCAAAACATTTCATATTACAGTCACACACTGATGGTGGCAAGCTATCGGATAGTAGCCATAGCTGCCCTGGGGCAGTCTGACCAAAGCGAGGCCACGATGACAGCATTTAAGTCAGAAATATAGAGAATAACATTTAATTCCTAGACTGGCTTATTTGTAAAGTTTTTTTTCCCCATTTATTTTTCTTTCAGTTCTTCTCTCCATTTGCTCACTCCTATGTGACCCAAACCCTGATGACCCACTAGTGCCAGAGATTGCACGAATCTACAAAACAGATAGTCAGAAGTAAGTGCACATGTTGCATAAATGTGAAAATGAGCTAGTTGTGTGTCTGGGTAACTGTCATTTCAACTACTTATTTGTAAAAAAAATTTTTATGGTGTGTTAGAAACAATATTTGACTTTTTTTTTTTTTTATATGTATAGTCATAACTTTAAAATGGCTGGGATCTGCTATGTAATCTGGTTTCACTTTGTTAGGTACAATAAACTAGCTCAGGAGTGGACAACAAAATATGCCATGCTTTAGGGTAAGGTGAAGGGCTGGAGCTGCATCTTGGCTACTGCTATGAGACTGGATGTGCTGCCATGCTCTGACCTCACTGGCCTGACCAGAGGCTTGTGTCTGTGTTTATTAAAAAAAATAAAATAAAAATGTATTAGTCAAATTGTTCCATAGGATATACGGGAACCTATTGGTTGGTTTTAAGGTTTTGATTTATGCTTACAAGTTCTTTACCCATTTTTATTTTGACACTGAGACACAAGATCGTTTTGTGCAAAATGAAATTCAGATTTTTTTTCTTTTCTTTTTTTTGGTAGAGATGCACTAGTGCTGGACAATAACACAATTTATATGTATATTAATATGGATAATACATGGTCCATCTCAATAGCTAATACGTCTGATAGGATATTGAATAATTTCACCAAACTCTGATCTGGAACATCAGATCCAGATCAGAGGAAACACTTTAGCCTTTGATGATTGATGTCGATTAACTCACTCTTTTGTTACCTAGCAACAAAGTGCCAAGTCATTTGCGCAGCAACAGTTTAACTTTCATCCCATAATCACTTATAAATAAATTTAAAAAAACAGCATTGAGTGAAAACTGTGGCTAAAAGAGGAAACTTTATGCAGTATTTCATACATTCAGAACAAAAAACCCTAATTAATAAAAAATCATCTAATGTGAAACGCTTGTATCATGATACTTTTTCCAGCCATATTGTCCAGCCCAAAAATGCACCAATCAGATGTTTTTTGGGCTGATTTCCAACCTCAGGTTTTTGCTGATACTAATATTGGCTGAATTGTTTATTTTAATTATTTTTGATCTGATCTGTGACAAGAAAATCATTCAAAATGGTGTTTATAGCTTGTAGTTTATGGACTAGTGGGACAGTTAACCTTCCTGTCTGAAAGCAGCTGGTATGAAACTAATTTTGAAGGAAAGGCAAGATTAACATCTGTAAACAGTCTTTGGCATCTTCTAATGGTGATTGTGTATTTTTATTTATTTATTTTTATCCAGCATGTTGTAACTCAGACATGTTGAAGGATGAAGCAGATAATGTAGAATTGTCATCTTTATTTAATGTCACCCAAACTAAAGTGTCTTGTGTATTAGTGCCATCTGGTCAATTGCTAAGGGTGCATTCAATGACCAGAAAAAAAAAATTCAGATTTTTGAGTTTCTAAGCCAGGTGGCAGCTGAATTGTTGGTGCGTCTCTATTTATGTGTGAAACATTAAAAAAAAAAAAAAATACCAACAGCTTTTTCCATATATGGACGAAAAGTGTACTAAAATAGTCTTCCATCATAAGGATTTAACAAATTGGAAAAGGGTATGTGTGCATGTGAAAGATTACTAACTTGAGCATGAACATAATTTCTCTCTAAAGTCTCCATTTGTGCAAATGGAGACGATCCCTGACATGCGAGCGAATAACGTAGGACGTGTTTTTGACCTGAAGGTGCATGCGTTGAAAGAAGCCTAAAGCCAGATGACGACCTCACGGCTCAATCTGAAATATTGGTATCAATAATTAACGACCGTCTTTCTCCTCGCAGATACGTCAAAATGGCAAAAGAATGGACACAGAAGTACGCAATGTGATATCGTTTGAAGAGCGGGTGGAAAACGTTGCTGGTTCAAGCTTAAAATTACGGGATTCAGTTTGTTTTCTTTTTCACTGTATTTTTGGTTAATCAATGCATTTTACCTCCCCTCTTTCTTTTTTTTTTTTTTTTTTTTTTTTTTTTGTTTCCAATATTTTTTTTTTTCCCACCTGCACGCTCATAAGAAGATAGTGTTTTCTCTGTAGGTCACATGCCAGTTTCTGTCAAATTGTGACTCCTTTTTGAGTTGAACAGAAGAAATAAATAAATGAAAATCATAGCTCTTAACACCCAGTGAGTGCGCTCGACGCATCGTAATCATTTCCACACTTCAAAACTCTGATGCAGCTGTTCTCCTGAAACGTGCTGGGAAAAGAAAAATCAATCCCACAATGCTCTCTTCCAATTCGTCGACTGGCTGGATTTATTTATTTATTTTTTTTTTGTCTCTGATCGCTGCATTTCTCTTCTGGAAGCCAGGTTTCCAAAAATCCTTTCCATTTATTTTTGATTTCTCGTATCTTGAAAATTTCAAGTTTTTTTTCCCTAATTGGTATAATTCTGCATTTTATCAGCTAGCAGAATTTGAGCGCGAGGAAACTTGGTTGCATCTCGTGAACTGAGGTGACATCAGGACATTTCTCTGATCGGTAGTGTAGGAATCTGTTATCTGATGAGCGTATCTTATTCCACTGTCAAAGTGTGTACAGAGAAGCAGAGCAGCATATATCAATGTTAAGGAAACAAATATAAGAACTTCAATGTTGTATTTTATGCATGTTAATAAAGGTAGGCTATTATATCTGATGTTTCTGCAAATTAAGTAAATTGTAAGGTTGAACAGTTGGGGAAAAAAAATTGGTTCTTCACAAATGCTTTCCATTTCTTTTCTTTTTGTTTTCTGTTATTTAGAAGCCAGTTGCTGAGCTTTCTTTTTTCTTTTCATTTTTATGCCCACTCAAACACTGTCTTCTTGTAGCCCTGAAATATTGATGCAAAGCTGAAGGGTTGATAATCAACTCATGGCTCTTGTTTCTTTTTAGTTTTCCCTTCAATAAAGTTTCTCCAAACTATTCTTTTGATGGTGGTTTTTAATCAATGAGAAACAGAAAAAAATTAATCTTTGCTCAGTTTAATGCTGTGGGTGAAAATATGTGGAACTAACTGCAATAAAGTGGTTTGATTACAAATAGGGTTGAATACATTGTGATCAGTCTTTGAGAAAACATTCAAAATTATGAATAGACGTGTATTTTTGCATCTGCATCTTGTGCCGGAAGTACCCATTTCATTGGTTTTTGAAAAAATGATTTAATATATTCATAAACTGAAAAATGTAGACTTAAAATACGCCTGTGGTAGGCATTGTGTGGCCTTTCAAGCGGTCACCATGACTTGTCTGAAAATACTGGCTTCTGATTGGTTGGTCTGTACAATAGTCTGCCAAGTTTTTAGCCCCGCCCACTATCGTTTAAGGCTGAGGGGAAAATGTCCTGCGGCAAGCGAAATTTCACTGAAATGGTTAATTTTTAAAATCCTTGGATACATACTTTTCTTTTACCCCCGCTTCAAATTTTAAATTACAATTTTAATTATTGCTGTGGGATTATACAATTGGTTTTCACTCAACCTACTTAGTGTTTTTCGTTTTGGCAAATGCTAATTTAAAAAAATGTGACGTTTAATGTTTTAAAAAAAAAAAAGAATACCAGTGTGACGACCTTTTATTATTATTATTATTTCTTGCTTAAAACAAAATACTTGTTTTCGCGCCACTAATATTCCTCCGCTGCGACATCAGCTGACTGTCGCAGCTTTTGTCACGTGACGAACACGGAAGCTCCCTTCATATATCTCAAGCCAACCCGCCATGGGCGCGTGAACTATGCAGGTTTGGACTCCGTTAAGCCGGGGTTTGCTGTGGCTAGTTGTCGGAGTTTTTCCGGCTCTCTCTTCGGCAAAGGAGCAGCGACTGGAGCTGAGTCTGAACGGGAAATGGAGGCTGTCAAACTCCAACGGGTCGCTACTTCTGCCTGCGGACGTACCTGGCTGCGTTCACTCCGCCCTGCAGCGGCAGGGATACATCCAGGTAGGAAGGAAAATGTTTTTATGTAGCATGAACTCAAGAGTTAACAGTAAAGCTGCCAGGTCTCCGGCGGAGGAATATCCGTAAACATTTTAGCTAAATTTACTTAGCATTCGGCTTGTATAGAAAGTTTCGCAGGGATAAAAATCGTTGCTGGCATTTCCTGTTACAATTTAGAAAAGTCCCTAAACTTTAGAGGCAGTACTTTCCCATATAAGTGATTTAAATCTTGGGATCTCGTTGAAAATCAGTTTAAATAAATTGTGAAAAAAGGGGGTTCAATTTAAGTCGATTTAAATCCAATTCATTTAAAAGTACTTTATTTTATTTCCAGAGGGAAATTAAGTATAACTCCTATTGTCCAAGCATCTTCAAAGAGCCATTGGGATTTAATGTAGCAGTCAGTCTTGCAGCGAATCTGGGGAGGCCTCTGACTGAAGAATGCTGTTGTATAATAAAATCTTGAATGTCACAACATGCTAACAACTCAATATCTGGACAGCAAAGATGATATTCCACTGCAACATGTTCTGGGTGATTGTGAGTTGGCAAAGCACTGCTAATCCATGTCATTTGCTTTTGCTGCTCCTCTTTAAACCTCTGTCTGGCCGTGTAGTTAGAAAGTCAAACAAGAGCTGCAAAATGATCAGACTCAATAGAACTTTCTCATTGGTAACCCATGACTTTCGTTGCCTTGATGGGATGCCACATTATCCCTAGAGAGTTTCTGCAAAAAATGTAGCAACCTCTTGATTGTTGGTGGTTCTTTTGATTGACTTTCTACACCCGTTTCCACCCTCAGACTATAGAAAATCAGTGAGTTCAGCTGAAGAGAGCATGAGGTAGAGCAAAGGACTCTGGATGATACAGAGAGAAGAGGAACGCTCAAAGATCCCTCGTGTTGCATTCCCCAGCCTTGTGAAATGTTATCTGTGGTACCGATAACAGTAGCACCGGTGTCTTTGTTAAAACAAAAAGACAATGGAGGCATTTTTCTACCATCGGGTGTTGATATTTACGGAAAAATTATGTTTCAAAAAACCAGGTTTCCAAACTAATGACAGGAAAATATATCTAAAAATAATTACTGATAAATTTAATGTATTTATTCCACAACAAACTATTACATGATAGCCTTTTTTTGTCATGATTTCTAGCCAAAGTTATTAGGAGATATTATGAAAGGTCCAAAGAACAACTCGTGGCCCCAGTGCCACAGGTTGCAGACCTCCAGTGTGTAGAGCTTATTGCCTGGAAATGAAAGGAATAGCAAAAATATTCAAATACAAAATGTAATGCTACATCAAAACAAAAGCTTTTTTTTTTTTTTTTGCATTTTCTGCACCACCTTTGTTCAAATTGAGACTACATTTCAAAGTTGTTTTTTTTAAAAATATACAGCACAGAGAGAGGATGATAAATGCTCCAGGAAAGGTTACAGCATGCTTTAGCTCAGACATTTTCAGAATTTGTCCGTGAGTTGCATAGAAAAATCTTGCTTAAGTTGTTTTTTTTTATTGGCGATTTCAATTGAAATCACGTGTTGTTGTTTTTTTATTCTAGGACCCATATTTCAGGTTTAATGATGTGTTGTACCGATGGATCGCCCTTGACAACTGGACGTATACGACCACGTTTACTGCATCTCCTCAGATACGGTCGGTGTTCTCGTTTGGAACATGATTGGTAGATTTTCTTTTATGACCCGTTTATTTATTCTCCGCCACATCAGGGTCAAGCAGAAGGTGCTGCTCGCCTTCGATGGCGTGGACACAGTCGCGTCTGTCTCTCTTAACGGGATCGTCCTGGGGAAGACGGACAACATGTTCCGCAGATATGTGAGTTTGAGTCCAAAAGGGGAATCAGGTGTTGATATTTGTACCAGCGTACCGTCTCTTTAAAACTCTCTCTCGCTTGTGTGGGGAGCAGGACTTTTCGGTCGGAGATCTGCTGAGAGACGGCGAGAACGTTCTGGAAGTGGCTTTCCTTTCTCCGGTCCTGTACGCCTCGGAGCGGAGGAACGCTCACTCTTCCTACGCCGTCCCTCCCGAATGTCCGCCAGACGTCCAGAAAGGCGAATGCCACGTCAATTTCATTCGAAAAGTAAGACGGAAACATGCTTTCGCCTTGAATACAAACGACTTGTACAACTCAGCACTCGTTGGATTGTTCCTGCAAAATTTAGTTTGTTGACAAAAGTTTCGGCCCACACTTGGTTTTAATTTCTGTCTGATTGAATCGAGTCGCTTCCCGGATTCTCCATCTGATATGGGACCGGACTTCTGACTGGATCGTTCTCACACACACATAAGCAGGGCTGCAACTGATGATCATTTAAGTAATCAACTATTCTGACGATTAATCAGATGAAAAGTTAGTCATACAAGATAAGAAATGCATTAAAAAAAATACAAATAAACCAAAAATAATTCAATTCCTTCCTGAAATAAGAGTATAAACATTATTGCTTGAAATGTAATAACATTTGCAATTTGCTCAAAGGATGAAACTGAAGCTTAAAAAAAATTGGTACCTGGTTGGTAAATTCTTTTTGTACCAGGTGAAACTAAAACTATGCGACCTCACTGATAAGTAAAGTGTTTTCTGCCAAATCCAAAATAGATTTTTTTGCTCAGTTTTACCTTAATTATTCGTCTGTGTTGTTACTTTAAAAAAAAGTCAATTTATTTCCTTCTGGAAACTCCAGCTGGACGATTAATCGTTTGCTAAATTACTCGACGATTATTCCAATCATCGATTCGTCACGATTAATCGTTTCAGCCCTACTTTGCTGTTCAACTCATTCTGTTGTATGTTTTCGCTGGTCATGCGAAACCGGCTTCAAGTCTACTTCTGCCAGCTTTCCTGTTCCTGTCCCCACAGCATGATGCCGCCACCACCGCACTTCACCGTATTCATGCTCTGTTTGTGTTTGTTTCATTTCTTTAAACGTTTTCAATCCACAAGTCGATGCATGGCTGTCTGTTGGTTTATCACAAAAACAAAAAAAAATCCAAAAGTGTTCCTTAAAGCTTGTAGTTCTCGTGTGAAAGAGTCACTATTTTTCGCTCTTCATCTCTGTCTTTTCTTGATGCAGGAGCAGAGCTCCTTCAGCTGGGACTGGGGGCCTTCCTTTCCCACCATGGGCCTTTGGAAAGGAGTCCGACTGGAGGCGTTCGACCTCCTGCTCCTTATCCAGCTTTCCTCTCTTCCTCTGTATGGTAAGTTTCATCTGATACTCATCGCCAACTCCTTTTCTTGCTCGGAACTACAAAAAACCCCCCAAAAAGTAAAAACACGCTTTCAGAAATGGGCTAAAATCTTAAAGGAGTCTCAGAGTTCAGTGAATGGACGGGTTTGTTTCTTTGTTCCGCTCGTCCAGATCGCAGCTCGTCTCGGTGGAGGCTGCAGGTGGAGCTGCTGGTTGACACAGCTCAGACGTTCCAGGGCAAAGTAGAAATCTCCGTTCCTGAGCTGAACTCAAAGCGAGCTGCCCCGATGACGTTCCTCCAGGGAAGGTTCAACTACAACGTCACCTTAAACATCAGCCAGGTGCCCTCTACAGCTCTGTTGCAGTTTTTAGATTTAAATAATCCCGTTTCTTATCATAATTTGTTTTTTTGGGGTTTTTTTAATCCTCTTTCGGGGTTTTTTTGTTTCTTGTTTTGTCCAGAACAGAGAAATAAAACCCATATCAAAGTGCCACAACGTACTCATAAAACCCATTAACAAGCTTTACATATAAAGAAAAAGTTGTGGCTAATAATGAAATAACATTGATTAGTCCCGTCAGAATTTTTTTTTTTTGTGGCGCTAATTTATAAATATTTACAATACAATTTTGCAATTCTTGAACTTGTATAAGTACGAGAAAGCCCTAGTGAGGCTGAGGCAGCGGTGTAGTAGAAGAAAGAAACACCGCCACCTGCAGGTGGGAGTCAGCATCAGCTAACCCTCAAGTTTTTAGACCAATTTTTTATTTTTGCAGAAAATTTGCAATAAAGTCACAATTATGCATTAGCGCAAAAATGCGGGGATTTTACAATTTTTTGGCGTAAATTTTTACAAATGTGGAATTGCCAAAAAATCCCGTTTTTTTGGCAGACGACGCAAAAAAAAAAAAAAAAGGTGCCAAAAAAACCAGTTTTTTTTTTTGGCACCTGTTTTTTTGTTTTTAATTGTCAAAAAGTTTTAGTTTTTTTTTGTTTACTATTGTTTTGTCCAGATCAGAGAGGTGAAGCCCTGGTGGCCCAGTGGACTCGGCAATCAGACCTCTTACCTGCTCACCCTCCGGGCTCTTCTGGGGAACTTTCTGATCCTGCACAAAGAATCCAAGGTCAGCCTCCTCCTCTTGTTTTCAGATGTTTTACTTGACATTTACTATCAAACCATCATCTTAGTAGGATTACATGAACTTGGATTTGTTGTTACCATGATAAATTCCAATTAAGGACGTTTAATATAATTGTTATTATTCCATTTTCTCCTATGTTTGTTCCACAAGAGCATCAATAAATCCATAAATCAGATTAAATACAGTCACTATGTGCAGCTCAGTAATGAAAAAACACTTTTTTTATATGTTGTGATTACATTAACATTCAGTCTCATCCATAGATTTGCCCGAAGGGAAGATTGTAAAGGAGTTTTAAATCCTTTTTTTACTGTCACTTTTATTGTTATCACAATAAACATCTCAAAATATAAACTTTAAGCTTTTAAGTTTGCACCCTGGCCTCACACACACCCTGCAGGCTTCAGAATCTTAACTTAAATGAATTTCTCGCCGCAGGTTCATGTTAGAACCTAAGGAGACTTGGCCGCTGGAATTTAACTTAAAACGATAAAACATAAAATATCTCCAACTACGAGCTGAATCTCTGCTGCAGGTGTTTTTCCGCACCGTGGAACTCATCCAAGAGCCCGTCGTCGGATCTCCGGGCCTCAGCTTCTACTTCCGCGTCAATGGCCAGCCCATTTTTCTCAAAGGGTCCAACTGGATCCCGGCCCACTCCTTCCAGGACCAGGTGACAACGGCGAGGTCAGTCGCTCCTTTTCAGAGTGCTACTTAAAATAAACTCCCTTTTTTTTTTTTGTCACGTCGCATTCTTCCTGTGATCTCCCTCCCGCCGTTTATCCCGCAGCCTGAGGAACCTGCTGCGCTCCGCCGTCGACGCCAACATGAACGCGCTGCGGGTCTGGGGAGGAGGCGTGTACGAACAGGACCTGTTCTATGACATCTGCGATGAACTGGGCGTCATGGTAACGTCTGCCGACTGCACAGATTTGTCACGTCCAGTCAGTGTTAAGAAGGGAACGTTCAGAAGAAGCTGCAGTGCTCAACGTCAGAAACGAGAAGCGAATAGCTGAGGATCAGAAATGGGTCTTGAACTCTACAGTTATGTGTCAAAAACACACCTTAAGTTTTAAATGGACATAAAGGTGTTCATATTACACAGTGGGTTTTAATCGGATTTGACCTAAAAGCCTCCATCTCTTTGCCCACTTCCTGTCTGATTACTGTCGAATAAACAATCCCAAAAACTCTTAAAGGGGCAGTACTATGTGTTTTCCAGTCACAAAGTGCCATTTTATTGCCAAGTCAAGAAACCCATTTAGTGTAAAAATGGGTTTTTATATATAAATGTATAAATATTTACATTTATATACATTTCAATAAATGATATTTACATAAATTACATTTATGTAAATTATAAAGTCTTTAAGCCTTTGTTTCTTTTAATTTTGATCACTGCTTTACACATAATAACCCCAAAATACAGTCTTGATTCATTCCGCCGGAGAGCGCAAGGGGCTTTGTTCAGACGTAAACAAACCGATGACTGGCGCCCATTTTTTATTTTCTATTTTTTGGAATTGAAAGCAGATTTTCCGTACAGTTTTGACCGTGTGTGAGCCCCACTGAACAGACCGGCTCTGGAAGCATTTAACCATGTGTGTGTTCAGATCTGGCAGGACTTCATGTTCGCCTGCGCCATGTATCCAACTGAGAAAGACTTTGTTCGCTCGGTGAGAGAAGAGGTGGTCCAGCAGGTGAGGGAAGACAGCAACACAATCCGCTTCCTGTTTGTAAACCGGAGCATTTGCACATGGAAACACAAAGCTGGCTCCAATTAGAGAATCAGCCGGGCTGTGGACCGGTGGTGCTCACTGTTTCTGCTTTTCAGGTGCAGCGCTTGAAGTCGCACCCTTCCATTATTATTTGGAGCGGAAACAACGAAAACGAAGCTGCCTTGGCGACGAACTGGTTCAACATCCCAGCTTCCCTAAAGCCGACATACGTGAACGACTACGTGACCCTTTATGTGAACAACATCCGGCAGATCGTCCAGCAGGTCGGAGTTTGATGGCTTTTATTTAAGGAAATTTCAAGATCATGAATGTTCTTAAAGGGACGGTTGTGCCAGATTGTACTGTTTTCATTATTGCTCTTTTTTTCTTTTTTTTTTGCTATCAAAAGCCCTGAACCTGTGCCCCTAACCTAGAAATATTTTTGCAATATTTGAGTTTATATATGGCGGTAAATGTATGGGGCCGAATTGGGGCCATGAAGTTTGTTCACAAGAAAAACAAAATGAAAAATAACAAATAGAAACTGAAAAATGATTTTGAAACTGAAACAAAAATCTAATTTGACTCTTAAATGTTTTTTGTTTTTTTAGTTTAAAAACTTTTTTTAGTTTCAAAATAATTGTTTAGTTTCAAATCTTATTTTTTTGTTTCAACTTCGTTTTTTTTCAGACTTCATTCCCTCAATTTAGCTCCATATAAATATGACTTTTTGTTGCCATAGTGATCACAGACTATAACCTAACATCAATTAAGGCTGTAAGTAGCAAAAACTACCACCTGCCGGTGGGAGTTAGCATAAGTTAAAGCTCATGTTTTTGATCATTTTTGAGGAAAATTTGCTATAAACGCACAAAAACTAAATTCAGGGATTTTGTGGGAATTTTCTGTGATCGCAGAATTGTGAAAACTGGAGGGACTGCAGGGTTTTCCTCAGAAAACCTGCTAAACGTCAACTACAAACCTAGCTTAAGCTGTCTTTTCTGACAATGTTACTCATGTAAAAAAATATCAATAAAAAATCGATGCTTAGCCTGGTGGGGGGAGACGAGTAAAGTCTGGCGTCCCACTGGGAGGAATCTTGGACTGATATAATTTGGTAGCAAACTAATAAAACTTTTTTGATGTGATTAATAGTATTTTAGCACACAACTCTTTTCTTGAAGGATTAATTTCTGTTTCCCACTGGAGTCTGTAGAGGGCAGCACAAAAAGCTATTTTGTTTCTAAATCTTTTCGAAAATCCTATTTTAACAACACGTATCTGCTCCAGGAGGACCCGAGTCGTCCGTTTCTCGTCTCCAGTCCGACCAACGGGGCTGAATCGGAGCAGGAGGGCTGGGTGGCGGCGAACCCGTACGACCCCCGCTACGGAGACGTCCACTTCTACAGTTACTTCCTGGACTGCTGGGACTGGAAAACTTTCCCGAGGACGCGCTTCGCCTCCGAGTACGGCTTCCAGTCCTGGCCGTCTTTCTCCACTCTGCAGCCGGTAATTCAACAGAAGTGTTTTTTCTTTCAATTTCAGAAAATTAGAGTTTTGTTTTTTTTGTTGAGAATTTTTGCTAGACCATTTCCATAAATTTGGCCTTTTATGGAAAGAAAGAAATATTTCACTTAAGAATACTTAAGTAATAAGTACTTACTTATTAAGTAATAAGTACTAGCAGATTATTTCATTTATATTTCATTTTTCCCATTTTCCAGGTATAATAATCTGCCAGTGGAACTAGAACTTTTGTAAACAATATTAAGAAATTACTGACTTAAAACAAGCTTCTGTGCCTTACAGAAAAATTACTTGTACGTTGGTTTTGTTCTCTTTTATTTCAACTATTAAGGTATTTGCTCTAAAAACTAAACCAAAAAATACATGGTGAGATTTTGCGTTTTTTGCTCTGGACTTTTGAAATTATGAGGAATAGAAACCCCGACCCGGTCTGTTATGTTAATTTTTCCCCAGTTTGAATCTTTTTCCTGCTTTCAGGTTTCCGTGCAGGAAGACTGGAGCTACAGCAGCAGTTTCTCTTCCCACCGTCAGCATCACGAAGACGGGAACCGCCAGATGCTGCAGCAGGCCGCTCTTCACTTCGTCCTGCCCAACTCCACATTTCCCCTGAAGAGATTTACAGACACTCTGTACATCACTCAGGTAAACCTCGGCATTCAATGTTGCCCTGAAATGCTAGTTTAGAATCATATTTTCATCTCTTTTACAGTTTTTTTTGTTTTTGTTTTCTATTGCCTCGCATTTTGCTGTAGTGGTTATAAAAGGATGTTTATAATGTTTTTTTTATTATTCCACTTAATTTCTTTTAAACACATAAATTATTTTTCTCATACATGTTTGTCAGACTTTAAAGGGTAAAGATGTAACAAAATGAAGCTTAATTAAAATAAAAAATTTTAAAAACCCTCATAAATATGCATAAACCTTAAATTTAATTCAAATGTGTTTGCGGTTCATTTCGATAATAAAAACTCCCGATACACGATTTCAGTAATCTGTCTTGTCGTCTCTGTCGTGTCTCGCAGGTCATGCAGGCCGAGTGCGTGAAGACCCAGACAGAGTTCTACCGGACAAGTCGAAGTGAAATAATTGAGGGCAAAGGTCACACAATGGGCGCCCTCTACTGGCAGCTCAACGACGTCTGGCAGGCGCCGTCCTGGTCGTCAGTCGGTGCGCGAGCTGCGACGTGGAAAGCCTTTCTTCTGTTCTTCTGTAACTCCGTCTACAATTAGCTGAACTCGCGGCGTTGCGCGTTTTGCTCTCTCTTTCTTCAGAGTTTGGTGGGAAGTGGAAAATGCTGCACCACTTTGCTCAGAACTTCTTCGCCGCCGTCCTTCCTGTGGGTTTCGAAGACGACGGCACGCTGTTGGTGTACGCCGTCTCTGATCTGAGTCGTGACCTGGAGCTCAGAGCTGTGGTGAGGCTTGTTTGAAATTGATTCCTCAAACTATCAACGGCACAAAACTGAAGAGGAGAGAAAAGGCTGCAGAGATTTTTGCCCTATTTTGTACATATTGGAAGATAAATAAAAAATTCCTCTGGTTGAATTAAACTTTTGATTTCAGTTAAAGGAAGTTGAAATGCCCATTTTATCTACAAATTAATTAAAAAGAGCATGAATCTTATTTATAACTTAGCAAATACATTTTTGAAACTTAATGTAAAAACAGAGATACAGCACAACATTTCCGTTTTTGGACATTACATACCTCACTTTTTTTGTAGCTTCTTACAGTTCATATGTCAGTTTCTCCTCGCCATGGCGACAGCTTGAAAACGCTTTCGCAGCCTGTGATTTTAGGTCGTAGTTAATAATCTGCTCATTTTCTGCTGCAAGGAAATGTCGTGTTTGACTCTACAATGTTTATTTTGGTTTGGTCACGAGTTTATTGTCTCTGTTTTCTTATCAGTTTGTTGGCCCAGAATATTTAGGCTCTTCCAGACTCGATCCGTTT
This sequence comes from Phalloptychus januarius, assembly GCA_902982915.1. Classification (NCBI taxonomy): domain Eukaryota; kingdom Metazoa; phylum Chordata; class Actinopteri; order Cyprinodontiformes; family Poeciliidae; genus Phalloptychus; species Phalloptychus januarius. The sequence continues at coordinate 4,375,009 of CADWAE010000093.1, forward strand.
ACGATTCAGAGGGATACGATGCCATTTTGAATTTAGTTAGACAAAAAAAAAAAAAAAGAAAAACTGAGGACACCTCAATTAAAAAAATCATTACCACCTTTTAATAGCATTTTTATCAAACTTGTTTTTATAAAGACTTTAAACCACAGGAGTGATGATGAGGTGTCAAATTTTACAAGTTTTGAAATCATAAATGTTTGAGAAATTTTAAACAAAATATATTTTATTTAGTTTATGCCAGGAGGAATAAACTAAACATGTAAAGTTTTATTTTTGAAAAAAAAAAGGCATTGAAGTATAAAAACACTGTGTTTATTTATGGGACATATAATAGGATCATAATGCCCAGTCATTTTTTTAAGATGTGTATATTTCAGAATATTTGCATACTTATTTTTATTTTATTTATTTTATTCTTATTTTTTTTATTACTTTAAATCTATTACTGCTTTTAGAGTCTTGACAGCTTTTTTCCTAATCTAAACCACTGTCAACTTGTCTTGATTTTTTTTTTTCCTTTATCAGTCACATATCAGCAGAAACAGTTTTTTTGTTTTTTTTTCGTCTGTGTGTGTGTGTGTGTGTGGGGGTGTGCGGGGGTGTGTGTGTGTGGGGGTGTGTCAGGTCACAGTGTACTCCTGGGCTGACCTGGACTCTGTTTGCACGTTGACATCAAGCCCGCTGCTGGTGTCCGGAGGCAGCGCTGCCATCATTTACAAACAGTCTGTCGCCGCCCTGCTGGCCGGGTGCGGTCGCTGCACCCGCCTCACCTGCCTGCTCACCTTCCGCCTACGGGACGAAGACGGCGCGCAGCACGGCCCAACCAACCGCCTCTTCCTCTGCTCGCCCAAAGACGCCGAGGGGCTGCAGAGACCCAACATTACTGTAACTTGAGATCCTAATTTCATTTTAGACACATAATGGATGATAAAATCCACAATGTTGTTTTGTTTTTGTAAACCTCTTATCTGCCAGTTCCAATTTTAGCCGTTTCCTTTTTCTCTTTAACATCTTTAAGAGGCAAAGAAATGTTTTTGTTTTTTTTCCTGTCATCTGCATGAGGTGAAAACTTAACGGACCTAACTGCATTTTTATTGTAAACAAAAAAAGACTTCCTCAAAAACAAGCCAAGGTTCCAAACGTCACCTCTGCATCATGGAAACTTTGATAATCCAGACAAATCCCTCAGCCTAGTTAGATAGATCATTTGTTCAGTGATCGTAACATTCAGGATCATTGAATTATATCAGAGCTGACACAAAGACCCCATACTGCAGAGAGAGATCAGTCGATGCAGCACAGCTCCGCAGTTAAACTCCATTTGAAATGGAAAAAATAAAGTAATTAGTTCCCATTTTAAAACTTTTATTAAGAATTGGCGTGGTTAGCACTATTAGCATGATTAGCATACCCATGTATGTATTCCTGTACGGTGAGTTGACTCTTCCATTACCTGAGATTTCTAAACGTTTCCCTACACTTCCCACTTCGGCACATTCCTCGACCTGCATTTGGTCTCTTCAGAATTATGACACACAGCAACTTTGCAGTAGCAGTTCGCCTTCCTGTTAGCTGCAACGTCGAGCTCTCCTGAATAAGCAGCCGCCACAAATTCATGGAAGTTGCTTTCCTTTCTGGAACCTTCTACACCTTTTCTGGTTTCGTGTTCGGTTTTGAACAGCAAAAGTACCTAAAGGGAAGACAACCAAGTGTTCTCTACTCGTGGTTATGTTATTTGATTTCTTTTTTATTTGTTTGTTTTCCTCCACCAGGCGAAGGTTCAAGAGGACGAGTCGGGCTTCACGGTTGCCCTCCACTCCGCCGCCGTGGCTCCTTTCGTCTGGCTCGACGTGGGAAACATCCCCGGTCGCTTCAGCTCCAACGGCTTCCTGATGGTTACGAGAAACGCAACTGTCAGGTTTGAGGCCTGGCGCCCCACCAGTGTGGGGGAACTGTCCGGATCCCTCACAGTCACAACTTTAACGGACGTTTACTGATCTCAGACCCGCCGGTCGAGGTGGATATTTGTAGGTAACCGAGAGCCTCCAGTTTAAATGCTTTGTTCCCAAATGCTGGTTTAAGATACTTCACAACTTGTGGGACTTTTGAATGTGGTGTTTTTATCTTGGTTTTTTTTTTTTGCTTCCTAAACCTACTGAAACAATAAAGATAAGATTATTAGTATTTGCTGCTTCTGAAACAGGGTGAGGCCCTGCATGTGGTGAGCAGCTGAGTATCTCAGGGATGTGAAATTTTTTACAGTACATGAAGTATTGATACTCCCAGAACTTGTCACGAGTGTCGGAATCACTTTATTTTTTTTGCATACATTTGACAATTAAATGTAAATATCATAAATGTAGCTGCGTTACAAAACATGCCTGAAACTTTGTCGATATTTCTGCCAACGTAAAAAAAGAACACACCTTCGCAATTGTGCCGTTTCCATTAAACAAGAAATGCAAAGAAAATCACATGTGAATAAGTTTGTTCTCGGAGTAAGTCGCCGTGCCATCGTCATCATCTTACTACTTCCTGTTGTTTTCTTCTTCTTATTTGATTTGCGGCGACATCCAGCTGTTCGTGCGCCTCGACTAATTCGAAACCAGTTTTTCCATTGCGGTTTTGCGACAGAAAATAAAAAAATTTAGCCTAAAACCACCTCATCCTAGCCTGGCGTCAAAACTTACAAAACTAGCTTTTTTCAAAATTGGGTTTCCGTTACGCAAACTTATCGTCAATATGTCAAATTACACAGTCAATATATCAATTATGGTCAATGGTTGTTACTTTTTCTTGATGTTTTCACAATAAAAAATCTACCCAGTCATTCTTTGCCTATATCCCCTTATTGATAATCACAACAATGCCGCTAGCGCTCAGTTTTAAAGTGAATTTGACTTTTTAAACTCAGTCCTCATTCGCTGCTTTAGCAACTGCAGCAAAATACTTTGAAATGCAGCGGAGGCCCAGTGTTGACATTGCGTTGCTTAAACAGCGTGACCCGGTAGGAGGAGGCCGTCTCTGGGACGATTCACAGTCATTCTCTCCAAGCTATTAATAACCACTAAATTATAAATGCCATTATGATGGAGTAAACTTTTAATCAGTTCTTGTGAGACCCTACAGTCACTAGGGTTACGAGAAAGTTTGAACATCCAGGAATGTCCAGCTCTCACTTTCTCAAGCGTTCACAATGAATAATTTAAGATCATTTTGAACCTTTTTTTTGTCACATGAGCTAAAGTCATCAACTCAAATGTAATTGTGGGTAAAAAAACATTTTTTTCTGTAATATTCTAATTTAACAAATTGAAGAAGTGAGATATTTCTATAAAACTGTTCTGTAAATCATTGAGCGCAGCTTTTGTGCTGCACAAATCTGGAAGAAATGTCCAGAAAACAGCCAAAACACTGAACTTTAAAAACCCAGCTGATTCAAACTTCATAATATTTGATGTATATTTTCTTGACAATGGTATTCGTAACATTTATTTATGCATTTCTAATTGGTAACTGGATTATATTTTTAATGGTGCACGAGCATCGATGCTGGACTGGACAGCTGTTAGCGAGTGACACACACCTGCAAGGCTCCAATGCATTGAGTCATAGCCACAAAACCAAACTGTCCCAATCTGGGATGAGCACAAAAATGTCACAAAAATAGTTCAAGCAACCTGATGTCTTATCTGACTTCTATAAGATATGGCTTAAATTGATACTGAGAAAACTACAAATGTTTTAAAAGAGCACTTAATAAAGCTCATTTCAGCCACGGTGTAAAAACAAACAATACGAAGAAAGTCGACTAAATGCACAATAAGAGAAAGATATCTATAGTTTCATTATTTTTCACTCTGCTGGAAAAGAAAAACAGAAGAATTGATTTCACTCTCAAAAATAAAAACGGATTTAGCCAAATGTGCCTAATCTGCATTTAACTAAATATATGGACAGACGTGACCCTGATTTACTGTGAAAGAAAACAACAAATACTTTCTTACATTTTCAATTGTAAGAAGATTTTAATTGGTAATAATTTTGCCCTTAATTACAAAAAAAAAAGTTTCTGTCTGTATCGACATTGTGCACTGACAGGGCCAAGTTTGAATGACTCTTCAGTTCTGATGAAGAGGCCACAAATGGCCCCTGAGCCTCACTTTTGAACACCCCTTATATATATATGTATATGTATATATATGTGTGTATGTAAGTGTTAGTTACCATCTGTTGCCACCAGGGGTCGACACCACTTAGTGTTCTTTACGTTTACTACGTTCATATGTCACCGTCTACAAGAAGATAAAATCAACTGAAGATCCAGAGTCACACATCCCGCTCGCGCTCCCTCAATTTCATCACGTCACACATGAACCTGTTCAACTCAACTTCCCTCACTGTTTGGTGTGAGCGCGTTGTTGTTGATTGAGTCGAGATTTCAATAGACCGTGGAAGAGTGGACGAGCGCGCGCGCGTGGCCTCGTTCGCTCGGTCACGCCCTCTCCCCCCACTCCCTCCCCCTTATTTCTGGTTGAAGAGGGGCTGATCTTTGAACCTCATCCACCTCAGGGAGCAGGGACACCATCCTACCGAGCTGCTCAAAGCGCACGAGCCCTCGAAATAAAGGCGTCACGAGAGCGAGAGAAAGAGAGAAGGGGGGAGTGGGGGGGCGGGGGAAAAAATCTCAGCAAAATTTGATGACTCAAACTCCACGGACGCCGGGGGAAAATAAATTTATTCTCTTTTTTTTTTTTTTTTTTTTACCGGGTCTGATTTAAATGCTCTCGCTGTTGTAGTGGATTTTATTCTCGGGAGAAAGTGCGGTCCGGAAAAAAAAAAGTCGAGATGTTTGATGTGAAATGGCTCACCGCGTGCGCCCTGGCTTTGAGTGCGGTCACCCGCGGCGTTGAGGCGTCCGAGAGGAATGGACAGGAATTTCTGGAGAATATTTTACACTTTTATGGCGAGAATAAATCAATTGCGACGACGAAGCTTGAAGATATGCTGCTGCTGATCTCAGCCAGAAGGTCTGAGTCAATAAGTGAAGGAAATCCGCTGGAAAGCAAAGAGGTGTGTATTACTGTGAACTGTTAATTTTTTTAATAGTAGAAATAAATTTATTTATGGTCGTCAGGGAACGTTTCACATATTTTCCCATTTTTATTTTCCTTGTGAATCTGATTAATGTATGTAGGGGTTTTTTTTTTTTTTAAATTCGCCATTGATGTTTGTTCTGCTGGAGAAAGTTATCTTTAACCCTTGCGTTGCCCTTTAGATTGTGATCCAACTTGATTCTTTGAACGTATCAATTATTATCTACCAGTGAAAGTTAGACAGAGATAATTGTATGTCAACGCATAAGTCCAAATTAATTTTCAGAAATTCCAGTACTTGATAAATACACAATAAATCTACAGTGTTCACCATTTACATTATGTTTTAGGGATAAAAAGTTTGGAAAGCGCATTGCCCGTATAGGTTTGCCAAAACTTGATGTCATTTGCTGAACGCCAGATTAATAAGAGATTATGATGTTTGAGAAATTCTTTAATCTCCTGTGGCAGCTTTACACCTGTCCAAAATACCTGGATGGACCTAGCTCCGCCCTCGATACGCAGCTTCTCTGCAGTTTCAAAGTTTCCAAGCTTCTACCTGACATAGCAGCCCGCTTCCGTGTCTTCCCCACTAGTCCTTCAGACTAGCCAGCAGCAATTAGCAAGCACACACTGGAGGAACTTTGCATTGGCTGAACTCGTCATAGGAGCTACTTCTCGGTGCGAACCTGGTAAAAACGTAGCTAAAGGGTTAATAGAGAGAGGAGCTGCGTTGTGATGACTTCCTGAAGCTGGAGTTTCAGAAAGAGCAGGAGTTTCTTAAAGAGACAGAGGCCCAATTTCAAGGCGTTAAATCACAAAGTAAAATTTCTTACGTCATATTTGATATATAAAGCAACTGAAGGTAACAGCTATAAAAAATAGCGCTACATGCTTGGAAAACACAAAATACTGCCCCTTTAATTATTATTTTTTTATTATTATTAAGGAGCTGGATGAATTGTTGAACTTAAAGAAATAGAGGAAGGGAAGAACATTATGCTGAAATATAGAAAATCACAAAGCCCTGATCTCAGCTCCATCATAAACAGAGTTTAAATGGTGTTTACGAGCAATTCGTAAACACCATAACGAGAATTCTTCAAAACACTAAAGAAATGTATGCAAACTTATGATTTTAAAGAGAGTTAAAAAAAATTTAAACAACCCAAAATACACAACTTAACTTTTTAAATGTGTTTTTTTTTTTTTACCAACACAGCCAAAGTTAGAGAGACTATTTTTAAACCGTCTCTGTAACTTTGTGCAATGACAATAAAACTTTACTGTGCAATATGGTTCTTAATTAGAGGATTCAGGTGGAAAGAGAAACTCTCCGAACAGCAAAAAACAAAACAAAAAGGATGGAAGAAATAAAGTCTAACATCGTCTGTGTGGCCCCTCAGTGTCCCTCAGCGGAGCAGATCTTATCCCACTTTGGCTTTAGTAACGTCACTGAGCTGACCGTGGGACACCTGGGGAGGATCTGTCCCGCCGTGTTGACCCAGGTGCTGCTGCCCTCATGCCCCTACGTCAACCCGATAACGGTGCCTTCCGTCGACTACTCTGGTGAGTTGCTGCGTTTCAACACCAGCTGGACTTTTTAATAGCGTGAGATTAGATAAATGACGGGTTCACGGCGGTTTATTGCTTTAAATTAGAGATGCGGCAAAACTTTGAGCCACAGCGACTCAGGTGGTAAACACCTTTTCAAAGGTCATTGAGGTTTTTCTCATGTAAAATGAATACGGGAGGATCAGGCAGAATGCATCACAAGTAGCTTTTTTCCTATGTGATCTGAACTCTGGCTCTATTAAAAGGTCAGAGTCAGAAATGATATTAGTCATAGTTATGTATTTGTTCTGCAGTAGGTTGTTGGAAAGCTGCCCTAATTTCCAGTCTCACAGGCCAGGGCCGGATTTAGAGGAAAATAGGGCCCGTGGGCTTGAGTCAGTGTTGTTGCCCGATCCCCCAAAACATAAAAAAAATATATTTTTCTTCTGTAAATTACAGAATGTTAATAGGTGGGTCTACAAATTGGCAGGTGCAAGTTGGTGTGTGGATGGTTGATTAAAAACATCTAGCGGATGGCTCCATGTTGATCCAGAAAGTTGTGCTGCAGCTTGATAATTTTGATATTTGAGTGTTGTTCAGATTAATAAAAAAAAACAGCAAAAAAAAAAAAAACACTACATGTGAAATGACCACATGAGTTTAATATGTAGCACAAAAAAATTAATAAATGAATAAATAAATTTAGGGCATCCCTCAAAACTTGACACCCTGGGTTACTGCCTTTGTAAGCGCTTTCTAAAGTCTAGCCAAATCGCTGGCAGACTGTAATTATTGGTGCTTTTATTGTTTTGTCCCCCTTAGTGAAACAGATTTATTCATAGCACCTTGAACTTTTCAACATTTTATCATTAAACAACCAACAAACTTCAAATAAAAATATGATCTATCCTATTAAGCATTGATTTGGGGTTGGGGTGGGAGGTCCAAATTATTCAGAGTTACATTAAACAACATAAATTTGTATAATTTAATAAAATAATTGAATTCATCATCTTGATTTTTTTAAATTATCATTATTTTCACTGTCTCACGTTAGTGTCCATCATCCGACTACATTCGGTCTCCATTATTGACTGTGGCGCCGCCGCAGCCTGACTCATGGAGTCACTGACCCGCTGACCTCGGTCCCCCCTCTGAGCCGCTGACACAGTTACAGCTCGCCCCTGACTTTCCTCCTTTACTGGCTCGAAAATAATTTACCCTCTCCAAATAAAACTGCGTTCATTAAATCAAATGCTTTTACAGATTTCCTTTAAAAAAGCAATAATAAAATTTTGCTCGGTGGTCGGCGGCGTTGTAACAGAGCTAACTGTGTCAAGTTCAGTTTACACAAATTTGTCCCGGATGTCTTAAAACTGTCGTCTCTGTAGGAGTGGACTTGTAAATAATAAGTGAGTTGACTAATTTGTGTAGGAGCCACTGTGGGTTTTCTCTAGCTTCCTGTTTGCTTGGTGAAGGCGTTGTGGTTTCAGTCTGGTGAAGCCCGTCTCACATGACATGGTATCAAGATTTCTAAGCCACCTTTTGCATCTGATACTAGCAGTTAGCCGCTTCGCTAACCACACACTACCAACATTTTCAAATCTTGCAAAAAAAAAAAAAAAATCTAACACAAAAAAAGACAATGTCAATTGCTCAAAAAGATCAACTGGAACAACTTTGCTGCTGTTTTTTATTTTTTCATCAAATAAATTAAATAATTGTTTGCCAAATTCCAATTTTTGCTTACTGCTGTGACAGTGTGGGGTTATGGATTTCTGGCTGTTACCATTATCAACCTGGCATCCCTTCTTGGTCTGCTGCTGATCCCTTTCACCAAGAAGCCTTATTTCCCCAAAGTGCTGACCTACTTCATAGGCCTCGCCATCGGGACGCTCTTCTCCAATGCTGTGCTTCAGCTCATACCAGAGGTCAGTAAAGATTTGAAGGTGCCTTTTTATTTCTTTTTTTTCTGACATTTTTATCAGGTGAAGAAATTCCGAGCCCAAGTACATTTTTGTTGCTTTTGTAATTATTAAGCCGAATAACAAATAATCAAGTCAGGTACACCTGGTTTATGAGCCACCAAAAAGCTCCGTTTTGTTTCTCCTTCGCAGGCTCTGGGTTTTGATCCGAAGGCGGATAACTACGTGGCAAAGGCCGTTGGCATATTTGGAGGATTTTATCTTTTATTTGTCGTGGAAAAAATCCTGAAAATGTTTCTCGGGGTTGGCCTCGAGGTAAGCTGTGTAGAAAGTGAATTTGTTCGCTCTCTTTTACAAGCAAACGAGCCCACAGCTTATAGTGTTTCATTTCATCTCTATAATTATTTAGTATTGCAATATGGAAATAATAGCGTACTTTGTTTAAGATTTCAATTTGTACAAAACATTGTGTGTTTTGATCAGTTTTCCGTCTCTAGTGGTAATAAGCAAATGTTAGCATGTAAATAAAACTAACTAATGTCAAGCAAGCTCAAAGCTACACAAAAATGGGTGATAATACATTAATTTATCTGTGCATCTTATACACTTCTATTCAAAGTTAATAATTAATTTGAAGAAAATTTTCTCTCCTAATTTTTTTTGCTGGCATTAGCATACTAGCATATGGCTCATGCTAATATTCCTCACTTAGTAGAATAGCTTCCTGTCATTCTACATCATCTTAGATTTTTGACATTTTTGGGGGGGAGCCAGCTAGGTAAGATAGAAGATTATGTCTTTTAATATTAGACTCATAATAATTGACAAAATTAGTAACTTTTAAGGTTTTTGATATTAGAATCTAAAGGAGGAAAGCGGGGGAAAAAATAACTGTTTGATGGGGGAAAAAAAACAGAATTTGGCCTGTACAGAAAATGATAGTTTCAAACTGTCTCACAGTTTGAAACGTTTTATTTTCCAGCACAAAAACAGAAATTGTGAATTATTTCAGTGAGCGCAACTTCATTAAACACTGAACTGTGATGGCATTTTATGAGCAAAGGGGAACGTTTGCCAGCGTCCCGCAACATTTAGCAACTGCTTTAGCATAACTGAGCAGCAAGTAGGGAAGAGAGAGCGTGCTGCGTCATTACTTTACGCTTCATAGGGTCTAGAACTTTCTGCCATCTCATTAAAATTATTTCAGGGGTTATATATCGTAAAATGTTAGCTGTTTGCTAGCTGTTTTGAAATTTTAGCTTTTCCCCCCCAACTTCTTTGGAAGTAGTCGAGGCCACTTACAGCATCTCCATGCCTTTGGAAGCACGTCATCTTGTTTACTACTCAGGATAAATCATGGGAAAAACATTGTATGAGTTAGTATTTCAAGAGAGAATTTAAAAAAATGTTAATGTTTCAATGTTATCAGTAAAGCCAACGATGTTAATTGTTTACAGCTCTAACCAAGCCTGAATTATTGAACTTTAATATAATTTTTTTCATGTTTTTTTTGTCTTGCTATCAGGGAGGACTGTTTTCCTGATAAAAACTTCTTTGACATGATCTAAAAGCATAACGTCATCTTATGTGACTCATTTTTTACCGTTAAAATGTCTTTTTTTGTTTTGTCTTTTTGGACGTTTTTGTAACTTTCATTCTCACCAATGAGTTAGTTTGAAAGCCTCTGGAGATCAGTGAACTCTGTCTGCTGAAGTCAGATTAACCCACATTGGATGGCTTGTCCTCAACCTTATAATCAATATATTTTTTTATGATGCCAGTGTGATGGTGTCTGCACTTTACCTCTGAGGAGGTCTTTCTGCTCATGTCAGATTAACCTAGAAAACAACAGCCTCGTGCTCAGTTCCACATTATCTTATGTGTAACTCCCTCCGGAGATAAGATTATAAAAACAGTTAGCTCTCCTGAACTGTTATCTGCAGGTACCATGTGCTTGATAGGAAACTGCTGCTAAAGACGTTCCACTATCTCACCTCACAGGATTTAATCACTGGGATTAGGTTGTTTGTGCGACCCGATTAAACGGGAAAGATGGAGCAGGAGGAGCTGCAGTGACACTTTGACCCCTTGCTCTTCAAAACACAGGACTTTTTTTTTTTTTTTACTTTCATTGTAGTTTTCCTATACAAACATCAACGTCCCGCTTCCTTTTTGCTTTGAATGCTGATCCTTTAATTAACTAATCTGATGCTTTTTGTCTGTGTTTTCAGCACGGCCACAGTCACTTCGCTCCCGCAGGCCCACCTCAGGAAAACAGCGTCCGGAACGGAGATGCTCGGCTGAAAGGCGACGCTGTGGTTTTGACAAACGTCGCCACCGTTTCCACGGATAAGAGCAGTCCGGCCGTCGAGCCCCAACAGGTTCCGTCCGAAACACGTTTTTACCTGGAAAGCAGCGATAAAACATGTTCTGCAGATGAAACGGGATTGGAGAAATGTTTAGGGACTGAATGGGGAAACAACATCCCATCTGTGGCTTACTAGCTACAGTTAGTAACAAGCTGCTATAGCAGAAATCGGTTAATCTATCGATTTGTTCTGATGATTAATTGATTATGCTGACAATTGATTGATTATTCTGACAATTAATCTGATTAAAAATCTGAAGCATGCTGCAGATTTTTCATTTAACCATGTCAGCCTTTTTATACCTTAGAAATAGATAAAAAGATGCAACCAAAAAAAAATAAACATCTTCAGCTAAAACGATATTTAAAACGTCACCATGTGAAAAGCTCGGTGCTTCCTGCTTAACTTTGCGTCAATACAAAAGATGCAATCTATTCTTTTTTTTTTTTCAATTTACAAAAAGGTGACTAATATGGATAATTTGGACTGAGTGAAGCTAAAACAATGCTTCCTGAGGAGTTTTGACAATTATTTCAATAATCCGATTTATCGTTTCAGCCCAACTTGTTACCTTTTAAAAAAGACTGGTTCATGGGACTCCTTTGTTTCCTCATCATGAGGCTGATGAGGCTTTTCTGGAAGCCTTTCTAGAAGATTTAGTGGTGTGTTTACAGGACCAGCAAGTTCAAAAACAAGTGGGGGAGGGGCGCCGCCATGCCACTCTCAGCTCTAATGGCCAGGGACTTTCAACAGTCGGATCGACAAGATGGAAAACTTTAGCGGGTTTGAAACGTACCTCGTATCAATAACCGGCCCACGTCTAAGAGGGAGACATTTATGAAGCTTTTACCACTGATAAGTGCAGGTCAGAGATTAAGAAGGTTAATAAATTACAGTGATTTGACTTGTCACATTGCTTCTGGTTTGAGAGGCATCTGAAAGCTCAGCAAACACGAGAGAAAACGATCAAGGAGAAAAACTAAGTTGCGAGGAATCCGATCCCCCATCGTGGTAAAGGGACCCATTGTCTGACTTTTACACAAAGAGCCCTTGTTGGTCCCTGGCCACTATAAGCTTCTTTTTGTCTCTTCAGAGGGACTCCAAGCAAATGCCAAGAAATCTGTTTGTGTCTGTGCATTCTCCGACTTCCTTCTAGCAACACTCGAGCCATTATTTTTCTAATTAAAGAGATCTGTTGCAAATTGTTAAGTGCAGAATAATCAGTAAGGACAATTCACACGTAATCGATCTTTTTTTCTTCCCTCTCTAACGAGTTGGAGGAACAGCAGTGCGCAGCGATCCGGGTCCCCTGGAAGTCATTTCTTTATTTCATGGCTGAAGTGGACTTTGGCGCTTTGAGCTTTCTCATCGATTCCATATGTTTGCTTTGACATGACCAAACACAAGCGCTGGCTGCATGCTTTTTAACCCTCGAGTTGCTGTTCCAGGACGCCCAGGTGTCGGAAGTGATGTGTCACTGGCTGCGTGGGAAGCGCATCGCCAGCATCAAGACGGTGGCCTGGATGATATCTCTGAGCGACGCTGTGCACAACTTCATCGACGGTCTGGTCATCGGCGCGTCGTTCACCGTGTCTGTTCTGGCGGGGTTCAGCACGTCCACCGCCATCGTTTGTGAGGAGTTTCCCCATGAGCTGGGTGAGTGACGCCGACTGTGAGGAGTCATGTCGCAAAGTGTGCGATGCCTTTGGTTTCACCACTCGTTACTCTATTCTGTCAAAACAAAATCCATTTGCGCCCACATTCAAACCCAACTGGCGACTCTTCAGTCCATCATCTGAAAGCAGACGTGGTTGCTCGGTCGGCCTGACGGGCCCACCAAGAGAGGCAGCTAGGAGGTCCATGCAACATGTCAACGGGTGAAAGATGATGTAGTCAGATGAGAGACTACCACATCACGCCTGATGTCTGGTAGACTCTTTTTGATTGGGGACAAATTAAAACATTTGTTACATTTTCAGCTGCTGTGTTTCGCTTTTCACACAACAAACAAACCAAACTCTCTAAAAATGCATGTTTACCCTCCTCGCCTCTTCTGGGGATGCACCAAGAACCACTGAAGGAAACGACACAAAGTCATCTGAAGAAGACACCGAGTACAACTTCGTTCTTTACGAAATCTAAACAAAAATAGAGTGATGTCAAATCTGCGGCGTTTTAAGAGTTCTGTTTTGTCGTCGTAAAAATGCTACGAGCCATTTCTCCCACTGGCAAGTTTGCTTTTGGCTCTGCAAAGCATTGACTCGGAAAGGAGGAATGCAGTCACCCGATTTCAGATTTGTATCATTGGTCACTGCTTTGTGTAAATCGAGATCAGTGGTGACAAAATGTCAGAGTTCACGGGCTGTGAATACCTTTGCAGGGTAGAACACCATCCTCAATTCTTTACATTAGAAGTTAGCCAACTGCTCAATAGAGTTCAGAAGAAGCAGAGTTGTTCCTTTAGCTTTTTTTTTTTTTTTTTTTTTTTATGCAGCTGGTTTTAAATCAGTGTTTCCTTCTCTGCAGGCGACTTTGTTATCCTGCTGAATGCTGGAATGAGCGTCCCGCAGGCCGTTTTCTTCAACCTGCTGTCGGCAATGTCCTGTTATGTCGGCCTCGTGTTCGGCATCCTGCTTGGAAACAGCTTTGCCCCAAATCCTATCTTTGCCATCGCGGGAGGAATGTTCCTTTATATTGCACTAGCAGACATGGTGAGCCGACCATCCGACCGTGAGATTTAAATGTGCTTGTTTTACATTGTCTGTCTCTTCAACCGACTGATTTCTACTTACGAGTCTGAAACTTTAGTTCGTTTGAGCAGTTTTGTTTTAGCTGGTTGCTTTCCTTAGCCAGCTGTTTCAGCTGGGAAAGCTCTTGCGACACATCCTGCTCATCTGTTCAGCCCAGACACACTTGCTAGGGTCACTGGTGCAGCGTATGCAAGCTACAGATTTAGCTGCTTCACCTCTTGTGTCATATTAAGTAGAAAATATAGTCAATGTTAGACAGAGAAAAAAAATGAACCAGAGTCTCGGTATTCCTTAGAAATAAATATCTCATGAAGTTAAACTAAGTTAAACACAGCAAACCTAATGGCTAAAGCGTGTAACGTCGCCCCCAAGTGGCTAAATTCTAGACCTACAGTGACCTCCAAAGCAAAATATGTTTAATTTTGACAGGAAAATCTGAATAAAAAAATAAGGGAAAAGATATTTCTCATACATATCTCATCTCTGGATGAGACATATTTGGTTTGATTTCAGATTCATTAATATTAATCGCTCATGTTTTGGAAAAGAAACCTAAGAGAGACGTTTTGACTTGAGGTAAAAAGGTGAAGGAGCTACTCTTTACATCGCGCACCGCATCTTTTCAGGAAGCTCGTATATACAGAAAAACATTTGATAAGGATGAAACTTTGACTCTTAACAAGTTGTTCTACAGTTGAACGATTAGTTTACATACACCTAATAAAAGACACAAACACTTTTTTTTTTTTTCCTCAGTCCGAAGTTAAATCAGACCAAACCTCTCTTGTTTTGGCTCAGTCAGAATGACCATTATTTCTATTTGCTCAGTGTCACAATAATGAGAGAATATGTCAGATTTCTTTTTTTTATCAATGTCTTCTAAATCAGAAATGTACACTTTTTTTTTTCTTTCAGTATTTTTTTGTGTTCTCTTTGAACTTTATGACCTTGTAGGTTTCCTTCCATAAGTTTCTTGCAATAGTTTGCTTGAGAGTCTCTCTCATTGTTGTGTCATTTAAGAAACAGAAATAATTTTGGTGATTCTAACTGACCCAAAACAAGAAAAGTTCGAGTAGCCATAACGTCAACAGTATGTATAATTTCTTTTCCTTTTTTTTTTTCTTTCTTTTTGGTTTCAACTGGCTGTTTTATCCAATATCAGGCGGTTCTAAGAATAATTCATGTTTCTCCTCCATCGCAGTTTCCAGAAATGGACAGTATAGCAAAGGAACAACAAAAGACGTCAAGCAAGATCGTCTTCTTTCTGATCCAGAATGCCGGGCTGCTCACCGGCTTCGCCATCATTCTGCTGATCACCATGTTTGCTGGGAACATAAACCTGGGATAGGAGAGCAAAAACAAACATCCTCACACGGTGCCTTGTTTTTTTTTTTGCTTTGTTTCTGCTCACACGGGTTGGACTGAGTGTGAACGTAAAATGAATGTCTGTACAAACTAAACCAAGTGTTGAATGGTTCAAAAGTGAGCTTTTATACCTTTTTTTTTGGACTATCAATCTAGTGAAATGTTTTCTACGTAAAGAGGGAAGTTTTATACAATCAACATGTTAAAAAAAATCAAGAACATTTATCTTTAAACGAACAATAAATTATTTTTAGTCTTCAAATGTGAAATGTTTTCCATTTACCTAATGGGTGCTGTGGAAGATTTAATAAAAATGTATGATTTTTAACTCTTGCTTCATGCAGTGCAACTTCTGCACTGCTGTTTATTTGAGTTTTATTTTCTTGCTCCCACGGACTTTCAAAGGCATATTTCCTTTCTTCCTATGCACATTTTTGATTATATTGCATTTTTTAGGACTTGTGAAAATGATCAAAGTGTACATAAATATAGACTTTTCTATATAAAAATAAATAGTTTGTTATGGTTGATGAATTGTTTATGCACAAAACATACGCTCACTTCGGTACTTAAAGTTATGGAACTGAAATTAATAATATCTGCTAATCAAAGTTTCTAAAAAAAATATAAAACTTTTAATATATTGACGTTTCTACCCCTGGAACACCAATTTAAATTAAATTTGGTTGTAGTTACAAAACTTTTAAAATGTATTTGGTTAATTTTGTCAAAAGGAAATGGAAGGAATGGATGTAAAAAAATGTTTTGTGGTATTATTACTGTTATATGAATAACTTAAAGCGTAAACAGCAATGCCTACTTACTAAAAGCTCCAATTTAGGGGCTATTTGCACTTTTCTTTTTGCAGGATACATTTTTTGAACGACGTGTATTTTAAAATTGACTATAATGATAAAAAGCGGAGCATTAGAAACACCAGGTAGTCATACAGGTTGACCTAAACTCCGGAACAAAACTCGTTTGTACCGCTTTTTGTGCTTTTACAACAAAACCGCCACTCACAACATGGCGCCCCCGTTGACGTAAGATCCGGAAAGTCCACTTCTCTGTGTCTACGATCGCGCGCACTTCACCTGGAGTAGACTTTGGCTATAAGAAACTTTGAACACCATACTTGGGCATCACCACAAACGCAAGTACCTTGTGTTATCTTCCTTTGTTGCTTTTATCGTTCCTCTAAATCCCACCTCGACGTTGCAGCTTCTGGCTTAGCAACGATGCTAGCTACTGTGAGCTAATCTGACTGTTGTCATTTCTTAGAAGAAAAAAACAAACGTGCGCATTCTCTGACTCGAGGTTTGGTGAGGATTATGCGAATTTACGTGAAAAGTTAACGATGCTTGTCTTTGACTAGTTTGCTAAAAATCTGGTTAGAAACCATCATGACCTCTTCTCGTGTGATCAGCATGAGGGATGTTGCTGGAGGTCATCATGGATAAAAAAAACAATGCAATTTCAGTTTATATGTTTAAATAATTTTACTCTTATTATTCAACACAGACTGACGTTATATAGTCAATTCTGGCGCTATGAAGGCGACACAGTAAATTTATTCAAGTAATTCTACATTTGAGTTGATGATGACATTGAATCTAGTTGCAAGGGGAAAATTATTTCTGTTGACCATGTAAATGTAAATGCTAAACAATGTACAAACCCTAAAGCTTTGACCACTTTTAATTCCATGTTGCAAGAAATTAAATAGCTAAGCTATCACCAGAAAGTGCTTTTACTGCCTTGTAGTAACTTTATTTTCTCTCCTCAGAAGTGTGTTTACAGTAAGCATATTTTCAGGTGGGTAGTTTGTGGTCTGTCGGGTTATTTCTGCTCCTTCAAGTTTTCTAATATGGCGCATAGGTGAAGGGAGCTCTGCCCCTCCCCACTTGTTCCTGTGCATTAGCTGGCTAAAAGAAGGCCATTGCAGTTTCCCCTCGCTACAATGTTGCTTCTCCATGTTTGGTTCTGGTTCTGTGGATGCAGAGCAGACCAGTTCTGCATCCACCTGAGTGGTCTGGAAGGTTGATACGATGACAACAGGTCTTGAATGTGTCATCGTGCGAAGCCATTCAGTGATTTATAAGCCGACAGAAGTATTTAAAAGTTTATTTTCTGAGCTACAGGGAGCCAATGGAAGGACTATAGAACTGGGTTGATGTGTGCTGCTGTCTTCCTAGTTTTAGTGAGAACGCGAACTTTACCCCTGAAGAACTCAAACCTTCTATAGGTGACAGAAGGCTATCTTTGTTTTTCTGAAGGTTCAGGTCAGAGTCCATCACTCAACCCAGATTTCAGCTCTGATCTTGTTGCACTAACTGAAGCTGTGTGATGACTTTAGATTGTTCCTCTTTAGGTCCAAAGATAATAACTTCAGTTTTGTTTCTGTTCAGTTGTGGTACATCCATGCATTGGTTTGTTCTGCGCCTCTTACTGTGTTTGAATGAGTTCATGGTCACCTGGTGCCATAATGCAGAGCTGTGCACATGTATAATTACAGTAGCTAATTTTATTATTTGCTATTTTATGAACAAGCAGGATCATGTATATATTAAATAGGAGGGGGCCCAGGATGAAACCGTGGGGTACCCTACATGCAATTACAATTCATCTAGTTTGCCACCTTTAACATTTTTGCCTTTCTGTTTTTATGGACCAGCTGAGCCATGGCCAACTTTCAGATCCGAAAGTACCGGGATGAGGACTCTGAAACCGTAAAGGAGCTCTTCACCTCAGGGATGAATGAGCACTTGCCTTCGTCCTTCATGCACGTCCTGAAACAGCCGCTGACTCACATGCTGCTCATGTGCACCTTCTGCTCTCTCATGGCCACCTCCCAGTCCTTCCTGCTGCCCGTACTGGCCATCACCCTCCTCCTGGCTGTAGTCCGGCAAATGATCGTCTACATGTTCAACGGCTACATAGACGCGTCTTTGAAGAACGACCTCAACGACATTGGCGAGACCTACCTGCGGAAGAATAATTCGTGCTTCTGGGTGGCCGAAAGCGACGGTCAGGTGGTTGGGACAGTGGCGTGTCTCCCCGCCGAGAATACGCCCGAGTATTTGGAGCTGAAGCGCATGTCGGTGCGCCGGAGCCACCGTGGAAAGGGAATCGCTAAGGCCCTGTGTCGGACGGTGGCGGATTTCACTAGGGAGAGAGGTTTCCCTGCCGTCATCCTCTACACGTCTATGGTCGCTACCGACGCTCAAAAACTGTATGAACGCATGGGTTACAAGAAGATGAGGCAGTTTCCTATTCCAGAGTTTTTTGCAAAAATCATCAACTTCACTCTGATTGAGTACCGACTTGATTTAGAGGAAGAGAAATAAAGCTAGTGAAACCGAAACTCTTTAAAATGTCTTTGGACTTAGTTTATTTCATCTTTTTTCGTGTCAAATTCACTTTCCGCTGTTACTTTCTAAACAGCGTGGGTTATGCAGCATGTTTTCTCCTACCGTTTTTGAGTTGTTCGTGTATTTATCTAAAAATGTCAGTAAACAAGGAGGAGCCATATTACTTTTCTCTTTTTCTGACTATTTACTCTGTTGTGCTGCCATATATGGGCATGATGACTTCTGGTTGTTAATGTGAGCGTGTGCAGGTGCACGGGGAGGATAATGTTCAAATATTCTGCATGTTTCAACTCCAACACAGGGGACTAATGGTCATCACTTTAACCTGTTACCAAGTTCTGCAGGAACCTGCAAATAAATTGATTTAAATCAAATAAGAAAAACCACGGGGCCTCTGGTAATTTAATGTAAATGTGTGATTTACAGATGTAAAATTCATTACATTTTCAACCCGTTTGTCTTCAGAAGTCACCAGAGCACTTTCTGGGTCGAAATGTGTGAAGTTCACCAAGGTGAAGCAACTGGAAAGCTGCTTGACCCATCTGAACATCGAATATTCCGAGTTTTCAGAGAATGCGCCATCAACAATCATAAGCATAGAGAAGGAAGTTCCACCTGCTACGTTCAAAGCGCGTCGGACAAGCCGCAATGTCTACAGACACAGCAGGGCGAAAACACTTTCTGAATTATTATTTTGGCTGTTGGAACGCCAGGAAGCTTTCAAAACCTTCAAGGCAACATTCGTATAGACAACAGAATAACAGTCTATATGAAAAAAAAAACAATAATAATGGAAATCAACTTAAAACACCTTTTCTGTATTCGTTTTTCCGAGTACCGTTGAATGCACCATCATTGAACTGAACTCGGATTGGAAGAAGAGAAAGTAGGTATGCAGCGGAAACCTTGAGGAGGTTTTAACAGGAAGAAACGGTCTCTGTTTTCATTTCATGTATTAATATAAGGTAAGGGAGTTGTGTTTATGTGCTTGTTCTTTTTTCCGCTGCAGAATCCAATAGAGTCTTGGTGTCAAATCCTCCTTAACTCTGTGAGCCTAGGAAGAATGCTAGCAGCTCTTAGCCAGCCTGTTATCATCAGTCGTTAACGGCGGTCAGATTTATCACGGTTTTAATAACGGGTTCAGTGCTGACTTGTTTATTTGCACGTTAAATGTCCTGCAAGGATTTTAGCAGCTAACTATTGTAGCTGTTGTGAAGCTTTCCAGTCAAAAGCCCTTCAAGTCATGAAGGGCTGATTTGAGGTCAGTGTGGTTAAAGGTTAAACTGGTTTATAAACTACCATCGACCAATTGCATGTTTTTGTCAACTTGATAACTGATTTAGCAAATAAATACATGATCATAGACTTAAAGCTATTAATATTTTGTCACGACACAGCCACAAACTTTCATATATTTTGGGGGGATTTTGTGCAATAGACAAAAGTGTAGAGCATAACTGTGACGTAGAAGGGAAAAGATACATGTACAAATCTTTTATGCAATGTGACACAAATAAAGAATATGTTTATGAAGCAATATTTTTTCAATAGGTTGCAAACTGTGACCTTATAACATTTTTACATCATGTGTAAAAATTGAATGTTCCATTGAAGATAATTAAACCTAAAAAATAAAATTGTTCTCACTTTAAAGAACCTAACCAGCTTTCCAATAATAAGTCTCGAAATAAATAAGGCTCGAAACTATTGATTAACCAGGCCTAAGGCCAAAATGGCTCTTAGGGTTGGGTCTGCCTGTCGATCGACAGGCAGACTGACTAAGCATTCAGTTTAGTCTCATTTGAGGTTTGCCAAATACCATTTACAGGACAAACTTGGAATAAAGTGTTCAAGGGGGGCTGAATACAAATGCATGCCACATTTTTCATTTTTTTTATTTGTTAAAGGGTTTGAAAACATTATAATTTTCCTTTCTGTTCAGTTATGCTCTATTTTATGCTAGTTTTCAAATGAAATCTCCCCCCATAAGATGTTTCCATTACAGTTGTGCGCACATTTCTATACTCTGCTCATGTCGAAAAAAACCTCCTCACAATTTCGCAAATTAAAATCACACATGAACAAGCTTGTCCGCGAAATAACTCATTAAAAATCATGTCAGACAGACGTGACATGAAATATATTCATAATTCAGTGGAAGCGTCGGCATTTTATTCAGGCATTTGAACGGCAAGCCCCGCCTGCTTGGAAACAGTTGCTATGCCGCGTTTTGTGGAAATTGTAGCGGAAGATACAGATGGATGGATTCAACAAGTTGGAATGACACACAACTTTTTTAAATTACTGGTGGAGCCAGCTGCACAAAAAAACAAATAAACGAACCATCACCCTCCTACTACTACTTTCTCTTGTCTTTTTCGTTGTTTTCGACAGGAGTAACAACGTAATCAACGTGGCGGGTCACACGTTGACTACGTGTGACACGTCACACGTAATCAATGCTACGTGGCTACGAATAATTGTTTTCACGGCAGTTTTGGGAAATACATACATTTCGATACATACTAACGCAAAAAAAAAAACCTCATAAAAATTATGAATTTTTCTATTAAGTGATTTTTTTTTTGTAATTTCAACTAATACAGTTTTATGGATAATGGAAAAATGCAGCTTTAGATAAATTGTAGTATGACCAAAGACCTGAACTCAACTTTAAAAGAAGATGCAGACATTATCTTGGGAAAATGTTTGTGCTTTTAATTCTTTTAATCAAATAGTTTGCATTCTAAAAGTTATTCACAATCTCTTCACATTTTTACCTTTTTTTTATTTCATTCATTTCACTGACCAGCAGAGTCATGGCCAACATTCAGATTAGAAAGTACCAGGATGAGGACGCTGAGGTCGTCAAGGAGCTCTTCACCCTGGGGATGAGCGAACACGTGCCTTCGTCCTTCACTCACGTCCTGAAACAGCCGCTGACCCAGATGTTCCTCATGGTCACGTTCTGCGCCCTCATTACCAGCTCCAAGTCCTTCCTGCTGCCCGTCCTGGCCGTCACGCTCGTCCTGGCCGCGGTCCGGCAGATGGTCGTCTACATGTTCAACAAATACATAGAGACCACCCTCAGGAAGGACCTCGACAACATCGGCGGGACCTACCTGCGCATGAAGAATTCGTGCTTCTGGGTGGCCGAATGCGACGGCCAGGTGGTCGGGACTGTGGGGTGTCTCCCCGCCGAGACAGCGCCCGGGTTTTTGGAGCTGAAGCGCATGTCGGTGCGCCGCAGCCACAGGGGGATGGGCATCGCTAAGGCTCTGTGTCAGACAGTGGCGGATTTCACTCGAGAGAGAGGTTTCCCTGCCGTCATCCTTTACACGTCCGTGGTGCAGACTGACGCTCAGAAACTGTACGAACACATGGGTTACACGAAGATGAGAGAGTTTGTCATTCCAGAGTTTACGGCTAAAATCCTGAACTTCACACTGTTTGAGTACAGACTTGATTTACAGACAGATAAAGAAAGGGACTGAAACGACAACATTTTCGGGTTGATGGTACCATTCAGTTATTCTGCAGCTATCAAGGGACAGCACACACAAAGCAAACTGTTTCCATACCACTACTGTAAAACAAACACAATAGTAAATCACTATTGGTCTTTATGAGAACATTTTTAGCACGCCACTGTTTAAACGGTGTTCTGATCTGATTTTGATATCGGTCCGATAGAAGCACTGCGCTCCAGGATTTAGTCCGGCCCAGGATTTCTGTTCAGCAGCGCTTGTATCCTGCAGCAGACCTATTAGGTAATAATAAACTGGTCACTTGTTGACTGTTGTTCTTTTGAATACTATCATTTGATCGAGCATTTTCTACCATTCCTCATTACAAAATAAGTAATAAAAGTATGGCCGATACGTTCTGATATCGTGTCTGGTCAATATTGGTATCAGCCAATGCTCAAAGTTACAATATCTATATCGTATCGGAAAGTGAAAAAGCTTTATCGGGACATTTCTGCCATTGTAGAATTCTATCTGATAGGAAGTTAATGGTTGTATGCTGAGTGACTTTAATGATAATTATTTGATTATTTATTTCCTAACTGCTTACTTTCTTTACAACCATTTCAGCCATTTTAGGTAATCCAAGCCGTGCTCTCATGAATCTTTTATTAAATCTCTGTTGTACCCATGTGTAAGAACTTCTTATGTACTTTGTTCTTTATGTAAATGTATAAATGTAAGAGGTTTGTTTTCTTCCCTTGATCAGGTGCATTTCACCCATGGGCAAATGGAGTTACGATTTTGCTACTTCTGATCTCAATCTTACCTATTAATCAAGGATGAAAATGACCAATGTAGCTTGAGTTGGACGTCTAAATCCATGTTAAAATAAGAATAACCAGAATTATGGTTTGATTAATGTTTGAGCAATGATTAAAAGTGATTTTCAGTCAAATTAATGGTGTGGATTTGCAGAAGAAATTGTTTTATTTTGATGAATTTAGCTTCACCTTTCAGAAGGTGACAATAGTTAACCATAAATATTCAATTAAATTTCTAATTACTGACGTCAAAACCAAGAAGTTAATTCATACCGATAGATTCTGAGTCAATTACAAACATCCAAATTGACCCCAGTTGTCAAACAATGCAGTCAAGTTAATTTTATTGTTAAAAAATTGTCTAAGGACACAAGAAGAAAAATGAAGCAGAACCAGAACCTGGCTCAGTGCGAACAGTCACCTGCCAAGACCCCCTGGGGGTTTTATGTCAAAGAAAGGACTTCATATCAACAGTCACGCACGGCTATGGTCTGGGGCTGACCTGAAGGTCATGCCGTCACTGATGAAACCAAGAATCTGACTGGCCATCTTCATGACTGTAAGCTCAGACACATTTAGGGGATGTAACAGGAAATATGATCTGAGAAACATTCGCAAGCCCATCGTTCATTTGCTCATAAAGGCAAAATAATTTGTTTGAAATGGCCTAGTCAAAGTCCAAACTTGAATTATATGGGTATAGGGTGTAACATCTGTCTGGTTATGCTCGGAAAATTTTTGTGGGGCAAAATTAAAATAATTCCGCAAAGAAACAAAAATACAATTCCTCCACCGCAACTTACGAATCAGCACAAGATATAGAAAAAAACTAATTTAAACCTAGTAACTAAAACTAGTTTAGCAACTAAACGTAGGTTTAGTTTCCAGATGACCATGTTGCTTTGGATCGCTTTTTTTTTTCCATGAGAAAAGATGTACTGTGAAAACTGACTTTTTGTTAATTTTTTTTTTGTTTAATATTAAAATTTCTGATGATCTGAAAGATTTAAGTGGGATACAAATAGCAGAGAGAATAATAAGGCTACTTGAAATATTTAAACTAAATACCATATAACCGCCTTAAAATAAGTCATTTTCTAAATGATTTACTTATATTTATATATAAAAAAAAAATTAAAAAAAATTAGGAAGATGACAATATGTAAAAAATATTACATAAAACATTGTCCGTTCATATTTTTCTTTGCTTAAATGGCCAACGCCGAGTTTTGGCGTGGGCTCCTCCGTGTGTTGAACATGTCACCGGGCTCCTCTGCTCCTATGAGGCCGGCCGAGTCAGGCATCAACTCGGACGCCGCAGGACGGATCCGTCCGGTCAGACAACCATAGATGGATGTAGCTCTTCAGGGTCGCGGAGCTGAAGCGAAGCCGGATTTTTGACACAAGCGGGTAAGACTCAGCGAGCAGCTGCCACTCTGAGTGTCGACGCGTCGGCGTAAAATATATAAACAAAACAATAATTTGTACATGACAATAATTTAATGTCACAAGTGGAGTTAAACAGGTTTTATTTCAGTGAGTCAGCCGGTGCATGCTAACAGCTTCTGCTGCTAGCAGCTGCTCGGGGAGTGTCTCACTGACAGCAGCGATGAACGCTGATTAAAAACTACACGGTTTTATGTCCGTTTTAATATGTAAATATGCAAATATTTCAATTGTAATTGTTAGTTAAAAAGGTAAAAAACTCGTAATGATTCAGTAAGGTTTGTGAATTTAAGAACAGGCATGTCTGAGTCTAGCAGTAATTCAGCGTAATTGCCCTTTAATTTCATTTATTCGATTTAATATCTAATCCGACGAGTTTCCTGGTTCAGTTACTGTTAGTATCGAGTTTGAACATGTTGTCAGTGGGTTGCCACATCCAATGCTGGATTTAATCAGAAATAACAGCGATTATTGAATCTATTTCTAATTATTTATTTATTTATATTTTTTGTTGTTTTACTCCTCATTTGTACGGAGCCACTCAAAAATCACGGTCAGTTTTCACCCAAATACACTAGATGGCATTAAGCTACAGCCTTAATCACAGCAGTTAAAGACTGTGTGGCTACTGAAAGGTTTTTAAATATATGGCTCTCTGGCAGCATTGCCAGAGAGCCATATATGACATGCTGTCATCTGCTACTTTTCTTAAACAAGAAAAGTAGCAGATGACCTACTTTTCTTCTTTAAGTTGTATTCTTATGAATACAACACAAACGACACAAATTAAAATGTAATAAGTCAAGCAGTTGGACAAAATTCCAACCTTGATAATTACCTGTAAAATTGGATAAAAAGCAAAATGAATGGTGGAAAATGAATGAAATTGCAAAAAGAGAGAATAAAAATCAGCCTTTTTTGAGATTATATTTCTAAGATTAGCTGTTTTTAAAGAAGTTACTTTTTTTTCTGTTTAAATTCTAATCCAAAATTACTGCAGTAAAACTGTTCAATTGTCCTGAGAATAAATCAGAATGACTAACCTCTTTATTTGGAAGAAGAAGAAGAAGTAAGTCCCACTTAAAGGTTTCAATAGACAGAACTGGTCTGGTCAGATCAGACCAATATTTTTGATAGCCATAGATTAGCATTTCACTATACTAGAAAAAACTCGCAACTGCAAAGTTCTTATTACAATACAGCGATATTTGCTATTAATCCATATTTTACACATTTCCTTACTTCTGACACTCTCTTGTAACTTTTCACATGTTTGGGCATCTACTGCAGCTTGAAAAAGTATTCACACCCCTGGAACATTTCCATATTTGGTCACATTACCACCACAAACATTTAATGTGAAAGACCAACACAAAGTGGTAAAAAAAAAAAAAAAATTGTGAAGTAGAAAGAAAATTTTACACCACACTTTTCAGTTTCCTTATTAAAAAAAGTCATGTATCATTTTCTTCCTAACTTCACAATTGTATGCCGCTCTGTGTCGGTCTTTCACTAAAATTCCAACGATTTATATATTTGCATTTCTGTTTGTAATGTGGCAAAATCTGGAAAATGTAAAGTCTGGATACTTTAACAAGCCACTGTATTCACTCAAAAACTCCAAACACTCTGAAAATATGACATGTAAAGTGTACATTTCTATTAAGTTATATCTTCTGCATACATCAATACGGCATTAACATAACTTTTTACAACAATGTAGTTTAGATTAGACTCGCCAGAATGGCCCAGTCAAAGTTCAAGCCTAAATCCAATTGAGAATCATCGGTAAGGTTTGAACGTGTGTCACTGATATTCAGATATTTTGCGAGGAAAAAAGCCCTTTTTTTTCAAAGTGAAGTCCATCGTTGTCATCAGTCTTAATCGCAGACACATCGTCGTCATAGCAATGAAATCATCCAGCAGTCTGTTTAAAATATATTGCTGCTGTTCTTTTTTTTTTTTTTGTAATAAAAAAAAATAGTTTCACTCATGCTAATTTCCTATTATTCAGATACGACACATTACTCTAGTTTTCTTCATCTTTACCTTGAAGGTTGCCGCTCGTGTTTTCCCTCACGGCGGTCATAATGTTTCTCCTTACAGTCACCTCTTTTGCTGCTCGTCAGGCGCGGTAAAGGTGAGACGTGGGGTTTTGCAGAGCTGTCTTTTTTTTCCCTCGCTCTCTCTGCCCTCATCTCCCATAAGGAGGCAGATCTTTGACTTAAGCCGTCCACCGACCGTCTCTCTGTGGGAGACGAGGATGCTTCCTCCTCCCCGCTTCCTGCAGAGCAGGGGCATCCACTCCACTCCACCCCCCACCCCCACGTTTTGGTTCTGCCTTTTGCCAATTTGCATAAAAGGGGTGCAAAGAGACTGCAGGGGTTTGTTTCGTGTCCCTGAACGCCCCATTGTCGTAGAATCCAACACTAAGGCTTTTTTTTAGTCAGAATGCACTTCTTTTTTTCTTTTCCTTATGGTTCTCAGAGGCTAACACTTAGCGGTTAGCTTACAGCATTTGCTTTCACAGCAAAAAAGATGACACCAAAGCACATGGAGGGCAGTTGAGTAAAAAAAAAAAGAACAAAGCTCCAGCCTTTGGGTTTGCTTATAAAAGGGAGTTAATCCTCTCTATGTGATGGGCCACAACATCACCAGGCCTGGTCTGAATGAAATCTGCTTGCGGTGTGCAACAATGCAAAGCATCACCTGGGTGCTCAGCATCCCACTGAAACAGAACCAGACCTGGATAAACTGGTTTACGAGCTCAGAAATGCCTGCTGCCAGTTTTTAAACTGTGTATTTTCAAGGCCAGTTGTTGATTGTGTTTATTTATTTTGTTGCTTACTCTAGCAAAGAAAGGAAATTGAATTCTAGCAGTGGTTTGCTGAAGACTGCAATGCAGGGAGAACAGAGATATGGTGCACTTTTTTCCCTGCATTCAGGATGTATTTTTTGCTGGACAGCCATAACTTTGGTAAATGTCCCAGTAGGAGGCGCTTTATTGGTCTGTTTTGTGCTAGAATGAGCGTAATCTCAATGAAGAGTTAAAATTTTATCACAATATTTTTCAGTACTATTGTGATAATGGTTAAAATGATTTAAAAAAAACAACAACTAAACGTTGCTTCTTTTTTAGGGAACCATGACACAGAATTCATAGCGCCACAAATGTTACTCTAAAAATTTCTATTTTTTTGTATTAGGGGGAGGCATTTATTCACCTTTGAATGGTTACCAAGGGAGATTCAAGGATTTCTCAAACATACTTGACCGAATCAAGGCAACATTCCAAGTGTGTTTTTATTACACAATGTAAATTTAAAAAGTCCATTTTGAATATGACTCAATGTTTTAAGTTTTTTTTAAAGAGCTTAAATATATAGTTTAATTCTACTGAGATTAAATACTCTGTTTACTAATCCGGTTACTCCTAAGTAGCTACACCGGATTTTATTTAGGATAATAAGATTAAAGGGGGTGAAAATAAATACACACCACACTTTACAGATTTTGTTTTTCAAAAACCCCCAAAAACAGGATATAAAAAAACCCAAAAATTCCTTGTAAGATCAAAACAAAAAACAAGGTTGTAACCTGACACAATTATCAATATAAATGATTTTTTTTAATACAAAAATGAGCAGGCTTTAGGACCCAGTGACTCCGTCGGGGCCTACGCCGCCCTCCCTCCTGCAGAAGCCAGTGCAGACACTGACACGGTGCAGTGCAAGCCGCTCAGCTGATGCGTTCACAGCCGAACCAAGCGTGGCTGCTTTGAGTTCTTCTTTATTGTTTTTTTTTTCTAGCCCCCCACCCCCTTTTTTCTTGGCTTGGCTGTTCAAATCATCCGAGGGCTGGATCGACTCGAAAACTTCCTGCTTCCTGGGATGTGGTGAGGGAAGGTGGGATCCACAGAACAGAAAAAAGAGAGAGAGAGAGAGGAAGAGATGCTCCAGCAGCATCTCTGAATCTAAATCTGAATCCCCCTCCTGTCTGTCTCTCTCTCTCCGCACTACTACCACCACCTTCCGTCTTGCCGATGCCGTCCTTAATTTAAAATCCCACTCCTTCAGTCAAGACAGGCGTCTTTCTGGGGGCCAGGAGGGGACGCTCAGCGACCGGTAAACATGTCACAAATCAGAAGGAGCGCATACACCCGGGTGAGTGCGTGGCTGAATATTGAAGTTGTCTGTTTTCACTGTGTCATCTCCTGCTTTCAGTAGAACGGGGGGCTTCTAATCCATTTCGGCCGTGCCGCTCTCCAGCATCAGTTGTCGCCTCTTTGTTTGGCTCAGACGCCCCACCGGGGTTCGACATTGTTGCTTTTGTTATGACTAAACTCTCTGTCAGTGTATGACATAGGCATTTATTTGGGTTAAAAGATTTGAACTTTTTTTTTTTTATCAGTTCAGATTTTTAAAAACCCCACAAAAGCCGAGATTCCCGAAAGACTTCCTGTCGGTCACCCGTCTCTGAGTCAGGCTGGCTTCCTTGTCACACGGAGGGATGACATCAGCGCTTCAACTCAGAAATTTCCAAAAAGAAAAAAAAAAAGTAAGCTATTTTTACGTCCTTCAGATCCGAAAGCAGAGTAGATATCAAGGCTGTCCCGATACAGGTTTTTCACTTCTGATACGATACAGATATCGACCTGATGTGATATCAGCAATTTATGTAAAATCAACTTTTTTTTTAGCTTTTCATCATGTTATGATGTTATCCCCTCATAAAAACATAATTGGAGTGTTGCCTCCATGACATTTTGAGAAAATCTTGAATCTCCATGGCAACCATTCAGCTGTGCAAAACGCCTGGGTGGACTTACCTCTGCCTTTGAGACGCAGTTCCTCCTTGGCGCTACAGTTTTGAAGCTTCCACCTCACAGAGCAGCCCCGCCCCTGGACTCTGCCTCTCAGCTCCTTCAGACTAGCCAGCAACAATTAGCAAACACCTCATGGAACTGAGAATCTGCTGAGCTCATTATAGGAGCTACTTCTCAGTGCAATGCTGGTAAAAAGGGTTTAAAGGGTTAATAGCAGAGCTTGAGAAAAACAGAAGCCAAATTTCAAGGCGTTAAACTAGGAAGTAAAATTTTTTAAGCGTCATGTTTGATTTGTACGGCATTTTCTGATAACAATTCAAAGTGACAGAGTTACTTGATTATGCCATAAAATTGATACTTTGAGCCTGAAAAACTGGTAACACTGGCTCTTTAACCAATGGGTGTGCATGTGGGATGCTAGCGATAGAAGTGCGGGGTCAGATTAAATCCTGGAGCGGACTCAATCCTGGATCAGAGTGCTTCCGTCTGAGATTTTGGATACGGGCCGATATAATCCAATACTGGCTTTTTGGCTGATATCGGAACGATTTCCGATATCCACATAGGATCAGAGCAAACCTTAGTAGATATTAGATCTTTTTGTTTCAAGAGCAGTGTTTTCTAAAATAAATTAATTCTGTTTAGTGCAATAAAATAGACATTGCAGACTCTTCACATAGAAGTTTTGTTCTTCTAATTTTATTGTAGGCTTGCCTTCAGTGTGAGGTTGCATGCTTTGTAAGAATAGAGTGGCACTCAATAATTCAACAGGGCCTGTCCAGGTGCTCTTCCTCCAGCATGTGGCTGTCAGGTCAAAACTACAGAACAACTTATTACTGACGGTCGACTTAAATGAACACTTTGTAACCACAAATATCCTCACAGTATTCCGTATGAACAGAAAACGGCGCCTGGTGTCATGTATCGTTTTTCGTTCTCTACTGTTACGAACCCAAACTTTCTGATGTGGTTTCACTGCAACTATCAGTCAGATCTCGAAGTTCTTAACTGTTTAGAAACTGCTCTTTTATGGGAGATAACCAGTTAAAATATGCATTTTTTTATCCTGAGTTTAAATTATTTACCAGCTTATGGTTTAGTAATGCTTGCTTTTATTTAAGCAGTTGATGCAGTGCATATCTGGGATCATACGGCTGCACCGCATCGGGAAAAACTGAATTGCGGTGCTGACTCTTTTCTTTAGCATTTTTTTCCATCCCTACCGCTGTTTTTAGCATCTCCCCCAAACTTAGGCTCAACTAACGTCTTCCCTTTTCTTAGCCTTAAAATAATTTAATAAATAATTATTTAACTACGTCCTCTATAAGGTTCTAGGTAAAGTGAGTAGGCCGGTTGCAATAAAGAATAAATCTTTGTTTTTCCTCTTTTCTCTCTGTTTCTACCAAAAACTGGACGATGAAAGTCTTAAAGTTCACTAAAGTTCATTATCTTTAAGAATGTGTTCTTGCATTATTTTGCCATTACCGCTGTATTACCTAATATTGTTGTTTTGAGACCATATGTATTGTTTATTGCAATAACATCTTGGACCATTTATCGCCCAGCAAAGTTTGCTTCCATCTGAGGCCTTAAAGTGATTTTTCTAGACTAATTTCTATCATTAATCTTTCTCTTTTCAATCTACCATTTTCAGATGGCAAAGTCAAGTTTTCAGTTTTATTTCCCCTCTTAACTTCCAGGCGATTGTAACGCTACATGACCACATCAGCCATTTGCTAGCTTTATCGGTCATTAGCAGCAACAGCAGCTAGCTTCATCAGCTATTAGCCACTGCTCTTAATGGACAATATGGGTAGCTGCTGACATGCTAGCTATATCGGCTAGCATGTTATTGCTGCTGTTGGTATTAGCAAGAATAGTGTGTTGCTACTAACCGCCACTGTAGCTTGGAAATCTAGTTAGCATACCAGTGCTAACTATTAGCATGTTACTGCTCTGAGTGTTAGCTTGATTTTTCAGCCTGTGTAAGTTTTATAAAGGTTTTTTTTTACCTTTATGTAAACAGCATTTTTTTTTTTACGATATTTAAGAACGAGTGATTTGATAAACGGTATATATTTATCAGATGTGATTAAATACTAGAAGAAGTTTCAGGAGGGTCAGCCTATAGAATCTCGACATGGATTGGACGAATTAGTCTTGTTTTGTCGACTGACCGTTACGCTGCTGCTGCTTGTTACGAGTTACTTCACATGTAGGTTTTCTAGCTGGTTTAACCTTTAAATCAAGCCGACTACATGGACGGTGTGTGTTTACAGTAAGCTCAAGGAGAGTCCGGTCATGCTCCTTTTCGAGAGTAATAAAATCTTCTCCTGTGTGAGCCGTTCTGCTGACTCACCATCAGTTCTAGGACGTCGCCCTGCTAATTTGGTTTTGCAGCGTTATTACATTATAAAATTGGTGAAAGCAAAGATGGGTTTGGTTCAATGTGTACAAGCTCTGGTTTAAGAAGCCTCAGCAGGATTTTTCCTTTCCTCAAAAAAATGCAGGATCAGGACGAGGAAGCTGTTTGACCTATTTTTTTTCCCCACCCAGACATCTGAGGGGGTTAAAGCAAAAGTATAAACTTTTTCTATTGATTCACGATATATCGGCATTAGCATATCGGTATCAATCCAATATTTATTTGCTTGTGTGACAACGATGGTAGTTCAGCATAGGATTGTGGCGTGTTTAACTGAAGCAGAGAAGATGAGGTAATTTTTTCACTTTGTCAACATTATAGCGGAATATATATTGGTAAATGTTGGCTATAGCAGCAATATGAATTTTTATTGCATTTCTAAATATTGTCTAAAAAAATAAAAAAGTTGTTAAATGAAGAATCTGCATAATGTGCCAAGTTTTTTTTTTTTTTTTACAATAATCTGACAAATAGATCAATTGATTGCGCGTTAGTTGCAGCCCTCGTTTACTTTATATTTGAATGAATGTAAGTGTAGTCTAGTTGCATTTTTAATTCCTGCTCTTTTACGTCAGAAAGCAGCTTTTATCTGCCGTCTCTCTGCTGTAGCACATGATCTATTTTCGGTGTCCTAAAAATAAAAAAAGTAAAAGCAGAACCACTTCCTTTTTAACAGCTTTTATTACATCATTTTACACTTATGCATAATCAGGGATGCAAATTTAACAACACAGAGAAAACAGCTGGAAGTGATAGAAATAGATTATAATTACATCCAAAGTGAGCAGAAAGCAGCGTGTAAGGTGAGCTAACCACGTTACCTGTCCCAACCCAGACCACCAGCAGCGGCAGCAGCAGGATGAGCTCGGACGGCGGTGGTCGGCCCGCCAAGGTGGGCTCCCTGGTGGAGGTGATCGGCAAGGGTCAGCGCGGCACGGTGGCCTACATCGGAAACACGCTGTTCGCCTCCGGGAAGTGGGTGGGCGTCATCCTGGACGAGCCCAAAGGCAAGAACGACGGCACGGTGCAGGGCAAGCGCTACTTCACCTGCCAGGAGAACTACGGCATTTTCGTCCGGCAGTCGCAGGTAATGCAGGAAAACCAAAGCCGCTCTTTGAAGCATTTGTGTGGAGTTTAAATTATTTGCTGCAGAAATTCATCTGCGGCCCGGAGCGGGGCGGTTCCCACCTACAGCTGCTGTCATGTTCGGATGGTTTAGTTTCAGGCTCTTACTGTGGGTGGGAACATTTCCTCTGCGGTAAGACGCTGCTCTCCATTGCTGCAGCTTTGTTTCCATTTGAGTTTATGGCATATTTTATCTCTAAAGTTAAAAGGCTTTAGAGATAAAAGGCCCAAATATGTACATACACCTCCACTGATAGGTGGAGTGCTTCAGTGCAGGTTTTGTTCTGCAATATAGCAAGTCACAGAAAAATCGCAGGCATTAATAAAGTCCTGTCATAACCCTCTCATTACATTCAGCCACTCTGCTTGTCAAAACTGCAAAATAATATTTCAGTAAGCTGTTTTTTGGATTTTCAGCCCACGTTTAAACACAGCTGGTATTTTGAATGGGTTTAAAGATAAAGTCACTCCAGGATGTGAATTTTAGTCTCTTTTCTTTCCGTTTTAAAACTTGTTTGTGTTTTTACAATCCTGGTCTTATTGGAATACCCAGCTGTGTCCAGGTTTGGACCAAAATACCCAAACTATTAGAGTAGGGCCGGGCGATAAGGCTGAAAAAGGTATCGCAATAAAAATCTTCCATGTCTGTGTGAATCGATAATTATTGATTAGTAATTTGTTTTAAATATCTGAAATGCAGCCACACTGGTGGCGTGACTGCTCCTCGATGCCGTTGCCTTTTATTTTTAAGCAGTTCTGAGGAAAGGTGGAGGAACTTGGAACCGCTGCTGCGCAAGTTACTCAACGAGTTGTTGCTAGGCAACCAAAGAGCGAGCGAGTTAGTTTGACGCCGTCAACCTTGCTCAGCTGGCCGTGAGAAGTTGAGCGGATGAAGCCTTTCCTCTGCCTACGTCTCCCAGAATGCTGCGCGGTTCTGGATAAGGGTTCATCGAAGCGCTCGACATTCTACATACATTGCGTATCTTCTGCCTTGTTTTGAAGCTAGTGCAGGTGAAACTTCAGTGCCTGAAATGTAAACAAATACAAAGCGGTTTAAACGTAACGCCACAGTCAGAAAACGCTGTGCGCCTCGTAGCTAGTCGGCAGAATTCCTCTCCAGGCCGCGCGACTGTTCAGGGCTCCTTCATCCCCTTGAACACAAGTTTATTGGTCTTTTTGTCTTTTTGCCATCACAAAAAGATCTGCTTGACTTGTCGTTGTCTCTGTACGACTCCACCGATTTCCAATGTGTTTTCAGAGCCCATCCTAAACACCTGCAGCAGTCAACAGTTTGAGCTAAATATTTCAGAGGCCTTTCATCAATTATAAAAAGTCTTCTGTTGTTTTGTATCAGTGAAACTTGAGGTCGATGAGGGTGTTGGATCTGTCTGAGCCTCGTTGTAAAGCAGGGTGGAAGTCTGTGACAGGACTGACTGCTTCCCGCTCTCTGTCCCTCTTTTTCAGATCCAGCTGGTCGATGACGGCGCCGACACCTCTCCCGAGACCCCCGAGCCGACCACCGGCAGGGTCCCCAAACGAGGTGAGCGCTCGCATGCGCGAAGCAAGTCGAACACAGTCGTAGGGCTCCCGGCGAAATCTGCTTTTAGTGTTTCCAGAGACTGGTTGGTAAGGTGGCCGACGGGCTCAAATGGCAAAAATACGTTTAAATTTGAAACTCCACAAACACAAATTCAAAAGAAAAAAAAAACAGCAAAAAAAATGATGCAAATTAAAAATGCTACAGAAAATTGAAGCCAACACCTCACGCCCAATTAGCAACAAAAAAAAAATACAATTCAAAAGAAAGATGCTGCAATTTTTCTGTTGCATTTGCTCCTTTTTTTTTTGCCTGTTTGTGCTTTCGGCTGCACGTTTACAACTGTAGGCCACCATAGACTAGGTACGAAGAAAACAGTTTAAAGGCACATGACACAGTATTTGTCCTTCGTATCTTCAAATGGTCAGAAAAATAAAATATGGCTTTCTAATAAATACTTTGTAAGATTCATTTTAATAAATAGAAGTATGATCACCAAAAACAGCTTTCTGCGATGTAAAAACAATGCCTCTAAAGTGTTTTGCTTAACAGAACCACTGCTAAAGCTTAAAAAAGGGAAAACGTCAGTATACGGGAAGTCCAATAGAAGTGCTTCATCTGGAGATGACAGTAGAGGCTAATGTGGTCACAATCCGTTCAAAAGACAACATATTGTATTGACTTTATAGTCTTTATGACAGGATATGTCTCTTAAACTTTACAACTTGTAAAGCAGAGTTGGATGATAATGATATTTGAGTAAGTTTCTTTATTTCTTTGTTTTGTCTCTGCAGAGATCCTGGAGACGTCCAAGTCTGCCAAACTGGTAGGTCAAATGTCGTCCACGCTGGTATAAGTTGTGATCGGTAGAAAAAACCCACTAAAAGTGCCCTTGTGTTTCTGTTTACTGTAAAAAGAAATGCATTTTCAGGATCTGATGACTGGCAATTTAACTTGTTAAATGAGGCTTCGCATTTATGCAGAAATAAACTCAAAAACTAAAAAAAAACAATAGCAGTTTAGCTTCTTTGGTCCAGAATCCAGAGTCTAATGTTTGGTCCAGCAGGGGGCGGTATTTCCTTTCAATTAAATCACATTTGATGCCGGAATGTAGATTAACGTGTGTTTAGTGTATGATTTATTCGCATGTAGCTTATGTGACATTTTCAGCTCAAAATGTTTTACTGCTTACCTTAGTCATTCGGAAATCTGATGAAAGTTCCCTGAAAAGAGTTGAAACCGTCTCATCTTGAAATAGCAGCTGAAGCTACAAAAACATTTGTGGCATTTACCACATTTAGTTTTCAGTTTTTACTCTGCCTTGCAAAAACCTTTATCCTGCATTTTGTCGCTTTAAAACCCTCAAACTGCAGCATCTTTTATCAGGATTTCAAATGATAGACCAGCACAAAGCAGCACATGACTGTGAAGGAGAAGAAAAGTTATGCAGAGTTTTCCAATTTTCAGTCCCTTTGCTGTTAAGTACCATTCAGTAGAACCAATTGCCTTCAGCAGTTACATCATAAGTGAATCTGTTTTGCTGTGTCTACATGTGAAAACGGAGCTAAAAGAGTTTTAAAGTAAAGCTATAAAAAGTTCCTTTTGTCACAAGAAATGCAGTGGACACGGTAAACATTGTGTACGGAAGTCCATTTCTGCCATGAAAGACAAACAGCAGTCCCACAGGATGTCGTAATTACAGGTTTTAAATTCATACTTATGAGTTTTAAAGTCATAACTCATGACTTGAATTGAACTTTTTGGAGTTTCTGAATCATAATTACGAGGTTTAAATTCATAATTTGTTTTAGTCATAATTTTTAGTTTTAAAGTAGTAATTCTGAGTTGTAATGTCATAATTGCAAGTTTTAAAGTAATAATTTTGATG
Source organism: Phalloptychus januarius (assembly GCA_902982915.1). Taxonomy (NCBI): domain Eukaryota; kingdom Metazoa; phylum Chordata; class Actinopteri; order Cyprinodontiformes; family Poeciliidae; genus Phalloptychus; species Phalloptychus januarius. The sequence goes on from CADWAE010000093.1 coordinate 4,410,976, forward strand.
AAAGTCTAGCTCCATTGGCAGATTATTTAGCTGAAAACAAGACACTTTCCCCATGTTCTAAGTAAAACAATCTGCCAATGAAACAAGTTAATTTAAAAAAAATAATATTATCAACTCAAAGCTCCTACATCTTGCTGAAAAGTAACTTCTAAGTTAGTTTTGTCTTATTTCAAGTGAAGTAAGATATTTGCACTAGAAACTACACCAAAATTACTTGGTAATATTTTATTTTTGCAGTGTTGTTCCACTTTGCTTTCATCCTCTACTCTGTGTTGGTCTATCAAATAAAATCCAAATAAAACACATCAAAATTTGCGATTATGATGAAACGTGATAAAGTTTAAAAAATTATACTTTTGTCGGACGCTACATGTGCAACTCAAGAGAAAATAAACCAACTAAAATCACCAGGGTTCCCGTCAACCTCTGCATGCCGTTGTCTTTCTCTTGACCTTTAACCTTCATCCCCCCCTTCAACTCCTACTCCCCCCTCTCCCTCCTTGGACCACGCAGCGAGGATTGAAGCCCAAAAAGGTGCAGCATGTTTCCCTAAACTCGGTACTGTTGCCGTGTTTCTGGTGATGATAATGGCCGCTGTCGCCGTGGTAGCCGTGGCTCTGAATGGCCTTGCCGCCGCATCATTCCCATGATTCCTTGCAGCTCACCGCTCCGCCGCCCCTGCTGTTCGTAGCGAGGCGCTCTGCGTTTGTATATCTGTCTTAACCTGAACCGTTCACTCCACCTCACCGGCTCACTCTGCGTGCATTCAGCTCCGTCCACCATGTTTGCTCCGCCTCTGCGCTTTGTACCTGTCTGCTTCTTGTGCATATTTATGTGTGATGAAAGACAAATAAAGAATACTTTACTTTGGATGGACACTTTTAATATTTTCAGACCTTGTGGTACAGATTTGATTTTAAATTAGTACAGTTTTCTTTGCGTATTTTCATACATAGTGAATAAAAAACTGCTAAATTCAGTTTTTTGCGTGTGATCTGTAAACTAGAAGACATTACTAGACTAGAGAATCCTTTTTTAAAACTTAAGATGATAATTCATGTTATTATTATCAAGTTAAGTTCAAAATACAGTATTCATATTCTTTATCCTTCCTCACATTTTGTCACATTACAACCACAAGCATTCATTTTCAATTCTTGGCTCAAATTTCTGATTAAATTTACATCTGGACTTTGACTAGGCCATTCTTATGGACCTCGTGACGAGAGCCTTTTTCGGGTTTCTTTAGCTTTGTATTGTGCCTGCTAAAAAAAAAAAGCACCCCCACAGCATGATGCTACTGTCACCATGTTTCACAGCTGGGATATCGTGTTCAGGATTTCATAGAGAGCTGGAAACAAAAATTCTTTGGAGGGAAATCAGTTTGACTTGATTGGATCTTTATGATGTGGAATGTTTATGATTTAATTACATGAACAAAATGTCATTTAAAAAATAAGGCCAAAGCTTTTTTTTTCTATCAGTTGTTAAAGGATAGAAAAAAATCAACTTTTTTGAGCTTTACAACATGTTATGGTGTTATTCCCTCATGAAAACTTACCTGGAGTGTTACTTTGATTCCTTCACGTATGTTTGAGAAATCCTTTCATCTCCATGGAAACCATTCAGCTATGCAAAACGCCTGGTTGAAGCTAGCTCCACCTCGAGGACGAAGCTCCTCCTCAGGAGCATCTGCATCACAGAGCAGCCCTCTCCCTCGAGTTCCCCATCCTGCTAATTGGTCCTGGCTAGTCTGAAGGAGCAAACACTTGGTGGAGCTGCACATCTTCTGAGCTCATGATACCAGTGCAACGCTGGTAAAAACGTAGTTGAAGGGTTAATAAATGGCCGTGTTGTGATAACTTCCTGAAGACGAGGTTTCAGGAAGTTAAATTAATTCAAGGCGTTACATTATGAAATATAATTTAAGCCACATTTCATACAACATGTTTATAACTGATGTTAACATGATTGCATGATAATAACAAAGTGTTATTAGATGCCTAAAAAACACATAATGCTGCCCCTTTAAAAAAAACAACTTATCTGACTGTGTAGTGCGATTTTTATTTCATTATTTTGTTTTATTCATTCGGGTCACACATTTTTTTTAAATGAGGATTTCTGCACCGTCAGGAGCCGGAGCTAGTTTCAGTATCCTCTCTGAGTTCTTACGCATCAGTGGTATTATTTTTCTATTTGTAGAAAAAGAAGCAAACTTAAAATTAGTGGTAGCAAATTTCCTGAACCAGAAACCATTCAGTTCTGCATCATTGTTCGGTCTTTCAGGAAGAGGATAGTTCAGTGGACGTTGGTGCTGCTAGAGGCTAATTAGAGACATTTGCTGCATATGTGAACAAATTGTCCTGCAGCAGGTAGAATGTCACTGATCAGCATTTCTTTTGTACCTCCATCAGGATGTGCATATCTTCAATACAATGACGGATTCAGAAATAACAGGCTGGAAATATTTACTTTAATATACTTTGCAGTTTTTCAAATCTGATTGCGTCCTTTATTTTTAGTTTCTTTTTTTGCTGGACTTACCGTGAGATCCATTGTGGCTCGTTAACCATCGTCCTCTGACTCCTACGCGCGGACTCCCCTCCGTCGTAGCGAACAGAAAATGTCAGAGTGTGACCGAGGTGAAATGAGACACCCTCCCGCCTGCAGAGACCCGCGGAGCATAGATTTCCTGTCGGCCTGCTGCATTCGATCATTTCCAGCATCCAGCAGGCTGAACTTTACCATCGCCCAACGACGAACCTTCACTATTCAATCTGAGCAAAGCTGACATTTCAGAAACATACAAGGCAGTGCTGGACGTGTGCATCCTTTTTACAGAAGGAGACCTGTATCTTGTGGACAAATGCACTCCATACCAGCTGAGGGTGTTTGGTAAAGTGTCGTTACCATTACCATGGTGGTAATTTCATCCCCTTTCTGTCTTGCACCAAGTGACCTTGGGGCAATATAGCTTTTGTTTCCTGGGAAGGCAGGAACCTGATACATCTGCATCTGAGCTCATCGTTCCTTTCTGCCCTCCAGCCTCTCACTCCCTCACTCTGAGCGCATCTCTTGAATCGCAGAGTGGAGAGAAAGCAAATGGCTTACAGAGAAAGACGTTAAATATTTAAGCCGAACAGATTTCCCTTCACTACTCTGTTATGATACACATAAACAGAGTTGTTTTTCTTTTTTTCTGTGACAGTGCTTTAGTTTCAAAGCTTGCCGCTAATCAGGGTATCGGCCCCAAATTAATCCTCTTACTGCTCTCTAACTTCCTGCTGAGATGTTGGCAGAGTGGAGCCGAGGGAGATATCATGGGAGTTACTCCACTAGCTTTTGGCTGTTAAGGATTGAAATGACCAGTTAGATCGTTGACACTACACTGCGACCTCGTTTTGCCACAATCGTAGCACGTTCTGGGGTGAAAGTAGGGCTCATAGGTACGGGTGACCTGCCCTTTGCACATTTCACCACACTTACAACCACATAACTCAGTATACTTTAGTGGGAGTTTATGGAATAGAGCAACACAAATTAAATACTATCAGAAACTCAGAGGCTGCTTAACCTTAACAGAGATAGAAAAGCTGGTCATATACTATGTACAGATGCATGGTGCTAAATAAAGGGTAGAAAACTGAGTGAGAAAGACTGTGGCACAGGTTTACCTGAACCAAAATCTACTGACAAAGCTACAATGGAACGGCTTAGATCAAATTAGCACAATGTCAGAAAAATATACAAATCCAGTACTATATAATACTGCCACAAAAATTCACATAAATTGTGGCCTTTAAGGACAGTTTTGCCCCATTTCAACTGAGTGGTACAGCATAGAGCATGACAACATCGGAGTGTCAACTCCCACAAAGGGAGGAACTCACCACTAACGAAGATGCACCAAACTTGGCTAGAACCAAACCGCACATTAACCGGCTAGCGTGAGACTCAACAATGGAGAAGGTGCTTACTTTATAATCTGGGGTATTCTTGAAAGGGTTTCCACGATCAGTACTGGAAAGGTGGAGTAAAACGCCTAATAACATACTAGTGCAACAACAAACGTGATATATTAATGTATGTCATGCTTGTCCCAAGGAAGGAATTTTTTCTATGTCACAATCCAAGGATTGTGTTGTGACACCAGTAGTTCCACCCTAACTGCACCGTACCGATGTCCTGTGGAGCTACAGCCAAAGGAGGGCCAGGAACGCTGTGGAGCGGGTCGGTTGCATGAGCCGCTTTTACAGTGGAAGCAGTCAAAATGACGTTCCTAACCATATTGACCCATGCTGTATCGCTCAATGAAAACAAGGCTTTACAGTCCATCCTATTGGCAAAATACGAATATGAAGAGCTATCACTGCATGACACTTGACATATAATATCCTTCCAAATCTTGACCTTTGTAGTTGCAGTTCGGCACACACTGATGCTGTGATGAACACTGCGACTGGACATCTTGTCCAAGTCTAGATCAAAGCATATTCATGTGATAGAATGGCCCAAAGTCCAGACGTAAATCTGATCCTGCATACAGCTACACACCGCTCTGTCCGTAACTTCAATTAGAATAATGCTCATAATGTTTTAGGTAAATGATTTTTAAAAATCAACAATGACGACCTTGTGTGGAGACCAGTAGGGTGCTAACTGCCTGTAACAAGCTAAATGTCACAGAATCATCGGAAGATAAAAGTAAGGAAGATTGTTGTTTTTTTTTTTTGTTAGAGAAAAATCCTGTCTGGATTTAGAGGCAGACAGAAGTGAAAAGATTGTGCTCATGTTCAAGGTTGCAGCACCCAGCTAGTGCAGAAAGCAAACGCCTTTAGCTGAATAGACCTTTTTTATTTTTCCACCTGACAAGACTCTCTGTTACCAGCAACAGGTTGATTTGTTGCCCTTTTTTTAAAAATATGATCTTCAAATATATAATCTGAGGAGGATTCAGAAATGTCTTGTGAATAATAATCAGGAGTGACTCCATGAAGCACATCAGGTGTAACCCCCCCCCCCGTGGTTTTTGTGAACCTTATTTTAATAATCCCATTGGAGGGCCTACCAGTGTTGCTAAGAGACGAACAGTTTGCATCAGCATTGCTGCTCATTTTTATCCCCCACCTCAACACTTCCATTCACGGCGCCGCCCTCCTCTGTCTCTCACCCTCCGTCTGTCCCCAGTTGCTGCCTCACCCATCCCTCCCTCCCTCCCTGTCTGTCTGTCTCTGGTCGGGGTGGTGATGAGTGGGTGAGCAGCGAGGAGGCAGGGAGGGCACACAGTGATGTAATGCAGGCGCGCGGCATCGGTCCGGGCTGACAAATCACAATCCAGAGGGGCGGGGGGGCGGTGAGGAACAGGGAGGGAGAGGAGACAGGGCAGGTTAAGGGAGGCAGAAGCATCTCTTGTGTAGCCGGGGCGACAGCGGCGGTGAGAGCACGGATCAAGGCATCGACCGAGGGGTCCGGCTAACGGATTATGAGAGAACCTGAGAAAGAGGACATAAAGGAGGACGACAGCGGGGAGGAAGGGACGGACCGAGGCGGGGAGGGGAGGGAAGCCTGAGAATAAAATCATCACGGCCATTTGCTCCACTGCAGCTTCCCAGCCTGAGCCGCTGCCTGTCCTGATTGTTCGGCCAACCAGCCTGTCTGTCCTGAACTCTTTTTCTCCGTAGATCTTTACCTGTTTTATCTCCTTCCTCTGTGTGTGTTTCTTGTGCGTGTGTGTGCGCGTGTGTGTGTGTTTTCTCCTCCAACAAATATGATGAGACAGACTCCTGCAACCCGGAAGGTACAGAACTTCCTATAATCCTCTATTTTTTTTTCTGTAGGGATGTCGCTGTTGCCGTCGTTGTTGCCGTCATGCTATTATTTTATGAAGACCATGCTTTGAAGTTTTCTCCCTTTTTTCAGTGACATTGGAGAGATTGCTTAGTACGTGGCAGAGTTATTTTGTGTTCAAGCATGTGTCTACATCTTTAAAATGATTGTGTTACATTTAGCCTGCAGTGAAGAACTTTTCATTAGATTTTTTTCCATCTTATTCAGCAGCTCCGCTTTTTGCACGCGACGTGTTTCTAAATTATGTTTCTGTGCTTGTCCTGATATTGTAGTGGTGGCTTTTTAGATCAGTGGCTCTCACTGGGTATTGGCTGCAGCTGTTTACATTACTCAGGCTCAGTTCATCTGAACGAACCCACTCTAATCCAATAAGGAGGGATAAAGAGCCGAAGCGATAATGATGCTTAACGCTGTAAAGAGAGTTGGGTGTGGGTGTGTGTAGAAGGCAAAAAAAAAAAAAAGCTGGAAAGTAAAAAGTAGAAGATAAAAGCGGAGGAACTTCATAATGTCTGCATGTGCTTATGTTAAATTAAAGGAGGAGAAATGTATCAAGGCTTCCCCAAGAAAACTTGCTGAGCTTGGTGGTTGGGCACCCGTTGTGTTTTTGAGTTAAAAAAATGTTTAAAGGTGAAAATATCACTTCATAATTATGCGTTACCAAAGGATTGGAAGACTAAAACCTGAACTATAAAACCTTAAAACATGCAAATATTTTAAAAAGACTTAAATAAATACGTAATGTTCAGCCTGGTGGCCCGCCAGGCTACTAACACTGGGGGAAACCCGGTGTACATAAGAAAAATGTGGATTGCAATGATCATTTTAGATTTACAGTATAATAAAAGTATTTGCACCCTTTTTTCAGCTTTCGTTGCATTTGAATGTTTTGCACATTGCAAAAGACGTACGATCAATATCAATAGATAATACGCAATAGACAATGCGGTTGTGAATGCTGAGCCACAACCGCACAGCATTCTGGGAGATGTAGGCAGAGGAAAGGCTTTAGCTGCTCAACCTCTCACAGCTTGCTAAGCGAAGTTGGTGGCATCATCTAACTCACTCGCTCTTTGGTTACCTAGCAACAATCTGTTGAGTAAGTTGTGCAGTAGCAGTTCCAGCTTTTGCCACCGCGTTTCAAAACCACTTGAAAATAAATTTAAGAAAAGCAACGGCACGGTGTGAAAACTGCGGATAAAGCTAGTGACAAACTAGTTCTGTCACTAGTTTGGCAGCATGTCAGGTATTAAAACAAAAAAACCGAATCAATTATTATCGATATCGACGATTATTGATATGAAACGCTTATATCGTAATAAGTTTTCCAGCCATATTGTCCAGACCTACTATCAATGCACTATGTAATATATATGGGTCTCCTGTTGCTAAGTCATGAGTTAACAGTGATTTCCCAAAATCAAGAAAAAAGTTACTTATTACCAGTCTGACAACATGAATCAGGCTAAGAGATCTCAAGAAGTAACATATCAGATATATGTTGAAAACAGAGACTTGACTGGTAAGGTTACAAAAAGCCTTGTAATGGGTTTGGGAGAGAAAGATGTCGGCCTATCAAATTACTCCAAAAAACACATCAATGACTCTTCTGGAGGTCAGAAAGCGCTCGTGAATCCCCCGTGAGAAACCAGCTGGTCAAAGATATATAGGAGCGTTTCAAGACTTAGGAACGCAATTTTTGGTTAAAAAATGATTTGGACTGATGAGCAAACATCTCTGGAAGGTGAATAATTTGTTAGACCAGGCGATAGACGTAGTGGTCGCTAACTTGCTGTAGCTGATGGGAGCAGAATTTCCTGATCCATCAGCTCAACATCTTGGGCTCAAACGTACTCCGAAGTGGCCAAAGTACAGCAATTAAGCAAAGAAGAGCAGGCTAAAATTCCCCTGCAGCATTTTAGGACCCATTGCTGGTAAAAATCTCTATTGTTTGCTCAACGTTCCGGGTTTCAGGAAGCGTTTTTGGTTGAAAAGTGACTCTTCAGATTTCTCTGCGTCCTCCTTCAGCTCGTCTCGTGTGGCGTCTCAATCTCGACAAGTGATGTATCGGGATAACAAGCTATTATCTTAGCACATCTGCATTGTGTACGCAGCACAATAGATCCAGGCTCAGATGAGATGGATGGAGACACAAAGTGGGCATTGATGTCAAAGTGGCAGCACCAGTCACAGTGTGTTGTTGGTCATGTGGGTCGAAGACATGAGATACAACAGCCCAGCTGAGAGCGGTTATTAAAAAAAATAGTCAATAAGATGGATGAGAGGAGATTTTACTATCAGAAAAGTAGAAAAGATTCCACTACAGATGTCATGTCACGATCATCCACCCTTTTTTCCTTTTTTTTTTCTCTCTGATTTCCAAATTACAATGAATTTTGCCTTAAGTCTCTAACCCTGGCTGTTTGTTTCCTCTCTTCTTCCCTTCCCTTCTTCTCCTGCCCTTTGACCTTCCGCTGCTTCCTTTATTTTCTCCTCCCTGTGCTTCTCAGACCACGGCCAGAAGGCCCAAGGTGAGCTCAAGTCTTCAACGCCATCAGGCCGCTAGATCCTCTCAGACACCATTATTTATGTGACTGATTGTTGGTTTTACTTCATGCAGCACTTTGTACTTTACAGACGTTACTTCTAACCCATTTTACAGATTCGAATAAAAGTAATTTATTGACATTTTTATAAATTACATTATCATACCATACAGAAAGAAGACAGCAATTAAACATTTTAATGTAGTTGTTTTTCAGTTGCAGAATTACATTCAAGGCTTTTGTTTTGTGTTCAATTTAGTAGGTATACATAGAGCCTCTTTGGGAAGAGCCTTTAGCAATTGCTATGGTTAGCACAGTTAGATTAGCTAGCTAACATCCATCCCTAGAAAACGGACAGATTTGTTTCCAGCATTTTTCTTTTGAATTATCACGGCAACTGCCACAAAACAAAGTTAAAATGATTACAGCATTCACCTTTTAAACAGATTAGCATGGTATATTAGCAGTTAGCATGGCTAGTGAAGATAGCTTTACTAAAACTGTAGTCTCTGTATGTGTTCCCTGGATATGTAGAAAATAGTTTCTCATATTTTTGCCTTGAATTGTTTGGTTAGCTGCTGTAAGACAGTCAAAATTAATACAACGTTCACATTTTAAACTGAATTAAACTGTCATTTCTTAGCAGTTAGCATGGTTAGCACAGCTAAAGCAGCAGTTTCTGTTTGTTATTTGAAAATAAATTTGTTTGTAGCATTTCTGCCTTGGATTATCAGCGCGGTTGCTGCGAAACAGTCAAAATTTGTATAGCGTTCACATTTTAAACTGAAATTAGCACTGCATATTAGCAGTTAGCACATTAGCACAGTTAGCATTACTAAAACAGCAGTCTCTGTCTGTATCTGAGTTCTGAGTTTTCTAAGAGGTTTCCAACAGATAGAAATATAAGATTGAAAGCTCAAAAAGAAAAAAGCCAGAGCATTTTTACTGCGGACCTTTCAGCCTTCCCGTTATCTGGTGATAATCTCGCTCTCTCTTTTTTTCTTGTGCACTTTTACAATTGCCGTATAATTGCTTCGTACATTTCTCTGCTTCTTCTGACTTCATTTTTAACACCTTACTTGTACTGAGTCAGCATCCGCACCAAAGAGTGTGTGTGGCGTTCACTGAACGGAAGAAGGTTGGAATTTTGAGTTTCTGACCAGCCAGTCACTAGTCAGGGCCAGTCAAGCTAAAACAATACCAGCTGACTCCGATCCACATGCTCATCTTTAGTTTAATAAACTAAAGATTATTAGTTTGCTCATCTTTAGTTTAATAAACTAAAGATGAGCATGTGGATGCTAACAACTTTTTATAAAGATGAATCAGTATTTGGTAATGTGTTTATGATTCAGTTGTTTCCTGGTTCTGATCATATTTTGTGTCGTTAACCAACAAAATGAATCTACACGCAACAGTGCTCTCCACAAACAGACATTTTTTTCTACCCAGAATCAAAGAAATCACATTATAATATGTTTCTCTTGTACTAAAAAAAATGCATAAATACTGACCAGGCCTCTTAAAGCCAACGTAAATGATTAAAACCAGGATGGTAAAAGCAGTCCAGCCTCTAGAGACCCACAACACTAGAATCCTCTGTAGCAGCTTCATCTAGATGTGTTGATGTTTTTTTTTCAAAGTCATTTCTGTTTTATTTATTCACGTGTGTCGTTTATATTTTGACCTCTGTTCCTCCCAGCAACCCAGCCGACCTGCGGGCGGCGGAGGGAAGGGGGCCGCGTCTGGCTCGGCGTCGGCGTCGGCCGGCGAGATGAGCAGCAGCGAGCCCAGCACGCCGGCACAGACCCCGTTGGTTGCGCCGGTCATCCCGACCCTCCACTCTCCTGGAAACCCGCCGGCCCCTGGCCCCAGCAAGGTCTGGAACGACGCCACTAAAACGGTGTCCTGAAATGTTGCTCACAAAGTAGCAAAACATGCAGAGATTCAACAGTCGCTGTTAAAAGGCTCCCCGCTGAGAGAGGGAGAGAGAGGACAAATGACGACCAGCACATGTGGCGTCTTCTTGCCTTTGGCTCTTTAACTTCCACGATTTTTTTTTAACTCAGTCGTCAGTTTGTGTTGCAATCCTACAAACACTTTATGATGAAGTTACTGAATACATTCTCAATGCTACCAAAATGTTTTTAGGGATTCAGGCATGAAGGAATGAGAAGATGGAAAAAGTAGAGAGACCTGTTCTCTACATAAAAACACCAGGTTTCATTTAATTAATTGCACATTAATGTTTCACTTAAGTTGTTTTTTTTTCTTCTTGGAAATAACAAAGAATATTCATAAGAGCTATTTTGCATCACGCGTAAATGTTTTATGTTGCTAAACTAAATAGTATCCCAAAAAAAGTTGCTTGAGCAAACACAGCGCAACTTCAAGAAATGATTTTTCCACTTTGCCTCTTCAGTAAGAGCTGAAGGGGAAAAGACAAGAGAAAAAAGAAAATCACACAAAGAAGAAAACAAGAGAGGAGGAAATGCAAACAGAAAACATCAGAGGAGAAGTTAAAATAATTTATGATAAAAAAACAAAAGTAAAGAAATACGGAGCCCCTAAGGGGACATGGAGAAAAAAAAAAAAAGGAACGAAATCCCGACTTACTTTCTCGAGATCCCGAGAAACTAAGTTGAGATCTCGAGATCCCGACTTTTTATCTCGAGATCCCGCGAAAAAAAAAAAAAAAAGTCGGGATCTCGAGATAATAAGTCGGGATTTCTTTCCTTTTTTTTTTTTCTCCATGTCCCCTTAGGGGCTCCGTAAAGAAATGATGAATACAGAAAAAGAAAAAATGTAGACAAAATGAATAATGGAATAAAATGTAACCAAAAAAAAATAAATTAATTAATTAAAAAAAAAAAAAAAAAAAAAACAATAAGATTGTAAATAATAATAAAAAAACACCAATTTATGTCACACTGTGTAATGAAATAAGTTGGAAATTGTTTTGAGCCAATATTTGGCATCTTCTTCTCTATCCAGCCATTTATTCATTTCTGCATTTATTGTCAACTTTGGCAGGATCAACTGTAATCGAAATAATAAGGGTTGACAAAAACAAAAAACTCAGCTGGGATGTAAGAGGCTCATTGGCATTCATCGAAAATGACTGATGGCGCCGTTTTAAAAAAAAAAATCTGAAATAAATGTAGTTTAATAATAATAAACCATTTAGTGGTAACAACAAAAAAGCACGGGGACAAATACTTGGTGTTTCGGTGCTGCGTCTTAGTAATCACCGATTAACTTCTAACAGTTGAACTGAACCAAACAATTAATGTCCTGCATAGTTAAGAAAAAAAAACCTCCATTAAGATCATGAAACAACCCCACCGTACGGTGCAGGTAACCCATGTTATTTGTGTCTCACCCCCTCAGGAGGAAGTCGTCATGGAAACAGAGGTGCAGATATCTGGGTTGATGTGCTGTTTCTGCACTTGACACAGGACTGTTGTTTTTCTGTCACTAACATTTTAACAAGCTGTCAAAGGTGTGACGGCTTTTATAGGGAGTGTGCGTCTCCGCATCCTGTGTGCCGATACGAATCCTCCAAGCACATATTAAACGATTAATAAGGCATGCGTGCACGCCCGTGTCTCCAGAGATATATTTTTATCTCATAAAAGAGGTTTGCTCAAAGAAAGTGGCCGGTGTTTCTAACCCATCTCCACGTCCGTGCTTGCAGGAGGAAGAGGCTCTGCGCGCTCAGGTGAAGGACCTGGACGAGAAGCTGGAGACGCTGAAAATGAAGCGGACGGAGGACAAAGCCAAGCTGAAGGAGCTGGAGAAGCACAAGATCCAGCTGGAGCAGCTGCAGGAGTGGAAGACCAAGATGCAGGAGCAGCAGGGGGAGCTGCAGAAACAACTCAAAGAGGCGAAAAGGGTAAAGAGGCGGTGGCAGCTGCTCCTGGATGGCGACTGCAGGGTTGATCGTGGCGCAGTGCCACGATAAAATACAGCTCTGGGAAAAAACGAAGAGGGAGAGGTTATCCCACCAAATATTGATTCCCGAACTCTTCCTGGGATGAAAAACATTTAGTGTTGTTGTTTCTAAATGAATATGAACTTTGCATCGTTTGCCGTCTGAAAGCGCAGCATCTTTTTCGTGATTTTGTCTATTTTTAATTTTCTGCTAATAAATGCAAAGTGTTTGCTTAGCATTTCAGAGACATGTCGACAGCAGTTCACAGCATAAAAGAACAATGTTCATTGTACTCAAACATACACCTATAAAAAAGTTAAATCAAAGGAAAGAATGATTTTTAAATTGATCTCTTAATTTTTTTCCAGAGCTGTTTATTGTCACTTTCCTAAAATAATGGCCAGTAATTTTGTATTTTTTTTGCCATAAGGGATTTTTGTCCCAGGACTGAATATCTAAGCCGATAAAACAGTCTAAACACATGGTTCAATGTATCCATGTATATATTGCATTATTTCCATTTGTAGGAGGCCAAGGAAGCCATGGAGGCAAAGGAGCGCTACATGGAGGAGATGTCGGACACGGCCGACGCCATCGAGATGGCGACTCTGGACAAGGAGATGGCTGAGGAGCGAGCAGAGTCCCTACAGCTGGAGGTCGACTCCCTGAAGGAGCGAGTGGAGGAGCTCACCATGGACCTGGAGATCCTAAAGCACGAGATCGAGGAAAAAGGTAGGGATCCCGTCGTCAAGACGTTTCTTTATCTCGTGTTCAAGCTCAATGCAGACCCAAACTCATGAAGTCATACTTCTCTTTAAAGCGACTAGGGTTTGATTAAATAAGAGTCAAGCCAACGCAGGTGGTGAGAAAAGGACGGTGAAGAATCACCGAACATTTATAAAAACACTCCAAAGTAGAGCAAACTTTCTTAGACATGCTTTTAAACAGCACAGACTTCAGTGACTATTAATGAGTTTTCATGTGATAAGCCAACTTAAATTACAGTACAGTTAATAAGTGACAGGAAGACGACGCATGATCTTTAAAATTCTTGATAATCTGAAATCTGAAAAGTGTGGTGTGCATATGTATTCAGTGGCCCTGAGTCAGGCTGCAATAACAGCTTGAAGCCTCTAGAGGTCTCTCTACTTTGCTGCTCTTAAAAAATGATCACATCTGAAGAGTCTCGATCTTTTATTGGCAAGACTAGATTTTCTTTAGGGGTCACGGAGTAAAGTATGGCTGAATACAAATACATGGCACAATTAATCCTTTTCATTTCACTTTTCAATAATGTGCTACTGTTTTTGTGGTGCATTACATAAAAGCCCATTGAAATGCATTGAGCTTTGTAGTTTAATGTGACAGAATGGGGATTTCAAGACGCCATAGAGCCACAGTCATTGCTAGCTTTGTGTTTTTCGATGTCTGCCTCAGGTTCGGACGGTGCCGCCTCCAGTTATCACGTGAAGCAGCTGGAAGAGCAGAACAGCAGGTTAAAGGAAGCTCTGGTCAGGTGAGTGTCTCTCCACCGGAAAACCAACCGGGTTGTAATTATTCACAGAAAGAGTTTCTTCCCATTTTACTCGACAAAATCCTCTTGCGTTCCCGCTCCGCGTCAGGATGCGTGACCTGTCGGCGTCTGAGAAGCAAGAACATGTGAAGCTGCAGAGGCAGATGGAGAAGAAAAACACGGAGCTCGACTCTCAGAGAGGCCAGAAGGAAAAGCTGCAAGAGGAGATGACGGCGGCGGAAAAGACGATAGATGAGCTGAAAGAGCAGGTTTGAAAAACCCATTGGGTGCCAAAGTTGGGCGCTGTGCGATTGGTCCAGTCAGTGAGAGCAAATACGTGTTGTCCTGCAGGTGGACGCAGCTTTGGGGGCGGAGGAGATGGTGGAGACTCTGACGGAGAGAAACCTGGATCTGGAGGAGAAAGTCCGGGAGCTGAGAGAGACGGTCACAGACCTGGTGAGGAAACGGCGGCAGCTTAAACGTTTTGCTGATCACACCGGCTTTCATGTTACATTTATGGCATGGAGTTCAAAGAAAATTAAAGAGCTGCTGTTTCCTGACGTATTTAATCTTTAGTAGGAAATGAGTCAGCAGAAATACTCATCGATATGCAGAAAGTGTCCCTCAGTTTAAGCAGCACTCCGGTTGTCCCAGCAGTTATCGCCCAGTCAGAATCAGTGGAGATGTGAAAGAAACACTCCGGTCCTGCCAACTCTGATCATCGTTGTTTGTTTTTTTTAATGATTGATATTTCATTATTGATCACAATGTGATATGAAAAAATGTTTTCTTCTTCTCTAAAGAAAAAACTTTATGATGCTTTTTTTTTAAGAAAACAAAACGGTACTGAATGAATCCAAAGTGATGTTAAGCGACATTACCATATTTGGGCTGTTGCTCATAAGCTGCACAATGAAGGTTTTTTTATGTTTGAAGTTAGAGAAACATAAAAGTTAGACAAAATCATTGTATTTTATTAATATTAAATATCTTAGGATATCTAATCAAGCATGCCCATTTATGTGAGCAGCTAGATTTTTTCTTGTAGAAATGCACCGATTAGACTTTGTGACCAATATTTTTTTGTTTTTATCTCTATGCTTCCTCAGACTTCATATTTGAAAATAGCTAACTAAGTCAGATCTCTATAGCACCGACTTCCCGACTTCCACAACAAGAGTGAGTTTTGCTATACTGGTAATGGTCTTTGTGCCGCAGGAAGCTATAAATGAGATGAACGATGAGCTGCAGGAGAACGCCAGAGAAACGGAGCTGGAGCTCAGGGAGATGTTGGACCTGGGAGCGGCAAGAGTCCGTGAGGCTGAGAAACGAGTTGAGGCGGCACAGGAGACCGTGGCGGATTACCAGCAGACCATCAAGAAGTACCGAGAGCTGACCGCTCACCTGCAGGTGCGCATACACATCGGATCGTTGCTTTATTGGTATTTTCTTTTGTCATACGCTTCCTATATATATATATATCTGGGATTTGTTGCAGGAGGTGAACAGAGAGCTGACCAGCCAGCAGGAAGCCTCAGCAGAGCTGCAGCAGCAGCCGCCAGCAGAGATGTTTGACTTCAAGATTAAGTTTGCAGAGACAAAAGCTTACGCCAAGGTCAGTTCGTTTGGTACGAGCAAGAGGCGGCTGCCGATGACTCCACTTTGTGCTTCTTTACGTAAAGCGTGGGTGTTCTTTCAGGCCATCGAGATGGAGCTGAGGAAGATGGAGGTGGCTCAGGCCAACAGACACGTGTCTCTGCTGACCTCCTTTATGCCTGAATCCTTCCTTCGTCATGGGGGAGACCATGACTGCATCCTGGTCCTGCTGCTCATCCCCAGACTCATTCACAAGGTAGACTGCTCATTGTCTGAGTGGAGCTGAGGCACTTTAGGTAGAGACACATCAAGAACACACATGTTCTTGTGTGTGAACCTCATCACACATGTTGGAGTGCAAAAGTTCTCCGAAGGTTTTAAAGGTGTATGACACATCTGTTGTGTTTCGTTTCAACAGTGACAATGTATGAACTTCCAGCCTGTGGCATAGAGAACTGCGGTAGGGTCCAAGGCATATTCATGAGGTGTAGCACATGGACAGTGGTATATAAATGTAGTCTATACACCACTAGACTAGATTACATCTGTACACCACTGTCTATATGCTATGCACAGGTGTAGCCTATGCACAAAAGATTAAGCTTGGTATTCAAAAAACAGGACATATTTGAGACCAGTTTCTTGGTCTCAAATATGTCTACAACCTAATCTTTCCCACATTATGGTTGCACTGCTCCAAGTTGCCTAATTTATTGCAATGTTTTTGGCTCCGAGGCGGCTACAGTATATGCATGGCTTCCCACCACTTCACTGCCTGCGACCAGTTTGTCTCAAAGCAGATGAGACAAATGCCATTTTCTGGCTCCCTGAACATAGGAAGTGGTCTGTGTTGAACTTGCCAGGTAGCAGGGCTCCCAGATGGGGAGTGCACCCACACCTCCAAATTGCACATAAAGGGGGAGTTGAAATGCAAAATATATGTGCCACATTGTCTCAACAGAATTTAAACAAGTCCTGTCCAGCAAAGTCTTGGACATCCAGGAGAGGGATCTCGAAGGCAATTTTAATCTAGTGTGTGGAAAAGAGGAGCTGGAACTCTCTGTTTCTGCGTCTTCAGGCGGAGCTGATCAGCAAACAAGCGCAGGAGAAGTTTGACCTGAATGAAAACTGTGTGGAGCGAGTCGGCCTAAAGGGCGGCGTCGGTGAGCAGCTCAGCTTCGCAGGCGGCCTCGTCTACTCCCTTAGTCTGCTGCAAGCTACTCTCCACAAATACGAGCAGTAAGTTTCACTGCTCACAGTCGGTCCCACCGTCAAACACAGTAAACTCCTTAACATTTTTGTTCCCATTATGCTTTTTATGTAACCCTTTGAAATACTATACATCTACTGCAACAACCTTCTCCGTGGGTCTGTTTGCCAGAGCTTTGTCTCAGTGCAGCGTAGAGATCTACAAGAAGGTGGGCTCTTTGTACCCAGAGATGAGTGTTCATGAACGCTCTCTGGATTTCCTCATTGACCTGCTGCACAAAGACCAGCTGGACGAGACGGTCAACGTGGAGCCGCTCACCAAGGCCATAAAATACTATCAGGTGTGCAGCATTATGTTACACATTGCTAAAAAAAAGTGTCTCCTTTACCCAATTAGACATTTAGACTTTGCAATGTGTTTTTTTTTCTCATTTTTTTATATTACTACAGTGACGTGAATCTTTCTGTTTAATATTTTTCATTCATTAGCACTTGTACAGCATCCATCTGGCAGATCAGAACGAGGACTGCACTATGCAGCTGGCTGATCACATCAGAGTGAGTAAAAACACGACTAATCTGTCAACAGAAACAACTAAAACCACATCCATCCATCCATCCATCCATCCATGTATGTATGTTATATTATTGCTACAAGTTTCCTTTATTTCCTGGAACAGCACTAGAAGTTTGTTAAAGTTCAGGTTTGGATGTTTATCTAATGGCTTGCTCTCATGTTCAGTTCACCCAGAGTGCCTTGGACTGCATGGCAGTGGAGGTGGGCCGCCTGCGGGCGTTCCTTCATACGGGTCAGGAGAAGGCTGACCTGGCCGTGCTGCTGAAGGATTTGGAGACTTCCTGTAGCGACATCAAACAGTTCTGTAAGAAGATTCGTCGCAGAATGCCAGGAACAGATGCACCCGGCATCCCTGCCGCACTTAACTTCGGACAACAGGTAACCATGGGAACCCATGCTTTAAATTTTGGTCTCTGTCACCATGTTGGGTACATCACCTCTTAACTTAACAACGTCTTCCATAATGCAGCGATTTTGAAAGTCATGTTAGGAATGATCAAGAGGCACTAAGATACAACATCCCACAACTGCATTCCAGGACATCAGTGGCTCCTGGCTAGCTCGCCGGTATTTAGATAGAGGCAAACAGATTGGATGAGATACAAAGGTTTTCACAGTGCTGTTCTCTTTTGACCGATTCTGCCCCACAGGTGTCCGACACGCTCTCCGACTGCAGAAAACACCTGACCTGGGTGGTGGCAGTCCTGCAGGAAGTGGCCGCTGCTGGAGCTCAGATGATGTCTCCTCTCGGCGAACAGGACGGGCTGGCGGCAGTCAAACTGGAGGATGTGGCGTTTAAGGCTGCAGAACAAGTGATACACCTGTTCCTCTGTTTTTTTTTTTTTTCTGGGAGCAAATTGAGCAAACCTACTCAAAGGGAACAATAACTAGAAGTTGCCAAGTCCAACCCTAAACTTCCCTCCCAATTCCCCACCATCCTAGTAAATGCTGGCTCTGAGCCAGAGCGAGAAAGACACATGCAATTGTGCTGTAAGATTTTTAGTCTCACAACACCATCTAGGTTTTCCTTAGAAAACCTGCCAAGCCCGATGGCTCGGCGCTAAGACAGTTGTTGATCCAGCAACCCTTTGTGTTTTTGAATTAAGAAATGTTTAAAGTCGGCAGGGTGTGCTCCAATTACAGGGGGGTCACGCTCTTAAGCCTCCCTGGCAAGGTCTATTCGGGGGTCCTGGAGAGGAGGGTCCGTCGGATAGTCGAACCTCGGATTCAGGAGGAACAGTGTGGTTTTCGTCCTGGCCGTGGAACGCTGGACCAACTCTACACCCTCAGCAGGGTCCTGGAGGGTGCGTGGGAGTTCGCCCAACCGGTCTACATGTGTTTTGTGGACTTGGAGAAGGCGTTCGACCGCGTCCTCGGGAGTCCTGTGGGGGTTCTCCGGGAGTATGGGGTACCGGGCCCTTGATACGGGCTGTCAGGTCCCTGTACGACCGGTGCCAGAGTCTGGTCCGCCTTGCCGGCAGTAAGTCGGGCTCGTTCCGGTGAGAGTTGGATCCGCCAGGGCTGCCCTTTGTCACCGATTCTGTTCATTACGTTTATGGACAGAATTTCTAGGCGCAGCCGGGGTGTTGAGGGGATCCGTTTTGGTGGTCTTAGGATCGCATCTCTGCTTTTTGCGGATGATGTGGTCCTATTGGCTTCATCAGAGCGTGATCTGCAGCTCTCACTGGAGCGGTTCGCAGCCGAGTGTGAAGCGGCCGGGATGGGAATCAGTGCCTCCAAGTCCGAGGCCATGGTCTTGAGCCGGAAAAGGGTGGAGTGCCTACTCTGGGTCGGGGGGGGTGTTCTGTCTCAAGTGGAGGAGTTTAAGTATCTTGGGATCTTGTTCACGAATGAGGGAAGAAGGGAGCGGGAGATCGACAGGCGGATTGGTGCAGCCTCTGCAGTGAAGCGGGCGCTGTACCGGTCCGTCGTGGTGAAGAGAGCTGAGCCAAAAGCGAAGCTCTCGATTCCGGTCGATCTACGTCCCTACCTCATCTATGGTCATGAGCTTTGGGTCATGACCGAAAGAACGAGGTCCCGGATACAAGCGGCCGAAATGGGTTTTCTCCGCAGGGTGGCTGGGCTCTCCTTAGAGATAGGGTGAGAAGCTCGGCCATCCGGGAGGGACTCAGAGTAGAGCCGCTGCTTCTCCGCATCGAGAGGAGCCAGTTGAGGTGGCTCGGGCATCTGGTCAGGATGCCTCCTGGACGCCTCCCTGGTGAGGGGTTCCGGGCACGTCCCACCGGGAGGAGGCCCGGGAAGACCCAGGACACGCTGGAGAGACTATGTCCTCGGCTGGCCTGGGAACGCCTCGGATTCCCCGGAGGAGCTGGCCCAAGTGGCTGGGGAGAGGGAAGTCTGGGCCTCCCTCCTTAAGCTGCTGCCCCCGCGACCCGACCCCGGATAAGCGGTAGAAGATGGATGGATGGATGGATGGATAAAGTCGGCAGAAATTTTTTAAATATCACTTCATAATAATGTGTTATTGAAAGATTGGAAGTTTAATACCTGAACACCAACTATAAAGTCTTTAAAAAATAGGCAATGCTTAGCCTGATGGGGGCACATGCCCACCAGACTCATAATACACTGGAGGCTTCACATTGCATTGTAAAGCCTTTCATAAAGAATTATTAACTTCTTTCACTCCAAAATCATAACGATTGTCCTGAACTGTGTGTCAAAGTTTACATGTGGATTTGTGTCCAATTAGTCCAAAAGGATTAGAAATCTCAGCGTAAATTCAGAACTTCTGAAAAAGTTGAGTGAAAGTCTATCATCTGCAGTGTATCAAATGTTTCGGTTCATTTTACTTCTTATTTGAAAGCCAGGTTATGTTTTTTCATTGGTTCATCCAAAAGGCATTCCAAATTCATCCATTGGTCCCAGAGCTTAAATGGCACATAAAGAGTTTGTGAATCTATAAGTGCCCCCTTCGTATCACAACCCTAGCTTAGCATGTAAAATTGATCCATCTATGTTTTAAGATGTCGTAAAACAAGAAGGCCCTTATTGGTAAAGCTCTTCAGATCTGGTTTTATCATAAGCTCTGACATGCCTTCATTCCTTAAAATGGGTAGTTGTTCTCCGTATAAACACAAGATATTGCCGGGTTTAATTGCCGACTTGTTGGAAGGAGTAGACTGATGGTGCCTTTAAACCTTATCTTTGCAGATCTATGGATCTCAGGGCACCAACCCCTATGAGTGTCTGCGACAATCCTGTAGCATTGTCATAGCAACCATGAACAAAATGGCTACTGCCATGCAGGAGGGGGAGTATGACTCAGACAAGCCCCAAAGCAAGGTAACTGTGAAGGATGGTGTGAAGCTATTGTGCAGATGCGTCTCTGTTATGAAAATGCCTCAGAGCGGACCGGAAGTGGTTTTATCCGGTGCGTGTTTTCCAAACGCAGAACGTTAGTTTTGTTTCTCTCTGCCCCGTCATCCCACAGAACCCTCCACCAGTGGACCTGCGGGCTGGAGCTCTTCGAGCAGAAATCACAGACGCCGAAGGTCTGGGCCTGAAGCTGGAGGACAGAGAAACGGTCATCAAAGAGCTGAAGAAGTCTCTAAAAATCAAGGTGGAGAAACGTGGTCAAAATGTGTTCGACGTCTAATGGAAATGCTTCGGTCAGAAAATTCCAAATGTTTATCATGAGCATAAATGATTTGTGGGTCGGGAAGATCATTCAACACACGGGTTCAAATATAAGAAACCCTCACGAAGCCCGGTTTTAGTCTTAACCAAAATACTTTAGCATCTGATATAGATTTTCTCATAGGGGCTCAAATATGAACAAACATTAACTTAAACCAATTAGAGTTTCTTCCAAACATAAGTATGCATACAACTGAGTCGGTTTGTATAATTTTCACCCCGTGTGCTTTGGAGAAAATTCAACAAAATAAAACTTAGGCACTACATTCTTGTCTTTAAACTTTCGCTGACGTTGTATTTCAGATATTAATTCAAGTGTGGGGAAAGAAGACATCAAAGGCATCGATAAATCATTGAAACTGTGCAAGTTACCACTTGGAGACCCGTCGTCATGACGCTGTGTGACGTTTCAGGGAGAAGAGCTGAGTGAGGCGAACATCCGTCTCAGTCTGCTGGAAAAGAAGCTGGACAGCTCGTCCAAAGACGCCGACGAGCGCGTGGAGAAGATCCAGACCCGGCTGGACGAGGCCCAGACCCTGCTGAAGAAGAAGGAGAAGTAATTATGTTTCCACACATTAAAATAAACCCCTGAGAGCGAGGTGGTGCGAGCAGGTTTACAGCTCTGCCCTGTTGTCCCCCAAACCCAAAGGGAGTTCGAGGAGACCATGGACGCCCTGCAGGCGGACATCGACCAGCTGGAGTCCGAGAAGATGGAGTTGAAGCAGCGAATCAACAGCCAGTCGAAGATGACCGCGGACGGACTGAGAGGCAGCAGCCCGTCAGGAATCGCTTCCATGGTCTCAGGACTAGCTGGAGGTGAGTGAGATCAGAAAAACAAAAAAACAAATTTGTCCTTGTTACTGTCTCTGTCACGATCTAACACACTTCATCTGTGAAGTATTTTAAATTAAAACGTTTTTTTTTAGCAAGAACTAACATGTTTCTCCTTTCTGATCTTGTTCTTTTATCTCCTGATTGATGTACTTTGTTCTTCAGAGGAACAGAAAGGTATCCGTCTGCTTGCATCCGATGTGCCTCTGCATGATGTTGAGTTCGTTGTTGTCGCAAATGAAAAATGCATGATTAATGTCATCGGGCTTTTAAAGGGCAGAAAGTATTTAAAGTTAAAGTATATGAAGATTATATGTCTGTGTGTGTGTATTCCAGCATTTTTGTTTTTTATTAATGCTTAACCATTTGCTCTTCGCTATCATAGTTAGGTGACGTAAACCGATACGTTAATCCTCATTAACAATTTATTCATGAGAGAGAAAATTCCTAACAGTTGCGGGTCCAAAAAAGTAACTACAAGAACCTCATGTCTGCTGTGTTTTAGTCTTAAAACAGACTGCTAGCATCATTTGAATGCTGCTGTTAGCATTAACGACGACATAGCATAGAATAGAGAAGTCTTCACTGTAAATCAAAGTGTTTTTGATCAGAACCCTTTGAGATCTTTGTGAAGTCCAGCATCTGCTGGAAACCTCTAACAAAAAGATGTTACGACCCTGACTGAGCTGAGCACAAAACCACGGATTCGTCCAATCAAATCGATGGGATAAATCGTTGTTACTATTGCGGCGTGTCATCATTTTTATTCCAAAATTTGAGCTTTAGTTTTTTTGAACACTTTCTCTTTGCATTATGTCGAAGTGTCTCTTTCAGTTTAGTGACAGACGGATGTTATGTCCAGTAGTAGCCCAGAAAACATCGACACAAAAACCAGCCGTTCGATGTCAGAATAGCTGCTTGACCTCCTTGGCCTATAAGAACACACGACCAGCATGCATTCAATGTTAAGATTGTGAGATAAAAAAAAACCCACTGTTCACCAATAGCTTAGTACAATGGCTTGGTTGAGCGACTGAGTGTTAGACAGAGAAACCTCTAAATGACTCGGGTGTAAATAAGCATCCTAAAGGTAGAGTGAAGCATCCATCCGTACCTTCTTCCGTGTCACAGCCAGTCTTTGTCCTCCTCAGGCAACATGATGGCCGGAGTCGGCCCGGGCTCCGGCGTCCAGGTGATCGACTCTCCCCTGCTGACTCAGCAGATCGAAGCCCAGCGGCTCTGCATCAAACACCTGAAGAACGAAAACAACCGGCTGCAGGTGAGTGACGGTTGTTCTCTCTTTAGCCGCCCGAACGATCCGGACGGTGCTGTTTCTAACCCTCCTCCTTCCCGGCAGGCGGAGAAGATGCGCGCCCAGCTCGCCTCTCTGCCGCCTCTCAACGTGACCAAGCTTCCCTCCAAGGAAGGACGGCCCGAAGTGCTTTCCAGCGCCCTCTACCGCAAAACCGACCAGCTCCTAGAGACTTTGCTGCAGATGAGCGCCAATGTCAAGGTGGTGGACGTCACTGGACAATCCCCGGGTTAGTAGAGAGTGAGTGGAGGAAGTTAGATGATTCCTCCTTCTTCTCTCATCAATACTACCAATATTTTCTTTAACTCAGCAGCTGCGTTTCCATTGACCTTAAGGTTGCGCAAATTGGAATTACGAAAATAAATGCGCTAAATGGAAAAGAGCCAATTTATGTTATAGCATCTGAACCTTCAACCAATATGCCGCCAATCACTATCGGAGAGGAACAGGTTGCTAATGTTGCGTTGTCCTACAGTGACACCTAGTGCTCAGCTCCTGGAACAGACGGCACGTCTTCAGTCCCTGAGAGAGACTCTGGACAAGCTGAAGGTAAAAAAAATTATTTTTAGGATTTAAAAGTTTTGTAAAAAATCATCGGTAGCTTCAACCAGCGTATTTTCCTCTCTGCTTCCGCTCAGGGTGAGGTAGCGGAGCATGTCGTCAATCTGCAGCCTGGAGCTCGAGTCTCGTCAGACTTTGCAACGTTCCCTTCGACCTCCTTCGTTAAGGTAAAGGCCAACAAAAACGTCAACCCCTTTTCAGCTACATTGGAACCCTTTAGCTAATAGGTAACAATTGTCACAAGTGGATATGCTTATTCACGCAGTGTCATTAAAAGTACACCACTTTGTCTTTTTTGTGAAATATACAAATTCTGATGACCACCTCATCCCAGCACCACAACTTTTTACTGAAAATACTCAAAATATGGAGACAAAACAAGACATATTTTGAGACAAATATGGCAGTTTTTTTTAGATCAACTGAAGTGCAGCTAGAGAACCTGTGGATCTCATCTCTGTGTCTTTCCGTTTCCAGGCGACCGAAGAGAAGCACTCCGACACGGTATTGGTGGGTCGGATCCTGGTGCCGTGTCCCCGCGGTCAGGAACAGGTCCACCGCCTCATTCTGTCCCAGTCCCAGCTGCACAGAGTCCACAGTCTCCTGCAGAGCTAAATGTTGCTTGACCCCTGTGACCCCACCCTCCTCTGCCTGCTGCCGCACCACAAACACACCACCGTCGGTTTCTGCTCCCCCCTCCACGAGTCAAACCAAGAGGAGTCTACAGCCTTAAGTGGAAGGTCGAATACTAAAAAACAGGAAGGTGTCTTCATGTTTGAGATGTTAGTAGCTAAATTGATACAAGTGACATTTTTAGTCTCAGTTTACTTAGATTTTATTTATGCAACTCCAGGCTCAGTTCTGACGCCGCCCCGGAAATCATCGGCTTTTGTTTTGGTCACGGCTGTTTTAAACAAGGATGACAGAAAAAAAAAATCGAACAATTTGACAACTGAAACAATTTCAGGCCATTAATAATATATTTAATGTCTATTTTTTTGGAGATTTCCTGAGATATCATTACCTTGTTCAGTGACTTCCCGGCCAGAAAATGAAAAATCCCAGCCTCTTCTGATCCGTAAACGCACCATTTCTAAGCGCTATATCATGTCGCAGACAACAATCTTCAGTGTGGTGGCTGCTCCTGAGTGAAGACTAAAAGTTTGCGTTTTTCCATATCAGTACAAGGTGAGTGAAAAGGAATTTGAATCGCAGACATGCATGAGGTTGTTTAAAACGGAAACTGATGTACCATGGCACGTCTTATGATAAATCAGGCTGCAAGACGGCAAAATGTTTAGCAGAGTGGAGCTAAGCTTTGAACCTTAGCTTTGTCTGTTAAGCTGGATTTGGAAACTTTGGGAGACGTTTGAAAATACTAGGATCTCAGCAGGATCTACATTCACTAGCACATACACAGGGACTGGTGTTTTAGTAATACTAGCCCATGCTAGCCGTTAACATACGATGCTAGGATAAGCTAGGCTAGTCATTTTGTCTTTATTTTGAAATATCACTACAATATTTTTTTTGTTCAGACAGCCGTCAGTTCAGCTTTTAGTATTATATAAATTATAAATGGTCACCCATGACAACAAAGAAACAAGAAAACAAAGAAAATAAATACTTTTGTTTCTACGGAAGGAGATGAGGGCCATTTAAAAAAAAAAAAAAAGGATTTTGACTTTTCTCTTCTTTATGTTTCTGACCGATGAGGTTCAGAAACATCAGAGTTCAGAAATAGGCTCAGTGGTGCGCCTCCATTAACTTTCAGGTTGATTCCAGGCCGATGTGACGGAAAACCGTGCTTCAGACTGCGGCAGTAAACCAGAGTGGATAAAGTGACGCATGCCGCCCAGACTCACAAACGCCATATTTACCGAGCTCTTCTCTGCTCCTGTGCGAATCCTGTAAAACTGTGCAGAATATTAGGAAGTGCTCTAATCTTTTTAGGGAGTCGTTGCATTGTGCTCAGTTCTTAGCTTGACTGTGAGAAGGGAAGTTATGAGTTGTAAATGTCATTTTCTGTGAGTGTGTGTGAATATTAGGATTTGCACAAAAGAACAAAGTCCTGCTTCAAACGGATGGAGGATTTTAGCGATTGTTCAAACGTTGGAGGAAAACCTTTGAGGCTAAAGAAGCTAAATAACTTCAGTGGACGCAGCCTGGCCAGTTACACTTCAGCTTGTGCGAGCGACATCGGTTTCATCAATGAGTGCCCAGAAATGTTCACGTTCTAAAGACCAGAGCTTCATCCGAGCCTTAAACCTGCAGCCATCGGTCGCCTGCCTTTGTTTTATTTATTTAATTGAACTTTCTTGAAGGAAAACTACAATAATGTCGGCCAAAGAACGTTTCTTTTTTACCACCATGTCTGCCAAGGCTGAATCCTCACGAATATTTTTACTCATTTATTTTCTGGCTGTTTCTGTTTACACACACAATTGTCATTATTAACTCGAACGTTTATGAATCCGTTTAACGGGCAGAGTGCATTTGTATGAAGGTTCGTCAAGACATGTGGTGTAGTGAATCTGCAGCTTGTCCAGCTCGTCTCCTTGTCCTGTGTGGTTTCCTGCTGCTGCACAACCGATAACTGATCAATAAAACCTTCAAAGCCAATGTCGGCCTCCGTTCCCAAAACAAAAAACTTAGTTTTTCTTGTTTTGTTTTTTTGAAAAATAAAAAAGTAAAAATCACTTTAATTTTAACAACACAAAAAACAATACCAAAGTTTCTGTTTCACATGATTAAAAAAAATAGGCAGATATTAAATGGAGCACCTTTTTGTCTGGTAAAAAATATGTCTGCTTTGTTCTGTATTGAATGGCTCAACAGGATTTCACATGACTTATGAAATAATCATTAACATTTCGAAGCTGTTCCGTTTAATCACTGCCAGGCTGTTCTCCTGCCCAGGATGTGGTTCCTCACTCTCTGAGAAAGAGAACAAGAAAAGAAGAAGCAGCATGTCAGTCATTTCCAGCATGGAGTCAAAGTGGAACAGAGATGCTGCAGGAAATCGGATCAGGATGTTTTTGTTCCTGACCAACGGACGGCACCTTGTTGTAGAGCTTGGCGTTGAGACGGTACGTCTGATACTCGGCCTTCCGCCTTTCCTCCTCTCTCCTGCGACGCACCTCGGGAAGATTCTCATAAACTCTGTTACAGTAAAATTTAGAACGTCAGTATTTGCAAATCAATCAAAGATGTGAGATCATTACTCTAAACTATGACAGCTTGTTATTGCTGTTGTACGCAGAGGAGGGAGGAGTACATTTCTGCCAAAAAATTCAGGAATTTTGAGATTAACTGCAGACATTTTTCTAGAGAAAACGTTTAAAATTTCAGATTCAAAAGTCAACATGTTTTGGACTTTAGAAATGCCACTTTTTTTTTCTTTTGGAGATTAATCTTGGTTAATACAAAAAGTTTCAGTAATCTAGCAAATTTTCAGGTTTTCCAACCCAGACATTTCCGTGTTTTTTGTTGTTGTTTATTTTTGGGAAAATGTCTGAGTTTAATCTAAAAATTCCTACATGTTTTCTGGCAAACGTTCAACTTTTCAATCTCAGAAATTTTCAAGATTTTTCTGTTAAATTTCTAAGATCAAGCTCAAAACTTTCTGTGTATTTTGGAGGAAATTTACTCCTTTTTCCCCCTTTTATCTACAATGACATTTATACACCTTTGCATTAAGCAAACATCATTCCCTTAGAGGTAAATATCTGCACACCGTGGATATGGTTTCTCAGTGTTTATGTGCTGAATTTGCACTTATCTTGTGGGACACTTAGAAGTTTTCATGTTATGCTATAATAGACTGATGAGTTGTGAAATGAGTAACGCTTCTAATATGAAACGCTTACTGTTTGGACCTCTGGATCATCTCCTTCCTGGGTACGGCTCTCTTCAACAGCGCCGTGCCTTTGCAGAGAAAAAAAACCCAACAAACTTTTAGCTGCTACGGTTACTGTATCTGCAGGCCAAACTGATGGTGCGGAGCAGCGACTCTCCAGGTTCTGGATACCTGCGGGTTTCGGCAGCCTCTGAGGTTCTTCCAGCTGGTCGAACAGCAGGTTTCTCTCTCGGCTGAACGCAGACTGGATCCTCCTCTCCTCGGCCTGCAGAGCCAGACAGCTCACCCTCTGCTTGGACTGAGAGATAAAATCCGGCCGCCGCGTCTCCAGAGCCTCCTGCAGGGACGGAGCGATGCAATGAAATCTCCCACAATGCCGATGTGTTAAAACACTGAACATTTTAATTGTGTGTATTTGTTTTTTTTTTAATCCACGTTTCTGAAGATTAAAAAAAAAAACTCACTTGCAGGGAGACGTATCCCAGACCAAAGGACAGTATTTTGGTTTTAGGATTCAGATCTCGGACTTGTCTCTGTCTCAGCAGCTCTCTCCACGGCCGTGTTCTGCTGTATGCCTCGAACCACGCTGTGTTCGACTTCTCCGGCCGGTTCTCCTTCCTCATCTCAGATCTCAGGCTGTCAGCCGGGATGAACCAGGAAACACCTTGAAATAATTGATTTAAAACAATTAAACATGACACAGAGTTCTTCACAAAATTATTCCCACTTCCTGAATGTTTCTATAGACACAACTACAAACCTAAGTCAAAATGGAAGAAACTTTAGTTGGTCTGTCTATCACAAGTTTTTCAAAGTTTGCGTGAAGCGCGTGCGAGCCGAGAAAGCGCCGTGTCGTTTAAACTTAACATACGACTCGGCCCCATATTCTCTGAAAATGAGCCCTCACAAAGGGCTCATACATAAAAATACCAGCGCAGGGGCGCTGACGTGAAACAACACCTTAATACAAATCATCTAATTTGAGGTGAAATGATTCGCGCGCGACTGGCCTCGGGTTAATGGCTCGACACGCGGGAGGCGACGTCGCTCTCGATTCATTTATTATTGCGCTCGCGCAGTGAGGCGACAACCGCGCCTTCTCCGTCACCGGCGAAATTCGCACGCGTCAATTTTCAAGCGTAGACGCGCACACGCGGGTAAGCTGTGCGACACAAGAATTTAAAAACTGTTCAACTTATGCCGCTGTCTCTGCTGTCCCGTGTGTTGGGTTCACCGCGAATGGCGGAAAACTGTCGTTTGTGGCGCACGTGTCGAGCTAATTAAAAAAAAAATCAGAGGTCCACGAAAAGTCCAGGCGCTCGCGAAGCTAGCGCGCCGCCTGTTCAACGAGCTAACACAAACATGTCTTCAGCCAGAAGCTGTACGAGCGGACCTACTTTTAGGGTAAGGCTTGGAGGGGCTCCTCTTGCTCTTCTTCTGCTTCTGGGTGCCGTTTGATTTAGGAAGAACTCTCCACCTTCCTCCTCTTCCTCCCGCTGTGCCCGACGAGGAAGAGGAGTTCTGCCCACAAGTCCTGGCTTCTGCAGGTGAGGGGAATGTAGTCCCAACATCTCTGGTGTTCCGCCGAGTCCCGTTACGAACAATCTCCAGCTCGCCTGAGGAAGAAGGTATGAGATTGGTTTTTTTAGGGCAGAAACGATTAATCGGTTATTGAAATAATTGTCAACTAATTTAGTACTGTTTTAATGGTTAACTGGAGGAAACAGGCCAAAAAAAGAGGCTATTTGATGAAAGAAAAAGATACTGAATAAGCCAAAACTGCCCAAAATAATTCTATACATTTAGCATCCGAGATTTAAAAACAAAAGTTTTTTCTGTAAATGTGTTATTTGCTGAATACATCGAGACAAATAATGTCCAGAATATTGAAGAACCAATATTCTATTTGGTTCTTCAGACTTAGTAATCGGCCAAAGAAACGCATTCCTTTTCCTTCCTACTAAGCTTGGGTTACCACCTTTCACCTTTAGCGTGTGATAGGTATGTTTATTGGACATTCATAGAAATACGGAACAAATCCCGTCCTGCATCGATCAATACAGGACAAAACACAATCATCATTTTGGAAATTATTGTGCTCGTTTTAATTTATCATGTTTAACTGATTCCTTCCTTCTTCTGACAAGCTTAATTCCGTCATTAAAAAGATGCACACAGAAAAAATAAGAAGTAAAATTTTTTCTCACAAGTAAAGTTGATGATGACTGACCTGCCTGGATGCTTTTGTTGACTGCTCTTACTGCCCTCTTGGCTGTCAGAACCCTGGAGGGTCTGCGTTGTGGTGAGAACGTGTGTGAGCTGGATGTTTGTGCTGAATCAGCAACAACCTGAGGGCAGGACAAGTGGAATAATAAATGTTAGCATAAAGTTGGCCAATCCTAACTTTGACAGGTAACTCGCAGAGCAGAGATGAGACACATACCGATTCCTCGGATGGTGTGAGGGTAACCGAGGAGTCGGCCTCCATTCCTCTCCAGTCTTCCCTCTGTTTGTTGATGGTGTTGTACAGTTTACCAAGTCGAGAGCTGCTGTTCACGTTTCTGACCCTGTCGGTGCCGAAGGCCCTGACGAGTCGGGCCGTATCCACGGTGGATGCGGTGGACAGGCTATCTGGCTGATCCCTGTCTGCTGGGGAGGACGGGTGGTTCAGTTGGGTTGGACGTTCCGTCTCTACTCCCCCTGCTTCCCATCCCCTACCAGTCATCCCACCGTGTTCGCTCCATTTAATCTCCTTTCGCTCTTTCGTCGCCGTCCTTCTGGGAAAGTAACTACTCCGCTCTTCCTGGCTTTCGGCTTCCTGAGCAGCCTGTGTGCGATAAATCGCGTGAGACAGACGCTCCAGTCGCTCCAACAGGGAAGCGTTTTTATCGCTGGTGAGGCGCGCCTCGTCTTTTGCCCGCTGATCACAGAACTTCTGCCACAGGTGGTCCAGGGTATTAGCGCCGTGTCTGGAGGCCGTCGGAGGAAGTTCTCGCTCTCTGATCTCGGTTTGGACAGTTTCTAAGAGTGCTGGATGAAACCTGTCATGAACCAGCTCCGTTGGTTTGTACTGGGGGAAGTGGATCAGGCTGGTACCCTGATCCCTACAGGAGGCTTTGAGGTGGAATGAAGGCACTCTGGTAAAGGTGGATGATTCCTGGGAAGATGGCTTCACACCCTGGATGAGAGCTGGAGACCTTCGGTCTGCTGGTGCAGGAGCATATCCTGTTCATAAAGAAGATAAAGAGAGATTATTACTATTACAGGATGGGTGCACAGAGGGGAGGAAGGAGGGAAGGGAGGACAAAAGGAAGGGTGAATGGATGAGAAGAAGGAAGGAGAAACAAGGAAAGGAGTGCTGGAACATGAAGGAACGACGAAACCAGGGAGGGAGGGAAGAAGAAAGGAAAGTTGAAACCAGGAAGGGAGGAAGAAAAGATAGATGGATGAATGAGAGGGAGGAATGACAACAAGGAAGGGAGTGCTGATTTACTAAGTAACTGCATTAAGATGTCTTTCCATGAGAGCAGTAACCATGATGTCTCCTGCCCAGCGTCGGAACTCTTGTCCTCATGTCCTCGGTGTGTTCAGCTCACCTGTGTGCGTGGGGTCTGCCATTGTTAGGGCAGCAGTTCTTAGCCTCTTGCTGTAGATGCCCTCCTGGTGTCTGAACGCGACTCCACGGTCCAGCCTGGGGTCCTGATCCCCAAGGACTTCGCTGCTGAAGGTTGGAGGCACGGCGTCGTCTGACCCTGGAGGGGAATTTACCAACGGTTGCTTACATCACAACGAGAGCCAATCGAATTAGACAAAGATAAAAAGCTGCTGGGGAAGCAACTGAATATTTCCAACCAGCATTGTGGAGGCTCCGGTCTGCCCCACCTCCACCTCTCTACTCAGGTTGCAGCTCTGCCTTTGTCTAACTCAGCCCCTGAACATGAATAATGGAAGTGCTGAGTGGTGTGTGTTACAGCAGACCACCTGCTTTCCTTTAACAGACCGTTAGAACATGAGAGGAGCCTCCTCATCCTCCTTCACTCAAAGGCTTTCAATTGACCCTCAAATTTAATTTACCGGACACACATCGTCCATTACTATGGTAACAATTACCTACATATTTAACAGGCATGCACAGATAGAAATACATCTATATGGGTGGTGTCCAGATACAATTTTTCACTTCCGATACGATACGGATAATGCAGCTTTGAATTACAGCCGATACCGATATTGACAAGATACAATATCAATACAAGTCATGCATACTTTTATAACTTACTTTGTAGTGTGGAATGTTAGAAAAGACTTGATCAAGTGGTAATACTCAGACAGAGAACAATAGTCAAGAGGTATGAGTACAAGTGACCCATTTATTATTATCCAAAGGGTGAGAGGGATACAAGCGATGCTTTATAGAAACGCTGGATCAGACTAAATGGGTCGGGACAGAGCGGCAGAGTTCTAAACAGTATGAGTATTTCTGCACCGTACCTGTGTGAGAGCTCTCCATGGTGGTGTCGGACCGGTTGGTGGAGGAAACATCAGCTTCCATCTGAGGGACATAGAAGAGCTCCTCACTGCCACGAGGTTTGTAAGGCAGCAGCACAGCCACTGGTGGAAGGAAGACGAGTGATTGCCACAGTTTTTTTGTTTTCTTAAAAGTGGAAATAAAGCATAAAACTCAAAGAAAGCCCTCTTTAAAACACTTCACTATGAGCCTACCAGGTGTTTCAGCAGCATAAGGACTCGACAATGTGATGCCCTTTCCCTGAGGATCAACGGTGGAAACGTCTGACCTGTCAGCCGCCGGCTTCCCGCCGTCGTACCATTCTGCCGGACTCGCCGACCCGACGCCTTCGTCTGGGCTGCTTGCGGTCAAAGAGGAGTCCATCACGGCGGCAGCAGCATCAGAACCAGGACAGGGGGCAGCAGAGGCCAAAATTGTTTTAGGCAGCAGAGTGAAATGACTTGTCTTGAATCCCTGCCCGACGGCCAGAAAAGAACTAGACTGGACGTTTGTCCCCACATCCTGTTTATCTACAGCCTGCGTGGCTTTGGGGGGAGGTTCCTCACCCTGGCCTCCCACTGTGTCTCGCCTCTTTCTGGTACTTTCGTCATGCACAGATGGCGGTTCTCTTGTAATCTGGACTGAAGGAACTGTCTCAGATTCATCCAGATTGGTTGAAAGAGACTTTCTGGATGATGACGTTCCCGTGGAAAGCTCTTCCAGATGGAAGGGATCTGAGAATGGGTTGCGAGCGGAAGTGGAAGTGGGGGTCGAAGTGGAAGATGAGGATGTCACAGAGTTCTTTTGGGTGGTTATGCTGATGGATGGAAGGGTCTGTGGTCTTTTGGTAGGGAGTGTTATTCCTTCCCTGGCAGCGATCGCGCAAACTCTGGCTTCTAGATCGAGGTGCAGGTTGCTCTGGAGTGTCATGTGAGGGTCCGGGTGGACGGTTAGCTGCTTGTTAGCAATGCTGAGGGTAGGAAACATTTCGGCTGCTTTAGGGAGGTTGGTCTCTTCGTGGACCCGAACACTGGAGGCCACGCTGCTGCTCTCTGTATCTGTGCTCCCTTGGCTCTGGAAGAAAGGGGAAGAAAAACAAGGAAGTTTTTAAAAACAAGAAGAGCCCACAAAACGTTTTTTTCCACAGCAAACGTGGGCAAACTTCGGCTTAAAAAAAAAAAAGCATTCACAACATGAAATATCTTCCCATTACATCACTTTGCAATAGGGCTTTTCAATTAGTCAAATTTTCTGTTTTTGTTGATTTTTTTCACTAATGCACTTCTTGGGTTTCCAGATTGTCTTGAGTGGCGATATGGACTTAAAGTTTTATGATATTTTAAGGTACTTTTGTGATGACTATAAAAGTGATGATAGTATGACAGAGTGTGAAAAGTTGAAGAAATACAAACGTTTTAGCCAGACGCTTTGCATTAATTAAGCTTAAACAACCCCAGAGAAATCTGCATACACACAGCAATCCCAGAACAGGGAAACAATTTATTTTAAAATTTTTGCTACACTTTGCAAGAAACTGCAAACACGCGGTTTACCTTGAGCACCTACACTCTTCAGAGATGAGAGGCTGACATAAAAATTACAAATATAAAAACAACCACTTGTTACATTTTGTAATAGAACTACAACATTCTGATTCTCTTATCTTAAAGTGTATCAAAGATCATTACTTTGAGAGGGTTTCTCAGCAGGAGCTGTTTCTTGATTTCCTCAATGAGCCGTCTGTCTTCTACATCCAACAAGTCACGCTGCTGTCCCAAAACTTTTGACTTCATCCACTCTGAAATATGGGAACATACATACATCTGGGAGGATTAACGTAGTCTGAAAAGAAAGCAGCCAGTGAAATGAGCAGTTTCAACCAAAGAGTGAATGTAAAGGAGCAAGAAAGTTTTACACTTTAAGTTGGTTAGAGAGGTACCAATCAGAACTTGGTAGTAATTTGTATCACTACCTGTTGTATCGGCAACAGTCGACGTCTCTCTGTATCTGTACATTTTGGAGACTAAAGGTTGAACTAAATGCAAGCCTCTCCAGCAGCAACAGCTTTACTGTTGCTGTTGGAGAAAAGCAACAGTAACCAAATTAAATCAAATTAAATCTTCTCCTTGGTTTGGTTTAATTTGAACAAAAACAAAAAGACGACCGGATGTGAATCTTTTACCTCTGGCGTTGCCCTCTTCCTGATCTGTGACACTGGGCGTGCTCGACGTCATGGTGGCTGGAGATTCATTCTGCAGTAGTTTGGCCACTCTGATGGCCAGTGAGCTGTCACTGCTGCTGTCGCTCAGCACTCCCTGGTCAGCGTCCTCACGAACGGGAAAGGAAGAGTGATTCTCTGCACCAGGATCACTAAGTATAGCCTTTTCTTCTTCTTCAAGAGTCGCGTTGAACTGAGTTGTGCTTGCGGCTGTTGACGCCTGTGTCTGTATTTTATCTGGAGGTGCTGCGCTGCATCCTTCCGGCTCTGTCCGCCGGGCTTGTGTGGATGGACTATCGGGTTTCTCAGATGATGTCAAACTCTCTGGCACAGTGGAGTTTTGGTTTGGTTTCTCTGATACAAGGACAGAGTCAGAGGAAGACCTGGCCCATGGCGGAGAATGAGACTTTAGGTCTCCGCCAGTGGAGGTGGGCATAGAGGAAGAGAACGAGGAGTTCTCCAGCTGACTAGTTGTTGTGTTTGGTGGCCTGAAAATGTCTTTATCTGAGAAGAGAAGGGCCGCATCAGTTCCTGACGAAGATGTGGAAGACGTCGTAGATATCATGTCCTCTGCTTGAGAGAGTAGCTTACGGATCTCTGACAATGCCTTTGTGCTAACAAAGGACTTCTCCGGATCTTGATCAGTATTATCGCTGCTCCGGATAGAGGACTTTGTATCTGTATCAGAGATGTTCACGGCGACAGACTTGAAATCCTGCTTGCTGTTTTGGATAAGAACAGAGGAGTGGGAGCGTTCATCGGGCCTGGAGCAGGAAGCCGGTCTGCTGTCCCTCTGAGTGGCTTGTGTGTCGGACAGAGGGGAGATCTTCATTCTGACCTGCTCCGACAGAGACGAAGCCAGACCAAGACTGTCTGTGCTGAGAGGGATGGATGAACTGGAGTCCACCGACAGGACGCTGGACATGGAGAACTCACCTTTATGGGGACTGCTACCTGAACACAAGACAAAAACATGTTCACATTAGTCATTAATAATAGATGTATATTTAACAGTTTTTGAACTTACCAAAAAAATGAACCACAAACACAGCTTTAGACTTGTTTCATAAAGAAAGACGACACCTGGTTCCAACACAGTTTTCATGCGAATATTACATCATTTTGCCATAGTTCTCTTTCCTTTTAGCTCACTTTTTACAATTTAAATTCAAAGTTCCTTCATGAATTTAGGCTGTAAATGTGACAGCTAAAGACATGGGAAGTTGGAATGACGGAGGAATCTGAATGGAAGATTGTTGAGTGAAAGGAAAAATGAATGGATACTGTAGATAAACAGATGGATGGATGGACTGATTATTGAAGCCAAATACCAAATATCCTTTTTTCATATTTTTCCAGACTTGGAAAAATGCCTAAATCAAATATCATACTCTTCCGTATTGCTTCGTGGCGGGGCACTCCTTAATGCTTGCAGAACTAAAAACAGACCAGGACTTTAAAATTTCAATGAAGTCTCATGTTTAAAATGTGGATCTTAGTTCTAATTGACCACTCCATTAGCTGCAGCTGTTAAATCATTAAATCTGATGACAAGTTCTTCCACCAAATTGCCTATCATACCGGGAAGGTCATTATAAGGTTTGTTACCCTCTGAGGGTTGGGTGCTCTTTGAAGGAGTTCCAGAAGATCCTTTAATTGTGCAGAGGTCAGAGGGAGAGAACTCTGGTTCTCTGATGGGCCCTCTGGGTGCAAACGGAGTCAGGATTTTTGACGGAGTTTGGTCGATACCAAGGTTTTGAAGATACAACTAATAGAAAAAACAAGAGAGAACTTATCAGATAAGTATGTTCACATAAATATCAAACTGGAAAATCTGTTATCTAAAATACATTGACTTCAAACAAACAAAAAAAAAATCAGAGCAACTTACTGGAATTCGTTCATCAATGTTGAGCTCTTTAGGCCCTGAAGGAGGTGGTGACATTTCTGAATGTTTAAAAGTCCAGTAGGGAGCATAATTATCGAGCTCAAGGCTGACGACAGAAGAGGTTCCGACAGAAGGTCCTACTTTAATTTCTGAGTAACTATCTTGGGAACTTGAGAGTTCGGAGACGTCACTGAAGCGACCAAGGCTCTCGAAACGTGAGGGTTGAGTGGCAGTACTGGGTGGAGGAAGAGTGTCCTTCAGGCCCTGAGTCGTCTTATTTTCTGGAGCAGCGTTGGTCAGCTGGTGCTTGTCAGCGACCATGACAACTGTACCAAGGGACGAGGGGGACTGTGATCTGCCGAAGGGAGAGGCGGAAGGTGGTGCAGCAGATCCCTTATTCTCTAAGTCACCGGGAGCTCCGCCTACAGCCTCTCCTCGTCTGGGAGAAGAACCTCTTGAAGGTGTAGAGGAAGAGATCTGTGTAGCATCCTGGTTGGTGGAAGGCTGCTGGATAAGGGTGTTGGATCCTGCCTCGTCACCTTTCTTAAGAGGAACTCCCGAAAGTCTGTGCAATGCTAGGCCTTTCAATGACGGGGTCCTCTCTGAGCTTTCCTTTGTCTTCCAGGCGTCAACTTTCTGCAGATAGTTGAGACTAGGGAGGGAATGAACTTTGTGAGAGGCCTCTTGAGGATCTTCTGTGTCTGGGAGACGGCCATCAGCTGAGTGTGGACCCGTGATTGATGGGTACAAGGTATCTATGTTAGATTCTATGGCTGCAAGATGTGCAAGTTTAGTCTTGACATCAAATTTCAGTGGCGCAAAGAAAACGCCTGGTGTAGATTGAGACTGTGGAAGGAAACCAAGGTAGGAGCCATTACTTCCTGTTTGGTTCTGTAAAGACCATAGGTCTCTGTCTCTGTGAACCCATTCCAAACCCCCTGAAAATGGCTTCCCACTAGGTTTGCCTTGTGATTCTTTGAGAGATGGTGTGAATAGCTCATGAATCGGTGTCGGGTCCTTTGGTTGCTCGTGTTCCTCAAAGTTGCTGCGTTTCCGTACCTCAGAAAGCAGCTCTTTGTGCAACTCTTCGCTGCTATCATCGGGCTGAGTCAAGCGGGTACCAATAGTGATGTTACTGATTTCTTTGTGTGTTTTCTGCTGTTGGGAAGGACTGGCTTCACCTGGTGGACCTTGTCTTTCAAACATGTTGTCTTTGCAAGCTTCTGTTCGTCTTGGCTGATCTGGACAAAAGCCAGTGCTTTTCATGGAGGACAGGGATTCAGAGGAAACAGAGCTGCTACTGCTGCTTTGCATGCCAACCTCTCTCTGGTTGGCTTGAGAATCCTGCACAGGAATGTCTTTATTTAGAAAGAAAGTTTCATCTTTATGAATTCCAACTTTATTCCTGTCTGTCAAGTCATATAGTATTTCCAACTTAAGCTCTTTGCTATCTCCTCTTGATAGTTTTCTTTGTGTGTAATGCTGAGATGGGGAGGAGTTGCTGCTTGCTCCTTCATCAGAAATTAGGCTTGTCTGAGCCAAAGGATGCTGGGAAAGTGAGCTCTGCTCAGAAGAATGGGTGGTGTTGTCATGGATAGGAAAACGGAGCCTCTCTGATACCATAGAAACATCAGGAAAAGCCCTGGCGAGAAGAATACATATGATTATTCTTCCACTAGCAGTACGGTATCTAATCACCTTGAACCTTTCTCTACATTTTGTGATTTTACAACTAAGGATGCACTGATACATTAACCAGCCAATAAATTGGCCCAATATCCTTAATTTTGGAAAATCGGCAATCGGCCAATACTTCCATATGAAACTGATTATATCCACCAATCTTATCTTCCTCAGCAAAGATCAGAAAATCGTCTACTCTCCCCTTTTGCTCTGGCATGATAAACTGACTGACAGACCCACCCACCAGGTCACGTCTGCAGTTAACAAAAGTCATCCTGCTGTTGTCAATTTAGCATCTTTATCTCCATACTTATCAACTTTTCAGACAAAAACTGAATAAATAAAAAAATCGATACTGATTGTCAGGCTTTTTAAAGATCGGTAATCATCCAGAAAACTGCAGTCGGTTACAACCACAGCTTTCAGTTGTTTGCAGGCCTGCTACTATAACAAATTTCCTTAAAGTATTGTGATAAACGATAATATTCCCGTTTTTCTTTTAATAATCTTGACACTACCTAATAGTGTTATTACTACTTACTAGTTAGGTGAGATCTGGAATGCCTTATGCCAAAGTACAATTTATTTAGGGGTGTTAAAGTGAAAGAGGTTAGAATCCACCTGATGATGTGACACTGTTAGTCCATTACATAAAAGACCAATAAATTGCATTGAGTTTTTTGGTTTTCCTGTAACAAAACGTGAAAAATGCATCTTTCAAGTGACTTTTTGTAGAAAATTATACCTGCAGAACCACAGTCATAACCTAATAACAACAGCATTTTCTGTAATAGTTTTGTATAGTGTGTTATTATTTACTATTTGTTATCTTGTTAGTCTCTTTTTATGTGTTATTTTTAACACTAAAAATTATTTTGTGACAAATTTTATATACTCTATTAACTGAGTATTTCTCACCTTAGGGGAGCAAATTCTGGATCGCCTTGCTGGAAGAAAGAGTGTTCAGTGATGCTGTGCTCGAATCCTGAGATTAGAGGCAGCAGTGACAGAGCAGGAGACAGATGACTGTCCTGGAATTCTGATGAAATGCAAGTTTCTGAATGTTACACATTTGAACCATAAGCAGGAATATCTAAACACTTATACATAAATATAAAGCACTGCTGTCATAACAAAGTCCTTCTTGGCTATATTATTTCTTAAATCCAGTTTTTTTTTAAATCAATACAGCATCGATTAATTAAATTAAACCTTCAGCTGTTTTATTTTCTCGGTTATGTTATTTTGTTATATGTAGAAAATATACCTAGCTGTAAAGCTTTTTGCTGTGATAGTTGAATCTCTCGAACATCTGTTTTTATTCTAAGCCGTCTTTGATCTTGTTGGACCATACTTTGACTTTGGGCTTCCAGTGGGCCTGTTTGTACATCAGGACCAACAGTGTCTTCATCTCTGAGTCGATGAGAAGGAGCCGTCGCCATCTGAAACCGACATGCAAAGCAAGATAAGTTTTATTTCACTGGTCATGAAATGATCTTCAAACAGTTAAAGGTCGAACTCCTTCAAACTCAATTGCAACTGGTGTGCTTTAGAACCTTTAGTGGAATCTATCAAAAGCTACAACATATTCACTGATCCTGTTGATCTGCTCAACTTCTTGTGCCTATTGTGACGTCATCATCACCACATACACAGGAAATAATTTTAGTCCACTTAAAAAAATAAAATAAAAACTCCATAAGTTGTGCTTTACAGTCAGTGTACATTTGTTATGAAAAAATGTAAGCGAGAAAAATCACCACTGGATAACACCTTTAACATGAGCCGACTTGAGACTGAGTTAACTGAAAGATATGTTACACTACAGCCAGTGTATCTGGGATCGTTAAAGCAAAGCGACAAACAAATAAGTCAGACACTACTGGCTATTTAAGATAAATTAACACATAATGGCTTGTCCAAGTTTCCTCATATTAAAATAGAGTAAGCTGAGTAAGCAGATCAGCTACTTTAACATCAG
The DNA here is from genome assembly GCA_902982915.1 of Phalloptychus januarius. Classification (NCBI taxonomy): domain Eukaryota; kingdom Metazoa; phylum Chordata; class Actinopteri; order Cyprinodontiformes; family Poeciliidae; genus Phalloptychus; species Phalloptychus januarius. The sequence goes on from CADWAE010000093.1 coordinate 4,450,698, forward strand.
TATGCCAGTTAGCTCAATGCCTAGCAGCAGTTAGCTATGTAACCGTTAACTGGCACTTCCGGGTTGCTGGTAACACGAAGACACAACAAAGAACGGTACAGTAATTATTTTTTATGTAGCGTAATTAAGGCAGAAGTTACATAAATGACCTGTTGTGGTTCCATGTTGTTGTTCTGATTGTTGATTATGACAGTCCGCCACGCTGAGCGCGCTTCCTCTACGTCGTTACCTAGGAGCGTTGCTAGGAACGGTCAAAAAATACACCGGAAATAGAAAATTTGAACGGCAGACAGGAAAAGAGCAAGACTAACATATTGCCCTCGAAAACATGTCGATATAGATTTGTCAGTGTAAAACAGGGTAACTTATGAAGAACAAATGCCCCAAATGTAATAATTATATTGTTAATATTACAAAATTCTAAAAAATAGACTAAACATCTCATTCTCAAAGAAAAATTTCTTCTGACTAATAATGCAGATTATTTATTTAACTGTATGTATATTGATATAACTTTCAAATACCATTGAAAAAGTATAATAATTACTCATCAGACAGGGGGTTAAGCCGTGGGCATATATTTTTTTTAATTTAAAAAAACTATTTTTATTTCCTGAATAAAAATATTTACACTGAAGGAAAATCAGAGTACATAAGTCACGTTTAAAGGTGTGAAATATGTCTCGACATAAGGATAAAAAATTGGCTGTCTTTCTGTTACGAAGATTAATTTTATTTGAGCTATAACATGTCACCAATGTAGCTGTAGAAGCATTTATTTAACATTCTCAGGAGATTTTAAAAGAAGAATGTTTGTTCTCTTCTGGCTAAATTTCTCTCCAGATGATGGCAGTGTGGTTCGCTAATAATAGTATTTGAGTACGTATTCGAAGAAGAAGAAGACGACGACGACAAAAAAAGAAGAAGAAGAAGAAGAAGAAGAAGAAGAAGAAGAGGACGCCTGTGGACGCTGAAGGCTTCTCCACTGTACACGAGCCAAAACTTCCAACAACTCAGCAGCACTAAACCTGCCGACACTAGTGCGCCATCTAGACAAATACTGGATCAAAGATACTGGAAATAAACGGAAACATGCCAAGAAAGAAAGAGATAGTTCGAGGTGAGCGTGGAGCAGTTTATTTAATCATATCTTGAGTTTCATTTACCAGGAATTGGAACTGGGTCAGCTTGTTAGCTTACCAGCTACTGCAGTTTTAACTGAGACTTTTAAGTTCAGCAAAACGGGTCCGCTTCCGTTCCACCGGTGCGAGCCGCGAGTGTAATCGAAACTGTTTGTATGCATACATGTGTGCTGGTCAAGCGTGTATTTCTTTTTCACTTTATGCGAACTTTGACGTCATAATTTTTTATTTACCTGCCAGGTGCGCCTTCAGTACCCAGAATTCGCCAAGATTCGACACTAATGCGCACTCACGTGAGTACGACTCGAGCCTTTCAGTAAAACCTGCAGCTCAACTCTTTTTAAACAAACTGACATGTTGGCATCACATCAAATGAAACTGCACAAACACTTCATAAGGGGTAGATGACCAACATATTTCCATATTACATCATATTGGTTTATATGTCAGCTCAGCATAATAAATGACATCATGAATCACAGTCGTCTGGAAGTATTATGTTGTGAACTGATATCAAGTAACAAGATTTGGTTGAATTCCACAGCTCAAAATTTAGCTATGAACTTTCAAATGTTAGGTAACGGTCAGTAGGTCAAAATTCATAGAAAAATAGAAGCGGGCGTCGTTCAGGATCAGGTGGATTGTTGGATCTCTCTGTGTTAAAACCCTCCTCTAAAAATATTGTTTTTTTCTGTCTTTTAAGAAACAGTGATTGATTAAAATATGTATTGATACGTACATCAATACATATTGATGTATTGATATACATATTGATGTATTGATATACATATTGATGTATTGATATACATATTGATATATCTGTACAAGAAATATTAAATAAAAACAAACTAAATTGAGTAGTTTTTATGTAAACTTGTTTTTTGATAGATAAACGTAACTTCTTATGAGCGTTGAACACAAGTCCAACAAATGATATTAGCCAATTCATTAGTAAAGCGGTCCGTTTGCGACACACACAAAAGCTGACTGGCAGTGTGCAGCAACGCATCGGGGTAAAATCTAAACTACTGTCGAATTTAACCGGATTGTTCTATCCAGACTGAATAAAGTAAAGAGTTCGAGTTGTTTCTTAAGTTTGCGGTGAACGCAGCGGGATATTCAGCTGTGTCGTCGTTTATCGTAGGACTTATTGAAGTCTTACTTGTTTCCAAAGTATCAGGATTTCTTTTTGTTAAGATGTTTTTTCCTATTTATTCCCAATGTCTCGTTATTTATCCTTTAACCATCGTGGCTGTAAACGGTCCTAATTTGTTGCTCTTATCTTCTTCTAAGGAATCAATAGTGGACCTCATAAGTGGACGCAGGACTTCCTTACTAGAGGCGTTGGCTCAACCCTTTATCTGTAAGGCATTTTCTGAGTTGGGCATTATTCACTCATTCACATCAGCTTTAGCATTCATACTCATTCTGACTGAATGAAGCATGTTGCTGTTGTTGTTGTTGGTTCTGTTGATGTCAAACAGGATTCTTACACAGTCCCAAAAAGCTGTCTGGATTTTAGTATAAGTTCATTACTGCTCTGGAGAACAAGGAACAAGGGGGAAAAAAAGATTTCTGGAAGTTAATTTTGCATTTCTTTTCCTGACATCCTGTTTTTTCCATGTTCCATATTTAAAAGCTGACTGCTGTGGAGATCATTTTGTGTTAAGACTTCAAAGGACATTTTGATTTTTTTAAGTGAAAAACCTGGAACCTGCATTTCCATTGACTGTATAATTGCATAATTTGACATTTTGAAAATACATTTGTTTACTAAAAACGCGCTTGTGTTGGAAAAAAAAATATTGTCACCAGGATGTGGTGTTTTTTTTTTTTTTTTTTTTTTGGGGGGGGTCGTATCAAATTGGCCAAAATTATACCAATTTTTTTTTTTTTTTTTTGCAAAACTAAAATCTAAACACTTTTTTCGCATCACACAAATCACATGATCAGCAACCGGATGATGATTATAGTGTGAACAAATATGTTTGCGTGTGATTTTAATTACGTTTCTTGTTAAATACCACAATTGCGGAATTGTGTTTCTTATATTGGCACAACATCAACAAAGTTCTGAGCACATTTGTTGTGGAAATGCAGCTACTGACCGGGGCACTCAAAAGAATTGCATTCTGGGAAAACAGTTTATATTTCAATGAAAGACAATTGTTCCAATTTTGTTTTTGTTAGAAAAAACTTCAGAATTCTTCAAATCTTACAAATCTTTATTATTTTCCAAGAAAGGTGAATGTAATGGACTTCTTAGACATTTCCATGAAACAGATGGAAACTTTATTGCTTCTTTGATCTTTATTTAAATCTGTTTGTCCTGTCTAACTTTTAGCAGCCTTACAGTTTGCTCAGGTCTTAGAGGATGATCTCATATATTCAGACGATGATGATGATTACTACGACGACGATGAGGACGATTATCATCCACGTTATGCTGCGAGCAAACCTTTGGAACCACATCCGCAGATAAAACAGCTCACAGACGAGGTGATGCGCCCAGTTTCACTTGGGAAGCGAAAATCAATATTTATCTGAATGATGTCCCTTCTGTCGGTGATGGAATGGGAAATATGACTTATGCAGTTGAACTTTGATTGTTTCTAAATACCACATTGGGTATAAATTTCTTTAGATATTTCAAGTTATTATTTTTTTTTTTTTATGGGAAATGAATTTGTAACGTGTTCTCCCCAGGAGGCGGATAAAATTGCTAAGGAATTGGTGGAAGAGGAAGATCGGCGTAAAGAGAAAACTGAAAGGAATAAACGTAAAAAAAAGGTGAGTTCGTGTAATTACCGCTGAGAATTTTAGCGTCTTATTGTCGTCTAACGGGCGCTCATCGCACACACACCTGTGTTTTGTTACAGCGTAAAAAAGAAAAGAAACGACTGGAAAAGGAGATTGCGCTTAAGGAAAATTTACCTGTGAGTAACAACAGTATTTGTCTCGCTAAATTTGAGAAGAATTGAAAAGCTAATTTATTTCAGCAATTTAAAATTCAGCTGCTTTTTATTATGATTTTTTTAATACATAGACAATTATGTGCAAATTCTTCTATTTCAGTAAAAAATACAAGAGTTTTGATGCGGATGGTATCATTACAACCCGACTAACTTATTGAGAGGAAGCATTTTGATGTGACTCCTAGTTTACAGTAGGTTATCTGAACAGTCCAAAGTGGTTCCAAATACAGTACCTACAATTTACTGTGTATTAAATTAACATTAGAACAATGAAGCTTGTGTATAAAGAAGATGTCTCACTTTGACACAAATTGTCTGGTGTGTTTTTTTACCAAAAACATCCTTGTTCTTCATGCAGTGAACCAGGTAAAGTAGTCAGAAATGGCGCCCAAGTCAATCCTATAAGTAGCTTTGTAAATGTAGCCAGTTAGTACCACACTTTGCATAAAATCAATAAAGTACTTTCAATACAAAATTGCTCCTTTTGCATGAATGAAGATGCGTTAAAACCATTCCATAGCTTGTTTTTTATTGTCGACTGTCTATCATGTTCCATAGATAGACAGAAGGATATTGGTTAGCTACTGCTAACTCACTGCTAGCACTTGCTGGCTAGTTTTAAAAAAAAAAAAAATTTCCATTATGGGTGAGTGGAAATTTATCACCAGCTGGCTGGACGAAGTTTGACCATTTCTGTGGAAACGGTCTTAAATTCCATTCATGATGGTCTTAAAAAGTCTTAAATCTGAGTTTGTGAAACCTTCCGAATCCCTGTTAAGCACCGGCTCCATGCCTCCTCGGTCTCTTGAATTGACTTCTTGACTTCTTTTCTCAAGGTTGCAATTATCCCTGCAATCGGTGCACTTTTTGCTACCACATCTCGTCCTTTCACTAAACTTTCCAATACATTTGAATGCATCGTTCCGTGAACTCCCAGCTTCTTATAGATGATCTTTGGCAGTGTAGGGCGTGCCGGTGACAGTTTGCTCCACAACTATCTAGTCGGGCGTTTTCCCTCTGATTATTTAAGCCGTTTTATGAGTCTTGACTAATATTTACATTTTCTAAGTGATTGAACTTACGGTTCTTATCAACTGAAGACCAAGTAAATGAAGATTAACTGAAGCAACTGCACACGGAGTGAAGATATGTCACTCTGTGTGCAGTAACTGTGTAATATGAGTTTCTTTTTTGAATGAAATTACTGAAAAACAGTTAAGTTTTTGATGAAAGTCTAATTTATCGAGCTGTATCCTGCATGTTCTGAAAAAAAAATGTAACTGATTACTGATTTAATTTCAGGAGAACAACGAGGACAAGATGGAGTCTTTAGAGAATCAGGAACAAACTTGTATAATTGATGATAATTCAGAGGAAATCAAGCCTCCCGAATCCGACGAATCCCAAACGGCTGCCGAGGACCCCGGAGGTGTTAAGCCCGCTGGAAAGGATATTGTGAAGATAAATACTACAGAAAATGAGCAACAAAATGTTTGTAAAGGCTTCTTTTTTTTATTTTAAGGCAAACATTTGCAATAATATCCTGTCTTCCAGTCTGTAAAATAGGACTGCACTGTGCTATTCTTTACAGGACTTGAATTTCAATAATTTAAACACTCCATCTACTGAATTGGTCCCTTGGGAGAAGAGTAACCTGAAGTCTAAAAAAGAGAAGAAGACGGAAAAGAGCAAAGCGGCTGAGGTTCGGCAGCCAGACGACAAAAACGTTCATGTTGCCGAGCAACCTGAAGTTAAGGAGAAAAGCAAACCTGAAACCAACAACGAGGCAAAACACACAAAAATCCAATTATTCTGAACAGAACTTCACCTTAAAATGAACCATTGTGAAGAGGCCCGTGGATAATTTGTGCTGCTCTCTCAACAGAAACCGTTGATCGAGGAGCTCGCGAAAAGAAGCGTAGAGCTGGCCAGTAAGTGAATTTTCTTTGTTTTAAATGTCTTTATTTGGATTTTCCCATGAAATAAAAAACAAACCACCTGACCTCTGCTTCGCTGCAGGTATGGGGAACCGCTTGGCCGCGTCCGGACAGTACGACATGGCCGTGTCGTGTTTTACGGACGCCATTAAATACAACCCAAAGGAATTCAAGTAGGAACCTGAGCTTGAATTTTGCTTTTCTTTTTTTTTTCCCAAGAAAACCACAGGATCGCCAGATATCAAATGAGATTTAAACTACCCTATGTGTTTTCAGGTTGTTTGGAAATCGCTCTCTGTGTTATGAAAGGCTTGAGCAGTATGAAAACGCCCTGTGGGACGCCGACCTGGCGCTCTCTATGCAGCCCAAATGGATAAAGGGTTTGTTCCGGAAAGGGAAAGCCCTCTGTGGCCTCAAGGTAAGAACAAGGAGCGTCTGCTAGCATTCGGTAGCATCTCAGGTTTTATTCCATTGCAATACGCATTGCAAGTAAAGTTACTTGACATTAACTACCATCTCTTGCTTGCGTTGACTGATTGCGATTGATAACATCTCTGTAAAATACGTTTCACCTAAAATTCCTCAAGTTGTAGGTTTATCTCCTCCTGGTTTAAATTCACTAAAGCAATGCCGTCCTTTCTGTTCATTTGCATCTTTTGATGTATTTTCTGTAAATAATCTGCAGAACGTGTCGATTTTGTTTTTCTTCATTTAATCATCAGAAAATGTGTTAGAATAATCAGTTTCTAGTTAATGCGCTACTGTTTTTGTGTCTCCTTCAGAGGTATTATGAGGCCTCCTTGATCTACAAGGACGTGTTGACGCTGGAGAGCACGAGTGTTGAAGCTGCGCAGGAGCTGAAACGAGCGCAGACGTTGCACCTGATGGTAGGTGCTAACATCTGCATGCTGTATTCAAACACACAAAAGGTTTTACAAGTCTGAGATTAATAAAGAAATTATTTTGTACCACGTTAAAAAAAAAAAAAAAGAATCAGAAGTCAATGTTGGCACGTGTTGGGCAAAAATCTGGAAAAGTGTGGAAAATTTGCAGGAACCCTGAGACCTAAAATCCAACTGAATCTGAGGCAAAACTTAATTTCTGGAGTTTGAAATATTTTGCTAAAGAATCACCCAAAACGTCCCTCTCTGGATGTGCAGAGCTTTAACAAAGTGTTCAATAAGCTCTATAGATGTGAAAATTCAGCACAGCTGCATTTTCATTACAAATGTGCCCAACACTTTAATATTCAGCCGATGTTGGAAAAGGCCAAAATTTTGCATTCGTGTTTATCAATTAATGAGAAACTAAATTAAAATCGCAGGTGAATAATTTTATTTACGCTGCAAGTTATAAAAAAAAAAAAACGCAACTCTCCAGCTACTTCCTGTCGTCGCCCGTGGATACGTCCCGTTGTTGATCGTGCAACTTAAGTGAAGTGAAAAAGTGTTTCCGTCACAGATTTTTTTGTGAAATACCTCAATTTTGATACGGACAAAAAAAACAACCCCAGAAACTTTTTCCAAATGTATTTTCGAGACGTCAAGTTGCGCTACTATGTGATAAGTGGAAACGCAGCGAGTCACATTTAGGAACCTGTTTGCAACTTTTGTCACCTCAGGAAATGGGCTTCAGCTGGGCGCAGAGCACCGAGGCCCTGAAAACTCACCCGACCCTCGAGCAAGCCGTGGAAGCTCTGTTCGCCGGGAAAAGAAGCAAAGACCCCAGAGGTAACGTTTCCAAAAATAAAATATAAACAAACACAGGGCAGGTCTTTCCGAACGTTACGGCTGCTCCACACTGTCCACTCTCCTCCTTCTCCTCCAGGGGCTCAGGCCATCTGGGACAAATTCAACCAGCTGCCGCGTCAGGACGACGAGGACAAAGAGAAAGGGGACGACGGAGATTGGACCGTCCTGCAAACGGCCCGTCCACGAACGCAGCAAGTCAAAGATATGGACTGTCTGGGCCAAATCAGATCCAAATCCCAGTCGCCGACTCGTCGCTCCAGGAGCTCAGCCAAACCGTAAACCATCGATCGCGTTCGAGACACTGGTTTCTCTTTGCCCTTTTTTTGTTTCTTTGTTTGTTTTCAGTTCCGTGTTTCAGAAATGAGCAGCAATCTGCGCTTTTGATTTAATATGGATAAGTGTGTGTTTCCTTTTTAGGGAGCTGTTTTCGGTTTGGGTGGGAACCCTGGGTCCTGCCATGACTTACCCAAAACTCCACGAGCTTTTCAGCAGGTGAGTTCTGACCTAAAGGCCTGTGACCATAACATGATGCTGGACGATAAATTATCCCAGATAAACTATAATCTTGTTGCTTGGAGACGGTTTTCAAATAATTTAATGGTGACGGTATATTAATGCAAGAACATGTTCTCAAAGATAAATAAACTTTATTAAAGACTGGAACTGGAAGACATTTTAAATATCTAAAATAAAATGAAAAAAAAAACAGAAAACATCAAATAGAATGAATTATGAAGTCTCTGACCAAAAAAACTGGAAGTTGAGTGAAAACTACTGAGCTCGTTGATTGATTTATTGCTTATTGCGACAGACTCTAGAGACGTATTCATCCCAGACTGTTTACTCTGTCAATGCAGATGTCGATTTTCTTTTTTCTTTTTTTATTGTCCTATAATAAAAATTGTGCTCATTTAACCTTGCATGTGGTAAACGTGTCGCCTGCGTCCGCTTCTCTCAGAGTGGGGACGGTGTACAGCATCAAGATGCTGCTGGAGCTGCAGTGTGCGTTTGTGAACTACACCCGAAAGGAAGACTGCGAGAGAGCCATCCAGTGTGTCGACGTACGTATTTGTTTACTCCACGTCGTCATGGTGAAATTTGGAGCCGATGTTTCAAAACTTGAAGCCTCTCTAGGCAATAAGAGGACCCAGGACTTGGAGTCCTTTAGCTGATTCTTATGCTTTCATTACTATTTATTTTTTTAAAAGGCACAAAAAATACCTGCAGCATAAAGCATAACGTCAAAATGTTTTGGATATTATGCTTTGGACAGTCGCCTACATCCAAAACGTTTTGGATGGAGGCGCTCCAAAAGAAGACAGCGGACTGTAGCGCAGGGCATTCTGGGTAAATACAACCAAAACAAATACCCGTGTCTGGTGCTAGCAAAGACAAAGGAGAAAATCCTCCAACCGCTAAACCTTGACTGCTCAGCACTTTTTAGGTTTTTATGTCGTTTCCGTCACTGGTTCTTGGTGCAGCGCCGCCACAGGCGAGGAGGGGAACAGATTTGTCAAAGGGTTTGATTCGGTAGTTGTAGGACTATCGGGTGTTGAAGCACCCCTTGAATGTAGGTGAAAACTCGCCCCAACATACAGATGACCTTCGAGATGAGATCCATTTTTGTTTCCTTTTCAGGGAATGGTAGTGGAAGGCGCTCCGCTGACTGTTCGATATCCCTTTAAGGGCCACACCGGAGAGACGGAGTCCTACCAACGTCTTAGGTCAGAACACTGCACTCCTTCAAGCGGCAGTAAAAGCTCTACCTTTATTAATGTATAGATTGATGTTGAGAGATAATTTGTCGTTTTTTATTTTTTTAAACAGTTCCTACAAAAAGGAGTGCTTTTTCTGGCGGACGACAGGCTGCACGAGGGATGACTGCACCTTCAGACACATCCCAGAGCACAAGAACATCGACAGAGACAAGTTCACCAGCAGACTGGGTCTGGCATCACACGCAGGGAACTGAAAACCAGTAGAAGGCAACATGTAGAGCATTAGCACAGGGTCTTTGATTCAAGTGGATGAAAACGCACTAAAAAGAGCTTGAGAAACTAAGTGTCCCTGTACCTTGCATGTGTACAAACACGTATATAACTGCGTAACATTTACTGTACTGTCAAATGAATGTGCCTTTTTATAACTGTACTGAAAACGTGCCTCTGGCTTGGAAGTCGGAAAATGTGTGGACAACTATTTACGTTTTGCCATTTTAAAAATGCTCATGAAGAGATTTCTCTGGTTGAGTTCTAAGCCACCACTAGGTGGCGGTGTTATATTTTAACCCTTGTAGGGGGGTTGGACCTATTTGCTTTAATTTTTAAGGCTGGGACTCTTGGGACGTTTTTCTGCATAGTTGTTTCAGGTCATGCCTGTTGTTTTTCTTAATTTATGTTTCTGGGGTCTGTGCTATGTGTGTGCGTGCTTGTGTGCGCACGCACAGACCATCAATGGTTTGGCTTATGACCATTAAAGTTCTGTTCCCAGAGTGTCGGAGCGTCTGTCTTGATAAAACAAACAAAGTCTTCATGCCCCCTAACTATAAATGTTTTTGTTGGAATTTTCTGTTCCAACAAAAAAAGGAAAGAGGTGAGAGCTCAAAAGCTGAAAGAAAATCTGAAAAGTGTGGCTTACATTTAAGTTCAGCCCGCCTTAATTTTACATTAATCAATACGTGGGAAAATACCTTAAGCTCTGACTGCAGCTCAAGGTTTTCAATCAAAATCATGTTTTTAAACAATTCTCAATTTGTTTATCTCTGAGCGTTGACTAGACCATGCTAACATGTGCAAATGCTATTAAAAATGATAAAATAATGGCTTGAGATTTTTTTTGTTTATTATTTTGTCTGAAACATTTTTTGGAAAAGGAGATCTTTTATTTATTTATTTATTTTATTGCCAGAATCACTTTTGGCAAAAAATGACACAACTTGTGTCAGCTGGAACCAGTGTCGCATAGCGGTGAACCGATTGCAGTTTTTGGCCGAACACCAATTCAGATGTTGCCAGATACCTTTCTCTTTTTGTTTTTTTCTTTTTTTTTCTGTAAAAATTATTGATTTTCTACACTATCTCCCAAAATCTGGACCGATTTATCAGCCTGATGATTTGTTTTAGGGTTTTTTGGGTCCCAAAAATATCCCAAAAACATTTATTCATTGCTCAAATTAGGGCTGGCTAGGTTAAAAGAAAAAGGTTTGAGTTACTTAGCTGTGAAAAATGCTTTGCCTTGACCTTTCATGCAGACCAGCTGTTTTCATGCGCATTAATTGGCATACCTTACAAAGCCCTTTTGATCTGAGCCCGTGAAAGGCCCGCGATATTAATACCTTGAACTCCCGGTGAACCCGTAGGCATCACCTTTGAGTTGGATTGATGCAGTCAAAATGTTTCAAAATCTACCCGTTTACTCCTGCCTGACGCTCGCCGCTTTGCCCCCCCCCGCAAGCGAGCCTTTTGAATGGAAGGAGAGGTCAGGGTTCACCAAGCGGCTGGAATCAACATGCCAGCTCCCTGGACGAGGCCCAACCCCCCGAACTAAAGCAAACAGAGAAAATGAAGTGCATCTTGTTAAAAGACTGTTTGGTTTGGAGGGCTTTTAACTGATTCTCCCCTCCCAACGAGAGCAAAGGGGAACGTCGTAACGGAGCTGAACCAGCACACATGACAGCCTCCTCTCCCACTCTCTGCTTTGTGATATATGGCTTTGCAGCAAAATCCTCCACACTCCCCCTCAGGAGAACATTTTAGATGCAGTAATTCAATGCGCAGCTTTTAGTTCGGGGATGGCTGATCTGATTATTTTTTTGTAATTTTCTACTCTCTTCTGTTGGTAAATAAAATCTCTGTGTGTCTTAGGAAAGCTATAGAATCAAGCGCTCTGCTCTCGCAGGCCTCTCGAGCCTCGTGACCTTCCCAACAGGCCTGCTGCTGTTTGCTTGTCCTCTTTGAAGGAATGATGATACAAACACCAATCTGTGGGTTTTGGTGAAACTCACTAAGAAGAACAGAAAAATTCTTCTCCATGCATTTTTCAATAAGCTCTTGCAAAAAGGCTTGTTTTTACAAGTGACGCAGTCCAATATGACGCCAAGGTTATTTCACCGTTGTTGATTCTCTCTTATTGTTTAGCTTCGACTGTTTAATATTGCAAGAAGGTGGGAACTTTGTAATTAAAGTCTAAGGATATGGACTAAGTTATGTTTAAAACACACAGCTGTGGTACTAATCCCTAAAACAATGTCCAAAAGTATTGCTAGCCAAATCTATTGCTCAAATTTGAATTCGTAAAATGATTTGTCCAGTAAAGAATAAGTCAAAAGAAACGTTGTGAGCAGTAGCGTTGAGACGTAACAAACCAGCATCCATGACAGGGAGTTAGAAGTGCTTTGTCACAACCCCAGTCTGCCTCTAATTCACCTCTTGCGACTAAAAGCGGTAAAACTTTGGCTGCATCCTAATTTAATTCCTTCTTACGTACCAGCAGCTAATACGTTCCTTGCAACCACAACCATGTAATTGAAACACATTAAGGGTGTTTTCACACCTGATGGTAGATTGAAACATTGGTTATATTTTCAGCGGGTACGGTTCTCTTTAACACACAAAACATTTTTGAAAAACCTGTTTTCCTCCTCGCCTGTGGTGGCGCTGCAGCAAGAAACTACTGAAGGAAACACTGAGCGCAACTTCCTTCTTAACAGAATGTAAACAAAGATGGAGGAGCGTCAGATTTTAGCACTTGTAGGATTTTTCTTTTGGCTTTGTCAACAGAGGCAACGAGCCATTTCTCCCGCTAAGTGCGAGACACTTGGAGTTTGTTTTGGTTGTATTTACCCAGAATGCCCTGCGCTGTCGTCTGCTTTGGAGCGGTGGCTCTGGTCCGCTTGTCGTTCACTTCCACCAAGAGTTCGCTGTGCTACCGGGTAAGAACTGTTTGAATCCCTTTTTTTCCAGTTTGTTCTTCTGTTAATTCGTAATATACTCATGTTCCTGGGGCAATTTTTTTCTCCCAATGTAATCACGGTTTTTGGAAAAATCGCGACAATAATTACAGCAGCAACAGCAACAAAAAGCTCGCTCCATTTCACTGCCAACACGCATGTTTTTCCAGTTTATTCTTGCTGAAAATTTCCTTTTTTTCCTTTTTTTTTGGTAACTCTTGTCTGATTCCTTTTTATTGCGCTGTGAAATGAATACAGTATCTGTCACAATGAGAAATTGACCTGCCGTTTAATCTGGAGCCCTTAACAAGTTGCAATAGCCCGAACCCAATTAGGGAATTGATTGCTTGCTTTCATTCCCCTCATTTGCATCAGGATCATATGGAGAAGATAAATTAGCATCTTAGCCTTTTGTCCACGCTGCCATTTAAGCTCGTGGAGTATTTATGACTATGAAATAGGCAGAGGGGTGAAAAAAAAAAAGTCTTTGTCCCTCCGTGACAAAACCTTTGCTGATAATGTGATGTTAAACAGCCACACATAGAAAAGCCCTCACTTTGCTGTGGTCTCTTGATGAATCATTTAAAAGACAATGTGGGTATTGAAGCCTGGTTTCTAAGCTCCTCCATACTTAACAGCCATGGCAAAAAAAAAAAAATACTGTATCTGAATGTTTAAGCCTCATGTTAGGTTTCCTTTCTTTGCATCATACAGAAAAACGTAACTAATAATGATTTATGAATCCAAAACCAACAACGCGTTTTTTTCCCCCCCACTGTCTCACTCAGCAACTACTTGAGAGAGTTTGGGTTGTCTTTGTCTCTGCTGTGCCAATGTTCGCTAATGGAGCTTTAAGTGTCTGGTGAAGTGAAACTTCCGGCTCGGGGAATATTTTCACTTGATGTTCCAATTGTTTTACTTTGACATTTCATCTGTTCAGTCGGATTGGATGGTCTGAACTTTAACTGGACCATTCCACTGTTCCCCTCTCTGCATGTTTAGCCATAGTGAAAGGTGATCAGCAATTATTAAATGATAAATGGTAGGTAGGTTTAATACGTCCCCTGGCTTCCCAAATATGTATTATAGACTTGTAATTATCAAATGCCTGAGTACTCTTCGTAGTCATATAAATCTCCAAATATTAAGACAACTCACCTGACACGGGCCTATGAGTTTTATATGATGTAAAATTAAGCTTGTCAACATAAAATAAATCAATGAATCACTCAGTACATTGAAAGGAGCTTGATAACTCCCTTTTGGACAACAAAAGTAAAACAGATTCTGTTTTAATATTGTTGGAAAGCTGGCAATTTGAAAATTCAAAAAAAGCAAGTTTGCACTTTTATTTATGTATTTATTTTACCAAAGCAACTGGGCTATGCTGAATGGTTCATACTTTTTGGTTACAGAGACGTTATAATCCATTTTAGTTGTTTGTTTCAGTTTTGTTGGTATATTTTGGATATTTAAAACATTTTCCAGTGTTATATGTTCTTTTAGTTTTTGAACTTTGAGAGGGTGTGCATCCATTAATATGCCATTGTTGTTATTATTATTATAATATTGGTTGAAAATGGCCTCAACATGACATTGCTTACAGCTGTATTTTCTGAGACAATATATCGTCGAGCAAAATGTATCGTCATAGTCTCATGTGCAGTGTTAAGAAAATAAAAATATACTTTTCCGCTAACAAACATGGCGACGGTGCGTTCAGTGTTTAGTCCAGAAAGGTTAGTTTTTTTTCTGGACTCATCTTTCATTTGACAGAGAAAAGTTTAAGCGACGTGAATACTTTAGTAGACGTATGTAATACAAATCAGAGTCATGGTAGGAAGGCAAAACGTGTGTTTTATTCCCGCGTTAGCCTCAAAGCTAAGGTCACGAGGCAACGAGATATGAATCCTAAATGACGGTTAACTTTGACGTAGACAACGGTTTTCGCTAATGGCTTAGCTAGCATATCACTTGTTTATTTTATTTATACGCTCACTGCTTACTTCAGAGCACAGCAGCCATGAGGCCCCTTCATTCTTTATTCCTCTGAATAAATTACTCAAGTGTTTATGCTTCAAAGTCTTTGGTTGTGGGGCTGCCCAGTGGCGCAGCTGGTAGAGCTGTTGCCTTGCAGCAAGAAGGTTCTGGGTTCGATTCCCGGCCCCGGTCTTTCTGCATGCGTGGGTTCTCTCCGGGTACTCCGGCTTCCTCCCACAGTCCAAAAACATGACTGTCAGGTTAATTGGCCTCTCTAAACTGTCCCTAGGTGTGAGTGTGTGTGTGCATGGTTGTTTGTCTCGTGTGTCTCTGTGTTGCCCTGCGACAGACTGGCGACCTGTCCAGGGTGACCCCGCCTCTCGCCCGAAACGACAGCTGGAGATAGACACCAGCAACCCTCCCGACCAAAGTAAGGGACAAGGGTGTAGGAAAATGGATGGATGGATGGAGTCTTCGGTTGTTGCTGTGTGGCATCACGACCGCCATTTTCATCTCCCTCACACTTTCAGAGGAACAAATCCTGACTGTTATCGCTTTATATTCGGTCTTTGTCAGCGACTGAGAAACTGTGAAACATCCTGTTTGCGGGGGAAAAAACTACCTAGCATAAATATGGGCTGTTCTGTGTGTGTCGGGGAACCCGGGCACGCCTTGACGTGCGTTTCCTTCAAGCATTTACACATCTCAGCGTGGCGGGAAAGTATGTGGCTTGTGTGTAATCATTTAAGGCTCAGGTCAGGCCGTATTTCACCCAGCCATCGACCCCGGAACGTGAAGGTAGCGTGCTGGAGGGCATGAAAAATGTCACAGCCTGTAAATCCTCTCATTGTTGCCTCAAGGAGCCTGACTTCCAATAATTGATGCCCACTCACCATTCATCACCTGCTCTCATTCTTCGCTAGTGCCACTTCCCACGCTGACCTCCTCCACACAGCGGCCAGAGCCCGTTTTGTCGTTTTGTGTCGTTCATCATTTCTCAAGAAAAGCCTCGGTTTAACCCGCGCAACGCCGAACAAAAATGCTGATTTACAACAGGAGACACTTGAAGTAAAACTTTAGCTGCTCACATCCTGCGTAATAGAAAACCTGCTTCCTTTAATGGAGATAGTGCAGAGCCTCGGCTCTTTATATATATTTAACAGTTAATTTTTGCTTGGTTCAAATTTTTTATTTTCCATTTTTACTATAACTGTTGCTCTTTGCATAAGTGACCTTCGCTTGCACAGAGCAAACAAAAAGTATGTGCAGTTTTTGTCTGTTAGAGGGAATACAAAAAGTAATTCTCAAAATATTTAATTTATCAAGTGAAATAAAGCCGAGCCAATCTGGCGCTGTGTGAAAACAATTGCCTCTAAACCTAATATCTGGTCGTTCCACACATAAATCTGCCAATGACCTTTTCAGGAGTTTGCAGTTTTCTGTGCCGATCTCCGATCTTTAAGGATGTTTTCACACCTCGTAGTTCAAAAGTCTCGGTTTGTTTTGGGGCCAAAATCACAAAATTTGCTACATTTTCAGCTTCACTTTCAGACTGCATTGTGTCAAATAAGCCAAATACTCGCTTTCTACTCTTTTTCATCTCTTCTTTGCTAAAATATTCAGTTTAGTTATTCAGTGTTTGAGCATGAATGATCTGCTTGTGGTCATTCTCTAACATCTCAATTGGGTTTAAGTCCAAGCTTTGACTAGACCACTCCAAACCATTAATTCTTTTGCCATTCAGAGAGCAACTTCATGGTGTGCTTTGGTTCGTTGTCCTGAAGCAAAACCCAAATAAACATCAGGTTAAAGTCACAAACTGAAGGTCGGCATCCTGGTTCCATCAATCACAGCAATTGAGTTGAGTAATGATGTGTTCCTAGACCGTTTCTCCGCCGCCAACTGTGTTTTCCTGAAATTTTTTAGACGTACATACAAGGGTCCGTTTTTTTTTCTCAGTCCAGAAAACTTTGTCTAAAAAGTCTTGGAGATCATCCGGATGTTTTTTTGACAAACGACAAACCAACCTTTGTGTTTGGAGTAATTTTTTCCATATTTTCCGGAGTTTTTCACTTCAGGAACTCTCCGATGGAGGCCATCCTGGAAGAGTCAACGCTATGCTCTCAAAGTAATTTTGGTCTCTCCTGGGAAAGTTCATCACACTTAAAATGTTTGTTTCCATTTTTAGTCAATGGCTCCCAAAGCCTTAGAAACGGAATTGTAACAATTTCCAGACTTATAAATGTAAATGACTTTCACCAGTTCTTGAGTTTTAGAGCATAGTCTGTGGCCTTTTAAGATCCTACTTCATGTTGTCAAACAGGTTCTTTTGAATTCATTTCTTGATTCAAGACATCTGCTTGTTGTAATCAAGCTTTGCTTTGACCACAAAAAATTGGGCTCTGCTTTTCTTTTTTTTTAAACAAACAAAAGTTCCCAGTTTTTAAAGCTGGGAACTTTTGCTTTAAAGCAAAAGTTAAAGACTGGGAAGATACTACAATACCGAAAAGATGAGATAAAGCAGAAAATAGAAAACTTGAAGGGAAAAAAAAAAATCGTCACGTTTGTAGGTCCGACGTTTTAATCTAATCAAGTCGGTGTTTATTGCTCGGACAGTTTGAACCGAGCAAGCTTTCCCCTTGTATGAACAAGACGAGACAAACAGGATGGTTTGATGTGCGGTATTTACAGCCTATTTAAAAAGCACTGAGGAGCCTGCGCTTTTTAGTTAAGGAGGTCTGCGAGGTAACCAGGATGTCTGGGACGATTTAAGACTTCCTCATGCCTTGCCTGATTGTTCTGCCTGTTCAGGAGTGCTGCAGTGAATCCATCCTCTCCTCTCGTTGTAATGAACCTCCCTCGGGGGACCGGGGTTTGGGGGTGGGAGTGGTGCACTCCACGGTGAAGACGCCTTAGTACCAGAGCGATTCATTACCTCGGAAATGTGAGCTTTTGTTCCGTTTTCAGCAGAGCCCCATTAATCTTGAGCTGCCTCCTGGCATGCAGACCAGGTAGTGCTAAGGTAATTACAGTTAATCATCATTCAGACGTGCACACGGACCGCCGGCTCTTCGGTGGTTTCCACGGGGACCAACTCGACCCATTTTATGTTGCTTTTCCCACTTTTGTAAAAAAAACTTAGTTTAAAAAAAAAAATTAAAATCCATCTCCCAGTTGCATAACGAAGCAGCTTTCTTTCAATAACCAAATTGCAAGGGCTCTGGCAGGTGCGTCCACCAAAACTACGGGCTGTCCAGCGGCTTCTGTTCGGCAAACTAATAAACAGCCCAGCTGCTTCTTACCAGCTCCTTCTACACATTTAGCTTATCCAGCTGTCATGCTGCCTGTTTCCTGGAGCCGGCCATTCACCTGCCATTTATGATTGTGATTAATAGAGAGATTATAGGAATGGTGTTTTTTTTAAATTTTTTTAACAGGCCATCTGTTTCTGCACTCTGAGACAAGCAGGTACAGATGACTTTGTCATCATCAAACCCACAAAAACTGCAAGTAAATTGTTGCTATAGGGTTTTATGGAGGAGATGAAAGGAGATGAAAACAAAACTGTGCTATAATTCTGAACAAAATGAAAATGTCCACAGTTTTCAACATTTTCTTGCAGATACCAAAGATGAGAAGCAAGCAGAGCTAAGCAGAGTTGTATATGAAAAAGGCTTAAGTTGACATTTTGCAAGTGTTAACCCTTTATAATCGCAAAAAAAGTAGTTTAGTCATTAAAACTCCCAAAAGCAGTAGTTGAAATGAGATTCTGTTAAAAGATAGAATCAGTTAATATATTACATAAACTTATGTGGTAGATTGACCTAGCTAAGATTCAGATTAGCTGTCAGAAGCTAACGACATTGAGCATTGTTCTAAACATGCCAAACCCATAGGGGGCAGTCTAGTGCAAAGCTAAGACCTGTCACTCAATCAGATTGCTTCAAAGCAACCATGACTTCCCGCTAAACATGGTGCCAAGAGGGCTCATCTCTCTGGACAGATACATAAGTTGTACTACTTTTAAAAAGCAAATCAGAATCCGAAGTTATTAAAACACGAGACGACGTTGATTGGGAATCATGTCGAAGTAAGTGTGTGGATATATTAACGCCTTATTTGTTGTAGACGATAATGCGCTGGACCCAAAAATCTCAGTTTTTCCATGTTTACTCACAAACACAAATATGAAGATTTCTCAGATATCCACTTTATTTGGAGTTTTTCTAAATAATAATTTTTACCGATATTAAAAGGGAATTTTTTGTGGATGAAAGTACAAAATGCATACAAATCGTTTTCCCCAGACGATTGAATTAGACTTTTAATACATAACCTTGAGCAAATGGATTCACATCACAAACTGAATTTCGATGCGATGTAACTTACCTCCATCTGACTTTCTGATTAAATTGTAGCAATTTG
The DNA here is from genome assembly GCA_902982915.1 of Phalloptychus januarius. Classification (NCBI taxonomy): domain Eukaryota; kingdom Metazoa; phylum Chordata; class Actinopteri; order Cyprinodontiformes; family Poeciliidae; genus Phalloptychus; species Phalloptychus januarius. The sequence continues at coordinate 4,469,856 of CADWAE010000093.1, forward strand.
AATTGAGCTGATTTGAAACAAGTCTGCACCGAACAGCATATTTTAAACAACTGAATATAAACTGGACGTCTTTGTAAATCGGCTCGACATAAATCAACCAAACCGAATTGAATTATTGATCGCAGTGAGCCCGGTGATACTGGTGAAATGGCAGCTTATCCCTCTGCATTGCGATTCTATCTGAGGAAGGACCTTGTCACATCGCAGCCAAATGTTCTACTTCTTCCTGCTAGACACGGGAGTAGCTGTCAGTTTTTAGAAACGCTTGTGTTTTTCCTCAATTTTACAGCTAAACCCTCTCAACTGTGCACTCTCCCCCAAAGAACACCCAGTCAGCCATCCGTAAAAAAAAAAAAGAAAAAAAGATTTCCTGATCAGCTCACCGTTGAATATTTCTCTACAGAGCAGCCGACGGGTTCCCAGGGTATTGATTACCATTTTATTGTCGAGCCCAGACTGGAATCGGTTTGTGGCTGTTTGAAATTTAAATGAAGTTAAACACGGTGCTTATGAGGCTACAGCAGCAAATCTGACTGGCCTCCTTTAAACTTACACTTGTTGTTGATGAAGAATCAAATCGGGTGAGACCCTCTGAGGAAACGCGACATTTTGAGTGAAGTGATCGGACATCCCACGATACATGGGGGTTAAAAGCTTTTCTCGGGTTTGTTTCACACCTTTTGGCCAGCGGTCCATCACATTTACAGGAGGAGGAAGCAGATATTCTACCTCTGTTGTTCTTTAGTGTCGGAAATATGAAGGAAGAAGCAAAAAGAACCACGAACACACTGAAACATTCGGGCAATGTAGAGAGACAAATGAACCTACCAGACATGTCTTTGGATCGTGGGAAAAGATTGGAGTACCTGGAGAGAACGCACATGAACACTTTGTGCAGAAAAATATCGCTTCATGTGAAATTATTGTTTTATCTTAAGTGATTTGTGTTTCTGAAGTGTGTGCTGTTGACCTCCAGGCCGGTTCACTCCAGGAAAAGAGACATGGGTCTCAGTGTTTCTTTTATGTCAGTAAAAATGTCAGCGGGCAAGATTGTAACGAGACACAGTGCCTGTTCAAAAGTATTTGTTCCCCTTGAACTTTTCTGCATTTAGCCATACTATAACCATGTGCTTTAATGTATTTTATTCAGATTTTAATAAAATAGCAAATTGTGAAATTGAAGTAAAACGATATACAGTTGAAAGACAATTATCTCTGATGATGAGAAAATGTAAGCAAGCTTTAATTCGAGGAAATTACTAAATAAAAAATATCTCTAATAAATGTTCTTGCCATGTTTTCTGGCATTTAGCTAATAGAAATAATTTCTGTAATTCTAGTTCAGCTAAAACAAGAGAAGTTTGGTCAAATTTAACTTCAGACGGTAAGAAAAAAAAATGTTTGTCTTTTTATTCGGTGTATGTAAATATCTGGTTTCAGCCGTGTTCGGAGTCTTTAACTTGTGTGTTCTGTAACATCATAAAAGCAAACAATGTCTCTGAAGATCAGATGTACAAATTTCTATCGTTTCAACTGATATTTCTTTTCAGATAAGCTAAAAAAGCAGCAGCAGCTTTATTTGCTACGGTGGTAAAATGTCGTTCTGATTGATGGTTACCTAACGCTTCTCTTAGTAAGAAACCTGAGATGGGCTGCTTTTACCTTTGTGGCCCCCTTCCCCTTTAACTGCAACACACCTGTCCCTTTGTGTAACACTTTGGCCTCACATACACCCAAACACACACACACACAGTCGTGTTTTCATCACTTGTGGGGACTTCACATTGTCTTCCATTAATTTCTACAGCCTAACCTTTTCCTTAACCTTTACCCTAACCCTACCCATCACAGACCTAATCACTAACCCAAAAACAACAATTTCCCTCGTCAGGACCAAGAAAATGTCCCCACAAGGAGGAATGGTCCCCGTAACCCCACATTGTAGACAGACGTAGGTTCCCATAAGGATATAAAAACCTGGTTAACACACGCGCACGTACACCCCCACATACAGAAAGTGTACAAAAAAACAAACTCCCCCAGAGGTTTCTACCCAGTCATTTGGCACATTTTTGATGTTGAATCAAAAAAGACAAAATGAGAAAATGTGTGTGTGTGGATCGGGCAGCAATCTGGGCTTCCCAATCCTGTGAAAGGCTCTCTTTGTTGAACACTCCTCTCTGAACCCCCCCAACACACACACACACCCACACACACACCTCTCTGTATCCACCGTTCCCACCCCCTTCTCACTCTGCCTCCCAAAGCCTGGGTGGATTTTTCATTAAACGCTATCAGAAATGTGACTGCTGCTATTCATGGCTTGATGGAGGGTCTGGCTCTGCGGCTGGAGAATGACAGGACTCTAGGTTTTAGGTGATGGTCTGGGACCTGATGGAGAGGGGAACAAATAAACAAAAGCCATGTCGCCTGTTTGCTTTTCTGCGCTTCCTCCTTCTATTACTGTTTCCAAATGAAGAAAGAGTAATTATTTTTTGACCAGTGGTTTTATTTTCACTTTTTCTTTAAAAAAAAAAAGAGGATCCTTGAAATGAGATTATGTTCTACACCAATAACTATGATGGGGAAATATATGTTCCCTTCTCAGTTCATGTTTCTTACAGGAAGATCATCTGTGACACACTGCCTTCTACATCCATTTCCTGTGTAAATAGACTTTTAAAACTTTCTTTTGTTCCTGTAGCAATTTTTGTTTTTTTTCCTTACATGAAAGCCATCCAGCGAAAGTCTCATTATATATAATTTTCCTCAATAAGTACAAGCAAACAACTTAAATTAATATTTTCGCTAAATCGAAACGTGTAAATACGTTCGACTCTAATGTTAGACCTGTTATAATTATGTTTTGCTAATTTAACAGCAGTAGGATTAACTGTTGCTTTTCAGTTTTAAAACAGTTATATTTCTTCACATTTTTAAATAGTTTTTTGTATCCATATATGTTTTAATTCCTTGCGTTAACACCATGGAACAATTTGATGTTTTAACTCGGGGTTATCATAGATGTCCATGCCTAATAATTACTACTCCTAACTTCTGTAACAGTTGGGTATTATATATTATCCAGACACACAGTTCTATTTATAGCATACTTAAGTAACTATGTTACCTTCAGTTGTTATGAAAATGCCGTACAAATAAAAAAAGAGGCCTTAAAGGGAAGGTGACTTAGCAATTTTACACCTTGAAATTGACGTCTGTTTCTTTAAGAAGCTCCCACTCTCTCCGACATTCCTCTTCAGTACGTTGTCACAACAGTGTTCCTTCACGATGCTTACAGGAGTGTTGAACTTAGGAATTCATGTTATGAGCTCAACAGATGCTCAGTTCATCCAGTTGTTTGCTAATTGCTGCTGGCTAGTCTGAAGGGGTGAAAGAGGAGGAGGGCTGCTCTCACGGTTTGTATGAGAAAGCACTGAATGGTTGCCATGGTCTTAAGTGCTTGAAAGGTCAACAGTGCTCTGTCTAAACCAAACATGTTGCATCATTCCCCCCAATAAACCTGGAGAGTACACACCTTCTGGCTTTTAAATTTCTCTTAAAAGATGAACCTCCGCCATTGTTACAGGCCGGTCAATTCCGTCACGGGACAAAGGGACGGCAGCAGGGCCGGGAGGGAAAACACAAACAATGATTTCCGCAACAGCACTTTAATCCCCCCGGCGTTAAGAACTGACAAAAGGCCAGGAGGGTTTTTCCACCAATGGACCCAGAATCTGAAGATTAGGGTTGGAAAAAAAAGCGGAGAGGGGAGGGAATCTTTTGTGTTTTAAAAAAAAAAAAAGGTCCTTTATCTGCTTTTGAAGTCAGTGAGACCTGCCAGCCCGTCTTTGTAAGCAGCCCCCATGTCCCACAGCAAACCACCACCTCACTTTCATCTGCCCGTCATCTACACACACACACACACACCCAGACAAACAGAGAGAGAGAGAGAGGGAGGGATGTGGTGGGAAGATTCGTCTGCTTGTTGGAGCCGGTGCTTGACGGCAGTTTAGTGTAGCCTCATTTGGAAAGCAAGGGGAAGCAGCGTTTCTCAATTGGTTGAAAAACTTTCTCTACTGCTGTTTCTTATAAATGAGTGGCAAAGCCGGTTACTCTGGCGACTCCAGGCCAGAAGCGGGTCCTCAAACAAAATTCACTTTTCATGAAGCATATAGATTTTTAAAAGTACTACTCATACACCACTCTAGCAATGAGACCATCCTGCAAACAATGGCGCACCTGAAAGGAGGCCAAAAGGGGCCCATGGCCCTGACTTTGAAAAATTATATATATATATATAATTAGAGCTGTCAAAGTTAGCGTGTTAACACTTGTGATTAATCTAAAAAGTTCAACAAATTAATAAAATATAGTGCAGAATAATTACATTAAATTTCAAAACCTATCTGCGTCACATCAAAAAGAAGATTTAACAAATATACCTGGACTGTAAGTAACGTGTTAATGCATGCAATTTACCTAAAACCTTTGGCGCATTAATATTACATAATCCAGATTAATCAGGTTACTTATTTTGACCTAAAAGAGTCTCTCCCAAGGAGAATTACGTAGATCACAGCAGCGCATCGCGCCGTCTTATACTGCGGTCAACAATGCAGAGATCCCGCGAAATGAAAAAACAAGTCAGGATCTCCAGAAAATAAGTTGGGATTTCTTTTTTTCTCTCTCTCTCTCCATGTCCCCTTAGGGGCTTCGTAGAGAACTAACTGAATTAGACAAAAAAAAAAAAGTAACAAAATAAAACTATAGTGAAAAGCACTAAGCTATGAAAACCCTGCCCACGCCCCTAGAAAATCACTCGTCCGGCCCTGTTGATTTGGCTTCTGCTCACAGATAAGCGGTGCGGAAAGCAGCCGAGCTGGTACTTAATGAATATTTCACTGCTTGCAGTGATATCCCTGTGAGAAAGACATGTGATTGTGCCTCTTAGTGATAACTCTAAGTCATGCTGATGACCGGGTGAGGAGCAGGCTCAGGTTTTATCGCTTGACCTTTTCGCTCTTGGCTGTGGTTCCTTCTCACCCCCAGGGGACTCCCTGCTGTTTCTCCTCTAATTCAGGGGCTCAGGCGCTGGTGTCTGGAAGAAAGGAAAAAAAAAGGCAGGGGAAATAAGGCCTCCATTTGCATTACGTAATTTCATGCATTATTCAGCGCTTCGGAGAATCATTTCACCTAGACAACTCCTCAGAGGGCGGCAGGGAGATAACTGTTAGTGACAGGACCGGCTCATGTAATGCAGAGCGACTTGAACCGTGCAATCTGCAGATATTACCCCAAGTATGAGCAGGAAATATACACCGTCGCATCGACACACACAGATATACACACTGGAAAGTGGGATCTGGTCAAAGTACACACTCGCGATTTCTTTTATGTCTTTTTCTTCCCCCCTGGAATACAAGAACGCACGGCTTTACAGTAGAAGCGTTTTATGGTGGCACTGATTGGTCGTGTTCTTTCAGAGTGTAAAAGCATAAAAAAAAGAATAAAAATCTAAGAGTTGATCCGCATCTTTCCACTGTAGTTATGGAACCACAGAGAGGCTTCCTACACACACAATTCATGTCAACATTTCATACATGTCCAGAGCTCTCATTCCTTTTTCAGTCTGGTTTTAGAGTATGAATGAATGAATGAATGATTCAGCAGACTGATGAATGGATGAATGAACAGGAGGGGCAAATGGATGGATGGAAAAGCAATAAATCAATTAATCACATGATAAATTAAAATGAGCACATTGATTTCCATTTACATGAGTTATTGTTTTCCTCCTTTCTCTTTTTCTGCCAAAAACTGGACGATGAGAGTTTTCCGTTTGGTGTCTTGGTGTTGATTTATTTTGGCTATTTAAAATGTTTTCCAGTTCCACTTTTAAACGTTTATTGGAATGTAAAGTTTAAAGATCTCTCACAATGTGTTCTTGGATTATTTTGCCATTCCCATTACTTGAAAACGATCTCAAAGCAACAGTGTTATCATTTATCACGATAACTTCTGGGACGATTTATCGCCCCGCAAAAAATGTGTTATTGTGACAGCCTTATGGATGGATTAAGCTTTTAATCTAAAAAAAAATATTTTCTGCATACTGTTTCCCCATCCATATGCAGACGAATGAAATATTTCTAAGAGCCGTGGGAAAAGGCGATGACGTTGCATTCGGACGCGCTCGGATAATGAATGTCTCTTCCGCTTGCCGTAGCCTTGTCAAACCGGAGAGCGGCGAAGGATTTTGTGTCATAATCCTTCTCTTTTAATGAGCCACTTTCGTCTGAAAGAAAAAAAAAAAAAAAATATATATATATATATATATATATATATATATATAAATTTCACAGAAGCTGCAAGTCTATCACAAGGCAAAAGGAAAGCTGGCAGTCCAATTAGTTCAATCAAACAGCCCGGGAAGCACAAACAGTGCAATCCGTCGCAGTATGCAACCGGACATTGTTTCCATGTTCTCCCACTAGTTGTAGTTTGGGAGCCGCGGAGCTCTGCAGCGCACACACAGAGCCCTCATCTTCTAATCAGAGACAACGGAGTGTGTTTCATTAAGCCAGATAATGGTGTGTGCATTTCATTACCATAGATAACTAGGAATATTTAGATGAGGGATGAGGTGCTCACAGAGCCCCTCTTGGTAGCCATGGTAACCTTCATCTTGGCAAACAAAAGAGTCAAGAAGAATTGTCTGCTAGCAGACTGAGAGAGGAAGCGCAGAGCCGAACGCGGTCCCAGACCAGAGCGGTCTGGTTCCTGCGTCTCTCTGCTGGTTTTTTGTGTTTTTTTCCTTCCTGTATTCTTCAAAAAAAATAATAAATTAGAGACTCAGGTGACTGACGCGATCCTCCTTTGTTCTAAGAGCATAAATATCCCCATCTCTTTCTCTCCCTCTCTCTCTGTAGGATACCCTGGGTAATCACATGCTAATGCAACCGTGGGCCAAATAATAAACTTAATCACCCGAATGTGGAAATGAGCGCACAATAAGAAAGCCCATCCATCCATCTTGGCCCGCTTCTGTGAATATTACAATCCCCCAGTGCCCCTCACCCGCTCACGCTGCCAGTCAGAACCTGAATTATTCACTCTGAATTTTAAATGAAGATGCTCTCTGACAATAAGGTGAGCCTCCTGGCCCAAATCAGCCCCTAACGCTGACCTTGACCCCCAGGAGGCGGTTTTTATTCATCCTGCTTCGGAGCTGTCAGTCTGACGGCTGATTCTGGCTGCGTTTCCATGGAATTGTGCAACTTGCCATTTTGAAAATGAATTTGTTCAGTGGAAACACAAACATTTTGAAGAAGATCTATTTTCTTGATGAAAGGTTTTGGTGCTAGGATGGAGTGAGGATTTTTTTTTTAGCCGTATCAAAACAGATTTATTTTGCAAAGCTACTATGGACATACTTTTCTCGCATCACACGAGTCACATGATCAACGAACGAAAAAGCCGATGACAGGAAGTAGTGGGATGGTGCAGCTTGTTTTTTAATGACTTACAGTGTGAACAAACTAAATTAAATCACATGGTCTTAATTACCTTTCTAGAAATACTGCAATTTGTAACGTAAACGCAGCTATTTACCCTAGCTAACTAGACAGTACCTGCTACTAGCTAGCTCCATCACCTAGCTGTTAACCATGTTTTCTTTGGACGAACTGGAATTACAAAAATAAATTTGCTTGTGAGAAACAGGTTAATTTTAAAACGGCTCAAAAGGCGCAACATTAGTGAACAAACTTATTCACATGTGATTTTCATTGCGTTTCTTACTTAACAGAAACGCCACGAAGATGAATTTGTGTTTTTTGACATTAGCAAAGTTTTGCACACATTTGTAATCGAAAATTATGGAGTGGAAATAGTCTCAAAAGATTAGTGCGTGAAAACTATTTTCACTCCATAGAAAAACGGCTGTTGACGTCAGTAGGTCTCTTTTTTTTATCCTCATGTAACATTAACCTGCCCCCAATAGATATAAGTCTATCAGAATTAGTTGTTCTGGCTGATTTTTCTCCACCAACGCTGCTGAAAAACATACAACAGACGAAGCAAAAGAAGGAGAAAACATGTCTCCGTGACCGACACATGGACTTCAGGGATTATGTGAAAGCAGATAGGACTCCATATGGACCGTCGACTTCTTTTCACCCAAATTCTTCACAATGACAGGAATGCGGCGCTGCTGTCAGACATCCGACTGTCTGCTAAAAAGTGCTTTTAAACATTTATTCACCGTGGGTTCAGATTAGTAGAGAGCATGGAGTTTGCACTCACTAACTCGCTGCTTCATTTTCAGCTTCACTCATCAATAATTCAGGAACCTCAAAACTGCAACGTTTTTTTCTTTTCGTTTTTTTTTAGCAAATATAACATTTTTGCTTGTGCTCAGAGAGATACCGATCTACAGGGTCTTCAAACAAAGCGTGCTTTGTGTGAGCAGTGCAGACATCCATCCTTTAATAAGGCTCCTCTGCAAGGTGTTCCATAATAAAAGACAACATGCAGCTGCAAATTCAAAACACATCTTATACTGTTAGAAAGAAAACTTCACATTAAGTTAATTTATTTGCAGTTTGAACAGCAATAAGAGCTGAGAAAAGACCAGCCACACTGCAGGAACAGAAAATCTTACCATTTTTTGCCAATTAAAAATGGTAAAAGTTACTATACTAAAAAAATTTTTTTTAGACAAAAAATTTCACTCTAGAAATTTCTAGTGCAAATTTGAAATAAGGCTAAATTAACAGGCTCTCTGGTAGCAGAGTCTGTTGTGAATGCTAAAGCTAGTTAGCATAGACTTAGCATTGCTATGCTCCTGACAGCAAATAATGATTTTTCTGTAACCAGTAAGTTGTTTCTCCTCCATTAGCACATTGAGCAGCGAATACACAAGTTTGATTGACAGCACTAGGTCCCTTCTCCTGGCTCTGATTGGTTGTTTTTGTTTTTTCTTCACATGGTAGGAGTTGGAGGAGATCAGTCTGGTCAGATTATCTGCTTCATAAAAAGCACTGCAACGTGCTTTTTACTCATAAAATAATTTCCATCTACCAGTGGAACTAGTGCTTTCTTAAAAATCGGTCTTCAGGAATTATTTACTTGAAACATGCTGGAAAAAAATACATGTGAGTCAGTTTTGTCTCATTTGAAGTGCACTGAGGCGTTTGGACTAAAAACGAGGCCACAAACACTTGGTAAGATGTTGTGTTTTTGCAGTGCAGTGACAAACGGGCACAACGATGTCGACGCCCTAAAAAATCTGAGTTTGTGACTTTCCTAGGAAGCAGACTCCAGTCTTGGCCTGGAGTAACAAGATCAGGCTGTTTTGACTCAACAGACTGCGCCTCTCTCAGGGTGGCCCATCTGGCCAGCGCCCAGGTTGCGGCGCCAGCCACCAGCTCCTCTGTGCAGGGACCCATCTGCGGTCCTGCGTGGGTATCGACCGTTTCACCGCCAGGCCTGTCCCGATCTGCACATGGGTCCACTGCTCCGGGTGCACTGCAGATGGGTCGGTGGGTCAACTAATAGCAGCAAAACCGTCTCAGGGATGGTTTGAAGTTGCCTGCAGTGCAGATGGGTGGAATTTACAGTAACTTAATGAATGACTTAATCAGGTTTCAGCTTTTCATACCATGGAAAGGTTTAAAGTTCAATTTTGGTGCAAATTAAGCTGAGATAAACCTTGGTTTGGACAGAAAAAAAGAAATCAAATATTCATTAATTTTTCTATATTTTTTTTTATTTAGCTACACTAAAAGTCCTGGTTCACAGTTAAACATTATTATTATTTTTTTTACAATTGTTGGAACCAAGTTTATCTTTTTTAAATGTATGTTCATTTTAGGTTTTAATTCAAAAATACTTTATTGACCCTCAAGGGAAATTAAATGTTCATATTATTTCAAGATTTACTAAAACGAAAAATATTCTGTATTTTTACAGTATATCTCATTGAATGTTCACAAATATTTCTGTTGCTTAAAAACATACATTTTCCATATTTTTTTACAGTACATCTCCTGGTGCATCCACAAACATTGACATGAAGTAGAAAATATGGGGAAATCATTTGTAAAAAGTCTTAAGAGAAAGTTTCTTCACATTTCTACTGAACATTTACCCACTTTTTTTTGTAACAAATTTCTTTTCTTTTTTTTAACAATACAGTTATGATTTGATCTAACCTAAGAAGATATGTTGGAAATATTATTTATGACACCAGGTCTATATTTGGACATGGAACGCTGGGCGAGAGATTTTTTTGAAACTGTTGTTTCCATTGAGCGATTATGTCCAAAATGTCAAATTGCACAATTATATGGCCAACAGAGATGCTGCTAATTAAAAAAAACAAACTCTTGTTTGTTGATAAAATGTTGTGGCACTGGGTTGGGGTGTATTTTATTTAATTTTTTTATTTATTTATTTTGCAGAACTGCCATAGAAAAACGTTTTTCGCATCACACGAGTCACATGATCAACAGCCGGATGCTGCCACTGGTGCAAACTACAAAGAAGACGACAAGAAGTAGCTGGGAGCATCATGGTGCGACATGATTTTTAATAACCTACCGCATGAACAAACTTATTCACATGATTTCAATTTTCTTTTTTAATATAAACACCGCACTTGTGAATTTGCGGTGGGATTTTTCTTTCTACGTTTTGACAAAGTTTTGCTCACATTTGCAATGCAAGCGCAGCTTTTGTTGACATTCCATAAACTGAACTTAATTTGAGCTCTACACAGCTGCACATGGCGTATATTAACGAGCTGGAGCTGCAACAATATGCCGGAATCATAAAACGTACGCGAAAAGCAGCATTGTTTTAGTCGGCGTTATTTCCACTGGGCTAAAGCCTCACAAGTGGACTTCAAACGACTCCCCGTCCACTCGCCTGGCTGCACGGTTTAAAAGCTTGACATGGTGTGCGGGGACAATGGCGGCTCTCGAAAGCGCTGTGGTGATCAGGGCCGATGGAATTTTCCCTGCATCATTAAAAAGGGATTGGTGTGTTCGCTGCGTTCATGGGAAGCACTGTTAGTTAACCCAACAAAGGTGCTCCGGCGGTGGACCCCCTGAGATGAAGGGCATCCCGGGAGTTCAGCGAATCCACCTCTAATCCTCTGTGGTCCATTGTACAGATGTACTCTAAGCCCTTTGACTACTTCCAGCTCTAATCTGGGCAGATTTAGGTGAGTTAAACAAGTTTCTGATCCCTGGGCCCACCGGTTCCCCTCCTCCGTTCTGCCCTCCCTTCATGGTGACAAGTTCAGTTACAGGAGCTGCCAGGTTTCAGTCCAATATTTGCAAAAGATGTTTTCCTTCTTCGAGTTAAAATGCAGGCCACACACTTGATGGGTTTTTCGGGGGGGGGGGGATTGTGAAGGAAACTCAGTAAAACTGTCACAGTCGGTCAACTCTTTATTTACAGCTTAAGGTGTTTATCAGACACAACAAGGGAAGCATAAAGTTGAAAACAGGAGGGACTACAAAATCATAAAAACAGAAAAACATGAAAAAACCCCCCAGAGCTATAAGGAAGGCTATCATGTTGATGACAAGACGTTAGAAATATGCTTAAAGTTCTAAAAAAGCATCAATTTTGGGTTGAAAATTGGTGTGAAAGTTATTTAATCACACCAACACAACAAAATAAATTACATGGTTAATAAAATTCTTAACTATGCAATTACAACAAATTGATTGACTTGAATGTCAGCAGGAGAAAAAGGTAGTACTTTTATATAACCTGCCAGACATGAAAAATTAGATGCAAATATATCACTTATTAAAAAGTATTAACCTAACATTAAGTCAAATTGGGGGGGGGGGGATAATCTGAGCTTTAATTTGTTAAAGTGAAACAAAAAGCACGTTTTTTTACCCCCTCTACATTCACGCTGCATTGACCTGTGGAAATTTACCCCCCTGGGACGGGGGCAGTTACGTTTTCATTCAGCGGGAACTTTTAGGCAGAGTTTTGCTGAGGGAGAGTCGAACTGTTTGATTAGGAAAAAAGTTTTACTTTGAGTAATATTGCCTTCTATCTTCTGTCAGTGATATTTTGTGGTCTTAAGTTATTTGTGTTCTTAATAAACAAACTAAAAAGTTTAGTTGTGTTTTTTGGGACACATATCTCAGGTTTCATTCACTGAACTTCCATGAATGCTACGTAGTGCGATTTGAAGTGACTATAATACAGTTTCGCAGTGGAAGCGCTGTGAAATAATCTCAGAAGTAGCCATCTCGCAATGAAAAAGGTTGTTAGCCCAATTCCCTAGTAACATGTCAACGTGTCCCACTTAACTCTGAACCGACTGCTGACGTGTTGGTGTGAGTTCATGTATTCTCGTGAAAAAATACTAACCAACCAATGTTGACCATAAGCTGAAGCTGTGTACAAGCTATAGCAAAATAATTGTTTAGAATACTGAGTAGAGTTGTCCTTCTTCTGTTCTCCACTCCTGTTGCTTCAAAGTGGAAAAAACAAGCTAGTCTGAATATTTTTACAGTGAGCGTTCACACTGAGGGTTTGGAGGAGTTGCTGCTCAGCGTCTTCTGACATATCGTACCGGCTCTGCGGTGGAAACGCTCCCAAACTCGTGTCCACGGTAAGTAGGACACTCTGCAAAAAAAACAACAAAATAAAACATTCCCCCTCTTCCGCCTTACAGAGCACTCCTCCCTCACTCAGCTCCTCCAGACTAGCGGTAGCAGCAACTAGCAAACACCTGGAGGAACAGCGAGGAAGTGCTTCTCTGTGCACCACTTGAAAAAACAGTAATGTAAATGGCGTAATGGAGAAGCGTCGTTGCAATGAAGGGGGAGTGTCAGAAAGAGCAGGAGCTTCTTAAAGAGATATGACCCAATTTCAAGGCATCGAGTTGTGAAGTCAGTTGTTTTCACGTCATGTTTGAGTTAGACAGAATTTTTATAATGTTATATTAAAAAGCACCTTAAAACCAAATCTAAAACACACAAGCGAAGACTATAAAGAGCCCAAAGATGTTTCTTTTTATTCATTTGTTCTTTGTCTCCAGTTGCGATTGGTTAATCATAACTGTGATGAGCTGTTCTGGGGCGACGGTGGCGATGGTCGTGAGAACTTATCCAGCAGTCAGTGGGCTCAGTCCCCGCTTCGTCTGCCTCTGTCGTTGTGTCCTTGGGGAAGACACTTGGCCCATCTCGAGTGCTGTGACCCCACTATCAGCAATGTACTGTGAAGCACTTTGGAGTCCTCTGGACTTGATAAAGCGCGGCCTGTCTTAACATTAAAGACAGGCCATTTAATGTGAAGGAACCATCCTGATTTGCGACAGGGCTCGTTGTTAGTCTATTTGCACAAATAGTAGCAAAATACATTCAAAAGGACGATCCAGCTGGAAGAGAACAGGATTACTGACAAGTGTAAAAGAGAACTCCTCGGCTCTGGGCTCCCATTCTATTCAGTCCTCGCACTTCAAACATGTCAAGAGGTTATTAAGTATATGTGGGTGAATGCATGAATGTCTGGCTGTTTTGTGTGGTGGGGGGGTGAGTGGGCGGAGCTTCGGCGTAAGTAATAGCAGGCTGCATTCAGCGAACCGGTGGTCATGACAAAGCACTTGACAGGCCTGAAAAACACCCCCTAATTTGAAGCTGACCTCGTCTTGTTTAGCATTCTGCCGGTGACAACGACACGCGTCAGGCGTTCGGTTGACTCCGAGAGAGAGAGAGAGAGAGTGTGTGTGCAGATGGACGACCGTTGGGGATGCCCTCTGATATCCTCAAGAGAGGGAGTTGGAGGTCAGGGATCAAAGCCCCAGTCGCCCCGGCGGTACGTCTGGAGACGTCCGGAGGTCCGGGATGAACTTGAAGTCGGCATTATGCAGTGTTTATCGGAGTACCAAGCCGCTGTAGCTTGCACCATGAAGCAGTGCAGCTGGCACACACACACACACGCACACAAAGCCACATGAATGTGGAAAGGTCTTTTAATTAAGGGATTGGTTAATTTCCTATTCAACTCGACAGTGATGAATGAGAACGCTGAGCCGGCCCATCTTGCCCACGGCTGGCCGGGCCAGACAGCTCTGCCGCCTGGGAGGCCCCTGGGTACCATCACCACCATCCAGAGCCAAATTTACACATGGAGATTTTGTTTTTTAACCCTTCGGATGCTAGCATCTCTGCGTTTACTGGAGGAGGCGTGGTAGATGTGAGCTTGGCACTCTGCAGCAGCCTGCGTGAAGGCCAGATGGTGCCGACGAGTAAACACGGAGAGACAATGGCCACTTTTTAACGCGAACAAAGCAAGGATTGTTTCTGCTGTTTGGCTACAGCTGAGATTAGTTCTTATCTTGGCTCCGCTTATCATGCCTTCTCTTGGTCTTCTGAAGTCACTTGAAAACCTCTAAAATGAGTCATTTCTTACTGTAATGAGTTAATTTATACATTTGTTAAAGCTTTGGTATATTTAAAAAGCACAAAATCTAACAATAAATTAAATGCAAACAGAGAATGATAAGTACTAAGATGTAACACACAGATGTTACATCTTAGTAACACATATATTTTCCTCACTTTCTTCTCCTACTACTCACTAATTTAATTAATTAAGATGTAATAGTGCTGCTCGCAGGTAACTTGGCTGCCATCCTAGAACACCTGGAAAATCTAAGCATATTTCTTGGATTTACAACTCATTTCAATGTGCTTTTAAAGGATTGTCATCCAAAAGATCAACAGAAAGCAGAGCCCATATTTGCTTTTTAAAGTTTTTTTTGTTTATTAATGTTTTTATTTTATTTTTTCTAAGGTTTATTGGCTCTAGTGGCCTTTATTTAACCGTGAATGGACAGGAAAGAGGGAAATGAGAGTGGGGGAAGACATGCGGCAAAGGTCACCAGGCCGGGAATCGACGCAGCTGTCGGGCCTGTGGGTTGTGCTAAACCCCTGAGCCACCACAGCACCCGCTTTTTAAAGTTTTTGCAAGTAAAAATCAAGAAAGTGTAGCATGCAGATAGTCCAGCAAGTCTTTTTAGGTGTGTTTCTACTAGTTTTGCATATCTACAGATTGATTTTATTTGCTCATTTAACTGATAAAAAAACAGGTCTAGCTCAGCCAGATGGAACAGTGTTCTTGTGAACATCAGTTTTAAACTCTAGACTTTAGTTTGACGATAATAATGCATGAATACTGATATAAATACTCTGTTCATATTTGTTGTTTTGATAGAAAGTGAATGTCGGTCTCAACTCTTTTGACGTCCCACCAGGTTTTTTTTTGAAGGAATCCCCTCAGGATGATGCTGCCACCACCATGTTTCACTATTTTATGAGGATGGTGTGTTTTTATGGGTGCTATTATCAGATTCCCTTCCTTTTCAGAATAACTTGATGTTCGTTGATCAGAAATAAAACAGATTATACATGTTTGTGGTTGTAGACATTGCGGGAAAAACCTGCTCCTATTGTTGCTATACCTTAAAAATAAAAACTATACTTTCTCTGCGTCTGGAATTAATTTTCCCTACTCTGCTTTATTTTCCTTTATTAACCTTTAGGGGTAATTTATCACGTTCCCTAAAACTGCAAGCACACTCTGTTCTCTTTATCAGCAGAGGTAGTCACCTTTTTAAACTGTTTTTTGTTGTTGTTGTTTGTGCCAATGCAGCTAGTTTATTGCCTCGACTTGTAGTGGCAGAAAACCATTCAGCTGCTTCTGTCCCGTTTTCAGCTTGTTGACACTTTCCATTCAATTCTTCGGCGTACGACTAAATACTTTCCATTTTCGTTATCCGTTCCTTCTTTGTTGTCGCCGGAAAAATTTTTTTTTTTGCGTTTCCAGTCATGACGGCCTCCCTGAAGCAGCAGAGCTGCGGCCGCCCCCACCATGCAGTTTAGCCATTGTGATGTGGCGGCCATTCATCTTTTAAATGCTCTCTCATGATTTCCTCTGTGAGCGCGGAGCCGGCGTTGACCTTGAAAATGGCCCGTGTGGCATATTCTGAAGAAAAGGTATGCTACACAGCATGACTTCCTTCAAGACTCTTCCAGACCGGCTGTGAACTTGAATGTAAAAAGAAACTTGCAGGTATGCTAATTGTTTATGCTAATTTTAGATGACGCACATCTTTGCTAACATTTCAGCGGTGAAGTTCGGTGAAATGTTAGCAAAATTTGTGGAATTTTGTGAAATTATTTCATTGGATAGGAGAACAAAGGCTGCCCAGTGGCGCAGCTGGTAGAGCTGTTGCCTTGCAGCAAAAAGGTTGTGGGTTCGATTCCTGGCCCCGGTCTTTCTGCATGGAGTTTGCATGTTCTCCCTGTGCATGCGTGGGTTCTCTCCAGGTACTCCGGCTTCCTCCCACAGTCCAAAAACATGACTGTCAGGTTAATTGGTCCCTCTAAATTCTCCCTAGGTGTGAGTGTGTGAGTGCATGTTTGTTTGTCCTGTCTGTCTCTGTGTTACCCTGCGACAGACTGGTGACCTGTCCAGGGTGACCCCGTCTCTCACCCGGTTCCTATCTCCTTAGCTGGAGATACGCACCAGCACCTCCCGACCCCATTAAGGAACAAGGGCGTAGGAAAATGGATGAATGGAGGAGAACAAAATGAGTAAAGTGTCTGTCCCATAGCTTTCAGGTCAATTATCAAACTCCTTTTTTTTTTTGTGCTTTGTGAGCCTGTCTAACCGGGCCTTGTCTGACTGACAAACACAGATGTGGCACGCTCCGTTTTAATGCATATTAATGAAGTTAAACCGCCGCTGTAGAGATGAGACAATGGGGCTGGAGGAGGGCTGGCTGTGAACACAAAGCCATGTGCTCTGATGAAGCAGGATGCCCACATGGAATGACTCATTGATAAGTGAAAGAGGAATAGTTGAATATAATGCATATATTTAACATTTCTTTGTGCTAAATCTCCAGAATGCTTCTTAGAAGCTGCAAAACAGACAACCAGAGTTACAATGTAATGCACTAATTCTTCCGTCCTCGGCACAAGTTTCACACAGGAGGATGATTGGCGCTGTTCTGCCTCCAACTTCAATTTCCTGTGTAAATAACTGTTTAATGGAAATTTTATTTCCCTTGAAAGTTTAATGAAACAGCGTTTGCATAATGCTGTTGAAATTAGAGTTGTGTAAAGCAGAGGTGGGCTGTAACCAGTTACATTTAAACAGTTACATTTACTTGAGTAACTTTTCAGACGCACAAAAAAATACTTTTCTTACTAGTTTTGTCATGTTGTACTCTTACTTTATTGAAATAGTATTCTCAGTAAGTATTGCCTATCTTACTTGAGTAGCATTTCTGGTTGCTGTATCTACTCCAAGTAACTTCACTGAATGAAAATAAATATATTTCAGTTACATAACAGTACACCAGATACAGACGTACGCCCACAGTTTATGGTAAAAGTGAGACATCTTGTTTGTACACATAAGCTTTATGTTCATATTTTCTATCTGCTGAGCCAGCTGTGCTATTTAGAGTGAATTTACAGTAAACACCACATATTGTCATTGAAAGTACTGCACCCCGTTCACTGTCTCAAGAGACAGAATTTGCACATGATTTTATATTTTTGTCTGTCTGCTGGGCGGATCGATCCAAGACATTGATAATATTCATACCACATTGATATCAGTATTGGATCAATATGCTGTGTTAAGATTGATACTTTAGTTTAAAATTTCCTCTTGAAATGCTAGTTTGTTGTTTTGTAGTTTCCCAACTCGACCTCAAAAAGATTTTGTTTTCATTTTCTCTCAAATTAAAACTTTTTGCACTTTGTTTACTTAGTGAAAAAATGCACACATTTGTTTCATTTTTCTATTGTCTCTGTTTATCATGTTAATATGGTTGTTAAAATATTTTGTTGACATAAACTTCCTCCAAATTCTGTCCTATGTCTTAACAAAGCAATTCAAAGGTTAAAAACTACAAAAACACCTAAAGGTCAAAAGTTTGATGATATATCAAAATGAAAAATAATACGAAGTATCGGTATTGATATCAGTATCAGCGATTCTGGCATTGTATCAACTTAGTATCAAATCGATTCCAAAATATGCAGTGTCTCACATCATATACTTTTTAACTATTGAGTACTTTCTACTTTTTACTTTCACTTGAGAATAAATGTGTTGAAGCAGAAATAGCTCAATGTTTTTTCTTGAACTGCCCCTTTAAGTTAAATTCAGTTTTAAAATAGCAGATTTCCACTGCTTACATGGGAGATAACACAGAGGGAAGTTTTCAGTAGGGTTGTTACAGAATGGTTGTGGACCCTCCTATGGGGGCCACAGAGTAAATCAGCTTGATCTAAGCCACGCCCCCATGCTTTATTCGGGGGAGTTTATCAGCGCCTGCAAGCTCAAAGCTCAGCAATCAAGGCTCAACAAGAGAGCAGAGAAGAAGAAGAAGAAGAAGAAGAAGAAGCGCCCTGTAGGCTCCTCATGCTCACAAACGCAGCATCCCAACTGTTTCTCTTCTCCTGTGGACATTATTAAAACCCCCGCAGCACCGGCAGCATGGACTTCTTGGCCATGCGCTCACCTTATGACTACACGTTTAATTTCTGGAACGACTACCTCGGGTTGTCTACTCTTGTCGCCAAAAACAAGATCAACAGCCCGTCCTGCAGCCCGAACTCCATCACCGAGTCTCTGAAAGCGACTCTGGGTTTGGAGGACGACTCCCCGGTTTGCTCCTGCCTGGTCGGCCAGGCCAGAGACGCGGACGGAGCCCTGGACAGCTGCTGCTACTGCTGCGGGGCGCCCGCGGGCTCCCCGCCGATCTCCATCTACGACCTGAAGGAGCGCATCTCTCTCCTCAGACCGTACGAGCAGCTGGCGGGCGGCGAGTCCCTCTCACACGGTGGGAGCTTCGCCGCCTTCGACCTGTTCTCCGCCGAGCGTCGGCGCAAGCAGACTCAGAGGGGCAAGCCGGAGCCGAAGGTGTGCGTCTTCTGTCGGAATAACGGCGCCCCGGAGGAGGTCTACGGCACCCACATCCTGAAGACGGCGGACGGACGGGTCCTGTGCCCGATCCTCCGGGCGTACACCTGCCCTCTCTGCAGCGCCAACGGCGACAACGCGCACACCATCAAGTACTGCCCGCTTTCCAAGGACCAGGCGGGCCAGAGGATTCCCAAGGGGGCCAGAGCGTTCGGCAAAAGACTGAAGATATTTTAAGCAAGAGCTGGAAACAAAAGAAGAAGAAGCTGAAGTTGCACTGGAGTTAACAGAGAACGACTTGAAGAGAATATCTTTTCTATGTTTGCGCTGAAATGCTTTGGTCTATATATTGTAACTGTATGAGCACATAGTTTACACCCGGACGCATTGTGCGCCATAGTCACCCGCCTCCCCAGCACTCTGAAGATAAGAACCAAAGTACTGTACAGCTCGACCTGTGAATGACCACTTCCATGCTGCCATGTGAAGTCGAAACAGACGGCCCTGTGCATGAAGTGAATATGCAGCTCTCTCTCTCTCTCTATTTCTCTCTCTCTTTTTTTAGGTGAATGTCTGCCGTCCACCGGTTTGAGGACGTAAGGAATCTGATGCAAACACTTCCTTGCATTCAGCACATATTTTCCTGAGATAAACTCGTTTTTTTTTCTACCAAAGGAATACACTTTTATATTGAAACTTATACCGCAAAGTGATTTTTCTGGACTGTTTATATTGTTGGATGTCTTATATTCTATATGGGTTACAAATTTAAGCTAATTGTACAATAGAGGGGGAAAAATAAACATGACATGCAATTTTTTTTTTTGCCCAAATTAGTTCCCCTTTATGCCCAAGAATAATGAAAAAAAATGTTTTTGTTTTTTTAATGTGGGGAAAAAGAGAAAAGAAGTGGATTCTTGTAAATGTATAAATAATTTTAGAGATGAAAAGCTTGACATTCCAAAGTCTTTACGTGTCAATAGAAACGTTTTATGTACTTATTTTTACCTGATGTATCACTGGGGAATATATTCACTGTTAAAAACTTCTGAATAAACATATGATTTGCAGATACATGACACCTTGACTGTAACCAACCGAGCACTTTTTCTTTAAAGAGGTTAAACATAAAGAGAGCATCAACAATGAGCTCACTTTGTAAACAACACAAGTCTGCCCCCTAGTGCTCAAAGCCTTCAACAGCAACATTGCTACAGTTAAGGATGTGTGAAAAGTCTTAAAATAAATAATTTTTTAATGCAATAATATGTAATCACACAGAAAAAATTTGAAAAATCCAACCTTTAATTTTAGTACATTTGTTTATTGGAAAAAAATTAATAAACAAATGGTTTAATCAAAACCCACATAGATATCAGTGATTTGCTATCCAAACATGAGAACAATGAAGTAAATGTAACCCAAATATATATATTTTTTTTATTTAGAATATTTTTTTCTGATTTTTTAAAACTTTGATTGAACTCATATCTGTGTTTCTTTCAGCAATTAGACTCGACGGTGCCTCATGTTTACTTTGTAAATGGTGGAATATAACGTCAGGGATGTGCAAACTTTTTATCATGTGGGAAAATATTGTCAAGTTCAAAGCAATTTAACATTTTATTTTCATAAAAAAATTTAAATTATTTCTTGTGGAGGTTTTTTAAAAAAAGTATTTGCTCAATAACAATCTAAAAATGCAGTATAGTCAAAAGATTTTATTTGTAAAAAAAAAAACAAAAAACAACACATTATCAATCTATATCAACCCCCTATGCTGGCTGGCAATTTTTAAAGTTGTCTTTAACCAAAAAGGGAAAGAATACAACACAATTGTAAAATATCAAAACACGGCAAATGTCCAATTTAGTCGGGAAAGTAGGGGTAGCATCATGCACATGTGGTGTGGTGGTGGGTCTACAAATTATCGACTAGCAGTGGCTGAAATGCATTATGAGTTCTTTAGATTTACATGCATTTTTCTCCACAGTTACGTCACATCGCTGCACTTCCCTTTAAATACACAACTCATAAGTTGTTGAATTCTTTTTGAGTTCAACAGCATGAAAAAAACAGTCAAAAAGAGGTTTTATTGACATTTCTGTCAACAACATTACACAGCAATACCCATTTTGCTGAACCACAAGACTGAATTGATGCCTCAGTGCCGCAGCATAATGGCTTGTATAATGGCGCCACCTGCTGGCTCACTAGTTATTAAAAGATTAATATCTGTCAGGCTTAGAAAATTTACAATACCAAGTTCTGAAAATTACACGTGGTGGCTTTCTCCAAGTATATTAAGATTCTTTCTCTAATTTATTAAGATTCAAATTCTTACTCAGAGGATTTTTGGCCAAAACCCTTCTGTATTGATCTAAACCTGCACTAATCAGTGATTTTCCCGTCAAGAGGTCAATGGTTTGCTGAGCAACACGACAAAGACAGAGAGGTTTGACGACATGCTCAGATTCATCAGTCTGAACCTGTGAGCTCCTTCAGTGGATCCTAGCTGTTCACTGCTTCTCCGTCAACAAACAGTGATTTATGCGTTCACTGTGACTCTTTGGTATAATGAATAAGCAGCAGGGAAGAGGAGGACTTCTATGTATCAGCACATACAGCTTGCACTTTCTTCATCCGTCGTGCCTCCCACACGCCGGTGGAGTCAGGACAGCTGAAGAGCATCAATGACTCATCAGTTTACAACCTAATTAGATCAAATGGATATATATCCATACATCTGGACACCCAGGAAACAGACTTTATAAAAGCAACATGAAAGGGCATTCACAGCAACGTAGACGCCAACAAAGTTAGAGGCCGTGTAAAATGAAAAGAAGTTATCTGAGACTTAAAAAATGTCTGTCCGCCAGGCCTCTCACATGGCACGACCGTGGCTGATTTACAGACATTTATGAAAGTAGATAAGATTGGTAGAAAATATCGGTGTTTGGATCAGTGGATGAGATCGGTTTCATGTGTAAGCACTGGCCAATCTTCCAAAACATCTGGAAATTGGGGCCAATTCATCAACATTTATCAGCTGGAAAATTTTTACGTGTATCACTGTTAAATTCTGACAGTAACATAAAGTTGAACAGAAAATTGATTGAAATAATTACAGAACTAGCTGGAAGAAAACCTGTTAGAAAACCTGACTTGGTTGAAAACCTTTCAGGCCTCACAGTCCTTGAAACATGGCGGTGGCAGTATCTTGTGAGGTTATTTTGGCTAAGTTCAGATAGCTGCTGGGCAGAGTTGATGCCCTAATAGAGGGCAACACAGAAGGAAATCCTGTAAAAGACTTGAGATTGGGGCAGAAGTTCACATTTGAGCCAGACAATAGCCCTAAACATAGAGTCAGAGATACAACAGATCATGGGTATTTAACCATGCAAGTTCCATCTACCATGCCAGCCATTTGATTAAGGTGTGTTAAACCAGGAACCTAGAATAACTAAGTCAATGTACAGACCTAAGTCCAATTGATAAACTGTAAGAAAGCCTTTGGAAAAGATGCTCTCCATCCAATTTGACTTTAGCTTAGCAGTTTTTAAACATTAGAATGGGTGAAAATGTCCGCCTCTTAATGACAGTCCAAATGACTTTGCAGTAAAAGGTGATCAATGCTTTCACATTTGCTGTTGCTTGATTTATTTTCTCATAAGCCTGCAGTGACAGAAGGAAACAGAGAAAAACTAAATCATAACCAAGAAAAAAATCTACTAACTGTTTTCAAAATCTTCTTAAAAACAGAATAAAGGATCCTTGGCTCTGGCACACTGGCTCTCGCTGCCTTGCAGAGAGAGAGAGGGAGAGAGAAAACCTCCTCTCTCTTCACTGCAGAGGCTTGCTATTGGTCTAGCAAATGCTGACACCAGTGGTGTTTCTCTGTGGAGGAGGGGGGTGAGCAGGCTCACTCTATAAAGGCTCTGGATCTGCAGCATCACTGAACTGGTGCAGTGCAAAACGCACACTCATCCTCACTGATGGTGTGCAGAACAAGGGGGACATAAAAAAAAACCTTCCGAAATTAAAACATACATATTTTTCTTAAAACCCTAAAAAAAAACCCACAACAAAAAAAATCATCATGAGCTACGAATCCTTCTTCTCCCACCGACGTCCTTGGGACAGCTACAAAGGCTCCCGACCTACCACCAAGTCTTCCATGTCATCCTCTCTGTACTCCTCTCCCCGAGCTCCTTCATCCGGAAAGAGGATCATGAAGATGACATCCTCTTCGCTGCCGGATGGCTCGCAGAGGATGGATCTGGTTCAGGTGAGCTCCATCAACACCGAGCTGCTGGAAATGCGGTCACAGGAGAGGGAGCAGCTTGTGGATCTGAACGACCGCTTCGCCACCTACATCGAGAAGGTGAGACACCTTGAGCTGCAGAACCGAGCCCTGCTGGCCGAGTTGGACGCATTGAGGAGGAGGCAGAACGACCCATCCCGGCTGCAGGCGTTCTATGAGGGGGAAGCTCGAAGTTTGAGAGCTATGATCGACTCGGAGAACAACGAGAAGATGCAGATGGAGGCAGAGAGGGACTACCTGCGGGACGTGTATGAGCAGATGAAGGAACGTTACGAAGATGAGGCAAGCCGCCGTCTGGATGCCGAAGAGGGCCTGCAGAGGGCCAGAGAGGAGGCGAGTCGGGCCATCCTCTACAACTGTGACACCGAGGCTACGGTGGTCTCTCTGTGTGATGAGATAGTCTTCCTGAAGAAAGTCTTTGCAGAAGAGCAAGCGGAGCTCCAGGCCCAGCTGCAGATGGCAAACATCAGCGTTGACGTAGAGTTGTCTAGGCCTGACCTCTCTACCGCCCTGCGGGACATCCGGGCGCAGTATGAGCGGCTCGCCAACAAGAACATGCAGGCCGCCGAGGACTGGTACAAGAGCAAGTTTGCGAGTGTGGCGGAGATGGCCAGCAAGAACAACGAAGCTGTCCACGCCATCCGGGAGGAAACTATGGAGTACCGGAGGCTGCTTCAGTCTCGTTCGTCTGAGATCGAAGCTCTCCGGAATGTCATCAACTCCCTAAACAAGCAACTGGAGGATTTGGAGGACACACAGGCCCAAGAGGTTGAGAAATACCAGGTAAGAATTAGTCTGAAGCAGAATGCTTTGTTATGATTATAAGATGTGATGTTGATGAGGAGCTGTGTTTTTTCTATTTGTAGGTGAGGATAAGTGAACTGGAGCAGGACATTACTGAGGCGAAGCAAGAGATGGCGCGCTACCTGAGAGATTACCAAGACCTTCTCAACGTCAAGATGGCCCTTGACATTGAAATTGCAGCGTACCGGTGAGACATTGTTTGCTCTAAGTAAGCAAACTCACTTGCTATGTTCTATCTAATGCATATCCACTGTTTGTCTTTTTTCTCTTTCAGAAAACTCTTGGAGGGGGAGGAAATTCGACTGACCTACCCTTCCCTTCCAGCTCTAAATTAAAACCTAAACGTTGTCTGCGTAGCTTAACATTGATATCTTCAGAAACCCAGCCCCCCTTTCCTCTTCCTTAAATGTTCTTCCCCAACATTTTTATCCCCCTCTCACCTTTCTTCTAACTTCAGTCTCTCTGAAACAACCATTCATCAACTCTTCCAAGAAACATACCAAAAATAGAAACTCATCTCTCTCAAGACGGCAGCGCCCTTGTGCTAAACAAGAGGTCCATAAGAAGTCCCCCTTCTTCTACACACGTCCTGACACCACACATCATGAAGATGGCAACCTGTCCAACCCACAGTGGCTGGACTGCATTAGTTACGTAACAATAGCAGGTGGCAGTATTGCTTTGGCTGAGTTCCTCTCCATTAAGGGAAGGTAAGGTCCAAGCAGCAGAGTTAGCCACTGGACTTTCTCGATTCCTCTGTATCCAAACATTTGACCAGCTGTTTGTGAAGGAGGCAGAAAGAAACCCAGTCATCTCTCAATGCTTGGATCTTATCTGCTGCATATTTGTTTCCACCTGGAACTCAACCAATCAATGAAGCAATGCCCCGCGTCCGGTTTTCCGGTAATAACTTAGAAGCGGTAACTTTAAACATTTCTTTTAAACTGATGACCACACGACCTGTTCTGTTCTATGATATGGTACTACAACAACTGGGTGAATCTGCTCTTTATGACTGGATAATTGGCTCTTTGGATGTATAATAAACTACCCAACTTCCAGACACGTAAATGCTATGAAATTTTGAGAGTTTTCTCTTGAGAAATTGTTTGTCTCATAGACGATTTGTGCCAAATTTGCTCTACAAAGTCATTAAAAACTAGAAAAATCTCGACATGACAGCTCTACCTAAGGGAGCCCCTTGTTCTTTGTCGGTTGATTTTGAATTCTGTGAAAACCGCACAAAGTCGGCGCCATAACAATCGGTGTCCTTGTAACAACCAACAACAAGCTGAATAAACACATAACTGACCTGCATCTGTGTATTTGTGTTTTCATTTATATCCAAGACATCCTTACAAGGTATTCAAGTCTTAAGTTTTATTTAAATTTTAGCCATATTCCAAACAATAAAGATAAAAGAAGACATGCGCATCTTCTGTTTGTCACCTGACTGGTTTATCATATTATGAGATTTCTGATTCATATGTTTTGTGTAATGTAAGGTACCAGAAACATTTCTTCAAAAATTGTGCTTAGCAAGAGAAATTTAACAAGCTATAATAGTAAAGCTTCCTACTTACATCTCTTCCCACTTATAGTGTCTGTGCTAGAGGACTGACATACCAAAGCACTTATCGATTTCTACTGAGTTGACAGACTCAGTGCAGCATCATAAATAACTCCTAACAACAACTCTAAATCCAGAGGAAATAAAAAGAATGCATGGTTGACTGCAGATGCAGCAATATGACTACACGAGTTAGCAACTTTTTGATATACTTCACTTCACTTAGGGAATTGAAAACATCAGCACAGTCCTTCAGCTGTCACAAGGCACAGACATTGTAACAGTGGAGGAGATGTTTCCCCAAAAGAAGAGAAAAAGCATGGTGTCAAAAAAATAACACTTAACATGGAAGTCATGATGAATCAAGAACATCTTGTTACCATTAAGATTATACATCCCATCTGGATCTTTATAAGCAAATTTGGATTAAAATGTTCTCTCTGTCATACTCCTTCTTCCTTTCACTTGAAAGTTACCAATTTGTTTGTCAGTTAGATAAAATGCCATCCCATGCAGTAGTGTCTGTGGTTGCAATATGAAGCCCCTCCTCAAAAATGAGATATTTTCTCAAATATTTACACAAAATACTTGCACTATAGGAGTAAAGGAAAAAAATGACTATTTTTCCTTAATATAGATAGGAAAAATAAAAATAAAATAAATATTTCGTTTATTTTTAAACCAAATATTTAAACTAAAATATTTAAACTAAAATTGTGAAAAAAATGAATGTTTGTCGACATATTTGCAGACAAATATTTATTCTACAAATAAAATATATTCAACAAATAGCTAGCTCAAGTGTTTTAAACAATACGAAGCGCTATACATCAGCATCACCGACAGATGGCAGTAGAAAAAACTGTAAACATCCGTCTTTTGATTACTTCCGCTTGTCATAGGACACAAACATGGCTGCCATGTTGCGTCTCTAACGCTTGCATTTCAATGTTAAATTTTGTGGCTAGTTAAACACTACAATTCTTTAAATCACCAAGTCAGATATTAACTAGGTCTTTACAGCTACCGACATGTTCCAGGTCGTCGGCGGACGGAGCGTCCAGGTGGCCCGGCTCCTCACGCCCAGAAGCGCCGTGCTGGTGGAGGCTGTCCGGGGCCGAAAGTCCCGCACCGACCCGGTGGCCAAGTCCAAAGAAGGACGGATTAAAATGCCTTTACCCGTGGACCCGGTGGAGATGGTGGTGCTCAAGGAGAGATACTCGGAGTACGAGCTCATCATGAGGGCGCTTCGGTACGTTTACCTGGAGGTCAGGGGTCACGTTTCGGTCAGAAACACTGTTGAATTATTCCAGGTTAATTATTGTTACCCGAATATTAATGCAGGACGACCAGATTTTACACGGGTATTTTGTGCTTATATTTTGCAAATTACATAAAGAAAAGGCCTAAAAAAGTACATGACTTGACACTTGAAATGTTTATTTGTCAGGATGGAGTTCAGGGAAGGGGTGCTGCGCAAAAAGTACGAGGAGGAGATGGGCTCCCAGGCTGAACGGAGGGCGAGGCAGGAAGAGGAGGAGCATCGTGCCCTGATGGACTGGAATAATCAGGAAAACCTGCGGATACTGAAAGCCAGGTAGGGAAGACCGAAAAGAAACGATTCGAGATTAGAATGTTGCCTTTTCATTTCAACAACTCGGTTCAATCCTCTCATGTTAGAGTACTAAGGATGCAACAGGAAGAGGAGAAAGCTGACAGGGAGAACTTGGAAGCTGCCATTCTGCGGGAACAGAAGCAACAGGAGTTCATCAGGCAAAAAGAGGAAGAGATTTTGAAGCTGCAGGTAAAAACATCACACACACACAAGCCTCAGTTGTAGTCAGTAAAGTGAACAATAAAAATAAAACAGAGCAAATATTAAACTCCAGTTGATGTCAGTGATATTTGTTTTGAATGCAAACAGGAGGAGGCTAAGAACTTCATCACCTTGGAGAACCTGGACCAGCGAATCGAGGAGGCGCTGGACAATCCAAAGAATTACAATTTTGCCATCAACATAAAGGGGAGAATTACCAAAAGGACAATGATGCAGTGAAACGACTGAGTTCACGTCTCTCTGTAGGTCCCCCCCACCCCCTGTCATGTCAGACTTCTGTGGTCCATTTCATGTTTTCTGAAAGCCACTTTATGCCTGCACCTGGAAGAGTATATTATTGTAAAAATGTTTTCTTTTTCAACATTAAAGTATAAATATGTGATATGCAACCTATGCATCAGTCTTTATTTATTCATTCAAACGTTAAGCATGTCCTGTAAAAATATGTCAGCAAGATATTTGTAAAAGATTTTCTGGAAGGACCTTCTTTAAACTGTATTTGGAAACACAACTGCACACAATGCAAAGTTTTAGCTTTTTTTCTCTTCTTCTAGTTTTGTCACTTTTTTTGTCCTATTTAATAAGTTGAAGAAAATTAGTGAACATCTTCAACACTTTCTGAATAATCATACTTCCTGCAGTTCTGCTGTTTGAACGCTAAGAGGCGCTCTACGACCTCGAAGCATGTTTGTGGGATGAGGATGATCTGAGGCCAACCCTCTAGAAACCTGCCTCAGCCTCTGAGCAAACCAACACCTTTAATCCCAGGTAGTTGACGAGAACGGGCTGAGAAACGCTTTAATTTTGTATTTATACAACATTAGACGAATCTAAACTGGATTAGAATTACTTCTCTTACGACAGGTGAATAATAATACCTCTGCTACATGCTGGCGTTAGTAATCCGGTGTAAAGCTGCGCTTAGGGTTAATGTGATTGGTATGAGAGGTTAATTGGATTGCCCCTCTGCGGTTACTGTAGACTTGGATTATCACTGGATTAGGATGAACCCATAAACACCAGAGGAGCTCACGCAGTCAGAACATCACTCATGTTTAATCACATCCTGAACTCTGAAGATGGGGTAAAAACAGAAAACTGATTATATCTATAAAAAAAAACAGTGCAGAATTATTCAATTTAGCTTTATTTGATGCAACAGGTGTGGTTATATCAGCAATACATACACACATCTTCATGATTTTTTCTGCTAAAGCAGAGGGACGTCTGCGACTACGAGGCTGAGCTAAACCCAGCCTGGAAGGACGAGAGGAAACCTGCTGAGAAACGCATACTGGAAATAAATACATTCACAAAATATTGCAGCAGTTCTAACGTACAAGAAGTTCAAATTTGCCTAACCAAAATTGGGATGGGAAGATGGAGAAGACCTGGACGTTTTTGCAAAGGTTTGTGTTTTAAATCACATTTACTGATCAAATTGTAGCAAAATGCTTAGAGTAAAACAACAGCTCAACAGCATATACAGTTTGGTGGCATTAGTACACAGATAAAACTGCATCTTGGTAAATTTGTTCCCTTGCTCCAGTTATAGTGCCTTGAAAAAGCAGTTCTACCAGTTAGTTTTCCTTGTTACTACAAACTCAACCAGATCTCTGTGTTTTAGCTCCTTCCATCTTCTACACTCACCAGGGAGTGTAACTCTGGGGCTTTGGGTCACGTTTTGGCTGCTTAAGACAAACTTGGACTCTGTATACTAAAAGCAAATAAATCTTGTTATACGTTTAAAACCGAGACATTAAAGCTTCGTTCAGGCCTTACAACTAAAACATTCAACAGAGGACTGTACAACTATTAAATCTGAATTTGTAAAAAAAAAAAAAGTACAAACTCACATTAAACTAGAGGAACATAATCATAACCACTTGAATATTCAAGTATAAAAACACAACTATGAAGGAGTAATATAGGGATTCATGTCAGCACCTGAAAACAAATAGAAATACGGAGGCTTTTTATTCGTCTATCCCACAACAGAGGCGGCGTCTGTAGTTAGGAGATCCTGTTGTTCATCTGTCCGGGGTATTTCTCAAATATTTTCTCTGCCTCCTCGCTGAATGCGTCGCCTGGAAGACAGTAAGAGCAACAAGAAGGTGGCAGCTCTAGTGAATTTCAAGAAGTTTCACATCGAGTTTGAACAGTTTGGCTGTTCCTGAGTGGTTACCGATGTGACAGTTGTGGAGCCAAATCCTGTGTCCGTCGTATTTGCAGTTGCATTTCATGCCGTTGTTCGTGAAGTCGCTTTCGGCCACTTCGTAATTCGGATTAATCACGACCTGAGCGGGCGAGAAAAGCAGAGATGGATGAAGAAGACCGGCTACTCGGGGGTAATCCAACAAAAGTTTCAATTTTTGAGGTTGATCTCAACGTCATTGATTCTTTGTAGAACAATCCTATGACAACAATGTCATGTTGAATGAGAATGGCTTAGACATCAAATGCTGCCTTTCGCAGGGGTGAAACAATTGATTGGGTGTTTCTGGCCAAACACCCGATCTTTAAAAAAGATCCTTATTGATATCGATTTTTTTATTTTCAGACCTTTGCGGAGGTAAATAAGATCAGTTTCACATGAAAGTATCGGCCGATTGCCGATCACCCAAAATTAAGGAACCAATTTATCAACCGGTTGATTTATAGGTCCATAGTGAACCGTTGAGTGCCCTTCACACCACATTCAATACCATGCAGAATCTGGGTAGGGTCACCCTATGAGGTTCCTCAAGGCTCAATACTTGGTCCACTACTCTTTTTTCCCACCATTTCATATAATCCTCTAGCAGAAACTAGCCTGGCAACAGCAGGTCATGAGTTGATGGTTATCCAGCAATTGGTGAGTTGATGGTTTGTGGCCAGTGTGCAACTCTGTCACTTTATTAGAGAATTTGAAGGAAGGAAGATCTGGCTACGAGCCAGTGATATGAGGTCACGCTGGCGCCTGCCTGCCTGCCTGGCTGTGTGCTCCAAGTGAAACCCCAGACACTCACCTGCATGATGTAGTTTCCAGGTTTGACGTCCGTGATGTCAAGCCACTGACAGTCGATGTCGTGGCGGTACAAGTCCCAGCAACCGACCGTGATGCCCTGATCGCCGAAGTTGGCGCACTCGTATCGTTTGGAAACACCTGACCAACACGGATCAAGAGTGGGAGTTACGGTGGGAGCTGAAAGATGTCAACCGAATGCTCACGCCTCACCCAAACTATTCACACCGTTGGAAGATTTCGGTTTAATCAGCTTCTTCAGGTTGGAAGTAATATCAATGTTTTGGAAGGACTCAGCCAGAGTTATTTGAAACTCTTTGGCTGGAAGACTGTGG
This sequence comes from Phalloptychus januarius, assembly GCA_902982915.1. NCBI lineage: Eukaryota > Metazoa > Chordata > Actinopteri > Cyprinodontiformes > Poeciliidae > Phalloptychus > Phalloptychus januarius. The sequence goes on from CADWAE010000093.1 coordinate 4,500,714, forward strand.
CTCAGTCGGTAGGTAGAGTTACTGTCTTCCAACTGGAAGGTTGTGGGTTTGATTTCCTCTCGCTGCATGTTGGTACCAATCAATATATAAAGTGCTTTGGGTTGTCAAAATGACTGGAAAAGCTCCACTGACCATTGATGGAGCCGATGATTAAGCTGAACCAACTATAAATACTTAGAGCTCATCAGAAATAGCCAACATACCAGTGAACACAAGCAAATAACTGGTCATCATGAAAAGTTTTGTTTGCTATTATTATCCACTTATTGCCGAGAAGGACATAAATAATTGTGCACAGAAATGGAATACAAATAAATAAGTAGCTGTATAATTTCCAATCATTAACAAAGTTCCTCTCTGGGTGACAATGACACAAATAAAACTTTTTTTTCAGATTGTTGGTCATGTACAAAAACCTCGTCTACTCAAAGCATGAGACTGACCTTCTTGACATTCTGTGTCCTCCAAGCAGAAGCTGGCTTTGTGGCCCTCGGCCACTTTGCTGCCGTTAGCGTTCAGCAGGTCGTAGTGGGTGAAGACGTCCATGCTGTGATAGTGGCTGGGTGAAAAGTCAGAGCGGCATGAATTAGACCCCATCTGGAAAATCGTCCACTTCAAGGCCAACGTAATGTTGAAAATTGTGGTATTTAGTTGCTACGTTTCTCTACTCTTCTCTCAAACTCACAGCACTTAATGAAATAGCAGAAGCTCTGTCGAAAATATCCACTTTTTAAAAAAAAACTTTTTCTGTCATGTTACAACCACAAACCTCAAGGTAGAAAAGAGATAAAAGAAACAGAAAAACCTGTCACATTATTGAGCCCACCTGTAGAAACTTTGACTAGGTCATTCTAACTAACGACTAAGCACTGATCCAATTCGTCCCACTATAACTCTGGCTGTTTGCTTTGTTTCTTCCTTTCCTTCAAAAGATATCTTAAGATATCAAAAGATATCTTAACTTACTTTCAAAAACGCAAAGTAATAATAACACGTTTACTCTGTCACACATGTTTTTCATCCCTTCCTGCTTGATTTTCCTCGCGTTCAAATTCATATCCGACTATAGGTCGCGACCGTTTTGTAATCAAGTTACCCGTGACAGGCGTGCCACACCCACGAGTGGCGCCCGGCTTTGGGCTTGAAGTCGGCCCGGCCGACGTTGTGGATCTGGGAGGAGAAGCGGAGCAGCCGCCGGTGTCCGTACGGCCAGTTGGCTTTGGCTGCAGACTTGGACAGGCAGTCCTCCTCGGCGGCGCAGTAGAGCATGTGCAGAGGACGGTCCTCGATGTAGACCGTCTGCTCCACCAGGGAGGCGTTCAGGACGAGGTCAGAGGCGGCTGGACGCACAGGGGGGAAAACGGAGACGGGGCTGTGGGATTGTCTCATTTCAATATTTCATTCTAAAGCATATCTATATGGATAAATGAGAAATGCTTTAATAAAAAAAATTATGTGAATTGTTGCGGAAAACACTTCCTGTTGCTTAAAAAACTTCACTTCTTCAGTGTATTTTTACTCAAGTGAAAGTAAAAAAAAAGGTATTTAGAAAAACGGTTAATTGAGAACTGAGTAACTGATCAAAACATCGATCCATTTAAATTTCAAAATCAACTTCATCAGACGGACCAAAATCTAAGTTATGTGGAAGTTTTGGTATTTCAAGGACTGAATCAGGCAAAAAGAAATTTCAAAATCTTTCAAAATGAAACTTTGACAAAAACTACAATTGTGGTGAATTAATAGTTAAAGTAAGCTTGTTCTTCATTTAATGTTACCAACAGAGGGTAGAGTATCCAGACATACTCAACTCAGAGTAGCGATACGTCATCATAGAATTAATCAAGTAAAAGTTTAAAAGTCCAGCGTCAGTAAAAATACTCCTTTAAGTGATTAAAAGCTACTCCAGTAAATGTAGCTCGTTACTGCCCCCTTCTGGTTGTTTCTGGAGCTTTAACTCACTCTCTGAGCAGATGACTCCTGCTGAAAACTTTGCAGCTGCTTTCTGGCAGTTGACGGTTTTGTGATGCTGGCACTGGCTCAGAGCCATCTCACTTCCTGTGCACTTCACGCCGCTCATCACCATCTCTGTGACGTTGCTGCTGTCCCAGTACCAGGTTTCCTTACCGGCGGTTCAAAAAAAAAAAACCAAACAAACGACAACACAGAAACGAACGAACAAAAAGAGAGAGAGAATGGTGATCAGGACAGATTCACACCCGGCGCCTCGGAGTTCAGGTTTTATGTGGTTGTTCTGTGAAGCAGATGTGCAGCAGGACTTGGCTGCTGACTGGAGACATAAAGTTCAGGACAACTTTCAGCTGGGAAAAGTGCTACGATTTAAAATAATGCTAAAGACGCTAATAAATACCCAGTAAACTAAATATTGATTCAATATTTACTCAAATACAAAATCCACATCGATTCATAAAAAAAAAAAATTATGTACAACACAACCTCATACATTAAGGTATTACATTGGGATTTCAGTTGACATTATGTCTATTATGTTGGATTTACGTTTATATGTCCTTTTCTTCTGTCAGTTTCATTTTATTCTCATTCGTTTCTTATTTTAGATGAAGAAATTGGGGAAAATAAACTGAAAAGTGAGGAGGGAAAACCAAACTTCATCCACTTCCACGGTAAATAAGAGTGTTAGCATAAACAGCTAGCTACGTGAAGACAGTCGATAGCCAAACCTTCAGCACAGAAGCCAAACTTTATCCAACTGAAAGTTTACAAAACAGTCAGGTGAATTAGCACCTTAGTATTTATCTGGAAAAATTCATTTAGGGGAAGCTAAGCTAAACAGCTTCAAAGTTAGCAAAAATGCTAAAGCGCTAAGCTAAGAATTAGTTCTGCTTTTAGCACATTTTTTTATTGTTACTGCGACTGACCTTATATCTCAATTAAACAACTAAAACATTGATTTTTAGCTTACTAGCTTCTGTTTTTTGTGAAAGATTCTCATAACCTCTACTATAACCATAAGATAACTCACAAATATTTGAGTTGTTTACTCAGAGCTTCATCAACTCATTGGTGCGAATTTTTACCTTTTAATCACTTTAGCATAATCAGATGTGAAAAATAACGAGCTATTGTTGCTAAGTGTTCTAGCTGGTTGCTTAGCTCATCTACTGGGGATGAAATGGCTTTGAACATTCATCTTCTATCTGTGGAACATATTTTCTGCTCCTACTCACGGTGACGGCGTGCATGGCGTAGCCGAGCCCTAGCTGCCTGCAGGCCACCATGGCCTCCTTCGTCGTCCAGCCTGTGCTGCACACTGTGCCCCACTTGGACCCAACCTGAACTTCCACCCGGCCTTCGTAGCTGCTTCGGCCGCCCGCTATCCGGATCTGTGGAAGCGTCCTGCTGGGAGTCAGACAGGGGACACGCTTCCTGTCCTGTCTGCGACCCGTCTAAACTACAGACTACCCAGTGTTTATATGGAGTCGATGGAAAATGTGCTGGTTTGTCTGCCGAGGCCGAGGGAATCACGCGGTTTCCACATGAGGTCACAGTGGTGAGAAGCTCTGACTTTGATTAGAAGCTCTGAATGGTGCTACTTTTAGCTCTTCCACATGGAACAGGCCTGTGGCGACTATGTAAATATTCCATGTCCAAAAAGATATATATTGCATATGCAGAATTATAATAATACTGTGTAGAACCATAGACACATTTGCTAAAACTGGCACCATGTTATGACAGTTTGTTGTGAGAGACAATCTGTGGGGAAAAAAAAAAATCAATCTCCTCCACCTCCTCCCTGAGCCGTTTGAAAAAATGTGCTAAAAACAACCAATCGGAGCTAGGAGGAGGGTCTTAGCGCTGCCAATCAAACACATATATGCTCTGCTAAATATGCTAATGGCAGAGAAACAATTTACTGCCACACAAAAAACATTTATCCGTCGTCATTGGTGGCTATGCCAACTAGCCTTAGCATTAATGTAGCAGCGAGCTAGATGATTGACAGTGCTCAGACCCGCCTCCTTTCTCTGATTGGTTGTTTCTGGTTAGCCCTAGGAAAAGGCAGAGGAACTTGATTTTTTCACAGGTCGTCTATCTCTTGCTATATTGTCATGACATTGTGACAATTTCAACAACTATGTAAAAAAATATATATTTCTTATAAAACTTACATACTGCAGCTTTGATAATGAAAACAAAATAAAAAAAAAACGACATTAATTTATAATTTGAATTAATTAAAGCGTCTTGATGTAAGTAAATGACTCCCAGTGTCGTATATTTGACCACGCAGTAAATTCACAGACATCACAGCATTAGATTCCCAGACACGTTGTTACGTGACGGTAAACACACCCCAGTCGCTGCTGCTGCCAAACAGGCTGCATTCAGACCTCAGAGTCAGGCAGAAACTATGTGTGTGTTTTTTTTTTCCTTCGAAAAGAAGCAGGCCAGAGTGCTACAGTGGTATGAAACGTTTACACACCCTCAACGTGGCCATGGATGCGAGAAACGTTTTAGCTCCTTAAGGATAGATTTGAACAGTTCTTTTTGCATGGTGGAAGCAATTTGCAAGAAACTACCTCAATACATTTAAATAACAAGAAGAAAGTCCAAATGTTCCAAATTATTGTGCACAGAGTCACAATTGTTCGTACAGGTCCAAATGTACATATACAGGTCCAATTATATTAGGTTAAATATTATGTTTCTCAGTAAAATGTTGACTAATAACAATGTTTTTATTTGTTTGTTGGTTTTCTCATTTAACTTTTTAAGAGTTTGGGTTAGCGTTCAACATGTATTTCTTTTAATTCCTTTTAAGCGCAGAGAAAACCACAGTGGTTTTGTTTGTTTGTTTTTTCTCATTAAGTTTTGGATTAGGATTCAACATCTGTTCCACACATAAAATGACAAAGCCCTTTTAAACAGAGAAACCCCAGTGGTTTTGTAGCCATCAGCAAACAATTGGTCTTATTCTGACTTTTTTCAGGGTGTAGTTTGTATCGGAAATGGCCGTGCTCATTTTGTATTGTTCATTTAGTTGATTAATGGTCAAAACGGGGATTAAAATGAGGAAAGTTGGTTAGAAATTAAGCTTCTGAATGTTATTTATGTTTCTGCATATTTCGCAACTCAAATGTAAAACCTTTTTAAGACCATTCTGAATAAGATTTAAGACCTACATCACGACAGAAGTACAGGAGGAATGTAGAGGAAATTTCTCAAACATTTGCCTGAAGGAAAAGTCTTGCGAGAAAAAAACCTACTTAGAGTAAACGAGATTAAATAGTCCTGCCACAAAAAAAATATAAGACCGCTTTATTAGACCTGCCAACGCAAAGATTCTGTTATTGACAATTTGTGAACCATCTATGGTTAAAATCCATCTACATCCCGGGAACCACATCATTTAAATAAAACCATTTCTGATTGGTCAAATGTCCAGGTAGAATTATGGCATCACTGTGTAATGGCTTTAAAAGGCTTTGTTTCCTTGGTAGGAATGTAAATATATGTTTTCATACATTAAGTTTGTGCTATTAAATATGGTTTCCACTTATTCATTTGGATCTTGTGGAAAAGTATTTAATCTGGGTGTATTGATTAAGAAATAAAAATATTCATAACAATAAAAAGTGTTGTTTCTCTTTAAACTTACGGCCGGACAATATCCATTTTTTGTGGTGATGTGTTCATAGTTAGTTAATTTTGAGGAGCAGAGGAAATCTGTAATGAATATCTAAATCTGGAGCAAATTCTTCTTGTTGAAATTTATCCAAGTTGTTTGTTGCATAATTTGTTCAACACTGAAAAAGAAGAGGCATCCAAATCCATCATTCATTTATGGCCATAGTGAGAACATGTTAGCTTCTCCTGGGTTCAGTAGGAACAACGCACCATAACATTAAAAAACTGTTCACCTGACAGTACATTAAATTTGCATATGCAATATAAACCAAAAGAATACAAACATTTGCTTTGCAGCAGCAAATTCAAATTGTCTTTCGTGGCGTTAGTAACCTACTTGCAAGCCCTGGTTAGCATAGCCCAAACCCAGCTGCCTGCAGGCTACCATGGCCTCCCTGGTGGTCCAGGTCTCACCACAGATCAGACCCCAGCTCTCCGTCCCGTTAGCGTCGGAGCTCAGCACCTCCACGCGGCCCTCAAAGCGGCTCCGACCGCCTGTGATCCGAATCTGTGTGAGACCGGGGGGGTTAGGCTACGTGCTACAAAGCAGAGCGCAGACACAGACGGAGCAGATTCCTCAGAAATCCTCCTGAAACAAAAGGAAGCTCTGGGGTTGGTCAGAAATATTTCTGTATGTTTTGTGTAAAAGCTCAGTTACTACTGAAGATTTGATTTATGTTCATTTCATTGATGAAAGGGGGAAATTTTAATGAGTATTTACACAAAACATTTGTTTATCTGCTGGACATCAGGTGAATCTGAAACAAAACATGAAGCTGTGCAAGTACAAATACTGAAAATTAAGTACTGTTAAAAAATGTCTTCGCTAATAAATTACCTTAAAATATGTTTTTCTAGGAGCATAATTTGAAAAGAGTTTGAATATTAGTAAGCTACAGATGTGAGTTTTTTTTTAAGTTAGCTAACTGCAGTTAGTTAACTCCAGTTAACCAACTAGCTCTGGCAGTTAGCTATCTAGCTTTGCAGCTAACAACTAGCCTTGAATTGCTACTAGTTTCTCAGTTACTAGCTAGTTAACCATCTTTGCAGTTGGCTAACTAGCTCTGCAGTTAGCTGTCGCTTGCAGTTAGCTAACTAGTTGACTATCTCAGTAGCTCCTGCAGTTAGCTTTGCATCTCACATTTCTGTAACAGACGAGTGTTAGAGTAGCAAATCTATGTACAAGTACATCTAAAAAACATGGAATATTGTGAAAATTAATATTTTTGTGACTTCAGAAGCTGAATTCGTATATTACCAGTCATAGTGACTCACTCCAATCAGCAAATTAGACATTTTCAATTGATTTAAAGTGACATTCAAATTTTTGAGAACCTGAATTTTGGGTTTTATTAGTTTTCCATGGTCAAGATAAAAAGGCCGTAAATATTTTTCTATATGTGTAATAAATCTATGCAAGTTTGTCGTTCTGAAACGTGACAATTATTGAACATCTTCATAATATTAAATTTTTCTTTTAGATGTACTTGGTAATAAACAAGTACATCTAAAGGAATTGGAAGAATAGATATTTCAGACGTTTTTCTATTTCACTGTTCTATAAAAAAAATCTTAAACTAAAACAACCTGGTGTGAAAAACTCAGCAAGTCATTTTTTTTACTTGCTAACATAAAACCAAACAACGTGACAGGAAGCATCCAAACAAATGAACATTTGGGTTTGGCGGTTTGGTCTGACCGAGTTCTCCAGGCCCATGTACGGGATGTTGCAGCGAACAGCGGCGTCCTCCATGTGCTGACAATCCTCCGCCGTGATGTTTTTAAACGGGCAGTTCCAGATCGACTTCTCGTTCCCGACACACTTCACCTCGTTCATGTAGATCGGACCCATTCCTGGGAAAAGAGCTCAGAGGTCAGGCCAGTTCGAGGAGCAAGGGGAAATTATGCTTTGTTTTAGAGGGGAAAAAAAATCTAAAACATGGCAATGACTGATGTTTTTATTTTGGGCGCTTGACCAGCATGATGTATTATAATTGTGAAACGGGGGTTGAAAGAATGCGTAGTTTCAAAATAAAAGTCTGAAAAGTTTTACGTTGGTTAGCATTTTTGCTAAAACATCTGGAAGCATAAATGCAGTGCAACAAATTACCAACATGCCTCCTAATTATTACTATTAGTAAAATTATTTTAGTGCCATAAAAGGTTTAAGTTAGGCAATGGACACTAAACCAGCTGAGAAAGAATGCCTTACATTAAAGCACAATAATGCGAGAATGGCGTAGTCAAAGTCTAGCTCTGAATTTAACTGAGGAGCTATGGCGAGATTTCAAAATTGATATTCACACAATCTGCGTGTGATTAAGCTAATTTATAAAGATAAAAGAAGCTTTATTCTTTTTATTATGTCGTTTCAAAAATGGTAATAAAAAAAAACAACTTTTCAGGGTAAAATAAATAAATACAGAAACAAAACGCCTGCAGCTGTTAAAGTGGATCTGCAAAGCCTGGACTCACTTTTCAAGAGGATTTAGAAAATGATGCATTATTTTCCATCCACTTCATAGTTGTGGTTTTTTTTATGTTGGTCTGTAAAGGAAAAAACCCAGCAAGACACACTGAATATTGCAATAAAATAAAAGGTTTCAGAATCCGCAGGGGCATTGTTTGCATCAAGGTCTTGCACGCGCCGTAAATGGAGGGATTCATTGGACGGACCAAGAAGGAATTCTGGACTTCCAGCGCGTTTGCATCAATAGTGTCCATGAATGGCCGTCCTTCAGCGGCTCGTGCTTCTGACTTCCGTTAAAAAGTCTCGGACACGTCCAGGCAGCATTTGGTCGGACGTTAATCCGACCGCAGTGCTTCCTCCAACAGATCCGACTTATTCTGAGAAAAGATCTACTTCCTGGTGTTTCCGAGAACCGCTGCTGAAAGACGGCCTTGTTTTCCTCCACAGCAGAGTTTCTGGCCCGTTTGCCCAAAACGCCTTACTGAGGAAAGTCCTAGATTATAATTACGCACGTTTCCACATGTAGAGTTTGATGTCCAGCATCACTGGACCTTTTTGTTTGCCAATGTTTCCACTGAGAGCTGATGCAAGACGGTTCTTAAAGGCCCGGTGTCATGCGTTTTTCAGGCACTTACTGGCATTGTATAACACAATCAAGTAACTATGTTACCTTTCAGATGTAAGAAAAAAATCCTGTATGTATCTAAAGTGACTTGGGCTTGAAATTGGGCCTCTGTCTCTTTAAGAAGCTCCTGATCTTTCTGACCCTCCGCCTTAAGGAAGTCATCACAACAACATGGCTCCTCCATTAAACAGCTTACATATCTTATATTTCTAAAAGTATAAAGGTAATTTTGGCAAAAGACAAAAGAAATCCAAATTATTTCATGTTCCGTTCTGATTTCCTCTGAAATCGTAGCAGCTGCTGTGATACTTGCACTTTGGACAGAGTGTCCAAAATGTCGGCTATATTTTGATACCAAGATTATTGAATTAGAGTTTGTAATTAGTAAGAAAAAAAATAGATTTGGGGATGTCATTTTTAAACAATAGTTCACGACTTTGCTCTAATTACGTTGTGTAATATTCACATAATCCTCCAAAAAAACTCAAAATTGAATTTACAATTTACACAAACTACAACCAGAGCTCAGAGTTCAGTTAGTTGAGATCGGTAGTTTGTGTCCCAGGCGTTGTGCTCGGCAGTGCTCACCTTGTCCCATGCGGGCTCCTGTCAGAGCTTCCTTGGCGCTGCCGAAGCCCAGCTCCCGGCACACGACGCTGGCGGACTGCAGGCTCCAGCGGTCGTCGCACACCGTCCCCCACTCGTTGTCTTTGAGCACTTCCACCCGGCCTTCCCCCAGCCTGGCGCCGCCCTTCAGCCTCACGTTGCTCTGACGACGACATGGAAAACGCGTTTCCGTGAACATGGAGCCGTCTGGCACGCCCTCGCCATTTAGTTTAGACAACATTACTGTCACTGATGTACAACGCCTTACAAAGGTATCAGTACTCCTGAACATTTCTGCATTTTGTCAAGAAATACCAGCAAACCTCAATGTGTTTTACTGATCTTTTTTTTAATGATTTTGACCAAAAGGCTCCACTGTGAAACGGAAGGAAGATGATACGTGGTTATCAAATTATTTTGTTTAATAAATAAAAATCTCCAAAATATAGTGTGGTTCCTGAATCAGACCTTTTGGGCGACTTTTTTCTCTACCAGCTTTATAAATCTGAAAAATGATTCCATCTGATAGGATGGAGAGGACCTCACTGTATGGTCAGTTCAGTTTGATTCGATTCAGTTCAATTCAGTTTCATTCGATTCACTTCAGTTCAATTCAGTTCAAATCATTTCAGATTCATTCAGCAGTTTGATTCAGCTCCGTTCAGTTCTATTCTTTTCTCAAAAAATTAAATGTAACTCATTTCCTTCATAAAGTTCTTGAGGTGTTGATGCTGTGGGCAAGAAGGACCTCCAGTAGCAGACAGTCTTGCCACAAATCAAAAGAAGCCTCTGACTGAAGACGCTGTTGCCATTTCATGACGGTCATAAACTGCTAACAGCTCAACATCTGGGCAGCAGAGACAATAACCCACAGCAACACGTTCTGGACGACATCATCAGTTATTTGACAGTTCTGCTAATCCACCTCATTTCCTTTTGCTGCTCCTCGTTAGATCTCTAGCTTTTTCATTTTCCCTGTATACGATATAATTTTTGACATACTGTGAAAACCTTTTGGGTCTCATCTGTTCAGAGAACTTGTCCGCACAAAATACAAGATAAATATATTGAAATTGTAGCGAAACAAAACATCCTTCATTTAGCCGGCTTCTGTTCCCTTACCGAGACTTTGACTTTCTTTTTCAGAGAGATGTTCTGCATGAACAGCGGGCCGGGCATGCAGCTCACGACGACGGGCATGCCGCCGGCGCAGGTCGCCGTGGCGTTTGGCTTGTTGAACTCTAGGGGGCAGGCCGCCAGGTGGACCTCTGACCCTGAGCACGCCACGGAGCGCAGCAGGTACAGGTTCTTCTGCCGCTCCAGATACAACCTGAGGGAGGCAGACGGAATGTGGACAAAAAAAACAACAAACAAACACAACATATATTGTCATTTATGCGATACAATAAAATATTTTCCCACAAATGACTACAGGAACAAAAACTGTAAAAACAAACCGAGATGAAGTGAGATACAAAACACTCAAACATAGAAAGAAGATAGTAGCTGTTTTTTATACATTTGACAGAATACACATTTATACCAATATGGATTAATTATAATCTTTTTTTTATAGATTATAAAACAAAATCAAATATTTGGTATTTAAGAAGGGAGAATTTTTATCGCCTCATGTTGGCAGCTGCTAAAATTTAAACAGCTAACAAAATAAATATATATATATATACAGAAAATATAGTTTCACTGCAAAAAACAGTCATAATAATCTAATAAAAATGATAATTTCATATATCCATATGAAGTATGTGGCACTGAAGACATCGTTGCCTCTCAGGCTCCTCCTTCTTAGTTATTGAAGAACGTTTGTTAGGATTTTTATGCAAAGACTTCTTCTTTGTTTTGCACACCAAACCTACCGCTACCTTTGTTTACCTCAGTTGCTTGGCAACTGATGAACAACCAGTCCAAGGTGTTTATTCCAATCTTGCATCACGTTTGTGCAGCAGGTACCGTCTCTATCCGTTCCCTCTGTTCACTACAAAACTAACTCGAGCTTTTGAACATGGTTCATGTTCTGATGTAAAATAAGTGTCAGTCGCTACAAGTTGAACAGAACTTTAGATGTGATTATCATTGTTTTTCGTTTTCCAATAGTCCCTGACTTCACCACTTTTATGCACTTTTTTTTCCATTTTTGAAGTTTGTATCATCAGCATAATGCTGCATTCATATGTTTTGAGAGTTTGTCAGGTATAAAAATTATAAAGCGAGACTTTTTTTGTCTACTTCACAGTTATGAGATGCACTGCATCGCTCCGTCACATCACATCTGTTGTTGATCAGTTTTGTTACTTTGCAAAGTGATAAATGTTTTTCTTTTTAGACACCATCTATCTACCAAACAAGTTGAGTATCCTCAGATTACCTTTTGCTGCGGTTGCTCTGTTTTGACATAGAGTTAGCTTTAGCTGTGGACGGCTGCCTGCAAGGTAAAAACGAGTGAGTCTGCACAGAAACCATAACAACCAATCAGGAAGCAGAACTTAAATAAGAAACATAAACATGACAGAAGGAAAGTATATGGACATCTTTCTACTGAGATGCAGAAGTACTGACTGTATGGTTAGTGATTCCATATACTACTACGGCTTTGGTACTAAACATGCAGTAAGGAGAAAAGTTAAATATTCTGAAAGCAGCTATACTTTGTCAATGTGAACATAAAGTTCCAGCGTTTGACTTGTATAGATCTGCTTTCTGCTACGTGACAGAGCGCTGATGGGTTCTTCAGCCAACTTTGTACGGAGCATCAGTGAGAGGCTCATAATAAATCCTAGATTATAGTTTTTAATCTGGTCAAGAGCTAAATCAGGTAGAATCTGCACAACGCAACACCAAGCCACAGGAAAACGTCAGATTCTCCTTAATATGTCGAACCAAAACAAAACCACAATGAAACAATAACTCTATTATCAAAGTGAGCGAGCATTACAGCTTTCACTCATCTCCATATCAGTCTCATCTCCTGAGGCTCAGCTAACAAACACTAGAAATTCTTTGCAGATTCTGCCAGATGAAGCTCTCGTTGTCCTGACCGAAAGACCTGCGAGTCATTTAGCTGAAGAACCCCGCAGCTCCTCATTAAAGCCAGTCAGAATGGTGAAAAACATCTCCAGCTCTTATTTCATGAAAAGCGCTAATGACTGAAAGTATATGCTAGTTTGCAGGCACAACACAGACGGGCGCAGTCATGATGGATAAAATCTCGCAAAAATTGGGGGATGGAAAAAAAAAGATCACCCAATTATTTTGGCTGTATTTAACATCATAAAATGTGTTTAGAGGAGCAGTATTATGCGTTTCCATGTACATAGTGACATTTTGTAGCGCAATAAAGTTACCTTATGAATATGCTATTTATGTCAAATATGACTAAGATATTTAAAGCCTTGAAATTGGGGCTCTGTCTCTTTAACAAGCTCCTACACTTTGTGAAACTCCGCCTTCAGGGTGCCATCACAGCATGGCTCCTCTGTTAACCCTTTAACAACGTTTTTACCAGCGTCACACTGGGAAGTAGTTCGTATTGTGACTTCAGCAGACGCTCAGTTCCAACAGCTGCTTGCTAATTGCTTCTGGCTAGTCTGAAGGAGCTGAGTGGGTGGAGAGGCACTCTGTGAGGAGGAAGCTCAGCAGCTTGCAAACTGAAGCTAAGAGGAGGAGCTTTGTCCGCAAAGGCGGAGCCAGCTCCACCAAGGCGTTTTCCGCAGCTGAGTGGTTGCCGTGGAAATTAAAGTATTTCTCAAACATGCATGAAAGAATCAAAGCAATACTCCAGATATGTTTTTGATGAGGGAATGACATTATGGTATAAAACTCAAAAAACATAATGCTGCCCCTTTAAAGCAGGCTCATAAAATGCAAATAATATGTTTTTTGTAAGATGACTAATCGCCATCTGTGCGACAAAGAGAAAAACACAAAAGGAAACAAAAAAAAGTTTCCCTGAACTGAACGATTCAGAAAGCAAAAAACAGGAGCAGATGACTATTATCTAGAACTAAATGACTGTCTTCTAAGCCAACAGCAAACACACTGGCAACAGCGACAGGCATTCCTGCTGCAGCGTACCTTCCAGCAGCCGGGACATTAACCTTTGGACCAGAGGCCTTCTCGGCGGCTCGCTTTTTCAGACGTCTGCAACAGCGAGACAGTCAGATTCCATCACACACGGGAGAGAAACTACACGCAAAACACTCGCTTTTTTTTTTTTAAAGGTTTTATTGGCTCTAGTGGCCTTTATTTAATAGTTAGTTGACAGGAATGAGGGAAATGAGAGAGGGGGAAGACATGCGGCAAAGGTCGCCAGGCCGGGACTCGAACCTGGGACAGCCGCGTCGAGGACTAAGGCCTCCGTATGTGGGTGTGCTAAACCCCTGCGCCACCACAGCACCCCAAAACACTCGCTTTTTAACTGTCAGGATTTGTTGTTCTCACACACACCGTCTGTGTCCTATGACGCCGAGCAGCGAGGAGCGTTTCTGACATTCCACAGATCGCCAAACGCGCCGCAATACGGCGCGTATCAAGGGCCAATAAGTTTGTTTAAAAGAACAAAAAAAATTGTTTTGGGACTGAAAGAAAACCCGATTTGAAACTGTACAAAAGATTTGAAAGTGAAAAAATTTTCAAATGTACTTTTCAGATTTAAGTTTTTTCCTTTGTTCCAGCTTCAATTTCTTTTTTTCTTGAAAAAGAAATTGAAGAAACTCATCCTGAGTATCTGCCTCCTCCAGACCCTGCGCTGCTCCTGAGAGCCTCACACATGGCTGGGAGAAAGCACGAGTTCCCCTCTGTAAGCTCCCCCTTCTCCCCTTTGTGAACTGGAGGGAAGCCAGGAATGCGTGAACTCATTTGGGAAGGACCGAGTGGAAAAGGAAACCAACTAAAACAAATGAAAACTGAAATTGAGAAAACACTTCCAGAAACTGAAATAAATGAAAATGTTAATTAGTGGGGAAAAGTTAACTGGAACTATGTCTTGCTTTTCTAAAACTAACTAAAACATACTTAAAATGTTGATGTAATATTCTTTGTTTTCATGCTTATGAGTCTATTTATTAGTGTTTTGAATTGTTGTGAAGTTTCCCCCCCACACACAAGCAGTTTATGTCAGCTGTTGATGCTTAAGCTAGTCTGCAAAATGGCGACAGAAAAAGTCAGTTGGTTGTTGAACATTTTTTGAAAACGGCAACATCTGTTGAGTTTTCATTACCAGTCAATGAATATATAATAGTTTTAAATTCTGTACCTAAAAATGAACCAAAGCATGAGCAAAGTAAAACTAATACTATTAAAAACTAAGCAAAAATATTTCACAAATAACGACTAATAAAAACAAGCAAACTCACTCTAAAAATGAAGACTAACTGAATTAGAGAAAAGTCACAGCAAAATAAAATTAAACTAAAATGATAACTCAAAACTATTATGACCCTGATATGGACTTTGAAAACGTGTTTTTGGGGGGTTACCATGACAATCACTAAAACTGAAAACATAGAGAGAATGAAGAAAGTTAAAGCCAAGCTGTAATTAATCATTTTAACATTTTTTTAAGAAAGACTCAGCCAAGTGTTGCAGTTCTGATGGGCCCACATATATTATATTATAAAATTAATATGAATGTCTTAGTCAAATGTTAGAATACAAACGTTTCATCTCACTTTACCAGGCAGGTGCTCCGTCTGCTCTGGTGAGGATTCAATCAACTCCACATGCTGAATACCCAAAGCGGCTCCAACTGCAGGCAGCCTGGTCTATTTTTTGATTCATTTAGCAAATATTTCTATTCCACTTTGAGCCGATCCTCTAACGTGGAAGATGATGACGTGGAAGGGGATGACAGTACTGACAACAAACATCTTGTAACGGCTTTACATGTATTTTTAATCTAATCTAAACTGACAAAAACATTCAGAATCCAACCATGTGATTGATTTGTTATTTGTTACTAATTAAAGATTAAGTCCAAAACAGAAATGCTGTGTGTGAAAAAAACCTTTACATCATTTCATGTTTCTAATGTTTCTGTACGGTTTATGAAGCAGCAGCAGCAGCAGCGACTGATTATGAGAAACAGAAAAGTTGCCACTTCCAAACAAATACCCTTCCACCATGCTCAGAGAAGAAATCACTGCTGCCCACCAAGCTTTCATGTGTTTCCAAGACATTTACAAACCAATTAAAGTCTATTATTCCTGGAGGTTTTTCCACGAGGGGGAACGTTTTATGACAGCCGCTAATGTTGCCAGGAGTTAATGTTCCAGAAAATTCTCTCCAAAGTGTGTAAAGTGAGCAGAGAGGTTCTGCATGTCCAGGTTAGTGCGCTAAATGTAAAACCTTATGATAGAAGATTTACAAAAAACTCCACATTTGTCTTTTTTAAGAAGGGTTGTCATAGATTGTGTATGATTAAAAAAAAAGGAGAGACAGAGAGTGGAGGCAGAATTCAAGACTGAAAAGTTGAATGTGAATAAACTATGAGATTTCAAACAGATGTGACAAAAAAAACAAATAATAATAATAATAATGCTTAAAAAAACATTTCAGAGGAAAATGTATTGACTTTAATCACAGAAATGTGAATTCTGAGATGAAAGAATTTTGAAATTATCTGAGATTAAAAATAGAATTATTAGAAAAAGTTAAAATTCTAAGAAAAACTAAGATTAACGTTTGAATTCTTTTTTTTTTCCCCCAGAGGTTCTATTCTCACCTGTAGAAATGTGAGATCACCTGTTACAACAAGAAAAGAATCAAAGTGTCGCAATGTCCCAGTCAAAGTCCAGACCTCATCCAGGCCAAATGCTCTGGTAAAACCTGAAGACAGCTGTTCACACAACAAACGCCTGCAGAGTTCCCTGAACCGAAGCGACATGGCTCAGAAGAGAAGGCCGACCTTCCTTCACGCTGACGAAATCCTGGAGTTTATCTGGCTTTTCCACTCACAACATTTCTATTTCACCAACATGACGTGGAATCTGGAGGTTCACATAACTTCAGATTACAAAACCTTATTACCCAACAAGGCCAGATTATTGTCAATGTGTCCTAAAATGTAGGAGGGTGTACTTTCTTTCTCCCATGACTTTGTCTATTCATGTGATGCGACGTCTTCGCGAAAAAGAACAAAACAAAACGCAATTTCAGCGTAAACCTTCCTACCTCACTACAGAGCGGAGCGCCAAAGGTTCCGCTCAGTTCCCCGATTCTTACTTGTAGAAGTTCTTGTTGACTTTCCGTTCATGCGGGAATCCCAGCATGCCGCAGACCACGCGGGTGTTCTTGACGGTCCATCCCGCGTCACAGATCTGAGCCCAGCCGTCCTTGTGTTTGACCTCCACCACGCCCTCGGTGATGGGCCGCTTCCTCCTGGCCGAGCCGACGACGGGCCGGAGCCGCACCTCCTCCACCTTCTTCTCGTCAACCTGAGCCTAGAAAGAAAGAAACAAAGAAGAAAAGAAACAGTTGCCCAAAACAAAAAAAAAAAAGCAATTTATCCGCCAGAAATGCAGAAAGTAAAGGTTCAAAAATGAACGTTTGAATTAGAGATGCACCGATTCGATATTAATATCTGTATCGGCCCTGATTTTGACAAAAACTCTGCATCGCAATCCTGATAATGAGATCAATCTATAAGGGCGGATCTATTAAATCTAATTCTACGTTTTGTGCTCCGAGCGACATCATGCTTTACTATTTATTTTACATCACAAATATAATTTCTAATTGCGCTTCATGAACCATTTGTCAGAAGATTTGTTGTAGTTTATTTTTACATGTTTTGACCAACATAGTCAGCCTATTGCTTTGGTCAGTTTCCTTATTATTTATTTTACATCGGCTGCTATATTCCTAATTATGACCAACTGAATAAATTAAAGTTTTGTTGTTTTTCCATGTTTGACCGAGCTTGTGAAGCTATTGGCTTATTTAAGCGTGCTGTGCTGGTGCAGAGCTGGCAGAATTTATAATTCAGTGCATTTACCTTTTTGTTTAAGAAAAAGAAACGTTTTACGTCAATTCAGCGCCGCGTTTCTGAATCGAATCGGTATCGGATGATACTATATCTCAGATATCGCTATCGGAAGTGAAAAAAGTAAAATCGGTGGATCTCTAGTCTGAACGATCAACTAACACAGAAAAGAAAACATCCATTTAAAGCATTTGTGCAATTCATTGTTCCATATGTTCATATTGCGACATCAACCAGATTTTCTGTGCTATGGGAAATAAAGAAACTGAATAAAACAGACACAGCAGTTCAAGTCACTGTACATGTGAAAGCCAACTTTGCAATGAGTCACCTCCACTGGGGCTTTGTTTGGAAAAAAAAACAATTACCAGCAGTCAGAGAGTAAAATCTGGTCGCCATGTTTGACTGAAACACACTAAAGGATAAAGTTTATGAAGATTAAAATGATCGTCCTTTAATGTTATGAAATTTTTTTTCTAGTCATCTTGAAAGCATTAAGTGTGATTCTAGAAGCCAGTCCAGATGCATGACCAGACTAAACCGGTTCAAGCTGGACCACATGTGGCGTCCTGCTGGACTGGGATCCTCAGGTTATAGGAAACAGGGTCAGTTTTAACGTTTTCTTAAAAGCTATTGAAGTCCTTGAAAGCGAGCGCCTCCCAAAAGTATCGCCAAGTGTCCAGAATGTAATAAACTTGATTTTAGTTTGTTTTTTTTCATACCGTTAGAATTTTTATGTGGTAAACCGAAAACAAAAGCATGCATTCAAACGAAGGCAGCTGGCTGCAGTGGATTTTATTTGGAGAAATACGAGTAAAGGGGGATCAATACAAATATACACCACCCTTTAAAGTTTTGACAAGTATGTATTTTTTTTAAAACAATGAATCGCTTTCCTTCCAATTCACAATTAAATCAAATACGACTTAAAAGAAATTTTACTTTCCAATTTAGCGACTTATAATTGGGCTTCTGTCTCTTTAAAAACTGCTGCTCTTTCTGAAACTACGCCTTCAGGAAGTCAGCACAACATGGCTCCTCTATTAACCCTTTAACGTTTTTAATCAGCATGTCACTGAGATATAGCTCTATAATAAGCTCAGCAGACACAGCGTTTTACCAGCTGTTTGCTAATTGCTGCTGGCTAGTCTGAAGGTGCTGATTGGGGGGAGAGGCGCTCCATGAAGGGGAAACTCGGTAGCTTGGAAACGGAAGCGATGCCCGAGCTATGTCCTCGAAGGCGGAGCTAGGTCCATCCAGGTGTTTTGCACAGATTGCCACAGGAAATTAAAGGATTTCTCAAACATGCATGAAAGAATAAAAGAAACACTTCAAGTATGTTTTTGATGAGGAAATAACATTATAACATGATGTAAAGCTAAAAAAATGTCGATTGTACTTAACAGAATTTGTGTTCAATATCTGAGAAAAATGTAATTATGTAATAAGTTAAAATAAGTAATATAGGACACAGTATCATGTTATAACAATATATTAGTAATACTGAACTGTACAGTAAAGGCATGTGGCAAACAGAGGACATAGAGACACAGAAGTACTGAATAAACACGTTTTTCCATGAACCACGGCAACATTTAAAAAAAAGCCTTAATATGAATCCATAAAAGATCTCAATTACTCGAAGGAATAAGAGTCTTATTTTTCTTTTTAAGCAACTTACGTCAATAATGTTTGAGTCCACAAAGCCAGGAATCTTCTCATCTTTGCAAACCACTCCAGCATCTTCATCGTGAGTGCAGTCGCTGTTTCCCCATCCTCGAGACTTGCACAATTCGATGCTCTTTTCCCCTCCGTTGCACAACACATTGTCCAACCAGATCTTTCCTGCAAAGCAAGACACTTACTTAGACTCCAGGAAATTCTCAGTCTGGAGGATAAAAGCAAATTCGTACCCGAGTTGATACATTGTGGATTCTATCTTTACAACAAAAAAAATCCTAAAATTGAAATTATTTCATAGCACAATAAGGTTTTTTTCGCATTAGTCAGTGCCTTTTAATGTTTTCTTTTTGTCTTTTAATCATATATTTTCCATCATGCCATTTTATAGCCCAAGCTAGCAACAGCTCCTTCAGACTAGCCAGCAGCAATTAGCAAACACCTGGTGGAAACTGTTCACCTGCTGAACTCGTTATAGGAGCTTCTTCTCAGTTCAGTGCTGGTAAAAACTTCTTTGCTAAAGGGTTAATAGAGGAGCCACGTTGTGACTACTTCCTGAAGGCGGAGTTTCAGAAAGAGTCAGAGCTTCTTAAAGAGACAGAGGTCCAATTTCAAAACCTTAAATAAGTCACATTTGACATATATAGCATTTTTATAACAACTGAAGGTAACAGAGCTACTTTATTGTGCTATAAAATGCCTGGAAACACTTAACAGTGTCTATGTTTACTAACGTGACTGAGTGAAGGGGCTCTGACCTTGTCCATTGCCATATTTGGCGCTGTGAGTCCATCCAGTGGCTGAGACGAAGCCCAGCTGTCGACAGAGGACGTTGGCGTTGGCTATGGAGAAGTCGTCGTCGCAGATGGTTCCCCACTCTCCCTTGTAGAAGAGCTCTATCCGGCCCTCGTTGTGTTTGCGGGGGTATCCGGCCAGGCGGACCTTCAGCTGCTGCGGGGCCCCAGATGGAGTTGGGGCCACACTGGTCCTGCTGGACGCCGTGGTCTGGGTTAAACAACAGGGAAACCACAACCCAAACAGAAGGCTGACCGCTAACTGCCGCGTGTGCCTCGACTTCTCCATCATTTCAGCTGCAAACAAAGAAAAGAGAGAGAGAAAAAAAAAAACAAGGGTATGGACAGATGTTTAACTCCAGGAAAATGTAAGAAGTAATTAACTCGGCCACAATTCACCTGTTTTTTCCTACTCCTAACTTGACTGCTTACGAGCGTCTGTGGACATTTTTCAACAAATGCAAAGAGTTTAAGGTCAATTCCAAAAAGCCGCAGCACCGCTGCTTGAACTACATAAAAAAAAAAAATCATTAATAGAATTATAAAAAGAAATGCAGCAAGGAATAATTTTAAAAAGAAGGTTGCAGAATGAAGCGAGATCCTGGTCAGCACATGTGAGGAAGTTAATGTGAGTTGAGCTACTTTGGCATTTTAATTCGTACCATCTGGTCCGGCCTAACTTCAACAAATTGGGGGGCTAATCGCTACAAAAATAAATGCCTGTTTGGCCTCATTTCGTAACAATTCCCATAGAAGACATTTTTTTATCCTTCGATACTTAAAGGTACCCCACAAAAGCAGTCCTCCCCTTTAAACTTTGCAACATTCTGTCATGCTACAAACAACAAATATCAGGCTATTTCATTATTATTTTTTATTATTTTATTGGAATGTTCTGTGATTGACCAACATGAAGAAACTTGAAAGAAATTGTAGCAATTAAAAAAAAGAGAGATATCGGTCAGTTTCTCTTTACGTTAATAGGAGTCATGTTGTGACGACTTCCTGAAGGCAGAGTTACAGAAAGAGCACGAGCTTCTTAAAGAGACAGAGGCCCAATTTCAAGGTGTTAAATTATGAAGTTAAATTTACCTTAAGCTATTTTTGATACATTCAGCATTTCTTTAACAACTGAAGGTAACGCGGTTACTTTATGAAATTTTGAAAAGTCTTGAAATATTTCAAATTCCCTTTATTGATCCCAGAAGGGAAATTAAATGTTGCAACTCATTAATTGAAACTCTTCAAAGAGCTACTGTAGATGTGGAGTCGTCAGGATTGTGGCAAAGATAAAGAAGCGTCGGATTTTTAATTATTTGATTTTATTTTTTTTTTGTAACCGCATTTGTAATTTACTCATTTGTGCTCATTATCACAATTACCGTTTGATGACATTACTGTAATTTCTTGCTCCTTTGGCACTGATTATTGTGTGGAAAATCAGAAATAAATCACAGTTCAAAAAAAGAAAAAACATATTTTTCCACAAAATGTTCCTGAAACAGCCTTAAATCTGCTGTGATCCATGTTTGTATCTGCAGCAGGTTGTTTACTGGGCACCACACATAGGTCTCCTGTTGAGGGCGTTCTTCAGGGCTACAAATACCGTAGTGTGCCGTGTTTGTGCAGGAACCGCAGCGTGGGACTGGATACGCGTTCCAAGTCCGACGACTGCACGGTGGTTTTTTTGGACGCGCGTGTTTGACAAGCTTTTAGCGGGAGAACCACGGTGGGATCAGAGCTGCATGTCTGGAAACATGTTCTGTAACCCGACCAACCATCAAAGCAAAAAACAGAAAAAAAAGGATTTGCTTTAGCACACCCAAGGCCCAAACGAACAAAGAATCTGTTAATTGTTTCCCTTTGCAGACTGTAGTTTTTGGCTTTCAAAAGATTTCCTTGCTGCATTTTTGCACATTATTTATTTATCTATTTATGTCTTGGCAAGTTGGTCTGGACCCAGTTAGCACAAAAAGCACACCAGAATAATACAGCTGATATATTATTGATATCTAAGTTTGTACTAATCAGATCTCTTCATTTGTTTCCTATTCGCTCAGTGGAGGCTGAACACAAGCGTTCAGTGGGAATTCTCTCGCACATCTGCTCCTCTTTCTGTCTCAACCGAAGCGGGTCTATGGACATACCGTGTTCTGAATCACCGGAGTCACCAGAGTCCAGCAGGCAGGGCTCTGTGCTTCCACGTGCAGCGCTGCATATTTACAGTTCCTCCCATAATGATTTCCATCCCTCCTCACTGAGAGCTGGGGGCCTCGGAGACATTCGATGAATTTTAAACACCATCGAAAAGCCTTGAACTTTTCCCACATTTGATCATGTTGCAGCTACAAATTTCAGTGAGTTTTATAAGGCTTTTAAGAGACTAACTGATGAAAAGTAGTCTTTCATTTGTCGTCCTTTATTCTAATGGCCTTACATAAAGTCCAGTGCAGCCACTGCCGTCTTTAGATTAAAAACATTGCGAGCAATAGAAATAACCTGAAACGGACCAACTTCACTGTAAAACAAGGAAGTGGCAGCATAATGCTGTGGGGATGCGTTCCTTCAGCTGGGACAGGAAAGCCGTTTGGACCGAATGGAGAAGAAGGAGGAGCTAAACACAAAGCGATCCAGGAAGAAAAAAGCCCCAAAACGTTTTAGCTCAAAAGTAAAGCCGCTTCTTTGAACGGTCCAGTCAAAGTCCAGAACTAAATCCAAATTTAGAAACTGGGTCAAAACTTGGAAATCTGCTGCCTTCCCTGCTAAGGCTGAAACGATTCCTCGAATAATTCGAGTGCCTCGATTGTTAAAACTAATCTGACTCAAAGCTTCGTTAAATTATGTTTTATTACGTAGCACGCCGTGTTCCGCCCAGATGATCATTTGTGGTGGGCAGCACACCACAAATAATGATCCAACAACTGCTAGCAGTTGTTGTGCTAGTGCTAGCAGCATGGTGTGGCACAGCGTATTGGGGAGAAATAAGGGCTGTTGTGGTGGGTGGATTACGACAGCTTTTGTTGCGTCACGGTTTTGGGGCGAACGGTAGGAAGAGAGAGAGCGAAAGAGACAGAGAGAGATCCGATTGATAATTGTAAAAATATTCTAGAGTACTCGATCACTAAAATATTCTTTAACAGCCCTCTTCTCAGCGCTCTCCATCCAAATGGTTGAGCTGCAGTTATTTGTTAGTGACATGCCCCCAAAGACCTGCAGCTGGAATTGAAGTGAAAGCTGGTGCTAAACCAAGGTGCATGCCACACTTTTCAGGTATTTTTGTTTTTTTTTGTAAATAGTACTTCTAACGTAAATTAGACTTTATGGTTAATAGACTTTATGATATTGACTAAATATCAATGCATTAGATGGCTGATTGGTATATTATTTATTAATCGGTTAATATTTGGATAGCAAAGGGGGCCAAATAGAGCACTTGGAGCCAGACGAAGCTAAAAGTAGCTACTTGAGGAGTTTGGGGTAGAACATATTTACAAACTTTTTATTTAATTTTGAATGGTAAATATAAATATATATAGAGAGAGTCTGTAGATACTCCACTTAACAATTAATCGGTTACTAAATTAGTTGACGATTATTTCAATAATCAACTCGATACAATTAATCTGATTAAACGTGTCAGCTATAGCATATTTATAACCTAGCATTGCTAGTATTTAGCCTTTATCTGAAAACGCACATAAAAAGACCAAAAGATTTAACCTTCACTTTGCAAGGTGAACAATATATATATATATATATATTTACAATACAGACAAATGGTATAATAAGTAAATGTATCCTCATTGACTTCTCTTAACGCATCGAGGTATCTAAATCATGTCCAGCCGTCCAATAAAACCGTGTCCGTCTTACCTTGCGGTGCCAGTATTAAGGAGGTTATAGCGGTTCCAGTGGAGCGAGGGGTGCTGGCTGCTCAGTGTGTTGATCCTGAGCCTCCCCTCCGCCAGATAAGTGGTAAATAACTCTGGATTTCTTTCTAACTCATGTCCGTCATCACGCACGAGTCCAGTCAGCGGGGCAGCGACCCACCAGTTGCTCCGTGTGGCGACTCTTGTCGCTAATTTGCCAGCTGTGCAGCTTTCACCGAGGAGAAGGAGGAAGAGGAGGATGGGACTCCACGGCTGCAAGGGGCTGGATTTATTCCCTGGAAAGACACTGACTCTTTTCACGTCTGGTTCTGTAACAAGCCCCCCCACTTCTCCCCGTCTCTCTTTTTCTTCCTTACGAAATGGTAAAAAGCTGAATTTTACTCGCTGCTCTGGCAGATGTGTACGTGCCTGATGAAGTACACGTGTGCTGGGAAAAGTTTCCAGCCACACATTAAATGTTCTTTTTTCTTCTTCTTCTGCTTCACTTTCTGACAGCTGCTGCATGTGTGGAAACTCATAACTCATTTCTGTCCGTATCGCTATAGAAGCTTCTTTCTGCCATATTAATCAGATTTAAAAATGTATTTTATGTTCTCAGTTATAACAGCCATTATAGTAATGTTCAGTAAATTAGAATATGCTTTATGGCGAGGTTAATTTTATATATTAAAGGTACTTAAAAAACAACAACTTTAAGTTGGTACTTTTTATTATGCCCAAATGTCTATGTTATAAAGTGTTTTTTTATTATTGGTCTGACTTACTACTCAAATTTTAAATGTCAGGTTTTTAAGAACTGCAAGGTGTAAAATAATCACAATTAACAGAAATAAAGTCTGTAAAACATCAGTTTTCCAACTACTGATAGGCCTCAGCTGTGGGACTTTCATTTATTTCTGAACAATTTATGTGTTCAGCCCTGCTTCCCTTGTGTTATTATTACACGTAATTTCTTGACCTATTGATTTTTTTTTTCTTGTTCGTGTGGTGACTTAACCGGGTCAAGATATTCTCCTCAATTAAAATCTCACTTCGCAGCATCGTTTACTTTAATTGCCTACGGCAGATTTTTTTTTTTTAACCTGGCCAATCAGTGAACAGAAGAAGTTTTGAAGACGACGTCGATTTTCTGCGCCGTTTTAGCATTGTAGCCTGTCTGTAGTTCCAGCAATGGCGGCGGAGGGCCTGAGTGAAGCCGTCCCGTGTTGGCCACGCTTTCAAATATTGAATGTTACCGACTTATTCAGGTCGGAACGTCTTTCTTTGCGGTGGAGGATTGTTATTTACAGCGCAGTAACTGTCATGGCGTCGAACTGGCCCCTTACATACCTCGCGCTTATGTAGTGACGTCGTAACTAGAGGGGCTCCCACATCCGGTGAGAATTTTCCGTCAATTGGCCTCTAGGAATACATTTTCAAAATTGATGACATGCAGTGTTGTATATTAAACAATCCAAAGGGATGCCATTCCTGAATTTTTTTTTTAATTTAACGAGGTTGAATCATATTATTTGCAGTAATGTGCAACTAGCAGGCTATCAATTTGTTAGCTCATTAAATGTGGCAACAAACATCCAACAAAGTTGTCATTGATATCAACATATTTTCGTTTTTGACTTGGTCCTAATCATTTATGTAGAATAAGAAGCAATACGATTAAAATATGGTATGAAAAAACATTTTAATAGATTCAACATAAAAAACAAAAAATTCTGGAAAAATTATTTTCTATGCAAAATACAAGCAACAGTGAAACAAAGACGATCTTGTATTATTGAGAATGATAACCATAATGCCGAACAGATTCTATTCTACAAAAAAAAAAAATAAGACAGGCACTTAAAATCTAATTACTCTGTAGTTTCCAATCACTGACTAAACAAAAGGAAGAGACAAATTCTGGTCCTTGTAATCATGGATGCACATAAAAAAAAAAACAGGGATGATTTATAATTACAACCGGAAAAGCAGAAGAGTTTGTGTTTAATAACTGAACCCCACAGAACAGGAACAGGTTTGGAGAACACATTCTATACCTCCATTGGAGGGAAGTGCTGAGTTTCACCATAAAAAGCAAACAAAAAAACAAAACAATATTTTAAACTCAGAATATTAAGAAATGATGTGCTTTTTGGACCTGTAGTTTCTGTGCACATTTGTCAATGTGCACCGGTCTCTCCTCTCAGACATGCACTGGCCTGAAGGCACTTCAGTAACGCAGATAATAGCAGGTGCAACTGTACAGCAAGTGGGCTCCATCATTCATAGCAAAAAAAAAAGTGTATAACATTACATTAGTGATATATAAGGGCTTAATTTATGAATAAAACATTTTATATGCAGCACCCTATAAAACCTTGGTTGCCCTATTATTTAAACTCTCAAATTAGTTGAACTACATCAAAAAAAGCTTATTATGCAGCTATTATTAACACTATGGTAATAATAGTGTTTCACCATAACCAACTAGACAAGAGTTCAAGTGACGATCCATTCCCTCCAACTACCTGTGATAAATTCAGCTGGAGCTGCCACTTTAAGTGGCGTAAGTAACTTTACATCAAGCCTTTCTGTTCATCGTCTCTTTGGGAAACCAATTAAGAACATTGCTGTTACATAAATGTGTTTATGTAACAAAAAGTGATTCTAAATGGGGCAAAGTAACATTTATCATTCGTCTCAGTACCTTTGTGTACAGCCTGGAGTATTTTGGCCCAGAACCGGTTACCCACAGACGGGTAGCGACCGCCGTTCAGACAAAACTACCTACCAACAGGTATGTCTAATTAAATTACTTCAGGCAACACTGCTGGATTTCCTCGAAATCGCCAAATACGACAAAAAGGTGCGAAAAAATACTAAGCTTACTAGCTTTTCTGCGTCCATGAAGCGTTCAGATTACCTTCGACGTCCTGCCGGCGTACGAGGAGTTAAGAGGCGGCCCACATGCAATAATGTACCACTAGGTGGAGCGGGTAACGCTGCTTTTAAGAAAAAAATTATTTCTAACAATCTAAAGTGCTTCTGATTGTTGCAGCAGATTGACTTTTTTTTTCTTCCTTCGTTGAGGGATCAGGACGGATGCAGAAGTCCCAGCAAGGCTCCGACAGCGCCGAAGTAACCCTGGGAAACGAGAGTTGGACAGCGCTGTTAGTCCAGGCCAGACACTGGAAAGCTTTGAATGGGCGAGTTATTGGGAATGAAAACTGTTCGCCCCGACTCTTTTTCTGTTTAAAATAAACCAATTGATGCCTTGCCTCATGGCGAAGGAAGAGAGCCTTGAGCTGGCCGTTGGACCAGTAGTCCATGGCGTAGGCCAGCAGCTTCATAGAGAGGATGTTCACTCTTAGGAAGTTCCCGACAAACACCACTCTCTCAATGTTCTGAGCAAAAAAAAACAACACAAAAAAAACAAGAAGAGGTCATGACATCGATCAATCAGATTTTGTTTAATAAGCAGTAACGGAAGCGTATAGCGTCGCCCGTGACGACGACGGCCCCCCAGGTGTGAGCTCCTCTACGCCGTCATAGCCCTGTACAATGCTGCTTGATCAAGACGCCACAAGGCAGCACCGTAAAGAGGCTGAAGGCAAGAAAGGAATAAACGAGAAAGGTCTTCTCCAGCCGTTTTGCACAAACGCCAGTCAACAGGATTTTTATATAAAACTATGTCAACTTAAACCAGAGATGTACCAAGAACCTGGCTGCACAGCACAAGAAGATGATTCTCTGTGTTTTTCCAATCAGTGAATGCACCCCCAGATTCACAGACAGAAATAAAACAAAAACATTTGTTTTAGAATTCGGAATTTTTTTTTACATGATAAAATCTGATTGTTTTTCATCCAACATAAAAATTTAACATTGAATAACAATTGAACTGGTATTTGCCATGCTCATCTTTGATTGGCCAATTGTCAAATTTATCGAGCTTCTCAAGCTAGCGTAGCTGTGAAACGGTTGAGTTTCTGACCAGAAAGAGACCAAAGGAACTGTCTGAATCCCTGAGAACCTTTCGCCATCATGAAGCAGGATTTATGCTAAAAGAATGCAATAATTATTAAATTCTGAATGAAACTGTAAAGTTGCTTCCAAGATAAGGAAACTAAGGCATTTGAACTAGAAACTGGACCAAAAATACTTGTGTATTTTTCCCACGAGGGGGGAAAAAAGAACTTGGGTCCACACTCTTAACCATTTTTACCCCATAAATGTTACTAACCTCATTGAGAGCACACATTCTGGTAATGGAGCCGATGTTATTCGTGATCGTGACCAGCGTTGCCCGAGCCAGGTCCTCCTTAGACACAGACTCCCTTTTTTCTTTGAACATCA
This sequence comes from Phalloptychus januarius, assembly GCA_902982915.1. Taxonomy (NCBI): domain Eukaryota; kingdom Metazoa; phylum Chordata; class Actinopteri; order Cyprinodontiformes; family Poeciliidae; genus Phalloptychus; species Phalloptychus januarius. The sequence continues at coordinate 4,528,786 of CADWAE010000093.1, forward strand.
TGCTGCCAAAACTAGAAGACAACGAGAAACGGAGCTGTCAGACGGCGCGGAGAACGCTCAAGTCCAGCCAGTAAAACCCAACGGCGCTCAGGTTCTCTGCTGAAGTGCTGACGATGCTGGAAGCCATCACAAAACAGGCTGGAGACCAACAGTAAGAACAACAGAAAGAGCTGTAAACCGCACCTTGAGGCCACAGTCCAGCCCGGCAGTCCAAACCTCTCATAGTCTCCTCCGTAGATGTCCCGGACCATCTTGTCCACATGGGTGCTCTCCCCCTGAGAAGCCATTTCTAGGGCTTCCTCGAAAGTCGAGCAGCCAGTGAGAAGGCAGCACAGGCCGAGGAAAGTCCCGCCCCCGAGGCTGTCGACGCAAACGGATGAGTCAGACATCAGTGAAATTCTTCGGGATTTGACTCAATAGTCAACTTGATTCAGTAAGATGTTACTAACCGACAACAAAAGCTATGAGAAACAACGACAATGTTAGCATTAGCATCAACAATAGCATGTAAAGACGTTGCAGAGACGGCATGCATACAAGAACCCGCTCCCTCCTGGGGAAAAAAAAACAAACGTCAATGTGTTTAACAACTCGTCAACATAATGCACTAAATCTTAAATGTATGCGTATTTTATAAAAGAAAAACAGAAAGGGAAGTAGGTTGGCTATGCCAGCTTGACTTTGACAACTAATATGTAGATGAGCTGTGGAATTCGGCTCAAGTCTGACATATCAGTAGAGCATGCCTGGAAATGAGCTAATCAACCATCATGGTGTTGAGATCATCACTTATTAGTAATTGCAAAATAAACTTCAATCCTGAAAAAATAATACTGCATTGGGCTGTCCATCACATTAAGCACTTAGAAGTTGGAAAAACTAACACTTTAAAAGGCACTGTATCTCAATACTTTTAGGGCTGCATTAAAAAAAACCAAAAGTGTGAAATATTTTTTACCTATAATGTTGGTATTTAAACATATATAATCTCATTCATTTAACCAAAACTTTGTATTGTTGTGCAATGTAATACAAATGAGATTTTCAAATTGCTGTTCAATTTTATCGTCAGTACTTTATTAAGTCATTCTATTGTTTTTTTTGTTAAAAATCAAAAAAAAATTGAGTGTCCATGGGAAGATTTATGTGAAAACATTTCTTGAAGCTTCCAAATCCTATTAGCCATTTGTAAAGGCATTTACATCAAAGCTGCACAAACTGTTCTGCATGATGTCATCCATCCAGGCTGACTTGATAGATGAAAATTGTGAAGCAATTCTAGAGTCTAATATTACATTCACTTGTTACTGACATAAGTGAATTTCCCCATGGTGGGGTTAATAAAGGATTATTCTAATCAATTGCAGCTGCATCATAACGGCATTTTAAATTGTCAATATTTGTATCCAACCCAGCACAATATATCATAATAATAATAATAACACTACATCTAAAGTTACAAAGCAGCAGCAAGCGCAAATGATTTTGCTGCAGAGCATCACCTGGTCCCGGTGACCCGTTTGTAGTTGTTCTCGGAGTAGACGGCCAGGATGCTGACTCCGGAGCCGATGTTGACCAGCAGCAGAGGGTAGTCGTTCTCCAGTGTGTAGGGCTTCTGAGCGCAGTGATCCAGGTCGCTGGGGTTTTCAAAGTAGTAGCACTCCGAGGGGCCGTTGGTGATCACAGAGTCGATGTACAGCACCCCCCGAACCAAACAGTCCAGCTCATCCAGCTTGTGGAGCTCCAGGTCGGCCATCTTTGTGTTTTTGTTGTTGTTTTGAGAAAAAGAGAGACACGGCAGGATAAACATAATTTGATGCTGCTGAAAAGTTGATATACACTGAAGTGTGCCCTTAATAATTTCCTTTTGCAAGCTAATTTTGGCTGCACTAGTATTAGTTCATTGGGAATTCTCTCCAGTTAGCTTAAAGGAGCAGTCTGATGCGTTTTCCAGGGATATAAAGAGGAGCAGAAGAAGCAAATGAAGTAGATTAGCATTAGCGGTAACAACTGATGGTGTCATCCAGGACATGCTACTATAAAATATCATCTCTGTTGCTTGGATATTGAGCTGTTAGCACGTCATGCCAGTCGTTAAAGCGCTACGACAACATTCTTCAGTCAGAGGCCTCTTCAGATTTGTTGCAAAACTGACTGCTCCTGGAGACCCATCCGTTCCTCCCATTTTTAAAAATGTGTGAAGTCATTTTTTTTTTGCAGGTTTGTCACTGAAAAAAGATAAGCTGTTAGTGTAAGAAATCAAAATGGTTCATCTACTCAACCAACAGTTGATGTACTTTGAATGACCCTTTTGCAGCTGTTATATTCCAAGCTGCAAAAACGAAGCGGACAAAAGGACTGCACACCCACCGTGCGGAAATCAGACTCGAATTTGTAGGCGCCTCCCCCCGTGGCACACAGCGTGGTGTGGAGGCTGGAGAAGTGCTTGCTGCGACCCATCTGCATGAAGACGGGCAGGTCATGAGTGGGGAAGCGGATGAAGTGCAGGTTCCCCGTCCTGCCGCACAGCGTCAGGTCCTTCATCTCCAGGTGCACGTCCCTGATGCCGGTGGTGCCGTAGGCAGTGTTGGAGGTCAGGTAGTGGCGGATGCTCCTCAGGTTCTCCACCTCCTCCTGCTCTTCTTCTGCAGTGATGTCTTTGGGCTCAAAATACACGAGTTTCACCAGGGTGCCTCCGATGTCCATCCCAAACCAAGGAAATGCTGAAATGTGTGGAGCATATGCAGAGACATTTTTTTATTTTATTTATTTATTTATTTTTGTTAATAATGTAGAAATTATAGAAAATTATGACTGACATTTTGCTTGAGAGTGGGGATTAATTTCGTGTGATACAACTAGCCTGGAAAATGATAAGCAGCTTCTTTCCTACAAGGAGTACAGTGTGTACCGCGATCGCCATCTTGTGCAAAATAAATTCTGGTTTTTTGCTGCCTCTATGGCTCATTTATATCATGGCAAATGCCAAAACCGAAAAGATACCAAGTTTCACTCTTATAACAGCGTGTCGACATACAGCCTTTAAGAAAATACGCGGCATCATAATATTTAATTATTAAAACAATTTCAGCGCCCAAGGGCTCTTGTAGGTACCGCCTTGTGTTTTGTTGTAGATGCAGCAACCCCCTTTCCTCTCAGTGTGTATCCCAAGCTACTAGCATTGTTAACACCTACGCGGCCTTGTCTTCTTAAACGAGTCTTTCCGATGCCACGGGGTCGAGTTGGTCGTCCGCCGCTCGGATGTGGCTCTCCCGGCGGACGCGGCAGCCTGGTTTTGGGGCTCGTTGCTGAAGTAACCGGGCATCTCCTTGTTGCACCGCGGTAGCTTCGAGGGCGTTTCGTCTTCTCCTTCGACGATATCATCGTCGCGTTGATTAAACGCCATTGAATGGGTAATTAGCTACATATATGACTTATGTTGCGAATAGGTGAACAAATGCCAATGAGTTGTGGGGTAAATACAAACAAAAGCCTCGCAGCCGAGATAATTAGCTGGATATCTGGAGTCGTAAATGGCTGAGCTACATGTCCTTTTTATGTTCGCTGTCAAGAGAGATGTGGGCGGGACTAAGAGTTGATGGAAGGAAGTGTGGGCCAATCAGAGCGCGAGTCCATCAGTTTATAAACTCATGTTGTTTTTCCTAGATTTGACCACATTAAATAACCCAATTAGAATGGACATTTAAATACTTATATGTAGCTCAGCAATTGCTTATTGTATTTATTTTCTAATGATAAAAGCGCCATACACTTCACAGTTAGAATCATAACTAACTGTGATTCTGTGACCCCCCATAAATTCAAGGTTGAATCCCCTCCAAGGTGATGACAATTTTAAATGTATCTCGTGTTTTTGTGGTCAGCCACATCAGTTCAATATGTTGTTGAACCATCCTTCCGCAATTTCACCTGCAAGTCTTTTGGGGTATGTGATGTCTGTGTCAGCTTTGAGCCTTTTTTAAAATTAAATATTTTTCATTTTTTATTGAAAAATCACTCAAAATTAGTACTGTTATGGATTCTATCTTTTCCTCTATGTCTTTAAACCTCCTTTTTAATCTGCTGACACGCACACACCACAGTGCACACAAATGTATAACTGACGCCAGGCATACATAAACTATTATAAAATGTCAATATTAAAACCTTTTACATAATGTCTTGACTTTTTGGTTAATTTCTTTTGAAAAAGATGAAAGAATTTTATTTTAAAGCACATTGGTTTCACCCTAATTATATGCACAAATAGACAAAAATCTGTACAGTAAGAACATTTCCTTTGGCATTGTTGTCATTTTCAGTTAAAATTCTTTGTAGAGTTTAGATGAAGCCCTTTCTTGTTCCCTTTAAACAACAAAGTTATATATAAAATTTATTATTAGGAGCCACTGTTGAGGGCCTAAAAAGCCAAATGTGGCTCCAGAGCTGACCAGAGTACAAGGCAGACACCGAGTTATGTTTCTCACACACAAAATATGTAAAATATACATAAAGTTCAAATTGTATCAATGTATTTTATTGATGTGATGGTCGGAGGGCATAGATACAAACAGTGCATACAAGTTCAGACAGAACTTAAGATCAAAACCCGAAAAAAAGCAATTAAGACACTCCAGTCTACCTCCAGCTGTGCAGTTTACATGTGCAAAACATAATGAATTAACTCTTTAAAAAGTTTGTTTAGCGACAAACTATTTACAATAAAATCTTTCACCTTTACATCACGATACAGGACACGTTTCTACCTGAAGGAAAGCAACCTGTAAAACCAAATATGTCCACTAGATGGCAGAAAGAATGATTTAGCAAATCTCCTATTAACAAACTGCTGAGGATCCTCCAAGTCAGCCAGGATGCTCATTTACACTCTTTAGAGACTGTTTATATATATATTTTTTTTAATATAATGCAGTAACATTAACTACATTTTCCATTACACATTAATATATGTGATATGTTGATTTATCAACTGATAAAATCATGTAAGAATCAGCAAGTTCTAATTAAAAACCCATCTTATTACATAAACCCCAATTTACTAGTCATAAAAATACTTTGTTAAAAATATTTGGGCTAAAATTTGAAATAGATTGGGTTTTTCCACTCGAGAAAAAGAACAAATAAACTTGATTCCTTGCAAAAAAAAATGATTAGACTTTTAAAAAAAATGTATAGTTTTTTTTAATAGGTACACACCTACGGAGAGTAAATGTGTCAAATATGTACAAATAAATATGGAGTGCAGCAGGCTTTTTCAGCCCAGCTTCCCAATACCGACAGAAAGTAAAGAATTAAATATGAAAAGCTCCCGCCTCCCACTTCCTCCACCTCCAAGATAACTCAAAGAACATACAGTGGCTTGTGAAAAGTATTCCCAGACCTTGAATGTTTTCCTCATCTGACAAAGTTAAAAAACATCAACATATATTTTTTAGAGATTTTACGGTGTGTCTCTGTATGTGTGTGTCACTCTGGTATCCTTGAATGAAATTCAGTGCAACAATTTGGCAACAGAGGATTTTGCTAGGTTTAGGTACCCATCTCCAGTGATCATTAAGGATAAGGCAGTGTTCAAAACAGACATGCTCACTCTTAGAGGCACTTTGAGCAAACCAATAAACCTAACATGAAACTGTTTGGACTGTGGGAGGTAGCCAGAATACCCAGAGAGAACCCATGATGCACACTGAGAACATGCCAGGATTTGAACCCAAGGACTTTTTTGCTTCGAGGTACTAGAGCAAACTACTGCCGTACCCTGGGGCATCATGTTTCATTTAGGATGCGTCACACCAGCCCTGTTTAGTCTGTTTAATCCAACCTTAGTTTGATTGGTCTGGTTTGTTTGGGGTGATGTGAAAGTATAATTGAACTCTGATGGGGACCAAAGAGCGAACTCTGGACCACCAACAAACCTAGGTCTCAGTGCGGATGCATATGTAGATGCAAGTGGACCGGAGAAAGATCAAAAAGCAGGACGTGGATTATAAGTCACGACATTCAAGGTAAATACAAACAAACATGCATATGTAGCATAAGCAGGAGAAATGGCTCGTGGTCTTTTGCCAAAGACAAAAGAGAAATCCTGCAACCACTGAAATCTGATGTCATTCCATTGTTGTGTAGGTGTCATGAAGAAGGAAGTCGCACTCAGTGTCTTCTTCAGAGGTTTCTATGTCCTTACCTGCAGTGGTTCTTGTAGTGCCCCCAGAGGTGAGGCAAAGAACAGGTTTTTCAATTAGTTGGGGTAATTTGACAACGCAGTACAAAAGCGAACCGCTCCAGCTGAAAATATAACAAATGTCAGGAGTTTGGTCCCCAATCCAACAGAGTCTACCGGGCTGTCAGGTATCTCCAATCCAGCTGTTTTGTGTAAACCTCAATGGTTTGCTACAGAACACTGGAGAACAAATGCCACCATTTTCTTTCCATCAATTTTTTTACTTCTAATTCAGTTATACATTCTTAGTAATGATGTATCGCATAAAATCTCAATAAAATGCGCTGAAGTTAAAGTGTGTGAATACTTTTGTGAGGCACCATTATTTCATATACCTTTATAGAAACTCACATTTGCAGCTTGTTAAGAAATAACCTGAGATGCCACCTCACCTCACTGAAGTGTCCCAGCTAATGTCAAGAGTTTTTATTTGGGGTTTTTTATGCCAAAGTCAAAGTCATTCATTGCTAAACACCAACAACAGACATGAATTAATGACATGATCAAAGGTCTGGCATGGTCGCTGTCGTTACTACGGGTAATTATTAAACGTCTGGCCTGTGCCCTCTCGGTGCAAGGATTACAACATGACACCATGACGATTCTCAGTCACTATCCTTACCCCCTTAACGCTTAAACTTCAACGCCATCAACAAAGCGCAGGCCCCCACTCCAGCTCCGATCAAAATGTACTTTCTTGTTGTGGACTGGCCGTTGCTGGCGTCGGGAGGAGTGGTTTTCTCTGAATTGGGCAGAGGCTTTGGCTCGATGGGGGTGTAGCTCTCGCTGTGGAGGCTGTTAAAACTCGACGCAGTGTCATCTGCAGCGCTGACGCTTGTAGCAAAGCTTCCTTTGGCCGGTTCTCCGTTGACGATTTGAAGTTGCGGCTCCAGAGCTTGGCCGTCGCAATTGAGGATGGACGGCATCTCTGCTACGTGAACCACATTCTCCGCCATGTCGAAGCTCTGGTTTGAAGACTCGTAGTGGTTCTCCTCTGGTTCACTCTGGTCTGGAACAATCCCGTTCTCCTGACACGGTTCTGTTGAATCGGGCTGCTCGACTTGAGCAGTGCAGGAAGGCAGGAGGGTGTCTGACGAAGGGTGGCTTAGTTCCAGTCGGCCACTGTCGCCGGAGTAAGGCTGCAGTGAGGAGCTCTGGACTGGAGGACTGGGCTGATTAACTGGCTGGATGCTGAGGAGCTGACCGGGTTTGCTCAGGCACACCGAGTTGCCTTCGGCGTCTTGATGAGAGTCGTTTATCTTGTTGGCAAAAGGCTCAGAAGAAGAAGCCTCAGTCTGCGGTTTACTTTTAACGGCCTGCAGGGAAAGAGTGGCAAAATGTTACAAAACATCCAAAACAATCACCCAATATGGAATATGAGATGTTTGATAGCTTGCACAAATATTGTGGATTGTGGAAGCTGCAGATAAATGTTTTATTTTATTTATTTATTTAAGTTTATTTGATAGGGAGAGACACACATCGACATAGACAAAACAGCAGCCCCATGTTTGCGTCGTAGTGCAATAGCAGCAGCTAATTCGCAGCACTTGTCCTTAGATGGGCTTTTAAACAGTAGCTCTAAAAATTGAAGTGATAATCAGCTAGAATAGCACTGTTGTGTTAATGATGTTGACAACATATACAAATGGTGAAACGTAAAACATCAAAGATGGATACAGTTCTGTTTCTGACATTACCAGAGTTTTGTTTGTTTTTTGAACGTACTAAAACTGGTTACAGACTTTAAATCAACAGGAATGAGGTCCAAACTGCAGATCCTCTCGCCACCAGAGGACTTTGAGCAAAAGTGGTTCTTCAAAAGGGAACCTTACAATTTCCATCCAGAGCCGCTCTGGTAGCCCACCAGTCTTTGTATGCAATCGCTTAATGGTGCATTTAAACACTTAGAAATCAATTTTTCTCTTGGGTAGAGTCCAAAATGCCAAATTTAGCCAAAATATGACAATGATATAATTTCTGTGGCATTACTTTGAGCGAACGGCATTTATATTTACATTGAAACACTGCACAATGGAGCTGATAAAGGCCTTTGAAAACCAAAGGGACCACAAAGTCAACAGCAGGTAGCACCATATTTTTTCCTCTAGATGAGGTGGAGTATAGAAGGTGTTACTGGCCTGAGCAGGTGTATGTCCGGCGCTCATCTGGGGCTGCAGAGGAACCTTGTGTGCTGGTGGGGTCGTGTCCTGGACTGGATGTTTCTCTGGAGTCAGAGTTAGCACAGATGACCCATCAGACACATCAGAGCTAGCCGACGTTAAAGACACACTCGGCTTTGTGGCGGCTGCCGTTTGGAGAGGATCGGCTCCACTTTGAGGGACCGTAGGCTGCTGCTGCTGCACCTGTGGGGAGGTCGCCACAACGACAACGGCGGCAGTGGTGGCAGCAGCAGCGGCGGCAGCCTCTTTCCTCCCAGCGCCGGTGTCACTGGACGAATTCTGGATATCAGACTCTGAGTTTTCCTCTGGCTCCTGGTGGGGAGCGTGTTTTCCCTCGGCTGCATGCTGCATCTCAGGAGATGGGGGCGGAGTAGAGGGAAGACGTGGAAGCTCATCGTGAGCTGGCGGCTCAGAGATGGGCTCAGGTAGGGAATCTGCGCCACCTCAGGGACTGGCCGCTGCAGGGCGGGGACAGGAGCCGGGGCCGGCCGGGGGGGCCGGAAAGCGGGCAGCTGGCTGGCAGCCGGAGGCGGGTGGACGTGAGCCCTGACCACGGTAGCTGCAGCCGGGCCTGAGCTGGGATCTAAGGTGAAGCAAACAGTGGCTAGATTAAGAGGATAGACATCAGATATTATATACGTTTATTCATAATTGACTTTTTTTTACTCAGGTTTACAAAGCTGACAACCTTTCAAATTTAGTGTGATCAACTTCTATATCACAACATCAGCAGCTATGTTTCCACTGAGCAAATTGAAAATTATGAAAGCAAATTCACGTCAGTAATTGGAATTTATCGTGACAATAAATTGGAATTATTATAAATAAATGATAAACGACACGATAAATGCCCAATCCTAGCAGAGGTGTTTTTTCCTTCAGATCTGCACATGACCCACAACACATCCACCCAGCAGCATTCATGGAAACATTCATGAAGAGGGCGTGAGAAGCACCTTCGGCACTCCTACATTAGCTCCTAGCCAATAAGAGTGACACTGCTTCAGCTTCAGGTACTGTATAGTTAATAAAAACAATCAATTCACGTGGCAGCGACATAGAAAAGAAGCTTAAGCTGTCATTTATATCCATACTTGCCATAACACAAAGGCATAAGCGTCACATAAAGCAAAGTTTTAAGCTCCAGATTACAGATTTCAATAGACGATAAAGTGACTTACTGTTAACCAGCAGCAGGGAGTCGTATTCTTTTCTGATGTCAGCTGCGAGGTTTGTGTGCTCACAAGCCGCCAGTGCCTGGATGAACTGCTCCGGCCAGTTCTCCCGTCTCTTCAGACAGTCCAGGAGAAGCACCATGGCATTGAAATTCCCAGAGGTTTCCCGTTTGGCCTCTATGTTTTCCTACAATCAGGAACAAAACAAAAAAAAAACCATACAGAAAGGGTTCCTGGGGTGGTGGTGACACATCTACGGCTCATTGTGTTGTGCAAAACGCTCTCATCTACTGAACGGCTTCCCTGTCTCTGATTAACAGACATCACAGCACGATGCTGCCACCACCATAAAAGTGAAGGCTTTACACTTTTATGGCTTTTGCAAATCCATCACGATCAACAACATATGATTTTTCTGCAAAAAAAAAAAAGTATTCATGCTTTTTATGTTACATATTTTATCTCAACTTTATTAGTTTTTTTTTGTGATTATTTTAAATAAAAAAATATCCACATTTGGTTTATAAAAGCAACAAAAGTGTAAAACGACTAAGGGGGTGAATACTTTTAATAATCCTTCTATATTTAAAACAAAAAAAGTATGTCTGCCACAGATGTTTATTGTGAAATATTTTAAAAACAATGTGTAACTTTCCTTTTACGTCACTAATGCGTGCTACTCACTCTGGCCTGTCAGAGAGAAATATGTAGTAACGTTACAAAGTGCAATGAAGTTCAATTGGTGTAAATACTAAAAATGTAATAATTTCCAATCTGACTGATATATTTCAAAGGGTCGTTTTGTTTACAGAGACATTATAATACACTGCATTTATGGTTTTGCTTGTGTCTGGTCTTTTTAATTTCATCTCATCTACCGATTTTGGTTGCTGTGTTTAATTTTGGATATTTAAAATATCTTCCAGTTCCAGTGTAAAGTTTTCTTTGTTTGTCTTTCAGTGGACAAACTAAACTTGTATTATTAAGCCATTATCAATACATTCCCTAATGGATACTTTAACAACATTCTGTGTTGCCATAGCAAAACTTAGGCAACTTACAATAACAACCTCATCTTTACTATTTTTATAATCGATTAAAAAAAGCCCAACTCCACTTAAAGTAGTGAATGATTAAACTTACCCTGTCGTGAGCCGTCAGGCAGGGGAGGTACGGTACTATTTCTCTCACTTTCACCTTGCTGACAATGGCCGGCATATTCTGCCGCAAATAACCATCATAAAGTTTATCGCTCGCAAAGGACATCTGGAAAGTTACAGAAAAGAGAAAGAAAGAGTTAAAAAGACTCTTCATGCCTTTATTTACATTCAGTAAAAGACCCTCTAGACGAGTGCTTCTCAATTATTTTCTGTCACGCCCCCCATAGGGATCATCATTTTTTTTCACGCACCCCCTCTACTCCCGTCTGGTGACCTTCCCTCCCCAGAATTGAAATACTATTGCGAATCTATTCGTATTTAATAATTTACAAACCACTGGCTCCGGCATTGTATGACCTTATTGTCCAAACTGTTTTTTTATTGTTCTAAGCCTCGAAATAATTTCCAAAATGATGAGGTGAATCAGTAACATTTAATCAAGACGACTCAGTTTGCAGGAGAAAAAGTGCAAATGATTCACTGGGATGTGCATTTTTAGATTTAATACGGTAAAACGTTTTTGAACTGCAAGCACTGGTTACTTGTCAGCTTCTCCGGTTTAGTTTTCCACACGGCATGTAGTTCTTAAGGTTTATTGTGGAAAAATTTGCAGCAATTTTGCTAATATTTCAGCTCGTCAGATGGGAATAGATGAAAAGTGTATAACATTTCTGCATTAGCAATAAAAAGAGCTTTTGCCTATTTCTCCCCTGACACTTTGCCACGCCCCCCTGGGGGGGCGGGGCACTATTTGAGAAGAACTGCTCTGGACACAAACTGCAGAGCTGTGGTTGAATTTACATGTCTCCACTTAACATGAAAAAGACCTAAGAAAAAAAAAAGATAGTGAAGGGATTTTCCATCAAATGAAACTGAAAGTGAAAGAGAAAATCACAAGGCCTTTCTCTCCCCAACAGCAATAAAAAGCAAAAGTAGGGCCGACTCTTTGGGCCTGACCGCACGAGACTTTTAGATTCACATTTAAAAAACCTCCTCCAGTTTTCAAGGTTGGTTGAGAGCAAGCAGATTACTCAGCTGGTAACTCAGTAAACGTCCGTCTGTCTAATATCTTCTGAGCTTCAATACTCATTCCCAGACACACCCACGCATTGTCAGGGTCAGAAACAGCTTTGTGTTGGGTACACTTTAAATCCCCTCTATTTGTTTGGACCTAAACAGACTGTTTACGCAGTCGGCTGAACGGTTCGGTCAAACGGTGACACTTTCAAACGAAGCATGTGAAGCAGAGCTGGACAAGAGAGCTGTGTAAACTTTCCAAGTGTTTTTGGGCGACGATTCTTGGATCAAATTTAAAACACATCTATTGATTATTCAAGGTAACATGTTAAATGTGAAATTTTTTGGTACACTAAAAAGAAAAAAAAAACAGAATGGAGCTCCAACTTAAAAAAAAAGGTTTTTAGTTTGTGTGACATGTAATCAAATTAAGTTTGCCAAACTAAATTTGTTTAACATAACACTTAATAAACTCAACATACTGACTTGGATAAAGTTAATTTGATAACTTGTGACAAATGAACTCGTTTTTCTTTTAAAGTTGCAGCACCTGTTTTCTTTTTTCGGTGTGGGCTAATTACTGGACAAAATTACTACAAAGTAACATCTTCACAAAATAGAAAAAAAAAACCACTAACAAACAAAGCATATGTCTTTAAATAACCGTGCTTTTTGCGTTTTCTTGCAAAACTTCATATATCCAGTGACTTTTACTCAAAATTATTTACATTTTGATTAGTTTGATAAGTTCTACTTATTGGATTTACTAAACATGGAAGATTTACTATACAGGAAGAATTTTCAAAGAAACAGGAATGTAAATCCTGATCTTATTGACAAAATTGTATTCTATTTTTTTTTTTTTGGCAAACCCTCCCCCAAAACAATAAAACTTTAAAGTTTTGGATGTAGAATTATTTACGCATCCCTTTCCAGCAACAAATCTGGCTTAGTTCGTTGTTGAGGTGGTAAAAGAACATTTTTGTTTTGTCTCTGAAGTCCTTTTTAGTCCCATAGGTTTGGATTGGTTTAATAGCAGCAGCTGTTTGAAAGAGCAAAATCTCCCTATAATGTTATTAGCCAACACAGGAGCCAGCTTACCCGACACGCTTACATTGTCTGACAGTCATAATACTCAGTATCCAGGCAGAAAAATGAAATCTTCAAGTGCATATTCCGAGGCATTTAGTGTAAGCTGAGATTGCAGATTAACTGACAGGAAGGTTTTCAGAAGGACAAAGTGCACCGGACAAAGGGGAAATTAGAATGACCCTAACAGCCAGGAACCATTTTCCGTGTGCATTATTCCCAGGAGGCATTTAAGTGTAAGATTGCCAGATTCTGGAAGAGGAGTTGCAAGATAACGGACAGGAAGTGTTGTCAGCAAGGGACAAAAAGTGCACCATTAACAGGGCAAATATTTGAATGACTTCGCCGGTTATGCCATTTTCTGGCAGTCCTTGCAATCAGTCGCATCAAGCAGAGCAGATCTGCACAACTACAGCTATATAAGCTGGTTACGACCGCAGGAGGTTCGAAGGAGAAACGAATCAGGAAATCACTTATCAAGCTCGTTGAGACATAAAACAGCTGACTCGGTAACTTATTTGGCTATAATGGGCAGCAGACATTCGCTTGACAAGTTTTAAGGTCACTTAGCAAAATAGACACATTTTGGTCAAAACAAAAGGGAAATTAGTAGCGTTATTATTAGTCTACTAAAACTTGGGTATGAGGATAAAAAAAAATAAAATAACTACAAACTAGTTACTGGTACTAGTTGTGACACATGCAAAACAGTCACAAGAGTCTAATAAACCCTATCAGAAATACAGAAATGCGAAGCTATAAATAGCCACCAGGACTAGCTAAAGAAACTAGCTCATAAAACTTGTGCTCGAGCAAATTAATAAATACGACACGAGCTAACTCCAACCAGGAAGTACAACAATGACGACATTAAGCATTCCTCCTGCGCGGAGTTTACAGGTGAAACGGCGGAAAAAAATATCAAATAAAGCTCACCTTGCTTGTTTAACCCTCTCTAATTTGTCACAAGTTCACAGGCGCCGTTCCTGCTGTCATTGACTCTTCCTGCGCTGCGTCCTGCTCACACATCTGCGCGGCTGTGTACCCAGGAGTCGGTTCGCGCCCTCCTATTGGACGAAAGGAACGTCAATTAAAAACACGCTCCAATGGAATCGTTGAGTAGTCGACGTGGAGGCTGGGCTTGATTTATCCGCCCACTTATCTGTGACCTTACAGTGCTGTGCGCCTCTGTAGTGGCAGAAATATACTGAGTCGCTATTTCTGGTAAAAATCAGCGTCTAATCTCACTTCTTGATTCAGACTAAAATTGAGAATGAGAGAGAAAGAGCAAGAGACAAAAAGAAAAAAAAAAGAGTGAGAGAAAAATTATTGATCTAATATTTAAATTACAATATGAAGCACATCCTTAATTCTGTCAGTCCAAAATAATTTATTTATTATTATTATTATTGTTATTATTATTATTATTATTATTATTAGCATTATTATTATTAGTGTTAATTGTTATTATACAAAACAATTTGTTCCGTTAATTAACAAACAGCGTGAGTTGTACTTTGTCATTAAATTGTATATAACTTACGAATAGCAAGTTACATACTATTAAGTTGAATAGTAGTTGTAATGAAATTTTCCACGCTCTTATAAGTGAGTGTGTGTGTACTGAACATTACAGATTATGATTTAGTTCCAAAGCAGGCCACTAGGGGTCAGGATGGCACTAGGTTAAAAAAATGTATAATGAGGAATTTTTCAGGCTTTTAAAACTAAGAGAACAAGACAACAGTCATAACAATATGGTAATTCGTTCAATGTAAACATAGATACAAATAATTAAAAAAGTCTACAAAACATGTTAAACATCAAATAAATGATTCCATAAATATTCACTCCCTTCAAGTCAGTATAACTCCATTTATTTGTTGAAAATGAAAGCAGGAACCATGTTTGAATGAGGAATAAATGAGGGAGTAAAGCATGGGTAAATCATGAAGCGAGGTGAATTTACATTTAACCAACAGGTGGCACCACTTACAAATAAATCCTCATCTGACTCGGCGTTAACCAAGGATTTCTTTTGGACCAAAATGAGTGGAATGCATCAAGTGGAGCCTCTGCTATGTGTTAAAAACATGACAGAGATTAGGGGACGGATTAGCGTCATACCAGGACGTTGCTCATTATCGTGTTATTTTTGGATTAAATATGTCTAAGCCAAAAAGTGTTGCCCGATAGATTTTTCTGCTACATCCATTGGTCGTTTCCCCAAAGCAGACTTCAGCAAACAAGGATAAACAAACCCCATTATCCTCGCTTGTTATTGTTGCAGTCAAAGAGTCACCAGTTTCACACATTGGAATCAGTTTTTCTCCTCCTGGGGAATCCCCACAGCCTGTGAAAAGCTGTTATTTTGTCCCGCATGGCTCTTAGAATGGCTTTGTGAAGCCTAGCAATCATAAATGTAATTTTCCCAGCATGACAGCGGAAGTTGCTCCCCTCCCTTTAAATGAGGAGTTACTGAAATAATAAATGATAATAAGCTGTAAACAACACATGAAATGAACAAGTAAATGGATGGACTGACCTTGCAAACAGCATTGCCTTAATTCTTCATTTCTTAGACAAGCAAATATCTTGAATTTGAATACACTATATTGAATATAGTAACCAGTTATGGAACAGATAATAAACATTACATTTTGTCAAATGCAATAATCAAAATCTTCAGGCAGATATATGTCAAATATGTTGATCAATGTTCCAGTTGCTATAAATCAGAGGCAGCTCTAAACAGGTGGGGTTTTTTAGCCTTGATTTACGGGAAATCACTGTTTCAGCAGTTTTGCAGTTTTCTGAAATTTTGTTCCAGATTAGTGGAGCTTGAAAACTGAATGCCCCTTCTCCAACATTTGGCTCACGACACATTCAGCATCAGCACGGATGTGTCATGCAAAAGCTATTTTTAAAGATGTACTTTACTCCTGTAAATAAAAATGAGTTGTGCATAACACAAAAAAAGTCATCATTTACAGATGCACGTCGTACAAGGGCTCCTGTCCTCTCCCCCGCTCATTTCTACATGCCGCGTGTGGACGTAGGTGGCGCTGTTCGCCTGCTCAGCCACAGGGTCCATCGCTGTTCATTCTGAACAAGTGAAGTGTAAATAGAAAAACAGGTCAGAGCCAACAGATTTGGCTTCCCATGAGAAACAGGTAACAAGAGGAAGAGAACGCAACACAGCTGCAGTGAATTCGGCTGCAGAGGGGAAACACTTGTGTATTTTTAGCCAGGGTTTGATCAAAACTCAAGCGGAAAGCTGTTTATGGTCCTTATTTCTTATCTGATACAGTCTAAAAATAGCAATAATGAAACAGGCTTTTCGTGCAACCCGACGTCCTTTTGTGCAGCTCCACATGCAACCCAGATCCGGATGTCTTTTAAGTCCTTTTCTGACTCGGGCCTTTTATAAGTTGTTGCAGTACAGAGGACGCAAAGAGCCCAACAAAGCAATGGCGAGAGCCTGAGGCAGCATCACCAGTGCACCATGGTTGAGTGACGAGGAAAAGAAAAAAAACAAAAAACACCAAGTGCTGCTTTACAGAAAGAGAAGGATTCCATTCTTTTCAATGGCTTCCACCTTAAAACTCCAGCTGCTTTGGCATGATGTGGAACATTTCAAACCGTTTTCAATCCCTGGTTTTAATAGTGACTCATCTCTCTGAGGCTCTCGGCTCTCTTAGAAGCTGGTAGTTATTGATTTTTGATGGGGATCGGATTCAGGGATGCGTAAATATACAAGACAGACTGGGGACTGCAACATACATAACCCCAAGGAGTGGAACATCACTCTGTGTAGCAAAGAATCTTTGAATCTTTGTTTTATTTTTTTGTTGTTGTTGTTGTTGTTGGGTTTTTTTTTTTGCACCAGTAGTTATTGTTTTGCTTTCAGATGGAAAACTTAAAGAATATTCATCTGAAGTCTGAAATCTGAATAAATGAGTTGGATTAAACCAAAACAGCAAACATGGGAGCGTCTCAGTCAAGCTATTATTTGTTAAAAAATAAAAAATTTTCTCTGACTTACTTAAGTATTCAAATTGTTTTCCAAAGTTGTTTTTCGACAGCTTATTTGTGGCTTTGCATGTTCAAATCAAGCTAATGTCAACGTAACACAACTAGCTATTGCTAGCTATTTACAAGTTGGAAATAACTAGCTTCAAATCAAATTTACTGACTTTGCCTGAATTCACACCACATCACTTACATCACTATGTCATAAACAGCGTTTACCCTTTTACACCAGAGCAGCCTTAAAAACGTAGCAAAGACGAGATGCTAACCACTTTTTTCCATGCATGCTAGGTTACATGACGGTGCGGCACTGTCTCCATGGTTGCTAATGGGACACGTACGCTTAGCAACACAGTGCGGTATTTGATATCTTTCTTATCACACGCAAGCCCAGTTCACACTGCATGATTTTTTTTGCCCCGATTTCCCCCATTATGACAATTTTAGAACGTTCAGCATTCTAAGATTATCGCTTCCCAGCCAGCATACCTAGGTGGGCCCCATACAGGGAAAAGGAGGGCAGACAATATGGGTCCCCTCGTATTGCCTGAGGGGGTTTGTCCGCGGTTTCCATGGTGGCCTGGCATGGGTTTGCCCACATAGGACCACTGCCATGTAGGGCACATGTATGGGCCCTACATAGGCAAACCCGTGTGGGGTCAGCATGGAAACAACATTTTCTTTTCACCTTTAAGCCATTTTCTGAATCGGAACCCAACTTTGGCTTCATCCAAAAAATGAATACTTTTAAAGGAAAATGTCAAATCTATTAAAAGAAAACGTCCCGTACTGAAGTGTAATACTAGCCCTGCACCGGCGCCCAGGATTCTGAACTTGTGAGTTTTGTGAAGATAAATCCTGATCTGTCGTTCACATTGTTCACTTTATCATGATCGAGAAAGCAGGAAAATATCAATACTTTTGGATGGTAGGCTCTCTTATTGGTTTTAGAGTGAACTTACTCTCTGCCTACAAAGCTATTTAAGGCTTGTTTTTTTATGGATTAAGTCAGAAGCTGCCAAATCTGCGTTTATCCTGGAGGCTGTTGGAATCAGCTGCCAGATGTGCCTTGCTTCCTTTTAAGGTTGTCACAGAGGCGAAATATTTAGGTCAGCATTTATACATGTGCTTCTGTCTCCCAGACATGTTTTATTATTTTACGCTCTCCACATTACCATGCAGTTCATTTGATTTATTTAATTTTAGTATGTTTTTATTTTTAGCATTTTAACAGGGTTCAGATTTTGATGCAAACCTTATAAAAAATCAATAAATATTAAAACGAAAAAGAAAATGTGGGTGGGGCCGATCTGGGAGTTTACCCTCCCATTTCACTTGATCGCATTCTCCGCCTCAACATTAAAGGGGGCATTATTATGTCTTTTCTAGACTCTTTATAGCACAGTCAAGTTTCTGTGTTACCTTTAACTATCATAAAAATGATACGTAAATCAAATATGACTTCAATTTGACTTTGTAATTGAATACTTTGAAATTGGGTCTCTGTCTCTTTAAAAAACTCCCGCTCTTTCTGAAGCTCCACCTTCAGGAAGTCAGCAAAACTTTGCTGCTCTAGTAACCCTATCATGATGTTTTTAACAGCTTTGACTGAGAAGCAGCTCATGTAAAGAGCTCAGATGATGCACAGTTCCTCTAGGTTTTTGCTAATTGTTGCTAGCTAGTTTGTAGGAGCTGAGTAGGGGAGCTGCAGGGGGAAGGGCTGCTCTGTGAGCTGGGAGTTTGGATGCTCACATCACACGTTTTAGGTCTAGAAACTTTGCTTGTGGAAGATAAGTAATTGTGTGCTTGATGAAGCATTTCTCTATTGATCTGATCCTATATTTTGTATATCTTATTGGGACACTATGAAAGCGTTCACACCAGCCCTGTTTAGTCTGCTTTAATCAAACTCAAGTTTGTTTGCCTATAAAGTCTGGGACAGTCGAAAAATCCAAAAGTCTGCCTAAAAACCTAGGTCTCTATTTGTTCAATTGAAGTGAACATGTGTGAGAATGCATGTGTGAATGCCAAGCGGATCAGAGACCTCTCCAAAAGCAGGATGTGGTCTACAGGGCATTCTGGGTAAATATGACCAAAGCAAACATACAAATCTATAAGTGGGTTGTGGTCTTTTATCAAAGACAGAAGAGAAATCTTACAGCCGCTAAAATCTGACGCCTCTCTACATTTCGTAAAGAAGGAAGTTGCACTCTGTTTTTTTCTGAGGTTTTCGTGTCATTTACTTCAGTGGTTCTTGGTGCAGCGCCCCCACAGGCGAGGAGCTGAACAGGTTTCTCAAAGGTTTTGGTTGCTTTGATAAAATGCAGAGTGAAAGCAAATCACACCAGCTGAAAACGCAACAAATGTTGCAATTTTGGTTCCCAATCCAATCGAGTTTACCGACTATCAAGTGTGAAACACCCCAAGTCTCATCTGAACAATGAACATATTTAAAGGCACAGAAGAGCTCAGACGTCCACTGATGAAATTAAGGATGGAAAAGGCTTTTTCCTGTGGCTCTTAACCAGTTAGCACGTTGATAGTGTCTACTGGTGTCCGCTCTGAGCTGCTGTAAGGTTTGGAGATCTTTTTGCCATCCAGAAAGAAGCCCGTTTCCTTCCATCGGAGTGTTTACCAGCGAAGCAGCGGCTGCCTATGACTCCCACTCCCCTGCAGATCTGACCTTTTAGTCCACCCTGGTGAAAAGAAAGGTTACCGGTTCAAGAGAGGGGGGCAAAAGAAAAAACTCTGCAGCATGATTTCACTTCTGCACATATAATTAATTCATTGAGAATGGACTCTTTCTCCAAATGTCTGCCCTTTGGTCACTCATTTCTTTTATTCCGTTTCGCTCTATTTTTAGAGTTTTCATCAAAGAGGAGGATATTGCATTGCATAACAGATCCCAGTAAATGTGTTCATAGGAGACCTATTACATTAATACCTGTGATTCTGGCTGTAACTATCACAGGTGCAGCACATAATTATCAGTTTTCACATTGGATCTTTTTCTCCATTTTATGTCAGTGAGGTTAATTAGTTAGCTTTTTATTTTTAACAAAGGCAAAATTTCACACTCTTGCTGATGCTCCGAGCTCATCTTGAAGACCACCGACTCGGAACGCAGATGCAAAGATGAGGGTGGATCTATTAAGTCTAGTTCTATGCTTTGTGCTCTGAGTGATAGAATACCAAGTTGCACTTTCTGAACCATTTGAAACAGGTGTTTTAAACCTTAACCCTGTTGTTTGTGTCAGATTTACTTTCATAATTATGTATCTTACACTGACTGAGCAAATTAAAGTTGTTTTGTTTGACCAAGCTTGTGGAGCTATTGGTGTCTTAGTGTGCTGAACTGGTCCAGAGTTAGTAAAGGAATCTGCAATTCAGTACATTTACGTCTGTTTTAAAAAAAAACCCGTTTTGCATCAATTCAACACCATTTTTCTGTGAGGGATCGGTATCAGTCGATAATAAACCTCAGATATCGATAACGATATCAATATCGATATCGATAGTGGTAAGTGGGGGAAAAAAAGCCAATTGCTGTATAATGTGGAAATATTCAAAGTAAATTGATATATTTTGCACAGCGCTTTATGTCAAGCTAAAAAAGAAATCTGCAGTAACACATATGCTCAAATTCATAAGAGAAAAAAAGCGAGCTGAAAATTTTGTCAAACATTTTACCTAAGCTACAGTATCAAAAATCCCTCCTTGCATTACTAAAATGCTTAAACCCTGTTAGAACATCCAGTGACATTCACTGCTGGACCTAATTATAGCCAGGAATCCAGGAAAATCCCGACGTGTGTTTGGATGCTCGCACGCCTGTGTGTCAGAGGAACCAGAAGAGATCGCCTTTAATTGGATCCTGGAGGTGGATTGTGAACTAGAGCAGGGAGGCCCGGTCGCTTTGAGACGACCTCCCGCCACGGCACAGCGTGGCGTGGAGACGACCTTTCACCCTGACAGTCTGTTTTTGAGCAATGAGACCAGGTCAAAAGCAGACCGAGGAAATGGGTATTCTTGGTATGTCTGTTTAAGACCATATTAACCCGCAATAGTTATAGCTATATTTCATCGGCTTATTTTTCATATATATTTAGTTCACATTCACACAGAGTGATGAAATGATTTAGAAAGTTATCTTTTTAATAAAATACCATATTACCCAGCCAGCATACCTTGGTGGGGCCCATATGGGGAAATGGAGGGCAGACAATATGGGTCCCACATGACTTTGTCCGCAGTTTCCATGGTGGCCCCACGCGGGCTTGCCCATGTAGGCGTTGGCCCTACATTGGCAAACCTGTGTGGGGCCACCATGGAAACAAACACATGTGGGACCCATTAGTGCATCTAAAACTACAATGGAAAAATGTTTCTAAAAAGCATTATTTCAACTAAAAAAAGTAATAAACTGAAACAATTGTAGCAGAGCTACTCCAACAAGCTAACTCCAACAGGCTAACTCCACTAAAGCTAACTCCAACAGGCTAACTCAGACAGGCTAGTCTGTTGCAAAATTTTAGACTCTCATAATATACGTCATAAATTCTTTGGTTACTCTCATGTAGTAACCAAAGAATAATGCTAGCATAGCTTTGGATTTTACAAAGACACATTTTCTGTTTCAGTTGCTTTAAACTGCTAAAGTTGGCTAAAACAAGTAGCATATGCCTCATTAGCTGTCAGATTCCAAATCAAAAAATTTAATGGTTCCACAAAAAAACCTGAAGTAAAAATACATTTTGCTACAAAAGGTAAGGCAAAGTATGGTTAAGAATACCTTGACAGGTTTTTGTTTGTTGTTTTTTTCTTCCCATAACAATCTCGAACTTTTCCTGAGATATTTAAATTCATAAAGCTAAATGCTATAAACATTCACACTACTTAAAAGTTAGAAATTTAGACTTTAAACCCCACCCTAAAAAATAATAAAAAAATTTAATAATGGTAAAAATTTGAAGTAAACAATTTTCACAATCTACAAAGTTAACAAGTAAATAGAACTTATCAGTAGTAAAGTGAGTTTTATGATTAGAATTATAGTAGCCAAAGAATAAGAATAAAGAAAAGTCTGTAAATAAATGAATTGTTCATTGTTTCAAACTGGACCCAAAAAAACATAAAATGCATCAACGGTAATAAAGAGACGTTTGGAAACTTCCATGTGCTCGGTGAATCCAGGTAAATGATGCTTTCACTGAAACAACATTTAGGACATGACCTAAGTCGCCCCAGTGGATTAGCTGTGAACCTACTATAGGGAAAGGGATCTCTGTTTGAACTGTGCATGTAATCTCTGAGCATTTTTCATTAAAGTGAGAGATTTGATCCAGGTCCAACTGCATTTTATCTCTGATTAAAGTCATGCTCAGCAGCCATTAAAAAGGAAAACAATGACCGCCCTGATAGGTACGAGTGTTTTAATACTCATGTGTCACACAAAGAGAATCACAACTTGATTGCCGGAGTTTCCATATATACATTTGTATTTTTACAAAATAAATAAATAACAGCTATAAGCAAACATGTCCTATAGACAGTGCATCAAAGTTGTAAACAGGAAGAGGTATTCGAAATAAAAAGTTTAAAGTGTAAGAAGCAACAGAGCCGGTCCAAGGCTTCATTGAGAATCGGTCATCATTTGATTCTTCAGCTCAGCTAATGCTCCCTCCTCTATAGCATCCATACATTATACAACTGAAATATTTATTAGTTATTATTTACAACTAGACAGTCAGATCTTTCATGCAATGTATTATATTGCATGATGCTTGAATTACAATCACTTCACATAAAGTGAAAAAAACAAAAATATTTTAAGCTGAAAAGTTTTAGAGTCAAACTTTAGAGTTAAATCTTTAATAGTACATTGTAATAATAATAAGAATAAAAATAAAAAGATTTTGATTATTAATATCTCTCCTGCTTGATATTTAACATTACATGATTTACATGTAAAATTCAGTTAATTGAAATTGTACTGCAAAAAATTGTTAGAATTTTTTGACAATTTGAAAAAAAGCCAAGTTATTAAAAGGTAAATAAATTAATAAACAGGTAACGCATATAAATAAGTATATGTACAGTAAATAATATATATATATATACTCAACATTTATGTACTTAAAGTTTTTCATGTACTAAATTTCTAATGTAAAAGATTTTGCTTAAAAGTTTGAATGGTATTTTCAACTAACATTATAATTATTATTTTGATCCATTAGTATTAATCAAGAAATAAGACCTTGTTTTTTTTTTGTTTTTTTTGTTTTTTTTTGTTTTTTTTAAAATCCAATGTTAAAAAATGTAATAATAAAAACAAATGAACAGAACATTTCACTATGCACTTTTTAAGACTACACTAATTAACAAATAACATTTTAAACATTGCGAATCCCAAATTTAAACGTGCAAAACAAAACATGTCAATTCGTGTCATCTCAGAAAAAAGAAAAAAAAACTTTGCTCTAAAAATGTTGTGACAAACTCTACTGCTCTTTAGTTCCCCTGCTGGCCTGGAGGCCCATAACCAGCTGCTTAGTTTGCCGATGCTTTGGGCCGGCTCTGTGGAACACCAAACCATGATAGTGTACAAGTTTATATTACATCTAATCATGCTCACAATACCAAACAGGCCACTGCAGCCTTTAGTAAAAGTCTGAGTGGGTGGACGTACTATAAAGCAGCCAACGACAAACTGAAAATCTCCTGCCAAAAAAACCCTAAATAAACAAACAAAAAAAAGTTAATCACAGCATCTTCTCCTCTTTCTCCCACGGAACTGGATCGTGCTCGTCCTCCACGTGCGTGTTCCGGCGCCCCGTCCAGAAGTGCTCCACGTCGGGGAACGTCGCCTCCTTCGTCTGCGAGACGGCGTTGCCCACCGCGTTCGCCGCGACCTCCGCCCCGTTCCCCTCCGTCTGCGGGCACTTGACCTCGGGCAGGCGCTTGTCGCTCCTGCACGTCGCCACGAACCAGATCGAGACCAGTCCTTGGCGCACGTCGTCGTACATGGTCATCAGGACGACCGGGGACAGGGCGCTGCACGCGTAAAGGACGACCTGCGCGAACATAATCAGCCCCGCCGGGGGTCTGTTGTAGCCCAGTCTGATCCACGTGAACGTCGCCCACTCCGGCAGCAGCATGAGCCCCACGACGCCGCTCAGGCACAGCAGAACCAGCACCACTTTGCTCTGATGTCGCGGGCTCGGCGCGTGGTTCACGGCCGTGTACAGAGTTTTGGTGTAGTACGCGAGCGTGAAGATGACCGGCGCCACGAACGCCACGGTCGGGTAGATCTTGTAGAACAAACTCATGAAGTCAGACGCGCACACCGGCATCTCAGAGACGCAGACGAAGTCCTCGCCGCGCGGCAGCAGGGCGGCGAAGAGCATCTGCGGGATGGGGAACATCATGGACACCGTCCAGATGAACGCCAGCGCTCCGTGGATCCACGTGGGGCTGTGGAAGGGTTGCGACGCGGCGACGCGCGGCAGCAGCGTGTGCTTGGCTTTGGTGGTAGCGACCAGGATGAAGGTTTTCGCGACCACGCAGGAGTGCTGGAACCAGTCCGTGGTGCGGCACGCGAAACTCCCCAAGGTCCAGGTCTGTCTGTAGTAGGTGACGGCGCGCACGGGCGCGCACAACAGCAGGATGGCCAGGTCCGTGGAGGCCAGCGAGGCGAGGAGGGCTTTCACCTCGGAACCCCTGCCGCTGCGGAAGTCGCGGATGAAGATCAGCAACACCAGCAGGTTGCACACCGCGCCGGACACGCAGATTCCGATCAGGAGGACGGGCATGGCGGTCCGGGTGTCCTCTCCCCGGAGGAGTTGGACTCCTCCGACGAAATCGAGAAAGGAGACATTAGTCGGTCGATCAATATCCATCTCCTCCTGCGTCGAGTTACTCGAAAAAGTTATCCAACCCCCCCCCAAAAAAAATTACAAATGAATGATTTTTTTTTTAAAAGTTCAAAATTCTCACCAAAAGCAAAGCGGAGGAGCTACTGTAGTGCTGACACGCAGCAAGTGGGAGGGCAGGCTGGTAGGTACGGGCTATTTCAAGTGCTGCCATTTAGCATCGTCAAGCGCTCACGTCACTTTAACAGCGGGACTCTAGGCTACAGCGCGCGTAAAGGCGAGCGCGGCGCGCCGCGGTTTACACTCAAGCCTCAGAGGAGTCGCTGCTCTCTCTCATACACGCACGCGCACACACGCAGACACCGCCTCACACCTTCCGCATTCATCATGTTGCAAACCGCAAAGTTCAATAAATATCACTGGGATTTCAAACCGAGAAGAAGTATTATTGTGAAGCAGGATAAAAAGAATACACAGTTGTTATTTTCTTCCATTTTTTTTTGCAAATACACGTGTGAAAAATGAAACAAATTGCCTTCAGAAATCAGCAGGGGAGTCATTTTGTGTGTAAATTAATCTCAAGTACTAGAATCTGATTTTCCACAGGGATGGTCTGAATTTGATTTGGGGCCCGTCTCCCTGTTTGGGACCACTTACAGCCTTTCAATACCGATTTGAAATCATCTTATTTTTATGGATCTAAATGAGAAATAATAGCAAGAAAAATAAGAGAGGTAAATGAAAAAAAATTATGTAGTTATGTTGTATCGGACTCTCACACAATACCTAATGAAAAGTTACATCTTGCAGTGATCCAAAATATCGAAAATATCGATACCAAGTCAGTATCACATCGACACTGGTGTTGTGAGAGATATTTTATTTTCAGATTCCCCTTTGAATTTTTTACTTTTATTTTTGTATTGTAGTTTCTCAACTATACCTCAGAAAAAACAAACATTTTGATTTTCTCTCAAATATAATTTTTTGCAGTTTGCTTAATTAAGAAAAATAGCACTCAAAATTGTTTTATTTTTGTATTATTTCTGTTTATTATGTCAATATGCTATTAAAGTATTTTAGAGGCACCTATGAACTTTGTATAAATTCTTTCCTAGGTTTTAATTCAAAGAAAACCACAAATACGCATAAAAAGGTAAAAAGTTTAATGATATGTCATTAAATTTAAATAGAAAAACAAATGTCGATATTGATAATAGTATCGGTATCAACGATACTGACCTAGTATTCATTAGGTACCAGATCGATACCAAAGCATACGCTATCGCACATCTTTAGTTGTCCTGCTGGTTAAGCTAAATGTTTTTTTGTAAAGTTGGCGACAGTGAAGGGTCAGTGCTCTCATATTTGATTTGGAAATTTCCCCCAAGAAAATGTATTGTGGGCAAGTCAGGACAGCAGGCCGTGCTCTTCCCAAAGGCGATGCCTTTGTAATGTGAGCACAAATAGGGCTTTGCTTTGACTTATTAAAAATGCATGAATGTCCCTGGGAAAAAAGCATGTCTTGGAGACAGCACATGCTGCTCCAAAATCTTGTTATTCTTTTCTGTATGAACGCTGCCACATAGTTATGAACTAGTTCCACCGAGAATGATGGTCCTGTAGCAGCACAAACTTAGTTTTGAAATAGTTGAGTGATGTTCTCAGAGTTAAATTCCACAGAAAAAGTATTTATGCATTTTGAACTTTTTCTCACTTTGACATATTCCAACAACAAACTTTAAAGCATTTTATTGTTGTTCTGGTGACAAGAAAAAGTGCAGAATTGCAAAGTGGAAGGAAGTAAAAAAAAAAAACAACAACAACAAAAACTACCAGATATCATCACTTTCCAAGTAAGCAAAGTAAACCAATTGAATACCAAGTGGCCATGTCATTATTTAACCATTATGTACACATATCTTAAATATAAATATAATATAGTGGCTCATTAATATAGGCCCTGTCAAAGTAAAAACCTACATCTAACTTTGATTTTGTGGCTAGTCTTCAAAAATGACTGTTCACAAATGGCTTCTATCCAATATGATTTAGAAAAAATGAAATGGGTAAAAAGTTCAGCCTATGGAAGCTCATTACTGCCATGAAAGAAAAAAAACACCAAATATGAGCTTTAAAATCATAATTAGGATTAACATAAAATAAATAAAAGTCATAATTTCAAGAATAAAAGTCATGATTTTGACTCCCAAAGTCACAATTCTGAGATTCAAGTCAATTTTAACTTTTAAAGTCAAGAATAAAAAGATAAAAAGCCAAGTTCTTTTTTTTAAAGCTTGCCCTATTATCTTGTAAATATGACTTTGAAAGTCAAAATTATGACCCTGTGTCTTAAAATTACAACTTTGTAACTCATAACTTATAACTGTGAAAGTCAAAAAACATGACTATTTCAAAAATGATTACTCTATATCTCATAATTCTGACTTTAAAATTAAAAAAAAAATTACTGTGAAAAATGGGTCAAAATGTTATGCAAGCAGCAAGAGACACAGCCTCAAAGTCTCTACAGCGATAATACAAACTGGTAAAAACTAGATCAAAAACTTTTGAACTTGATCACTTCAATGATCTCTAAATTGAGCCTAATTATCGGTCTGGCGGTGGGTCTGAGGTTCATGACGCCAGAATGCGCCACAGCGAGGTGTTTACTCAGCCCGAGGTGCCTCCGGATGGTGAGGGTGGTTGCAGGGGGTGAGGAGGGGAAAAGGAGGGGAAAAGGAGGGGATGAATGTGGAGAGGTGTGGGTGCCCACTCAAATGCTGTCACCTCCTCTAAGAGGGCCAGTTGCTAGGAGACCGGCACTACCATCGCAGCACGGGGCAAGGAAGATGTGTGAAGTGTCATGATGTCTTGTGGGATATGGATGGATGGAAAGATGAACGGATGGAGAGGCTTTAAAGGGAGATCTGGAGCTTTAGATCTGTTCAGTGTTCGTCTTCAGCAGATTGGCTAAACCTCTGGTTGTGTCTTAAAAAACGTCCATCAAACATTTTTTTTTAAAATGATCAAGAATAACTTCAGAAGCGAAGGAACGTATTAGAACAGCTTGGGTTTTTAGTCACCTTATATAAATGGATGTATTAACACTTTTCAGTTGGATTAACTGTCTAAAAACAAAATAATCAAAGGAAACTGTCATAACAAACATAATTTATATTGTGGACATCAGAAAAATTACAGTTTACATGAGAAAAAAGTCATTGCATTCCATTAAACTGGGCACAGGAGTCCCTCAAGGACGTGTGATCAGTCCTCGTCTTCTACTCTTCCGGTACGTGAGTCCACAGCCAAATTCAGAATAAATCAGTTTTTCTAAAGTATGATGATACGTACATTGAGTTATGGAGCGTAAGAACGTAAGAGCCAGGGATCCATCAAGTTACAAACAAAAAAGCTATCTCGAAATCTCCTAACTACTCATAGCCATTTAATATACAGCTCTGGTAAGAATTAAGAATAAACTTTTCATCAGCTTGTATGTCATACAAATTTAAGGGCTCCTGAGGTTTTAGCTGAATGTCAGTGATTTGTTATTCTTTGTGAAAATTCTTAAATCGCATATCATACAGGCTGCATTTGCAGTCCCGTTAACATTTTATTGTCCTTTAACAAGTTTATTCATTGTAAAGTGGCCAGAATAACGCCGGAGGGAATATCAATCTGTCTGAGGTTTGACATAATCAAACCTTATGTCAAAGGTTTGATTCCTTTCACATAATTTCCCATGCTTTCTGGAGCCATTGGTTACTCCTCTCTGCCGGGTTGTACAAAGACAGAAGATTCCTTTCTGAATTGCATGCGCACCCACACCTCCTTCTTTCAACAGTAGAGCTTCCTCTTGGGAGACGACCAAAACCAACAGAGAGGAACAAATGTCCATGAGTGTTATTAGCTCCTTTAGATCCCTGGATCCGCCACTCAAGCCTCGACTGGGTCGGTATTGTGCGGGAGTCAGATCCCTCGCAGCTCCCTGAGGCTAACACCGAGTCGCAGAGGGACAGAATAACAGTAAAAGGGAATGACAGCGAGAAGGGGGAGTGCATACACAAAAACGCCGGTGTGGCTAAGAGTAAGTAATGTTCCCTTTGGAGAAATTCCAGAAGAGACTCAAAAGAGGAAGTACTTTTTCATCCACAGGGATGTCTGTCCTAAAAAGCAGGCCTGGCCGTTGCAAATGCTTGTCCCACATCCCTGGGTGCAGAAAGGCTTTCACAGTGCTAAAGAAAAGCGGCGCGTTTCATTTAGAAAGATCAAGGGTCGCCTCGGTAACTGTTATTGATGTCATTGCTCAGATGTGGAAAACCGATTAGCGGTCAGTTGTTTGTGTTGTTATTGTTAGCCTGTTTTACATGAACACTGACTCCTTTCAAGCCACCAAAGGAGGACCACCATCAAACTGAACTGTCGGCTCCTCAGTAGTATTCATACCACGGCCATTTCTGGCTTTGTGGGGAACCTACACAAGGTGCTGTTTGGAAGCTTTGGAAATTTTTGGATCAAATTTGTTTGTATCTCATTGGTTTAAGAAATAGGCTGCACAGTGGTTGGTAGCATTGTTATCTTGCAGCAAGAAGGTTCTGGGTTCGGCCAGAGTCTTTCTGCATGGAGTTTGCATGTTCTCCCTGTGCATGCGTGGGTTCTCTCCGGGTACTCCAGCTTCCTCCCACAGTCTAAAAACATGACTGTCAGGTTAATTGGCCTCTCCAAATTCTCCCTAGGTGTGAGTGTGTGTGTGCATGGTTGTGTGTCCTGTTTGTCTCTGTGTTGCTCTGAGACAGACTGGTGACCTGTCCAGGGTGACCCTGCCTCTCGCCCAAAACATTCGCTGGAGAGGCACCAGCACTCCTCCCGCCCCCACTAGGGATAAGGATGTAAGAAAATGAATGGATGGACGGTTTAGGAAATGATTTTAGTCTTTTACCAGCAACAAAAAATAGAACTTTCGTCAAAACCCCTTTCTGTGTTTAACCCTTCATAATGACACTGGTGTTCTCATGAAATCATGACTTACATGTAAGTAGTTTGACAGTTAAGGTATTAAAAAAATTCAATTGATTAAGTCGGTTTTGTAAAGTTAGAAAGATGCTGGACATTTTTGGTTTGTCTTACCACATTACAACAAAAGCAAAAAAACTAACTAACTACTAAAAAGAACATACTTTGTGTTGTACCCGACCTTTATTTTATTTAGGGAGACATAAATTTGAAAATCTCCTAAAAATGTACAAAAAAGCTTTCATTTGCATCTGCTCCAATTGCTGTAAGGCCAAATTTGTTTCACTATTGAACTGCTAATGGAGATAACAAATAATTATTCCATGAGCCGCGGCCC
The DNA here is from genome assembly GCA_902982915.1 of Phalloptychus januarius. Classification (NCBI taxonomy): domain Eukaryota; kingdom Metazoa; phylum Chordata; class Actinopteri; order Cyprinodontiformes; family Poeciliidae; genus Phalloptychus; species Phalloptychus januarius. The sequence goes on from CADWAE010000093.1 coordinate 4,558,910, forward strand.
AATGGGCTCTAGGTTCTGCAGTTTGGCCACTTTTGGTCTGAGGACATATTGCTGCTTGAATTCTGCATCTCTGCAAAGTTCTCCATGAGCTTCCTGACTGTTCTTTATGGTGCTGTATGGTCACTAATGTCCTCTAGCAAAACTCTGAGAAATTTAGAATTTTCACTGAGGAAAAAAACATACACAAACTAACTTGTTTTGTAAAAAAAAGTGACTTTTGAAGGCAGTTGATTGCATTCGCTTTTATTTTAGCTGCATCAGAGTAGAACGGGCTGAATAGACACTCTATATTTTATCAATCTGTTTGGAAAAATAACTGTGAAAACCATGTTTTGTTTGCATTGAGTATTTCAATTAACCCTTAGTTAGTTTTTTTTGTTTTGATCTATCACATAATGTTGCACTAAAACACATTTTGGCTTGGGGTTGTAACGTCACAAAATGTGGGAAAAGTTCAAAAGGTTTTCAAGTCTTGAAACAATGAAACGAACAGTTTTAATTTCTCTTTATTAGCTTCGAAAAGCGACTGCAGGAAACATAATTATCGTCATCACAGTTTTGCTCATTTGAAATCAGGCATCATGCGAAGAGATAAATGAGTCTCTTTAGCAAAAGGGCAGACTCCCCTCCTGCAAAACAGCAAATAATTAATGGCGGGCTTTTTTATAATGTGTAAGTGGGGAGTAGCGGGGTGGTGGATGTAGGCTTTAATCATAAATACATTAAAAGCTGAGACATATCCTAATGACTGCTCAGGAATATGACATTAGCAGGTACGGTGTATGTTGTGACATTCAGAATTTTTTACTTCCTGCCTTTAAAAGATTGCTTCTTGTGTTGAAGGTTAGCTTGGTGCAACCACCTGCTGAGCTCCTGCTGGTTGTTGTCGTGGCCTGTCAAATCCCAGTGGCGATACCACGACATCTTAAGAGCACCTGTCAGATTGGTAGTTTGCCTTCCAGTACGATATACTTCATTAAGTTTGGGAAAATAAAAGACTTTAGCTCAGTGTTTAGCCATTTTAGCTCCTATTAACACCTTGTGGCAGAAGCTGAACACCCAATTTGTGTTTTTTTCAAGGCCTTTTAACATGAACTGGGGCTGAGGGAAGTAAACTTGTGTTGAAGAACTTTAATAGGAGGCTGCCATCTTGTGACTGAAGAGGGTAAATGCATTCCTTGTGTCAGAAATGGTAATTACATCAGCCAGTTATTTTAGGGTCTCTTTATCTCTTAAAGTTAAAGAATATTCGCTGTTTTTGATTGTGCGTTAGAAAAATATTTTTTAAGAAACAGCCATCAGTTGGTAAGAACAGTTCTTGTTCAAACAATCAAAAAGCCATTACAGCCATTCGCCGCTAGATGGAGACATTAATGCATTTTTTTTCTTTGTGAGCTACACAGTGAATTGTTTTAGTTTGGGGCCATTCTTTAGACATAGCGGTGTTTTGGGGATGATTACTTGTTTGTTAAATTTATTATAACAAGGTACTTTTTTTGTTGTTTTTGCTTTTTGTGGTGTTGCACACCACAAAACCACATATCAAGACTTTGTGTAGGAGACAAACAGAATGTATAATAAAGTTATGAAATTGGAGGAAAATTATGAATCATTTTTAATTTTAACATTGTTTTTCAAAGAAGTAAAAAATTTTTCTTTCACAATAACTGATATACACATCCAGAGACTGAACAGTGAGGCCCATTCGTCTTTGGATTGGGTAGATTGTGAACAAAGGTTTGTTGATCTTGTTCCAAATCCTTGCACAGAAGTATTTAACACAGATTTTTTTCTTCTTCTCACAGATAAGACATTTTTCTTGAATTAAGTGAAAAATATGTCAGTGCAACTAGTACTTTTTGTATACATATAAAACAAAGAGGGCTGCACAGTGGCACAGTTGGTAGAGCTGTTGCCTTGCAGCAAGAAGATTCTGGGTTCGATTCCCAGCCTGGGGTCTTTCTGCAAGGAGTTTGCATGTTCTCTCTGTGCATGCGTGGGTTCTCTCCGGGTACACCGGTTTCCTCTCACAGTTCAAAAACATGACTGTCAGGTTAATTGGTCTCTCCAAATTCTCCCTAGGTGTGAGTGTGTGTGTGCATGGTTATCTGTCCTGCCTGTCTCTGTGTTGCCTTGTGACAGACTGGTGACCTGTCCACCAGCCTGTCACAGACAGACTGGTCTGTGACAGGCTGGTCTGAGCCAACATTCTCTCTCCAGGCGAGAGCCAACATTCTGCCTCTCACCCCAAACGTTGGCTGGAGATAGGCACCAGCAACCCTCCTGACCCCACTAAGGGATGAGGGTGTAAGAAAATGCATGGATGGATAAATCGAAGAATTATTGACTTAGAACAAGCTGATTTATATAAAACTTGCTTTCAAGTTATTCTTGTCTTAATGTAAGTGTACTGAGATATTTGCACTAGAAATTAGACAGAAATTCTTGGCAAGATTTTGTGCAGAAACACTGCAGATTTTGTGTTTCTGCAGTGTGGAAAGCCATGTTTTCTCATTCCTTCCCTTGTAAGGACCATTTTATCGACAAATGCTATGTTGTGTGTTGTGAGGATCACCTGCTCCTCGTGGGGCCCAAAGCCCAGGCCCCATGAGGAGCAGTGCTATTTTGGGCTAGGTGTTAAGTTTAGGACTGAGGTGTGAATTGAGTTTAGGTTGGATTTAGGATCAGGCATGTACTTGTAATGGTTAGGTTAGGGTTAGACTCACGTAGAATAGTGTAGAGTCACATAGACAGCTAGAAAGTTGGCCTTCTATCACCTGAAGAAGATTTCCAGGATCTAGAGAAACTCATCCATGCGTTTATCTTTAGTCACATTGATTACTGCAACAGTATCTATACAGGTCTGCCTAATAAGATCAATCAGACAGATGCAATGACCCATAAACTTGATTTATTAATTGATATAAATGAATAAAAGAATGATTGGAAGTAAATCAAAGTCCTTGTGAAGATAGACACACACACAGAGGGCTGAATTGCGTCAAGTTAAAGTTTAATACACGCAATAAGAGACCAAATGTGTTTTGCTTATGGATCCCGCACCATAAAAAAGACTTTCTTTGTCTAATCTAGATGACGTTTGTGTTCTCGACCTGATGCACGCGAATCTTGTTCTCCATCGGCCCCCGGTGTGTGCATAATGAAAATGGGCTTATCATGATGTTGGCCTCGGGGTGACGTCGACTTTCTCCGTCGCTGCAGAGGACAAGGTGAAAGCCGGTGAAGCCACGTGACCTGGGGTGGGTAAAGTAGGAGGGGAGGGGAATCTCCCAGCAGCCATAGGTGCCATCATCGGCCGGAGTGCGAACAATAACCGAGAGAGAATAAAAACGAAGGGTTCAATTGGAAAGCGATTAAAATGAATAGAAGCTCGGACCAGATAAGGCACATCCCATTTCCTCATCTATTTAACATTCATTGAATTGAATAATCCGGCCTTATTATCGTAAATAGTCTGCATATTTACCCTGAATATGCTAATTTATGTTTGCTGCGAGCGCTCTGCGACTTAATAATTTTTTCATCAATATATGCATATCTCCGGCTTCCTACTATAGCTATCTCTAGAGAGGAAATGGGGGGAGAGAGAGAAACCTGGAGACACAGCCATATGGTGCTCTTTGAGTCTGTAACTTTTCTATCCCCCCAACCCCTTTATTATTATTATTATTTTTTATTTTTTTTTTCATGTTTTGCACTTTGCCCAGGGCCAACCCAGTTACATTTCAATCAAAAGATTCATTGTAAAGTCATTATCCCAAACTAGGCTCTGATAATTGGCTGTCGTTTTGCATAGTGGCGGCAGGCTGCCTCCGGGCCAAATGACTGCGGCCTTATCTTTCACTTTTAAGGAAAAATAATAGACAATTTATCATTAATCTTTTCCGGGAAATAATAACAAGTTAAATGTCATTCCCCGTGTCATGCCTTACAAATCAAATTGTGTCGCTCTGGGCCCGAGTCCATCACTCGCTGACCTATCCTCTTCATTGTGAAGGTAACGGAGAGCACAGAAAAACTATTACCATAAGTCTTCGGTGCTGCATAAATATACATGTAATACTGGGCTATAAGGATGTTTTCCCTTTGTGAGCCTGTTAGGGCTTCAGCGCCTAGTGATTGAGTAGCTCCTTTTCCCCTTTGGAATTGCTTGTGTCCATATTCTCCAGTTACAGTTACAATTCAAAAGCTAAGCGACGCATTTGAATTGCATTTTGGCTCTATAGAGAACTTTGATTACATTATTTTACGTCAATGTTCTATTTTTCCCCAATGAAAGTATATTTGGTCTCCAGATGATCATGTCTGTCTTTGATTCTCACAATCATTTCTGCTGTCTGGTTAGGCTTAAAAACAACAGATCAATGCTAAGTGGTGTATAACGGTAAAGTATCTAAACCTGTGTCTCTCAAACGTTGGCGCAACTGCCGTTGGGTTGCCTTGAGGTAAAATGTTTTGGTATTAATTATGTGGGAGATAAATATGACTTTAACTGTGAACCCGTGGCTAAAAACACACCCAGTTTAGAAGCAGTCAGTCTAATTGTTTAGAAATTGGGCAATGTTCCAGAGACATATCCATCAAGACATCAAGGATGTCCCTTGATGTCTCTGGATATTGCTGATTTTGATGATGGCACTCGACATGTTTGTTTGCTTTTACTGCAGATCTCTCATCAATGAGGCAGCCATTTTGGATTCGGATGTTGGGATTGGTGGGAAACACCCGATTTTACTCCTTAGGGTTAGCAACTAGAAATCTCTGTTTGTAAAAACTGAAAACATATTGAAACCTCAAACCTTTGGTTCTCTATCAAGTGCCAACGGGTTGGACTGACAAAATACCAGAATCTGATGTGCAACTTACTTAAAAGAGGAATATTCAAAGTTTGTACCTCAAATATAGGAGAACTTGAACCAAAGAATAATGAAAGAATTTAGAATAGCAATTTGTAATTTTTGATCTAAAACGTAGTTAATATTAAAACAGATTCCAGAATCAGATTTAAGTATGTTAAAACAATTTTTTAAACCGAATGGTTTTCCAGATACCTGCGGCTGGGTTGGGTTCATTGAGTTTCTTACTTTTGTCCCAGCAAAAAGTTGTAATTCTTATTTTGGATAGAAAGCCGCAAGGCCCAGTGAGTGACCCTGATTGTGTCGAGGTTCCTCATCAGCAAACACCGTCAGATAAACGGCAGAGTGGCTGCTCTCATTCCCATTCGTTCATTGGATTAGGCCGTGGGGGGCAAGACGAGGCGAAATGACTCGCTCGGCATTCAAAGGCAACTGTGGCCCAATGAGAGCCTGTTTGAACAGGGATCAATTATCAATCAGTCTATAGACGGGAAGGAGGGATTACCGGAGCCATTCGAGTCGTATCGACAAATAAACCTCTCAGATCCTGTCAATGAATGCAAACGGACAGCCGCCTTTGGCTTTGACACTGGCCACTGCTGAAATTCAGATTAGAGTCCATCTTATAGGCACATTGAAGTCGTTTATGTCTGTTCAGGTCATTTCGGAGATAATCCCCCAACTGGACCCCGGTCAGGCCACCATGTCTTCATAGCCTCACTGTGGAACAGAGGCTACATTTTCTCTGTGACTTTATACATTTTCTGTTAAAGATCTAAGTTTGATCTAAGAACATTTAACCAGAAATACAGTGGAATGGTTTAGATCAGAAGTGTCCAAAGTGTTGAGAGAAAATTTAGAAACTGCTGGCCAGCTGGTTCAAAAGATCAGAAACCATACAAAAAAAAGATAAGTTTTCAGATTTTATAGACAAAAGGGTTTTTGTTACACAGAATGGATAACAAAGATATTATTTATGCCGTTGCCATTAAACTCACATGTCCTCCTCAGCAACAGTATCTTTTTGCAACTTGTGCTTCATATTGTCTTTGCATTTACAAACCGACTGTCTTATTACACACCGTCAGTCTGGACATAGTAGTAGTTCATATAATGCAGTGGTTCCCAAAGTGTGGGGCGCTGTGCCATTGCGGGGCGCGATGAATGAAAAAAAAAGAAATATGTTTGAAATAACACTGACAGCAAAAAAAACTCTTCTACAGTATAGAACTAAAAAAAAAATAGTTACACAAAATTGTTTAACTATAAAGACGGTTTGTAGTTTGTTGAAATTTTTTTTTTCTTTTTTGGTGGAGATTTTATTGAAATCCAAAGGGGGTCCCAGAAGAAAATCTTTGGGATTATAATTGGTGAAGAATTCAGTAATGCGGAATCAAACACTTCTCTGACCAGCATTCATGTGACCAAATGTTTTCTGACGCTCGCTTTGCAAAGTTCAAGAACAAGCTCCTATCCTTAAAGAAAAGACGGATTAGTCGTGTTATCTTTGTTCTTTTGTGCATCAATGGTGTCAGTCAGTGTGTCAGTTTGGAGGGCAGGTTGAAGGTTACGAAGCGCCTCAAAGAGCAAACAGTCCTGATGTAATCCTGACCTTCCCTTTCTCCTGGTTCAGGCAGCAGTTGACCGTGATCGGATAAGACACACAGCGGCTCCCGGGACACGCCCGGGGACCCTGAAGATGCAGATGGACAGATGTCTGTGCAGGAGATGAGATGTGCAGATTTGGCAGAATAACTACAGGTTTACTAAGATTGGCTAGACTGACATTTGATACAAGCAACCCAGAGGTTGAAAATGACACTTTTAGAGTCATTGCTAGCCTGGTAAAGCCTAGTCCCTTGATCCAACAGAGTCTGGACCGTCAGTGGTTGAAATGCGATTGTTTTGTCGAGGCCTGAACTCTGTTGAAGTTTAAGACTTCACGCATTGCTAGCTTGCCCATGACATACGTAACATGCCAGTTCAACGTTATGAAGCTTACCGGAAATTGCCTGCACCGTAAGCAACCGTCCTCTCCTGTTCACTAATTGGCCAGGTTGAAATTGTACTGTAGAAATCCATTTCAACGGGTGAAATCCCAGACGGAGAAATGAAGAGAGATTGAAATTGAGCCGAATTGCGTAGGAAGGTCAATGCAAAGAAATCTCATTAAAAAAAAATCCAACAAATTATTTTTTTTCATTTACACTACCATTCGTTTACAAGGTATAGGGGAAATATCTACACCTGTCGAACCTTTCAAATGTTTCCACATTTCCTTAAACTTCATATTCAGCAAATACTTTTAAAGTCAACAAGCATTGTACCACTTTTATCTAATTTCTATTCTGCTGTAACAATCAGTGATAATATCAGTGAGTCACTTTTCAATTAAACTTTGTAAAGATCACCCAAACACAGACAGACGATTTGTGTGTGGGGAACTTTTACTCATCTCATACTGAGACCTGAGATCAGGGTGTGTGTGTGGGTGTGAGGCATCTGGGCGGGGTCATGTCACTTTTCTGCCCTCGTGACCTCCAGGGGGTCAACAAGAGCAGCTTTACAAATCCCGACCTTATAAAAACACTGGTGGAAGATCCTCATGGGAGTGAAGTGTGCCCAGGCAACTCCAAGCAGTAAATTACAGGGGAGCTTCCATGATTTCTGCGTTCGCCTGGGACAAAACACAGAAACAGACCGGCCCGTTCCAATTTCAGTTTTTTTTTTTTCATCCCACTTTTTTAGCTGAGTGCTCTACCTCTGCCTACTCGCCGTCTCATTACAGTCAGTCTCGTTTAGGTTTGCTGGGAATCACAAGCTGAGGTGACAATGAACTCGTTGGTTGTAAATTTGTAAAAAGAAGAAAGATTAAAAGAACTTTTCCAGCTTTGTTTTTAATGACAGGAAATATAACCTTTATTATGGTGTCAGGAAGACATCCGTTAAGAGTCCAGACAGATGTCTTTTCAAAGCTTGTTTATAAAAAATGGACGAAATGTTCAGAGGAGTTATTTGTTAACAGTTATTGTTTTTGTTTTAATGGCTTGCTGTATCTGAATGTATCTTCAAAAATACACTTGTTTTGTGTATTTGGATTATACAGGATGGCCGTCCAGCATCGACCCAGTGACAAAAACTCCTTTGTCTTTTTGGGGGGGTGGGGGGGGGTTCAGCACTTCATTGGGGTGGAGGAGCCCCCACTGAGATCAGATTAGCCTCTTCATGGGGGTCGTTACGGATGGAGAGGAAGTATCAGAGGAGGACAAACACGAGGACAAATCATCAAGCTGACTCTTAATATTCACTACAGACATTCAGGAAGCAGGAGGGGGGTGGGGGGTGGGGGGGGGGCTTCCTACAACCTGCATTGTCATCGCTTATTTTCCTCTCATTTTCAACTTTAGTTTTTCAAGACAAAACAGACAAAAAGAAAAGAAAATTATAATAGTAAGAAAAATTACTACTAAGCTAAATGCTAACATAATTTGCTCCACTGTTAGAAATTCGATTTTTATTTATTAAGTACATTTACAACCATGGTAAAAGCAGTCATGTCAAGTAAATTGATAATTTACATTTATAGAAAAAAACCCTGATGGCACGTGCATAAAAATATATTAATTTAAATCTTAAAAATAGTCAATGATAAATTAAATCGATTTTTTTACTTAATATATTTAGCTTGAAAATAAACTACACAATGAATCCATTTTACCAAAAGTTGTTTCTCTTCCCCTAAATAATCTTTTGGCAAAATAGAACTTTCGCTACCAACAGATGGCGCCAGAGTGCAAACCTATTTGCACCGGCATCCACATAAACACCGCTCGGAAATTAATTTCTACAAAGAAGTGCGTCGTTTGCGTCCTTCTTTTTTAGCACAAAAAATCCCCTCATCCTGGCTTTATTTATCCGTTGAACGGCACTGCAACCACAAATAAGAGAGCAGCGTTGGTTTCTGTCTGCAACCTTTGACCTCTCCTTACTGAGTGACTGACAGCTGCGGAGGTCAGCCGGCGGCTCTTTCCCACACGGCCCTCAGCCGCAGTTTAGCAGATAATTAAAATATAAATCGGACAAAGACCACTAAGACTCCCGGTTGAGCGCTACAAAGGCCGAGCTGGTAAACCAACACCTTCATTTGGACGACGCAAAGAAAAACACCGAGCTCCATCCCAGCTGTTCAACATGGCCGACTGGTGTGTTCACGGTCCACACACAGCAAAGGCAGCGGGAGCTACTCTGCGTTCAGGTGAAGAGGGAAATTCGAAGTTTGCCATTGTACTCGTTTTATGCCTGTCTACAAATATTCTCCAACTATAAGCGAGCGGGTGTGCTAATGCTAACCCGCTGAGTTTCTGTTTTAAACGTTTGACTGCGTTTTCCATTGAAGTCAAATGACATAACATACAGTGGCATTCAGAAGTGTACTGTTATTTTTCCAGTATTACATTTTACAAACAAATATTGGAGCCTGATAAGAAAAAGCGATTGAACCGAATAAAATATTAGTGGAAGTGTATGCCTATATTTGAGCCTGTATAATTTTGAACTAGTTTAATAAAATTCTGGAACAAATTCTACGTTATTCACTGAGTTCCTGTTTGTAAAATTCACTTAGTTCATCAAAAGTTTATGGAAAAAAAACAAGAGTTCCAGGACTGAAAGCCTACACTTACTTTCATGGTGCTGCTGATTTATGTAGCTAAGCTTCCATTTTCCTGTACATTTATCCAAAGTGGACTCATGGAAATAATAATGAAAATCTTGAAATGGTGCCCAAGATTCACACCATTTCAAACCAACATGTCAACTCCAGATGCTTTATCATTCCTAAGCTAATAATCTGTTTGTGCATCGTTAGCATCATTCGTACTTAGTAGCTTACGTCAGACCAGTTTTATTAGGGTTATTAAACTAAACAAAAATCATTTGGATTTTCAAATGCACAGGGGTATTTAACAGTGCCGTATTATTTTAACTATTTGCAAATAAACACTGAATTTACAGTAAACATTTTAATATTTCTATTTCTCCAACAGTGGCAGCAACCAGCAGCAGGAAGACATTCATTTATTATTTGTGTACCAACTATAAAAACAATGTAGATTTCTTTTATATGTTATTTTAAATATATATTTATATTTTATCATGTTATCTTGGTGCTCTTGAGGGCCCCCTGTTGGTGTGGAGGTCCCAGGCAGGTGACTGGATAAGAAACATTAGATTCTTGTTTTAATTTTTGATCAGTCTTCAAATGTTTTTTCTCAGCAGAATCTATATTTATTGATGTTTGGTTACCATTGAGACTAAATGCAGGTCGGGGAGAGACATTGCTAGCCGTTTAGCTTAGGCTAGTTGTGCTAGGTCTTCTGTGATGTGTGGTTGCAGCTGTCCTGATGTCCATCAGTCTGGGCCGGTGCCATTCACCACGGGAGCACGCGGCATTTCATTACGTTCATCAGTGGGGAAGAAATGAGCCCTGCTTAGGTTTCTAATTACTCACTTTAAACTCTAAGTAGGCCATTTGCACTCTTGTGCTTGAACTGGATCCACCTCGGGCCTTGTCTGTGTGTTTCTCTCGTGTGTGCGCGTGTGCGTGTGTGGCAGCTGCTGGCCTTTGACGTTGTTTATATGCGCGCGCCTGCATTCGATCTCAGCATCTCGCGCCCGGATTAGCCGTAGTTATGTAACAGCTGTTGGCGTCGGGATCCGACGCGAATGCGCGAAGCTCATCAGCGCGTGATTGGCAGCTCCGCGTCTAGAATAGTTGAAGATGGATGAAGCCCGGAGATCAGGGCTGATCTCCTTCCAGTCCCTCTCTTCAGAGCCTCTCTGCTGCCTTTGCGACCGCTGCAGATAAAATCTTAATTAGATTAGATTACTTTCTCAAAAAGAACGGCTAAATATTTCAAGCCTTCGTTTAAGGTTTTGGAATTCGGTGATTATGAGGATCCAAACTCCAAACTAACTTGGGATTGTGGTTTTTTGTTTTTTTTAAACTTGGTAATTTTAATAAATTAGAATCCTAATGAGTTTTGTTTGTCAAATTAGGAGTACCTTTTGATGATGGCAACCTTTAAGCCCCTTTCATTAAGCCCACGTTTCTTACAAAGTTTTTTGTTTTAATATTCTAATTTTAAATGTTGTGTTTTCATCAGCTGTTAGCAGAAAAGCATCATGAGAAATAAAGGTCTTCAAAAAACATCAGTCTTTTTTAAATTAAACTATCTGATTTTTACTCACGTCTCCCTGTGGGAATCTAATTGTACAACAAGTCATAACATATAGTTTTTATTGTTTCTTTATACTTTTATTGTGTTGTTTTATTGGACTACTAATCTGGTGCATTGACGGAAGCATTGGCTGTTCACTAAGATGGACTTTCCCATTTAAATAAAATCAATCTGTGCACCAACAGTCAATGTCTGGCTTTTCAAAGTTTTCAAATAACTTTGAGAATAGAAACATTCTCAAATCTACACAGAAATGTTTATCACTCTGAATCAATTGGCAACAATCCATAATTGTGTATCATATAGTCGACTTAGTCGGACTCTTTGCTTTTTTAGTTTCTGTAAAAAAAATTTGCAGCTTTAATTCTGCTTAACATATTAATTTGCATCATGATTAAATGTTTCAATGCATGATATGCTAGCAAGGTGTTGTCACACATGTATTTCAAGGAGATGCAAAAATACCAATTTCAGTGCAAGTGTCTGAAGGTTTTCTCTTCTCGCCATCACTGTACGTGGAACACATCAGTCATCCTGTAAATAATAATTTCAATTTTAATTTGCAGGATAAATCCACCAGTACCACCGCGTTCCTTTGATGAAGCCCTTTAATGGAAAACGCCTTCTCCATTTTCAGAAGTGTTCAAATTATTTATTTAATAGTGGTGTGCAAAATTAAAGCCACTAAATTAAGCAAGGTTTTATTTTCATGTTAAAATATGTTTGCATTGAATGTATTTGCCATTTAGCTGAAAAAAAAAGCCATGCTGCATAACATAAAGAATTTAAGAAATATGAACCTGCAAATAAAAACGAGTACAAATAATTAACAAATGTAATTTTGCCTGCAGCAATACGTGCTTGTTTAAACTTGCATACAGCCGGTTTGTTGCCCGGATTGTTTTTAAATTACGCCCAACAGAGGGCGCTGTAGGCTGCAACTCCAAACCGGTTTATCCACGCTCATAATTTGTGCAAAGTGTTCGATCTAATCGTTTTACTTCGCGTCATTTATAGATTACACCACTGACTTAAAGCGCTGCAGGTAACGAGAATGCGTCAATAATTTTGGTTTGATATCAAACAAACAATATAAAGTTTTTTTTAGTGTGGATTAGGAGAACATTTTTTTTTAAAACAAACAGACAAAAGATATATATAGATTTGTAAAAACTTCCCAAAAACCAAAAGACAAAGTGAGTTTTTCCAACTTTCCCATCGAGCCTCTTTGATCCAATTCCTCATGCAAAGCAGCAGATTTTCGCCGTTTTGATTTGCATGAATAGCAGAACTGATGCAGCTGAGGTCACAGGTGAGTCAAAGCTTTTGCATCATAGCCTCTGATCTACAGATATAGCAGTAACTCACTTTCGGATGAAACTTGCGCAATATTTGAAATGTCTCATTTCAAATATGAAGCACTGTTGACATTTAGTTCTCTCTAAGGAAAGCCTCACTAAAGCTCTACTTCCTGATCTCAGCGGCCTGCAGACTCATTCTATCCCGATCTGCTTTGCTGCTTTGCCAGAATCCCGTCTTTTCATCTTGGCAATGATTTCAATTGCATCTTCCAAAAAGTAATTATCTCCAGATTTTCCCAATTTTTAATCCATAATTATGTTCAGTCAACTAGGGAAAAAAACCATTAAGGCTATTTTAGTTACTCCGATTGAAACAGGCATTTCTAATAAATCCCAAACTTATTTATTCCCAAACCTAATTACTGCCATGACTATTAACTTCAGTCCCATGCCTGGTATCTAAAATGATTTGACCACAGTGGACAAATTGTTGTTTTTTTTCCCTCTTTCTTTCTCTGCAGCAGTAATAAGTTAAATGTCTAACAGTGAAAAGGTCATTTATTATCTTCCCCTGTGCTCTACAATCGCTTTTCTAGTTATTTTCAGCACCTTGCATGTAATTGCTGGAGCCAAACTTTGGGATTCCACTTTTTTTGATAGTCTGAATCCAAAAATATTTTTTTCGCCATTTAGAAAGTATCATGAAATAATAAACATGCTCAGCCTCTTTTTACTTCAGATGTCACTGAGATGTCTTAAGTGTCTGTTTTTGTGACTTTGTTTTATTCAGATTTTATCCGACTGGAAAAACTCAAGTGGTCCTATCAAAACATCACCAAGAAATCCCCATAGAGGAACAAAACCTTTCCTGTCAACCTTAAATCAGTGCAATAATCTCCATGTGGGTAGACATTACAAATGTAGCGTTTTGCCACGTTGCAACCAAAAACACTGTGTTTTTATTAGGATGTTTTGTGACTACAGAATATCGATACCAAGTCAGTTTCAGTATCTTATCGATGCTTAATTTTTTTGTTCCGTTTTGAAATTAGATTTTATTTTTGCTATTGTAGTTTCTCAACTCTACCTCAAAAAGATTTTGTTTTGATTTGCTCTCAAATAAATTTTTTTTTTACCCTTTGTTTTAAAAAAACTAACACAAATCTTTTTAAGATGTTATTATAGTACTTTTCAGATGCTTATAAACCTCGTCCAAAAAATTATAAATTATATTAAACATCAGAGATTTGATCACGTATCAAACATGACAACAAAGTATCAGTATCAGTATTGGTATCGGCGATATGGGCGGTGTATCAGATCGATAGCGAAATATGCAGCATCTCTCATTTTGAAAGGAATTGAAAGTGATTCGTGTTTTTCAAACTTTTCTTGCATTAAAGTCAGAAAAGTAAGGTGTTTTTAAAAAAATGTATTTAGCATCTATTTCCCTGACACTTCTAAATAAAATCCATTGCAACCAAATGCCTTCCAAATTCACCTAAAACTGCAGTATGTAACTTTTAATTAAAAAAAAAGGATGTATTTTTGTGACAACATTTGTTGAAACTGTGACAGACAGTATGGTATGAGACAGATAATCTTGAAAAATGTTCTCCCTGCAGTGCTAACAGCAGGGAGGTGACACACTGTGTCTCAGGCAGAACCCCCCCGGCCCGCCGGTTGGAATACACTGGATTTATCCCACCCTGCAATCTCATGTAATTTCCTGAATTTTAATTGGCTGGAGAAAGAGGAAGTCACCCAGGGCATTATTTATGCAGGAAATGTCGACTGGCAAACGAGTGGAAAATCTAGTGAAGACTTGGCCGTCCAGCATGCTGTTTTTGTAGAAGCCAGACTATCGATACCGGTGCTGAGAGTCCAAACAGACAAAAATACTAGAAGCCACTCCTGAAAATATTATTTTTAACACAACTTACTCTACAGATACGAGATAAACATCAGTAATCTTGTGTTACTTTCATTGTCGTATTAACTTTTACAACCGATTCGACTCAGCAGGATGATCAGTAGCCAGCAGGAGAGTCATGTAAGTGGAGCTGCCTTTCCTGGGATGTTTCTCAATGTGACATTTTTGAGCTTGAAATCATCTGTAATGTTAACCTTACGAACCCAAACACGTTTAGCCATTCATACAGGGGAGGAAAAAAAACAACCTAAATATGCAATCAGAGCAACATTTTTCAGTAAAGACGTCATACCTTTCCAGAGTTCTCTGTTCTTCATGTTCATTAAAAAAACAACACTGATGTTCACAGCCATAAAGGCTTTCGGCATCAAACAAACGTGGATGGATGATGATAGAAGTGAAGGACAGACGGGGTGCTGCGGTGGCGCAGGGGTTTAGCACACCCACATACGGAGGCCCTAGTCCTCGACGCGGCCGTCCCAGGCTCGATTCCCCGCCTGGTGACCCTTGCTGCATGTCCTCCCCCTCTTTCCTGTCCATTAACTGTTAAATAAAGGCCACTAAAGCCAATAACACCTTTAAAAAAAGGCTGTAGCCAGCCTGTTATCCTGGCTATAGTAGTTCAAACATGTTCAAAACATGTTGGACTGGCCCAGTCAAAGTCCAGATCTGGGAATCTGTGGCTTGACATGAAAGTGGTGAAGACGTCCCCCAATGGGTCTGTAGCTGGAACTGCAACTAAAGGTGATTTTTTTTTTTTTACAGTATTGACCGAAGGGAGCTAAGTAAACTTAAAGATGTGGACAAACATTTTGTGAAAACCCTTTTCCCTTTCACTTTAAAATCAGGCACTAAAATCCCAATAAGTTACATGGAAGTTGGTGGTAAGAATGCAACAAAAACGTTTACGTGAGTAAGTGTAAGTAAGAGAATCTGCCACAACATTGTAGGATGACGTGTGACAGTAAGTGAAGTCATGCAGTCATTCAGTTTGAATCAGATGCTATCTTATCTTTCCTAAGCTAAACGCCCGAAATGTTTTCCATCCGTCCATCCATTTTCCTACACCCTTGTCCCTTACTTTGGTCGGGAGGGTTGCTGGTGCCTATCTCCAGCTCTCGTTTCGGGCGAGAGGCGGGGTCACCTGGACAGGTCGCCAGTCTGTCGCAGGGCAACACAGAGACAGACAGGACAAACAACCATGCTCAGTGGCGCAGCTGGCCAAAATGTTTTAAGTCGCTATAAAAACAAAAGGAGCTTTGTGCGTTTTTTTATAAGACAACAAACTGAAACACTAAAGCCTCCAGCTTTGTTGATCCATATTCTCGAGCTACAAACTGGGAACTGACAGACACTATAATAATTTAAATCCTTATTCCAAAATAGGTCAAATTCCTTTTCCCTCAAACCTCTGCACACATCCATCCGTCCATTTTCTGTACACCCTTGTCCCTTAGTGGGGTCAGGAGGTGTGATGGTGCCTATCTCCAGATAACGTTGCAGGCGAGAGGCGGGGTCACCCTGTACAGGTCACCAGTCTGTCGCAGGGCAACAGAGACAGACGACCATGCACACACACACTCACACCTAGGGACAATTTAGAGAGACCAATTAACCTGACAGTCATGTTTTTGGACTGTGGGAGGAAGCCGGAGTACCCGGAGAGAACCCACGCATGCACAGGGAGAACATGCAAACTCCATGCAGAAAGACCCCGGGCCGGGAATTGAACCCAGTCTTGCTGCAAGACAACAGCTCTACCAACTGCGCCACTGGGCAGCCCCACTTCTAAATACAGACCTCCATAATAGGAAAGTAAAATAATTATGGCCAAAGCTTTATGCGGATGATGTTTTAGTTTTTTTAGTTTAGTTTAGTTTTATTATTTTACTTTGATCGTGCTTCCAGGATTTATGTGGATGGATGATGATCGAAGTGAAGGACAGACGGGGTGCTGTGGTGGCGCAGGGGTTTAGCACACCCACATACGGAGGCCCTAGTCCTCGACGCGGCCGTCCCAGGCTCGATTCCCCGCCTGGTGACCTTTGCTGCATGTCTTCCCCCTCTTTCCTGTCCATTAACTGTTAAATAAAGGCCACTAAAGCCAATAACACCTTTAAAAAAAGGCTGTAGCCAGCCTGTTATCCTGGCTATTGTAGTTCAAACATGTTCAACATCTAGGATTTATATCCTAGATGTTCGTACAATGTGACTGCCTCCATCTTTGCTACAATTGGTTGACAAATGGAGAATGGTTTGGGTTTTAGCCAGCCTCAGCAGAGTGAACTCAAAGGATTTGTCTACTCTGAGACTACTGGTGTTCAGTTCTTCAGAAAAAAATGGAGTTTTATCCATTTTGGAATAAGGTTGTACCATAAAATTTGGAGGTAGGAGAATGAACTAAGCACCAGTTTATCCAGTAAAAAAAAAATTACACATTTAGATAGCTCAAATTAGCACAACGATAGATCTTTTAACCTTATTAGAAAAACAGCCAGCGGTAATTCATCCCGAAACAGCTCGGTGACGCAACCTCGCATGGCCCTGCGTGGTACGAGGCCTCACTCTGCCGCAGGAGGAGACAGACTGAAGCTGCCAAGTCAGCTGGGAACTCCTTCACCATGACAGCTGGTGTGAGGCAGGAAGAGGGGCAGGAGTGTAGGGTGGGGGGCCGAACAAAAACAAACCCTCGAAGGAGGCCAAGAAGATTAGCTACACACACATCCCCATACAAATAAATACTTGTAGGCTAAACACGGGTCATTTTGCAAGTTCTAGTCGGACCTACAATCCTAAGAGGCTGTCATGAAGCTGTGGTTTTATTGTCAACACACACTAAGTATGTTTACTAGTTATGCTGTTATTGGTAAAGTGCGAAAAGATGTCTTGCGTTTCATTGTGTGCAGAGCTGGTTTCTACCGTATGCTCCACTTGATCTATGTCTGAAACTTTATTAGAAATTTTGCTTTGGCTTATCTCAAATGTAATGGACACCGAGAGGGAAGAGAAAAAAACAAAAGAAAGGGAGAAAGGTGGCAAAAGGAATAAAAGGGAAAGAAGATAGAGAAAGAAGCAAGGAGAGAACATAAGTCAACACGGCAAACATCTGCTTCTAAACCTGCAGAAAGAGAGAAAAAACCCACCACAACAAACAACATATGCATGTATAATAATACAAACAACAAAAATATTGATTTGAATATTAGAAAATCGATAGGCTGCAAACATTTTTGACTGTTGTCTGCAGCCTTTTGCAACTCATTCATTCTTAGGAGGTTTTTCTGTGCAGCTGCCACATTCATTTATCATGAACTAATCTGCTGTTCTATAGGTACATCTAAAAAAATAGTTGTCTGTTGTGGGAAAAGGTCAATATTTTTTGTCGCTAAATGTCAGAAAGTGACACTCATGTTTTCCATAGATTTGCTAACAGAGTGAGATATTTTAAGGCTCGGTTGTCTCAGAAACACAGGATATTAAGCAACATCAGTAGTGGCACTGATGTTGCCACTATTGGCAGATAGTGGCAGGGGTATCCAGTGGCACCCTGAAAATGTTTTCTATTGCTTTAAAGGGGCAGTATGATGTATTTTACAGATACATTTATAGCACAATAAAGTCATTATGTTAGCTTCAATGTTTAAACAAATAGTATATACACATGCATATTCAAGTCAGATATGACTCTCTTTGAGAAATGCCGCCTTCAGGACATCACCACTACATGGCTCCTCTATTAACCCTTGCACATTTTTACCAGTGTTGCACTGAAAAGTAGCTTGTATAATGAGCTCTGCTGATGAGTTCCACCAGGTGTTTGTTAACGGCTGCTGGCTAGTCTAAAGGAGCCACGGAATATTAAAGGACTTCTCCAACATGCATAAAATAATCAAAGTAATACTCCAGTTTGTTTTTGATGAGGAAATAACACTATAACATGATGTAAAGCCCCCAAAAAGTTGATTTTACATAATACTACCACCTTAAGACATGAGGTCAATGGGCTATTTGTATCTCCGCAGCTTTCAGCTGAAAATTATCCCACTGTAATGGGGATCTTAACTTCTGATTCTAATGTGCCATGTAGAAATGTGTGTGGTAGAAGCTAATAAAGTAATTTTCCATAATGCTACATCGTTTTATATTGTAGTTAGTTAATACAAAACACACTTATTTGCCTAAAACCTTTGTCTTGTATTTGATCAAAATCAACTAAATGAATTCAAACCACCAAATTATTCCATAATAATGACATTCAAAGAAAAAAAAGAATAAAAATCGGTATTGGTATCGGTATCAGTTATACTAGTCCTGTATTGACTTGGCATCAGATTGATGATTGAAATTCCCAGTATGGCTCAGCCCTACTTAAAAGTGTTGTGTTAAGTGTCTTTTGTAATTAGGGCTGAAACGACTAATCAGATAAATTTTTATGACTTGTCAACTAATTTAGTAATTGATTAATCGCTAACTGCAGTATCAATTACAGTTAGCAAAGTATTATATAGTGATATACAGACTCAAAAAAGGGACATTTTCTGATAAACTCATTTATTCGGTGCAGTAACTAAGCCACAAATGTTCAAAATAAATGAAAATTTTGCATTTAAGATAAAAACACCTCGATCTGTGAATATTTTACCCAAAACTCCTCAAGAGTTTTAGCAATGAAATGTTTACTTTTGTTGTTTAGAAATGGAATTGTATTGTTTGTTTGCATCTTCTAATATACTTCTACAAAAAAAGGTAAAATGAAAAATCTTTAGGATGTTGTCTTTTTTTTTTTACCAGATTAATCGTCACAATAACGACAGAATAATCGATTACAAAAGCAAACATTAGTTAAGCCCTGTTTTTGAAACATTATGTAATACAGAAAATTTGTTTACTTCAAATTTAGTCAGCTAGTTCTTCTTGGCTTTGTATCTCGAAGGTTTTAGTTATTTTTTTTTATAACAGGGTTTCTCTTTTTTAAAAACATGCATAACATGTTTTTACTTTCTAAGTGCTAATTTTATGAAATAAAAGAGCGAAAGGAAATCTCACATCCTGCGTTCCAGCACACAGGCGTGTTGTTGTGGTCTGCGTGTGCGCTTGCAGCCATGTGCTGAGAAGCTGCTTGAACTTCCTCGTCCTGCAGACGGAGGATGGAGGAGGCGTGACGTCGCTGTCCGCAGACAGGCCCATACAGCAAGGGGGAGCGAGGCGGGGACGGACGCTGCATGCTGCCGCAGAGCACACGGAGCAGCGGCCGAGGCTCAAAACAAAACGGAGGCAACTTCGCGGGGACGGGGGGAGGGACGGTGAAGGCGGCCATAACAACAATAGTAACAATGCGGCACCGCCCGCGGACCCCGGCGCTGATGTGACCGCGTGCCCGCTCGGAGCAGCTGGGAGGAAGCGGCTGACGGACGCCACCACCTCCTCTACTACCGCGGTGCGCGCGCTGGGTCTCTGTCTGGTAAGGTGGGGGACATGTCCTCCCTAACCGTAGAGGAGGACCAGAGGTGGGTACCGACGCACGTCCAGGTGACGGTGCTCAAAGGCAGGGGCTTGCGGGGCAAGGGCAAACACGGCACCAGCGATGTGTACACCATCATCCAGCTGGGGAAGGAGAAGTACTCCACCGGCGTGGCGGAGAAGACCACCGAGCCCGAGTGGAGGGAGGAGTGCTCGTTCGAGCTGCAGCCCGGCGTGCTGGAGAACGCCGAGCGGAGCCGATACCCGGCCGGGAGCAACGAGCTAGTCCTGACCGTGATGCACCGGGCGCTGATAGGACTGGACGTGTTCCTCGGCCAGGCTGTGATTCAGCTGGATAAACTGTTTCAGGAGAGTAGATACGTCAAAAATGAGTAAGTTCAACTGCGAAGTATGTAATAGTTATCTGTGTGTAGCAGCTAATGTGCTTCGTCTTCTTCTTCATCTGTTTTTCTGCTCTCTGAGCCCATCTGGGTGTTTGTTTCTTTCCCACTCTGCTCTTTTTTTTTTTTAACTGGCTGGAATAGTTTGTTGTGGGACATAAACACAGCTGTCAAATCTCCCGATGCTGCATCAGGGCCCTGCAGACACACCCTCCCTCCTCTCAGATGCACAAAACCAACTCTGGAACATCCACTCCTTCCACTCCTCACTCAGGCCCAAAAACTTCTAGAAACATCACCTCCTTCCAGTAAGGTACTGGAGGGTTCTTCAAAATGTTTGCCTCCCAATAGCTGAGCCATGTGGAGAGCATGCAGTAAGGGGATTAATGCTTGTCCCAAATCCAGGGATTAACTCAGAATTTCATGATCCCAAAGCTACAAGGTGATTTTATCATAACATGTTATCTTATAAAGGAGGGATGGATGGATAGTTGGTGTGCAGTCCCTTCCAAAAGCATACCACATATATTTACAGTACTTAATTGGGACTTTGTATGATAGATTAAGTAGTGCCTAAGCAGTCCTTCCAGGATGCTGCCGTGTTTTTTGTTTGATTGTTACGGCTTAAAATGACTGATTTTCAAAAAAAAAGTAGCAGTTAAAGTTGCAATTTTTTAAAAGGTTTAGTTTTCGCCATGAGTTTGTCTTACAAAAAAGTTCAAAGGACTTCCAAAGAAGACAGTATTTTATATGTTAAATAACATTTTCAAGTACATTCTTGAAATCGTACAAATAAAATCATGCCCTGATGGGTTGTCAAAGTGCAAAAGAAGAATCAGTCAAGCTAACGTGAACTGTAAACACAGTAAATCCTACAGAAGATCTAAAAAAAAATAAATCGAGGGAAAACATTATCGTCAAGGAACTGGAAGTTAAATTAGAAGGGGGCTGCAGGGAACTGACCCAAAATTCAGCCAAGTTGCATTGATTGGTCCGAAAAGAAGGAAATACGGATTAACTGTAAGGCGATTGGTCAGATTTGAGGGGAAACTTGCGAGTGAATTCGTAGACAGTTCTGCAAAGGCCTCAAAGGTTTGTTGGAGAACATTCAAGAACCAGCAAACATCATGAACACCAAGGTCAGAGATGAAACTGGAGAAGATGAAAACCCTGGTTTGGTTAACAAACTGAGCTTGAGGGATGAAAACCTATCACCACATTTCACCATCCCTATGGTGAAACATGGCGGTGGCACCGTCATACTGTGGTGATGCGTTTCCTCACCACTGACAGGGAACTCTGTTAAAGTTCCCTGTCAGAACAGAAATTTGTAGTGGTAAAGGTGAATACCTTTACAAGGTACAAATCTTTTTTTATACCAACATCCTGCTTTCAATCGTTCCCTCAGTTACAGCCATATATTAGAGATGAAAGGGGAACCGCTCTCCTCCTGGTGACCCTGTGGTGGCCAGTTGCTTCAAGGTCAGATAGACACATTCGGCAACGATGATGTCAGCAGGATCACCAACTTGGTACAATCAGTGTCTCACTGAATGAGCCGATCATTAGCAACACTTCTCACAACCAGTTTATCCACGTTGATTACAAACAAGACCGAACAAAAAAAAATCAGGGGTTGATGAAAAAACATTGAACAGAAGATGCAAGCTGATCCAGGAGCTACGATTGGTTCTTTTAGAGGTGTCCTAATAGAACGCGTCCACTTCTGATACAATACAGATATTGAGGCTTTGAGTATTAGCCGATATCAACATTGATCCAATGCGATATCAGCACAAATCATACATACTTGTGTCACTTATTTTGTAGTGTGTAATGGTAGAAAATGCTTAGATTGGTCTAAAGTTTGGAGTTCAGTGCTTATATCTGAGGTTTTAAGATGCAAGCTGATAAAATCTGATACTTGTTTCCTGGCAGATATCGTAGCGATATCCAGTGTCAGTATCAGCAAAGCTAAAGGCTCTTTTAAAAAATATATCAGGATTATTGTTGAGGATAAGTTGCGTATCTTTAAAAATGGATTTTAGACTTGCCTAATAGAGATTGCATATTTTGGTATTGATCCGATACCAAATAATTAGAGGGCCAGCATCGCTGATACCAATACTGATTCTTATTGGTATTTGATTTTGACATATCATCAAACTTCTGACCTTTTTGGTGTTTTTGTGGTTTTCCCTTTTGAGTTATTTTGTTAAAACAAAGTTTATAGGCGTCCGTAAAATGCTTCAAACTTATTATTATCATGATAAACAGAAACAATGGAAAAACATTTGCGCGTACTGTTTTCTAAATAAACACGGAGCAAAAAATTATAATATGAGACCAAAAAAAACCAAAAAGACTTTGTAGTAAGATAACATGTGGGAAAAAAATAGATTTTAAACGGATATTATTCAACGGTTCATCAGGCATATCTCTGGTAGAGTTTTCATGCAAATCAACCTGCAGCTTTCTGTGTGAAAACAAAAGCCAAAAACTGGCATAAATCCCCCTCAATGGAAGTAAATAATTATAAACAGAACAACAGATGGGTGGCTGTGACAAGAAATATGCTTTGGTCGGGTTTACTGATGTATAACAGATTACTGGAAAGGTGGGCGTTGGGTGAATTCCCCTGCAGGGTTACACTAAGAGGAAGTTACCAAGACTCAACCAGATCGAAAATAAATTCATCTACTTTTCCTTTAAATTCATCCTTATTTCCCAAAATATGATTTCACATATCATCTTTATGTGTGTCACATCAGGAACTAAAAGTATTCAATGTGGTAAAAGGTGAACCATAGCGATTATAATTGTATACCACACAATGTTACGGAATATCTTCACATATTATGACACGACAACAAATTTCACATCACCACAAAGAAGTGTGCAATTGTGAAAAGAAAGTGAAATGGTGCAAATAAATGTTTGAAACAAGTGATGTGCATTTGTAGGCCAATAATACTAGAACCACTGGAAGAGAAGCAGCTGTTTCAGGGTTTTTTTTGTTGCAATTTCTAGTAGATTTTCCTTTGAGGATTGCCTGGTATTTAGCTCCATCTATCGATCTATCATTAAATTGAGCAGTCTTTGCTGTCAGGGCTAAAGATATTCTTCCCACAGACAATGACGCCGCCATCACCATGTTTGACTGAAGTGATGATGTGTTCAGGGAGAATTGGTGGGGTTCGTTTTGGAAGTTGTGTGTTTATAGTTGTCGCGTTACAACATGCAAATTAGTCCGACTGGGCTGGACGATAAATTGATAACGATATATATTGCGGTACAGACACGATCAATAAATTATACGTCTGATAGAATTTTCAAAATATAGAATATTGACTGACATCTAGTTCAGAATCGCACAGCATTCTGGGAGACAGAAGAAAGGCATTAGCTGCTCAAACTCTCACGGCTAGCGAAGCAAGGTGGGAGGCATCAACCGTTCGCTTTCTCTTTGGATACCTAGCGACAACTTGTTGCATATCTTGAGCAGCAGTGGTCTAATATTTTGCCACCATTCCTCATAAACTGCTTAACAATGAAAAACAAGGGCGTGCAGTGAAAACGGTCTCTTCGTCCGTTTGGCAAAGAGTGTTTTAGATTTTTAAAAACACAAAAATGTGAATCAGTGATTATCGATATTGACTTGTACATCGTGGGGCGTTTTTCAGCCACATCGTCCTGCCCTGTGGGATTTAGACGCAACAAAGCTTTGTTCCCATTGGATCTCTGTCCCAGTCGCCCATGCCCCGCTCTGTCATAGTAAGCACACCCGTGATGTTGCGTAAGGCCTTAGAAGTGAACATCTGTTTGCTGAGCAAGGCAGAATGTGTGTGTGTGTTATGTGCATCCAGATAAATCCCCTGCCAATGACTGAGAGAGCCTTTCAGTACCTATGGCCTTGGGTGGGAAAAATACATCCTAATAGACAATAAGGGTTATATAACCATGTGACCTAAAACATGAAAAGTAGGTCTGAATTTATAAAACCTTCATAAGTATAAGATTAACCCTAGCAATCATTAGACAGAAAGCATCGCGGAGTTCCTCTCAGTGCCACTAAGGTGTATTCTGGAAACCAAAAGTGGATGTTTTGGATCATAAATCTGTTTTTTTTTTCAGCTCTCTTGGATTAAATAAGAAATTCGAAAATAATCTAGAGCTTATTTATTTATTTTAGTCATAATTTTGTAAAATCCAATTTGACCACACGGAAGAAATCGCCCAACGCTGTTCAGCATCTTCTTCTTTTGAAGGATAGCAATGATAAGGTTGTCGCCCCCTGCTGGCATAATCATTACAGCGTTTTTGACAGAAATATTAGAATTTGTGTAAGAGATTTTTTATTTGTTGATAAAGAGAGAAAAACTGAGTAACTGTGTCCTTTGGATAAGACTCTGAATGTTGATAGCAAATGAATGAGGTGTCTCAGAACAGACTTTACCTCGAAGAAAAGTGTCAGAAAGTTTTAATACATCAGTTAGAAACTGAACGTTTTTTTTTTTTTTTTACTATTTTCAGTTATGCCATTTGGATAGCTTTATTTTTTTTTTAAAGTTAAAAATAACAATTGGCTAATATTGTTTGAGAAGAACACCCAACCATAATCAGAATTTTCTCGACTTATCAAAGAAACAAATGTACTGATAGTCATAGAAACTGTGACCTCCGTTTATACACTGGTTTTGAACCTTTAAACCTGTTGGAACCATGTGTGTATTTTTTTTTCGGGATGATTTGTAATCTTTGGACCATGTTGGTCTTAAAGAGACAGGAGCGCAGCAGTAATTTAGCAGTAGCAGCATGGAGTCCCATAGCACATTTTAACATATGGAAACATTTTTCTTGACCTACGTAGCACCTCTTCTAGCAGACGCACTAAATAAAGTGGTGTACTTGTAAATTATTGTAATGTGGGCTGTGTACATTTTTACTGCGTTATTTTATTTATGTGACTAAAACTCATATTTTACAGGTTTCTGTGCACAACACAGCAGAAAAAAACAGAAGAATAATTTTTCTTCAGTCAAACCACTTCAGTAGCCTCCTAATAATCTTGTAAAAAATGCTTGAAAGGAATCACCCTGCGGTTTATTGTGTTTTCCTGGTCGTCGTCTCATACATCTTCCTTTTTAGTTTTTTATTTGTTTGTTTTTAATTAAGCTAATCAGTCTTGAACAATCAATCTGCAAAGAAACTTCTGCATGCTGTCGAATCCGACACCTCGTTTACAAACTATATTTGCGAAACACTTTTAGATGTGTCGTCATTAGCAACAAATTGCCGCAGGAGTTTATGCATTTTGACCTAAACGCCAAAAAATAATTTCACTCCTGGTCTTTTGTATCTTTCTGCGTCTACTTTGTAGCAATTTATTTCAGTGGGCTGAACAAATGTGATACTTTACTGATAATTGTTACTTACAAAGTTTTCCAGAAGATGGGACCTTGTATGATTCCAAGTAGATCCTTTCAGCTGATAGCGGTTTATTTATTGCAGCTTCTGTATGCACATACAGTCATTTTACTTTATTGTGGGTTTTTTTTTACCATTAAATGTTTATTTATTTTTAACTGTTGACTTTGTTAAAAATTCATGATCAATATCTTTGCAAGTTTTCTTTACCCGACCCAGTAAGCACTTAATCAAAATGAGCTCTATAGGTTTCATTCTGATGATCAATATGTTCAATATGACTTCATAATCCACTGTATGAATGGCTTTTGTTTCTATTTCATTTTTATTTATTGTTTTTGATGGTGGTTTTATTTTGGACATTTTAAAATATTTTCCGGTTCTGGTGCAGAGTGTACAAAATTACAGCTTATTAGCCTACGAGACTGAAGTTGCGTTGTTATGCCATTATCAGTACATTACATGGAAATGCTCTCACAAAAGTAATATTATCATTTATCGCGATAATTAATGGGACAATTCAACGGCCAATAAAATTGATTATTGTGACCAGCCTATTAATTGCCCTTTTTCTTTAATTTTTTGATTGAATGTTTATTTAGCTTATTTACCAACTAGCTTATGGCTATTTCTGTTACTTGCCATTATATGAGCAATTTATAGGTAAGATTGTATCAAGTTATTTTAAAATGACTGGTATTTATTAAACTCAAACCTCGATCCTTGTTGTTGGTAAAATGTTGACGTCAACCGTGATCACAGAGTTAGCTAGTTAGATAGATGGATAGCTAGCTAGGTAGCTAGCGAGCTGTACATATGTGTGCCTAACAGGCCTTAAAAAATTGAATAGTATATGGTGCACAGCTTGAATAATCTGATATGCTGAATTATTTGAATGATCTAGGTTTTCCCTGACAGTAATGTAAAAAGTTGTTTATAACATTTTACACTGACATTGACATTCGAAAGAGAAGCTGTATTAGCAGATGAAGCTAACACAGCTGCAATGAATTTTTTTTACAATAAAGTGATAAGTTTATGAAGCAGTGACATACTGGTTTTAGAAAGTTTTGTCTGTACACAGTTACCCAAAACTTCACTGGAATGTCTTACACAAGTCAACAAACAAGCTAGCTTTACGCTAGCTCCTTAGCAAACTGCACAGAATGAAAACATCACCTGCCTGAGCAAGACAGGAGATTATTGAAGACATAGATATGTGTGGAGTCAGAGATAATTTTATGAACAAGCTTTGAATGTCATGTTCTCAGAAGTTGACAGAAAGTGGATGGATTAAATGGGTTAAGCGTTAGCTTCCTCAACCTATTTAATCTTAAGGCTGTCCTGCAGCTATCCTGTTTGGAACAAAGCCTCTGTTGTTAAGAGAAATACAATATTAGTAGAATAGAAGTTGTCCCACAGTGGGAAAGTTTCTGTGCGACAGCAGCAAAGTGACGGAGAAAAGCAAACAGATTCACATAAAGACAGGAATATACAATTTATAAAAACAGAATAAAGAACAAATTCTGTACAGTAAGAGTCACCATAAAATAGTGTAGTCATTAAAAATGGCATCCTCTTGTCTAAGGGAATGTGCGTAAGGTTTATTTAAAAAAATACACAAAATGAGTATTTGAGCATTAAAAAGACAGGCTATTTTGAGCAGACATCAGTATGTGGAAGAGAAATCTTGACCTTTTTGTAACCGATTTTCTGTCCATAACGACTCCGGTCCCAGAAAAGATAACCATTTAAAGGAACAGCTCCATCGTCCTTAACGCTGGCCTCACCGTGTGCACTTTAAATAACGGTAATTGTGTCGGTGCGTGTGAGATCGTAGGAGGAAAGTCAGAGCTGAGGTCAGAGCTCATCACATCCAGATGTGGAATGCGCTGTGAATCCCGTGGTCTGTCTGCTGTTTCTGCTCCAGGCGGACGGTCCAAACCCATGTTCCGAGTCCGACCCACAGTCCTCCTTGCGGGCCGGTTGGCCTAAAAAAATTTAATTGAAAGTATGCAGTTGGTGACACTAATAAAGTGGGCTGATTTAATTACCTTGCTGCTTTTTTTAAGGAGCAAGATATTACTTTTCACATCTGGGTAACAGCCTTCTGCTAAGAGGCTTCGCTGTTGTTTTTGTTGCATTAGGTTGAATTGATGTATTAGGTGAATTTTCTATAACCTGTCTGTAAATGTGACAAGCAATTAATTAATCGTACATTAAATTGAAACGAAATCAATAA
This sequence comes from Phalloptychus januarius, assembly GCA_902982915.1. NCBI lineage: Eukaryota > Metazoa > Chordata > Actinopteri > Cyprinodontiformes > Poeciliidae > Phalloptychus > Phalloptychus januarius. The sequence continues at coordinate 4,586,790 of CADWAE010000093.1, forward strand.
CTTCCACTCTGATTATTAATATTTTTGGAAGGCCAATTTTGTTTACAGACGCTACATGATTTGTTTTATTTACAATTTTCCTTTTTATTTATTGTTTTTGGTTGTCATGTTTTATTTTAGATATTTAGAATATCTTCCAGGCTGAAGTGACTTTTTACAAAACTGAAGTTCATTGTAGGGTGAACTTGCATCATTGTGCTGTTATCAGTATATGATATGAAAATGAACTCAGAATAACGATAATATTGTTTATCGCAATAATTTCTGGGAACACTTTATCGTTTGGCAAGATTTGTCCTCATGACAGTTCTAACTGGTAAAATAACTTATTCTTCTAGAACTTGTATATTTCACACAGGAAGTGCTTCACTAAATATTTCTTAATAAGCCAGGATTTTCAACTCAAGCTGTTTATTCATATTAAAAATAATTTAGCTTTTGGACACGTTGATACCAATTTATTACTTATATAAGATGGCAAAGACAGGATAAATTTCTGCAATCGTATTGTTTTATTTTTCAAACATAACATCGAAATCCTGTTTAACTGCTCTCTTTCTCACCCAGTGTGACATCATCTCTGGTCGTAACATCATGAAAAACAGAACAAAATTCTAAAAGTTTCAACATAAAATAGCAGCTATACAGTTACACTGAATCAGCGAATGGGTTAAGATTTTAAAACATCTGATATTAAATCAGTCCTTTGTGCTCTGAAAAGTGAAGTTGGACAAAGCTTTCATTTTGTTTTGAACAGATCTCATGGGAGGGGAAAAAAGCTAATCTCATGTGATTTGGAACAGTTCTTCACTATGATGTTTGTAAAAACATAAAAGAGCTGGTAAGGAATTTTTAGTACTAAAGGACAGGTCGACAGGTCAAACCTCTACATCAGAGACTGGCCAGATATCGTATCAGTCTGCCTTTCTGTTATACCGTCCACCTCATACAGCCAAGAGAAAGGCAGCGGTTTCATTTGGAAAGTATCTCTTTTGTGGATCAGAAGAAGAGAAGATGGGGTGGGGGGGGGGACATGCTGGATTTGGGTGGAGTTTTGTGACTTCCTGTATTTATTTTTTATTTTTTCAAGATGAGGAGAGGAGATAATGGCGTCACGGTGCGCAACTCTCTGGAATGGGATTGCTAATTACTAAATGCGCCCGTTCAATCCGACTTCCACATGTTCCAAAAAAAAAAAAAAAAGTCAGATATCTGCAGGCATTAAATCTTGTGTTTACAACCTTAAATACTGTGCGCCTGTTTTGTGTTGGCGGACTACAGTTTCTGCTTTACGGCCCCTTTTTTTGGCTGCAGGCTGCCAAAAAAAGCAGCCTGCTGTTCCCTGTTAAAGAAGAAACTTTATTCAGGCTCGTCTCTTGTCTTATGTTCTCGTTCTGTTTTTCTCAGACTCACTCAGGCGTCACCTGACCCACAGATGTACAGCTGTAAATAGACCTTTAACTTGTGTGCATCATCTCAAAAAGGAGAACATGGTTAGTCACTAGAACATTTTTAGGCCACTGTTTCAAGTCAGTGTAATTTTCTTATCATATTTATGCTGAAAACTTCCGTTTGGTTGAGTTTTTCTTAACGATTGTGATAATAAATGTGCACAATATATCTGCACTAACATTGGAATCGACCGATTTTTAATATATCGGAGTGATAAGTAAAACTGATATTAATAGCTGATCATTTTGCTTTTGTTGCTGTTTTTGTATGTGTTTAGTGAGCCGGGTGACCACGTTGTGTTTGTTTGTAAATGTAAGAGCGATATTGATGCATCAGTTTTTAGAGCAATAGTAATATCGGATATCGGCCCAACCCCAATTCATATGTTGTAAAGAAGCCATTTAGTGCAGATTGTAAGCTTGGAAGGATATGTAAGCTTTTAATGATTCGTTAGTAACAGTATTTTTAAAGCAATCCATCATATAAATTGTTTTTTACATACAAAGGCTCCGGTGGGAACCTTCATCTCCGTTTCTGGTGCGTACACAAATCTGACGCACAAACAACAGGAATGAACAAAAAGCCGCTTCTCTTAACCCAGTTGGGGTTCGTTTTTGCTTCTAAGAACAATTTAATGGAACGCTGGAAAACACTGTTAATAGTGATCAAGTTGTGCTAAAAGAAGCTGGCCTATCTCCGAAGCTCAAACAAAAATTTTTGTTGGTCACACCTGTCTATTTATTCAATAGCTTAGCAGCAAAAAGGGTTTTTGGATTGAAAACGTTGCTTTGTTTGTTGATAGTTTTTGATTAAAATGCCATTGTTTACAACATATCAGTTACAGATCCTGTAATTAACCCAATTAAAAAATGTTAATTGTAGTTAAAATTTAAGTTCATACATAATGCTCCAGATCCAGTAAAAAATAAAAACCCAACATTGTAGAGTTTAGCCTCACTTTGACGTGATTCTCCTCCTCAACAAACACGTGGCGACAGTGGGCTGAAACAACTCTTGACAGGAAGAATTTTTAACATACACACAAAAAAAACGTGCGCTCTTCTTCTATATAATGCCAGAAAGTAGAGATGAGCATTCTCGACAAATCGTTTTTCCAAATCAGAACAAGACAGAGGCGTAATGACATTTTTGTTTATTCAGTCGGATGTGAGGGAATTCCCTTCCGCAGCTCCTCCGGCCTGCATTCGGAGCGTCTGCCTCACCTCGGCTGCAGGGAGCCGGCCGGGCGGCGTGTCTGGAGGGCTGATGCTATTGTTGGAACGCCGATGTGAAACTCGAGTCCTTTCTCACAAGCGGACCTTTGAGTTTCTTTGAGCGCCTGCACAGAAATCTGGCTCGAATGCCTGCAAATGTAAAAAAATAACAAAACAGAAAAGTTCAAACCCGAAGATAACGTAGCTTTACAATCCAATCATTTATTTGAATGAATCGCTACATAATGCTTTTTTTTTCTGGATTTGTGAAACTCAATCCACGCCAAGTTGATTTAGGACTTTATGTACTTGCTTTATGGGAGTGTCGCTTCTTAAAGTACTTCATGGTCTGGATGTGTGTGGCCTTGTCGTCACACACTCGTCTGATTGCAGGGGGGATTGTTCTCTGCGTGTTTTCTCTGGCGCGCTTCGTGGGCGTTGCCGTGTTTTTTAGGGCCGAGCTCGAGGTCAGTGGCAGGATGATGATAATTGCATAACAGTCTGCACAGTCAATGATGTGACCCTTTTTTTTCCCCCCTCTTCCCTGCAGCCTTTCGATTGGGGGCTTGTGTTTTTGCTGTAGCAGGAACTCTGCCTGTAATCACATTAAAACAGAATAGGGCTTGTAAATAAGATGGCCTGCGTGGCTGATTTATGTTATTCAGCCGGCGACTCGTTTTGGCCTGTAGCCACCGTCAAATTATACTTGGATTCTGGAACATTAGGAGGAGAAAAGAGGTTTGCGTTGTTTTATTTCTTCTCCATGTACAGAGCAGTTATCTAAAAAATTATCTAAAAAAAATGTGCAAATGAAGAAAACATTTGTTTTCATGTGTATAAAAGTATTATAAAGTAATATTTACGGAGTAAGGAATAGTTAAGGTAAAGTGAAGGTAAGGTACAAACGCATCGTTTGGGAAATGCACTTTCGTTACAAATCTGTGCTATAAAAAGTAAATTTAAGAACAGATGGAAAGTTTTCTGATGCAGAATTTTCTCTTTTGGGCTTTTATGAAGATTTTCAATACATTCAAACTCATGAGATCAACGAGTGGCAAATTTTCAAAAGTGAATGTATCAGATTCTCGGCCGGTTAACGTTCTGAAGGTATCCTGTGGTTTTGAACGTTTTTAGAACCATAAAAACGTCTGTCGTTCTTCTCCTAATGTGTCCGTTGTGCTGGAGTGCGGCAAAGTAGAACAAATTGCTATTTCTGTTCATTTAAACTGAACTTATGTTACTTTTCTGTTTATAAAATTTATGCCGTAGTACTAACATTGATATCAGCCGATTTATATCACTTTTTAAATATCGGCATCGGTCCGATAAGTAAATCTGGGCCGTTATGAACAACCGATATTTATTTGTATCTTGTTACTGTCTAGTGTCTTTTTTTCTCTCCTCCAAATGTATTGAAACAATGTTGAAATATATACAATATCTGTAAATATCAGTAATTGACTGTAACAGCAATATTGATATCGGATACCGATATCGTTCCAAATTTTTATATCGGTGCATCCCTACCACAAACCTCGTCTAAAAACATTTATAACTGCCTATTTTCATACTTCAAGCATCAAATGTACATTAATACGGTTAGGAGCCAATCTTATTTCCTCTATTGGGCTTGCAGCCGAGTGGTGAACCTGTGAAAACTGATCCATTGTAAGTTTTCCTTATGGCATTTTCGCTGCTTAATGTATCATTAAGATCCACTACCAGTTAGTTGTTGTCTGGAGAGTGTCCTGACCTTAAAACTTCAATCGCTTTGTGCTGCTTTGCATAATGTTACTGTAGAGTCATAAAAAAAAAGAGAGTTAAAGAGGAAGAAACCCAGTGAAGGAGATATTGAGCGCCTCGGATAGCGGAGGTGTGAGGTTCCTCTGTAGATAAGAACATTTGCGGTAGTCTCAGTTTTTCTTTGATGTCGGAGGGGTTTTTTAAGGTTTCATCCTTGATATAGAAATGTGGTGACATTTAGATTTCCTTCATGTCTCAACAGAAAGAGCTCACCTGTTCCAGTAGGTGTTGAAAGGCTGAGCATCCTGTTTTCATAAAGTTACCGCTGCAACGACTTATTTAGAAACTACAGAAGTCTTCCTTCACAGTGAATCATGTTTGGTTGAGACACAGTGACTCGCAAAAGCTTTCACACCCATTGAGGGTTATGCAAACTTCTGTGTGTGTTATCTGGATCTTATGTTACAGACCAGCAAAAAGTTGCCTATTACATAATTCCAAAGCAGAACAGGAAGGTGTTAATACTGCTGCTACATTAAATTTGGACGTTTTTCTGGGTGTGTCTCTATCAGCTTTACGCAACGAGATGCTGACATTTTAGCCAATTCAATTTCTCAAGATAAGTCCGACTGGATAGGGTCTTGCCGCTAATTCTCATTTGAGTTTGGGGCTGGGTTTTGACTGGACCATTTAAACACATGCATATATATATATGTATTACTTCAATTTTTTAGTCTTTATTACAGTTTTTGTTCGCCAATGTTTTCTAACAAACCTTTTAGGCCCTAAAGGAACTGCTGAAGATTTAAACAACAAATCTTCAGGACTCCGTTTGCTGGTTTGGCGACTTTTGAAAGCACCAAAGAGTTGTGTGAATACTTTCGCAAGGTGCTTTAAGTTTATGGTATTTCTGAAGTTTTATATTAATATTTCAGCCATACAGTCCTCTTCATTTGAAGTGAGAAGGCATCTTTAAACGGTTATTGAGATATTAGCTTTTACTTAGGACAGTGCTGCCCAAAGTCGGTTCTCGAGGGCCTGCATCCTGCACGTTTTAGTTCCCTCCCTGGTTTAACCAATGATGGCTCATTAGAGGTCTAAGAACATTGACTTGCTGAAAAGGTTGATTCTACACCAGGGAGAGAAGTAAAACATGCAGGATGCCGTCTCTCGAGAACCAATTTTGGGCACCCCTGACTTAGGAAACGGGTGCAACTGTGATCTCGACATTTAGCTAAAGCCTGTGTCTGAAACGTCTCCGAATGCTAGAGGACCCACACGGCTGACGTGTGGCATGAAAATAGCCCAGCAGCACAGGAAATTAAAAATCTAAAAGCAGATTTTGGTTTGGTTCTTCCTGGTAGCACCAGCAGCTTCCTTTGGTTTGCAGAGGCAGCCGTTAGCCGGGGGAAGTTTTGTTCTGTCATCTTTTCTTTTCTTTGCTGTTTCTGTTGCTTTTTTTGTTTGTTTGGTTGGTTTTTTTGAACAGCAGAATAGATGCAACTTTCCTGTGAGTCATGATGTGGTTACTTTGTTTGGCGTTTCAGGAAGTGCACCTCTCTGCCCACCCCTATAGGAGTTTACAGTCAGCAAAACGCCCTTATATAGGACGCTCGTTTATTAATTAGAAGAAAGATTGTTTCGCTTCATTGTTCTTGCTTATGGGGACAGAATGAATGAAGCCTCACTGAGGTATTGTTGGGTGCTTGGTCACAGTAGGGATGAACTGCTTTAGAAGAGTACACGCACTGTGACCCCGCATCCTTCAAGGTGCCTCAAAAATTCAGGCAAATGCAGTCCTGTCTTTTTATTTATACATTTCCTCATACATTCTAATGCACAGCGTTAATCATTTTCAAACTTCTTATCAACCATTATCAGCTCTTAATTCCTGATTTATCTTGCTTGCAGTGTTACGGGACGTTAGGGCGACTGCCAGGACGAACTTAGCCGTGCTTTCCTGAAACATTCCTTGGATTTGGTGCTGTGTCATCCAGTTGAAGGAGTGCAGAAAACACAATTGTTAAACTGGCAAATGAGGAAGGATGCCTGAGAACTTGGTTGAGTTTCTCACTCATTCATAGGGAAAGCAGGGGTGTGGTTGTGTTTTACTAGAGCCCAGAAAAACAGACTGGGACAGCTTCGCACCGAAAACAAGTTATGTAACATAGTGTTGAGCTACGCGGGTAAAATGCACATTGTTCTGTTTGGTGTTTCATATAAACGAATAAGGATAGGAACAAATTAAAAACTGTTAGAAAATCTACATTGTTTGAGACACTGTGGGTGTTTGGGAAAGTGGTGTTAGCTCTGACATCAACAACACACGTTTATTAAAGTTTATTCATTTCGGCAAATAGACATTTATTTTACATGTTGTTAAAACAGATGATGTAAAAAGAGGATTGTATTTGGTATTTAGTGCAAAAGAAAGAGGATATAAAAAGGCTGACTCTTAGCTGAATTGTAAAAGAATCTGAATTTTTTTTTCAACAAATGAATTGGGGAGGGAAAAATTGTCCTCACAGAGAGATTGGAAAATGTTTACATAACCATATCAGCTATTGGTTTGAAGAGGTTTTGTAGATTACTAAAGTCGTGAGTCACAGCAAGTGAAAAACAAAAAAGTGACAGGTTCATGAGTCCAAACCTGATTCCTAGATGAGCTAGCCTGAAAGTATGCTAGCAGGAAGCTAATGATAAAGCTTCTTTAATGCTGCACAAATCAGGCTAATGGTTAGACCATTAAGTTTAGCTATTATATAGTCAGGACTCAGTAAGTATTTCCATGGGAAATGTAAGTTGGAGGCTGCGCACCACCAATAATGTTCCTGTGTGAAACATGAACTGAGAAATAAAAATATTTAAAAAGCAATGGATATTTTGCCAGCTTAATTGTACACTAGTTAAATTTTTACACTGCTTACTTTTCGAGGAGGTAGTTGCTCTGACGCTTTTAAAATATTTAGTTTTACTTTAATTTGCGGTGCGTTTCACACAGGAAGATCATGGGCAACGCACCACCTCCAATGTTCATTTCCTGTCGTCAACTTCTCTGTGAACAACTGCTAAATACAGATGTGATGGTTTAATATTTAAATGTTTTTGACATCCACGTTGTATTTTTTTTAAGCGGTTCTTAAAAAAAAAAAAGAAGTTCTGCTTTGGTCTTCACTCATCTTGGACGAACCTCCGTCTTAAGCCTAATTAATTTATATTTACGCCAAATTAAAAGAAAGACATCTTTCGAATCTCTTGATCTGTCTTTGTAATTCATGTAAACGGCGTCCCGTCGGATCTCACGTGATCCAACTTTTGTTGCAGGTGGTATAGACTCAACTCCAAGACGGGGAAGAAGGAGAAGGAGAGGGGGGACATTCAGGTCACCATCTTGTTCACCCGAAACAACCTGACGGCCAGCATGTACGACCTGGTCATGAAGGACAAGGGCGCCTCCACCTTCAGCAAACTCAAAGAGCGCATGAAGGGCAAGAGGAGGTCCAGCGACGACGAGTCCTCCTCCGCCGTGGTGCCGGGTGGGTACAGCTCCCTGTACCGCATGCGCCAGAGACTGCCGAGTGACGGAGGCGGGGAGGAGGACTACGAGGACGACGAGGGGGGGGAAGTCCGGCGGAGCAAGATGAGGACCTTCTTCCTGCGGGGGAAGCTGCGGAAGTCGTCCGACACTCGCTCTAGCACCTCCCTGGGCTCCGAAAGCAGTGAGTCGTCGTCGCGCGGCGGCAGCCTGAGTCCGACGGCCGGTATCAGCGTGGTGGTGTCGGACCTGTCCAACTCCCCCAGCAACAGCAGCAACTTCACTGCAGACAACAGTCCAGGTGAGTCCGGCAGGGAGACGATTTATCATTGTCATTTTCACATGTAAAGGATAAACTCTGCATTAAACCTACCAGCCTGACATTGATGTGTCTACTTCAAGAATTTTGAGAGATTTTCTATGAAAGAGTGTGAAATATATTTATATATATACATCCTATTAATATATTCATTTATTGTTTTGGGTTTTATATTTATGTCTTGACTGAAGAAGATGACTGTTCTTCTGTTCTTTGTATGACCCGAACCTGATTCTTTGTCCAACATTTTTCAAGAGGGGGGCCCATGGCCTCCTGTGCCCCCCTCTTGGGGTCGCCACTGCTGTCCACATCTGTAGTTATTCTGTTATTGTTGGAGGCTTTAGCCAGCTAAATAAAATGGCTGGTGATTGTTTTCAGCAGAAAACAATCACCAGCCATGTTCCTCCTCTTTGCTCTTCAATACTCTTCATTTCTGCCCTCTCTTGTCTCAGAACACACAGCAAACACTTCGCCCAAGTCGTCCTCTCTCAGATGCGAGTTCGACGACGAGGCCGGTGAAATCACCATCGCAGTGCCTCCCCCGACCGTTTGTGTAAACGGAAGCCATGCGTCTAAAGTCCAGGCCCAGGATCGAGGCTCAGGAAAACCGTCAGGTTCTTTAGGGCTGGGACTGCTGCTGCAGCGCTCCATGGCCCACTCCGTTTCCCTGCAGAACCTCAGCATGCGGTCCTCCACCGCCGACCTGCCGAAGGGCCCCGCGGGGGACGGCCGGCGCTGGTCCTACGACAGGGCCGGCGAGGAGGAAAGGGCGTCCATCGCGGCGGCCCTGGAGCAAAGCGGAGCCGTGCCGGGCGGCGGCGACGAGGAGGAGCGGCCGGCACCGGCATCACTGCCAGACGCCTCCCAGGCGGAGCCAGAGAGTCAGGTGAAAAAGCAGAGGAGGAACTTGTTCTCGCATGGGCGGAGTGAGTCTGCGGGGAAGGGTCAGAGCCAGTCCAAGGGCGAGTCTGAGCAAAGCGCCGCAGCTGCCACCGAGGAGAAACACCGAGCGTGGTTCGGATCCAAGGACTCGCACAGCAAGCCCAGGTGAGACACGCAGCCGACATGTCAGAACGTCTTCAGCTTCAAAAAATAAAATGAGGTGGAATTCTGGTTTTTGGATGTAGTGAGTTTTTATATTTAGGTCAACAACTTTTGGCTTTAACATAAAAAAAACGGATTAATTCTCCTACAAATTGCAATGCAAAAAAAAAAAAATCTGTTAACATGAGAGATCATTGTTTCATTTTGTGGCAGCTCAAGTCGTAAACAACTCATTAAAAATGAAAAATTAGAATTTAGAAGACGTATATCGAAGTTGCATACTTGATTTAATATCTTTCTTTTTAAATAAACCGATTTATTCCTCTAACCTGTAACTTAACCTCTATTTTAATGTGACTGCAGCTCTTTCAAACCTGCAAGAAAACCCACATAAACTGTAGTTTGTTTGCTTTCACACTAAACAAGTTGATTGGTGCGATCAGTGACCTTTTGACGGCTCTCAACTTGTCAGACCTGTTTCCTTTGTGTCGGACTAATTACCTGATCTGCTGAATGCAGACGCCTACATTCCTAACCCTGTAAAAGAATGCTCAACCTGTTCTCCGACCAGCTGGAGTAGCCTTTCAGTGCCGCTCTATTTGACGGTTTTTCTATATTTAGTGCGAGTGAAAGTGTGAACTGCGCTTTTTCTTCCCGTTTTAAGTGTCTCCATGGGATTTTTCGTGACGGATCAACAGAAAGTGGAAGGAAAACGATGCACAGAGTTTGAAGTATTTGGCAAACTAGCATCTGAAATGTGTGGAGTGCAACTGTGTCTCATCACATTTACCTAGACAAACCTAAATAAAACTGAACACAAGCAGCCTCTTTCGTCTCTGTCTTTCAGGAAACTAAAGTCTGCTTAAATGTTTTTGTTCTTGTTTTAAATGTTTTACATTTGTTTAATCACTTTGTGATCTAAATTCAATTTAATTAAACTCAAATAACTTTATTTGTTCCTGAGGGAAAATTTAAAGGGACACAAGTGGTTCAAATGGACTCAAAAGCGAAGGCTCATGCGTCTATGAAAGGTTTTATAGAAATAAAACTTTACTTAGTTTACTTACTAGCTTATGCACGGGAGACGGTGTTGGCAGCATAATGTGTGGGGAAGATTTTCTTCAGCAGTGGGAGGGAAGCTGCTCGCAGTTGAGTTGGAAGACAGATGAAGCTCGAAATGGAGCGATCCTGAAAAAAAAGCACACCACACTTTTCAGATTTCTTATTTACAGCAGAGTTAATGAGCCATTCACTGTTTTCCTGCTGCTTTGTGTTGCTCTACCACAGGGGTGTCCAAAGTCTGTTCTGGAGGCCTGGCATCCTGCATGTTTTAGTTCTCTCCCTGGTTTAATAGACCTGCATCAAATGGCGGCTCATTTTAAGGCCTAACGAGAACACTGACTTGCCGAGGAGGTTGTTGCTACCACCAGGGAGAGAAAACTAAAACATGCAGGATGCCGGGCCTCCAGGACCGACTTCGGACACCCCTGCTCTACCACATCAAATCCCAGTGACATACGTCGCCGCATAAACATTTTCCCCCAGATGGAAGTGGGACAAACACTTGATGCCAAACCAAGATGAGCTCGGTGCTCTGTTCCAGTGCTACAGATGAGCCTCTGGCTCTGAACTCATCCCTGCTGCTCCAAGTCTCTGGTTACAGGAGAAGTCTGCAGTGCAGATGGAGGAGTGGAGCTGCTTTTATAATGCCAACCTTGTGCAGAGCGTAACGTTGCAATGGAACAAACCATCCGTTTCTTTGGAAATGGGATCCGGAGACGTCGCCGCTCTCGTTCTTATCTCACGGCGCGAGTGCAGATCAGTCATTTGTGCGAGAGCGGCCAGAAAAAAAGGGCCGAGATGTGGACCTTTCCGTCAGTCGCACCGTTAAGTGGGTGGTTGGTTTCTTTTATTGGTTTGCCATCATTTGTGGTATTTTGTATCGCTCTAATATGACGAAATTCATCCGCGCTGCAGATTCTCATTCGTTCTTTTAGTCTTTTAATCAGGCTTCAGATTACGCTTACCTAACCCTTGAGAAACTTATTTTCTTACCCATCTTGTCATGCTACAACCTCAAGCTTTAATGAAAAGAACAGATTGAAAGGTTAAACATGAACAATGACTTTGTGATGGATCAACAGGGGAAAAAACATTTAATTTACAAGCTGATCTTATTCCATAAACCTGCTGTGTCTGCTGCTAATCGACTGCGCCGTTCTGTTTGCTTTTGCGCTTTTGCTGCTGCTAAAATGGAAAGAATAGCTTATTGTCTTGTTACATCTGTAAAAACAACAACAAAAACAAATCCTCCTCTGTGTTTAATGGCAGCTGCCATTTATTTTTGTTGAAAAGTTCACCTGATAAATCGGCTTTATGCATGACTGCTGAGCAACAAGTGACAGATGGCTAATGATAGCAGCTAGCCAAAAAAAATCATGTAGCATTTATAGGCTACAGTGCTAAAAGCTTTTCACAGGTTTACTATAAAGTCTAATGAAAGTTTAGTGCTATGTTTTGTTATTGTTTTGCTCTAACAAGGTTTTAGTTGGTGGTTTTATATTTCTAAGTATCAAGATTGTAGATGGTTTTCATTAATCATTATTTGATCAAATGTGATTTTATTTTTTCTTTCTATAAGCAATATATGTTGCAAACAGAAAATGAATGTGTAAAGGCATACCATGCAGAATATCAACTATGATTTCACACATGGCTTTTTCTCTGCTTTGCTGCCACCTAATGCTGCATTCAATGTACCAAAAACCTGATGAGTTTCTTAAAATGGGGATGAATTAAAATCTAAATGAATAACTTTCTGTCTGAGCCATTCTAGGACTTTCAGATGTTAAAAGTGTTGGAAGCGTTTTTTCTCTGGTTTCATTTACACTGTAAATAAGAATAGTGATGTGGATCAGAGGTCATGAAGTTCACGTGGTTCAGAAATTATTTTATCTTTATGGCCCTTTTTTTTAACTAGCCTTAATAGTTTAAGTGTTAAGTTAAGTTTAAGTGTAATAGAGACGATTCAAACTCAGTCAGATTTGATGAGGAGCATCCAATCTGCCATAAACCAGCAATTGAATTGATTCTGAACTTTGACTGGACCATTTCGGCACATAAAAATATCTTGATTTAAACAATTTCATTGAAACTGTGGCTGCATGTTTGGGGTCAGGATGGAGGAATGTGGTGATAGGAAAAGGTTTGCTCCTTTTGTTTTTTATTAATTCTCTTATTACTACGAAAGGCAAAAATCTTTCTTGATTTTAATAAAATATGAATACGAGTAAAGAAAGCGCAACTGCTTTCTTACATTTTTCTTTTTTTCTTCTAGATGCAGATTGTGCACTTTAATAAACCACTGAGGCCTTCACAGAACAACTGGATACATTGTATACTAAGACTAAAAGTTCACTTCAGACTTTTATCATTTTTTGGTGAAAACTGTCATTTTCATTCCACTTCATCTATAACTGAATTATATTAGTCTGTCTGATTAAAATCCCAATGAAACGTATTAGAGTCTCTGGTTGGGACATAGAATGGTTCAAAGGTTAAGAGTAGCTTTTAAGGAGATCTATGTGTGCACTTCTGTAACTTTGTTTTTTACATAAACATTTGACATCATTGATTGAGTTTCCACTCTCTTTGAATGTGACACTATGGCAGCATGCTATTTTTTTTTTAAGAAATTGATTTCAGAACAAACCATTAGATCGAAGGTAAACCAGTGAAATTACATCTTTTATCCTCTAATAAACAACCCAGTTCATGCCAATGGGACGGACTCTGCATAGTATGCCTTTAAAATGTGACTTGAGCCAAATGCTTTTTTGCAAGCTTACGTCAAGCAATGTGAACAAGCCTGTCTAATTGAGAGGACTGTGTGTCCTTCTTTTCACAGCCTGGTGGTCTCCACTAAGTTAGAGCCAAGCACTGACCCCCACCCACCATCTCTTCCACTTAGCCACCACCCCCCAGGCGTCCCCGTTGATCCTACCTCTTTGGTTTCCGCACTGCACCACACTAACCCCTTCTCCCGTTCACAGACCACACCGCCTCCCATATCCCACTGCAACCCTTTCTACTCCCGCTTACAGCACAACCCCTTCTTTCCAGATATGCTAACAAACCAGACACTGAAGTCACCGCTGCCCCCTTTGCCTTATCTTTCCAGCTCCCGGCCCCCCATAACTGACCTCTTTCCACAGTCGAGTAATCCTGACTTGATGCAAGACGGCCCAGCAGTAGAGGACACAGTTGATGCCAAAGAGCAACCTGTTGAGCGACCTCTCCCTCCGGTTCCCTTACCAAATAAAGAACCTTTAATCAAGAAGTCGTCGAACCCCTTTCTGTCTGCTGAGGAGCGTACCCTGGACTCGCAGTGGGACGAATCATTTGAGGCGTTTGCAGCTGGCAGACTGCAGTCTCCCGAGGAGCTCGCCATGGAAAACAAAACGCAGCAAAACACAGTGGGTGACCGTCCACTGGAACACGACCACAATAAAAGGGAAATACATTCAGTCCTGGATGCAAACGAGAAAACAAATGGTAATGACGTTCTCTATGATCAGCCTGGGGGCAGATTTTTATCCAGTGAACTTTTAGTCCCTATCCAGATGAGGAGCAACAACGCACTTCACTTCGATGCCTTTCCACAATTCCTCGAAACGATCCCAGAACACAGAAGCTTTGACAGCGATGACTCGACGTTAACCACTCCTACCAACTCCCCTGAACCGACTGATTTCACTGTGACCGAGCAGGACAGCAACACTACCAATGATTTAACGCACACTAATATGAATACCTTCCACATCTCATCTGCACAACTCAACAACAACAGCAGCAGTTCTCCAGACCCCACCTCGTCAGGCCTCGGCAGTTCCACCGAAGAGGACGGGCTCTCCTGTTTTTCATCTCAATCTGAGAAGTTCTCTGTATCGTCCTCCGAGGAAGCAGAAAGCACTGTCCTTCGCTTCAAGAATTCCTCTCACTCGACTGCTGTGAAAAACGGAAAGACCTCAGAGTTTGGAAGCGGCATCGCTGTCAAGTCCGTCGATCAGTTTTTGCTCGATGATTCACATAAAACTGTCGATCAGCCAGAGGATAGTCATGTCGAAATGGTCGGTTGGAACTTTTTAGAGGACTCGTTTCAGCCTCTTCCTCCAACGACGTCGGAAAAGGAAACGGAAAGTGAAGCTGAAGGTAGTCAAACACCTAAAACTTCCGATCTGAACCCTGATCTGTTGCAGACACTACAACCAACATCTGTTGTGTCTCAGCAATCAAGCAATGATGATGAAGAAGAAAGAAAAGATTGCACTGTGGATCCTTCTGAGGAATTCAACCCTCGTTCTAAGAACAGCGCCACTGAAGAACCGATGCCTGCTTCTTCAGACGATGAATTCTCTTCCACACTACCACCGGTACCTGTCATAACCTCATCCCCCGAGGTCAAGCAGGATTTGTTGGATGTGTCCAATGAGAACACTGGTTCAGAGGAGCAGAAAGTTCGCTCTTATTTTCATGTGGAGTTTGGGATTTTTGATGAATACCTCAATGTCAGTCACCCTGCAAGCAGTCCTGGAAAGGACTTTGACAGCACTTGGTTGAGCATACAGACGCCTGAACAGAGTAGCAATACCTTACACAATAGCCATTATTTCACCGCTGACTCGCAGGACTATTTAACCTGTGATTCTCCATCCTTCTCCAGCGGGCTGAATGAAACACTCTTCTCAGCTAACTCAACTCTCCGTGGTGAGATGAGCGACGTTCAGGCAATCCCTGACGATCTTTTGAGAATGGGTCATACAAATCTATCCCAGTCATCAAACTTTGAGGTCAACCAGAGTGACGTATTTGGAGAATTCTTCCAGGGGGTTAAAGGCAACTTGGTAAACTTCGAGACAAGCCTCGCAGCGGGCGATGGATTACAGGTTCTGCCTGCCGCACCGCCAGACAACAGCTCTAATCCAAAGATCCACATTGGCACAGGGGAGGGAAATCAGGACGACATCTTCTTACAGTCCCCACAGGGGCAGCATGCCGCGCTACAGCGCTCCCTTTCCGAGGGGACGCTGGCACCCGCCTTTGACCAACTTCTCCCGTCTTCTTTCGGAAGCGATCCCTGCGCTATACAGGAATCCTCCCTTGCTCAGCTAGACCCCGTCTTCCCTTTCCCTAACACGTTTGCTCCTTCTCTAATTCCTGAAAGCAGTAGCCTCCATGTAGCGTTCTCTGCCCTCTCTCCCCTCGCAACCGTTTTGGCGACAGAGCCACCCGGCTCAGAGCCCGGCGCCATGCCAGAGCCAGACGCGACCGAGTGGTGGCAAGCGGCCGATCAGCCGAGCAGGTGAGGTCGCACGTGCTCAGTGCTTGGGTGAAAAGGTGGAAAGGGGATTTCTTCCCTGTCTTCTCGTATTCCTCCTCTGGCTTCTGCCTTGCTCCTTTCCTGTGCCGACTCTCGGTGGGCCTTCTTCTTCTTTGTGGTGTGATCCGCCGCGTTTTGTCGCTTTTGTTGAAACGCGTAGACTGCCACTGGTGTTAACAGGACTCTTCTGCAGGTTTCGTCTGCTTGTCCTGTGGTAACAGGAGAGGGGGGAAACTAAAGCCTCGGGCCAATTAGCAGTTATTATTTTACCTTCAGGCCTACCACGCTTATTCTCCGTCCCAACACACACACACACACCCCTACACGGAACCCCCCCCTCTCCTCGGGGACAGCCAGTGTTCTCACACAGCCAATACATCAAGCAGAAATCGGGCTTTTTACATGAGGAAAAAGGTGTTGTTTTGTCATTTCCTTTTCAGCGTGGTGTAATAACACTATTAACACAATTCTTCTTCATGATTACACCTATGCATACAATTACATCCTTCATTCCAGGATTCATTTTCACCACTTTTCCTAGACATTTTACACCTGTTAACCCTATGTTAATCTTAATCAGGATGAAGTGAAATGTTGGTTTGGATTCCTGAATGTCTGGTGTCATATTGGAGGGCAACACAAACAAAAAAATCTAACTGTGCTTTAATAAAGATTAATCTTGCATCAATTGCACTCAAGACACTCAGATAGTAGTGCTCACTGCATGTAGGTCATTGACACAGGAAACTGTCTTCCTGTGCTACTATGAAGACATTGTCTCATATGTTTCTTCATACTACGGTGTTGGAGAGCTGGTATGTGTTTGTTTGTGCTCAGAAAGGAAGCCACATTTTCCAAACACGGCCATTGTTTCCAGAGGAAGATATTGTTCCAAAGGAAGTTGTGTGCATTTCACAATAAAAGCTGAGATTAAAGTTTTTTTTCTTTCACCTGTTATAAATATAAGTCCTCCACTATGACTACCAGAGCGGTAGCTGGGCAGCAGGTTGGGATTCGGGTCAGTGTGGGAACAGTGTGAATGGCTCACTGTGTGTTTGTTTGTTGTTGAAGCCCCCACCCAGTGAAGCCCCTGACCACTGCCATGCTGGCTGAGGAGAAGCGGTCAGTGCTGGCCACCGGCCTGGAGAAGCTCAAGTCCACCATCCATCCGGGGAGGAGCAGCCAGATCACCGAGCAGGAGGCCGACAGGAAGAAGGTAGAAAAAAAACTAACGAATAAGTGGCCATTATCTGATGTGGCTAACGACCTTGCAGATTTGGATTTCTTTTCATTTACTGCTGCTGTAACAATCGATACAAACCTTGAAAAGGTATTTACTAGGGGTGCACCGATTGCAAACGCCTGGCCTACCAGTTCTGATTTTGGTCGATACCGATTTTTCTTTTTGTGTGAAATGCTGCAAAATATTGTGACAAAGTTGCTAAGTTAGCGACAGTGGGGTGACTGTCGTTAACCAGATGATGCCTGATGGGCGGATCTGTCAGTCAGCCCTCAGTCAGAGCAAAAGTGGCTAATTTTAACAAACTTAGTAGAGGTAGATACAATGGATCAGATCAGTTTCTCGTGTAAGAATCAGCCAGCCTCTCAAAATCGGGCTGATTTCTTGACTGTCCAATTTATCGGTTCACCCCCACTGTTCATAACCTTTCACCTTTTGTCACATTTAAACACAAAAAGGCTAGTTTCTCTTATAAGTACCAGCCAGTCTCCCAAAATCAGGAGAATTGGGCCGATTTCTTGACCGACCAAGTCATTGGTGCATCCCTACTGTTCATAACCCTTCACCTTTTGTCACATTTAAACGCTACAATTTTGGTTTCTCATGCAAGTATCAGCCGATCTCCCAAAGGTCAGGGTAATCAGGTCAACTAATTGCCTACCAAGTTACCGGTGCTCTGTTATCCGCACCCCTTCGCGATTTGTCCCGTTTAAACTGATAGCCCAACGCAAAGTAGGTCATGTATATAAAATGGAATAAAAATAGTACTTAAGTTTTCTTTTCTTTTCTGATTTAATTCCGAACTATTCATCTGAACCTGATATTAATTTTTAGGTCAGTTTTGAAAGCCGATCCCTCTCTGTGTTCGTCTGTCCTCAGTCTCTGACGGAAGGAGCGGGCTCGTACTACCACCTGACCCACAGCGAGCTGGTGGCCCTGCTGGTGCAGCGCGAGGCCGAGCTGGAGAGGCAGACGGCCGAGTTCGAGCGTCAGAAACAGCTGCTGGCCAAGCGGGAGGTGGAGCTGAAGAAGCTGAAGCCTCAGGTCCGAGACCTGGAGGACTACATCGACACTCTGCTGGTGCGAATCATGGAGCAGACGCCAACGCTGCTGCAAGTGCGCCCCAAGTTCAAATGAGAACAAAAACAAAACGAAATCAGCAAATGACTGACCTTCAAGTTCACGTGTTCACCTCCACAGCAGCTCTCTGTTTAGTCACTGCTACGCTGTTCCTTTTTTGATACAGATATTTAGGCACCCGGAGGTGTCGAGGTGATGTTTTCTAGCCGGCATGCTTTCCCTTCTGCCCCCCTCTCCGTTCTGTTTCCCCGGCGGCGGCGGCGGCGGCGGCGGCAGCAGCGGCGGCGGGTTTGTCTCCGGTGCGTCCTCAGGTTGTCGTCAAGCTCCCAGAGCCCGGTGGAGGGTTCCAAACCCAGGCGCTGCCGGTCTGGCATCCTGATCCGAATCCTCCTTCCTCACCGCGCTTGGCGCCTCCGGTCGTCACAAGGTTTTTTCTAAAGTGGAAATTTAAAAGTGTTTATTTATTGTTTTTTTTGGTTCAGTTACCTACTGTCAGATCAGCGCGGGGCATTTATTTTCATGGCTTTCGGACTGATCTCCTCATCTTAAAGGCGGAAGATGTCCGTTTCCTCCTGTGCCTAGAAAGTGTTTGCACATTTCTTACGACGTTTATTTGACGCTTGAAACATGGAGGGCGTCGCGCTTGTCATGAGAAACAGGAGAGGATTTCAGACACGAGGCATCGGCAGGGTTTGGGTTTTATTTTCATAAATCGACTGTTTATCCAACGTTTCTATAAGCGACGGTTGGACTGCACCTCACCGCACTCGCACAGCAGCAAATTGTAACTGGCGGATAACGCAGCACGGCGGGGAATTCATAGTCGCCCTGCAAGTCGAGGCTCGACTGGCGAATATGTCAACTACGGGCAAGAATGGAAGGAAGGGGAGAAAAATTGGCCGAATACAGACCTTTACTGATGCATTCATAAGCCTTGAACTTTTTTCTGTTTGTCACGTTACAAATGCAAACTTCACTGGGTTGTAGAAGAGAACGCCGCAAAATAGTCCATAATTATTATGTTTTAATAAGCATAAAAAGTACAGAACGCATTTCGTAATTTATTTAGCTTGACCCTGATCGGCTTCCTTGTTCTCGGTTTAGAGTTAGCTTAGTGTCGATAGCACTGGATTTTATTTACAGGCAACTGAATTAAACGTGCGCCACGCTGTAGATTTTTTTTTTTTAAAGTTGGGATACAATTTTAAGAACCTCGCATCGTTTTTTTCCTTCCCGCTCCTCGTCGAGGACGGCTTCCTGTCTGCCATGTCAAAGCCCAGAGAAATACAGTGAAGTTTGGTGTTGGAATGTGACAGATATGAGAAAGTTCTGTACATCTGAGTGTATTTTCAGAACTCATGTTAAGCGACTTCATCAGCGCAAAAAAAAATGTCGTTTTCGTTTGGCTCCCTACTCGTTTTTTTCCCAGACACTGCGAGATTGTTGCCTGTTAGCAGCGAATGCTAATGCTCGTTTTTTTTTACTTCTTGCAAACCAAATGAGACGGGGTTAGCATTTGATCCCGACACGTCATTGAGAACAGACCTGAATGTTGAAGTGTTCTTAATAAAGCCAACAGGTGAATATAGGTTTCATGTTTCAAACACAGGATAAGTGCTGTTTCTTTTTAGCTAGCTAATTAGCCCCCTCCGACGCTCAGCGTTATAAGCTAACCAATTCAGGTGGCGGCAGTATCGGTATCCTCCGTCTTGCTTCCTCACACGCATGTGTTGTCGACACATGACACGACGGGGCCTGCATTTTTCAGCGTATTAAATTGCCAAACGCTGCCTTACTTTTATTTTTTGAGTTTGTTTTCCTTCGATGTTTGTTAGGCTAGCACTTAGCCGCGTTTTGCGTTCGGGCGGACTTAAAGCCATCCGTTTGCCGGAAGAACGTTGCTGACTCTCTAATTATTGCGCTTTGTGATATTGTTTAGCACAAGAATCGACCGTATGCATACAAATAGAAAATGAGTGTTAGCAGCGATTTACTGTGACATGCCAAAAACAACAAGAAACATAAAGAAACAAAATCGGCAACACACAGCCTTGAAACTTAACGTATAGAGCTGATTGATACACCATAAAGTATTCTGATATGAAGCCACTTCAAACAGCATTCGTGGATGTTCTTGCACTACTTAATTGTCAGAAGAATAACTCTGCTGTATCCGTCTTTGTGACATCAGTATAGTTAGATGGCTTCACGCCGTATTGCACTTTTTCTAATCGCTCTGTGGTTAAGCACTAGGCCTTCCTCCCACACCTTGACAATGATTCGCCATCGAGCTCAAAGCATCAAACGTTTAATGAAGAATAAAAATCACACGTATGTCGTCACATCCGTTCAGCTGGGCGGTCGCGACGCGGAGATGACTGTAGAAGCGTAGAAGAGGCGATTCGGCGCTCCCAGAGTGCGGGAATCGGCATTCTCTTTCGTGTCTTCCATTTGGCGAGGTTTTTATTTACCTTACGAAGCGACTGTGTTTTGTCCTCGAGTGTGAGGCTGGCATAATGTGGTCGGCGTAAGACTGGAACGTTTACAATCCGTGATGCAATTCTTGTTTCACAAATTTTGTATATTTAATAAAGAGTATTTTGTGTTTCCTGCTCACCGTGTCTTTTGTGGTCATTTCCTTTTGGTGCGGATGGAGTCGGGATTGTTATGTCTTAATTTTGTTGGCCATGAGAGCCAAAGTAGTCAAATTTAGAAAAAGTGTAAAACTCAGGGGTACACCAATTGCAACTTTTGGGCCGACCACAGATCTTTAAAAACACCGACATGATGAAAACTAGGCCAATTTATTGGCCAGACACTAATTGAAACCTAGTTTTCAGGAAATAAAACTGGAAAAAAACGCATTTTTTGTCGCATGCCACATTTATCTGTTTGATCATATACCAGAAATGCAAGATTTTAAACAGAGTACCGACAATCGTAGTAGAAATAAAACCTGTCTCTTGTGATTATCTTATCGAAAGCAAAGCAAACGATTCCCATGTGTTTTTGGGTCAGTCGT
The DNA here is from genome assembly GCA_902982915.1 of Phalloptychus januarius. NCBI lineage: Eukaryota > Metazoa > Chordata > Actinopteri > Cyprinodontiformes > Poeciliidae > Phalloptychus > Phalloptychus januarius. Next base: position 4,607,818 of record CADWAE010000093.1, read on the forward strand.
TTTCATTTTTGGCACTAGAAACATTCTGTAGTCTGAACAGGACATGGCTTGGCGCTCGCTGTATTTGCCAAGTTTAATGAACGTAGGGGGAGGGGGCGAGTCTATTTACTGCAAAGTTAAAATGTAACCAAATACACGGTCGATAACAAGAGAAAAACCTTTTTCTTTTCCCAAAGTGTCCACTGTGGTCTCAGTGACTCAAATGAGCCCTGAGCCACATTGTTTACTTCCATGTGTTACGTGGAAGTAAACAATGCAACAATAACTATATTGCATAAGTTTATATAATGTTTTGATTCAATTTAATTAGTTCCTGATTAAACTAATCAAATTAGTTTAATCAGGAACTAAATAAATATTCACTGATTTATGTCATTTAGCTGATATCTACTGTCTAAAACATTAATCTGTTTTTTAAGCATCACATTATTTCATTTTTGGTTTTAAATTGAAGGATAACATAAACCTTTTTGCTCAAAAAAACTTGGATATATTTTCCCTTGTAAAAAATGATGCAATAAATAAATAAAACATTTCCCAATGTAAACAAAAGAGTAAAAATGATCTAAAAGAATATCACTGGTACTTTTACTTTTCATTCTGTTGTGAGAATTCAATGCAATTACTCCTTCAGGAAAAAAACATGTTGCATTAAATGGCCACATTCAAGATAGATGAGATTATATTTTCTCATGAGCTCAAAAAAGGCCGAACCTCCACTAGAGGGCTACATTTCCTCTTTAAAACCAGAGAGGAGTCCTGCCTCATCAAAGGTTTGTTTTTTAATGAAAGTGACAGAGATGTTAAAGAGGCAACTAGTATTCTATCTGTTGTTGTAAGATGGGTTGGACTTTTGCAGCCATTTATAAATAAAATAGAATAGTCCTTTGTTAATCCCAGTGGGGAAAGTTAATATAAAAATATCTGAAAACAATATGAACAAAATGTATATTGACAAAGTGCCTACAGAAAAAAAAAGACTATTTCTAAAATAAAATCTGAAAATTGTTTTAAATTTACAGTATATGTACAGAATAGTTGGCTATATTTGGAGAAAAAAAACAGGACCTGATGTATTATTTAAATAAATATTGTATAATTATACTAGTACACATTTATGTTGGGCTGCAATTAACTGTTATTTCACAAATCGATTATTCTGTTAATTAATCATATATATATATATATATATATCTCCATCATCCATTTTCTAACACCCTTGTCCCTTACTGGGGTCGGGAGTGTTGCTGGTGTCTATCTCGAGCTATTGTTCGAGGCGGGGTCACCCTGGACAGGTCGCCAGTTTGTCGCAGGGCAACACAGAGACAGACAACCATGCACACACACACTCACACCTAGGGAGAATTTAGAGGGACCAATTAACCTGACAGTCATGTTTTTGGACTGAGGGAGGAAGCCAGAGTACCCGGAGAGAACCCACGCATGCACAGGGAGAACATGCAAACTCCATGCAGAAAGACCGGGGCCGGGAATCGAACCCAGAACCTTCTTGCTGGAAGGCAACAGCTTTACCAGCTGCGCCACTGGGCAGCTATATGTACCTGCACAGTGATGTATAGCTGCACAGTCTTTTTTTTGTACGGTTTTGGCTTAATTACTGTTCTGAATATGTTTTATTTTCAGAAAATAGCCCTTTCTTGAGTCTGTATACTCTAGTTAATGATTAATCATTACTAAATTAGTAAAAAGAGAGTCCAAAATCGATTCATCACGATTAAAATGATTGATTGTTTCAGCCCTGTTTTAGAGTCTATTTAAATTCTGAACAATGGGTAAATCTTTTGCGTTGTCTCTTAAATATGTCAAGTTTATTTGCGTAGCACGTTTCAGCAACAAAGTTCAAAGTACGTCACGCGATAAAATGTTTGAATGACTGACGCGATGTTCAAGGTCACTGTCTTGCTATAAAAAATTGTTTTGGTAAAACTATAAAACAAAGCACAGCTTCCTGGGAAACGTAGTCACGGGTAGAAAGCATTTCTACGGTCTGCGGACGGCCGCCGGCATGGCATTACTACATTGCCCACAATGCAACGTGGGAAGACAGCTGAGTGCTTTTGCAGTGCGATGCAAGACGGTGAAAGTGGTCGCGGAGGGAAGAAACAGGAACAAAAAAGTTGCTAAACTTGAGCACTAAGGAGGAGAGTTGTGTTGACCGGCAGCATGTCTGACTACCCGCCGTTCCAGTACGGAAAGTCTCGTTTCAACCAGGTACATTTATTTTAGCCGGGACCCTAAACTCAGCACAAACCTTCATGCTGAGTTCAGGACTCACTTGTAGACGCACAAATTAATTGGTCTCAACTCGTTTCGGGCGCAGACGCTTGTATTTTTTTTCTTCTTAAAAAAGGAGCAGCTTTAAAAGGTCCATAATTAACAGTTTAGCTGCTGCTTACCGCGTTGGCAAGGCTGAAGGAAACCCAGTCCAAAACAGCAACAGATAGACTAAATGTGTTGAAAGACAGTTTTCTCTTTTTTAAAAGTAATGTGTTTGAGAATAAAGAAGGAGGAGAAGAAGAAGAAGAAGAAGAAGAAGAAGAAGAAGAAGAAGGAAGGGGCTTCGAACAGAGCGCGAGAAGACGTGACGTCATCTAAATAATTAATTGCTGGTTTTATTTCAGCGCGAGGGATTCCTCAGGGTGATATTTGAGTGAGTGTCTTACTCTACAAACCGGATGGGCAGCTTACAAGCATGAGCTTGCAAAAAAAAAAAACAAGGGATTTGGCTGAGTTGTTTCCAAAAATGTACATTTTCTTAACTCTTGCATAGTCATATTATTCAATAAAGACTATTTAAAAAGATTTATTTTTTATTATTATTTATCTCAAAAGCAGTAGCTGGACGTGTTCGAGTTTTATTTCTGTAACGTTTTTCTTCTTAAAGCAGATGTTTAATATTAGAGTATTACATAGGGACAACAAAAGGAAACATTTTAAGCCGGAGTACCTGGAGAAAACCCAAGCATGCACAGGGAGAACATGCAAACTCCATGCAGAAAGACCCCGGGCCGGGAATCGAAGCCAGAACCTTCTTGCTGCAAGGCAACAGCTCTACCAACTGCGCCACTGTGCAGCCCTTATGAACACTTATTAAACTTTGTCACGCTACAGTGAACGGCATATTAAAATAAATAGATTAAAAAAAATTACCAACATGTTTTACTCTTTAGGCTAATGGGCATAAATTAGCATTAGCGTCAGCACTTTGAAGTGCAGGAAGTATTAAATGAAAGGGGGACTCAACGTGACGGCGCAACACTTTTGGAATAAAGAAAAAAATATATAATTTTTCTTTTTAAAAAAAAAAAACTTACTCTTAGCGTCGGCTCAAACTGAACCGTTTAAATAATCGGCGAATGATCTAATTGGACAGATTTGAAAAAGCCGTTCCCCCCTCGTGCCATGTTTTTGACAGCCTTCCATATGTTCATTAAGTGCCGAGACGCAGCGATGAGTCAAATAGCAGATTTCTGTCCAAATTAACAGTTAGTGTAATTAAACCCAAGTGAAGGAGGCGGAGGGATATGAGGGGGAGTGATTCCTTCTGCTCGCCCATGAATTAATGATTGAAAGGTATTCCTGGCACCGTCATTAAAGGCCTTAATTGCGTTCGGCGCGATGCGGATTTGGGTTCCTAAAAGACGAAGATGGGGAAACAGTTTGCCAGAAGCTGTAATGAGGAGGCTCCACCTGGAGCGCGCAAACAGCTGGCGAGCCGTAATGTCGCTGTTTACCGGAGGGAAGAGACATCTGGAAAATCTCTGGCTGTTTTGTCGAGAGAAACAATCCGGAATCTGATTCGGCCGCCTGCGTTTCAGCGAAAAATACGAAAAGCCTCTGGAAAGTTCGAGATTTCCTTTTCTCTGTTTTTGCTAACTTATGAAAGAATAGCTTCTGTGTACGTCATGTTGAGCTGTTAAATGTTCAACATCTTTTAGGAAACAATTTAAATTGTATTTAAGCTAAAAAAAATGTTATAAAAACAATTTGTGACTTTTTTTCCTCTTAGGAGACGTTTCTTGGGAGATTACGTCACTTCCTGGATGTCATCGACCCCAGCACGCTCTTTGTGTCAGAGGTAGGTACAAGGGGGAGTTGATTATAAATTCTGATGTGTAAAAATTTACTTTAAAAAATCAAATTAAATAAGTTTTCTTTCGGTCTGGTGCTAAACCGGAGCTTTTGTGTACAGGTGTGGGCAGAACTGTTGGCACCGATCCACTTTTTTCACTTCGGATACCGATATCGGCTGATGCCGATCCGATTTACCAAAATCAACCTCTGAACAACCAATCCGTTTGTTTCCAATATTTAACTTTTTCCAAAATATGAATTTTTTTAAGACACTTTATTTTGGGATTTTATTACTTAACTAAAGACTTGAATTATTTCACTCACCGATGAATAAACGTAAAATATGAGCTCTGCTTTCTGAGTGATTAAAAAGACTTGAACTTGTTTACAATATTCCAGTGGGGTTTTTTTTTAGGAACTTGTATAATAAAGTCTGGTCTCTACATGCGCTGGCCCAGAAACCATACCTAGTTGTCCCTTGAACATATTCCATCTATCAAATTCACAGTTTTACATTAACAACGAATTAATAATTGAGATGTTGCACTTCTAAGTTCCACAATGAAATATTGCCCTGTCGTTTTGGTTGTTGTTGTTGCATCCTTTTATCATTTATCCCCCATGACCTCGCGTGCAATAGACGGCTAAATCCGCACTGGGGTTGTTAAAAATAATTTTGACATAATCAATACTCATTTGTATTTAGGGTCCTACATCCACATCTCGCACTGTTTCAGTCAAAGCCCAGGCATTTTTTGCTTTTAAAGTGCCAAAAATGTTGGAAAGTTGAAGGTGTAGGCCAGCATCTGGCCTTAGTTTGGCCAGATGCTGTATGCTAACATAAACCAGAGGTTGATAGCAGCAACTTCTAGGTTTGTGTTTGCATAACATTAGATTGACACGCAACAACAACAAAAAAGCTCATTACCACTCAGTAGAAAAGATTTGTCGTCTTAAAATCTGAACAAAGATTTTGATGAGACGTGTTGAGTAAGTGTAGCTTTCCATTTGATCTCCCTTCTGCCACATCAGAAGCGGCTGCAGGAGTGCATCAAGCTGCTCAATAGCTTCAAACAAGGAACTCTGCCTCCAGGAGTCACAGACGCCGAGGTAAACGCACACACATCTTTTCTTTTTGCCAATCAAATATTTCTATGTGGCTATAAATGAAAATATAATGTGTGAAAATGTGTGTAAAAACCAACTCCAGTTTTACTTTTGGTGGATGATGAACTGTAATTGTTGGCTTTAGAGATGGCCATAAGCCAGCTTTTGAAAGTTTACACCAGAGGAGAGTGTTAATTTTCATCTCTGATTTCAACAGTTATGGGAAGCCCAGAAAATAAAGCAGGTAAGAGTTGATTTCCTTTATTCTTTTTTTGTTTTATAGCCTTTTGGCTCACCACTACCTTACTGCCGTATGACAAGGCAGGTTATAAAAGACCTGTTGTACGCAAGGCAATCTGAAGCGCTTTACAGACATCAGAGGAACAACACTGGAAAGAACTTTACTTGTTACATGATCCCATCAAATTATGCACAGAAGAATCAGCCAGAAAACCGACTGGTGATCAAAACCTGATGATTTTACACTCGGCTGGGCCAGGTGATCCTGTTTGAATCTAAAATCTCCATCTTTTTTTCCATTGTGCGAGAACGACGTGTCTAAAAGCTTACGATTAGCACCTTTAAAGTTCACATGACACCTGACCTATGACCCAGAATCACAGGGAGTTGAAAAGGAGGCTTTTAAAAATCGGTGACTGGAAATCTGCCACAAAGTTTCTGATTGGTTAATTGTTAACGTTTCGTTCAGATCGATGCGCCGTTTGGCCAGGGCAGAACGAGCAGGTTTTAAAAAACAAGGAGAAATTGTGGAGATTTGGTTGAAGTTGCCATCTGCTAATATTACTATTACTATTCAGCAGCTTACAAAGAAGTGACAGGAAAGCCACACAGTTGATTTTTGGCTTTTATTGAAGACTAGCTTGATTGTTTCTAGCCTGGTTCGTTTGGGGAGATCGAACCCTGATGTGGACCAAAACTCTGGTCCGCCTACAGACCTCAGTTCAGTTGAAGTGAACTCTGATGCTGCTCGAATGAATGAGAGACCAGCTGCGAAAACAGCAAGATGAACTGAAGCACACGGCATTCTGGGTAAATACAACCAGAACAAAGTGTGAGCCTAGCGATGGGTTAAGACAAAAGAGAAATCCCACAACAGCTACAATCTGGCTAGTCTCCATTTTTGTTCACATTTTGTGAGAAAGAAGTTGTGCTTGGTGTCTTGTTCAGAAGCTTTTGTGTCGTTTCCTTCAACAGTTATTGGCACAGCACCACCGCAGGCGAGGAGGGGAACAACTTCTTCAAATGGTTCGATTCGATTGACTCAGTGTACAACATTGGCTGAAAATATAGCAAAATGTTTCAACCTTGTTCCCCAATCCAACCAAGTCTACTGAACCATCAGGTGTGAACACCCTAAGTAATGAAGCGGATCAAATAAAAGTCATAAAGACGCGTCTGTACTCGCGATACGATTGTGAGGTCATTTGGTCAGAACTGTTTCTGAATGGTTCGTCTCAGGTTAGCGCGTAATGACGAGCAGGACGATGGGCTGCACACGGGACACTCTGGTTTCATGTAACAACGGTGATATGACTCCCCCTTCTGGGAAGTAACTCTGGTGAATCACAGTGGTCTGGATCATTTTGTCCTCATTATCGGCTGATTGTGCTTTCATTACAGGCCATCATCCACCCCGACACGGGGGAGAAGATCCTCATGCCCTTTCGGATGTCAGGTAGAACACCTCCGGTGTGGAAGTCCTGGGGGACGTGGGATCCGGGGGCTTGTTATGTGGTCCAACATGGAGGCGTCGTTCACCTTGGGACCTGTCAGGGCTCAACGGGGCTCTTAGGGTTGTCTCGGGCCTCGGAAAGGTCACACTCAGCTGGGGGCTGATTAAAACCTCTCTCCTGCGGCGGGGGAGAGAGTCTCTGGGTTCTTCAAGAAGCAAAAAGGAGTGTTTTGGCTGCGAAAATGAGCCAATCTTTTTTTATGTGTGTGCTGACTACTATGAGTCAGAAGGTGGGTGTAAGTGAGAGATGGCTGTTTGAATAAGATAAAGTAATCAGCTGTAAAACTGTGCCAATGCAATACAGGATAGCAACACAGTTAGCAGGAACTTAACGTTGGTTTTAGTGTTATAGTTCCCTACATTTAATCTGCGTTTCCATTGACTGTATAATATAATTGCAATTTGATGTTTTGAAAATAAATTCTCTTAATGGAAACGCGTCACTTTCGGAAGAACTCTCGTTTTTCCATAAAACGTTTTGGTGCTAGGATGAGGTGGTTTTTCCAGCCGTATCAAAATTGGTTTACGTCGCTAAGCTGCAACAAGCTACAAAACTTTTTTTTTTTTTTTTTTTTTACTTCACACAAGTCACATGATCGGCAACCTGGATGTTGCGAATGGCGCCGTGTGAATGTGGCCAGAAATTCTGGAAAATGCGACTTGCATTTCTAATCAATCAGACATTAAATGTTTTTAAACTGTTTTAGTAATTGGAGAGAAAAAAGTTTTGATAAATGCGGCTTATAGAGCAATAACAGTGACTGTCTTGTGTAGGTTTTGTCCCATTTGGCACTCCAGTGGTGAGTCTTGGTTTACATGTTTATTAGTCATCAAAAACGAACCTTTTTTTTGTTTAAATAAACAAAATCTAAATCAACTTTTGCTTAAATAAAGAAGTTGTGCTTGGCTATTTTTTTTTATTTACCAAACTAAATCTGTTTTTCGTAGGTTGTTGGCCTCCTCCTCCCTAACCAAACGATGGCATCAACCATCTTCTGGCAGGTGTTTTTGCATTTTACTTTAACTAGGCAAATGTGTAATAAAAAAAATGGTAAATGTGCCAGAAATCAGAAGATGCATTGAACCCTGAGAAGTCAGCATTACATCCACTCTCCTTCATTTCTTGCTTTTTTCCCCCCCAGTGGTTAAACCAGAGCCATAATGCTTGTGTTAACTACAGCAACCGCAACGCATCCAAGGTACTTTACCTGAAACAAGAACTGAACCTTTTTTTTTTTCTTTTGCTTTGCTGTTTTTCTAACTTGTCTTCTGCTCTTTCGTCAGCCCGCTCCAATTTCCAAATTCTTCCAGGGTTATGTGGGGGCGGTGACCAGTGCCGTCTCCATCGCTGTAAGTTCATGTTTTACTGCTGTTGTTACATATTTACAGTCCCACTTTACTCTGAATAGTTTCATTTTAAAAATCCAACCTTTTTCAGATGCATTTAAAATTTGTGATCAAAAAAAAAAATCTCATGTCTGGATTTTTTTTTATTTTTAAACATTATCACTGGTGGCACAATAATTAGCTTATTAGCACCACTGTATCTTGTGAAGTAACATCAAAGGAAAGGTCCTGCTCTGTTATTTTTTTTTTAAAGCGGTTTGTGCAAAGTATTGGCCACATCATTACCAACAAATATGCAGCCGGTGACTTTCTCCAAAATGATTATTTCCTAACACTTGTTTTTCTCCTTTTACTGAAATTAAAGTGTTGGGTGTGAGATTAGGCTAATGCAAGGAAATATGAGTTCATTTTTGGCTTTATTGCTGTTCTTGTTGTTTTTGTTAGTACTAGTGGTATGAATAATGATAATATTCTAAATGATGCAGTTAATAATCATGTGAAAAGGTTCGGCGATTGTAAGTTGTTCATATCAAACTGTTATTATTTAAGAAAATGTAACTTCACAGACTGCATCATATCAATAATTGGGTTCGTGCTGTCAATTGGTCCTGTAGATTTTAAGTTTGTTCTAAGAAATAATATTTTTTTCCTTCTATTTGGAGCAGAGGTGAAGGTATATAATTTGAAATTTTTTTAATTTGAATTCTTTAGCTGACATTCTAATCTAGCTTTAGCATCTTATGTTAGCTGTTAGCGCTGCTAGTATTACTCAGGCCGCCTGGAAGAACCACTTTTCTTTGAGAACTCCAAAATGTTGCAAAAAATTTCCCAAACCTGTATAGAATGAGGTTTGGGAAAGCAGCATGTCTTAGAAAATGAAGTTAAAGCTAACTTTGAATATTTTTTCACTCTGGAAATTTTCTTCTTCTTCTTCTTCTTCTTCTTCTCTATTATGGTGGCTTGCAAGCAACTTCGAGGTGCATACTGACACCTACTGACATATGAGTGTGTAGCAACCCTAACCCTCTCTACAAACATCAACTCATATTTATAAAATTCTATATATAGTTTTTATTTTGCTGGAGGGTTGCACCGCCTGTCTAATCTGAATGGTGCATTCAGTGACTGAAAAACGATTGGATTTTTTAAAGTTTCCAACCAAAATCAGACCATTCCAGTTATTGGACAGCGTCCTGCTCCATCTCTACTTAGATTCAGCTAGAGACCAGATCTTCTGTGGAAAACCCAAGATTTAACAAGAGTGTACTTTATTTATTTTACTACTAAATCCTTAATGCCCACTTATTAGAAGGAACATTTTCTTGAGAAATTATTTTACGTGCTTCCTTCTCTTGTTGACTTGTTTGATTTAGACAGAAAAGCTGTCGTTTAAAGAAACTTAAATATCGGCTTAAGCTTCTCACTCGGCTCTCAAAAATACCGTTTTCATTTGTCTGACCTCCGTGTCGCCGCTTTAATCGTGTAGAAGTATAATGTCTTCCCGCGCGCCCGGACGAGGCGGCCTCGATCGGGGACAAAGACCTCAAACTGAGCCAATTACTGGTCCTGCTGGGCGTATTCCGGCTGATGGCCTCAGGCCTGACAACCGCGGTAAAAAAAAAAAAAAAAAATCCCAGGGAGTCTGAAAGGAGGAACGACACGCCGGGAGGGGGGCAGGAGCCCTCCAATTACACGTCCGTTCTTGCGACAACCCCATGCCGGGCTGGCGAAAGCTGGAGTCTGAAGTTTTTTTTACTTATTTTTTGCGCCGGTGTGTTATCTGAGCACGTTAGAGCGCTTTGGGACTTTTGAAATATTTATTTAAAAGTTCCTAAGTATGTTTTCTTTTGCTTGTTGCACACCTAACTATGATTTTTCCATGTGTTTTACCTTCAGGTTGGCCTGAATGTTTTAATCCAGAAAGCAGACCGATTAAGCCCAACCACCAAGCTCTTGGTGCAGAGGTTCATCCCTTTCCCTGCAGTGGGTGAGTCCAGGAAGAGTCGAACTTTATTTGAATTTCCTTTGCTTAACGTTTGAGTTCATAATTACTACCAGTTGCAGTATTAATTAAACGACATGCAGGTTGTTGGATTGTTTTTGCTTTCCTCTAAAAGCCACGCTCTGTTTTACCCTCCGAGCTCACAGAGTTAGGTCTGTTATGATAACAAATTTTGCTGGGCGATTAATTGTTTAAAAAATTATTGCGATAAATAATCGCAAACTTTATTTCAAAAAACACTTAACTCCAAGAACATCCTGCCAAAAATAAATCACTTTATTTTCAAAAGAACACTTAACACTGGAACTGATAAACAAAATAAACAAAACAACCAAAAACAAAAATAAAATGGATTCTCAGTCTCCATTAACAAAAACTTAATAAAAACTAAACAACATAAACCAAAGTGGAAATAAAACTCATTCAACCAAAAGAGTGCAGATTATGAAGTCTGTATACTATATTGCTCTTCAATAATCATTAGATTTAGATAGAAGCATATCTGACCACCTGATGCAATAGTTTACTCCTCCCTTAAGCCCAGTTCACACTCCATGATTTTTTGCCCCGATTTTCCCCTTACAACAATCTTAGAACGTCAAATGATCGGAACCGATCGTCCTGTAGTGTGGAGTGTGTTCCGACTCATCGGGTCCAGTCGGTAGAACGTCGCGGCCGCTCCGATCTAAATCAGGCATATTCAACATGTTGGATTGTCTTGGCCAGTTTATCACTGCAGCATGTGGGGTTATGACTGGGAGTGACCGGTAGCCAATCAGAAAGCAGGGATTCCCCAAACAGGAGGGGAATCCCAAACAGCATTGGAGATGATATGTGGAAACAACATTAATGTTTATTCAGCATTTTGTGCAAAGAATATCCACAGAAATAACAAGGGGAGGAGTTGGAGCGAAAACCCGGTAACTTTTCAGCTGTTCATTGTTAACGCGACATAAATAGGTTATAACGATGAGGCTGTTCATTCAGCCGTGTTTGTTTCCTCTAAATTCACGGGTGATATAGTGTGTTTTTACAGGATGTCTGAAATCTGAATGAGAGGAATCGGTTTGTGTTGTGTGGCACAATTGAACCCATGACTTACGATTTTTTTGTCAGCTAGTTTGTCTCAAGTCTTTAAAATAGGCCACTGATTGGCCGACAATTCCAGAATTGTGTAGTTTGAACTGAGCATTAAGAAAATGAGGAAGGGAGGGTCAGTGGAGAGCACTGAGCCTTTTTTCATGCAGCGTCATCAATAGAAAGAGGAAGAGGCGATGAAGCCAATCAATTAAAACGAGGTTGATCATTTTCATTTATCATGTGATTAATTGATTAACTGATTTATTCTTTAACGTGACAGGCCTACGCAGAGTTCTGTTTCTTTTCTTGGAAAAAGCCAGAAACAGAACTGACTCTTTTTTCCTTTAATTTTTTGTCCTGTGTGTGTTTTTTTTTTATTTGTCCATTTTCGTCTCCGTGGGGTTGGAGACGTGCTGAGAACTCGCTTTTGTCAGATGTGCGCCGAGCCACAAAGCTGATTTTCGTGCCACCTCCCCGCGTCACAATCGCACCCAGGGGTATAGACCCGTGTCCCACAATGCCCCGGGGCTGCTGGCGCGTAATTAAATTGTTTGCCTGCCGCCCCCTCTCCCTCGCCCAGCCCCTCCACACCGTGGCGGCTCTCCTAATTAAATCAACAGGTTTCGGCAGTGCAGCCTTTGCCTGGTAATTGGCTGCTCGCTGGAACTCTACTGCTGCAAACAAATTGGATAATTACCCCTAAAGTGGCGTCTATGTCAAGGCCCCATTTACCTGATTTCGGTCTGGGCATTGTTGTCGCCGTTGTTGTGTTTGCAGGCCCGCATAAAAAGGTAATTAAATGGGCTAATTGGAGCCCGGGAAACCAAAGTGTTGTTTGAGTTTTCACCCATTTGATCGCGTTTAGTTACTTAAGGCCAGATTTATCCTGCAATAAGCTCATCAAGGGATTGCCTGTCACTCAAATAAATTGGACTACACCTGGAGCTAAATTCATGCTAGTTTAAAAAATAATAATAATTTGGCAAAGAATTTATGTTTTTTTCTTTTTTAATAGAAAGTGCTTGTGTTGTTTATTTCCCAGTATCTATCAGATATATTTAGAATGCAAATAAATGTAATTATTTAAAATAAGCTGCCCAGGATTCGTAATCATCAGCACGATTTCCTCCAATTACTTTATTGCCTTTATGAAGGTAATTAGAAAACACGTTTTTGAGAATCTGATCTTTCTTCTTTGCTCTTTTTTTTTTTTTTTGTCATTCCTTGCCAAAATCATTATATCTGTCCTTTATATACATGTATATATATACATGTATATATATATATTTAATCCTGGATTAAATGGTCTCGGTTAATTAAATTCCCGTCACGAGGCAACCTGCCGTCCCTCCGGGGCGCAGCAGAGATAACTCCGGACACTGTTGTCTTAAATTAAAAAGGCTCGGGGCGAGAGCGCTAAACTCTCTAAAATGAGTTTTTCTCATTCCTATTAGAGTCAAGAAGAAAGGTCCATCTGCATTAACATACATTTGTGTTCATTTTGGCGAGCGTGAATAAATAAAGGCCGCCGTTACGTTCAGCTCGCCGGCGGTTTTGTGTCCCCTTGCTGATTTGACTCTTTCGTTTGGTTTCAAAGTCCCAGTCGGGTTCATTTGTGTCTTTTATTGCTGCTGTCTGACTATTAAACATGCGTTTGCACATTATTTGGCCTGTTAATAAACATTCGAAGTTGGTTTGGCTTGAAAACAAAGTGCTCTTGCAAGTAAAGTCAACCAGAAGACTTTTGGTTTGAACTCGGAAATTGAAATTCATCAAGTGGATTTAACAAGAAGCGCGGTGCTTGGACTTTTTTTTCTTTTTTAAGTTATATATAGGTCTTTTTAAGTTATCAAGTCAGTCTTTTGTATGTCTCTTTCCCAGTAAGAGGCTTAAATTTCATTCATAATGGTCCTAAACATCCTTGAATTTGAGTCTCTCTTTTAACTGTTTTAATTTTTAACTCTTATTTTACGCCGACTTCACACCAAACTTTACGCAGAATAATAAAACAGATGAGAGACTGGCAAAAAGATGGAGAAAGTGACAATAAACTCTGGATGACGTTAGCCATAATGGACATTTTGTTCAATCTCATCAGAGATAAACTTTCACATTTTGTCCTCGGGGAATTTGGAGAAACGTAAAAAAAAAACCCAACCTGACAGGAATCTGAGTGAGTCAGTCTGTGAGGGTTAGGGTGGTTGCTTGAAGTGTCCTCCAAAAATATTACATGTTTCCTCTGTTTTTTTTCAAGCCATAGTGACTTCCTTTTACTGATGCAACTTGCCTTCGCAGCGAGTGCAAACATCTGCAACGTGGTGCTGATGAGGCACACCGAGCTGTCTGACGGCATCGACGTACTCGACGACAGCGGGGCGGTGGTGGGAACGTCTAAGATAGCCGCGAGGCACGTAAGTCCCAAAGGCCTTGTTCTGTTTATTTCTGCTATCGTTTATTATAGCGACTCTACTTGCGGTTCCAAAAAAGGAAAAAATAAAAATACAAATATATAAATGCTTCTAACGTTTGGCATTTTAGGTTATAATTTGGAAAAAAAAAAATGACCTGAAAAGGCTAAACTATTTATCACTATTATTATTATTATTATTATTATTATTTTGTGGGGGTGTTCATATACTGTATATGTTTACTACAGCTGAATATATAGCTTTATATTTTCCTTTTACTCGTTTCCTTATCTGTTGTTGAGTAAAACAAAATTGTCACTGTTTGATATTTTTGCATTGTGATGTTGATTTGGTTATTATTCTGATTATTATCCCTATTAATTGTTGTTGTACGCATTTTAAGAGTTTGCACTTTTGTGACAGGCACTTCTAGAGACGGCCCTGACCAGAGTGGTCATGCCCATGCCAATCATGGTGCTTCCTCCTGTGGTCATGGCTGTGCTGGAAAAGTAAGAAAATCTCTTCCACTCATTTTGTCTCTGTTGAAAATGTTTAATCTGTCTGGAAGCTGGATATTGAATTTAAATTTGGATGATGGTACCTTCACATGCATTAAATTAATCTGAAATTAATTTTAGCTCGTTTCGAAGATCCAAATCTTAGTTTGGCTGATATGGACTGGGATTAAGTGGAAATATACTCCATGACTGGAATGGAAAGAATCAAAATGGCGCACAGATACGGAGCTAGCAAAAATGTCGTTCTTATTTCTACAAAATAACAACCTCATTGTGTTTTTGTAGAAATGTTTTTTTTGTGATGTGTTTTTTTGCCGGTGGTGGCTACGTTATACTTATTTTATAAAATCATTTAGCAACACGTGCTAACTTTAACAAACAGCACAGCGTTTCCTGGTGGAGCAAGATGCGACCAGGAAACGCTGTGCTGTTTGTTAAAGTGTTTTTTTGCCTTTGTGTCTTGTTCAAAATCATCAAACCTTTAGATACGTCTTCCTGTTTGCTTATAGTAGGAATGAGGAGCTTAGAGCTGTCAGATGTCAGGGTAGATCTGGTGCATCCTCTCGGTAGCCACAAATCGGCAAAGTCATTACTAAAAAACTAAAAAGGTATGAAATGACAGAACTGTAAAACAACCTGCATCAGGTAGGTCGAGGTGTGTGGTTAAAAAAAAAACTACAGAAAAATGTCGCTAATCACCGAATTGAGCAGAAATTTGTTCTACTGTAAGTGGGGTGATAAGAGCAATAACTTCTGTCCATCACATACAAAGAGTGAAGAGAATGGCAGTGCACTGGTAAAACTATGGAGACCTCTCAACAAAATACATGGTTTCATAAACCTCTTCCATCAGACGCTTGCTCTGCAGTGAGGCGCGGCGTTGTAAAAGACGATTGCGATCACGTCTTTACGATGTGACGCGTTTATTTGGTCGTCCTCGGCTCAGCTGAGTACCACAGAGAGGAATGCTGAGATCTCTGGGAATCCCTGACAGCACTTGTTCCAACCAGTGTCTCCAGGTGTGTTTGGGATTCCTGGCACCTGAATAACTGAACGGGGAGGTAGAGAAAGACAGAAGGAGTGTGCATGTGGAGGGAGGGTGTTGGTGCGTAAAGGTGTCAGTGGGGCGCTGCGAGATCGACTGCGCCTTCCTTTCTCAACTCTCCTTTATGTCAGCTTGCCTTCACTGGCTCTCAATGGAGCGAGAACAAGGGGACAGAGACAGGTCCCCCAGGCGGCCCCTCAATGATGGATTGCTCTGCTGAGAACATATTCGCCGGACTGGCAGCAGGATCTGTTCTCATGCACAGCCATGAGTTTATTAAGCAACACTCATTCAGAAGAAAATTCCCAAATTTAGGCAAAAGTGACGTTATATGATTCACGAACAAGGCGATGTTGTAATGCAGCGATATTACAGCATCACCGTATTCGTTGCTGTTCAAGGGCTCCGTAGTTTACAATGGTTGGACGCATTACTTTAAAAAGATTCCACAACACCTGCCATTAAATATTAACAGCAGTGTAAAAATACAAGTGTCTGTCACAAATGAAAGAAACACCCCGACCTTTTATTTTTAAGAAACATGCATTAGCAGTCATATCAAAATAATTTAATATTTTATAGAAGTGGCACAAAGCGTCCAATCATAGTCTCCATCTCAATTTCAATGTATTTTTTTGACGGTTTGTTACTGTGACCTGCACGCATGAGTGGGCTAGACAACTTTAAGAAAAGGTTTACTGAGAAAACTGAATGAAGGTAATGATGACTTGGATGAGCGGTGATCTGTGCCTCAGATAGGGAACATTCTGGAGCAAGAGACCAGAATTAGACAGGGGAATGTTGCCTATTGGCTGATGTGTTTATAGCTTTTTTGCAAAAGGTATAAACACAATATGCAAGTCAGTGTAGTCAACCTGCCGCTTTTTCATCTGTGAGCCACCAAATGCAATCATCAAAGCCCTATAAATGACAAATGGCCTGTAATTGTATAGCACCTTCATCAAGTCCTGAGGACCTCAAAGCGCCACGCAATGTTCAAGCACACATTCACACGCTGATGGTGGAAAGTAGCCACAAATGCTCTGGGGCAGCCTGACAGGTGAGACTGTCGTAAGCCAGTGTGATCGGACCTTCTGACTACCATCAAAAAAGTGGCCAGGTCGAGTAAAATGTGCAGTTGAGTGAAGTGTCTAGTTCAGGGTGCCCAAAGTTGGTCCTGGAGGGCCGGTATCCTGCATGTTTTAATTCTCTCCCTGGTTTAGCACACCTGCATCAAATGATGGTCCATTATAAGGCCTAAGAAGATCATTGACTTGCTAAGGAGGTTGTTGCTACCACTAGGAAGAGAACTAAAACATGCAGGATGCAGGGCCTCCAGGACCGACTTCGGACACCCCTGGTCTAGCCTAAAGGTGAGGTGACTTGTCTAAGGACACAATGACAGATTGAACAGGGATTTGAACCGGCAATCCTCCGATTATGGGACACCTACCACCATCACCGAGGTGACGAAGCCTTGCTGATGTTTGGGTTAGGTGACTTTGTGACTTTAGAGATGTGATGAAACAATCACAGACTGCACAACGAGCAGGTTAACAGTTTAGGTCAAGAAGACACTGAGACTACCGCAGTGTTGTTTGGTCTGATTTGGTCTGACCCAACTTATTTTGGGTAAGTTCTAAATAAGCTTCCAGGTTTCCAAGTCAAGAGCTCAGGGAATATATAATTTATAATCTTTGAATAACCAACAAAAACACGGTTTGATGACCACGTCTTAAATGGTACAATCTAGCATCCCACTGTTTTGTCGTTGAAGGCCAAGATGTACTGGATCCGATTTGGCATCCTATACGACGGGAAATCGAGTTGGATGATGTATGCAGCCATTAGAACATGTTAGAGTCAATGCTGCCTCACAGGCGTCCAGCAATTCCCTGCACCTCCAGTTGTCTAACGTCAACCTGAGCATGCCCAGTGTGCATAAGAGCATTTAAATGCAGCCAGAATCGCATTTATCAATAGCACCTTCATGACATGTCACTTCTTCTCCTTTATTAAGGACTCCCTACTTTGCCTTACCACTTGCGTTTAATAATGTGCAGCAACTTTTCTCTTCGTAATGCACTTCTGCAAGATGTGCATCTATGCTGGTGTGTGTGTGTGTATGCATGTGTGTAGCCTAATTAAACCATGGCAGCCATATGTGTTAATGAGCTCCCTCATTAGGCAGTAGCTTTCCTCTCTACGAGGGGAGGGGAGTGTCACCGGCAGAGGAGAGAGGAGCGGCTCCTTCTCGAGCTCCTGCTGAGTTCGCTGTCCCACACACTGAACAGGAGATTATCCTGTGGCAGGCAGGCAGGCAGGGGGAGTAGAAACTGTGCTTCACAAGACCAACGCAGAAAATCATGGATTGTTCCAGGCTCTATTTATACACTTGGAAAGTGTAGTAATTCAGTATCTCTACGGTAATTCAATAAACCGGTCCCTAATGTGTAAAATGACGCTTAAAGCAGATGTCTTTAAGCCTCTATTGATGATGATGACTAGGACTGGACAATATCTTCTGAAATTAATCATATAATGATATTTTGAACACTAATCCCCGCAAAAATAAAGAATGTCAGCATAAATACTTCACAGATAATTATATTCCCTAGGACCGTTTTTTTTTTTTTTTTTTGCAGTTATGTTTTTCCATTTTACTTATTTCTTTAATTAACCTTTAAGCTACAGTCTCTGCAAATACATGAAAAAATGTTGCTTTTAATTATTAAAGGGGCAATACTACATTAAACCAACTTTTTCTTTAGCCTTACATCACTTTATAAAGTTATACCTGGAGTGTTGCTTTGACTCTTTCATGAATGTCTGAGAAATCCTTGAATCTCCGTGGCAACCACTAAGCTGAGCAAAATGCCTGGGTGGACCTAGCTGCTGTCCACACCCCTCTTCTGTCTCCCCCCCACTCCAGTCCTTCAGACTAGCCAGCAGCAATTAGCAAACGCCTGGTGAGCTCATTATGGGAGCTGCTTCTCAGTGAAATGCAGGTAGAAACGTTGATAAAGGGTTAATAGAGGAGCCATGTTGTGATGACTTCCTGAAGGCGGAGCTTTCAGAAAGAGCAGGAGCTTCTTAAAGAGACAGAGACTCAATTTCAAGGTGTTAAATGACAGAGTCAATATTTTTAAAGTCATATTTGATATAAAAATCGTTTTTCTAACTGAGGGCAACAATGGTTATTTGATTGTGCCATAAAGGGGCACCGTGTGTCTGGAAAACATAACACAGAGTTGTTGCACAACGGAAGAAGTTTAGAAGTGTAAAATAACTTCTAAAGCTCTTGCTGAACCCAAAATGTTGCCAAATGATTTCCATCACTTCTTTTATTCGGGAGAGGGCAACGAGCCGCTCTTCCTCCTCCTCGGCCAGCTCTGCCGCCACCGCTTCAACGTTTGAAAGTTCCTCCGTTTCCTCCACCTGAACGCCTCTTTCACTTCCTGTTACAGGCTGGATGGAGGGGGGGGGAGTCATGTGACTACAGACTGCACACGTAGCGCAACGTCTTAAAAAGGCCACAATCTTTGTTTTTTATAAAACACCGTAAACGCCAACATGGGTAAAACGATGCCATAAATTTCATTGTCACTTAATTTTTGGTTCATCACTCAGACTTAATTATTATTAAGACAAATTTTCACTTACAAGTAACGAAACCATCGTGTTTTACATGACGACATTAGACAAATAAAAAAAACTGTTTTAATCCTGGACTATGACCTTAATGAAAGGTATATCTGACACCTGCTTTCAGGTTCTTATTTTCTAAATGTGCGTCTTTGTACGTCCGACAAAGGAGCCTCATCCAAATGCAAATTCGATGAAAAAACCGAAGCGTCCTCACTGTGTTCCCCTCTCCAGGCTCCCTCTGCTGCAGCGGCGGCGGCGGCTGGTCCTGCCTGTCCACAGCCTGGTGTGTCTGGCCGCCTTCGGCCTCGCTCTGCCGCTCGCCATCAGCCTCTTCCCACAGATGTCTCAGGTACCTCGCCGCTACGCTGCGCCACTCCACCACAACTTTTATTCTTTTTTTTTTTTTTTTAGTCCTACCGTAGCCAATAAAACAGCCTCTCGTAATTATTCTTTTTAAAAAAAAAAAAGAGGGTTTTTTTTATAACACCGGTTCCATTCGTGAAAGTCGTTCAGTTTGTTTTTATATCATGCAAATATCTTGGTGCACTTGAAGTAAGACAGGACTAACTTCCAAGGAACTTTTCAGCAAGTGAAATAATTTGCCAATAGAACTAGAACTTTTACACAAGTATTAAGACATTATTGACTTGAAACAAGCTCCTATATCTTGAGGAAAACTTGCTTATCATTTACCTTCGTCTTATTTCAAGAGCACTGGGACGTTTAAACTAGAAACTACACCAAAAACACTTGGTGACATTTTGTTTTTTACATTGAGGACATGAAAACATCAATCATCAAAACACAACTCCATAAATTCATTACTTGAGTAACAGAAATGGTCGAATGGAAGCAACACCTTGTGAATTTGTAACTTTTCTTGAGCTCCTCCTGGCTGCATTTTTCTAAACGTTGTTTTCAGCGTGTTCAGGAGTTGTTTGTTTCTGTCTTTAGAGGAGCCTCTCAGACACCAAGGAGCAAACGCGAGCACGTTCGCAGGGGCAAAAGGTCGCGCCCGCATGGCAGACGTATCAAATGTTCAGGAGTTTCCCAACCGAGTGGTGTTCTGTGGAAACCAGTAGCGTTAAAGTAAATAATCAAAACCAAGAGGACATTTTCCTGAGTTATCTGGTGACTGAGGGCGAATCTGAGGGTGATTTTCTTTCATTATCTTTTTTTTTTTGCGTCCTCATGACTGGGTTTCAGTTTCCGACCGAAGCCATTTCCCCGACTTCCTCAGTGTTTCTCTAATGAGGCGTGGCCCCCGTGTTGCTCACTGCCACCGGTGCCGTCCAGGCCAAGCGGGCTGAGGTCTAACTTTAGCCCCCTGTTGGCTCAGGACGCCGTCGTCCTGCTCGTTAATCAGCAACGGCGGGAAAACAAAAAAAAAAATAAAAATGGTGTTTTTTGCTCGGTTTTGCTCCGTCTTTGTGTCGTCTCTCTCGCCAAGTGACTTGCTGACACGAGCCAGCCAGCTCTGGCTTTAAAATGCTTAGGATTTAATTACCAGCTGGAAATAGCTCAGACAGCCATATGGCAAAAAAAAAAAAAAAAAAGAAAACTTCAGACATATGTGCCGCCGACGGTCCTGTGAAAAGCCTGTTTTTCTCTCCCTTTTTCTTGCACTTTCGCAGGAATAGCAGATGAAAAAGAAGGGAAAAAAAAAAGATCTCCCCCAATAAGCAACAAGAATGCCCTGCTCTCCAGGACCCCCCGCCTACTCAATTTGTCCCACTTCCCCACTTCACACCTAGCAAGATGTCTGATTAAGGATTCTGCCTCCGACACCGACAGCCATCTGTCTCTGGTTCAAATATTAGGAGACGCAAGCCTCAAATTAGACTTTAATCTGCCAAATTGGCTCTTTTTGCACATTAGCGGCAAATGGAGAACATTTAAAAGGCCTTAAAGAATATTTGCTTGCATAAAAAAAAAAAAAAACTGTTGCAAAGACGCTCAAGAGCTACGTTTTACGAAGTATAGATCCGTGTACGTGTCAGACGTAGACGACGTAAACGTAAATATCTCCGCTCGTGCAAAGACTGACCTTTTCTTTGCTGTTCTTTGCCTCCCGCAGATCAGCGCCAACCAGCTCGAGCCAGAGATCGCGGCGGCGACAGATTGCCAGGTTTTGACGTACAACAAGGGGCTGTGAGCGTTCCCTCCCGACCGGGCGGGGTCGACCCCCGCCGCCCGACGCTGCCAACGTGGCGGAGGTAGCTCGCATTTATCACAAAACGGCAGCTGATCCCGACGACGCACGTTGACGCGGAGGTAACGACGGCGACAGCTAAATGTACATCGCGACGCCTCGGAAGCATTAGCGACGTGACAACACGGAGACTTTACCAAAGAGTCGATGCCAAAAGCGCCGCGCTCGCCCTGGCCGCTGCGCGACCTGTTCAAAACAGAGAAGCTGACGGCTTTAGACAAAACATAAAATTAGCGACTCAAAAACATTTGCAGAAAACTCCGTGCTGATAATAAGTTGACTTTCAGAATAGTTTGGAATTTTTCCAGGTTTTTACCAAAAAAAAAAAAAAAAAAACTTCTTGAACAAATGAATGTAGAAATGCCTTCACAGTTTACCAGTAAACTTTATTCCGTTTTTTTTTTTTCTCCGCCGCTCCCGCCAAAAAGATGTGATGCCGCTTTCAGAATGAAAGTTTCAGGGATTTTCTGAAGGGACGAAAAATAAACTTTGAAAAAACTTGTTCATCTTTGGGTTTTTTCTTTTTCTGTCTTTGCCTTTTAATGTGAGCACAAGAACACTGAGATTATAGCTACGGCCAACCAGTTGTTGTAGAAAAATGTCCAATTTGGTAACTTTTCAATTCCATATACCCGCAATAACCGGCGTACCTCAACGTCTGCCACTGAAACTCAGTGTGTAACGTCAAACATTGCTGCTTTCAGGTACAAGATGATTGACTGCAAAGTTCTATTTATTTAAAAGCAAGTTAAGCAATGCTTTTTAAAGTGAGTTATCTTTCCACGTTAGTTTCGAGTTCAGGTTTTGAAATGAACAATAATTAATTAGACCCGGTTACAACCTTAAGACTGTAGAGTTGAAAACATGTTTCTTTATGAAACACGTTGGGAACTCAGGGCCTGATTTGCGTTCAGACGATAATATCTTGGTTTTGGAGCTCGCTTTGCTCTGAAAACACAAAAGGCTGGGTCGACAACACACATCCTATGCTGTGAACAGCCATCCTCTTCTGCAAAGATGAGAAGGGAAGAGTCAAACCAGATGACTGGTGACGTAAAGTCGGTGTTCGGTTTACTCGGAGGTGTGGCCAACATGGACTGAGTGGCTCACTTCCTCTGCTGCCGTTGCCATAATTACAGGCAGGCTGCAATTCTAAAACGGCGCAGAAAATCAACGTCATCATTCACAGCTTCTCCTTCTGTTGGTTGATTAGCCAATTTGTCAAAATTCTACAGGAGGAATTGAACTCAATGGGAGAAATTGTGAAGGGAAATGAGAATTGAGCGGTATTTTGTGGGAAGGGAACGTCCGGGCTCAGCCTGCTGTGATTTAGAATGTATTGGGAGTAATCGTGATAGATTGGCCGTTCCTGAGGAGGTTCATCTTTGTTCCATGCTTTCTCCAGTTGTTACTAACTCACTGTGTTGTTGTTCCTGTATTTCAAAAGGGGCGATGCGCATGATATAATATGCCAGAGTTGGTCAAATAGATTAGTTTTCATCTGTAGTCCCTCAGGGTACAAAAGTGGAATCCCAAAGTTTTAGAAATGGCTTTGTAGCCCTTTCAAGACTGACATCATATTTATTTCACGATTAAATGAGTAGCCATATTTTCAAATGTATTGACGTCCATTCATGCTTTTATTGAACTGAAAGCATCAAATAAAACATTGTTGGGTTTCGGTAAAACCACAAAATCCAACAATAAAGACAATTTTGAACATCGTTGACGGGAACGTATCGTGACAACAATAAATCAAAATCCTTATCATCGTAACAAGTTTATTGTGGTAAACGATACAATAAACACTCCGTCCTAATAGGGCCGGTTTGATCACATTGCTATTTTTTCTGCTCTGTTTAATCTGGTGATCTTTGTCTTTATATCAACATTCATTGGATAACACATCAGAGAGAACGCAAAAACACTTTATGAGAAAAAAAACTTGAGATGTTTTTATTATTACTTAGATGCAAATCCGTGTCCATTTACCACAAAAGCAGGTCAAGATGAAATCATGTCAAACGAGATCCTGACAGCAAGAACTTCCGCAGACTCATCAGCATCTCATCTCGAGTTGCTGCGATCGGTGCTGGAGTAACTTTTTCAGCCAGTGTGTAGATCCGTATCGTCCGTGTTTACGTCGTCCCTTTGCTTATATAAACGCTCCGTCTTTTGTTGTGATCCGTGTAATCGGCATGTTTGAGCGGTCGCCTTGGGAACAGTGCACAGCGGGTTGCCGCCGACGAGCGGCTCGACGAGAGAAAGACCCAGCTGCGTTGCCGGTGACGCCCAGATCAGCAGAGAACACCTTTGAATCGGTCGACGTCAAAGAAAAATGCATCCGGCTCCTGAGATCAACACCGAGTCGTGTCGGGATGCGAACCGATGCGTTTTCAAACCCAGCAGCCTAAAACATCTCATTTGTAGATTGTAAGAAATCCAGAAGGATTGTTTTCTTAAGCTAATTGCTGTTTCGGCAACAACAGCAGCCCCCACCCTTCTCCTGTTTTTTGCACCTCTCTGCTCCTCTGGAGAGTTTCTCGTTTCTCACCCTGGCACGCCGCTCGGTCCCCTTCCTGCTGACTCGGCTGGCAGGAGACGCTGCGTTCAGGGAGGCCGAGGTGACGCTCCACCTAATTCTTACCTTAGCCAGACAACAAAGAGGCCCTTTAATTTGCGCTAATCTTTTACCAAACCAGAACGCGAGGTTTCGGCAAACTTTCCTAACGAGAAGCAGGTTGTAGAGCCGCGGCTGTCGGGGCGAGCTGCAGAACACGTTTGTTTAGATAACCCCGCGCCTCCTTTCAGCACATTTCTGCACCTGCAGCGAGGATAGGATATCCTGAGAAAACTCAAAACAAGCCGTGTGTGACCCACCCTGCCCCCACTTTCCTTCACACATCTCTGTTGCGTTTCGCAGTGTGTTTTACCTCTGCCTCTTTTGTCCCTCCTCTTTTCTCGTTGACAAAATAAGACACCTGGGTCGGACATCAGCTCTCCTCTGAGGTCGCGGGGGTCACTGCAGGCAGTTGCTTCTTCCGCGATTGCTTTGAGCTGTGGCTAAAAGCGATTGCCGCAATATCCAAACCGGAAAGCTTTTGCAGCTCAGTAAATGTCTGTTTCGCTGTGATTTCAGAAATATTCGTCGTTTCCATCAACTATTTATTTTGTTCTATTCGACATTTCGAGAATGGAATCGCTTAAATGGAAATCCAGCGATTTTGAAAAAACTTTTTTTTAATTGAAAAGTTTTGCCAGTCGTATCAAAAAACTTTTTTTTTTTTTTCCGCAAAACTGCAATAGGAACAATTTTTTTTGCATCACATGATCAATAACCCAATGTCACTGGTCAATTCTTTGCGTTCTTGTTGGCCTCTCTGATGTTTCATCAAATACATGTGAGTATAAAGACGGTGAAGGAGCCGACAGGAAGTGGTCATCCTCCTGACTTATTTACGTGTGATTTTTAACTGCGTTTATTCAACAAAAACACCACAATTATGAAATTGTGTTGTTTTTCTTTTACATTAGTGGAATATTAACAAGGTTTTGCTCCCATCCGAACTGACCAACAGGTAACACACCTGACACTTCCCGATGCTTGTAGCTGCTGTGTACGTCAAGGTGGCTGTTTATCGTATCGTTTATTCTGTATCGTGATACATTTCTTAGAATTATCCGAATTTTGAATCGTAGTCGTCCCACTAAATTCCAATTCGTTTTGTTTCAAACTTTCTTTACTGTTGGGTTTGAAAGGTTTTATTATTTTCTCCATAGTTTGTTCAAGAAAAGCATCAATAGATACCAATCAATACATTTGAAAGTTCAATTTAATGATTTAAATCACCATTTTTTTGTGACTGGTTTGCATAAAGAATTGTATTATGGAAATTTTTCCGGGGGCCTAAAATTGCTGTGACACAGTTATATGGTTGCCTAAAAATAGATGTAATAAATTATTGTCTTCACTTTTATTGTTATCACAATAGTACCACAAAGTACCGTAATAAAGTCCATAATACCCAGTTGTAGATGTTAACACCCATCTTATTTGCTTAATTATTGACATTTAACAGTCTTTTGTAACCAGATGTTTGAGTTTAACAAACAGTGGTGTTGACTTTACTATTAAAACAGAGACAGACAATATTCTGCTTTGAAATAAAAATACATTTAGTGCATTTGATACATTTTGGAGACATTCTTTCAGTATGGTCAGAACCTGGAACTGTAGCTTTAGCTGATGCCCGTTCTGCCAACCCAATACTTCACAGCTTATAATTGTCCTTCACTTCATTCTCCAAATGGAATGATGGTCATTGTAGCCAAACAGTTTACTAATTAGACTACTTTAAATAGATGAGATGGATTTCATTTAGTGCTATCAGAGTAAAGGGGTCTGAATACAAACGCTCAGCATTCTTTTCTGTTTATTTGGAATCCATGGATTAATTTCCCTCCGTTTTACAATACACTAATTTGTATGAGTCAGTTGCGTAACATACACAGGGATTTGTGTTTGCAATGTGACAAAATGAATAATTCTGTCGCTCTATGGTAGTCACCACTGAGTCTTAAATGTTTGTGTTTTTTCTTCTTCTTCCCATCAACCCCTGCAGCAGCATGTTTCACAGCAATCTGCACATCCACCCGCCGAGCTAGAGAGCATGAACCTAATGAGCGAAATCTGCAGCTGCTGTCGCTGCTGGGAACAAACTCCTGCCTCTGGAATTAAAACAACACAACAGCAGCAATCTCCCATGCAACAGGAGCGCGTCTCAAAGTTTTTATTTCCAAGCCGTCTGTCTGTAGATACACTTCGTGCTCGAAAAACGCGCGTTCCGTTCTACACGCGGCGCTTCGTGGGATCTGCGGCAAACAGGGACATGTTGTCTTCCAGGTCGCCCAGGGCGACGGTTCCAAGGTGGCGAAAGACGATGATTTCGCGATTGCGACTCGACTTGCTTCCCTGGTTCAGAGGTCGCCGCTCCCCCGCTGGTGGGGAAGCCTTCATTAGCAGAGCGACGAAGACTTGTCTCTAAAAATAAAAGCGGTGAGGAGTCTGAGAAGTTTTCTGTTTTGTTCCGTTTCACCAACATGTTCGCTGATCGACCACGAGCTGCGGCTCTTCCTTTCAAGGATGAGTTGGACTTAAAATGGTGCGCAGGTGAAAGAAAGCGAGTGAGGTTAAGGTGGAAGTGATCAAACAATTAGCTTTTTGTTAACCTTCATTAATAGCCTATGTACAAAAAAACAAAACAAAATAAACCAAGCACCATGGTACTGTAGGGCAGAACTTTTCTCTTCAGCCGTCGTGAATTGATGCTCCGCCGTCGCCACGGCAGCGCGAGACGTCCGAACTCCTTGATGAAGACGTGGAGCGATCGCACATGGAGTCCTTGAGTCTTCTTCCTCTAATGAGTCTTAACAACGCTTTTAATAATCTTACAATAATAAATAGTGTTGGTCCTCTTGACACGGGGGTTCAGTCCTCTGAGGTCACGTCCACGTCCTCGGAGCTGGCCTGTTTGGTGGCGATGCGCCACCTGTTGATGTGGTGGTTCCCCTTCTTCTTCTGCTGGCTGTCCGGACCCTCCTCCTCCAGCTTCTGGCGCTTGTACTTCGTCCGTCTGTTCTGGAACCACACCTTCACCTAAAGAGGGCAAGAGAAAAACGGGGATTCGACGTAAATCCTTATTTGCTTTGGTGCTTCGCAGCTCTCCTGATTTATAAACTGGATTATCGTGGTGAGGTTCCAAGAAACACTGATTAGCAAATTCACCAAACTCGATGCAAATCTTGTTTTTTAAATGAAGTTTTATTTTCCATATGAATTGCTCTCTTTCAGGCAATTGCTGCAGACTTTTTTTTTTTTTACTACTTAGCTCTGTTTTCCTTCTTAAGGTCGTATTAAATAATGTTTTCACATATATTCTTGTATCTATGATGGCATACAGAATCAGTTCTGCACAACAACAGGAATCTGAGGTTTAATTGATTTAATGTTAGATTTTTTTTTCTCAGGATTTGCCTCTAATATTTTTTTCCTATGTTTTCTTTCAAATTTAAATTTGATTATTTCTTCTGAACATTTTTTTTATCTTTAATGTTTTGTTTCTATCTTCAGTCTTCTTGTTTTTCTTGTTCGTTATTGATTTTATATTATTACTTTTATTTTGTTTGATCTTTTTTAATCATCTTTTCATTTTGTTTTTTGTCTTTGTTTTTATTGCCATTTATTGTTTTCATATTTTGATTTTTGAGAGTTGTCTTTTTATATGCACCGATGTCATTGTTAGTTTTTCCCTCTTCTTTAATTAAATAAACCAAATATTCTGGAAATCTCTGCCCCACCAGCATAATATGTGGGTTTCTTAAACTTAAATATTTTTAATTCTGTTTCAGGTTTATCCATCCATCCATTGAAAAATAAATACTTTTTAGTTTTTGCAGGATTTTTCTGTCCCATTTACTATTCTTGTTTTTGTTTTAAAATATTTGAGTTTAAGACAGAAGCTGTCATTTTCTCCTGGTTTTATTCCTTGAATACTGCATTTTTCTACATTAAAAAAAAATATCTTCCTAAAGACCCACATGGCTATTGGAGGAGCCATATTTACAGAATTTGATACCCAGACACCATTTATGACATATTTAGTTTCAGCACGTCAAATCCAAAATTTCACCTGCTGACATTCTCCAACCAAGATGTCGGGTGAAATGCATTTGGAAACTGGAGTCAGATCTGCTTGTAATGAATGCGTGTGGTCTGCACTGATTTAGCCGGTTTCCAGTCAGATTCTGCACCTCTTGTTCAGATTACATCTCTGCTGTTCATGTTGAGTAAATGCACAACATTCCAGCTCATAGGAATGTCATATTAAAATGCTTAACGGTGCAATTTCACTTTTCTGTCATGCAAAAGACAGCTGTGTTGCCCAGATTGACTACAATATTTCTATATATTTCTTAGTTAACAGTTGTGATACAAGTGGTAAAAAAATTGTTTATTGCATGTGAGCTTCTCCTCTGCATTTCTGCAGAAATGGCGTTCACTTGTGCTTTCCGGTAAAGAAGTAGAAGTTAACGGTAAGCATTTAACACTCATTTCTTGAATTTTTATTATTATTATTATTATTGTTATTTTGGTTTAGCACCCATTCCAGCAATAAAATTAACTCTTCAAAACATGAGTGGCTCTTTCATAAACTAAATAAATGTTTAATTGTAAGTCATGTAAAAAAAAATAAAATCCGATACTCAAAATGAATGAATGAATTTTTTTTAAAAACGTAATTAAAGTACGACAGGCGAGTCCTCAGTGTGAACTCAGCTTACTTGGGTTTCGCTCAGACTCAGGCTGTTGGCCAGCTGCTTCCTCTCGGCTCCCACCACGTAGTGGTTCTTCTCGAAGGCTCTCTCCAGGCGAAGCAGCTGCGACGGAGAGAAGGCCGTCCGGATGCGCTTGGGCTTCCGGGCGAAGGGGCCGTGCAGGAGCAGGCTGTCCTGGGACACCTCGTTACCTGGCGGTTCAGTCAAAACACTTCAGCTAAATATCCCTTGTGTCGTCTCTCGGGTTTTTTTAGACACTTCTGTTCATGTTGACGCATATTTTGTAGTACAAACAATGGAGTGAAAGCCGCGGCATTTTTTTGTAGCATCAGAATACGCCTGATCAAAAAAATAAAAATGTAACTCTTGTGACTTCCTAGAACAAATGTTATTACTTCTGTGAAAACGTTTTCTTTTACATATACTATTTTATCAAAAATATTTGTGACATTCTGGAACATTTATCCACTATGTATGTTTTTTTGCAAACGGGAGTAACATTTGGTTTCTAAACCACCTTTTCTGACTCGTTAGCGGACCATCATCAGCTCTGTGAATCACTGTTTCTCATGGCACCCGACACGAGTGGTTTGGTTTTAAAAAAGTAAGTATTGCTTGCAATTTTATTTTTGGTGTTTTTACTCTCCCAGTTAGAGCAAATTGTCGTTGGGTAAACAGAGAAAAGAGGAACGTGTCCTCAGTCTGAACCGTGAGTGAGAAGACGTCCAAATAGATATTTATTCAGGCTGAGCGAAAACCAACTTTTGCGTCTTTGCTAAAGCTAAAGTCTGACAGGCCTATGAAAGTCCTATATACTTTTATATTGTTTTACATTAAACCGGACAACAATTATCCAACCCTGAACAACCACTTGATAGTGATGTAAAAACAAAATAATATATTTGTATTTGGAGCAACTCGTTTGTTTTGAAGTGTTGGCGAAATTCTTTTTTTTTTTTATTAGACACCACATTTTACTCTTTACTGACTCTCCAAACGCTCAATGTTTTCCTTTTCAGTCTTATTTAACACCAGCATTTAAAGTCCAATTTCCGAGCAAAACATTGCGCAGCGTTACTCGAAACATAAAGTCAACAACAGCAGAGTCAGTTCTTTGTCACATTTCAAGCATGACGCAAGTAAATTGTAATCATTTTTGTCGTTTTAGAGGACAAAACAAGTAATCTAAAACATTTGAAGTCATAAGAATCAAATTTCTTAGAAAATGAGCCGCATTTCAAAATGCTACATTTCTCTTCTACCCTTATTTAACTTTTTTCCCTATACTTCACTTATTTCAGGATTTTCATTTAAATGCATTAAACATTGCACACTTCCTTTTAAAATTTAGGTTTTGTTGTTGTTTTTCTTTTTCCACACGTGCTTTCGTCAGAACTTTTTAACATTTTGAGTTTTTCTTTTGCTTTAACTTATAAAGAATAAACATCACATTAAAAACGTCATTTCAATGTGGCATTTTTAATGTCACATTTCTTCTAAATTTAAAACACAATTTAGAAGAAATGTTTTAAATTTGAACGGGATTTTTTTTCATTTCATTTTTTGGGTTGGTTGGTTTTGTTTCTGATTTTAAAAAAATCAAGAAATTGCTAAATATAAAATTATCATGAAATTCTTCAAGAAATTTGTCATATGCGTAGAATGTTGTTTTTTTTCATGTTAATAACAGATGCAATTGATAATTATGCACGGACGCCGAATTATTTCTATTACTATTATTATTTTCGAACATATCTGAGTGGTAAAAATTTATCATAATTATTATTATTAATATTACTATAATGTTTCCGTCCGGAAAAGCGTTACACTACAACCATCGTTTGATTTTTTTTCTTCATCTGTTGTGATTTTTAAGCGTAAGAGGGAAACAATTTCCATATATTACCAATGCTCCTCTGTTACCAGTCTCTGCTGCTTCACTTTGCAAACAAGAATTTCTTTACTTTAAAACAAAATTAAAATCTATAGAAGCTACCTAAAGAAAATATTCCCACTCAAGTCAACACACTTTCCCGCGGGCTATTGCTGATCGTATAGGTACCCCGCCCCCCCGGCCCCCACATCTTTCACCTCAGCGCGCTCTCTCTCCATCTCCTCTTCTTTTCCGTACCTTGAAATCTGTGTCCAAAAAATCGGTTCCGTAACACCCAAGGGTAGAAGTTGAGCGGGTCCCGGTGTTGCGTGCCGAAGAAGTGCGGATGCTGCAGGTGGGAGCCTCCGAGCTGGTGCGGGGCCACGGTGAGGGACGGGTGGTTCACCGTCTCCGGGAACACCAGCTCCGGGCTCTGGTAGAGAGGCCTGGCCGCCGGAGCCTGGTAGCTGTTCATTAAGGCATCCGTGGTCGGGTTGGAGTAACTCAACGCCGTCGGCCGGATGGGGTCCTCGGCTGGCAGGGGGCTCTCTTTGGCGACCAGAGACTCTATCGTGAAGCAGCGCTTCCCGGCGGAAGAGAACATCATCTCTGTAGGCAGGAAGAACACGCGACGCAAAACTGGATCGTCGTTCTTCACTTAATGTTGCATCATGACCGAAGGATGGTGGGGTGTCCGCGGGTGGTGGAAGAGGTGGGGCGGGAAGGAGGAGGAGGAGGAGGGTTGCCTGCACAATCTAGCCCCCTCTGAAGATGCTGCTAGAAAACTCAACAGTGCCGCAAGTCTGTGCGCTCCCAGAGGGCGTCTGTTTACAAATGCGCACCGAGACCAAGCGGCCCTCCACTCTCCCCCAAGTGGCTTTACGCTGCGCAGGAAGGGAGCTGATTGGACCGGAGCTCCTGCCAATTGGTCTCCCGGGAGTACCTGCTCCACAGATCACAGGAGCCCGGACCAGCTTAGTTACAGGCAGCACATGTGTCCAGCCAATTAGGCGCTCATTGCGACGCACATTCAGGCTTAATATGCCGTGTTTTTTTTTTTTTTTTCCTGATCGTGGAGGCAGTCGACCGTGGCTGTGAGAAAGCTGTTTCAGTGGAAGTTGGGAGCCACTATTAAGAAGGTTGAAAGCTTGACTGAGTAGAAATGGAAGGTGACTCAGTGGAGCAGCTTAAACTTTAAGTCAGAGTCATTTTTCTTTAAAGTGACATTCAAATATTTTTTTTCCCTCTCTCTATTTTTACCCCAGGACCTAATGAATGTATTTATTCTTTTTATTTGGCTTTTAATAAATGTTTTACCTACATCTCTTCTTTGCCTGCTCCTCTTCTTTCATTTTACTTATGCACATTTAGAGTGTGTGGCTTCATTATACTCTGAAACTGTTGGCTTTAGGTGGGTTAAAGGTTTGCCTCGTACTAGAATAAGTTTTCACAGGCAAGAGATTCATAAGTAGAGAGAAACTGCTAGAGTGGATTGAAATGGAAAAAAAAAACATAAAAACATAACCTTGATTTCTAAGCAAGTCGGGGTTTTTTTTTAGCTTATTTCGACATGAAAATGCTGTTACATCTGGATAACACAATCACTACTTGATTTATAATAAATATGTTTTATTCTCTGTGCACTGTAATAAAAATAACAGCTAGAACTGAACCAGATTGTGAAACCTTTTGCATTCTGTGTAGATTTCAATACATACTTCAAAGAACAAATAATGCAAGTTTAACTGTTTAATGACCTACATAAACTTGTTAAATTTCAGAAATGTTTTATATTCTATTTTTATACGTTTGTTAAATATTTTTAAAAAAATCAAGACTGTTTATTCTCAAATGAATCTTTCAGAGGTTTGATTTATCGCTGTCACAGAACCGGCCACAGCTGGATTCTTTGGTCCGACACAGAAATGTTTTGAATCAGACAGTTTCATATCAGTTCTGAACTTTGACTAAGTTCTTGATATTCATTCATTGATCAACAAAATAAAATAAAAAAAATAGTTGTACACAATTTGGGTAAAAAAAATTAATTGATTGAGGTTTTCATTTTTCAATGGCTACTTGTTATGACTATCCAATTTCTTTTTTTTACAGTGTATCTTTGTTTAAAGCTCCAAAACGGAACTAATTATTGAATGAATACAGCTAAAAATGTTAATATTGAATCATAATTATGAAACCATAAACTAGAAATACACACAGGTTATGAGAATCTCCCAATGCGTGGATGCATTGGCATTGACATTGACATACCTATGCTAGGGCTACCTAGCCTGTGCTAGGTTCTGCTAGCTGCTTAGCGGCTAAAAGGTTATTGTTATTTTAGTCATTCTCTGATGTGAGCTGATGTCTAACCATTTTGCTTTCCATCCTGTGGAGGAAGTTCCATGAACTCAGATTTTTACTGGAGTCCACTGAACCTAAAGCAAATTTAAAAAGCAAAGCAGCAGTAACACCTGTATACCTTGGCTTTAATTAACAGAAAAGTACTTCAACAGTACATATTTTAACCCAAATGCTGAGTTGATGCAGCCCTGTAAGAGTGAAGTTAGTTTAATACCAAAACATTGTGTCCTATTGGTTGGGTTAAGGAAGCCTCGTGGTTCTTCACAACGCCATCTTTAAGGGAAATGGCTGATCAGACGTCACTGAACATTGGAAGAAACTATAAAAAAACAACCTAAAATGACTCCGTACAGTAACGTTAATGTCAGTGGGTTATGTTTATAACTCTAAGAAGATCACACTTGACGACTTTAACCTTTAACCTCAAAAAGCTAGCACCAGCTAGAGCTAACTATGTTTGGTAGGTTATAGACAGGATTATACATTTGCTTCATGAGCTTTTTTACTTATTACTTTGAAAATGTATTTAGTCTTGGAGATTGAACCAAACCTTGTCAAAAAATAAAGTACTTTAGATTGTAATAAACATTAATTAAAAATATAAACATGTGTATACATCGATTTGTTTTGCTGATGAATCCTGTATGCGAATTCAAGCTAACGTGTAAGTTTAGTCCAGGATCATTCTCGTTCTTTCTGTTCATTGACAATATTAAGGCCGATATTATGTGTTGAATTATCACTCAATGTGTCAACTTAGTAAATATTCATGTCTTTTATGTCTTAACGTATGTTTTAATTGATAATGTTTATTTTTTTTGGCGCAAGACGTTAAATTTAAATCTAGCTTAGTTAGCTTAGCTACAGCGCTAGCATGCTAATGACGAGCTCTTAGCCGTGGCTCTCAATGAATAGATTTGTTGGAATTAAAAGGTTACAACTATTTCAGCAATATTTATTTACAAACCAGTTGTTTTATTTCTTTTTAACATGTGAGGATGAACCATGTAAAAAGTTATTTTAACAGTTACTTAGAATTTTGCTTATTGAGTCCATCTGTAAAAAAACAAACAAAAAAAGTAGTAATTTATCTATTGAAAGGTTTTTAATGTTTTTTTTTCTGTTTGGTTGTTTTTTTTTTATGATGATGAATTTACTGAAATCAAACAAAAAGAATAGCTCCTTTTTTTTACAGTTTTATTTCATCAGTGTGGATAGAAGCCAGCTGTCTCTATCCACAATGGGCTTCATTTCTGAACCAAAGTCCCTTAAATTTGCCCTGACAACGTCTGGATGTCGCCGCACTTTCTGTCCTCTGTGAATGGGAACGGACCTGCGGGGGGAAAAACGCCGCCCTGCTTCCCTTTTGCGCACCACACCAGTTAATTATTATCCGCTTTAATGCGCTCGTTTGCGTGCAGGTTGCATTAGAAAATCATTACCGATGGAAATTATGAGGTAAAACAAGTTGTTGATTAGGCGTTTAGAGCTATGGGCCACTAAAGAAGGCAGTAGGTTCTGTGAATGGGGCCGCGCTTTCATTTCTTTTAAACGTTACAGCGATTCTGTTTAAAGATAACGATCTGGCTGCGTAGAAAAGAAGAAATAGAAAATAAATGTTATTTTTTCTCTTTACTCAAGGGAAACTGCTTCTGACCAAATCGGGGTTTTTTTTATGCAAAGTAGATTATTAGTTTGAAAACAACAACTAGAGAGCATGAAGTTCAATCATATGGAAATATTTGCATTCAGCTGTACTGACGTTTAAATCAAACGCGCCTTGCAGATATGCCGCCCTTCTGCCTTATTAATAAGTGCACAAAGACAAATGCTATCGGATCTCCAGCGATCGCTTTCATTTCTGGTGCCATGCATCAACTGTCTCCTTGCTTCACCTTCCAGCAGCAGAATCTTGTGGCTTGACCGAGCTTAATGATGACCCCCCGGCGGGCCTGTGCGCACTGACCCCCGTCGCCGCCGCTGCTGCTGCTGGTTAATACATGATCGTATCGCGGAGGCTTTTAGAGGAAAAAAGCAAAGCGGAGCATGCAGTGGCCCTCCGTCCCCCCCTCCCCGTTGTTGATTTCCCAGCCCGAGGCTCCGGGAGAGTCAGTCGGTCTGACCGCAGGGGGTTTCACTGAGCGCGGCGGCTCCTCTGTGGAAATATCTGGACGCGTTTATAGTTCAGTCCCTTCAGGGTGAGGTAGATTTAATGCTGCTTTTCCTTACTAAATATTTCTTGTTAAAAGTCAAACATCTCATATAACACGTCCTCGTTTAACGTCCCAGGAAAACAAAGGGCGTTAATTTAAGAGGGAAAAAGTCCAACTTTTTTTGTTGTTGTTATTTTAAATATTCAGTCACAGTATTAAAGCTGCAGTATGTAACTTTTATTAATTTAACTTTTTTTTTACCTACTTCTTGAAACTGTCACTATGTCGAGACAGTTTATATGTGAAAAAAATCAAGCAGCTCTGCCTTCTAACAGTCGTAATTACAAACAACCCGTCAGAGTCAGGAGGCGGGTCTTAGCGCTGTCAATCACCCTCCAGGTTGCCGTCCCTTTCCCTGCTAA
Source organism: Phalloptychus januarius (assembly GCA_902982915.1). NCBI lineage: Eukaryota > Metazoa > Chordata > Actinopteri > Cyprinodontiformes > Poeciliidae > Phalloptychus > Phalloptychus januarius. Next base: position 4,643,180 of record CADWAE010000093.1, read on the forward strand.
CTCTGTGCTCCACTGCAGCTAGCATAGCTTGTTGTGAAAGCTAAAGCTAGTTAGTGATGGCGGATAAACGGTTTTCCTGCAACATTAAGTGGTTTTTCCAATATTAGCACATTTAGCAGCAAGTATATGAGATTTTCTAACAGCACTAAGACCCTCCTCCTGGCTCTGATTTGAAGTGGAAGTAAAATTATATCAAAATTGTTACTAATGAAAATCTGAAAAGTGTGGTATACATTTGATTTTAACTTGCCCTGAATTTCCTTCTACAATTAGCTTAATTTGGTCGCCCACTGCTCTTTGGAAAGTAGCTAAACTCAGTCAGTCTGAATCAAGAGTATTTTCAAGTCCTGAAAGCTCTTGAAAGGATTTAGTTGCGGGCTTTGATTGGACCAAACTAACACTCATATTTAAACCACCGTATGACTTAGGCTATACGTTTCGGACTTTGGAAAATCTGCCCCAGCATTGAGTCTTTGCAAATTCAAGCAAGTTTTCCTCCGGATTTGCCATGTAATAGTTCTATCCCCAGCATCCTTGTTCCTGCTGAAGACAAGCAATCCCCCCTTCATGATGCTGCCACTACCATATTTCACCATGATATGTTCAGGGAGCATGTGCAGTGCTAGTTTTTTTCTCCACATAGTATGATGACCAAAAAGTAACATTTTGGTCTTGTTCTCTCCTCAACGTAGATTGTTGAAAATTGCAGTTTGTTAACAGTAAAAAATAAATACAAAAGGAAAACCATGTTTCCTTTTCCTGTCAGGAAAAAACGAATGTCACGAGAAAAAAATATTTAATATTTATTAACTGCTGTTTATTTCACAAATAATGTGAAGTAAGACATGTGAGGGTCAATCTTGGACAACTTAATCCAGATATTATTAAACCGTAGTAACTGGTACAAAGCATAGCAACTCTTCACAATGAATATCCAAGCTTCACCATCTTTCAGTGTGTCTCGAACTGCACACTAATTTGACGTAAATATATGCGTCACGTTTACTGTTAATTGTTCATAAAAAGTAGAAAAACGTTCTGTGAACAATTATCTACCAAGTTGTTTCTGGGACCCAATAAATTAAGAAAAATGTGAAACTTCAACACAATGTAAGTGCTGCCCTCTAGTGGAACCAGAACCAGATATTTCCACTCTAATAAACACTGATTTGTAATGGCTCAGCTGCTGCGACTGTGATTCAAAATGTTTTGGAAATAGTCACATAAAAATACAGCTGATTATATGTGATATATATATAAAGTTTTCTCAAAGCCTTATAACATTTCCTATTTTCTTAGGCCGCCGTCATAATGATGTAATGTGTAGTTTTCTTACAATACAGTTTAGCGATCACTCAGCATCGCATTATATTATTATTGTTTTCAAACACAAAGCAAGCTTGGGCGTTCCTTCTTTGTTTAAAATTTCTTTCAAAAAAAAAATAATTTTGCATTAATATGAGGCTATTTATTTGATAACTTTTGACTTACAACGCAGCACAAGAATCTGAAAAACTAGTCGGTTGAAAGGTATGGACTCTCTCGTGCACATGCTGCCATCTAGTGGTGAATTTAGCACAAAATTCACAGACTACAGAGATTCTACTGATACCTAAACTCTGAGTAACAGCGACAGATTCATTCATAAACGTGTTTATTTCATTTACTATAATTAAAATAAAGCTACAAACCGATTTAAATACATAACATATATACATAACATAATAAATGTTATGTATATTTAGAGGAACTTATTATTTATGCTTGTGATATCTGGGTCATTGTTTCTATCTAAAGGCCTTCGCGCTGCCCTCTTCATTAATAAGCTAATTGGTCGTTTTGTCCCGCATTAGCGTTGTATGCTCAGCTAATCTGTTCCAATTACATACTTGGAAAATTTCACCCCGTTATAACGAGATGGGAAAAGTAGCACGTCGCTGCGTTTGTGCCACCTGCTTGAGAAGTGGGGTCCTCCAGGAGCCACCTGCGGCCCCCCGGCTCCTCCGAATAAACAAACACCCGACTACTAACGGAGAACAGCGGCGAAGGACGGCCTGAGGGGTCGGTGTCTGCTGACAATGTCGGCAAAAACAACAAAAAAATCAATAATGTTGCATTTTGAATTCATAGAACCGTATCCACTTCCTGTTTTCTGAGTCCTGCTGATTTCCACGGCGGTGATATTGCGGAGGAGCCCCTCTTGTCTTATCTTTTTTTTTGTTCCCTTTTCACGACCCAACAAAGAGCTGCTTCCACTTCAAACGCTGGTAATGACAGCTAATGACTATTAGATGGAGTAAAGTGGTTCTTCACCTCTGAAAATAAAATGCAAAAAGAGAGAGAGAGAGAGAAAGGGAGGGGATTTTCTGTTTGGAACAATCGTCTCCTTTGTCACAGTCCTCTCTCCCTGCTGGAGCAGCGGGTTGTTGTTCCCCATGAGAACTTTCACACCTTCTCACAGCTGCATTATAATCTGACCGTCAGATCCTGGGACTGGCGCTGCGTCTGGTGGTTACGTTTGATTGACGCAACCACGGAAATACTCACGGTGCTTCACCTCTTCTAGTTGCTGAACATTAAACAATTCAAACTACCGTAAAAGGACAGGATCTACACGAAATACAAGAAATTATTTTTTTAACGCGTTATGTTGTTGCTATTGTAGCAGTGTTAGCGTGAATGTTATCAATATTGTTGTTCGAACAAAGGGCGCTGCTCGAAGGGGCGCCAGGGTTGCTGGTGCCCATCTCCAGCTGGCGGGGTACACCCTGGACAGGTCGCCAGTCTGTCGCATCGATTGAGCCACATCATATAAAATAATAAATGTCTTTTATTTTATAAGTCCATGAAAGCAGGAAGTGGGCTATAGTGCAGGGCAATCTGGGTAAATACAGTCAAAATAAACGCGTTTTGACTGTGTGTGTGTCCGGAGCTAGCGGGAAAAATGGCTTGTGGTCCATTTTTGTTGGCATTTCTTGAAGGAGGAAGTTGTTCTCGTGTCTTCTTCAGATGTGTTCATGTCGTTTTCTTCGGCGGTTCTCGGTGCAGCGACACCACAGGCAAGGAGAGGAACAGGTTTTCCCACACTGGCTGAAAATGTAACAAATGTCGCAACTTTGGCCCCTGATCAAACCAAGTCTAAGGGACTATCAGGTGTGGAAACACCCGAAAAAAATGCTTCATAGTAACCCCCCTTCCACTTAAACCCCTGTACATTCCCATCATGGAGACAGACTTATCAAAGGTGATTTTCCTCATAATAAAGGTGCCAACATTTTCCACAAACAGACCCTCCTCAGTATAAGTATGCCATGACTAAAGAGCCACACACATCCTCTGTGACTCTGCAGGGTGCTAACCTGTGACTCCTCCGATGAGAGCAGCAGCTATAGAAACCGATGAAGATGGGACAGTTGACTTTCATAAGGAGCTTTTCCCTCAGACCCTGCAGAGCATCTGAAGGAACAGAGCCGGTCCCGCCGTGTTTCCAGCCGTTAAGGTGCCTCGTGCTAATTGAGGCGATGACCCCCCCCAAACCCCTGCCTCAGGACTCTCTTAGTGTTTTGTTGTTTTTTTCCCAGGATTCTGTCTGCTTCAGTGTGCTTCTCTCAATGGGATTATGCCGGGCCGCTGAGAGGAGGGAGGGGAGCCACTTGATTTCCTGTCCCAGGACTGATCATGTCAGACAAAGCCGGCCATGGAGTTTTTACACAAACTCTATCCGTCTTCAGATCCACTTCACCCTTAATCAAAGTGATCAGGAGAACCAGGTGGGGAGCGGGAGACAGAGGAGATCATGTCTGTTGTTTATTAAGATTTACCGATAATTCGCTTTACTTTCCAGTGCATGTTTTATTTTCTGCTGCAAATTTTTCCTTTCCCTTGAAGATTTACACATCTTTAAAAGTTTTTACTTGCAGTAAATCAGACAGGAAATGGACAATAGACAGACAAGGTGGGAAGACATGCGAAGTTGATCTGCAACCTGTGGTTCTGGAGCCCCGGGTTGCAGATCAGATGCCCCAATGTGGCCCTTAACAACGTACTAAAAGCTGAGCAATGTTTTAAAATGTAAATACAATCAAAAACAAAACAATATACTGAGTAGTTAATACAGGAAATACAGAAATACTTTATTAATCCCAAATGAAAATTAAATAAATACATGATATTTCAAAATCAAATTTATTTTTTTGTCTTTGTAAATGAGAAATCTAACCAAATTTCCTACTACATATGTTATACAAACAAGCTTTTTTGTTTTTGAAGAGCCATGTTGCTCTTCTTTCTATAAGGACATTTTATTTGGTTGGACAGAAAACAAAAAGTACGATGCCAGGGCCATGCTAAGAAAATATAATAATAAAATGATGAGAATAAAGTTGAAATACCACGAGAATATAGCATTATGAAAATAAAGTAGTAATTTTACGACCTTATTCTAAAGTCTAAAGAAAATGCCTGACTTTATCTTTTTGCATGCCTTCACAAAATTCCAGTTAGCATTTCTGTATAATATCTAAGTTTGGCCAAATCATAAAAGCAAAAATATACACTGTACATTACAAAGGAGTATTAAAAACACCTCTTGTGTCAAAATCAAGTGCTTGTTTACAGGGAAAATAACAATAATAATAAAAAAGACAAACATTTGTTTCTAATCATGCTTCCATTTCCACCAAAAAAATGGAAGCAAAAAACGTAAAGTTTTATTCCCAGAAACTCTGGGAATAAAGAGTTTCTGGGAATAAAAACAAATAAGAACCGAGCTTTTCCAGGTTCTGGTTCCCCTGTTACAGACTCAGTTTCAGGCAAGAAAATGTTTCTCCTTGAAGTCCCAGTTCAGGAGGTTTAAGATTTCAGTTCAAAGGTGACATTCTGGATAAAACTGTCCACCATAACACTGAAACATTGAGAGGGATTGCTTCATTTTTGTTTTTATATATTTTTTGTCAACATTTTGTCCAAATCAGATTTGGACAAAATCAGATTTTTGTTTGCCTGGCGTCCTTCCATCCGCCAGGCAGACCCTTTTCCGCCTGGGAGGGAAACTCCCCGTCTAGTAGAGCGGAGAGCAGACACCTGCCTGGGGTCGGGCGGGCGTGTGGGAACCGTGTCCATGGGCCGGCGGTGAGAACAGCCACGCTGGTGGTTTAAACAGATTAAGCAGCGAGAGCCTGGCTCTTTGGCGCTGAGACAGAGTGACCCCTACCACCCCGGGGGTTACAGATATCCCAGCTAATCCCCCCAGCTGGGTATTTATTTGCTTTGCACAGATCGGAGGGGAACCCGAGTCTGTCCCTGACTTTACGTGAGATCACATCGAGGGAGGACACGTCTCCATCATCTTCACAGAGGGAGGCGAGATGATCTACGAGCAAATGTCGGAGGTCGGCGTGGTCCGACTGAAGAGGCGTTCGATTGTAGAAGCTGAGGTAATAAGGAAGTTTCATTTATCGCATTTATCAGTACAGACTTCAGTGCACTGAAAGGTTTTGGACAAAAGTTTACTTGCAGTTATCACTGTCCGTTAATTGTATTTCACGTTATGTAAAATCAACTTTTTTTGCTTTACATCATGTCACAGTGTCATTCCCTCATCATGAACATATCTAGAGTGCTCCCTTGATTCTTTATGCGTTTGAGAACCTTTGAATCTCTTATGGCAACCATCCAGGTGTGCGAAACACCTGGGTGGACCGAGCTTCACCTTCTATGAAGGAGGAGGTGCAGCTTCCAAACACTCCTCCCCTGAAGGAGCTGCTGACTCCTTCAGACTAGCCAGCAGCATTTAGCTAACAGCTGGTGGAACTGTGGCTCTGCTGTGCTCATTATAGGAGTTACTTCACAGTAAAACACTGGTAGAAACATTGTTACAGGTTAGTAGAGGAGCCACGTTGTGAAAACTTCCTGAGCGTGTAGTTTCAGAAAGAAAAGAACCCCCACGCAAAGATACCAACCAACTAATGTCTGAACTATCAAAGTCAAAGCGTTTGCTCATATAACGCACAAGCATTATGCCAGAAAATTGTTGATGGATACACAAAGCATGTGGTTTCTCAGCAAATTGCTAAGGGCGGTTTATTCTTGGATATATTTTATGTATAAACTCAAGGTTATAAATAAAGTTTTGCTCTGGGAAAATGAAGAGCTCACTGCATGAACCCCACTGAAAACCTCCTGGTTGTTCCACCAAATATTGATTCCTGAACTCTTCATGAGTTAAAACATTTGTATTGTTGTTTCTAAGTTAATATGAACTTGTCTTCTTTGCACTATTTGAGGTCCGATTTTGACGATTTCTCATTTTCCGCAAATAAACACATTCGGAAACATGTTGTCAGCAGTTCATAGAATAAAAGAACGATGTTCATAAGTGGTCATTTTAAGTGGCCTCTTAATGTTTTCCAGAGCAGCAGATTAGAGAAAACCCACAGTATATTCACATCTATCCATACAATATTAGCTTGGACAAATGACTAAAGCTGCGCTGTAAAATGAATTCACTCCTAAAATCAAAGAGTTCAAATAAATTATTTAAATCCGCATGACATCCAGACCCCTGATGAGTGGATAGAAATGAGCGTGTCTTTACTCAGGAGAGGCAGAATCTCAAGATGCTTTATGTGACTTTCACAAAATGTGTTTTAAATGATGTCTTTCATGTTTTCCTTTGAAAGCTTTTGATGTGAACGGCAGAGGAGAAAGAAAGAAACACAACTGAAATGGCATTAAAGTCCTAGAATATATTTAAAAATATGTCAGATATAAAGCGATACATGATACGTTCTCATTTCCGAGGAATACACGTAGAAAATTAAATATATAGGTATAAACCTATTAAATAGTCATAGTGGGAGACACCCGCCTCCTTTCTCAGTGCTATGTACAGGGAAGTCTTTGTTCTGAAACGGTCAGCAGTGGTCCACGGAGTCATCGGACACGTCGACGTCCACATCCGAGTCGGAGAAGTCCTCGTCTTCGTCGCCTTCGTCTCCGTGGCCCTGAGATCCGGGACTCTTGGGCGGAGCGGCCAGTCCCAGCTTGGCCAGTTTGGCCTGCTGCTGCTCCAGACTCTGCTTGCGCCACTTGATGCGTCTGTTCTGGAACCAGACTTTGACCTGGAGAAAGAGGGAGAGAAAAATGTTCATAAGGATTTCAACATAAATTTTATTTCACACTTCAAAACTTATTAGTTTGTTCTACTTAGTTAAGTTAGCAGATTTAGCTTAGTAAACATTTGAACACTAGCCACCTATTAGCCTCTGGTTGTGTGTTGAGCAGAGAACGGGAACTCTAATATGTTTATGAAAGTTATATTTTGAATGAGTTTTCATAACAGCTACAAGACTGTCATAGGATTTGTGATTGAGAGCAAGACTGTAACTCTGTATAAAGTTTAGTTTAGCTTAATTGGTTAGCTTAGTGACTTTGATGCTAAAGACAAACCTGCTAGCAAGAGAAGGTCCTGATACTTCCTGCAGTTGTCTCAGAAGTAGGAAATCAAGTGACGTCACAACCAATTGGAGCATAATCTAGCCAGTAAGATTTGCTAACCATTGTAGCGCTGACTGCTATTAACAAGCTAACAGCAACGTGTTCCTCTCCATTCTCTACCTTAAACACCGATATTAGCAAAGCCAAAGACGTTCTCTGATGCTATTGGTGTTTGAGGAGGTTTTGTATCGAAACAAACATTTTAGTTTGGATATAGTTAGTTAGCCACAGCGCTAACACTAAGCTTAAGCTAACTAGTAAGGCTGAGTTTCTTAAATTTGTTGCAGGGTTTACAAGGTTTACCATTGTCGATTAAATTATTGTTTTACTATTTATGTAACATTAATGTTTTCCGTGTTTGATATTTGCCAATTGATATATGTCAGTTTTGCATAATTATTCTGACCGATATCTCTGAATTGAGAATTTTTAAATGCTATTATCTTTTTTTTTCCTGAGCTTATGCTTGTGAAAATGCTTTGTCAAGTTGTATTAATAACATTAATCCTGCTTAATGTTTCTACAGCTTTTAGAACTGATTTAATTTATTTGAGGAATAAATTATTTGTTAACATAGAAATTAAAAGTCTTTAGAAGTCTTTAGAAATCTTTAAAATCCGTCTGACGTCTTTAGATCTCTTAGCTTTTAATTATTTCTTTTTAGAAATTATGGTTAGGGTTTTTTTTACTGTTTTGTTTTTAAAGCTGGTTCTACTTCTCACCTGAGCCTCGGTGAGCTGCAGAGCGGAGGCCAGGAGGAACCTCTCGGATCCCACCATGTACTGCTGCCGGGCGAACTCCTTCTCCAGCCGGGACAGCTGCTCGCTGGTGAAGCTGGTGCGCATGCGTTTCGACTTTCCGCCTTTCGTCTTGAACTGGTGCATCGCTGGGTTCGCTTTGGACACGGTCGCTACGGGGGGAAAAAAAGAGAGAGAGGTAATGTTTACTGACACTGTAACGCGAAGTCGTGATCTTCCACGTGTCCGACGTCGCTCCAGTTTTCTTTTACGTTGTGCGTAAAACGCTCCCCGGCAAGATGATGCGTAGGCAAACGGCGGGTAACAGTAGACGGAATATCCAGGCTGCGGGTGAATGCTGGGGTGCAACGCGACGGGTGAATAGAGGTATTGCGGCGGTGGAAGGGGTAAACTGGCGAGGTGCGGAGGAGGCGCGGTTTGCGGGTATTTCACCCCGCACTGGTTCGGACAGCTCCGGTCTCTGGGTGCCGCCTCCTCCGGCTTGGCGAGCAGAGCCTCGATGGTGAAAGACTTCTCGCTTGGAGCCTTCGTGGCCGCAGCGCAGCGGCTCCCGTTGCTCGGAACGCACAGTGAGGCCTGTGCGTAATTACGCACGGAGTATCCGCAGGTTTCCATTGATCTGTGCGGTATCTGCATGTTTCAAATTTGCTCTTTGCTCTCTGACGGGGGAAATAAAGTAAAAAAAAATAAATAAAACAAAGTTGCTGCTCCGAGGTCCACTTTGAGAATGAATGCCTGACCCACCTGAAGAGCCCCGACTTATACCCCGGCAGCACGGGGAGGTGTGAACAACCCCCCCTCGCTTAAGCCTTTGTCTTTCTAAGCAGCAGATGTGAGAGACCCAACATCCCCGCTACAACGTATCCAATTAATTGGTGGAGTTGTACAAGCTGGGACTGTCAAACATCCTAACCCTTTGAATAACAAGGCCTTTGAAGAGCTCTTGGGGCTGGAGGGGGGAGGACTCAAGGAGATTTACTGCGCAACAAATTCTTGCATGGATCTTAAGTCCAAATGTAATCATTACCGCTGGGGAAAGCCTTGATGTTCCTAAATCATCTTTTTGGTGGCCCTTTAAGTCCCGGCTGGCCAACAGATGCTCTAAGCAGCGTAACAACTCGCCGCGGGCCGTCCAAATCACAGACTCCTGGTTGGTTTGTGGATTATTGTCGTGTTAACCTTTCATTCAGTCCTAACATGACGGCGTTCTGTTAGCAAAGTGTGCTTTTTAGCAGCAGCAGCAGTAAGACGTTCGAGATCTGCTGCCTGCTGTAACCGAGGCGTCACATTCAGCGGGGGGTTGTGGTGTGGTGCTGGGCTCACGGAGCGCCTCCACTAATCCCACTTCACTACATTAATCCACAGGTTGATGCGTCCCATCCTCAAAATGCGAGCGCGCGTCCACCTGGACCGTTGCTCGGCAACAAGCCACAAGCCATTCGTTCGGTCAATTCCGAGCCTTCAGTTCTTTTTAATATTAATACTTCTTATCTTTTTTTTTTTTTTGTTATTTATTATTACTCTTGTTTAAATTGTTGTTGTGTTTCTCTCCCTCCCCCCCTCCTTTCTCTTTTGGCATGTCACTGTACTGTGTATAACGTGCACGTGACAAATAAAGCTAAACTAAGCTAGTCTAAAATGTAGAAAAAACAAAATATATCGGTGAATTAAGATGGTATCTTGGATTAAGTAGTAAAATCTGGCCTGTGGTTGCTTACTTGCACTATCCGGAGAGTCCTCCTCCTTCTTTTTACTCGGGATTACTTCCAGCTCTGCAAACTTTCCAGGCTCATTTCCATCATTTGGAAATCAGTCCGCAGCTTTAAGTGACTGTTAAAACACATTTAAGCGCCGCTCATTCCCTTTGACCTCCGCTCCTCTTTATTTATCCTGCCGACATGACACTAGAACGTCTAATGAAGAGGGCAAACACAGACGCTCTCCACCCGTAGCGCAACAATGACGGCGCGTCCTCTGATGCCCCAGGTCCCGGACCACCCACCCCCAGGGCTGCAGTTTGCCGAGCCGAGCCGAGCCGAGCCGAGACGGGCCGAGCCGAGCCGAGCTGTCCTCCGACCCCCCAAAAAAGACCCATTTAATTCACAATGAATCTTGAAACAGAGCTGCTAGTTTGTAGGTCAAATCAGCTTTAATGGGTGGATTTATTTCAAAAATTGTATCTAATAAAGAAAATTAGAAAAAATGTTTGTACGTACAAAGCAAAATTGTCAAACCAAATAATAATAAAAGACTAGTATATTTGTATATTACACTTTTATTACTATTATTTTTACAAAATTTGCCCTTGACCAATAAAAATTGGTGCTTACAGAAATCTGTAAGTTTCTACTGTTCCATAAATTGGTGCAATTCCTGCATGTAAATGCAACAAAATGAGAAAAGTCTGAACTAATTTTGAGGTCCTTCTAGTCCTGTTACTATTCAAATGATTAATTATATTGCAAATATTTTTTTCTTTCTGTTTCCTTGCACTCATAAATCTAGTTAAAATAATCTGTTTTGATCAACAGCTCTGAACAAAAACTATAAAGTTTAATTCAGAATTTTAAAACATTTCTTACTCAGCAAGCTGAATATTTAAAAACCCTTTAATTATTCAAACAAAGTATTTTCTCTTACTTTTGGTCTACACGCATAAAGCAAGTTGTTGAAATTAAACAAATAAAACCACAATAAGGTTTTATTTATTTTTTGTGGGGTCAGTTGTAATCAGTATTTTTTGTTAAGTTTAACTGTGAACAGACACTCCAATGCATTTCTTTAAATTCTAACCTAGTTTTAAAATGCTTTACTCAATAAAAGCCAGTTTTCTATGGTACTTATGTAAAATATATATATATTACACAAATACATAAATGAGGCTCCAAATATTCTGTTCCATATTGACTTTTGTTATGACAGGCAATATTTGTTATTTTATAGTTTAGTTTTCTAGTAGGATAACTATGTAAAAAAAAATCATAATCTGAAATAATCCTAAACCTGTTAGAATTCAGACGTGAAGTAAAGTCAGTCAATTCTAATTTGATCTGTAATCAGTTTTTAAAACAAAATTAATTCATTTATTTGTATATTTTGATTCAGTCAAAGTTGCAGTTCTGTGTCCTGTTTTCATTTAGCTGCTGTTGCGTATTGGAGCCAGACAAAGAATATGCGGCGCATTGCCCCACAAGGTTTTCCTTTCATAGTCATGGCTACGGAGCTACAGAATGCTCACTAATGGCTCAGTGGGCTGTCTTTTTTTTCCTAACAAGGCTCTCACTGTAATCTCCAAGAATCATCAGCTGCCATTCTGGTTCCTACATGCTAAGCCGAGACACATTCTCCCTTCCTAACCGTGTTTGTTTTAAACATTAAAAAAATTACTGATCACGTTTCCCAAATTCAACAAAAAAAAAAAAAAAAATCAAAATAAAATTCATGTTTGATAAACAGTTTCCGTTTTGATTTTTACCAGTGAAAATCTGAAAAGTGCGTTGTGCTTTTGGATCAACTACAGATTCCTTCCGCTTCCGGGTGCTGATTTGTAAACATTCCCCCTCCCGCAGCCAGCTCTTTAAATCTGAGCGCAAATAAATGAAGATAGATAATGATGTAAAACTGTATATTTGTAAGCTAAAATGACCTAGTCAAAGTCAGACACGCATCCAAGTTAAAGTTTGTGGCACAACTTGAATCCATTCTGAGCTTGAGATATTTCACAAGGACATACAAGGCGACGTCTGGCGCAAAAGGTTGTAAAATATTAAGGTGTTGAAAACAAATCCTCATAACGTCATCCCAATAAAATGAATAAGTTGTTAAAAAAAACTAAAAAAAACCCTGAGGCATTGCGAGTTTCTTCCTTTAAACTCTGCTGTGCATCTGAAAATAAGAACATGAAGAAGCCATGTCAGTATTTTTGGATTTTCATGCAATATTTATACAATTAACACTCATGATAACAGTGGAGGATTTGAGAACGTTTCCCACTACAGAGGAGCGACAGCTGCAGTGAGGAGAAGCTCGGTTGCAGTTCGCAGGTGATTGAATGGGAACAAAAGCATAAAGAAACGCCGTCATCATTATTATCTCTGGCCCTTTTCTCACCAGGCCGACACATGGAGCTATCACAGCGCTAAGCATTTCCTGTCCCCTCACATCCATCACTAATGAGGGTCTTTTTTTTTTAAAAGTCATTTACATGAATCCAGAGTGACCGGCCTCTGGGCCTAAGTGGGTCGCTTCAGGTTCCTGCTGGGCCTCGGCCTCCAAATCCGCTCTGAATGAGAGTCCGGCAGAAAGCGGCATATCCTCCGTCTGGCTGCAGTACGCATCCAGGCGAGCTCTGCCGGTGCATGTTGGTGTGGTTCCTGTTTTGCCCTCAAGTCGGAATCAGAACGTCTCGAAATATTGCCAAAGATACCGGACCGTCCAAGCAAATCGAGCTTTTCTAAAGCAGTCCGAAAGACAGAGCGTGAAGTGTTTCTCATCCGCCTGCATTTGAATTTGCTTTGTCCAAACATAATCGGTAAATAAAGTTTTCCCACATTTTGAAACCTCATCAAAAGTTACATTTCACCTTTAGTCCACCTCGTTTTCTCACTTTTTTATACTTTAGCTTGTGTTGTCTACACGTTCGCTGCCGTTATGCATATGAGTCTTCGTTAGTCGTGCCTCGTACATGTGGTTGGGCTTCTGTTACAAATGCACGCAGAACTTCGATAATATTCCGCTAATGCTGAAAAAACACAATATTACCATCGTGGCGTTTCTATTAAATAAGAAACAATGAAAATCACATGTGAACAAGTTTTTTACGTTGTAAATCGTTACAAAAACACATGCTGTGTCCTGATCCTGCTACCACTTCCTGTCGTTTTCTTCGGCGTTTCCACCAGTGCTGACATCCTGTTGTTAGTCATGTGACTCGTGTGATGCGAAAAAATAAAAAATCTTGTTTTAAAAAAATCTTAGAAGATTTTGAGGTTGCAGTCCTGTAAAGCGGGCCCCTACAGAGGGCCCCTTCTCAGGTGCTTTAAGGGCTCTGTGGAGACCCCCGTGCTTTCCCCTCTCCATCTCGTTTTCCTCCGTCTAATGGAGGTGAGAATTGGCGGGTTGGACTTTAACACTTGACCTCTGTTTACACTTCCTGTGGGTGTCGGAGCTTTTTGTCCATGAAGCGCCGCTTGCGAGGCTCGGCCGCAATGAAAGGACACAGAGAGGGAAGCAGCAGCCCGGCGCTGGGCGCTGAATGCCCCGCCGCTCCGGGCCTCTGCTTACTGGAACAGGCCACTTCCTCTCTTCACATTCTCTGTTTGCTTATATTGCAGCCACACTTCCTCGACCCCCCAGGCCTTTCACAGGAGCATGCGGAGCAGAGGCTCTGTTAGCTTCTGTCTGGCTTTTAATTGGGCTTTAATGGATCTGATTTCAGAAACCTATTTTGAACCTTTTTTTTTTTTTTCCCAATCCTGCATTTGAACATTTGTAGCGTCAAGGGGAGTTGCCACGTTTATAACTGACAGAGCCATTTTTTTCCCTCAGTCCAGCTAAATAAAACTTGTCAAGAGCTGCAAACCTTACATCATCTTTTGAAAAAAAATATTTTTGATAAATATCTGCTGAAGAAAATGTATTAAGTGGAAGGAACCAACCATTTTATCTCTGCTTTCTGAATTTAACATCTTAAAATTGAAAACATTTTTGAAATAAAGCGAGCGGATAGATCGGTTTTTCTTTTGTGTTATGTTGATATCTGTGGGAAATGCTATTAAAAAAATTCTATATTTTATTTTACTTTAAGTTTATTTTTGTTTTATATGTGATGCCTGTTCTCTGTGAGGACTAGAAATCAAAGAAAAGTTTTGTCTGGGCACACAAATTTGCCCTTTAAAGCTGATTTCTGATTCTGAGAATGGAAGTTTCCAACGTAATGACAAAAAAAAAATAGACAACAAAATATATTACTGGTTCTTTTGGTCATTCTCCAATTTAATAACTAGTCCACAAAAAAAAAAATTAATGACTGAAAAATTACAAAATACAGACAAGAACTGGCCAGTTTTGTACTGATGGATTACAGATGAGTGGCCGCTTCTTGGTTGATCTTGGTAGCTAATGTGCTAGCTTTAGCCTTTTCTTGGTTGGCAAGAAAAGGCTTGGCAACGTCAATTTTAAATAATCCTGTTGAAAAGGTTTTATTTTGATTAAGAAAATGACTTGTAGACCATTCAAATAAAAAATATTGTCATCCTTATGTGGATATAATTTCCTTTTTATAAAAGGTCATGGCTGCAACAAGCAATGATGGTAATTACTGAATTTTTCTTTAGCCTTTTCCAGTCTGTGTACTTGGCAAGTACTCAGTAGTTAAATATATATTATGTCTCAGTTGCACATCCCTGGTTAAATAAATAGGAATGGTTTTATCTTTTTCATTGCATCTCTACGGTGGAGTTGTGCAGCTGCAGCCATCTGCAGTGTCTTTCTCCCAGCATAATAAGGAAGCTGCATGGAGGCATAATGAGCTGCTTCAGAGGACACAGGCTCAGGCAGGGATGTGATTCTTAGGTGACGGGGTTGCATGCTGGGACCTGCAGGCTACAGTAGGTTGTCTCTTCCCCTCGTACAGAGACATATTCATATACCATATATTTATGATCATTATAACCACCAGTCATGTTTGAACATGAGCAGAGAAAGTTCTCTTCAGGCGGCCTCTGTGTGTAAACTTGTATGCGCAGAAATGTCTGATGACTTTCAAGTTGAATTTTCACATTGAGAGAAAGAGAGAATATCAAGCAAAAAAATAACAGGAAGGCATTGCTGGTAAGTTCATACATTCCTATTCGTTGGATGGTATTTTACCTTTAATTTGGAAGGACAAGATGCTAGCCAAAAATACAACTTAAATTCAGCCATAAGATGCAAAAGTGATTTATATGTCATGAAAGCAAAGGAATTGCACGTGGGATACAAACTTTTATTGGTAAGTCTGACCTTTCTTTTTCTTTGTTGGTTACTGGGTTTGGTATTTTAATAATAAAATCCGGATCAGCCTTCTCTATAGAAACTCTAGATCCTTCTGGTGCCTTGGTTGCCTCTTGGGAACTAAATCCTTGCGCTTGCCTACAGACTTTTTGTAGGATTAAAGTCTGAAGACAGGCTAGGCCATTCCTTGACCTCGATGGGATTCAACGTGAGCGTCTTCTTGATTGCCGATTGCCTTGGGTAGGAAGACATGTCCTCAACCTGTCTTTAGAGTTTTGACTAATGGAAGTAGATTTTTCTCCAAAACTGACGGAACATCGAAGGGAGATGAGAGTCGAGTGGTATTGAGCAGAAGGCTGAAGCTGATACCTTCCCACAAAGTTTCCTGCTAGTGGTCTTGGAGCCGATTCTACCCTTCTGCCCCTGAATGTAACGTAGGCAAGACTAGGCCTACGTTGGCAGAGGTTACTGGAGGCATAGCAAGACTAAACAGGAGGTATTGAATTTATTTATTTATTTGATCAATTGTACCCAATAGACATCCAGTCAACCCAAGACCATCAGAAAGACGCTTGTTAAGAAAGTCTCAACAGTCTATGTGATTTTTTTTGCTTTGTTTTGAAAATGAAAAGAAAGGAAAGTACTTTTTTACATATTGTTGGATTACTCAATTTAAATTTTAGAATATGTTTTGTTTCTGGACTTTTGGTTGAGATCCTGTCTCTCTCTCTTTCTCTCCACTTTCAAATCTAAAAATCTGAGGTTTTATTGTTCGCAAATGGGAAAACGTACAAAACCAGCGTTGGATCAAATGTTTAGTTCCTTCAACGCATTTCATTCCTGTGGTCTCTAACTCATGAAATTACACCAGCAAGTTTTTTTTTATTATCATTGGCTTAAAGTCTGTTTCTTAATCGTCTACATTGTACGTTGATGTTCATGCTGCTTTGAAGTCTGTGCTCCCGCCTCCATTCAGCCGTGTAACGACAGTACTCCAGGGCCGCCGGTTTACAGTGGCCCTGCATGGCCGTGGCGATTTGCATCTGCCCACGTGAATCTGACACAGACGACAATGAGGTCAGATCAAAGCCGCCGTCTCCCTGGTGAAATGCCAAACAAAGACACATATGCTGACTTTGTGGGCCATGATGGACTGAATGCAATAATTAGCGAGGGCAGCCCATCTAAGGGCACGTTACACCTCACTTTCCTGTCTTTTAAGCTATGCAAAGAGAGAGGGACACAATGGTTAATGTAGTGTGTTTACGAGAGCTCGGCTGACGCTTCAAACAAGACCACACACAGGCTGGCAGGAAGACCCCAGACCAGGTGAACGACTGACCGCTGCCATCTGTTGGAAGGAACTGTTGGAGCAATTTAAAGGGGCAGTATTATGTAAAATCTACTTTTTTGAGATTTACATTATGTCATAATGTCATTTCCTCATCAAAAACTTACCTAGAGTGTTGCCTTGATTCTTTCAAGCTTGATTGAGAAACCCTTTAATCTCCCCTGGCAACCATTCAGCCTTGCAAAATGCCTGGTTGGACCTAGCTCCACCTCCAAGATGCTAGGTGTACACTGATACACCTTAATTTTTATTTTTTTGATTAAAAAAATACAATTAAGGGGTTAATTGAGGAGTGCTGTTATGATGACTTCCGGAAGGTGGAGTTTCAGAAATGTTGGGAGTTTTTAAAAAGACAGAGACTCAATTTCAAGGCGTTAAATTGTGACGTCAAATTTCTTTAAAGTCATATTTGATATTTACAGCATTTTTAAAAGAATCCAAAGTGAACATAATTAATTGATTCTGCTCTAAATTGGCATAATGTGTCCGGAAAACAAATAATCCTGTCCCTTTAAGTGATAAACATTTTAACAGATGCCTCAGTATTTCTTAACTCTTTACAACTGTATCTATGGAAGTTGTATTTTAATTAGTATACATCTTAATCATGAGCTTTCCTCAAATGATGCAGCTGCAGCAAGTTACCCAGAAATCTCCATTTAAATCAGACTTGATTTATAGAGCATTTTTACACAGTCAACTATACGATACATTTGTCTAGAAAGGCTTAAAAACAAAAGGACAAATAGGCAGATTATAATCGCACCAAAATTGCTCCAAATGGTTATTTCTATTCCTGGTGGAATTTGATCACATTTTGTCATGAGCAATGATACTTATGCACTAAGTAATTTGCAGTGACACCAACAGTCCTCTCTTGTTTTATTGTTCTAAACACAGGTACATACTGACCGACCAGTTTAAGTTTCTTCACGAGGCTTTAAACCGTATTAATATTATACATAATTTTATCAACAACTGCAGTCCTAATGCCCACAGTGGATGGTTTGTGAGTGAAAGCGAGAGGACCTTCAGCCTCTCTTTTGGTTATAAGCTTATAAATCACACCGGTGCTTTCTCTGTTATGACATGCCTGCAGTGGGAAGGCGTCAGTCTTATCTTATATATCACTTTTTTACTTTAACTCCCTCTCATGTCCTGCAGATTATTTTCAGTTTTTTTTTCTTTTTTACTTTGGACTGGTACGATGTGTCTATCATGGTGGAAGGGACTGATCTGCAGTTGAAGAACAGAGAAAAGAACAAAAAGTGAAAGGGAACCGGTTTCATTGTTTAAAGGTTTTCAGTAGATCTTGTCATATTGCTTAGAAGTTGAGGGTTTACCAGTATTTCTAAAAGTGTCGAATGGTCTTGATTGCCAAAATTTAAAAATTGTGATGTGTTTTTCATATGGTGCATAAATCTGGTTGGTGGGTGCAGGATTAGGATCTCAACCGGAACATCAAATTGGACTCTGGACTTTTTTTGTCTCAGCTAATGAGTGACAATGATCTCACATTTAATTTGTTTTGGTTTGTTTTCAACTTTTATTTTAATACATAGAATATATAATAATAATTTTGAAGGAACCAAAATTGTTATCATGGACTTGAACATAATTTACAGTTGGTAATTTTTTTATATTTTGCTCCCATTTTTTTTTTCCTTGTACCTCTTACTTGTTCTGTGTGTAACAGAGAATTTCTAATGTCTTTGGACCAAAAATCCAAAGTTTTAGCGCCGCTTTTCTATCAGGCAAAAGTTAGAGTCACAGGTGGTTGAGGCTACTGCAAGCTAGCTGCTAATATTCCCTTGCTAACGGGAATATATATATATATATATATATTTTTTTTTTTCTATCAATGTTAAGTACAAGTTTATCACTAATTGGCTGGTTGAAGTTCATACAGTGATGCAGGAAGATGAAAGAAGACTCATCTTAAAATATTTTATAAAATCTGTCCTAAGATGTTTAACTCTATATTCAAGAAATAATTTGATGTAAATTATACGTTTTGTGATTCATATCCTTAAAACTTGTCTCCACTTGTTTTGGTACTGTCCTTTTGTTAAAGTTTTTTTGGCAGAATCTGTGTGACTTTAGATGTTTTATTTAAGCACATCAACATAAATATTGCACATCATTAGTATACGTAATTCTCTTTTATTCATTGAAAATAAAGCAAATCAGCTTAAAGAAACCCCTAAAACTATAAAAAGGGCGAGTTGCAATGGAATGCATTGAGTTACAGCATGCTGCCACCTGCTGGTACTCCAACTTTACTACACATCTTTCAATGGAAAAACAAAATGGATAAAATGGCAACAAATTTAAATTAAAAAAACTCCACGAATCAAAATAAATAATAGAAATGTGTAAGAACATAAACATAATTCAGTCTCAATTCTTGACTGGAAAGAAGTTAATTTAATCCGTGGTGTAGTGTAATAATAATAATTGTGTTTGCCCTGATGGGCTTTCTAATACATTACTGTGTGTAACATTTCGTCCACATGGGGGCAGTGTAGGAAAAAGAAAGTAATTTCTCTTATCAAGGACTTTAAATTCAATTACATTAACCAAACAGACATGATTTTAGACTGTGGTAAAAAAGAGAAAAAGAGAACAATCTGGACAAATCACTACTGCTACTTATACACATACAAAGTAGAATTTGATGAATTCTACTTTCTCACTGTGCCAGAGGCAACTGCGTCGTGCGTCACGGGCAAAAGTTCAAAGGTAACATTGTTTTTCTTGCAAAGTCCACGCAAAAAAACCCAACAAAAAAAATTTATCTTAGTACTTGTTTTTCCTAAAACCTCCTCTCCTATGTCAGAGGAGGGCTTAGGAAATAAAAAAATTTAAAAAATTGACCAAAAGGGCACTTGGGGGCAAGGAGCAAAAGGGGCAGGTGCTCAAGCACCCCTAGCCCCCCCTCTTCACGTGCCTGGGCACCAGCACGTCTCGATACCCCACTAGGGACAAGGGTGTATAGAAAATGGATGGATGGATGGTGCCTGGAGGGACTACAGATGAAAATTACATGTATAGCTAATTCTGGCATATTATATACAATGCGACTTGCATTGTAAATTTTTAAGTAAATAAACATCAGCGACCCTATTGACCATTAAATGTCAAGAGGCATAGTAGTTTTGGCCTTGTCATTCCTCTAGTTTTCTACTTACAATTAAGAACATAAATAAAATCTACCAAACCAACTTTATAGAGATTTTTGTCTTTGTACTTTTGGAAGCAGTACAAGTCAAATCAGTTTTCATTATGATTAGTTCCATCATAATCATAATTTGATTCAGTTTTGAATCAGCCAATCAGCCATCAGGAGGGCTGATTGGCTGCATTCACACTGCAGCCTGAAGTGACTCAATTCCGATTTTTTTGACATAATGCGACATGTTGCTGATCTATTCATGACGGTCTGAACAACACAGGTCGGATTCTGTTCGAACGCGACCCAGGTCACTTGGGTGTCCGATACGTTACCGATTCACGTCCAGGTCGAGTTCATCTGACCTGAACGTCATTCACATTGGACAAATATCACTATACTGCGTCCTGACACGAACAAGCAGGAAGAAAAACTCTAGTTTTTTGTTTAGTAACTCCTTAGTTAGTGACGGAGTTGTTAATTACGTTAACAACCTGCGCTCTACCGTTAGCAACCAGGTTTACTTGCTGACGTTATTGCGCCCTCTACTGTGCATGCGAGACACTTTCAGGTCCCGTTCACACCGGAGATCACATGCAAGTCGCATGTGTTTGGAAGTGGCAAAAAAATCCGATCCGATCCAAAAAATTAGGTCACTTCGGGCTGCAGTGTGAACACAGACACAATTTGGACCACAACTGTACAACTGACAATTTTGAACCTGTTTGAATAATAATAATAATAATAACTCTGGAGAATTTTGAATCAATATGAGTTACAACAACATGTAATTTCCCTTCAGTAAAGTACTTTTTGAATTGAATTGTTTTTTGATTAGAAAAATCCAAAATGAACCAGTCTGAACCCAAATTCTTATTTCAAAAATCCACCGAGAAACAAAAAACACGTCACGGAAAATCCAAATTAAATATTTATCGCAATGAAGATGCGTTTTAACTTTTGACTGCAACCGTTTCGTTTCGCATATTTAGTAGAAAAAAAACACAAACAGCTAGGAAATCCGCCACGGTGGCTTTCAGAAATAATAACAGGTCTCTGGTGATTGCGATCAGAGCCGCAGTCTCCAGCAATCTGCATAGATAAAGAGCTGCTTATGTAAGGCCTTAAACCACTGAGTGGACTTTCAGTTTGAATGACCAATCAACACATTAGCACAAACGCTCCAAGCCCGTCCCCACGGTTGTAAACTGCCCTGTGAGACCGAAAGGTCTCTGTTTGTTTACCCTTTGGAGAAGATTAGATTAGATTAGATTAGATGCTCACGTGTTTGAAGTTGTGACCCCTCTCAACAACGGAGACGGCAAGGAAAGTAATACGAAGCCGCATTGCTTAAAAAATCGTGTCGCATTTTAATCTATATATTATTGTTTTGTGCAAGAAAGACTCAGAAATTGGAAGATTATTTTCATTCCCTTTTAAAGTTAACATTCATTTTGCTGCACTTTTATTGAAGAAAACAACGTAATCTTCATTGAAAAGCGACTAAATGCGCATTTTTCTTTCTATCTTCACTACGTCTTTTATAAAACACACCCGTGACCCTTTTTAAGATTCCTCATTTCACTCTGTAAACATTAACCTCCTCCTACTCTGGCTCCTTTTCACCAACCCCAACAAATCTTTGGCCTCCTGTCTTTGTCCCCTGCTTGTCTTTTGTCTCTTCTTCTGCAGGATGAAGGCAAGAGCTCAATCTCTCTGCTGAGACCCAGATGTCGGCCATGAGCAGATGTTTGGTTGTTTGTCCTCGACCCGGTGCTGTCCCGGGGCTGACAGAACCAGTAAAACTACATTTAAGCATTTAAACAATGAAATCGGTGTAAGAATTTCCATAGACTTTATTTGGATTGATTTTGATTAATATTTCTTTGTAAAATAAATCAGATAAAAGTCAGTAAACATTACCGGCTGATCATTAAGCAAAAGCAGGCATGCTGTCAGAGCGGTGGCCTGTATCTTACATTCGGCAAACTTTTTATGCATGAGATGAGATAAAATAATTTTTAATTCTTTGTGTCAGCATTTCGGGGCAGTGTAAGCTTTTTCATGTTTGTTTCTTTTCTTTTTTAAATGTGTTCCTGAGAAAGTTCCAGAGTCACATATTTATGAAAAATACCTCTTTGTCAGTGGAAACACTGACAAATTAGCCCAACTGTGAAGGAAGCTATGCTATGAAGCTAACAGAAAATTGTGTGTGCTGCTAATAACCCAACTCCTGTGTAGTGCTGCGACACATTCCCAGCAAAAAAACCCAAAAATGTCTCAAACATTCATCTTACTCCAACTTTAACTGCTCAATATTTGGAAGAGCAGCCAACACGACCTGAATGGCTTCATTTTACTCAAGAGGCTAGCCATACTGACTCATTTAGGACCTTTTCCTCTTAAGAGAGGCACCGTGGCCTGGTGTTGATCCATGGGAGATTGACTGTCGTGTCTCTGATTTCCTTGCATGTGACGGTCAGGAGCTTTGTAATGTAGCTGCTGCCTTGCTGATCAACCAACTGAGGTGGTGTCAATGTTAATGCTGCTGCTGCACCAACACATTTCCATGTAAGCTGAGTGCAAACGGTCATTCAAATGACCAATCAGGACCTGATTGACAGTTTATTCCTTCAGAGTTTACTAGACAGTTGTTTTACAAGGCAGTCAACCCTTAATAAAAAAAATACTCTCTTTAAAAACTATCTGGGATTTGGAGAGATCAGGGGCAGAATTAAAAGTTCCCAAACATAAACCCTTGAGGAGTGGAGTTGAAGAAACCTGCTCTCATGGGGTTTATTAACACTCAGTGTTTATACCTAAAAGTCAGATTTCCCAGGCTTAACTTGCGCCAGTACAAGAGGTCAACTGTTGACATGCGAATGCGATCATACCGCTCCATACCCTGCAGCCTCAAAGCTGGGAGACAACCAAAACTTCAGTGATTACATCAGCTCCAGCAGGAATTATTCATTAACTTCTAAAATTTTTTCACACAATAGAAGTTCTGCTGACAGCTGATTTGACTAAACTGAACACAAATGGCAGGTCTAACATGTGAAGGCACGTGAAATAAAAAAAAGAAATATGGCAAATAACAACAGTTAAACTGCTGGTTATTTAGGATAACATAATGACTTTCTGACAAGCTCTATATATTTGCTGGGAAGTTCTACTACCAGCAGTAAGCTAATTAAAGCAATATATCTCTAACTTTATTGTTCGTTTGTGCAGGAACTCGTTTTATTTCCGATTGCTGCACAAAGTCCAACCTGTCTCTGTTATGGCGTCACCTTCTCTCTCCCCACCTTTTGTTTCCTCTTTTCACATGTGGGATGTGGAGCCTGAGTCCTATGCTCTGACTTTGGCTTGGATCTTTACTAAACTTTATTTACGTCTACCAAACCGATAACATGTTCAAGAGCGAGTGTTCTAACTTACAGCCAGACGTTTGCTGAATTTATTGGGATTTACTAATTCAAACAGTAATGGATTAAGGTGTTGTGTTAGGGAATTTTTGCCTGTCGTCTGTTTTAGAATCGTAAATGCATTACAGAGGCACAAGTGAGAAACGTAACTTCTTAAGAAAGCTTTATGGCATTTACTCGTGTCAACCGTGCAAGAGAAGTTGCAGAATCACATCTAAGAGTTTGCCACAAACCTCAGGCAGAAAACCCTTTGAACAAATAACTTCTGTCTGGTTTTGTTGGTTGGGCAGCTTACATAGTCTGGTTGGACTGGTTACACTTGAGCTTTTTCTGTAAATCACTTTGACAATTTTCTGTTCTTTGGACATACACAGTGTCCATCTGAAACCCTATTCCTACAGTTGTAATAAAAAAGGGGAGCTTCAATCAGCACAAACAAGCTTAAAATAACTTATCTGATAAACACAGAAAAGAAATAGAGCTGCATAGTTTTTTAAAGAAAAAAAAAGCTTTATCCTGGAATAATATAACCTTATTTTGCTGAATTATGAACTGAGCAAGTCCTAGGAAAGCAAAGACTAGAATGCGTGGCATGGCAGGATTGTGTTCAGACATATTTATGGAACTGGAATGATGACAAACTATTTTGTCTTTGCGCTGGCGGCCATTTAGCACTCAGACAATGAAGTCCTGAAGCAATGCACTTGAGAGATTTTCTTTGAGGACAAGTCTGTGAGTGCACATTGATATTTTCCTTATGCATTACTATGCTTGATGACTGTAACTATTAAAAGACACTAACAGTACCTTTCAATTGATGATGCAAAATGTCCATCTTTTTTTATGCAATTTTACATTAGCAATAGAATCACTCCATTTAAAAAATACACACATTCTTGTTTCTTTTAATGTGTCAGCAAGTTACTATTTAAAAAAATACTTTATATACTCTCACTTTCCATTTTTATTTGCAGAAGATTCTAACAAAAGTTTCACAAGAGAACATACAACAACAACAAAAAAATCACAAGCATTGCGTCACATCCTCATCCGGTGAGAGAACAACAGGAAAGAGGCTTTTTGTGCTCCAATAGGCTAGCTGGATGTTACGGCTTTTCTGATTGGATGAAACTTTGCCGCTTCTAGACTTCTATTTTGAACATAAATACGAGCAGCCACAGGCTTTCTCAGAGACCAGGGGCTGTCAGAGAGGTAACACCGTGTCGTTCCGCTCTCTGGCACTAGTAGTAATTATGTGGCTCTAGATATTTTTTTTTTACAAGGCCGAATGAACGTTTTTGTCTACGCGGAGCCACCGGGTCACCTACCACCGGTGTTTCGGAGATGCGTTTTTGGAAATGTGTTCTTAAACTCACGCTAGCTGGCTGGTTAGCTTCCGGGACAGCGTGTACTTAAGAGTGTTTTTACTGATTGGCATCGTCTGGCCTCAAAGTTCAGGCTAAATTTACCCCCAAACTGTTATCTCCGGGATTTATTCAGGATAAGAAGCAGGGAAGATGGAGCCCCGTTTCGGCAGTGCTAGCCCGCAAAGCGTCGCTTTCAAAAGCAGGCCTGATGGGATCCCCGGGCTTTCCTCGCTTCATCTGCCCGACGTCAGCAGGAACCTGTTCTCCCCCGGACCAGCGACTGTGTTGTCTCCGGTCACCAATTTGGCTCTGGACATGAACAATTTAGCAGGCCTTGGAAGGTATCATTTATTTTATATATATATTTATATATAGTTACATAATAATTTTTAAAAAAGTATGTCTTTGTTTGACTCCCTCACTCTCTCAGCCAATTTGATACCCCGAAAAGGAGAAAGCATCCCCCCCTGGAGAAGGTTCCTTCTTTCGCCTCCGACGTTTCATCTGATGCTGGTGAGCTGCATATTAATCTATTGTTTTTTTTATTGGTAATATTAGATTTTATGCCTCAGGGTCTCCTGTTCATTCATTGCTGCTAATTTCATCTTCATACTTCATGAACAGCAGCTCTTTTTATATTGCTGTTTTTTTGTTTTTGAATCTTCTGAATAAATTTGACATTCCCATCTTCCCAGGCCTTGGCTTAGATCTTCCTAGTCCTGTGGATGGGGAAGTGGAAGACACGTAAGTTTCTTTATTTTTTCTGTCCTGTCTGTTATAATCAGTAGTTTGATACTGCCTCCCCCTCTCCGTTTGTCCCCTATAAACCCCCACTTCTCTAACCATGTGCTTGGGTTCAGCTTAGCCAAGCTTCATTTTTAATTTATAGGATTATTGTTCCACTAATCTGACTGCAGTTGGAGTCGTGTCAGCATAGCAACTTTGATTTTCAGAGATTCAAACAATCAACCGTAATCACCTAATTTTTTTCTCTCCTTGATTGGGTTTGTATTAAAAAGAATATAAATTTTTCTACATAAAAACTGAGTGGTTTTTTTTTCTTTGTTTATAGAGGATCAAAACACTTAACAACTAATGTTATATGTCTGAGAAAAATAACTCAAAAGAGTTTAAATTACTTTTCTTTTTTGTATTGGTACTTTTGAAGATTTTCATCATTCACTCAAACATCATGTCTATAGATTTTATTATTTTCAGATTGTAATTCAACTCTTGGATGATAGAAAACAGTGTGAATCCTAAGTTTTAGTGCATTACATTTTTGTTTTCATTTTTTACCAGAGAAACTGATTTTAAAAAAAAAAGAAGAAAGAAATTGGATTTTTAATCTTCTGTAGTTTTATTTTTGATAGACTCTTATAACTCTTGGTGAGACATTGTTGGTATTTGGCAAAAAGTCATATTTGGACCTTATTATCGGCACGTGAACCCAAACATGGCTCTCTGTGACGCGTGTCTGCTTCATTGTTATCTCAAGCAGTTGCTTGATCTTGGGTGGCCTCCTGGCTCAGTTTGAGACATCTGCTGCTCTCTGATGGAGGTTCCTCACAGCAGCTCAGAGGCCGGGTGCTAAAGGCCTCACTGACCTCCTTTCCCAGCTGTTGGGTTGCTAAGAAACCTCCAGGGCTGGGGAGGAGGATGTTGCACAGAGTGTGACGCTGAAAGGGTTTTGTTTGGCCTCTGACCACAGGACAAGAATGATTTAGAAATTAAGCTTTGGCCCACAAAATAAGCAATTAAAGCGGCAGTATGAAACATTTAGGAAAAAGGACATTTTGTTAAAATTATCATTATGTTGTGACAGTTTAAGACGAATGAATAGAATCAAGCTCTTCTCTGCCTTCTCCCTGTGCTCCCAGTGGTAGCTTCAGAAATACACTGCTCAGTTAGAAACAGCCAATCAGAGTTCAGGGGAGGGTCTTAACGCTGTCAAACAATCTGGTGCTCATCCCCTCCCACTTGGCATCTGCAGCTGGTTCATCACGAATGCTAAAGCTTGTTAGCATAGCCAACTAGCTAACGGCTAGTTTGTTTCTCCACCATTGGCACATTTAGCAGCACATTCAGGAGCATGATTGACGGTCCCGAGACTCCTCCCGACTCTGGTTGGTTGTTTTTGACCGTGAACTCTGCATTTTTTACAGAACGCAATAGTAGCACTGGGATTTTTATTAATTTTTTTCCCCCACATATTTCACACCACACTGTTACAACATGGTGACAGTTTTAATAAAAATGAAATGTGGAAAAAACTTTTTAAAAAAGTTGGACAAGGCAATTGTATTATTTTTTTTTTTTATTCATTAATTTTTTTAAGGCAACAGTTAAAAGCAGTTTTTTACGTTTTGGCTCTTTTACGAACTGCAAAGCCATTCCTTTAAACCAGCACTAAAAACCCATGTTTAGTTTTGCCTTTGAACCATAATAACGTTTGATGCGTGTTGCTGGTTTTTCATGATGGCACTTGACAAAACATTTATGTTTCTCAAATTGGTGGCAGCCTGATGATTTATTTATTTATTTATTACTATTTCATTATGTAAAAAAAACAACAAAAACTAGATTTAATAATTTACAGATAAAAAAAATGCAACATCTAAAAACTGTATTTTTTTATTAACTTTTGCGGCCTGCCAATAGTTTAATTTCTCCAGTTTTGGCTGCGAGGCATCTCTCCATCACTGCTGCGTTAGAGAGGTGACGCCCATCTCCATTGGGTTTTGGCACACTCTTCAGCCATGGTGCTTCAATAAGTGAAAGGAAAGAAAAGGGGGTGCATCTCTGGAGCTTTTTTTTTTTTTTGCGTCTGTGCTATAGAAATGAGGGCGACCCCTACAGAACAACTGCTTTCCGTGCTGTAGAGCTGGATGAATGGGAGACGCTCCCCATCGGCTAACAAAGAGCTCCTCCAGCTGCAGGCTGAGCAGCGCTGGCAGCTGGTATATTAGCTGATCTCCCCCCAGCCCTCTCTTCTCTCTGAGCTGCACTTCTCAGCTCTGCTTGTTTAGCATACAGGTGGCACCTCTTACCTTTGATTCGCCCAACTTCCTCAAATCTCCCCAGCTCTTCAGAGAGGCTGGGCAGGCGTGGCAGCAGTCCTTTTGATCAGTTGGCCACCAGTCAAGACGCAGGATTTCCTTTTTAATCACGGTGGAGCGTCTTGTCGAACTCCTGATGGTTTTCTTTTTTGTGCTGTTGCAGATTTGAAAAAGCCATTGAGCAGTCGCAGCGAGTTTTCAAAGAGTAAGTTTTTGTTTTTTTCCCCTCTTTTTCTGTCTTCAGTCAGTTGATGGTTATTGCAATTTTGAAGGGCTGCATACAAGATCAAATTTTTCCTTTTTCCTTTTTTTCCCCCTCTCTCTAATTGAAATTACAATTAACAGCATATTTTTAAAAAGTGACTTTTTTTTTTATCCCCTCTGTGATTTGAACGACAGAGTATTAGGACTTGATTACGATATTTTTCGTGCCATTGTTTTGATTACAAGAATATAGTCATATTAGCAGAATAAAGACAATTTTACCAGAATAAAAACATTTTTATTGCAAAAGCCTGTGTGACCATGTGTGTTATGATCACACATAACCAAGTCTTAGGATTTTTCAGGCCTGTTTCCCTGCTGAATTGTATCAATGAAACAGCCATTCAGTGTACATTTGGAGCTAAACAGGGTATCTACATGTAAAAGTACAGAATATTGTGGGGAATTGACTAAATATGATCTGGATTGATTCAAATTCCATTTTTTCGCTTATTTTATAGGAATATGCCAATTAGAAGAATCAACTCATTGCCAGTAAGTGTCTTTTTTTCCATCTGTATGTGTTTTGACAAATTTCTGTTGCATTGCTTTTAAATGAAATGTTAAAATCTAAAACAACTAAGATTCATAGAAGATGAAAAAAAGACTTTAAAGGGGCAGCAATACGTAAAATTGACAGCATGTTCTTTTATCCCCCCCATGAAAAACCTACCTGGAATGTTGCTATGATTCATGCATGTTTTGAGAAATTATTTGATCTCCCATGGCAACCATTCACTGGTTCAAAATGCCAAGTTGGACCTTCAAAGTGCTACCTCCCCACTCAGCTCTTTCAGACTAACAAGCAGCAATTAGCAAACATCTGGAACTGAGCATGTGAGGTTTTTATAGACGCGTTGCATGTTATCGTTTACGTCCTGAAATTTTGCCCGTGCAAACGATGCTGAAGAGGGAAAAGACGATTCTTTTACACGCCATCCATAACCGTGGTCGAACAGTCCCATTAACAAAGTAATTAGTTTTGGGTTTGGGGTTCGTTTTGTTTTCAAGCTCGGTGTGTATTTTGAAATTGATTTAAAAAGTGACCCCTGTGGTAACTAATCTGCCACAGAAGTGGTTGATTGGCTAACTCATTTACTGATGATCTGTCAGAGTTGGAAGTCACCATTTTTATTTTATTTTTTTCTGAATCCAAACGCCAAATTCTGCAGCATCTCTACCTGTTCAAGTTGTCAAAGTCAAGCTAGCATGCCTAACCTACTTCCCTCTCCCTCGCTATTTTTTTTTTTTTTAATTAAAACTTTTTTTCTGACCTTGTTATCTAGTTGATACAGTTATTAGCAAAGCACTGTGTCTCTTTTATTTGTTACATGTACATTTAAGATTTGGTGCTTTATGCTAACAACATGATGGCTAAAACCAATTGTTGCAGGTCAGTTTTATGCTAGAGGGTGTCGCGTTGCAACATGTCTAGAAACTACTTCTCAGCAAAGCACTGACAAAAGTTAATAGAGGAGCCATGTTGCAATGACTTCCTGAAGGCGGAGCTTCAGAAAGAGCAGGAGTTTCTTAAAGAGACAGTCCTTCTTTCAAGGCATTAAGTTAGGAAGTCAACATTTCTTTGAAGTCATATTTAACATGTGTAGCTTTTTTTTTTTTTTTTTTTTTTTAAATCAAAACTGAAGGTAACATAGTTACTTGATTGTGCTATAAAAGCGGCTCTGTGTCTGGGAAACGTATAATGCTGCCCATTTAAGTGGTATTTCCATCAATGGTTGGCTGACTGGTTCCCGTTTCAGCCCCAGCTCCTGGGCTTCAGTCCGGCTCTGAAAGGACAGGAGACGAATTCCAATCGCTACGGAGTTTTTGGCCAGCAGCCTCAGAAAATGAAGCCCTCTGTCTCTCAGTTTGACAACAAGGAGAACATGCCAGAGGTCAGTGGGTCATTTTCCCTCCGAAGCATCTAGAAAGACTGTTACCGTGGCGATGGCATTGCATCTTTCAGGTTACGTTTGACTCCACTTCATTTAGAATCTCCGAAGTCATTGTTTAAATCTTCTCTGCTTCAAGTGGATTAATGTGGATAAAGACGATAATACCCAGGCTATTAGCTGATGCACATGGATATCGCTGTGAATAGAACTCGCTTTGCTTTTACACATGCCTTTTAGTGGATATTCCTCAAATTTAAAATGTATAATCCTTTTCTCTCCTCTTATTTTTCTTTTTCTTTTATTTTCTTTTTCCCTTAGGAGTTCTTTGAATTCAAGAAACCATCGCGGCCCGCGTCTCGGTGCCGCGGGCGCTCCTTCAACGGAGGACATTCGAAGGACTCCTTCGCCGCCCGTCCCAGCTCCGCTCCAGCTCTCATGGTGAGGAAACATCTGGAGAGGCCATCCGTGTTTGCTCTGGAGGTCGTAACCTGGCTTTTAGGCAGAAACTAATTGTCTTTCGTTTCTTATTCGCAGCTGTCTTCTCCTCCGCCAATCCAGCAGCTTGAATACGACTCAAGCCCTGATTTCCTGAGGCGCTCCTCCCTGAACGACGACGAGGACGATGGCTTTCTGGACGTGCTTGATGACAACATGGCGGTAAGAAGCCGTATAAAAGTAAATGCATTTAGTTTTTAGAAAAAAAAAATGAAATGGGGTTTCTTTGCAGGATGATTCTGGGATGCCAACAGGAATGGCGAGCTTGCTCACTGCGCCACTCATGGCTGACAATGCAGGAGAGGACTCTGTGAGTTATTAAAATATGCACCGGTGTCGATAAAGAGGCGTGAAATGAAGACCGGGTTTCAGTCGTGATCCGTTTCTCCGCAGCCCGTCGTCCGGTGTCGGCCACGGAACCTGTTTCGCTCGCCCTCCATGCCCAGCCCCGTGTCCCGCCCCGCCGTGAAGCGTCCCGACTGCCCCGCGGATGAAAACACTCCTGTGAGGGTGAAGAGGCGGCGGAGCGTCGCAGGAACGCCTCTCGCCAAGCTGGACCAAAGTCCAGAATCTCCAAGAACCGTGAGTCGGTGCACTTAAAGGGAACGAAACGTAAACTAAAAAAAACTGCTACGTTTTTCATAGTTTTGATAATTTCCCAATGCCCATCATATACAAAGACTTTAGTTGCTCACATGTCTAAAATGCTTAATGTATTTTGTCCTGGTGCTGCATAAAGGTTACATTTTTCAGTCCTTTTTTCTCTATTGCCTGCAACATTATCTTAGCAAATGCAATGATGTCACCACATTTGTTGTAGAACTATGAAACAAGGTCATGATTTCCAACAAATTAGTTTTGTGAATCCTCCATTTTCCTCAGTAATTTTTCTAGTGCAAGTTCAGTTATGCTGAAGTTGCAAGTAGACAAGTCAAAATGTTCGGTTCTAGTGCGTGTTGGTTCACGGCATCGGAGCCTCTTCAGTGTTCTGGTTGCGTTTTTTCGGCGGTACTGTACCCAAATCAAAGAGGAAAGTCTGTTTACGAGGAGATTTGACAAAATCGGTTAATCTGTGTTTAGAGATGATCAGATTAGTCATGTCTGCATATTCTTGCCAATATTGAGATTGTTAATATTAGTAAGAATAATATTCTTACTAATTTGCTCAGAGCAAATCGGTCTGCAAATCGTCCAGTTACAGTCACCAGCTAAATTGTTGAGGAGTCTCTGTCTCGGAGCAGGATCAGCTATTCTCTAGTTGCCATGGAAACCCAGACCTACAATGTTCTGACTGAACAGCTCTGAACACGGTGAACATCTTGGTTCGTTAGGCAGATAGAAGATGCGTCCTTACGTCCACGACTTCCTCCTCAACCCTTTTCCGTTCTACTTCCAGAGTTGTTCGCTGCTCCAGCGGTCCAAGTCCTTCTGTCACACAGAGATCGAGAAGCTTCTGGACAAGTCGGACGGCTCCAACGAGCTGATCGGAGACTTCACTAAGGTTGGAGAGACTGAAACTCCTCTGCTCTAGTTGTTGTTGTTGTTTAAAGAAGAAAACAACCTTTCCAATCCAATTACTTTTTGTCTTTTGAAGCCTTTCGTTCTTCCAACGGTGGATGGAAAACATCAAGACCTCAAGTACATTACCTCAGAAATGGTGAGTACTGTCGTCCTGCCTAGCATCTCCATAGAATCTGTTGCCTGGATACGTTTTGTTTTCATATCTTTATTGGGTGTTCTGTTGGCTTGTAGATGGTGGCAGCTCTAACCGGCCAGTTTGATCACCTCGTAGATCAGGTCATCGTCATAGACTGCCGCTACCCCTACGAGTTTGAAGGTGGACACATCAAAGTAGGTCAACTCACTGGACTCAATAAGTGAACTGGTCTTTCTCTTCAGTTTTAATCTGACGTTGAAGTAGGAACGTGTATAATGACGATCTCTTTGTACTCTGATCTGTTCCATCTCAGGGAGCCTTGAACCTGCATCAAGAAGATCAAGTGGAGGATTTCCTCCTCAAGACCCCCATCATCCCCTCCTGCCCAGAGAAGCGAGTCGTCATTGTCTTCCACTGCGAGTTTTCGTCGGAGCGCGGCCCGCGAATGTGCCGCTTCGTCAGGGAGCGGGACCGCGCCGTCAACGTGTATCCAAATCTCCACTACCCTGAACTTTACATCCTCAAGGGCGGATACAAAGACTTCTTCCCTTTCTTCCAGGTAGTTCAGCTACGGATTCCCTTTATGCTGATGATACGGAATTCTAGGCTAAAGCATTTCCCCGATTTGTTGTTTTCAGGGTATTTGTGTGTCCTTGTAGTCACAAATGAAGGTATTACAATGTTTTCATCAAAATAAATGTTGGCCTTTTAATGTTTCAAGGTCTTAAATTTTGTCTTGACGACTATTTATTGTGGTTTATGTACATATTTTATTCTGAGAATTTAATGTCGTTTCGTTCTGTGACTCAAGACGGTTAAAGCTAATGCTAACTAACTGGTAATGTACCTTTTTTTTTTTTTTTTTTTTTTTTGCTTATTGCCAGTTGCCCGGATAAAGTTTGTACTTTTATCATAATGTCCAACAACAGCCGCACCGTCAAGTTTTGCTTGACGGTCGTTCAGAGGTGAAAGCTGCGGTGCGTGTTTGTCTGAGTGTGTGTTCTTGTCCTGCCCAGACCCAGTGTGAACCCCAGTCCTACCGCCCAATGCACCACGAAGACTTCAAGGACGACCTGAGGAAATTCCGCCTGAAGAGTCGCACCTGGGCCGGAGAGCGCAGCAAGCGGGACATGTACTGCCGTCTGAAGAAATGGTGACGGCCTCCTCCTCCCGTCCTCCATCCCCACCTGCCTCCCCGTATGAATGGACTCAGCAGGACCTCCCCATGCAGCCCACCGCCTCAGCCTACCCACTAGAAAGGCCTTTTTGGATCACACCAACAGAAAGGGGCTTTTTTTTTTCTTTTTTTTTTTTTATTCCCTCCCTCCCCCTATTTTTTTGTTTTTAGTCAATCCCCCAAGTTTTGTTTCTGTATTTATGCTACATTTCCAGATGTGGAAAGACTTGAAAGGAAAGAAGCTTCCTCCGTCACAGAATGCTGAAGTTCTGCAAAGTGACTGTGTTTTAAGAAAACCACTTGGACCTATTGCTCGTTTACCTGTTGTTTTTTTTCTTCTTTTTTTTATATATGTATAGAGAGAGGAAAAATTTGATTGATCTGGAAGCACAAATCAGTGACATTGCAATAATACAACTGAACCAAATGATAATTCACGTCTTTTATTGTTATTTTCCCTGTTATTTTAAGCACTTAGTTTTAACACCATGAGGTGCTTTTTTTTTAAACTCCTTTGTCATGTATATTACTTTTAGAATTTGGCCCTGATTGTTTTTTTTTTTATATATATATACATCATTATTGTAGTACTTCGTCCAAGATTTCCAAAAATGTTAATTGGATTTTATAATGGCATGCAAAAAAGATGAAGTCAGATATTTTCTCTCCTTCCTGACCAATTGCAATACTTGTTCATTTTTCTCAGTGAAAATACCAAAGCAAACCAAAACTACCTGTTAACTGCACTGTTCAAGTTTTTTCTTATGCTGCAGGTCGGCAAGAGTGAAAAGATCTTTGATTTGTATCTTTTTTTTATTTTTATTTGCTGCGTCTCCTTAATTTTCAAAGATAAAACGGTCTTGCCCTGTTTCTGAACCTGTGTGAGCGTCATTAGGGTGGCTTCAGTATTTTGGTGCAGGCTTGTGGTGGAGCTGCTGAAATAAAGATCCTATATGAATTCAGATGGGTTTCTGTGAAATGTGGAATTTGGACTTGACATTCACAACCCTGGTTAGGTCGCATGCATTCTTGGATATCACTTTTTTATTTTTTGTATTGCATAATTTTTCAGGATAGACACATTTTTGTAATTTTATCCCATTTTATTTTAAGCAAATAATTTTAAAGTGATTTAAATTTTTTATTTGTTTTTTTTATTCCCCACCCCTGCTCAGTTTGGGATTTCTCCGGTTGATTCTCCATCTGGCCAATCAGCGAACAGAAGAAGTCGTGAATGACGACGCTGCGTTTATTTATTATTTTTGTCGGCTCGTAGTTTAGCAATGGCAGCAGGAGAAACGAACGAAGCCGTTCAGTCCGTGTTTGTCATGTTTCTAAATACTGAATTGATGCCGACAGCCGCCTCACTCGGCTCCTTACGACTCTCTTCGCCGACTAGCTGTAAACCAGCTGGTTACAGCTAGTCTGTACTAGCGCATTCTGATGAACGTCATTACGTCCACTTGATAAATGAATTACGTCACGGGTTAAATTTCGAAGTTAAACGGAGTCCACGCCTCCAGGAAGCGATGATGTTTCAATAGCCCATGGTCCAAAACCCCTGAACAGGGGGCCGGTTTTTACCAGGTTATATCCACACATAAGGTAAGAAATTCATGTAGGCTTCTTTAAAAAAAAAGAAAAAAGGCACCCCTGGGGTGGCTACCTCTGGATAGGTAGCCATCTTGTATTGTACCCAGAGACATTTCATACCCAATAGCTGCCATTTTGTACTAATGGACTCAAAGAATTGTGAATAATGCATCTTGGTTATGAGAAGAAATTGTCATTACAAGCCAGATATTTGGGTTACTCTCAAATATCCATCCATGTATTTCTATTTTGAAGCTAACCTTCTAACTAGCTAGTTCTGGAACTAGTTCTTTGGGATGTTCTGGTTCAGTTTGATGCTAAGCTAAAACAGAGACTTGGCTCCAGTTTCTGAGGCTAACCTCTGCATTTTACTCTTAATTGACGCTAAACAGTTCAAGTTTTTTTTTCTTTTTTTCATCTGGACATAATGATGATGTTAACAGCTGGAGGTGTTTTTTTTGTGTGTTTTTTTTCTTCATGCTAGTTCAATTGCTGTTCCAGCATTCTTCAGGTTAGAAGCTCGACTCTCGGTGGCTTCCAAGTTCTTTTACAACATCCTGACTGGCGTCCTGTCTGAGGGCAACGGTTTAGACACGTTTGGGTTTTCCAACTAAGAAAATGTTGAAATAAACAAAATGAAACACAGCAACCAGAAATGATGACAGAGAAATAAAAACACATCAGGGATCAGGTGTAACCCAGTGTTAAAAACATAAGCAAGAAAGAATAAATGTTGATTTTATATCTTCTACCATAAGATTGCATCAGCTGCAGACATGTTTGCGAGCTACTTGTTGCTTCTGCCTGTAGCCTGGAAAATCTTGCAAAACTGGATGCAGAAATTTAGAAATCAAGTTTCCGCTTTGGATGAATTGAAACCCACGTCATGTAGCATCAGTCAGTTTTTTTTTGTGGCGCTGTATTTGAGCATAATAGGGTGAAAAAAATTGTGGCAAAATGTTTGGTCTCTTTTGAAAAAAGGATGTATGAATATTTTGAGTCTCTTTTGTTTTAAGGAAAGTCACCAGTACCTTCAAACTTGTACGATGGATTATTGTTCTTGCAAATAATTGCAGTTATTTTCCATACCGTGGAAAAACAACAGGTGTATATATAATAATCACAATGCGAGGAGTGTATGTAAACATCTGACCACCGATTGTAAAACATAAGTTTGTGAATTATTCACAGTGTGAATGCTAGTAACTGCTTCCCACAAAGCGTCCAGCTAAAAGCTTTTACGATTCAGAAACTTTGAGGAAAATGTTTCTTTAGTAGAAGAAACTAAATTCTTCCCATAGGATACAAACAGCTGCAGTCTCGGTTTGGATTTGAGTTACTTTTCAGGTTTGGTTTTGCCTTTCGCCGACGTCCACTTATCCAGAAGGCTCCATAAACCTGCAGGACGAGCCTTGGGTACGCGGAGACACTCGTTTCCAGGTTTGAACTCTTATAGCACGTCTGCTCTTTTGTTTGCTCCTCCTCTCTGCTCGGCGGGGCCCGCTGGTTTTCCTGCACACAGAGCCGCTGTTATTATTTTTCAAATTCTCCCTCCAGCAGCCGGCGTGGGGAGTGGCCTCTTGGTTTCAGCACGTGTCCGCTCCCTCCTCCTACACACACACACGCATTCCAATCCTTGGAGGCAGACCCTGGCTCCATGACGGGCCTCGACAAGAGTTTAACAGTTCTCTGGAAAAGAAAAAAGCAAATATTCAGAGCTACTACGTGTTTTTGGAAACGTGACCCATCCTAGACGCCGCAAAAACACAAAATCTTTCAGAGTATTTTTGGTCCACTTTCTAGTGTAAATATCTTAGTACACCTGAAATGAGACAAAAGCTGTTCTGCTTGTTTTAAGTCAATCTTTTCTTACTATGTTTTCCTGTTACAGGAAAAATGTAACAAGTCAAATAATTTCAGTGGAATGAGTATTTTTCATCATCATTAGTGACTTAGAACACGTTACCTGTAAGTTAGTGTTGTCTTATTTCAAGTGTACTAAGATATTAGTACAACTAGCATTACTAAAACATGCAGGATGCCGGCCCCTGAGGACCGACTTTGGGACCCCACATACTATGCTGTTGGAAGCCTTATTGTAGTTCCTCCAAACTTACTTTATTATTTGAGCCAAAAAGCTTAACCTCGCCATTGTCTTCCTATGCAGTTCTGCTTGATTCTCATCTCCCTTCAGTATAACGCCTAGGGTTTCTCCCATTGAGCTCGATTTCTCCGGTTGAATTTCAACCGGACCAGTCAGTGAACAAAAAGAGAAGTTGTAAACTACGATGCTGTTTTTCTGCATTGTTTTATCATTGTAGTCCGCATATAGGCTTGAGACAAAAAGTTTTTATTTTTCTTGTTCACTGTATTGGAAGTGTGACCGACACGAAGATGTTCAGGCCATATCGGCCACGCTTCCCATCCATTGAGCAAATAAATTTGTAGTAAGAGGAATGGCAAATAAAAAGCCAGCAATGCTCCCGAGGGGTTGTTTATAGCCCACGGTAAGCTTCTGTAGCTGGCAGGTCATGGCCAAACGTTAGCGATTAGGTCCAATCAAATCCAGTCATTTAAAGTCCAAGGCTCCAGCAAGCAATCATATCTCAGTAGTAGAGGGTCCAGTCCAATCATATGGCACAACAAGGGGCTGGTCTTTACTAGGTTATATAAAATGTATACATTTCTTCATTTGTCATTTGATTTTTAGTTAGCTGGATTTGTATCCTGGATTGGTTATTTAATGGAAATGTGAATTAAAAAGTTTTTGACATTAGCAGAATATCAACATGCATATTTGTCATGGATGTCTGTTCTTAGCTTGAATTAGACGTGATCTGTTGCTTCTTGGCGTATATCAGCCTACTTCATGTTGTCACAAAGGTTCTATTCAATTGATTCTGTATGTCGTCACCCTTCTGAAATAATGGCCTTAAAGATAATTTAGGTTAAAAAAAGTTACTTTTGTCAAAACGACTTGGGCTATTATTTTAGGAAGTTGATGGTACCTATGTAGAACAGAAGCTGTCCTTTGCATGTATGTCTACACTTTGATATGATTCAAGCCTGAACCTGGCACCAAACATCTCCAGCCTTACTATGACCTGTAACCACCGCGTTGCTGAGGCGTTGACAGTAAACTGACAAACCAGCCAGTAAATCAACCAGCCTTGCAACCCGTCAAGCAAAGCTTGCAGCCCATGCACGGGTGTGGCCCGTGGGTGTATAGGAATGAACTTTGCTTTTGAGGGTTTTTCAGGAACCGGCGCTTTCTGCATATCGTCTCTTTTGCAATCGATGATGTCGTCGCAGGCCAAGGATGTTTTTATTCCACCCCATCAAGAATGAACACAGCAGAACAAAAAAAAACATCAGTCGTCCGCCCGTCATGATGTTTTTAAGCTTCCTCTATTTCAAACTCGCGCGCCTCCCCCTCATTGGTCCGGTGGCCCTTCCCTTCACCACATCCTGTTCTTCTTACTCAGCTGGTATGTTTCAGCACATGGAAATGTGACTCACAGTTCAAAACAATGAAACTCCGGTTAGGTTGTTTTT
The DNA here is from genome assembly GCA_902982915.1 of Phalloptychus januarius. Classification (NCBI taxonomy): domain Eukaryota; kingdom Metazoa; phylum Chordata; class Actinopteri; order Cyprinodontiformes; family Poeciliidae; genus Phalloptychus; species Phalloptychus januarius. The sequence goes on from CADWAE010000093.1 coordinate 4,681,441, forward strand.
TTTTCTTGTGGGGAGCCAAACACGAGCCGCTGCACAGCTCTGACGCTTTGTTGCCTTTGCGAATCGACGAGACCCCAGATTGAGAAGCGGATCACGTCAAACGGCTGCAGCGGGGTCAGGCCATTTGGCTTCACTTTCACATTGAATGTTCACGGAAAGATTTGGTTAATAATTACCTGGAGTGATTGTCTTTTAGCTGAGGTTAAATGTGCATGGTTACCCAAAAGGTGTCACTGAACATGCTCTTCACTCACGCATGTTCTGTTTCATGCAACATGACGATGTGGCTTCTGAAGAGTGGCACTTGGGTTTGCCAAAAGCCACGTGTTTGCGTTTTTGTCCTAAACCATGCAAGGAACAAAAGAAACAAGAAGGTCGTTTTGCCACATTGCAGCAAAATACAATTTCTTGGCAATTTGTAAAATGTCATCATTTGTTGTAAGATGACACTACGCCGCTCTGAACACACAATACCTCCGGTGAAACATGGCGTTGGCAGCACATAAGGTGACACATTACATCAAAGTCACATGACCTTACTTTACAACATGGAAAAAGTCATTTTTTTTGACATTTCAATTGAGCTGTGGTCCTCATTCTAAACTGTTATGAATGTTTCTGAATTGAATACACGCATCCTGTCCTGTTCCAGTCTGAGTGAATGAGACACAAGTAGCCGCAGGAACAACAACATCCTCATGACTTCTGCATTTCAGTGGTTGTGGGTTTGTCAGGAAAGAAGATGAGAAGATGACCACAATGGAGAAATGAATGTGTTCTTTCCTTTTTTTTTTTCACTGCCACAGCAGTTTAACCTCTAACGCACATGCGCACACACACAAATATACATTAAATGATCAGAGCCTCTCAGGCTGAAGAAGCGTGACCACCAGCAGCTGCTTGATCACCAGCTGGCCCTGCTTGTCTTCTGGTGACACTCAGCCTGAAACCTCCTGTAGACTTTCTTACATTTTAGAACTTCTTTTGTGTAATATGTAGAAAAAAACTTTATATATATACATGCAAATAAATGCTTGACTGTATGTGCACATGTGCAGTTTAAAAAATAGACAAAACTAGAAGGATCTCGAGCACCCCCTGCTGGTCAAAACATCACATTGCAACAACCTGGTCAAGTGATCACCTGACCAACGCGGAAGTAAAGATCCCGAGGACGCAAAGTGGCCCTTTGAAATGGTTTCTAGCATCCGAGCGGCGTTTCACGGGTTTTTGAAAGACGTTTTAGAAAAATGGTGCGGTGCTTCCTGATCCACACCGTGTGCCCAGTCGGCGCTCTGTCCGCCGGGGAAAGTCGGGTCCTTTACTCCCGGCTCTTCGGTCCAGACGAGGTGGTTCTGTCCAAACAACAACGCGAGTTCACCCCGGAGGAGAGGCGACTCCTGCAGAAGGAGAAGGTTTCTGTGGTGGCCAGGTGAGTACGCTGGGAGCAGTTATTAATTATTAGTCAAAAAGAAGAAGAGTGAGTGAGTGAGTGTCACTCTAAGGCGTTAGAAAACGACATGGATCGTTTAGAAACGCAGAGAGAGCAGGAATGTATTTGTTCTGTTTTGTGGCATCACAAACCCACATTTTTAATCAAGGTCTGTAATTCCTACGCCGGTCCTTTAATGATTGGATATTCACCATTTAAATATATTCAAAATTCAGATTTTTTCTTCTGTTCATTAAATGCATCAAACTCTAAATCTATGGAGAGTGAGTGGTGCCAAATTGCAAGAATGAACTCATTAAATATTTTAAATGTCATGCGTTCATCAAAACAGAAAATACAGAAATAATGTATTAAAAGTATAATTTTATATGTGCTTCATGTAATGAATGTGTTGATTTCATGTCAGAATTTTAATGTTCATATTGTTCATTTATTTCATCTTCCAGTGTAGGGGTGGACATTTATCGTGATAGATTTCTTTAAAGTTTTTTTTAATTTATAATTTGTCACAATAAATTCTAGTTAATGTTTTAAAAAAATAAACTGGGGTGCTGTGGTGGCACAGGGACGGAGCACGGCCCATATATGGAGGACTTAGTCCTCATGCCGGCGGTCGCAGGTTCGATTCCCGGCCTGGTGACATTTGCCCCATGTCTTCCCTCTCTCGTTTCCCCATTTCCTGTCCAGCTACTTTCAAATAAAGGCCACTAGAGCCAAAAAAATCCTTAAAATTAATAAATAAAATGATTTTGAAGGATGCAAAAATCTTATTAAATGAACTAACTATATGCAGATTAGAGACATAAATGTCACTTCTTTCAGTGTGTGCTGTCTGAAGAAGCTTCTCTGAATGTGTTTCAAGAAAAACATGTTTGGCTCCTTGAATTCTTTAAAAAAAAAAAAAAAAAAAGAATATGCAGCTTTTAATCATCTTTTTTTTATTGTTATCACAATAGTACTATAAAATGTCATGATAAAATTCCAAGTCCAGTTTGCCTATCTTAACTCCCGTGCTGCCGTTTCTCGTACGAAGGCAGGTCCGAAGTGCCGTCTCTCTGTCGCGGGAGGCCAGCGGTCGGCAGCTGGTGGACGCGGCGCCGGGCGACGAGGCTCTGGTCCTGCAGGATGCAGACAGCGGGGTGGTGCGTTTGAGAGCGGGCGACCCTTTCTCTGAGGAAATGAGCGTTCTGTGGCTGGGCGTCCAGAGCCTGGGCTTCACGCTGGTCTGCGAGCCTCACGACAACCTGCTGCTGGCCGAGGGCGTCTTAAGAAACCTGACCAGGCACTGTCTGGACAACATGCACATGCTGGGGCAGGGCAGCGAGGTGAGCAGGAGGTCATCATTAACCAAACGATAAAGAATATTTAGTCAGTATTGGACGAGATTAAAATGTGGTCCTGGACAGAAGGCCTTGAAACGTTTTATACACAACATTTTCTGATCAGAGAAAGCAAAGCCAGGCACATGATGCTGCCACCACCAGCAGAATAGCACGGTGCTTCTTATGGCTGCCAGCCCAGATTCATATTCCTCATAGTTTGTGGTTGAAACAAACTTAATGGAGATGAAACAATCTTTTGATCTTGTCACAAATGTTGACAATCTCCAATTTTCCCTCCTTTCAGTGTGCTAAGCCAACACTTTAACTTTTAATTTCTCCTCATAACCATTTTTTTTAGTCTACTAGATGTTATGTCACGTCCTTTCATAAACTAATAACTGATTTATTCACCGATTGCATTTCTCTGGCTGATCACTGATCTTTAAAAATCCCGACCCACCAATTCCAGCTGGAAACCTTTTCTTTGTAAAAGAAAAGTAACAAGGATTTTTTTTTACATCTGAAAAGTTGCTAAATGTAGTCGATGAAAGTGGGGCTGATTTCCAAACGTTTGCAGAGGTCGATCAGACAAAAAGAAGGGACTTGGTGTGAAGCCAAACTGTCATTAAGCATTTTGTTTTTAAATACAAAAGTAAATTTTACTCAAACTTCAGTTAACCAGGGTCGCTGTGGTGGTGCAGGGGTTAAGGCAGCATCATTCTGTGGGAATGTTTGACGATAACGGATCCTAAAAATATTAGTTGCTCTCTTTCAGAAACATAAATAAATTCCTTCTCGTGTAAAGAACAAACTTCCTCTCTGAATTGTCACCATAGCAACCGTTCTCCTCCAGGTCCTGCTGAAGAGCAGCCGGATCGACGTTCTGCTCAGCCGCCTGCTTCCTCACGGCCAGCTCCTCTTCCTCAACCACCGCTTCGCTCAGAGTCTGGAGAAGGAAGTGGCGTCTTTCATGGCCAAATGAGGCGAACGCCACAGCTGCATCACCTCCACCTTCCAGCTGGAGCTCCATACCCGCCAGCTTTAGTCAAGACTTAGCACACGAGTGTGTGTGTGTGTGTGTGTATGACAAGCGGGCGAGCCGTCTCTCTGCTGCTGCTGGATAGTGAAGACGTGTAAACACAGAGGGGGGAACATCTCCCTCCGCCACCTTCACTGGCTGTTCAATGTGTGGGAGGCTTTGCTTTCAATCCTGTTTGCCAAATTCAAGACTGGCAAAGTTAAAAAAAAAAAAAAAAAACGGCGGCATCTTAAGTGAAGACTCTGCCATTAATCAGATTCACTGAACTCAAAGTGTCATGATGTGGCCAGCAGGGGGAGCTGGTTTCCTGTTTCCTACTGAGAGAGAGAAGAAGAAAGCTGACCAGTTGGTGTGTTTGAGTCGTATGATGATAATAATTGAATAAATAAGTAAAGGTGTTGAGCATGCTGTATTAGAACAGAAAATGTGCTGCTTCAGTGTTTGTTGAACTGAAACTGTAGGTCAGGAAAAGCCAACTTTACAAATTAGACGTTCTTTCTTCTGTTTTTCTCCTAACATTATTTTAAAAAAATGTCAATGATCTCATTTTCGTGTATCTAAAATAAAATCCTTTTTTTGCATTTGCTGCGATGCTTGTGTTGAGTGTTTCACGTTCATTCACTTATGTTTTGTTGTACTCCGGAAAACCAGAGGAAATGATCAAAAATGCACCAAACTATTTATTTGGTTTCTAATCTTCATTTAGCTGTAGGAAATAAATATGACGGCAGCAGCAGTCAACTGGAATTCTCAAAACTTTTCAACCCAACAACCACATCACTTAGCCGTTAAAAACAGGCTATTTTACACTTGGACATCCATTTATAGTCTTTTTCTCTCTTTTTTTAAAAATTAGTTTAGCACAATTTTGAAAGTAGGGCTGGTTTTTCTTTTAAAATCCCTTAACGCACTTAGCACAGCACTTCTGATTATTTGCACAATGGAACACATTAGTCAAAAGTGCAATTTCTTAGAACGACCCAGTTTTCTTATGAAAGCATCCATCGTATGCGCTGGTTCAGTTAAACTCTCCTGTGTTTACCTTCAAACACTTGAAGCATTAACAGCGAGAAGGTGAAAAAAACTATTTCACCAAACCGCATGAAACATTGTTTCTCTTCACGTCATGTTTTTTTTTTTTAATTACTGAAGATGAGAAACAAAAATAGATCACACTGAACATGATTCACCTTCTGTTAGCCTTAGAATTGCACAATTTTCTGACATCTGTCCACTGAGCCTGTTGGACACAGGAAATGCTATATTTGTAGTTAACATAAAATTAATATTTACAGCAGGTAATGTGTAAAGTTTCATATTTGAAAAAGTGAATCTTTATCCCAAGTGAAGTAGTAATATTGTAGTAAAAAATAAGTAATTTTTAAAATTCCAGAATTTGCACATATCTTGTCTGTTTGAAGACAGTAACATTTGTTTTGATACATTACCTAACATGTTTTTATTAGAGTCCTGTCTTGGAAAACTACTTCTTATCTTTGCCTGATTATAATTCTTCGCCACTCTACTTCAATCTAAATCTGAGACAGTTTTCATTTTAGTGTCTCAGCAATTGTAAGAAACTGTAAATGAGTTAAATATTCGGTGCTGCCACTAGGGGGCAGCATCAAGCCAGGCATTACAGTTGCTGCTCCCTGTTCCCACTAATAAAACACAGACTAACGCCACAGCAGAAATCCTTCCTGTTGCAAATGTCCCAAATCTTTCTGCCTTGAAACAATTTCTAACAAGATGGCTGACACCAAACAACCAGCATTTAAAATTGCTTCTGCATGTGTGTGTGTAATTATGTGTAATTAGTGATGCACAGAAACAGGAAGATGATCCTTGGCTTCAAGCAGCTGTTTGATAAAATTGCATGAGTTAATGTCAAGTGGAGATTAAAATGTCCGGGTCTGGCTGTGGATTTGTTTCCCTGCGTTGCTCTTTCATCGCCCGTGATTGTAAATACAAGCTTGTTGGCAGGATTATTAAGAAGGTTTACAAAAAACAAAAAATCTGTTTATAAATAAATAAACAAACAAAACAGGTTATTAAAAGCTGATAAGTATGAAATCCCATGGATGGTTTTACTCTATAAACATGCTAGATTAGTGTTATAAAGAGCTAAAAAAAAAAAGATTATGTAAGTTTTTCTATTATAAAATATGCAGGAACAATTTCCTAAATTATACTTAAGGTTCCCTGAGGTTCAAGTTCTTTAGGGAAAAAAAACAGAAGCTTTTTGCATATAATGAAATGGAAACCAACCCTTCTTGAGCTTTAGTGGCACAGGAGGACTGTAATTCGCTGCAGCACAAAAGCAATCGGAAGCAATTGTAAACTCTGCAAATCGTTTTTTTAATAGCCTTACACTAAAAAAAAAATAATAGAAAAAACTAACCAGATGGTGAGCTGGCTGAAGACTATGGAAGGCAGCAAAGGTTAAACCGTGTGAAGCCACAGAGCTGCAAGATCAAAGGTAAAATCTGTTTCCTGCTTGGTTCATGAGGCAGAGGGACGATCCTCCAGAGGCTCCTGGAGAGGAGAAAACAATGATTGTGCAAGCATTCGTACTTTATTAAAGCTCGGGACGATCCATGTCTTCATCAGTGGTCTTCTGCTTGTCTGAGATTGGGTCACAGGGGTTTCCAGCTAATTCTGGCATGATTTGGACCCTGGGTCTCCCCAAAGTAGGATGCACCTTGAAAACATCCAAAGAGAGGAATCCTGGTCGGACGAACAAACCTCCTTGACTCACTTTGTCTCCAAGAGTGAGCTTTACTACTTCTCATTTCAGACACTTGAATCCAGGATCTAGTACAAGCTGTCCATGTTACTTAAGAACATGGACAGCTTGCTTGTTGTCTCATGTGGGCTTCATGGTAGAGCAGCTCTGTTATGCTAGTTCTGATTGGTTCTTTTTGTAGACTTTGCTCTTACCTTTTTACTTTTGGTCAGTTGTCATGATGCATACCCATGGCATCTACTGTATGTATTGTTTTTGCAACCCGGAGCTCAAATAAAAGCTCAAATAATACCTGACGTAGGACAAATCCCAGAGGAGTTGAAAAGGATGCAGAGCTGGACCAAAGAGCAGAGAGAGGAGGAGGAAAAGCCAATCGATCATTGACTCCAATGTCTTCTGACATACAGAGATTTACAGAAGAGCAGCAATAGCAAGTGAGGGGATTATCCCGTAGGCAAAAACCGTTGGTATTTTTAAAAATATATTTGTATTGTCTTCACCACACGTTTTATTACAAGGGTACCAAAAATAGCGCTTTATCAAGTGCAGAGGAATACAAAACGCTTCACACTTCAGTTGGTCGCTTACCTGTAGCCTTTGACCTCAGCAGGTGAGGTGGTGAAGTTTCTTGCCAGGTGACTGAAGAATATGCATTACCACAGACCTGGGCATTTTACGGCCCGCGGGCCACATCCGGCTGTCCCTGTCTGGCCCGCATGAAGTCAAGTAAATTAAAACATAAATCAAAAAATAGGCCTATTTAATCTGAGCATGAAATACGGCAGTGTTACTTTTATTTTGAAAAGACTTTTTTTTGTTTATATTTACGTAGTGACGCACATGCGTAAGCGAACAGCGACAGGTGACGCTCGTAAGAAAAAAAAGTGATGCTGATAAGCTAGCCCTCAACATGTCAGCCCACGGCAAAAAGAGGAAAATCGACACAGAATGCCGCGTTTTCAACAAGACGTGGACTGCTAAATATTTATTTACAGAAGTCAAAGGTAAAGCCGTGTGCTTAGTTTGTGGTGTACAGGTCGCCGTGCTTAAGGATTACAATTTGAACCGTCACTACGTGACCAAACATGAGGAGAAATACACGAACTTGTCTGACCAAGAGCGCGCAAAGGAGTCAGATGCTTTGCTAGCTAAGCTGCAAAACCAACAAGGACTTTTTACAAAACTTTGCACATCCAGAGATGCAGCTGTCAAGACAAGTTATGTCATATCCCACAAAATCGCTAGAAAAAGTAAGCCGTTTTCTGACGGGGAGTTTATTAAGGAGTGTTTGTTGGACTCTGCTGCCCTAATATGCTTTTGAGAACGTGCCTCTCTCACGACGGACTGTAACGAGGAGGGTGGAGGACATCGCGGGGAATCTGGAACTTCAGCTGAAGAACAGAGCGGTCAGCTTCGACAACTTTTCCCTTGCTTTGGATGAAAGCTGCGATGTAAGTAACACTGCCCAGCTACTTATTTTCATACGTGGGGTATCTGCGGACTTTAAAATCACGGAGGAGCTGGCAGCCATGCAGTCAATGAAAGGGACAACAACCGGGAGTGATTTATTCACGGAGGTAAATGCGTGTTTGGACAAGTTGGAACTAAAATGGGACAAGCTGGCAGGTGTGACAACCTGCCAGCTTGTCCCTGGCAGGTTGACTGGGAAAAATCTGACTGGGAAAAATGTTGGACTTTTGAAGAGAATGCAGGATAAAGTGACAGAAATGAACCCTGAGCAGAAATTGACATTTTTGCATTGTATTATACATCAGGAAGTGTTGTGTAAGTCAGTGTTAAAAATGAACCATGTTGTTGATGTTGTAACTAAAACGGTTAACTTCATCAGGGCAAGAGCATTGAATCACAGACAGTTTGTTTCACTCTTGGAGGAAAGAGAGACTGAACATCGCGACATAGGCTACCACACAACTGTCAGGTGGCTCAGCCTGGGCAAAGTACTGAAAGGTTTCTGGGACCTGAGAGAAGAGATACACGAGTTCTGTGTGAAGAAAGGAAAAGACATTCCACAGCTTTCAGATCCAGACTGGATTGCAGACCTTGGTTTTGCTGTGGATGTGACAGCACTAATGAATGAACTAAATGTCAAACTGCAGTGCAGAGGCCTTTTTGTACATGAAATGTACAGCGCAGTAAAGGCTTTCATGAGGAAATTGCAGCTTCTCTCAAGCCAAGTTAAGGACAACATTCTCACCCACTTGCCAACACTGAAGGACGTCACAAAATCAGCTGATCACCTCGACAAGTACTCATCCATGTTAGAAGCACTGCATGGTGAGTTTTCAAGGCGATTTCAGGACTTTAAAACAGTTGAGAATGAAATGCACATGGTTTCTTCTCCATTCACCTGCAGTGTGGAGAATGCACCCAGTGATGTTCAGATGGAACTGATTGACCTGCAGTCTGACACACTTCTGGCAGAGCACTTTAAGTCAGTCTCACTGCTTGACTTCTACTTTCCCTCAAAGAGGAGAACTTTCCACACATGAGGAGGCATGCTCAGAAGATCCTCGTCCTCTTTGGATCTACCTACGTCTGTGAACAGACATTCTCAGTGAGGAAGTTCAACAAGTCCAGATACAGATCCTCTATCACTGATGACCACCTCTCAGCTGTCCTGCACATATCCACCTCAGACATTCAGCCAGATTTCAATGCATTGTTCAAACCCAGAGCAGGCTGGATTTTTCCCACTGAGCATGTAAAATGAACTGTAAAACATCAAAAGCATTTATTGCTTTTTGCATGAAGTTGACAGTTGCTTATCTTTAATATACTGGAAAACACTTTTTCAGTATTTGGGAAAATTAACGTGTTAAAAATAAAATGAAACACTGATGCAATTATTGTTTCTTACTTCTTTAGTAGAGTATTTTCCTACACCACAATTTCATATATTTATATAACTATTTACAGGATATTTTTATTCTTCTGAATACCAGTAGTAACTAATCAAATATGGAATTCTATGTTTTTTACAATAGGAAAAATTAATACTGAGCAGAATTAAGTTCATGTTGTTGTTGGTTCGGCCCTCCAACACAAGTCAGTTTTCTTGTGTGGCCCCTTTTAAAAATTAATTGCCCACCCCTGCATTACCTCATTCAAAGGCAAATCACATCGACATTTGTATTCAGTGATGTTAGTAACGCGCGCGCTGCTGACGTCGGATCACCTTTTTCAGTAAATAGAAATTAACGCGTTGCTATTTCAAATCCAGTAGTCAGACTACAGTTACATATCAAAATCACTTTGTGTTACTACGTTCTTTTGTAATTTAATTGCATTTCCTGTACGCATCTTGGGGAGTAATCACTGTTTCTATGCGACAGTTATCAGAAATGTAAACAATAGATGGAGATGTGCATTTTGTTGGTGGAAAAACAGGAACTATTTTGACTTTCCGATTATTATAAGCCGCTTTAGGTTAGTTTTTTTTTTTTTTCTAAAGTCGCTTGCACTTTTTTGGGCTCGTTTTTGTTTGAAGTTACTCATTTGGGCTTAGAAATAAGCAAAGACAAATAATAAATCCCAGAATTTGTCTGGCATCCAATTAGTTTTAGTCAGATTCATTTCCCTGACGATCCGTCCCGCTGTGTGTTTGTTAGTGTCAAGTTAATATATTACCTGTGAATGTCGTCGGGCTTCGCGTTGTGCTCCAGAAAACTGCAAACATAGAGACTCATATGAACAGCGCAATAAACGTGAAAACAGCCACGAATGAAGGAGTCCGTAAAGTTGCACAACTAAACGCCATTGTAATTATTAATATTAATGTAAGTGTCACAAATCTGTGCAGCAGCCATCTGAGTTGTGAAGCCGCAGGAGGAGCGCTGTGAGCTGCAGTCTGACAACAAACACAGGGCCGTAAAGCAGAACCTGGAGGCTGGGGTAGAGAGGGCTGGGGGCTTTAACATCCTTCTATGAGTTTTCCCAGACAATAGTGGAACACACAAAAACACACACAAATTACTGACGTTTTTTTTTTTTTTTTTTTTTTTTACTATTGTAACCATTGAAAAATCTCCTCCTCAGTTCAACCCTGTAAGTGGAGACACATTGTTGATGTTACCATTATAAAATAGCTTTCAATTAACAAAGATCAATGCAATATTCGCAGGTAGTGGAGCATTGTTGTTAGCAGCTGCTGAAAGTAACTAAGGAGTAATCAGTAGTCCGATTAAAGTTACTTTTTTAAAGCAACTATGCCGTCACTGATTGTATTCACACAGACCGTTGATACAGGCGCTCACCCAAACCTACGGGTAAATGAAACAGTCAGGGATTTGTTGATCTTCTTCAGCCTCCTCTGTGGACAACGGCTTTGCAATCTCCATTAAGGGATTTTTGGGAATTTGACAATCTTTGTAGGAATTTTGTGAAGGATCGTACTATCATGTCTGATAAAAGTTCCCCAACGTTGATGCAAAAACCACTAGTTGAAGCGAAATATCAACATTATTGTCCAAGCATATTTCTGTATAATAAAAGAAAAGTCACACAACACAGAGCTCTGTGTGAGATAGTTTGTAGTTTGGCCGAGGCCTAGTGTCGAGAAGCAGAGAAAGAAACTTCCCCGCGAACAAGTGGGAGCTAATTTTGACACTTTGGATGGAGTATGAAGGAGTCTTGAGACAGGTGACGAGGGCGTACCTGTCTAGCATCCCACCGGTTATTCAAGACTCCTACAACAGTTGCCCTGGCAATACCTGTTAAAGCATCTCCTGGCATCTCACACCACCCCTCCTGAGGAAGCCTTGGAGGACACAGTTGTAAACCTCTTCCAGAGATAGCAAAACAAATTTGGACTAGACAAGCAAACTCCTTGAGAGTAAAGATCCGGTCCACGATTCCACAGCCGTTGCGAATGCTTCTTTGGCTTTCATTGGCTATAAGCTCTTTTCCTAAATAACCTGGCAAACCTCTCCTTTTTTTTCTATTATAAGCTGCCCTCATATTCAGTCATCATCCATGCAAGCTGACCAGACCAAAGCTGACATTGTCACAGGCCATCTTAGTCACTCTGCCGGGGCCTTCTTCCTTTTGTCCTCTCCTTCCCACCTGCCTAAAGCTCCGTCAAAAGGTTTTCTTATTGAATTTGAAGGCCGACCATTGACAAAGCCAACTCCTGAAGATTTCCCCTCTTAATATTTTTTCTCCTGCCTCATTAGATGTCTCCCTGACTATTGTGTGGCTCATGGCGAGAGCACAGCGGAGAAAATGGGCTCAGCCCCAGTCGGTGATACAATATGAATTTTAATGCGAGATGACGACTTATTCACTTTAGCCTCTGTCAGGGCATGCAGTGTGAAAGACCTAAACGCCGCTGCTCCTATTCAAGTACATTAAGAATCATTTCTATTCCCTTTCATATGTTCATTTTCTAGAATTTCAAATGTTCCTCCTCTCTAAAGCTGAGTGTCTGCTAGAGAGGAAGTTTGGGAATACTCATTCGTATCAGGTGCCAGCAGCGGTTTCTGCCCTCATGGTGCCCTGGGCAAGCCAGTTCTCCTGAGCCAAACAAGCAACTTTTTGTTGTTGTTTTTGCCACATAGATGAGAAACCTAGAGAACAGATTTCGTCTTTGAAAAGGTTTCAAAGATCAGAGTGTCACCGGATTATCTTAATCGGTGGTAGTCCTAAAGGAATAATAACTTTTTAAAAAATCAGAATCATTTTCATGTTATGTACAAAGTTTAAAGGTTTTATACATCCTGAGCTGTGTCATTCATTGTTTCATCTATGAAGCTGCAGGCGGCGGCAGCAAACAATCGGCTCCTACGGCCAACTCTGTCCTCTTCATCACCTTCATCACCGTTCAGGCAGTTGGACGTTACATGTCATTTGCCCAGAATGAACAACATGGCAACTTTCCTGAGACAATATTTTATTAATATTTATAAAAATTAAATACCCTGCGGTATTATTACCGCAATGTTTTTACATTTAAAGTAAATATTTCCCAAATAAAGTCAATTGTTACGACTAATAGTGGATCCCTTTAAAGACACTTGGAGAACATTGCCTTTGGGACAAATAAAAAATATCTAAATTGAATTAAAGGATTTTGGTTAATGTCTTTCCAATGTACATTTTTCATATTTTGAATGAAAGATTATCAGATGTAGACTAAGACAAACAAATAGCTTTTTAGTAGAGTCCAAAACACTCCAATGCAGACTTTTTGACCTTTAACCTCCAGTGTTGCACCGCTAGGCTAGGTTTTATTTTTAGTCTCTAAATCGCTCATATCAATAGGTGCTGCAGCACGCTCTGAGTTGTTTTTCTTTGGGCGACCACGCGCTCTGAGTAAGGTACACGGACACATCCAGAGAATAAGAGTTCAGGCGTGATACATTATAAGTTTTTCTGCAATAGGTCCTGTAATTGCCGGAGTTTCCTCGCACACATAAACAAAAACAAAAGCCTGAGGAGAATTACATTTCACCGTTTACCAGTCCATTCTGCAGCCGAAGAGCGGGTTTGTGAAATCACATTAAATCTCCAATTTCAAGGTATTTATTTGATCTTACCTCCCAAGTGGCCACGATGGCTCTCATTCTCCTACAGGCGGCGCAAAAGGTGGGCTACGTTTCGTCGGCATGAGATTATCACATCACTCCGAACATCTGTATTAATTACAACAGAAGCAAATTATTCCTTAATTAAACTCCCTCTGCGGTCGGACCCCTTAGAAGGTTTGTCAGTTTTGCTCATTACCAAAGACAGGCGGCATCATCCGTAAGGAGGCGAATAAAAACAACTTCAAAACTCGAGGCGGCTTCGCTTTGACGTTTTTCTTCTTTAATCTTTTTGTTGCTCTCCCTAAAAATTGATCTGTTGAACTTTACATTAGCTAAGCGGTGAAGCGGCGTGGCCTGTTAACGGCCACATGAGTCTCGTGTTGAAACTGAGGGGATTAGTGGGCAAATAAGGAGATATTTTCACTCTCATGTTATTTCAATCACAATTGAAAGTGCTTTTAGACTGTTGTCCCTGAAAATAATAAAATAAATCAGAATACCCTGCAAGCCAGGGCTGAAAAAGTATTGTGATACCTATCAATAATTATTATTTCTTCTGTTTTCTTTATGCCTGAACCTAATCCTGATGCCTGCATTTGCCCTGACCTTTCACCTATTCATGAAAGGTCAAGGGTAGGTGTAATTGTCCTTCGATATATTCTGTGTTGGTCTGTCACAAATAATCCCACTAAATCACATTAAGCTTTAATTGTTGCAACATTTGAAAGGTTCATCTTGACTTCTTTTGCTATAGCTAGCGTAACATTTATTCATTTATTTTTCGTCAAGCTGCGGTCCATCTGGTAATCTGTGGCTCGGCCTGTGGTAGCTGTTTTAATGGTAATTCAGATAATCGAGGAGAGGTTATGGCTCCTCTGTGATGAGAAACATAATGTGGGATCATAACTTCAACAGCTCTGAGCAAATATTCTCAGATCCAGTGCAGAGCACCGGCTGTAAAACCTTACAGCCGCCTCAATAAATTTACATCGGGAGACTGGCTGACTCCTTTACAACCGAATTACTGTGAGGATGTGTGTCACTATATTTTCCTCACACTCACCGGCTTGGCCAGCGGCCCACATCGTTTCCTCTGCTGCTCTGGTTTAAGATGATATGTTTGGATTATCTCATCAAATTTGAATACCATACTGTTTTATATTACATTCCACAAGCGGTATCTGACAATGTTGGGGAAGTTCAGTGCAGCTGTTTGATAAAACTGCGTAGAAGACGTTATGTATTCATTTTGCGATCCTTTCTCCCCACCCCCAATTTGAAGGCTGGAAGATTATTGTGGTGTGGTGTGTGTATTTTGAATGCAGGGTTTGCTAATTGGAGTGTTCAATGAACAGGCTAGCTACCACTGCCAAAAGAAGAAAAACAATGAAGAGATTTAATGTATGTTTCAGCAGAAAAAAATCAAATACTGTCACATCACTGTCTCGAAGAAAAGCATCATAACAGGAATAAAGGACTACAGGCCAGCCGCCATGACACCTGTAGTCAAGACGTTCTTTGATGATCCAATCACACCAGCCATGTTCAGCTCGCTTAATCAAATTCTAGTTTGTTTGTCTAGAAAGTCCGGTTCTACGCCAAGGACGGCGGAATAGGGCTATTGTGGATTTTAAAAGAATCTCAGAAATTTTCCATGTAAACAAGGATATTTAAAAAGTAAACATGTTTTGACTTTTCAAGCACAGAAATGTAGTTTGGTTTTTTTCTAGAAAAATTTGGAGATCATTCTCATTATTCCTCATTTTTACTCTAACATTTCTGAGATAAATCTCAAAATTTTGAATTATTATTTTTTTTTGGCTTCTGTCTTCTGTGTACAATGGCTCTAATAGGCTGCCGTACATTATCTGTGTCAGTTGTCCAGTATTGGTTTTCAGACTCAAACAGAAAAATTTTGAGGTTGGATGTGACTTCACTGCTCCATCTTTGTGCAAACTTCAGATTTTTGTAGGCAAATGCAGCAGTGTTTTCTAAATTTAACCAGGATTGCTTACCTAGCTACATTTTTATCGTTTGGCCCCTACATGGCCTACTACAGCATCACATGTTGCTTACACATCTTACACACTTTGGAAATGTTTTTTGCTACTTTGACGCCTTTCATCTCAGGTTTGATTATCACCCATTCCTTAGAAAACATTCAGCCGGCGTTTTTCTGTCGCTGGTAAAGTTTCTATGAGCAGTTAGTGCGTCTTGGGAACCCATCACAACTCCTACGCTTATCAGGCGGCTGTCAGGTGCTGTTTTCACTTGTTTTCTTTTTGTATGCAGCTATTTGCAAGTGCATATGATGTACTATTTGAAAAGCGACTTGTTTTGTGCTTCCATTTTGTGCGAAGCATTCAAAGACGTGGCGACTGCAGCAGGTTCAATAAAAGGAAACAGAAAAGCAAACCTCAGAGACATCCATCATGATTGTCAACCAATCAAAAAGCTGCAATTTGAAGTTGTAAAAGTTGATGCAGTCCAGAAACAAAAAAATATTTTGCTTTTTGACCGATGTCTGTCACAAGTGCATAAGTTGAGATGGGATTGAGTCAAAGTAAAAATCAGTAGGGAGCAATCTTATTGATAATGGATGCACCAAAAAAAAAAGCACTGATACCATTTAATCAAATATTAAACCTACTAAAAACAATCAAATATTAAACAAAAGATACATTAAAATATCTTGAACTAAACATCTTCTGGCCTCACTATCCACTCACTATCATCTTTGACTGGAAAGGTTAGTCTAATGGTCTTTATGGTGTATGTTAATCAGTAGTTAGGAAAATATGGGGTTCCAAATATGCCAAAAATTTGTGAAACAAACTGGCTAGCATAGCATAGCTTTTGCTATTGTGTTGTTGTTTTTTTGATTGTTGACCCTTCTGGGCCACCATAAAGAAAAAAATAATAATTCAACCCCATTTAAAATAAACAAGCAATGCTTTTAGCTTTTAGCCTGGTGGGGGACAAGTAAAGCCTGGCGACCCACCAGGCTTAAACCTTGGTACATCCTTTGATCGATCAGTTCATGACAATTGAATCTGATGATATTTGTTGGCGCTGAACAAGACAAGAAAAAGTCGGGAGAGAAAAAAGAAATTTGTGAGGCGACAATATGCTTTCCGCCCACCCAGTTCAGGTTGCCCGCTGTTAAGCTTTAAAAAAACTTTGTGCATCCGTTTATTGCGAGGAAGAGATCGGGTCACACAGCTACTTCTCAATTTGTCTGGTTTCTTGCTTACACAAGGTAACCGCTCTTCACAGAGAGCTCCCGGGCGGACGATGATCACACAGTGAAAACGGATTTTACACAACGCAGTGACACATAAACACAATTAAGGCGATTGGTTGAATCACACAGTGAGGTAAACGTGTCTCTGTCCCCGTTAAGACAGTTATTGACGCAATTGCATTATCAGCTAAGATAATTACTAACATACGAGGCTTTTGCTGAGAACAGCAGAGTGAGACAGGTTTCCCTACACTCTGTGTGTCTTTCTGAACGTGTGACCCACATCCTCGGATGTATGTGTTGTCGGAAAGATGGCCCTGCTGCCTCACTGTGGCTGCGTTCAGACAAAAAGATCCTCAACTCTTGATTAATTTTTTTGCTGAAATCCTTTTTTTAAATGTGCTTGTTCATCCTATCAGGTTTCTGTGTGAACGGTTTATGACCCGAAAGTGACCCGCATGCGCAGAAGAAGAATGTTCACGGAAGTCAGAATGAAGATCGATCTTAAAGTTGATTCTGCAACGGGAGCCATGTTTCAAAACGATAAGAAATGAAGCTAATAAAAACAAAGTGCAACTAATGGCAACAGCGTTTTTTGGATCATTTTCTGTAGAGACGTCTGTGTGAATGCGTAGTTGGAGCTAAGAGTGGTGCGACTGTGGTGTGTTTCAGTAAAATGGACTTCTGTCATAATTTCATAATTGTGGTTACAATTCATACCTTTGCCAGAAAAAAAAAACAAAAACGTTTTTTCATTATGTCAGATTAATTTTCAGCTGCAGCTGAGCGTTGAACCTTCCCGTCTGCGCAGCAATGCAGTTTTAAAGAGGGAATTGCAATTATAGGGCTGGAAGTGGGTCGCCGCTGGCACCGGGGACACGCAGGCAGACAGCGCCGTGGCTCTTGTCGTGTCATCTCTCACTAAGCTGCAGTCGCTCAGGAGGAGCAGCCCCCAGTGTCACTCGCATCAGTCTGCATGGCTAGCATCCTCTTCTTAAAAGCAAGCTCGTCCCAATTTTCCCCTACCTGCGAGGCCTTCCGCGATAAACAATAAATCAATTAATCGCACGATAATTTTAATTTATCAGCATCTTTTCCTGCCCTTTTCTCATTTTTTTATGACACTGGAAGGCTCAGTGCTCTCCACTGACCCTCCCTTCCTCATTTTCTTAATGCTCAGTTCAAACTACACAATTCTGGAATTGTCGGCCAATCAGTGGCCTATTTTAAAGACTTGAGACAAACTAGCTGACAAAAAAATCGTAAGTCATGGGTTCAATTGTGCCACACAACACAAACCGATTCCTCTCATTCAGATTTCAGACATCCTGTAAAAACACACTATATCACCCGTGAATTTAGAGGAAACAAACACGGCTGAATGAACAGCCTCATCGTTATAACCTATTTATGTCGCGTTAACAATGAACAGCTGAAAAGTTACCGGGTTTTCGCTCCAGTTCCTCCCCTTGTTATTTCTGTGGATATTCTTTGCACAAAATGTTGAATAAACATTAATGTTGTTTCCACATATCATCTCCAATGCTGTTTGGGATTCCCCTCCTGTTTGGGGAATCCCTGCTTTCTGATTGGCTACCGGTCACATTCAACAGGCTGTGATGTCGCTCCCAGTCATAACCCCACAGGCTGCAGTGATAAACTGGCCAAGACAATCCAACACGTTGAATATGCCTGATTTAGATCGGAGCGGCCGCGATGTTCTACCGACTGGACCCGATGAGTCGGAACACGCTCCACACTACAGGACGATCCGTTCCGATCATTTGACGTTCTAAGATTGTTGTAAGGGGAAAATCGGGGCAAAAAATCATGGAGTGTGAACTGGGCTTAAGGGAGGAGTGATCAGGTAGTTGGATGTGCCCGTCTTCTCTGTCTAAATCTAACCATTATTGAAGGGAAATATAGTACACAGACTTCATAATCTGCACTCTTTTGGTTGAATGTAGTTTTTATTCAAGTGCATTTTTTGTTAATGGAGACTGAGAGTCCATTTTATTTTTGTTTTTGGTTCTTTGTTTATTTTGTTTACCAGTTCCAGTGTTAAGTGTTCTTTTGAAAATAAAGTGTATTTATTTTTGGCAGGATGTTCTTGCATTATGTCATTACCATTACATCAATTTAGATTGGTCCTTAAACAATATGATCGTTTATCGCAATAATATCAATTTGTTATCGTGACAGGCCTACTTACTGCCCACTTTTGTTTCGCCTCGAAACCTACAAAGTGTCACCGACTGCATACATATGAAGTGATTAGAGCTGCGTCCAAAACTTGCGCCACTCCTCTGAAAACCCTTCATAAATGATGTAGGCGTTTTAATTATTTTCTCGTGAGACTCCAGGAACCCCATTTCTCATTTGAAATGGCAGCTTTAATAATTACCCATGAGCAATGGGGTTACGGCATTCATTTCCCCCACAACTGTAAATACTTTGGAAACATCTCGCTGCAACCTCCTCTGAACACATCATTGTGTAAATTTTTCTCCAGAGCCTCTCTTTTTTTTCTCCCCAGCTCTGGATGGAGTCCAGGCCTCCGTGATTCAGCGCGCGGCTCCTTCCAAACACGATGAATGGATACAGGCGGTGTATGTAGGAGTTATGGGAGCCATAACTTCTACCGGGAAGAATTCCCGCAGACACCTTTATGTTCGCCAGCAAGGTGTGTGAAAGTAGAATAACTCATACAAATGTGGCTGTGTTGATTAAAGAGGAATTATTTGTCGCGGAGAACATGGCTCCCCCCCACCCCCCTTTTTCTTCGGCTAGTTAATCCTGATGCGGGTCCATTTCTCAACGTTATTTCACAGACCTCGGCAGTTCTTCATCTGAGCTTTTTATTTGCTTTTATTCTCAAGACTGAAACAAATTCAGAGGGATTCCAAGTACGAGGTGTCAGATGGAAGAATGTGTTCGAGTTTAATTCATGTAAAGCACTTTGAGCTGCCTTGTTGCCGAAAATGTGACACATCACTAAAATTAGCTTACCTTTTTCTGGGACATCCTGGGAACCTTAAAAGCTAACATCCAACTTAGCATAAAAGTCACACCGATGTTGCCCAAACGATTGGGCGAGCGCTCCCAAAATTTTGCGTTCCGTTTTCAGTCCAAGGTGTTTTATTAACAAACCAAAGCCACCAGCAAGATTCCAGGCTTCTTACTTGAGACTCTCTTAAGCAGGAATCATCCCTGTTCTTTCGAGTTCGGCTTGCCACAAACAGTAATCAACGTTAAAAATAAATAAATAAATAAAAAAGCCTTGTGGTTGTGTGGTGCGAAACATAATGAAACTCATCCGTTTTGGGGGGTTTCATTTGACGCAATAATAAGACTTCATTTCTCCTCCGGCATCAACGCCACCGACTCTTGATAACAGCACGCGCGCCTTCGGTTGACCGAGAGCCACAATTAACTTAACTAAAGGTAATCTCAGTCAATTCCAACATTTTTTTTGAAGCAATTGAGAACAGAAGGGGTTAATTATTCTTTTGAAGGATCGATTCCCCCCCCTTTCTTTCTCGCGCGCTGTTAATTAGGGCGATTTGACTCTCCGAGGCGATGCGAGAGATAAGTGATAAGCTTGAGTGGCGGAGAGCCTCTTCCTCTTCCAGCACCCTCTCCTGTTCTTGCCACCAACTCTCAGTCTCTTCCCTTTTGGGAATCCAACTTAGCTCTCAGGCGGAGAACATAATGGCCTCTGATTCAATCTTCCTCTCTCCCCTCCTATTTATGCTTGACGAAATCTCACTTGATGGAGCTATTTTCTCCTGCTCAGATACCTGCGACTTTCCACAGCTCATATCACGCCGCTGTTCACTTATGACAGGAAGTCGAATTGTAATACATACTTTTGTCTCTGATGTATTTTTCATGATGCGCGCCTCATGGAAAATGGCGTAAAAGCTTCTCTTTTTTCCCCCCCGCCGCCGAAAGAAGCCTCTTCCTCTTCCGGCTGCCTTCCTTGTCATGTCTCGTTGATAGGCGCGTGACGGGGAATGCATAAAGTCAAGCTGAAGAAATTCACACGTCCTTTCGCGCGAGCTTTCCGTGAGGGGCCGCCCCGCTGCCCGGCCATGCTTGACTACACAGGTGACAAGAGGGGTTTAGCTGGAAGAGAGAAGCAGAGGAAGCTGCGAGGCGAGCCTAATTGAAATCCCCTTCTACGTGCGAGAGAGGGGAGATGGAGCTGTAAAAAGGTCCTGTAATTACTGGGGCCACTAATGAGAGATAATTAGGTCATATGGCAATGGCTCTACAGGCACTCTCCTCCTAGACATGTGGAGAGGAATAAAATAAAAAAAAAATGGGGGGAAAAAAAAACTATGATCTCCTGTAGCTCATCGCTATTATGTAGCACAATTACAATGGACAGTTTAGAATTAGTAATAAGCTACTTTGTTGAAAAGCCTCACTTGAAGCAGTGCGGTTTAATTGGTAAGAGGTCTAAGAGAATAAAGTTGCATTCTTACTGCTGTAAAGGAGCCATCTTGTAGGCTAGTGTAGAAGTTTCGTATTGACGCTTTAAGCTAGCCTGGCCTTTGCCTTCAAACGCAATTTGATTCTGATCTTGCGTCACAGCTCAGTCTGGGCTTTCCCTCATTGACTTGGATTCTTCCAGTAGATTTTCAACCGACCCAATCAGCGAACAGAAGGAAAAGTTGTGAATGATGACGTTGATTTCTGTCTGATTTCTAAACTAGCTTTAGTTTTAGCGATGGCAGCAGAGGAAGCGAATAAAGTCTTTCAACCCGTGTTAGCCGCATACTTGAGCCCTCATAATTTTGAACCTGTGATTCTGTACAGCTAAGCAAATAACTCCAAATTACAGTGGAATTTGTCCTCATTAGCATTTGCAAACTTTTACCAGAGCTAGAAATTATTTAAGTTTTCTCAAAGTTGAGTCAAAGTTGAAAAAGCCCTGAGCACAATAATTGATCAAATATTTAGATTTTTCTCAGTGAGGTTATGAGTTATTGCTCTGAACGACTCCCACACTTTAATTTTGTAGAGTCCAATTGAACCGGACCAGAACCAGACCGTACGTTCTGACGCTGCATTCCCTGCTTCTTCCCTGCTGGTCGGGGAAACACGTGTACTCTGTTCAGTTCCCCATTGCTTTCGCAGGGCTAACGTGAAAATCGATATTTCTTGGATTTACTTTGTGTGCAGAGCTCAGTTTGTGGACAACATTGATTTATCCTTTGATGCTTTTCTTTAGGATAAGCACAGTAGAAAAGGATAAAGTTGCTCCGTGGCTTATGGTACGCGCCACGGCTTTTAGCGGAGAACGTTTGATGGTTTGGTACAGATGACTGACTGTAGACAAATACCTGCATGACTACGTTGCGTTTTGAGAATAATTAAATGTCTCGATGTTAACAATAAAGGTTCATAACATCTGTGGAGCAGGAGCAGCCATGTGAACAGCTGTGAAAATGTATTTGCCACCACTGAGGATTTGTTCTGCTTTTGAATTTTCCTGTCACACTATAATGTTTCAGATGATCAAATGCGTTTTAATATCAGACAAAAGCAAATACAAGAAACAGTTTTTAAATAATTTTTAATTCTGAAAGTCCTAAAGGAGACCAATTTCACAGAAGACAGTGACCCAAATCAACACCGAGTACAACTTTGACTCACAAAAACCAAACTAAAATAGTAGAGTGGCCTAATTAAAGTACAGATTTAAATCTAGTTGAGAGCATGTCCTTCAGCAGGCCGGTGTTCCGAGTATCTGTGCTACCTCGTCAGATTTTCCTACCGTAGCGCGGATAGATAGCTAAGTCTATCCTGTCAGTGCAACGCGTCCAAAACTGCTACATAATGTTTATGAACAGAAAACTGTTTTAGCATTCAGCATTAACAACGGGTTGTGTTAATGCTAAATATCATCTGATAACATTATTTGAGTGACTGGACTGAAGTGGAAGCTTAGAAGTTATGCATAGCTTAGCATTGAAACAATTTGTATACATGACGAAACCACAAGAGGATCTCGTCCTTCATCTGAATATCCTACCCGTTTTAAATGAAAAGCTGTAGAGGTATGCCTCTTATTAGAATATCCTACCTTTTTAAAAATCATTTCAAATACAAAGGGGTTTGTAAGAATAAAACAGCGGCAGACAGTGGAAACAAGTGTTTATTGGAATTAAATTAAACAGACAAATACAGATCACCACAACTCTTAGACAGACTTTATTAAATGCTGCACCAGGTATAAAATAAATTTTAAAAAAAGCTTTCCATAATGCCATGAAATAAAACACATGAAACAAAACCTTCACAGGTAGGACTTATTTATAAGAAATCTTCTGAATAAGCAGTATTTGACATGCCACAAGGTAGGATGGATTTACGGGTAGCACAGATAGACAGAACACCGGTCATAATTGAAATTGTTGATTTGAGACTGAATAAAGACGATTCTGCAAAAAAAAAAAAAAAAAAAGTTGGTCCAATCTCCATGGCGATGTAAAACACACACTGCCAAATACCGTAAGCATTTGATGGCAGAAGCTGTCAGTTTAAGGCCAGTTAGTTTTCTCACAGGGCCCAGTTGGTTTGGACAGGTTGTTTCCCTTGATGCATGAAATCATAATTTGAAAGTTGTATTTTTTAAGATTCCCATGACGATCTGAAACACTGAAGTGCAACAACAAAGCAAACTCAGGCAAAAATCTGTAAGGAGTCAACGCTCTTCGACAGCAACAGAGTTTTTATTGAAAACAGACAAAAACCCAAAAGGGAAGAGTCAGGAGTCTAGCTCTGGAAAGGTCTAATATTGTTTTTTTTTTGTTTTTTTTCTTTTTAGTGGGCTTCAAGATAACGACCTCTTAAGTTCTCCAACTGTTTGAGTGATCTTCAGTTAATTGGGCAGGAATCTCAATCATGTTGGTATTTTCCCCCCATTTGACCCTCTCTCCTCTAATTCATTAGCATTATTTCTCCTCCAGCCTGTCCGCTGAGAGAGGAAACCGTCCAGCTCAGTTTGTTTTTAGTCTTATGCTAGGACATGGCATATTCCTTGGATTGCATTGACATCTGAAACCATGAGTATAAGACGTTAACGATTGACCGATAAGTGGCCATTGTCGCCAAAAAATTGTTTCTCTTGTATTAAGTGTGTTGTTGGCCCCTCCATAACCCAAAACGCAAATTTTTTTTATAGAATAAAGACTTTTTTAAAAAGCCACATTATGTGTTAAAAAAAAAATTTCTCAGTTGTATTAAATGCTGACTGACTAGACAGGAAATTGTGGTTTTCTCGCGCTACTTTGGAAAAGGATTAGGGCCACTAGAAAATAAAAACACCACAGATTTCTGTCTTTAATGTCAGAATTCACAATCCCTAACAATTTACACCTGACTCATCCTGCAGTCGCAACAAGCGGCAAGACGGAGCTGGAAGACGCTAAGCAAAAGATGCAATTTAGGAGAAGTTACACTTACTTGGACTAAAAACACAAGCAGTAAAATCTTAATTAAAATGATGTGGGGTTTAGTTCAGGGTCGGGCTGGGTTGGATTTTTTATTATTTTTTTTACTTCTTCGTAACCTCGTACTGGCCCTTCCTTGCCCTGTACCACCTGCCCTGATGTTCCTAATAAATGTCCAGAGAGGAATCGATCGACTCCCGTCTCCTTGATCAGAAAAGAACACAACGTCTTGCAAACTTTGACACGTCTTACCAAAGCACCTTCTGCCAAATTTGCTGCGTCATCTCCACGGCTTGGGACAAACTTTAAACAATTTTATTCTACAGTAGCTTCGTGCTTGATACTCTTTCACAAAAAGCAGATTTGTGGGATTCTCCATGCCTGCCCTGTCACTTTAGTTTGACCATCTTGATAGATATGCTGTACTGTATCTCCACTTCATTTACTGATTATACTGTACTGTAAGGTTTCAGTACATAAAGTCGGGTGAACATAAATACGCACTACGCGAATAATTTCACTTCCTCTTCAGAATGATCCACTACTTTGTGTAGGATAAACAAAAAACACAATAAAAAAAACACCGACGTCCCAGTATCAATTCCGATACTGATATCTGATACTGATATCTGAGGTTTAAAGTCAGCCGATACCGATCCGAAACAGATTGGTATGGGCTTAAAATGTTTTATTTTTGTTAAACATTGACATAAATGTACTAAATTGCAAATGTAGTATTTGCTGACTCTGCACACCTAAATTCACCAATAGCCTCACAAGTTTGGTCAAACATGTAAAAACAACTTTAATTTGTTCAGTCAGTGCAGTTTGGAGCATATCAGCCAATATAAAATACATAATAAAGAAGCTGACAAAAACTATAGGTTGACTGCCGTGGGCAAACATGAAACTATTTGTTCACAATATGTGGATTTTTTAAGATTTTGTGACATGATGTTCAGCGTTTTCCTTTTTCAAGAGAGTGCCTTTATTGTTTGCTATATATCTGTATCGCTGCTAAACATGATAGCGAGTTTCTGTATTGGGCATTTTTTCAGTGTTCCCAAATCGTTTAGGTGATGGTTATATCCACTATATGTCACGATAATGCGCAGGGACGCTCTGTCTCCCATCTCTCTCCCTCCCCTGGCAGAACAAAGCTTCCTATTGGTCCCATCCTGCCTGTGACAAATGGAAGGTGGCATCTGTGTTCTAGAGGCCTCAGTGGCATCGCGACTGGGGAACAGCGACTGCTGGGACGCGATGAATATTCATCACTGGGTGCTTCTTCACCTCGTCCGCTCCACGCCGGCTGTTCCCTGTCCTCTGGTAGAAACCGAGAGAAAGAGCGGAGCCAAGCTGACGGCAACGAGGCAAAGCAGACCGAAGCAAAGGGCGGACGGCGTTTCGAAAAATGCTTTCCACCAGATACGATGGGAGGACGGCGTGTGACAGCGTGTAGAGTAAGAATGTTCTGGAAAGCTCAGAGAGCAGGCGATGACGACGCAAACAAACCAGTGCCCAGGCGTGGACGTGAACAGGGTTCTTACATATCTTTCATGTCAAAATGTCAGACTCTGACACGGAAGTTTCAGGAGTTCTTGGCCTCTTTTAAAAGTAACTTCATTTAGTATAGATTTGTTCTGTGGTCAGGGATTAAATGTGTAGAAATGAGCCGATGGATGAACCTGCGACCTGTGAACTCTCCAGAATGGCTCTTAATAACTTTGGTTGAATTCGGACACATTTGTGGTTTGAAATATCAAACTGCACAATTATATGGTCAACGGAAACAAAGCTGGAAGCTCAAACGTGAAACCAAACCACGTCGGTTTTTATTGAGACCGGCAGAGACTGAGTTTTTCATTAACTTGTGTACAATAAATACTGGAAGAAATGGAAAATTCATCGGCGCTCGACACCGACTGAATAATTAACGTAATTACCTCTTTTTTTGTTAAGAGGCGGGTCTAACTGTTCAATGTATGTATGTGTATTTCTAAAACTTCTAAAAAAAGAGGGCAGAATGCAGTGAACACTATGTAAATAAAGTCATTTGGAGCGAACTCGCTCCAACTTACTTCCCCCCTCTGGCTAACTCTAGGCATGAAGTGGCTCCATGCCTACCACCGGACAAACAGCTGCAGGTCAACAGATCGGCAAACAAATCTGCCACACACAGCTTCACACGTGTGGTGCTCACATCTACACACACGGTGACACTAAGCCGCACCATAGCAGCACGGAAAGGAAATAAATACACCCTCGCGCAACTACTGAAAGAAAAATAATTCGGGAGGAGCAAAATGTGTCCATAGCTGCGGAGGAGACGATTTCCTATTCGATTCAGCATTTACCGACACTAAAGCAGACCGCTCCTGACAGTTTGTCTCTGTTTGCTTGAGGATGAGCACCCATTAGGATCATCCATCCTTTCAGCAAGCCCATCTGCACAGAGTCCTTGTCGTGTTTGCATTAGAAACCTGTAATCTTCCAGAAGTGTGGAAAGCAATCAGAAAGAGTTGGCACGCAAAAAAAAGTAAATAAATAAAAAGCAAAGGCTGAAAAACCTGAATGTGGGATGAAATTGTCAACTCAAAAAAAAATGTCAATAGGATGGTTCAAAAAACATGATGTATGAAGGCAAGAATAATTGAATCCTGAGCAGGGTTAACGAATAAACAGGACGGCGCTTAGATTTTATAAAAAATAACATATTAAAAACTGAGCACGCTTCATAATTTTACCGAGAGGTGTTTCTACAAAGTAAGAACTAGAAGAAGCTTAAAACAAAAGCACACCCGACTTTTTCAACCTATTTTCTAAAATAAAATAAAGAAAATACACACAACTTTCTGTTGGTCTGTCATAAGGAGTTATAAAATGCAAGGGGTGTTGCATATCATTCAGCTTCACAGAAAAAAAAAAAAACACCTCATTTATTTGTCCAGTTTGTCAGCATGATGGGAAATCACTGCATGAACCAATGTCAGCAAAAGCTTTTGTTGTGAATCAGATGACCTTAACAGCGCGACACGTTTTCCAGACACAGAGCCATTTTACAGCACAATCAGGTAATTCACTTTCCCTTCACCTGCTATAAAAAAATCTGTATCAAACGTAACTTAAAAGAAACGCAACTTTGTAATTTTGTGCCTTGAAATTGGGCCTCTGTTTCTTTAAGAAGGTCCTGCTCTTTCCGACACTAAAGCACGTCTCGCATCGTACGGGTTACAACGTTTATTTTTCCTTTCACGTTAATCAAGTGCTTCTCCACTGGAGTATCAGAGAAGGAAGAAGATACTCCAGATTTGTGAATCTAGTGAAAGTTTGTAGCGTTTCATTTTGAAGCAGTGAGGTGTGTCAGTTTTTACTATCGGCTCCCTCAAAGTTAAAGAGTAGACAATTTTAACAGCAAAACCACAGGTCAAATAAAGAAATTGTATTTTTTCTAAATAGCTAAACGCTAACTAGATGCTTTTTTTCTGACTTTTTCTGCCCCTGTCAGGTTTGTGAAGGTATTTCCTAACCTACAGCCTTGTTTCAAATGGAATTTTAATCCAGCAGAGATTTGTGATGATTTGCACACACGTCTGCTTTGATAGAAATCTCATCTTCTCCACAGGGAAACGAATCTTGCACTAAGCCAATTGCATTTTTATCTTTTTTTTCCCCCCAGAAAGTTGCCCAGGTATTATTCTGCATTACATCGCATGTGACAGCGAAGGTCCTCCGTGTGATAAATGTTAGGAGCCGAGATCCCAATAAGAACGGCACCAGACTCGAGACTCACTGGGCCCGATAATGAAATCCTACACGATTTAAATGCGTGCACTGTGAAGTGTGCAGTGATCAAGAAGAAATCGACGGAAAAACCACTCCTAACTACATCTGAATCATAAAAAAGTGGAGATGGAAATTTTATTTATTCATTTTTTTTTTTTAGCCGGTAAATTATAATTTTGTGTCTGAGAATCTTTGATCATAAAGATGAAACAGGTTGCTGATACTGCAACGGAAATTTGTCAAAATTACCCCAGCCATACTCTCAATATATAATCTTTGAAAAAGTCAGTTATTGGAAGCCATCATAATATTCTGATTATTATTAGACCCTTGAGCTTTACGTAGGGAATCAAGGTGATTGCACAGCTAGTTTGGCTTTCCTTAACAGAAATCGACTTGTACATGTCTCCAACATGTGACATGACGTGTAAATAACAGCCCAACTAACTCAGAACAGAAGATGAAGTGAAAATGACAGTCTCGTACTCATTTTCGGGCTCATGAATTACTACCTACTATGTAAATCTGTGCAGCACGTCTGACTGTGGAACAGCGTTATCAGACTTCTAACGGAGCGCCTATATCTGCTCATTTACATTCGTTTTTCTTACTATTTGTTGTTTTAACTGCCCACACTTTTTTTATTTGTATGCCCGAGTAAAGATGTGAGTTTATGATCAGAAAAATGCCTTTTTTTTTTTCTTTCTTAGAACACATGAAAAATTAGATTCTGCACACCGAAACTAAAAGAAATACAGTGCAGGTCAGAAGTCAATATCTGCTGTGGCTGTAGTTAATTTAAGTATGCAGCGTTTAACCAATTAAATGATACAGCAAAACAATAGATGTTCTCTAAACCACTCAGGGTGAAAATTATGCACACCATCCCACCCACGCAATAATCAAGACGGCATTGGACAAAAAAAAAAAAAGCTTGAATATTATGTGAAAAAACAGAACCACAGTCTTAACAACACAGAAAGTCACTCACTCACGTAATGCGTTTGGTGTGAACACGTCACGAGATTAGAAACAACTAAATGTTAGTTTGTAAAATTTTCTTTCAGATGCAAGTAAGCATAAGTTGTCCTCAACAAAAAAAACTGTGGTATAAAAAGTATGATATAGTATACTCCAACCATTTCTGCCAAGACAAGAAAGAATCACTGCACAACCTGGTAGCTGCTACAGAAAGTTTAGGGTTTCTGTCCAACATGCCTGTGAAAAGCTGTTAAAATACGCCAGGTGTTGTGTGAATAATTTTGAACCAACCAGGAAAGTAATAAATCTGTATTACATTCAAACAAATGAATTTCAATTATTAAAATGATGTTAATGACATTTAGTATCCATGATGAGGTTATGACAGACCAGACTGTGATCAGCAAATGTTTTAGTAGTGGGTTAAAAACCAGCAGCCGTTTAAAAAAAGAAATGTCAGAAGTCGGGCTCCTGTGGCAGAAAGTGATTCGGACTCGAGGCCTGGAGGGGGGAAACTCGCCGGGCTGAGCCTCTCCAAACTGAAATACGGCGAGTGTTTGAAACACAAAGCCAGACGTGTGGAGTCTCACGGCCTGTTGGGCCGTTTTAATTTCAAGAGCCGGGCGATGCCCTGAAGAAATGAGACGGTTGACGGTGCTCGCTGTGTAGCAGTAAGGACAAAGTTCTGGCTTTTCCAGACTCTCCGAATTATGTTGAAGATAGTGATTTTTTTTCTCTCTCCAATGTATAACTTTTTTCCTCAAGAAATCTGGCCTTTTATGTATGACACAAATCGCCGCTCTCGGCGCCACCGCTTGAGAACCGTCTCGTTCTATCAACAAAGAGGAAACAAACCGACTCAGACGTTGCAATCATTTCATAATGTTGCTTTTACCAAAAAAGCTAAATTGTACACCAGCACAGAAGATTCTCATGTTCGAGGCAAAAGAAATGGCCTACTCTAACACCCACTATGCTATCTTTTACAATGTTTACTGACAGCATCTCTGTCGCATTATTGCCACAGTTCCCTGGACAAAACCTAATGCATTTCTGAAAAGCATATAAGGGAAGGGGTGCGCCTGTCTCCGGCAGCGCTCCTGTAATTAAGGTTTGATAGCCCCGTTGCACATTTCTGCCAAATTAAATCCTCGGATGTTTCCTTCACAAGCGGCGTCTTCGGATCTGCATGAAAATCAAACCACCTGCGGAGCATCTGCCTCTGGAAACGTTTGCTTTTCGCCCATGATAAACCTGAGCCCACCTCATGAATTTTTAATGCGTTAGTTTGTGTTTGTCTGTAAATGCACTTCTTACCACAATGGAGTGTGGAGTTCATATAAACATTTGCCAAGATGAATTGCCAAGGCAATAACCCAACAACTGGCCCGTCCATCTGAGCCTTTTTTTAGCGCACAAGTGGACGTCCTGTTGCCTTAGCTGAGACTAACCGAAGAGTAAAATGCAAAATGGCAGTAAAAAAAAGAGGTAGAGAATGAACTAAATCGACTCTACAAAGCAGAGGAATCATTACGGGATCCTCATTTTTAATGGAATTAAACACTTAACAGTTGAACTGACTAAAATATTTATTACTCAGTCTGTTTTTTAGAGATTTAGAGCAACTGTTTTTATAATAAAAGCACATTTTTTTTAGGCGATGATGTGCGAAGTTAGTTAAATTGGTTGAAGCTGAACTCTGTTGATCGTGAGTCAACCAGGATCACTTACAAGCAACGACAACACCTTGAAAAACAGTTGTCTGATCCTTTACCTTTAATTCACTATAAGCTAATATTTTGGACCTGAGAAATAAAGGTGAGTGCGAAGCACACTGTGTCTGAGACTCTCGTTTTAAAGTAATTCACGAACAACCTGGTGAGCTACCCTTTTGTGTTTATATTGTAAAAATACCAAATGCCAAGTGTCAGGACACTGTCACTAGATTTAACCAGTTTTCAGACAACATCCATTGTGTTTTCTTTAAAAAAAATAAAAATAAAAAATTATCATTCATACTGATCCCCATGACCAAAGCTCTAGCAGAAGGGCGGGTCTTCATACAGCACTAATTTACTCTTACAATTAGGGGTAGCCTGGTAAAAACCAACCCCTTTGCCTCATCCGGAGGTTCCGCCCTCTCGGCTATCGGGAAACGATTGCTTGCTGGAGGCGTGGACTCTGCTGAAGTTTTAAACTTAACCCAATCTGTAACATTTGGCTGTGAATCCACTTCAATGGGAGGAAGCCCAGACGGAGCACTGAGATGTTAATGACATTTAAGTCCATGATGAGGTTATGTCCTTTTCTGACCAGCATTGGACTGGGAACAGACAGACCAGGTGATGGCCAGGCTAAATGACTGCAGGAGTTACATACTCTGCGACAGACTGGCGACCTGTCCAGGGTGTACCCCGCCTCTCGCCCGGAACGTTAGCTGGAGATGTGCACCAGCACCTCCTGACCCCTCTAGGGGACAGAAAATGGATGGATGGATGGAGTTACACACTTTCCTGTGTCCAGACTAATAATGAATTGGGTTTGTGAGAAACCACCATTGTTTATTGGCGAACTCAGTGGTTTCCAAAGTCGGTCCTCGAGGCCTGGCATCCTGCATGCAGGATGACGGCTCTGGAGGACCGACTTTGGGAATCACTGGGCTAACTTGACTTATTGACTGACGGCTTTCAAGTGGATCATAAGATTGGAAACCAAAGCAGACTTAAAAAAATTAGGCTAAAACAAGCAAAACATAATGGCAAACAAAGTTATATTTCGCTGCGCCACAAGTTATATTCCACCACCTCCTGATGTCTTCATCTTTTTCGCCCGTAGGAACGTCCGGTTGTTGATCACGATTCATGTGACAGTTGGAGTTTTATGAAATACCCTCATTTTGAGGCAGCTGAAAACCACCTCATCATAGCGCAAAAGCTTTTTTATCAACATATATGTTTTTTCGAAATTGTCTTGTTTCCGTTAAACAAATTAATCTTCACAATTCCACTTTGCTATAAGCCACAGTCACCCAACAGGGTCACTCTGATGTAAATAACTTGGCTGAAAACATGCTGACATGACCTGTCTTTCCTTTAACGTCTAAGAATAAATCTACTTCCGTAAGCATAAAACATCATGGCCATTTTCTCTTCGAGGTCCTCCACGCTTGATAAAAGACCTCAAATGATTGACTGATTATCCAGCTTGTTGGTGATTAGATTTCCATCCAGGGACTCATTGATAATCAATAGTTATTTTGCGGGAGGGCCCTGAAGGAGGCATTCACGGTGACACATCGTGGCCACAGTCCACACCATTGCACTGGAGTCTACTAAATCTTATCTCAGTGAATCCGTCTCACATGAAACGTCCTCTCGTCTGAAATCATGAGACATGACCACATCTAGTTCATGTGCAGATGGCTTTTGATCCTCATCCATCGTCTTACTGTGGCTTGCAGGCAACGGTCGCTGTTTAATGTATGTGTTCACGAACTTCTGGTGTGTCCATATCTCTCCCTACAGAACATTGTCTTGGATGTTCTTTGCTCTCACTGTTGAACAAATTGGGACTATTAGGGTAACAAAAGCATTTTTTGGCAGCAGGCACATTAGGGTGTTGTAGTGCACATATTCCTGCTGAAACAGAACTAGTTTTGCTATTTAAGACGAGAAAATAATTACAGCATTGGCTTTAGTCGGCTTAGATAGCATTGCAAAAACAAGATGCAGCACATGTGTTCCATAAGAATGTAGACCTTCTGCCCTAAATCTGGGGTTTCTACAAAACTACCAAAACTTTACCGAATTGGCATGTTCCTTGCTAGTATTAAATATGCAAAAAGATAAAACATAGCATGTTTGTTGTAATACGTTCAGCCTTTTTCAGGGCAACTTGCTTCTGAATGTGCAGGGAAATGTTACAGACCACAGATGATAGTTTGGTTGGGGGTCAGAATTGCAACATTTATTACAATTTCAGCTGGTGGAGTTTGTTTTGTGTCAAACAAATCAAACCGTTTGAAAAACCTGCTCCCCTCCTGCGCCTGTGGTGGCGCTGCACCAAGAATCACAGATGGAAACGAGATGAAAACCAATTGAACAAGACAAGCAACTTCTTCACGAAATGTAGACATGAATGGAGTGGCATCAGATTTTGTTGATTTTGTCTTTGGCAATATAACACAAGCCATTTCTCCTGCCCTGTAGACTCGCATGTTTGCTTTGGATGCATTTACCCAAAATGCCCTGCACTATACTCCACTCCCTGCTTTTGCAGTGCTTTCTGGCCCGCTTGGCGTTAACGTATGCATTCGAACCACGGCAAAGTTCACGTCAACCAAATCAACACCGAGGACTCCAGGCGGATCAGCGTTTCCATTTTTTGATCTGCACCAGAGTTCAATAATGCAACCAACCCAAATGAACCAAACGTCCTTGGCAAACAAACCACACATCGAATTAAGCGTACTAAACCGGGCTGGTGTGAATGCACCCTTCAACTTCACGGACCCCCCACAACAAAAACTGTGAACAATCACTAAGTTTCAGGAATTGACTCAATTAACAATTCTTGCTTCTTTGCAACTAAAGCAGCCAGTAAAGGTTTTATCTCATGATTAGGACGACCTTTTCACATTTTCCTCAACATTCGAAGTTTCTTCTTAAGAACAGATCAAAGATGCAGATATTTCTCTATGTATACCAGAGAAATAAACATTTTCCTACAGTGGGTTCATATTTAATGTTTCAAAAAAAAAATTAAAAAAGCACGTCACATCAGGTGGAATAAATCTATTCCGAACAGTCTTCACTTCCCTTTTAGAATACCTTGTGAAGATAATATCAGAGGTTCCACAAACCCACCATTTGATCTAAGTAGTCTTAAAATAATTGGTCTGCTTTGTACTCCCTTGCCTTCTTCGTGGGATGTCTGACCTTAATGTTGAGAGCGTGCCCCCGGCTCAGTTTGTGGTTAGTGATCCTTGGATTCCCGGGTGTTAAAATTTCTTCTCTCCAGTGCATCATGTTGTGATGTTCGCCGGCGAAGGATTTTATTGGAAGAGAGCAGAATGATGGATAAGGTCTGTTCCCCGGATCCTGGGGAACGTATCATCAGTGTCAGGCTTTGCTGGCAACTCAAGGTGATGGGTGTCAAGGGCTAACGCAGCAGAGCAGGAAGAGAGGTGGGGGGGATCAGAGCAGTAATGGCAGCGCTCATTGTGACTGAGTCTGCCCCGTAGTTCATTACGACCTCGCTGCCCAGCCAGTCATCACTAAGCCTACAACTAATTAGGCTTAACAAACCCCCAAAACAAAACATTGTTTTGTTTTTTAGGCACTTTGTCCCTGTTTCACGTTAGCGCTGAGGTTTAGTCTTTAGAAGGCGCAAGAGTTTTCATAGCAGCCACACAATTTAATGTATTTCTTGGGAATTCTATTTGAGAAAAATGTGAAGAGATGGAAGGAAAAATTTTCCTGAAAAGTATTTAGCCCTGTTAATTTAATATTTTTTAAATAAAATCCAGTAAAATAATTGCCTTTTAACAAAGTCATTTAATTAGAAATTTTGGTCTACCTTATTAATTTTAGGTCTAGGACCTAAAATAGGTCTTGGAGTATTATTAATGATCAAACTTTACATCTGCGATAACGTTAGAGAAATGACTGTCGTTGTTAAGGAGCGCTCCCAATTTGTTGACGTTGTAGCTGCTACTGCTAGCTAACTAGCCTGCTTCACGTTAACACCAAGGTTTAGCCTTTAAAAGTCACGAGAGTTTTTATAGCAGCCACACACTTTAATGTATTTCATGGGGATTTTATGAGAGCAAAAAAAAAAAAAAAGAAAGAAAAGTTATTAAGGTTGAAGTGAAAAGTTGAATGATTTTCACATTTTTCCTATAGCATTTAGCTACCTTAATCTAATATTTCTGAACAAAATCCAGTGTGTCGTCTTTCAAAGTTATTACATTTGCAATTTAGGGCCAGCTGTGTATGCAGTATTAATTATTAAATATTACTTTTGTGATCGTGTTTAAACGTTGCTGGTAAGAAGCGCTCCGTTTGTTGACGTAGTCACGAATGCTAGCATCTTAACTTATTAAACAGTATATGAACTAACACTAATCACAGCGAAGACCAAACCCTGTACATCGTTGAGCCGTTTGGTACCGAGGTTCTAACGAAGGCGTATAATACCATTGTAGACATTTATATAAAAATAAGGAAGAATAAATCAACCCAAATCCAGACGACATGATGGAAATCTAAACATAAATAAATAATCAAATCCAAACTGCAGATGAAAGATTTTAGTCAACTTGAATTGAAACAGTTTCCAAAAACCATCTGGAACACCTTTGAAACTCATGGATAATGACTAGAAAAGTGACATATTAAAAATGTTAAAATATTTAAAATGAATTCAGTTGTGCAACTTTAAAATAAATAAATCACATTCACTGCCTGTTTAAGCAGATTTATCATGTCTGAAGCCGTTTTTATATGCCCTAATTATGTCTACAGCATAAACACAGGTGTTTAGTTTGCAGTTAAATTAAAATGTAAGTTTTTGCTGGAAACAGATGGTCGGTATCATT
The DNA here is from genome assembly GCA_902982915.1 of Phalloptychus januarius. Taxonomy (NCBI): domain Eukaryota; kingdom Metazoa; phylum Chordata; class Actinopteri; order Cyprinodontiformes; family Poeciliidae; genus Phalloptychus; species Phalloptychus januarius. Next base: position 4,716,618 of record CADWAE010000093.1, read on the forward strand.
CGTACACCGAGGCTCAGAACGCGATCCATCGGTCACAGTCAGAACAACTTTCTTTACAATCTTTTTGTCCTAAGTTTGTTTTAAAAGAAATTTTTCCTACATTCATTCTCAGATTTAGGAGTAACTGATCACACATGGTTCTGTAATTTAGTCCACAACGTGAATAGTTCATGTTCAAATATTTACAATAGGAAACTGTGCATTATCCCTTTAGTTCATTTCCTGTCTGGTAACGTATACATGTCCTGCCCAGATGTTTCGTGCTCCAGCTGTCAGCAGAAGGTGCTCGGCCTCCGATGCCTTCAGGGAATATGGAAAGCGGAGTTTCCTCTACTGTATCTGCTGCTCCCGAGCTGGAGTGGGCCACTCGAGTGGGACTCAAAGTGTGTGTTTGCTTCTTTTTGTTGCTGTTCCAATCTAGCTGAGTGGATAATAGGTGCCTGCATGACACGGCTGAAGATGAGTGATTGTCACTGGCAGAGCTTGCACGGGGTGTCCAGAGCGACAACTCAGTGACACACGCACAAGTACAAACACATCCTCTCCATGGATGGAGAGCTGTTTTGTTCCGAGTTAAATAAATACTGTTATTCATAAGTACTCCATCAAATAAATAAATGTCCCGATGGAATAAGAACAAAATAAGCAGTTTAAGTTGGTCCATTTGATAGCACAATCAAGCAACTGTTAACTTCAACTGTTATAAAAATGCTACATATATCATACATAACTGAAAACAAATAAGACTTAAAATTAGGTCTGTCTCTTTAAAAACTGCTGCTCTTTCTGAAGCTCCACCTTCATTAAGTCATCATAACATGGCTCCTCTATTAACCCTGTAACAATGTTTCTACCAGTGTTTCAGTGAGAAGTAGTTTATATGAGCTAAGTGGATGTACAGTTCCACCAGGTGTTTGCTAATTGCTGTCGGCTAGTCTGAAGGAGCTGAGTGGGGAGGGCTGCTCTGCAATGCGGGAGTTTGGACACTGAAGCCGCTTATTCTTTTTATAACCCTGTTTTTTCCGCCCGATTCACTCAGAACTACAACAATCACAACAAATTTAATTTAATTTCTCAAGTTATTCATGGCAGTGCAGCATGCCATGAATGAACCAAATAATAAATGCAGTTTGGGTGTTAAATTTAAAATCTGAATATATTTAAAACACGTTTTCAGGCCCAGAAAGATAATTATTAAACGTAGGACTTTTTATTATCCTTTCAAAACTCCTAACAGGTATTTTTTTCCTTTACTTTTTAGATTTTGCCCCCCAGGGCAGGAGGACATATCAAAAGCAAACACCGGTGAAACAAAGCAGTCGCCTCCAAACAGAACCTAAACCCACTACACCATCCCAGCTCTCTAAAGCGGCAGTTTGGGAATTTGTAAGCACAGTTTTTAAATCCGTGGCCACGGACCGGAAAACGCCAGACAAGGACACCCCGTCCACGCTCATGAATTGAACATGAAATATGAATCCGACTGGGATTCCTGCGGCGTGTGCTCCGAGGCGCACCGGTTACTATTCCTTGCTCTCCGCCGAGAGCGGCTCTGTGCTCAGGTTCCACCACGCCGCGCCTTTACCGGTCTACATCGACGGACGCAGCTGTTGGCGTCGCTGCGGTTTCACGCTGTGCTGCCGTGATAAACAGCCGATCCGGCCCATGCAGGGAGCATATCACCTGGAGTGCAAAACAAATATGAGCTGCGGTTCAAGAATCCTTACAAGGGCACGGTCTCGCTTTGAGCTCAAACCCTTAGTGGGATGTTTTGAGGGTAATGAGAAGCAAAAGGCTGATTGGTTCTGCAAACTGTAATGTAATCCACAACAAAAGGTGCTATATTCCGAATGCTCAGTGTACAGGTCAGGTCATGGAAGAGTCATGGAGGATTAAATTTTGAGCTTTCCTTTGAACGTTACAACAGTGTATCAAGGCAATTGTAGATATTAAAAAAAAAAAAAAAAAGAGGAATACATTTCTGCCAAAAAAATCTCTTTAAAAAAAATCTTGGAAAATTTCTGCCTTTCAAAAGACTAAAATTGTCTGCTTTTCGGTATTTATCACGATCAATACCAAAATCGTGATATTTCTGATACTAGATCTTTGAGCTTTAAAATCGATTCTCAAGTCCAACTATCAACATTTCCAATACCTGTGTCACTTGAGATAATGTATCGTTAGAAAGTAACAATCTTATTGACAATCTTGGCTCAAGAAGAGAGTTGATGGGAACTACTTTTTCTATGAAACTATGCACTGTAGTTTTACCTTGTTTCTTGGTGGTTTGCTAAGTGGAACGGCCGGGGACTATAAAAGGCTGCATGTTGGCCACAAGGGGGGGTTGCTGCTGAGATCCTAGGCGATGAGGAAGCAGGGCTGTCTATATGTTAAATGTTGGTGAATAAACACCCAGTGAAATTGCACCGTTTCTCTGTCTCAAGACTCCTACTTAATCCTGCCGCTAAGGGCCAGTCTAACAGGAGCCATTTCAACTCCACAAATATCCAAGATACAAAGTGTGATGTGTGTAGGGAAAGTAGTAAGAAGTTGTGGAAACGCAACAAACTTCATCTAACGCCTTAGCGATACCCAACCTCCACCTTTGTCCACCGTTTGACGCCAAGAAACTTAGGGTTAATTGCCTGCGCTGTAAACAACCATCCTCCACCGCAAAGAGACATACAGACTCCCCCAGCCAAAGAAAAATGGCTGTTAAGTTAACTCAATATTCGGAGGCGTGGCCAACACAGTGAACTGAACTGCTACATTCACTTCCTCCGCTGCCACTGCTAAAGCTACAGGCAAACTGCTATTATATAAAAAAAGCAAAAAAAAATTGACTTAATTGATCTGGACGGCTTCTGTTCGCTGGTTGGTTAAGGAGAAATTTTACCGAAAGAATCCAAGTGAATGGAAGGAAATGGCCAGCCTAGAAAACTGACTAGATCTGAAGTTAAATCAGATTTTAAAAAGTGTACAATCTTGGCTACATTAAAGGAGCAAATCATAAACCTACTTTAATTTATCTAGAATTAGAGCTCCACGGTTTGGCTGCTTGCAACGTTCAGGCGTATTGTCTGTTGTGAGGGATTCAGGAAGTATACGAAGCTCCAGCGGGAGATTTGCAAAAATCACTGTCCATTGTGATGGAGGAGGCGCGTTTCCGTCCTTCTGAATTACCGGATTACGGTTCCTTTAAATACCGTTTCCCTTAAGTAGCAGTTCGCCGGTTTGATCAGTTAAGAGCTCCTGACAGCGGGTGTCATTGAGCAACTTCGCCGAGATGCAGCAGGTATCACTTCATTGCTCTCATTCATGCCGTACTCTGTCGGCAGGATTAGCTTCAAATCCTCTCCCTCGCCAAAATCCTCTGTAGGGCGCGCTGTCAGGGAACCTGCTGTAACCGAGCTGCTTTTTCTATTTTTATTCCTCCCCCACCCCTCCCTCTTCACCAGCCGCCGTGTGAAACATCAAAGCAGGTTTTTAGTTCAGCAAAAAGGAAACCTAAACCTCATTTGTGAGTGCTTCACAAGGCAAATTAATTATTCATTCGCCAACAGGAACAACAGAAAGATTGGGGCAAGACACACAAACACGGACGCCAAATTCCCTCACGGAGGCTTTCAGAGAATTGAATGGTAGATAATGAGAGCAACCGGATGCTTCTTCAGTCGCCATTTAAATGCTCTCACCTTCTACAAATCACCCCGAAAGGAGCGCCGCCGAGTTCGAGTTTTTACACCACCGTCTCACTCTGAGGTGTTTTTAAAGCAGATTAGTTGGTGTTTTGAGGCAGATAAGCTTACAGATTAACAGCCGAACTCAGCAGTGAGGTTTGGAGTTCAGGCAATACCTCCGATGTCTCCAATGGGTAATTTGGATGCAGAGAACACAAACAGCCTCATACATTAACAGCAATCAACGAAGAACAGGTATACGCGCTAAGCTAACGTTTTAGCACGAATACTTCGTTCAGGCAAGGAAGGGAAGTAATGTCTAGTTTTGCAGCAAGTTTTTGTATTTCCTTGGAAATACAGTGCGTGAAAAGACTTTTGCAGCGAGTCGGTGCCAGAGGTGTTCACAGACATTTTGGGGGAGGGAGGCCGGGGCTCACGTGGGGGGGAAAAAACAAACACTGGCTGCCTTGGTAGTGTGAAATAAAAAATAAAAAAAAATTACTGGCATAACTTGAATATCATGCATGTGCCTATTTTAGATCAACAGCCATATGCTATCTTGGACCACAGAATACACACACACACACAAAAAAAAAAAGATTTCAGAAGGGCACTTTTTTGGTCCAGAGGGAAAATGGCAGTATAGATTTAAAAAACACAAAATTAATCCATATAAAATTGCAGTATAAATCTATAATTATGACAACTTAGGAAGCAGCTTACTTAAAATTTGACTGAGAAGACATTCCTCACAGTGAAATGATCAGAATTTTGCAGCCAATTCCTAATCGTCAGGCTTTGACCTGCTTATACACCAGCAACAGTACTTCAACTCTTAAAAAAAAGTCAACATTTCCAAATCCAGAATATTCCATAGCACTCAAAAAAATAAGACATTATTCATTTTTTACTTTTTTTGTGCAGGTGAGCACAAAAAAAAAAGTGCGCATGTGCGCTTTTTTTTTTTTTGACTTGGCATTGCAGGCAAACCATGTGCCAGGGTGTTTTATGGGGATATCTAGTGATGGTAACCTGATAGTACGACTGACTTTATTAAAGGTGACCTATTATGCCTCCTTGAACAGGTTATAATAAGCTTATGGTCTACACAAAACATGTCCATACATTTTTTTTTTTGCACAAAATCAATCTCAGATAGTGAGATTTCAGTCCTTTCGTCTTGTCACTTTAACTCTGAATAAGCAGGTGGCTTGGGGGGGTCGCCCCCTCCGCCCCCAAACCCCTCAAGTCAACATTTGCACTCGCACTTGAAAATGGCTGCAAACAAATGCACAATCACACAACGCACGTACATCTTTGAAAAGCAGAAGTGGAGCCTTCTGCACAACCAACAAGAATGTAGCAAGTGGTTCTGTATGGCAAGTCAAAAACAAAACACTTTTCTTTTCCAACAGCCATTGTAAAGCGGTAAAACCAGCTTATTGAACGTGCTGCAGCTCAGCTTGTGTTGCTAAGTGACAGGCAGTGCCTACCTCTGATTTGTGACGTTACACTTTGGCCTATTTTTCAGACACAATAAAACATAAATTTTTTTTAAGCGCCTGGACTGTTTTTAGAAGATGTAGAAACCCAAAAGGAAGTACAAAAATGTGCAAAATGTGAAATTTTTTTCTAAAACGTCCCCTTTAAATCCTTGGCATAAAAGCAAACAGGCTGCATAATGAATGAAATTCTGGATTATGTACATTTGAAAAAAAGAAATCCTATTAAATAGCTACACTGTGCTTCAGATTGTATTTTAAATACCTCGCCTATAACAGAAATGGCTAATTATGCGGTAAGTCTTCTTACTTCATTAACAGCATCCAGAGTGTGGCCTGTTCACTGAGTGGAAACAAAAATACGAGGTTCCACTCGGCCATAGAAGCAGAAAATCCTCCTTTTCTCACCTTCTGATTTCTCAATCCATCTCCAATTTTAACTTTATATTTTAATTATCCAGTAGATATTGATAAATGTGTGAATTCAAACAGTCACAACCCTCTGCTTATGTACGAGTCACTACAGACCACAGTGGGATCCACAGAAACTGGTGTGGAAACAAATTAACCGCCTCAAATTAGATTAAACTCAGCAAGGCAGGGGTCATTTTACGGATTATGATGCATACATTAAATATATTAATATAAAGATATGCAGAATAACTTGTGCAAAGAATTGGATTCAAGAAATTATAGTCATCACCTCATGGCATCTCACAATTCTTTCTAAAATGTGAACTGCAATCAACATTACTGGAACAAAGCTCCAGAGTTCTTTAATTAAAAATAAACCAAAAATGGAAAAGTCATCGAGAACTTTCATATTTTATTTCCCTAAGCAAACTGCAACAAGCAAATTTTGAGAGTAGAAAAAATTGTGTGGGTTCAGGAGAAGGCACTGAATCACTGAACTGACTACTTGTGACTTAAGAAGAACTTCATTCTTATAAATACCAAGTGTGTACAGAGTGTCTGTCTGCACTCACCCGTATCCTCTCATACTCTATGCCTATACATAACAAAATCAACATAAATGATCAACGTACAAAAAAAATCATCGTGGAAAAGAATTACTTTAGCAAGAGTCTGGATGAGAAGAAATAAGGAATGTATTAAAACCTTGCAAGGTGAGAACAGAAATACAGAGTCAAGGAATCTGTCAAGTCTGCTCTGACTAACAGTGGATCTGGCTTCCTTTTGTAGGTTCTGGTCCGTGTACATCCCTGATTGTACATCCTGGAAAGAATCAGGGATGATTGTTATGTACCAAGGATTCTGTGGAGCCCAACACAGATGGTCTGGCCATCTGTCTATTGTTAAGGAAAGAGGGTTGTTCTTTAATGCTAAAGGGGGCAGATAAGTCCTGGGTTGGAGAAGTAACACTGGATAGTCTCCAGGATCAATGACGTTCCCTGCTGCTACATGGCACTGTAGAAGTCTATAGGAGAGCAGCTTCAGCAATCTCTTGATAACATCATGCAGACACACATGATCTTATCATCAGACACAATCTAAAGCACAAAAGGGTGAGGAGCACGTTGTAAAATGTTACATCACAAAGTGCAAATTGTGTTTTTCTAAAACATCCATGCAGGGCTGCAATGAAGTTTTTATTTTAATGGTTGATTATTCTGACGATTAATCAATTAATCGGATCAAGAAATCGGAATATTCTGCAAATTTTTCATTTAACCACTTGAGCCTTTTTTATAAGAAAATAAACATTTTAACTAAAATGCACCAACATAGCACTCCTTTAGTGAACATTTCATCATTTGTAAAAGGATGGAATTGTAGCTATAAATATATCTATAGACAAAGGTGTGTTTTTTTTTTTATCTTAATTGAAAAATGGCTTACTTACTTCTTTGAATATGTTATTTTTTCTGCAAATGCCTTTTTTTATGTCTATGCTCTCTGGTTAACGATTAATCGGTTTCTACATTAGGTAACGATGGATTCAATGATCGATTAATCGCAAATAATCGCTTCAGCCCTAAATCTCCGTATTATTTTAGCAGCAGCAGCAGCAATGGAATAATTGTTGCCTTTTTGTTGCCGTTTGAAACAGAAGCAGCTGAAAACATTTAATGCAATTTTTGTGTGAAAGCCACGAGGCAGGTTGTCCTTTCTGGCTAGGTTCACAGCAGAGAGCATCACAAACACCACAGCTCCTTTAGGCGTCGAGTGTCCGTCTGATTCCCATCCCGACCCTACCACCCACAGGAAGCTAAAACCCGTAGACATGTAGGAAACACAGAATCCATCTTAAGAGCCAGCAGCTCCTCAGCATGAGATCTCTGTGGTTTGCACATTAGGCGGCGGTGGCGGGTTTTTGTCATCCAGTTAAAAGGCTCTCTCCAGGAAACATGGACATCATCCCAATCAGTCTTGTTCGACATTCCCGCTCACCTAGAGAGACGTGTCGCCAAGTGACTTGGACTGAATTTTATTTTTATTTTTTTGCAGTAGAATAAACATGTTTTTCTGTATTTTTCTGCCTCCCTGCCTCCTTGGCAAAGCCGCCGGCCGCGTCGTGCAGCAACACGACCAGATGTGCGACGTTCAAAGTCGGGCGAAGCGCGGCCGCTTGCTTTTTAAATACATATCAGAGCAGGTGTTTTTTTGTACGGCTCAAAGACATTGCTGAATGCCCGCGGACCCCGCTTGCAGTTGGTGTCTTATCAGTAGTTTGCCAAACAATTTGTGCGCCTGACCGACAGGCAGCTAATGTGAGGACTGGACGGGAGCCACGGCTGGCTCATTCTGTTCTCCGCTGTCTGTCCGTCTCAGTCTGTCCTGGCTTTGATCATGTTTGGCTTTGGAGTGAGTCACACATGAATACGCACCAACACCCGGCCCACGCAGGCTCTCTGTACACACATTCACACCACACTCATGGAAGGCTTAAGAGTCTTGCACTCCCACACCGAAGTGTTCTGCCTCCTAAAAACGTGTGTCTCCGCACATCTGTTGCGATCCAGGTGGGCTGCAACGTGCGCAAGAAATAGCATGTTCTTTTCAGAAGTTCGGTAATCCCGTTAGCGTTTGAAGTGTCGGTGTGCGGCGTTTTTTCGGAAGAGTGTCTCGGCCCTTAACTTTGAGAATCTGTGGCCGCGTCGGCGAGACATACTTGCCGTTTTTGCTCAGTGAATGAGACTCCTGATATTTTTGCCGACGTTCCAATGGATTGGTAATTCGCCGAGTCACTTGGCTCTGACCGAAATGCAACAATGATTCACTTCAACTCTTTGGCATCCCCACAAAGCCAGGCATGTTAGCACAGTTAGCAGCTTCTGAGAAGGAGGTGACTAGTTCTTATGGCAAAAATGACAAAAAAAAAAAAAAAAAAAAAAAAAAGCACAGACAAGTAGAAGGCATTATTTTTTAAAAAACGCTCAGAAATGAGTCAAATTATTTTCAGGGTTGCTTCTGGCACAAATTTCCTTTTACTGTGAGAGTACTGCAGTTTTATGTTTAGTTGATTGCAAATTGAATGCCTAATAGTACTACTGTTGATTTACCAGTAAAGTTCCTGTCTTAGGTTGTAACTATTTGACATAAAGGTTTTCAGGGTCTTAAAATTGTACTATGCACACTTGTGTTAAAGGAGTTGAACAATGTAATTTTTAGGTACATAGTGCCTTTTTATAGCACGATCAAGTACATATCACATATGACTTAAAAGAAATTCGACTTTGTAATATAATGTCTTGAAATTGGGCCTCTGTCTCTTTAAGAAGCTCCTGGTCTTTCTGAAACTCCACCTTCAGGAAGTCACCACAACATGGCTCCTCTATTAACCCTTTAACAACGTTTCTACCAGTGCTGCTCTGAGAAGTAGCTCATATAATGTACAGTTACACCAGGTCCTTTGCTAATTGCTGCTGGCTAGTCTGAAGGAGCTGAGTGGGGTGGGGCAAGGCAGAGGTCTCTCTGGATTTGACTTAATACCCCTTTAGAGGTGTTTACATTTGTGCAATCAGGTGAGGCATGGTTTTAATTTATTTATTTATTACTTTTTTTTACATATTTCCCTCAAACAGATTTGTTTTTCAGTTGAATAATACCAGGCAGATTTCACATTAAAGACAGAATTAAGCTGCAATTAATTGTGTTTTTTTTTATTTTATTCACAAAACCTGCCAGGTTAACAACGGTCTTTAGACGTTTTGTATCCACTCCAAATCCACCGTCTGTTTAATACCATTCATCTTTTTAATGAAGCTCTTTACTTTAAACCATTGAAAGGCTTTTTTTGGGGGGTGATGGTGGTAGAGATGATGGATGGGATTTCTCAAACAGAGAAAATTATGTTCTTTCAAGAGCACATCTCTGATCACTTATGTCTCGAAGGAATTTAAATATACGGCCTTTGAGGGACTTGTTTTTTTCCGCAAAGAAGTTATCCGACACTACAATGGAGAAGAAAGAACAAGTGAAAATGTTCTTAAAAACTGTCTTGGTTACACAAAATGTTCTTCATCGCCTTCCTTATTCCATAAATGATCCGCAGGGACAAATATCGCTTCCAACATTTGAACAAAATGTTTTTCTTTCACATGAAAAGCAATCGTTTGTAATCAGTATTGATCAAAAAGAAAGCTTAATCAATCATTTTAGCTGAAAAGGATATTTAAGGTCAGGAGAGTTTTCAGAACTACAGACTCTTGACTGCTCCACTTTTAAGGATTGTGTTATTTTTTCTTTCCCTCTTGCTTGGGGAAAAAAATAAGTGATTGTTCGAGCGTTTTGTTTTGTGCCAACTCAATCATTTAAGAAAACACAGAATCCTTGTAATTATGTTGAATTTTGGTAATAGAAATGATGACGGCAAATTACTAGCTGCATGACATGTATGTCAAAGTCATAATTATTATTTTTCAAAGAGATTTGTTTTTCATCTGTCAACCATTACGCCTGCGAGACTCAGTGAGCGGTCTCTGGGGTATAGAAATTTAAGGCTACGACATCTCAGTGGAGTCGAATGTAGCGCTACACAGATTGGTTATGAAAACGTGGTAAGTTGAGTACACGCTGCACAACGTTCCCAGTCTTTGAAGAAGTTTTGAAAAGGGACAAATGCCTGGTTCACACGGGAAAAGTTTGAAATTGTTGGCCGGGTTTTGTGGTGTATAAGAGACCACACACCGCGATGGAAAAAAAATCACAACTACAGCAGGTTTGGTTGCATACACAAGTAAAGACTTCACTCACCAACATTCAGATGGACAATCTTGCAAAATCTCTCGAGATCAAACATGGCCGACAAGGAAGAAGCAAAAGTTTATCAGAGAAAGAACAAAACAAAAAGACATCTCTGGCACCTAGAAGTCTTCTGGTGCTTCATGGCAGTTGTTTGGTCTTCTTTGTTTCGAATTTCCCTCCATGTTTCAGAAAGAAATCGTCGGGGGAACCCTTCAAACATTCCGATAATGCAACACGTTAAATATCCACGACTTTAGACCGGAGTGGTCAAGACATCCTTCCTAGCTGACCACGTCATTCTTAACACACACGGCAGGAATGTCTCCTACAGTTAGCTTTGTGTCGTCACAATAAACGGGGCGTCCTTGAGATTGCCGGAATGAGAAATCACGTCAAAAATTGAGTCATAAAAATCTTGCTGGGTTTAACCAGGTATAGCAGACTGGTTTTTGTTTGATTTGGTTTGTTTGACTGTGACCAAAGTCTGGTTGGTTACTCAACACACATGCAGGCTCTAGTCTTCATGACTAGCCCAGACTGAATCAGACTATCTCTGACTGATAATTGGTGGTAAAATCTGGTAAAAAACAAAAAACAAAACAAAACAAACAAAAAAAAAAAAACGTGCAGTTAACTTGACACATCTGATTCGTCTTGGAAGTTCGAGCTCAGATGTAGAAATTACATTCCACAATGGATAGTTTGTATCCAAGAATGTGCAGTTTAAAATTAACATGGGCTGCTGAGAGACCTCCAGTTTTCCACATACCATTTTTTCTTATTTCTGTCTTGAAACTTGGAAGTGTTGACATACATAACAAACACACTGTTAAAAGTGGCTTTGTGGATGCACAAACATCACTTGAAAGTAAATATCTTTCACCAACAAATTTTCTTGATCAGTCTCTTTAATGCCTCTTTGTGGCAAACCTTCTCATAAAGGTGCGATATTACCTTCAAACCGCTGAGAACCTTCCTGCAGGAGATAACTCTGTTGTTGTTTTCACTGCGCATAAATCCAGATGAGTTGCTCCTGGGGGCTAAAGCTAACAACGGTTTATATGTGTGTTTAACTGTCCCTTGTGTCTTGTGTGTGGCGTTGTGTTTGATGTGTTTTCCTAGCACATACCACATTGTGGGGACTGACTGTTCTTTGTACGGACCAAACCCAAGATGAGGTTCTGTTTTAGGGTTACAGGTGTGAATTGATTTGAGTTATGTGGCAGTTACGCTTAATTGAAGTTACTAAAATGAATGGAAGTCAATACAGTCATAATGTGGGTAGAAATATAAACTTGTACGAGAGTGGTCTTGTATTTGATATATTATAAAGACCATTTTCCAAATGCATACCATGTTGTGGGGTCTGATTGCCAAAGCCTCGTCCTCCCACCCCCGGTGCCGTTTATGGGTTAGGTTTTGGACTAAGGTGTGAATTGAGTTTAGGTTGGTTTTGGGTAGTTGTAGGGGTTTTCTTTTTCCCCTTTTTGCTACAGCTGGGAGGTCCCAACCTGCCTGATAGGAATTAACCAGCCTCATCCTTTTTGATGCCACATTCCCCTGGGGTCTCTGCAGAGCTACTTGGATCCCAGATGCCTACACCAATCCCTACTGAGGCCTCCCTTCTAAACCTCAAAGCAATTCCTTTGTGGACAAGAGTCTGCGCGTTGAAGAACCCAGATTATTAGCCAACGCTTTTCCACCTTCCCGCTGAGTGATGACTACTCTATGGGAGCTGTGTGCTTTGTGAACTTGTGAGAAGTCATGAAAATGTAGCTTGTCTAACCTTGGTTAAATCTCCACTAGAGTTTTGTAGTTTGGTTTTTGTCTAACCTTGGTTACTTTGAACTTAAAGTCAATTTTGTTTGATTAAGTTATTTTGTATATCACCCTGGACGTTTTGTGGAGTTTGTTTTACTTGTACTTTTGGTTCTAATCCCCTAACTTTTGATTGTAGTTATTTTGTTAGCTTTTGTCATTACCAACACAAATAAATCCTACTGTCACTCCCTTTTACCTCTGGGTTGTTTAAGTGTTGCTTCCCCTTCCCCTGGCAGAGCTGGGTCGTAACAGGTGTGAATTGAGTTTAGGTTTGGTTCATGGTTAGATATGTAGGGTAAATTTCGAGCTCAAGATGTCAATGGAAAGTCCCAACATGGCTAGAAATACATATGCCTATGATCAACTGGCAGTGGACGTACCCAACCTGTCACCATTGATAGGATTTACTTAACCAACCCCTAACATCCTATTCCATAAAACTGTCAGAAATTAACATTACATTCATTTCATTACAACTGGTATTTATTGGTCTTGCTTGCTAAGGTTTAGAGCTACCTTGACACAGTTTTTAAAAATCCCAGCATGCCGTGCAAAGCACCATCCATTCCTCTACTCCGGGAGAGGTACCAAAATCTCGTCTTAAAGCCAAAACTCTTCTTTAAAGCAAACCTTTCAACTCTTTTGTCCCTTTGTGAAGAGTCTAATCCCGGCAGTCTGCGTCCTAAAAGTTAAGAACGCAACACCACAAAGAGGAGAAAGACTAATCCAATAACCTCAGCCAAACGTTTCCCACCTTCAGGCTGCTGGGAGCTTTGATGCACTGCGTATCATCTACTGAGAAGGGAGTCATGTTTGTTGTTTAAAATGAAAATGGCAGAGCCTTAGTGGAGAAGTCATGAACTGTACAGCTTGTGATCGTATTGGTTGTACTCATAGGACTGCAAGCAGTTTAGGAATTGTGAGAATCAGGCTGAGGCTGATATATATATATATATATATATATATATACACACATATATATATATACACATATATATGTGTGTATATATATATATATATTGTGTGTGTATATGTGTATATATATATATATACATATATTAGTGCCATCAATTAATTACAAAATCGAATCAGATTAATCATGATGCTTAACTTTGTAAGCTTGTAATATAAATATGCATGCAATTGTAGTTCTTACAGGAATGGTGGCTTGAGTAAGCCCCTCCTCCTCCCAATTAAAATGCAAACAGTTCAGTTTTTGGTTTGCTTTGTGGCAGAAAGCAGGTAATGTAGTCTTCCAGTATTCACCAACTAAGGGAAGCTTACTCCACTACAGATGCATACAATTAGTAGCAAACTTGTTCTTCGGTACCCCACCCTTTCTGTTATCACCCTGGAGAATTGCCCTTGTAGCCCATATCTAAAACGGCCACTTTAAGCACGTTTTTACAAAACATGCTTACCTCAAACCAAACATCCTTGAAGATTCTCAGTTTTCCTAGTTTTTGTTACCCGTTACATTACATGCAATCTTTAACCAGCTAGCATACCTAGGTGGGCCCCATATGGAGAAAAGTAGGGCAGAAAATATGCGCCCCACATGGGTTTGTCCACGGTTTCCATGGTGGCCCCACACGGGTTTGCCCATGTGGGGCCTCTGCCATGTAGGGCCCATGTATTTGCCCTCCTTTTCCCCATATGGGGCCCACCTAAGTATGCTGGCTGGGATTAGATTACATGTTAAAATTTTCAAGTTCATATTTTTTGATTAATCACATGCTCGTTAACGTTAACAGACCTGGCTTTTTTATTCTGGAAGCTTTAAAGGAAGCAGTACGAATCTAGCCAAGTGACCTGAGTAATTCATGCGTGTGAAATTTCGAGCTCGTCACATGGTAATTCGTACACATGTTCCAGCGATGTGACTCAACGTTGAACATTTTTCAACTTTTGGTGACGTCTGCCGTCACAGGAAACTTTCATGTTTCGCTGCCGTTAGTTGCTTCCTGCGTGTCGAGTCCGTAATGCGCTACTGTGACCTCAGTAACTCCTTGCGAAGGCAAAACAGGCTTGTTCAATAAATCTGTATTGTGTAATTGTAGTTTTTGGATTAATTGCACGCGTTAACATGTTAAGGTTGACAGCCCAGGCATATATCTGAAAGCGAACGGCTGTTTTAACGAAGAGCAACGTAGGACGACTAGCCTGGACCTGTTTTGTTCTGCCTGTGTGTGTCGGTAAACGTATCCCTCCCCGTGGACCTTCCTGCCTTGTGATTTGTGCGATGCTTGATCCTCTTCTGATTAACAAACGGCATCCTCTCAGAAAGCCCGGCCCGCAGCTGCTGCGCCTCTCGCCCCGTCCTCCATCTTTCCACCTTTTTATTTTTTCCTTCTTCCCCCTGCAGCACTCACCAGCGTTTATGGAGGCAATTAATAACCTTGCGCTCGTCTCTGTGTTTAACTTGGTTTTAGAGGCCAGCGGAGGAGCATCTGGCAGCGTCGCACTTCACAAAGACGGGAGTTCATCCCGAGGTCATTAAAGAGCCTCAGAGGCCCAGAGAACGCTTCCAAGTACGCCTTCGGTATTTTGTTTTATGTCTCAGATTAATACGGGTCACTTTATGCGCCCCACCTGAGGAGAACATACAGAGAAACGCAGAAGCTTCTGGACTTGAAAACAAATTCTATTTAGGAGTGAAAGGGTTACACTGGAAAGACTGGAATTTTATTTTAAGAGTTATTCCAAGTCAGAAAATAATGGGTTTGTTTTTCTATCCCATCCATTTTCACAAAGTAAACGGATATCAATCAACATCACTAAATCTTACACAATCCAAGGGTTGGATCAGAATGTAAAGAAGTGATCAGCTACATTAAAGTTTGTCATAAATGAGTGATTTATTTATTGTATTTCTGCATTGATAATTATTTATATTTCATTAAATAAAATTTATTTTTATGGGTCTTAAATCTCTAACAATCCATCAATTTGTGTAATTTAACCATAATTTAACAAAGTGTCACAGAACACAAGTAAGCACTTCAACTCAAAATTTTAGATTTTGTTTCAAATCAGGAATGAATAAATGACCCATTACAAATCCCATTATTATTGATCGCAATATTGCAATGATTGAGTAAAAAAATTAAAAATAAAAACAAACTAGCAAAATCTACCTTGAAAGGAAATTCTGAGGGGAATGAGAATAAACGACGAACTCCTCTTACATTTAAGCCCAATTAGGTACGTTACAAATCAAAAGCACTTTGAAATCTGCTATATAACATTTAATGTGTTTGCTGAATAACAGCCTGTCATACCTTACAATCTATACCATCTTAAAGTGGTAAAATATTAGAAAATAACTTGACATAATAAAGTTTTGACAGCTTTATGTGGGAAAAAATTTATTTTTATAGCGCTAACTGACACTCTTGCTGTGTTGATACCAAGTAATTATTATGAAGCTGTCTTTCTATTTAATTTGAAATGACGGTAGTTGTTTTCTTATTGCAAAATTAAAGACGGGAGTCTAACTGTAACTTTTGCATTTGTCTCTTGAATACAGATTTCAAAACCAGATTTTTGTTTTCAAAGGATCCCTGAGCTTAGTTCCATTTTTTTTTTTTTACCAACATTATTTTTATTGCTTTATAACAATGCTTTAAAACAAAACAATACATCAATTCCCCTTGCCCCAAACCCCCCCCCAAAAAAAAAAAAAAAAAAAAAAAAATCCCCATGAGTCAGCCCAAATTATCTTAGCACTGTACGTGGTTTTCAAAAAAAATACAAACCTGAATGTACAATTCAAAGCAAAGAAATCAAGTGTACAAACAAAGGACATCACTCTAGGAAACTGCAGGGGACCACCAGCAACTATCCCTCATCTGCAACGCCCCTCATATCCATGCTCGCTAAATATTGCATAAAAGGACCCCAAATATTTTGAAATAGTGGTAATTTCCCTTTTATGATATAAGTAATCTTTTCCATAGGTAATGTTGTGGACATTTCATTAATCCAGTTAATGAACTTCGGTTTACTGGTGCTCTTCCATGACAATGCTATGACTCTTTTTGCAAGGAGTAAACATAAATCCACAGCAGTAATAATTTTTTTTGACATATGATGTCTATCAGGAAATAAGCCCAGGATGAACAATTTGGGGTCGAAAACCAGTTTTATGTCTAATATAGCCTCTAGAGCTTGTTTAATCTCCCTCCAGAATTGTTGAACTTTCTTGCATTTCCAGATACAATGGAAGAACGTTCCCTTCTCCTCACATCTAATACACAAGTCTGGGACGGCACCATTATACTTATTAAGCTTTTCTGGCGTCACATATGTTCTCATTAGCCAATTATATTGCAGTACTTTAAGGCGTGTATTGGTAGTTTGTGTTTGTGCTTCAGCACATGCTTTCTCCCAGTCCTCTGAAGGCAAGTTCTCCTGTAAATCCTCCCTCCAGGCATTGAGCCTCCATAAAGAAGACTCAGAGGATCCCTCCATTAACATGCTGTATAGTCTACTGATAATTCCTTTTCCACAGCAATCCTTCTTCATTTCAATTTCCAAACTGGACAGCAGGGGGATAGACTCGCACTGATTTTGAGATGATCTAATAAAATTCCTCACCTGTAAATATTTAAAGTAGTGTTTATTTGGGATATCGTACCTGGCCTTCAACTCTTCAAATGTCATCATAAGCCCATCCTCTGATTCCACAAGATCTCCTATTGTCTTTAAACCTTTTCCAGCCCATTTCCTAAAGCCAGGATCTGCCCTGCCTGGAGGGGAAAAACTGGTTACCCCATATTGGACTGAAGTGTGATAAAGAGGAGGAGTCGCCTAGATATTTCTTAACCTGATACCAAACCAAGATCATATTTCTAACTATTGGGTTTTTTGTCTTATTTTTTAGGATTCTGTTTTTTGCTGAGTAAATGTACTGGGCTAGAGGGAGAGGTACAGAACAATTTTCGATGTTCACCCAAGACATGAGAGATTTATCTGTAAAATAATACATCATAGTCCTCAACTGAGCTGCCCAATAGTACCAGAGTGGATTGGGACACCTGAGACCACCTCTATCATATGGTAGATACAAAAGTGATAAACGTAACCTTGGTCTTCTATTATTCCACAGGAAGCGTGTGAAAATAGTTTTTATTGCCGAGAATAAATTGGCAGGAGGCGGCAATGGCATGTTCTGAAACAAATACAAGAGTTTGGGCATTATATTGGATTTAAGGACATTGATTCGTGCTATTAGTGACAAGGGCAGGTTGTTCCATCTATCCACAGAGGCAGCTATTGAGTCTATCATCGGGTTATAGTTAACCGCAGCAATATCATTTATACGTGGTACTATCCTAACCCCCAAATATGTAAAACAATTTATCTTTTTGAATTGGAAAGGATTCCCAACACCGTTTCTCTCCTCTGACTTAGTTCCATTTTGAAGGTCAAAACGCCAACATTATTATGCTGCAAACCAGTATAAGTTCATACAGGTACGTCTAGATAGTTTTTTGGGGTTTTTTTTGCGTGGTCGTTCATACATACTACTAACTGACGTTACCACAGTCACTCCTTTGTGAACACTTCACCATTCCAAAGCCACCTTCGTGCGCAGAAGAACGTAGAAGCGCTCTGTTCACCGAAGTAAGTATTCGTGGATCGATATTAAATTTTGCTCAGCAACGAGAGCCAGCAGTATTGTTAGAAGATCATAAGACGAAGCAAGCTAATAAAAAGAAAGCACATCTAGTATAAACTGCATTTTGTGGATCATTGTCTGCAACTTCCATCAAGAGTTCTGCTTGGATGTGCTACAGTGAAAACAATCAAAAAAGATTGGGCAGTTGATGCCGCAACATTTAATTAAAGATCTGCAACACAGAGTAGTTTAACTTATTGGTGCAGTCGCTACACACAGCTCACATACAACCATCTTAGCAACGGTCATCTCTCATAAGGCGATATTTCCCTGAGAACTACGTTTCTCCCTCCATCTCTTTGTCATTTATGGAGTGATACTGACCCCTACTGGCGAATTACTGTATAGTAGTCATACAGTGAATTGTGATGAATAACGCACTGTATTATTTCTTTAAACCAAAATTAACAAATCTTTGTACTCCAACCCAAAAAACACATGACACAGAAAACACAAAACCCTATAAATGTACATAGACTGTTACGTTAACGTGGCCTGTGCCGCACACAGTCACAGCTAAGAGTGGTGGAATTGTGACGTGATGCTCTTCAGTCACACAGATTTCTTTCATAATTTTCAGCTATTGTTTACATCCAGTAGAATTATGACGCAGGTCTCATGATGGCGACATAAAATTTGGATAAGTTGATCAGATTGCTAAAATGTTTGTAGAAAAAAACCCCAATGATTCCAAAGGATGATAATTGCCGTAAATACCCGAATTGCTTATTTGGGGCATTGACTTTGACAGAACTGCTGTTTACCACCCTGAGGGAGGCCAACGGGGGGGGTAAAAAACTAAAAGTTGGGAACATAATTTGTTTGCTTATATAAAACTCTAAGGCAGACATCGTGCCAGCAACCAAGTGCCAAAAACTACAATTATTTTCTTGGCCAAAGGCACTTGTGGCTTGTTCCAAAGCAAATCAGCCTCCATAAATGTCCGTGTAAAAAAGTCCAAATATCTCTTTCTTCTGACAACTGAACAGAGACGAACTTCCATGTGACTTTACTTTCGTAAGCATTTTAGATTTGCTAGTGAGTCTGTTTGAAGCTTTTCACATTTTACAACTTATCACTATCTGAAATAAATTCAAGAAATGTTATTCAATAATGTAGCAGCATAAACGTTTTTTGGAATCAAAAATATTTTTTGTCAATAAATGGGTTTTCTATTAAAATTCAATAAATTCTAATTAATTGCAGATCCTACTAATAACTCAATTGGATTATTTTTCATTGAGTCCTACCACTGGATTTCACAGCACCGTGTGGGACATTTAAAGTCCAGTATGTGACATCAATCTTATCCCACATTTGGGATATCTCAGCTAAAATGGAACAATTCTAACTTTGCTTCACAACTGTCCATTTCTATGCTTCTCAAACTCAAGTATCCTGAATGTATCACTTTACAAATAGTAATACTTAAAAGTATTTCAAGCAAAGCTGAGCTAATGGGGCTAAATTACACGCCACAGTGCTGCTTTGAAACATGAGTAAACTAACCTTTCTCCTCTTGTCACGAGTTGTTTTCCATAATTTTCTTATCTGCCTTTTCATTTCAGCTTTTTTGCAGGGATATCCAGAGTTAGCTTTGATGTTGAGGAAAACGCCTGTAGCTTGCCAGCAGTCAGCACAATTAGCTACGTTAGACGGTGATCAAACCGGTTTTGCAGGTTCAATCTGAACTGTTTGAGTCTTAATGAGAGGCAGAGGTAAGAGCCAAGGGCCCTGACCAACAATCGGCTTCGAAATCTTTACGTTTGTCGCTGTCATGGGAGCTTTTTTAATCACTTTGAGGACTTTTGAATTGTAGAAATGCAGCTGAACGATGAGCGATCGCTGCCTTTCTTCCCTCAAATTCCCACGTTTAACGCTGGTGCTCGAAAAAAAATTCCCTTAGGAGCCATCAGGGCAAACAGCTTCTCTTTACTTTTGTCGATTTTCTCCTACCGTTCCTTACCTGTCTAGCCCACGGGAAGACGACCGAGCTGAATTGCGGCGCAACGTGACACATATGAAACACCCAGAGCCATGGAATCATTACCAGCTCCTTGTCGACTTCGGAACAGCAGCGCTAACGTAGGCGGCTAATTATTACTTCTTTTTTTTTTCCCCCTCCCTCTTCAGACTCATTTGATTTCATGTCATTTAGTGGCTCCTGAAAGCAGCTGAAAGGAAAAAAACGTGTTGTCACATTCACATCAAAAAATGTTATTCTGCACACACAGACACAAGGTTGGCATTTTCTAATTAAACGTTTCCTTAAGCTGTGTACATCTCCCTGGGAAGTCTGAAAGACGCAGACGCCCTCACTGCCAAGATGAAAGAACTCATTATTTTTGCTCGCCTGCTATCGTCTTCGTGTTGCCCCCCCTTTTTTTTTTATCCAGATAACAGGACTATTCCATTTAATCAATGCTGGCTGCTCGAGTACAGCCGAGCGGCCGCGGTCAAGAATATGTACCTCAACAAGTAAGCATAAAATTCAATTCTGACCCCCCTTAAAACAAACCCACGCTGTTCTTCGTCGCCACCACCCCAAAACAAACAAGAACGGAGAGCGGTGGGGCATTCATCACCGCTGTTTCTGCCTTGACAAGTTGCTCTGTTTTAGTATTACAATCATAAGCCCTGAACTGGATAAGGGCAGCGGGAGAAGTTGAAAAATGGAAACACAATGGATTTGGCACGACACCAGGCGGGCGGGAGAGGGTGCGGCGAGACGAAACAAAATTATTTTCAAGCTCGAAATTATGACAGTACAGATGTTGTAAAGGTGTCTGAGATTATATTTTCATCCCTAACTCACACTTTAGTATTTGGCTTTTAGTGGACTCAAAAAAAACCCCCAAAAAACTTTGATATTAGTCAAGGAAGGAGAAAGAGAGGAAGGGTTTTAGTCGATTCTTATTGTAAATTTTGATGGCAAAATAATGGTGCAGTGGTGCCTCGTTTCATCTTGAAACTTTTTTCTAATCGTTATGTCACAAACTAGCCTGGTAAAAACCAACTCCTAGTACTATGCCTTGCTTCGTACAGAGAGTCTGTAAATGTTACAGAATTAATAAGTTAGCAGGCTATGCTAACGAGGGATCAGAGACATCATTTGTCTTACAGTTTCAGAAAACTGACTTTTTGTTAAACTGAATTCTTGAACATCCAGCAGCACAGCGTTGTATTCCCACTGATTTGAACATTTTCATTTTTAGTTGACTTGAATTGCGAAGGTTATCTTAGTCAGTCCAAAACTGACTAGCTAGCTAGCATCCAGATTTATTTGCTTTTCAGCATGCGGACATGATATTTTTTTTTACTTGATCTAACTACCCAACCAAATAATAAAATGAATTACCTAAATGGTAACGGCTACCTCAAACAAGATGAAAAACAAAATACATTTTTAATATAAAATAAAACGGCTAGCCGCGCATTCAACAAATCTCTGGCTTTTATGGAGGAGTGACTGGAAGAAAGACATTGCAGAGAATATGTAGGAAGTCTTGTTCACAAATAGTACAAAGTCAAAATTTCTATTTTCCTTGGCTTAAGTTATGCATAACTCATCTAATGAGTAACAAAAAAAGCAAGGCATATAAAGTTCCTCCAGCGCCCTGTTGAGTTGACTGCAAAAGACTGGCATGTGCTACAGAATGTAAAGGCATGTCATGCTTTGCATTATTCTGAACCAGTGTGAAGGATTGAATTGCATTTTCATCAGATATCCAACTAAACAACAGGCAATCATCAGTCCAAAGCCGTTTGCGTTAGGCTGCATATATCTGCGCCGCAAACTGTGCAGCTTCTCTTGCTCACGGGAGAAAAGTTTCTCGGAGACAAAGCCTCGATAGCTGCCGCGCGCGGAATTCCAGATCAGTCGTATTTGGAGCCGAAGCTCCCAGCAGGAGCAGCAGGGTATTAAAGTTTGCCTTAGAACAGATCACAGGTATTGCAAACAGACTGGTTATTAGAGTCAAATATTATATGAAAAAAAAGAGCAAGTCTTTAATCTCAGCGAGGATCTTCTCTCAAGCAGGTATGCAGCAGCCTTTTACATGCTTCACTTCAGATCAACATTTTTTAGTTTGTCTTTGCAATTGTCTTTCCAGCACACTTGCAGAATAGTTCGAGATAATTCATAATGAAAAACTTTTGACAGTTATAAAACAACACATCCCTTAACTTTTGCACTGGATCATTTTGTTGTAAATTTTTCCATTTAGTTAAAGAATGCTTGTGCCAAACAAATTGAAGTGCAACATCTGTCATATGTATTACTATCTAGATTTTATAAATAATGTTTTTTTATTAGAATATATTTCATCAACTGCAGTTTCTTCTTAGAAACTATAACGTAAAAAGTATTTAAAAGGTTTTCTTTCTCATTTTCCGATATTTCTGGACTTCATTAAATATTCATGTTCGGTGCAGGAAAAACATAATACCAATTTGTGAGCTAACAGCCACGATAAATCAAAACTTTATTTTAATATGAAGAGGATCGCAGAGTTTATATGTTAAGCTTGCTTTAACACAGCTAACATGACAAAAACAACAACCTCCATGTGTATATCGTGGAAAATGTAGATCGGTACCTTAAAACTTTTATTTCCAAAACTCTACCAACATTTCCAAATCCGGCATGTTTAATGGTGGACAAGAGTTGAATGCTCGAAAGACTAAAACAGAGTAACTACTTGCCATTTAAGTTGCCATCAAACACATCCATCTACCTGGGGATGATCATGCCATTAGTCCATGAAATGGACTAATGGCATTAGTGGATATAGTATCCCCCTCAGTCCACTTCAAGTTGGTGCTCAGCCAATCCAGTCATTTAACCAGGATGGCCCCTCTACTAATTAGTGATATTCATAAATTAATGAAGATTCATTTTGTTCCCAACTCTTTTCTAGAAAACCCAAGGGAAAGGCATTAGGCTTCATAGAGTAAAAGGGAAAAGAAGACTGCCAAGCTTCATTCTATTCTGGTAGACTCACATCAGCCTCCATTACAACCTGTGCCTGACCTCGGAGAAATAAGAAAATGTGAGAGCTGCTTCAGGGTGCAGCAGGTGACAATCAATTTTCATCACTTGGTCAGAGACTGAGCAATGAATATCACCATGAGACTGCTTGAGAGGATAATCCTCCACCTGGGTTGAATATCAGCTTAAGCTCACATGAGGCTTTGCTGAGGTGAAGGGGGACGGCGCGGTACAGCTGCAACGTTTCCACACACATCTAAAAGTCATGAGCGTGTTTCCTCGCATTCTCCCATAACCTTACTAAAACCTAAACAATCAGTTCCCATTACTCAAGGCATAAATATGCCAGGGCTTTCCGCCCTTCGTCAGCATGTTAGTTTTGGTCGATTAGAGATTTTACAAAAGTCGAATCCACCTCAGGGTGCTTTCACACCAGCTCTGTTTCATCCACTTGAACTAAACCTTGAAAGTCCAGTTTGTTTGGGAAGGAGTGAATATGCAGTCGAACTCAAGCAAGAAACTACATTCTGGTCCGCCTAAAATCTTAGATTCAGTTGATTTGAACTTTTGGTGCGGGTCCCAAGCAGATGAGAGACCACTCCAAAAGCAGGAAGTGAACTACAGTACAGAGTATTCTGATTAAATTTTATGTCATTTCTGTTGATGGTTCTTGGTGCAGCGCCACCACAGGTGAGGCGGGGAACAGATTTTTCAAGATATTTGGATCATTTGACGCAGTGGAAAATGAAAGTGAATCCCACCAGCTGAAAACAGAACAAATGTTGCAATTTTGGTCCCTAGTCGAACCATATATCCAGGAAACCTTACCAGAATGCTGGACATCCCTCCATGCAAGAAGGCTGGAGTGACATCCTTACAATGCAACTGACCTTTAGAGATGCCTAGGCTTTCCATACCACCAACATCCCCTAAATGATGTTTGAGGCACACCGAAGAATCAGTAAGATTCCACATAGCAGCTGTTTATTAGATTTCTGAAGGACGTGAACTGTGGAGTGGGTGAAGTTGGACATGTCTTCTGTAACTGGTTTTCTCAAGAAAACAGAATATTTCCTAGGTATATAATATAAAACTACAAGAGGTGGTGGAAGTCTGAGGAACCAAGGGTCGACCTGTACCTCTCCTTTCAGGAGGGACATCGGGTCGACCTGTACCTCTCCTTTCAGGAGGGACATCGGGTCGACCATTCCCTGTAATCTCAAAGGTGCTTCAGAATGCTCTTGCTTATTTGGCAGATGACTTCCCCTCAAGATCCACATGACCCTGCCTTGGCGAGATACAGAATAAAGAGAGCATGGCTCTGTAAGAGCGGTGCTCATTTTGTGCACGTGCCTCTAGGTGAAGCTTTGTGGGCTCGTGGGTGGTTATTAGTTTACTCGTGTGTGTTTGAGGCTTAAAAGGCACATCGAAGGAATAATGCCCTCCAGAGCAGGCAGGTGTCAAGGGATCTGGATGAGTCGAAACTGCCCGACTGGGGTAATAAGTGTCTTCCTTGTTGGAATAATGCCCGAGCCTAAAAATGACTGGAATGATTCACACTTGCCATCACGGTCCGCCGGGTTCCCACTCACCGCAGCGTGAAAATATAGGCTGCAGCAGCACAGTGAGGGATGTGATGGCTTTGCTCTGTTTTGACTGTGTGTGAAGAGGGGGAAGGAATGGAAAAGGCCTCACGCAAAGCACAGCGGAATCTGGCTGCTGGAGTTACCCCTGGAGAAATTAGCATATAATGTTCTTAAATTATAATTCATAATGTTCCTTTAAAGGCTTGTTAGCAGCATGGTTGTCTGCTCTAAGAACAAATGACCCCACAGAGAGCGTAGAGAGGTATGAAAGGCTTTACACCGCAGTCAGCCTGGTAATGATGGAGCAGAGAAACGTTCCGATTGAGGAAAGACATCTGCTTGATTTACCTCCTAAACTGTTTTACGTCGAGTGTGTTTACAGACATTGACAGGATGTCAGATTTTTGGGCTATGCTTCTGGGAATGTAGATCATAATACAAAAGCAACACCACGTACGTTGATTGAAAGTCTATCAAATGTAAGAGTTATGACCCGATAAAAAACACACAATCCAGCCAGCATACCTAGGCGGGCCCCATATGGGGAAAAAGAGGTAAGAAAATATGCGTCCCACATGGGTTTGTCCGTGGTTTCCATGGTGGCCCCACACGGGTTTGCCCATGTAGGACCACTGCAATGTAAGGCCCAAGTAGGCGGTGGCTCTACATGGGAAAACCCATGTGGGGCCACCATGGAAACTAAGGACAAACCCATGTGGGACCCATTAAGTCTGCCCTCTTTTTCCCCATATGGGGCCCACCTATGTATGCTGGCTGGGAAGTTGATACATATAGGCTTAAATTATGCATTAAAAAAGGTACACATCCACTCCCTGTGGCCTGTTTGCTTGTAGTGTGTGTAGTGAGTGTGTGTGCATCACGGTCACGATAACGGAAAAATCTGAAGGTCATCCATGCGTCAGGGGTGTGAATAGTAATCTTTAAAAATTACAGACATTTTCAGCTTTATGCACAGAGTACAGCCAGAAAAGATTCCCTAGAGAACATCATCTCACACCTGGACTCTGTACTCGATGTTTCTCGCTATTCGGATCTTTCTCTGGATATATGTTAGTTCATTGTCTTTGCTGGCTGCCGCCATTTTGGTATCTTTAGACGACTTTGTTTATTTAGTTGATTCGGTCTTGGGCTGCGCAATATATTGTCACTAATAAAGGTATCAGTATCAGTCATCTGACATATCAGAATCGGTCAAGTAGATAAAACCGGGCCAATTGTAGCAACCGATGTTTATTTCCATCTAACCTCTCTGATCTTAAAAGTCTAGTTCTTCATAGTGATATTAGTGTTTATATTGTTTTGTTTGTTATTAAACTTAATCTGCTCATCATATCACAATTCACATAAGACTACACAAAGTTTTCTGGTTGTTCTCTGACAAACTGAAAAAGTTGAACAGTTATGACTGCTCCTGCATTAAACTGTATTCTGAGGTGATCTCTACAATTTGGGTTTGGTGCAAAGTCAGAAATTGTGGCTTAATTAAGGTTTTATCACATCATGTTTCTGTGGCTGCCACTGCAGCGAAAGAAAAGAACTGTTTAATAATGAATGACTCATGAATGCATAATGGTGTAATGGGAACGCCAGGGCACATAAAAAGATTTTGATATTATTTAAATCGATGTGTTTTAGTTCAACATAGACAACAGAATCTGAATTTAAATGTATTTTTACTGATTTTTTTCAAAAATACAAAAAAAACAAAACCCAACCCCAAACACAAAACTAATCAGAAATACAAATCAGACTCTTGGAAATAAAGAGGAAATAAAACTTTATTATCCCCTTCTCATTATGTCACCTTCCTTAATTATTTAAGTCCCATATAAGACAGACAGACATTGTAATTCTAAATTTTTCATTTTCAGTATTACACAAGTGAAGATTTGTAGGAACACCGAGCAAAGTTTAAATCCCATCCAACAGAGAGAATACAAAGAGTTCCCTCTTACCCACATTATCTACAAATCTTACTGCTCATTTTTAACAATATGTATTATGGTTGTGGGTTTCTGAATAGGAGTTTCCCCACTTATGCAAAAATGTTAACTTATTTATGGTCTAGTCTTTTTTCCCCCCCCCCAAAACTGAAATAGTTTTTAATATTTTCATTTTTACACGTCTTATTTGCGGTTTCCAGCTGATTTTGAGGTCCAGTATTACACTGTGTTCTTTTACTTTTTGCACTACCAATATTTATCTCTATATTTGTATCCACAGGTGTTCCTGAGTTTTAAATTATTATGAATTAAACTTTGCTGCACATTTATTCATGTGCAGCAAGATAAAGATCAATTTTAGCACGCGTCAATGCTTCATGTATGTTGTACATGCATAGTTTTGAGCCAAAGACTGATCCCTGTGGAACACTACAGTGCCATTTGTACAGATTACTGCCTATTTGTAACATAACTTTTCATCAAGTTCAACAGCTCCCATTTTTATACCAAACTATATCAATTAATTTTTTTAATAGCAAATGTTAAATGTTATTCTTTCACACAAGTATTTTTCTGGGGTATTTTTTATCCGTGGCCTCTTTATAAACTGTTACTTTTAATTTGAATTACTTTGTCATATGTTAGGTATTTAGAGGAAAGCATCATATGCAGTCTCAATGTACGTTTCTCAATTTTGTGCCTGTTTCAGTTCACAAAACATTTTAAAAAAATTTTATTTTTTTAATTTCCTTTCGTAATTTTTTTTCCCCCACAGACAGTTAAGAATAATATTTTTTTAAAAAAACTTTCACATTTGTAAGATACCTTTCATATAATTTGTGAATATGTTGTTCATTTACATCACACAGGGTGATAATAAGTGAGTCTAAACTTGTGCTGTACTTTGTGTTGGTTACATTCTCAGTAATTATGTGCTTTTTAGGGTTAATTAAGTCAATTTTATAATCATGGATAAACACAATCTTTTGGTTAATTACGCTAACTACATTTTTTTTTAAATGTTTTACCCCAGGCTTCTATGTATGTTTTTCTTTTATACATTCCATCATATCATCAGATGTCCATCATATCAAATCTTATAGTTTACACTATGTTTAATCGACAGTGCCACACCCCCTCTTTTTTGTTCTCGTCATTGATGTCGATAAAGTTGTAGCCTTTCAACTCAAAGTCTGCTCTTTCCTCAGCAGGTTTCTGATAAAGCAATGGGGCTAAATGTTATTTTTTAACTGATTTGAATGAATGTTCACAAAGCTGGCATTTAAACTCCTATTGTTGAAGTGAACAATTGAAAGGATTGCACAGGATCACGATCGGTGTCCACATTCGTAATCCTGTCCTGTAAATGGTGCTACTTGATCCTATTCTGATGCAAATTTCTGCTTTCATCACTTGTTCTATACTTCCTCAGTTTTTTTGTCGCCAAAATTGCATGCCTGTCATCAGTGTCCATGTTATCCTCTGTGGTGTCTTCATCGAAATAGATGTTTCATCCTTTCAGATTCTTTCTTTTATGAGAGCATTTGTATGTTGGCAAACCAAATTTGTATTGCTGGTTTGTCTTTTTTGTTCCTAGGAGGAACAGGATTGTGTTCCTAGGTGTCACCCGTATGGATGGAGATGCTTTGGGCCTTAAAGAAGTTCATCACCTGTTATCTGGAGTTCAAGTCAGATCTATTGACCCCGGTGGCTAGGTTATTACAACCTGGACTAGCCTGGTAAAAACCAGATGCTTGCTCTAAGCTTTGCTTTGTTCAGATGGTCTGGACTCTTGGCTATTCAGAAATCCACCCAACCTACTTTGACTCCCCGAATGCCCCTTAACCCGTGTAATGTACAGTTGAGATTTCATTTAGCTGATGCCTCATTCCCAAAACTTCTGTAAATAGTTTCTTTTTTCCTCGTTTCTAATTGATTTTTGATTTATTTCTTCTTGGTTGTTTGCTGACACAAGAAATATCATCTAAGGCATTTAATTAGCGCTTGCAAAGCTCTTTACCGATTCAGCAATACTTTCCAAGATGAATGGACTTTATTGTCTGACGTTCTTTTGTCTCGGCAGCCTCTCACTAAGTAGATTCTCTTTTCAGCACACTCAAACTTTAGTGGAAAATTTATATTGCATTTCACATTCCAAACGTTACGGCGAACACAAACGACTCGGCGTCCCAAATTCGCGGAGCGCAACGTTAAAACCGGCATGCATTATTGATGTAGAAGTTGTTTTGTTTAAGAGAACAGAGAAATTGAAAGTTATTGGTTTCTCTGCGAGTCATTGCTGATAAATCAAGCTGTGTTTTTTTTCCCCCAGTAGAAGAAAACAACCATCCAGCTCAGAATATAAGGGACATTAATTTTATTAGGACAGTTGAGTTTACAGTCCTCTGAGCCCATCTAACTGTCCAGCTGGTCCATGGAGAGAGTCACTAAGGAAATAAAAAATGGCTGACTAACTCAAATGGATGCACGTACTGTATACAGTTTGATGGCAAAAACAATTTAGTGCGATATACACTCAATCTGGCGGTTTGCGGACCGCGTTTTTGTTTCATTCACGAGGTTTAAAATCCCTTGTAAGACTAAGAGTTGCATGATACGTTAACCACGGAAGTTCAGACTCATTAGTCTCCCAATTAAATATAGCAGCAGAACAGCACCGAGTCAGTTTGAGACACATTACTGTCCAAACTGATGCACGGCTTTTCACACATCGTAGCTCTCATACAGCGAGAGCTTAACGCTCCTATGACCACTGTTGATGTTAATTCCACTGGGAGAACATGGCTCCAGTTGTTATTGACTTTCACTGAAGTTGCAGACTCTATTAGACCATCTCTGACCAGCCATGTCATCGTTCCACCCCTAGAGTCTTTTACCGTTTTCATTGCTTTCCCTAATCAATCACGATCAACAAAATTTGGCTTTTTCTGACCAAAAAGCAGGCAGTGTTGTGTTTCTCGCCACATATTGCCATTTCATAACACACAACAGTGTTTCTATGAGACAGACTCCACTTTGACGAGAAATATCACGTGCTGCATCATCCGGGAGACGCAGAAAATAGTACGGTACTAATGTCCGAATCCTACGACGGAGCATCAGGACCACCAAAAAGACAAAATAAAAGATGAAGTCATAAAATTGTGAGAATAAAGTTGTAGTATTGTGAGAACAGATGTCTAAATACGAGAATAAAGTCGAAACATTGCAAGAATAAAGTTGTGTCACGAGAACTGAGTCGTTTGAGAATGTTGAAATAAGAATAAAGTTATAACATGAGAAAATCATAATATTTTGACTTTATTCTTGTGCGGCTTCATTCTCATAACATTACAACTTTCTCATAATTTTATGACTTTATTAAAGTATTTTTTTATTATTATTAACACTCCATCATATCATCTACTACAGTCACTTAGACAGAAACAGATCACTACTCACTCTTGCGTCCCTCCGTGGACAAAAATGGTCCCATTGATGCCATTTGATATTAATGGTGCTTTTATTATTATTATTATTTTACCACTGCTGAAGGCTTCTGTTAGAAACTAAAGGGGAATAATTTTGCTTTCATCTAATGACACTGAGCTTCTGCATTCTAAATATCACACGGCCAATATTGCTAAAGTATTCCCTTCTTTCCATCTTATTGTCTGAGTGGTAAATTTAAAAAAAAAATCAAGGAAGAATGGCTTTTGTAATTGTTGGCGCTCTAATTTATTTCTACAAAGTCAGACCTCGTCTCTTTTGTGTAATTTTTTTTTTTCTCAATTCTAAGTTTATCCATCCGGGCTTATTTACAGACCAAAACAAAAGTGATCCTACTCTTGCATATGTTTTTCCAAGAGTGAGAAGTGCATGTCTCTCTTTTAATAATGCTGTTCAAATGGTGACAATAACTCAGCACAGTTCACCGGCCACAAAGGGAAGTGGAGGATTTTCCTCATGCCTCAGCAGAAAAAAAAATCCTTTAGATTCCAGGGTTGGATTTGATCGGCGATGTTCTCGGGGCTTAAATAAATAAAATAACACAAAATGGAATTTAATCTCCCGGCCGCGGCTCCACGCAAACAGCATAGTGTACTGTTTTCACACACAGTTATGCATAATTTGAAACTGGTCAAGAGGAGAAGAAGCGGGAGAAAAACATTCTGCAATTTGCTTAGCAAGCATTGACAACATCAAAATCCAGTGATCCAATTTGGGACTTTATTTGATGTCTTCTTGTCCCCCCGATGTCTCTAGTTGGGCTCTCAAAGCTCTTTACAAATAAAAATATGAAATGTGTAAGATGGATTTTTGCCACACGGAAGGGGAGGCTTTAGGGAAAGAAAAGAGGGAGAAAATGTTGAAAGGGAGATCAGAGGAGAGAGAGAATATACAAGACACCCAAGAAGTCTGCTTCTACACCTGCAGAAAAGAGAACAAAAAAAATAGAAAAACCATAGTGACAAACAGCATAAGCATATTTAATTAAAACAACCACAACATCGTTGAAAAGTACACGGGGCCAAAATTGAAAAATTTGCCACATTTTCAGTTAGTGTGGTTCGCTTTCACATAACACTGTGTGAAATGGCCCAAACTAATTGTCAAACCCGTTCACCTCCTTGCCTACGGTGGCGCTGTAACAAGAACCAAGAGAGAAAAACGACACAAAAACCTCAGAAGAAGACACGAGCGCAACTTCCTTCTTCGCAAAATGTAAACAAATGGAGCAGCGTCAGATTTTAGCGGTTGCTAAGGTTTTTCTCTCTTCCGTCTTTGGTGAACGACCACGTGTTGTTCTGCTAACGCTTGACTAGCTAACGTGCTAGACGTAAGCTAGTATTTACCCAGAATAATATTCAGTATTTACCCAGAATGTTCAGTGCTGTAGTTCACTTCCTGCTTTTGGAACAGTCTCTGGTTCACATTCATATTCTACGTGAGAGCTGTTATCTCCTATGTATATGTTTCTGGATCACTATGAACTAAAACACAGATTTCTTATTATAATAGAGAATGTACAAAATCCAAATATGTTGGTCCTAAGAGAAAAAAAAAACTATTGTGGTTAAGACCTGTCTTTAATGACAGATAAAACAAACATAATGAATTAATAATAACACTTGCTATTTTAGTTCATTTTCCTCAAAATGGCAGCTAATGAGCCCCATTGTAAATTTATGCTGTCACTCTGAGCGCGCTTCAACACCGACACAAACATCATTAAACATTTAGCTCGGTTATTTCCAAACAGGGAGGCTCATCCGAAGCTAATAAGGTATTTTTCAACTAAGTTGTCAATCACGACGCATGAAGTATTAAAAACTGTTTTTGTGATCTTTCGTCTGCACACATAACCTTTGTGAATGGTTTATTTGGAAGTAGCAGGTCTGATTGCTTCATTTGACTTAAATCATTTATATACATAAAAATAAAACAATGGCTGAGCTGTCAGTTCGATGTGATGTCTGTCAGGTGCTTCTCTAGAATCTCTGTTTGGTTCTTTAATTACAAACCTCTCAGTTTCATCTCTAGGTTACTAATATTGTAGACATTTGGCGCCTTAGAAAAGCACTTCTGCATTTTATTGCAATTCATTATGTTACAAACACAAACTCCTTTTGCATTTTGTTGGGATTTTTTATTTTATTTTTTTGAATGTAAGGGGTGATCCTATGAGGTGGGCAGGAGGGGCCGTGGCCTCACGTGGAAAATTACTTCTCACACCACTGGTCTCCCAGAGAAAACCCCCAATATATTTCAGGCATTTTTAAAGTTTCAAGGGTGCGGTTGCATATAGTTGTGCACGATTACGAAGCGGAAGGGAAATGATGCATGCCTTCTAACATATGAACATACTTTGACCTAAACCGCATTTGAATTTTGAGTTCATATTACACTAAATAACACCGTCCTAAAGGATGGAGGGCAATGATTTTCCAGTGAACAAATTTTATGAAAAAAATATCAATAGGTTCACCAATTAATATCTTTTTTTTATGGTATTAATTGGTGTCTCACTGGAGACTACTATTCTGTCAAAAGAATTAACAGAATATTAGCAACACTACCTATGTTCAAACAAGGAACCTGAAAAGAACATGCACTAAGCTATAGCATCTGCTTGTTTATTTCACTGGACATAATTTATGTCTGTGTGATACAGTATTGATTGTTCCATTCTCTGTAGGCATTTCGGTTATTATTATAAATTGAGTGTTATGTTTTCAAGGCTCTCAAATAACCATAAAAGATGACAGTGAAACTGCAAAAAAATAAAAACTAAAAAAGTAATTTGACCCCATCACAGATTGTGTTTTTCATGTGGTGTGAATACAAATCAGTTGGCCCCAGACAAAATGTTATGAGTTTGTAGGTCAACACAATCTATTAGCATTTTACGAGTGGTTGATTTTGTAGAAGCAAATGATTGCGTAAATTGAACGTAGAGGTGAAACTCAAGACGGAAAATGCAAAGCAGAGTAGCTATAGATATATACATATATTTACCTTGGGAAAAACTCATTAGTAGAAGCTAATTCATTGCCTGGTGCTAAAGCTGCCAAATTTCTACGCAGAAAAATACCTTGACCATCGGCCCATAAATATTTTATTGTCTAACAGTCAAAACGATATTTAGTGGAAAACCGTCGCTCCAAACGCTGGGCATGTTTTCATGTCTTGGTAATTTTACCCAAAACAACACAGTAATTTCTATACCTTTTTTTTTAAGTCCATAGGCTCTGTCTATACTCAAAGATAACATCAAGATACACCTTTGTAAACATTGTTTAACCAATCACATTTTCATGTTGATTTGATGGAAAGCAATGACTTTTCAATCACTTATATATATACACACACACACAGCAATGCTTAAACAAATGTTAAACCATTAAAACTTTACTTGATGCTCTCAAGACTCCTTAAGCACCTGTGTGACCCACCAAAGGCGATCTTGAATGCAACTTCGATTAAAGCCGGTGCAACGGCTAACGAATAGCTATATTTGGACGGCCACAACGTGATTCAGTAGGTCGTTACATAAATGTTTACTCAGCTCAGCTATCCAACCTCAAACCTGATCCCAAAGGGGCCACACCTGGACCAGAACACAAGTTGTTATGGTCGAACAACTTGTTTGACCAGAACAACTTGTTCTTTGAACAGAACAACTATTCTTTGACCAGAACTAGGTGTTCTGGTCAAAAGTCCAGAACAACTAGTGACGGGCAAATACCTTCAAATTAGCAAAGTTACCAGGAGAATGGCATTTTGTCCTGCAATTGTAGAGAAAAAAAAAAGTTGCAATGTTCTAGACATGGGAAATTAACACAAATGTGGGCGTGTCATTATTATTCACAGCTAATTTGAATAAATATTCATATGTCCACATATTGTAGGCATACACAAAGGCTGTCTGGTGTTTTTATCGAGACTCTGCACCACTGGACAACGGCTGAATCTGTTCGTAACCCAATGATTCACGATGAGCCACCGTCCATCCAACAGATTTCAAACCTCATTTTCACTACTTAAAGAATGACTTCATTCTTCCACCTGACTGCCTCTGCTTGCCGTAGCAAAATGGGCTTTGCCTCGACTAATTTGCCGCTCCCGATCTTGTGAAACGGGAGAACGTAATTAGTGAACTTCCAAATAAGATTGATTAACAGGTTCCAAACCAGGAGACTTCCCGACAGATTAAAAAAAAAAGAGAGGGGAGGGTGGGGGGGGGGGAAGGGAGGGCACGCATAATCTCCGCTCGCATTGGAACAAAAACGGTCCCTCTTTAATTAACCGTACCTATAGTGGGAGGGAGGAGGATACAATCCACTGAACTGGATTCATTCAGGTGCCGGGTTGATGACCAGTCATTTCTACTTTGATAGCGTTGCACCGTGGGCCCGGAAGGTAGCAGCTCGGTTTCTCCAGATGCCACGTCAATTCGTATGGGGGAAAGCCAAAATGTAGGATGTGAAGAAATGCATAAACCCTTAGTTTTCATTTTCCCCACCAAAAAGACATTCAACGCAGCTGCTAATTAGATATTCTCCATGACAACTCCTTTAATCCTGTGGCGGTCTTTCTGCACGAGCAAACCGGGGTGTTGTGTTAAGCGGAGCAGCTTCCTCCCCGTATTGACCGAGGCTTGTGTTTGCCGTGTGTGCGCTAATGTAGTACCTGCTGTTTAGAGCGCTTCCTGAGGGGGGGATACGCCGAAACCTAGTCAATATTTATGAGTATTGCTGCAGCGGGTTCTTCCCTAATGGCGTCCGGCTGCCGAGGTGTCCATGCGGAGCAGTGAGAGCAGGACGCCTGAGGCGGGGAGGGGAGGGCTGATGAAGCCGGGCAAGAGGCAGAGAGACGCACCGGCGGTGTTGTTGTCTGAGAGAGGGAAGACAGCTTCCTTCGGTACATATTGACCTAGCTTTTTAATGGCGACGCTTCAATCTCCTGACCTGGCCCCGGGATTAAAAATCTATTCATTTTAAAGTGCAGAGGAGATTATGTGGGCTTAAACGTGTGGGCGTGTGTGTTCCTGTGTAGAAAACCTTTGTGGTTCACTGCCGTGTAATGTAAAGTGTGTGTACCTGACATTGCAAAAGTATTAACACCCCTCAATACACTGCGATCACAACTGAAGTGTACTTTGTTAAGATTTTAAGCTAACAACAACAAAAATCACATTTTGACACTGAAGCGAAATGCTATAGACTGGTATTTATTGGGGTTAGGAACCAAATCCAAAAGTATTTTATTTATCCCAAAGGGAATTTACGTGATGATGTAACTCATATCATCCAAGTATCTTTAAAGGAGCAGGATTATATATTATTGCGATGACTTCCTGAAGGCAGAAAGAGTAGGAGCTTCTTAAAGAGACAGACGCCCATTCTCAAGGTGTTCAGTTGCAAAGTCTAATTTCTTTTGCCGTTTTTCATATATACAGCATTTTCATAGCAACTAAAAGTCATATAATTACTTGCTTATGCTATAAAATGGTGCTATGTCACTGGAAATCATAATACTGCCACTTTAAAAAAGGGCATCAGTTATTGTAACTTGAAAGAAAATAAGCAAAAAACAAAACAATCTTAACTTAGTTAACCAAATTTAGAAGTTAAATCAACCTTGGCTAAGTTGATCTTAACCAAGGTGACAGAGCAGGAAAAACACTATTAAACGAAATAATGTAGGAGCGTTGTTGTAATGATTTTCTGAAGGCGGAGTGTCAGAAAGAGCAAGAGCTTCTTAAAGAGACAGAGCCCCAATTTCAAAGCGTTCAATTACAAAGTCAAATTTTTGTCATACTTCTATTATATATTTTTTATAACAACTATGGGTAACATAGTTAATTGATTGTACTGTAAAATGGCACTGTGTGTGGAACATACACAATACTGTCCCTTTAAAAAAAGTGCACCAATTATTGTCACTTGAATGAGTTTAAGCGACAAAACCAGGGTTAAATTCCTTATAAGATTGTGATTCGTCTAATTATAGTGACATCAGAGCAGAAAAAGGCAAAACTGCCCAACAGTTTTGAGACATGTGACATTCACCAGCTGGCACTGAGACGTTCCCATACGTCTCCAATGAAAGCAGCAGTCATTAACATCTTCATGCATGTTCTGCCTCCTGATGCTGGACAGGGATCTGATGAACAAAAAAAGACAGCACAGGACATTTCCCCTTCCAGCTGTGATCCATCATCGCACACCGAGTCTCTTCCTCTGTGATTGCACCCTTTGTGTCGTTTCAGACGCCTATAGAACCTAATTATTTGTTGATCACTGCTGTTGTCTCACGATGCGCCGTCAGACGTCTTCTGACTGCTAATTTCCCACCCGCATTGCTCGTTCGTTAACCGGTCGACTCTCTGGTCGTGAGGGGTTGATACTCGGGGTTTTAATTAAAGAGGGATCATGTCGTACGGCTGGGTATTGATGGCCGTTTTTGGGGTTTTGATTGGACCGACGGGTCTCCGTCCATTGCTGAATGGCGCCGTCGTCGACACGTTTGGTCTTCACCGCCGTCCGCACCTTTCAGAAAACTTTGTTTGCTGATCAAAACTGCTGCTGTTGAGTCATTTACTTTCCCTTTTGTTCTTGCCTTAGCGGTGACAGCAAAAAATGTTTTCCCATTTAATTGTATCTCAAATGTGCCACATAGAGCTGTCGGTAATTACTGCCTGTCGCTGGCAAAAGTCTCAGTAAAACATACAGTTTTAAGATCTAACTGTAATTGCTTTAGCTGAATTGTCAGACTAGGCATTTTTCTAATGATTTTTTTTTGTACTAAAAGCAAATAGGTGTTTTATTCTGATTTATGATTTTTTTTTTTCATTGAAATTCAACAGCTTAGGAGGAAAAAAACTTGGAAAACAAACAGAGCACGTCGTAAGTCAGCAAGAACCCAAAGTGCCATAGAAAACCACCGTCATTTTATTTGAGCGAGACGACGTGTTCCACATCATAAAAATAAAATATCAATTATGAAGGAAGGACACATGACAGGAATGATGAAAGAGGGAACAATGAAATGAAGGAAAGAAGGACGGGACAATAGACAGATTGAACAATTGGACCAGCTAATGACAGAACATATTGAACGATCTAAAACAGAAACCGGGATGGGAGGATAAACGAAAGGCAACATTTTAACGAAAGAAGAAAGCGTAGAAAGATGGATAATCAAAGAACAAAAAGGATGGGTGACTTAGATGAAAGTGTGGAAAGTAGCAATTAAAAAAAAAAAAAAAAAAAGACAGGAAAAAGATGGGGGAGAAAACAGGAGAACAGCAGAAAGACAGGCCTGGTATAAGGTTTCCATTAAGATCCTATCGAACCACTGAAACACAACTTCTAAATCAGTGTTAAACACTTCACTGTTAAACATTTGATATATAATCTCAAATGTTTAAGATTATATATATATAAAGTTTCAGTCTGAAGATCCACGCCGCCGTCCCAAAAGCCACCAGACTTTAGATTGAGCAGATAGGCTGACATCCTGAAGACAAGTGATTCATTCCTGCCTTATCTCAGCCAGGCAGACAACACATCACCTTTAGCTGCGGGAAAACCTTTTTTGTCCTTTATTTGGGTTCAAGATAGATTTTTTTCCTTTTTCCCCTCACTCAAGTTTAGAAAACACATCTTTAAAAAGTTTACAGGTTTCAACTTTAGAGTATGTGGACTGAACATGTCAGGGCGAACCACGAGGGCCGACTGTGGGAACCGCTGCACTAGGCAATGAAGTAAAACAGCAGGATCTTTACTGCCACTTAAACCTAACTATAAAGCACTCAAAACTGAATGCACAGCTCCAAGCACTTTAGAGACGCAGCAACATACGTCCACATCTTCGTACACAGGCTGAGGAGAGGAGGTTGCAGAAAAAAGAATAGCTGTAACAAAGTACCAAAGAAACACTTTGTGACATGTTTTTTTTCCCCCCATTTCTTTTTGGTCACTGAACACGCAAGTGCAGCCTTAGTAATATAACAAGATCCCATAAATTAAGAGTATTGTGTTTTTATCAGGCGAAGCCGCGTTTAGATACAAACAGAAACTTTTTAAAGCTGGGCTCGCATATCAAGCTCAGTGGGCTTTGAGAATGGAGATATTTAGCAAAGAAAGGAAAATATGTGAATGAAAGAGGCTTAATTTAGTGCGCTTTGTATAACAGGAAGTGGTTCGGTTAACGCGCTAATAGCAGAGCTAATTTTTGGTTTTGTGCTTTTGCTAACTTTCAAGATGTTTAGCTTCCCCTAAATCTTTCCTGACATATTTAAAAGTGATAATTTACTTGGTTCTTTTATAAGCTCTTGGTTGAAACAATGTCAGCATCTGTATGGAAGTTTTGGTGAAGCATTGTAGGTACTCAAATGAAGACCCGTTCAGATAAACAGTAGCTTTTTAAAGCTGGGATCAAATACCGAGTTCAGCGGCATAAAGACAGGAAAGTACGTGAAAGGAAGTGACTTAATAGTAAAAAATGTTGCTTTTTGTAACAGGAAGTGGTGAGCACACTTCTACAAATGCGCCAACAGCAGAGCTATTTTTGTGGTGGTGCTTTTGCCAACTCTGAAAACATTCAGCGCTCTTAGCGTAGCTTCCATAAATTCCTCTTTCTGGAAAAATTCTAAAGTGCCAATTCACTTGGTTGTTTCAGGTGAAAAAATTTCGAGACCTATGTGGACGTTTTGTTTGAGGTTTCTAAGTGGAGGATGAATTCAAACGTCTTATTTTTTTTAGTGCCATGTAAATAGATTTCAGAGACAAAAGAGAAATCGTTCAAATCTGACGTTGTCCGCCCCGTTTTGGTTTACATTTTGACATTTATGAGGTTGTGCTCAGTTTCTTCTGAGCCATTGAATCAAGTCTTTCGAACTATCAGGTGTGAAAACTGTTCATCTATAAACAATATGTACTCCACTCTATTCGTGAAATTTAATCAAACAGCAATGAAAACTTAAAAAGCCATAGGTGGGGGGGAAACAACATGGAGGCAGGCAGAGTCTGATGGAGAACAACAGAAAACTCCTGAGGTGAATGACAGAACATGAGGGGCTTAAACACCAGGAGCTTGATTACTGGACGAGGAGCAGGTGGCTGATTGGATCCGTTTTCAGGTGTGAAAGAAGAGGAGCAGGGAGCAAAACCGACAAGCTGAAAAAAGAAAGATAATAAACCCGAGGGAAGCTATAAACAGCAACCAACAGGAGACGGTTTAGCATAAAAC
This sequence comes from Phalloptychus januarius, assembly GCA_902982915.1. NCBI lineage: Eukaryota > Metazoa > Chordata > Actinopteri > Cyprinodontiformes > Poeciliidae > Phalloptychus > Phalloptychus januarius. Next base: position 4,755,811 of record CADWAE010000093.1, read on the forward strand.
CCGAAAGAATAAAAATAACCAAGCAAAGTAAACATGAAGGGACGAACTCACAAGAAAAAAAGCAAAGCTGAACCGAATAAACAAAGAATAAACAAATTAAAACCAAACTCAAACGTGACAAATAGAGTATTACAAAGACACTTAAGGTGTAAGCACTTCCAGCATTCAGTAACTCAACATTATGCAAAGATAATTCCTTTCTGCTATTTGGATGTCAGGCACAATGCATATTTATCTCTTAACTGGGGTAAATATTCCACCTTGGTAATATTTAAAGTAATTTAAAGCAGTTTATAATTGTCTTTGTGCATCCTGAATTAAGTATGAAAAATAGTTTGAGTCGTTTGGCCAGAGGATAATTAAATTAGCCCTAAGGATGAAACGGTGCATGATTTAAATCCATAATCTGCAGATAGGCAGACCAGACCTGACTTGAACCTGGAAGTTATAAATATATATTTCTCTGAAACAGGCTGATGAATGATAGCAGCATTGTTTTTTGTTTTGGCTTGGCTCGTGTTAGATCCACAGTTGCTCCGACAAAAACGTGTGTGTCGTTTCGTCTGTATTGGTGGTATTAAAATAAGGTGTGCTTTCTGGTTTCACATAACCTTTATGCGAAAATGAAAGTGAAAGCACTTCATTATGGGACAATATTAGAAACTACGTCTTGAGGAGTCGAGCATTTTTCCAGAATGAAAGCAGATATGATGAGCGAGTTGGTTCTCTTGGATTTGATTCAAAGTTTCAGTGCCTCCCTCATTAACACCCAGATCAGTTTGACTCCACGCCGCCACCGCCGCCTCTTCCCCGCGTCTGAAAGACGACGCGCTACGCTCCGTCGGTGCAAGTATTAATCAGAATAATGTGTGAATGTGCACATAATTGTTGTTCCCGCACGTTATTTCCGTCGCGCAGACCCTCGCTGTTGTCTGCGGGCCGACGCGCACGCGGGCGCCTTCATGCCCCGTGCCTTAATGTGCGCATGCCTGGCGTGTGTGTTTTTGCCGAGAGAGATCATTAGCAGCGATGCGCAGCGGCCCGGTTCACCACCTGGCCTCCGCACCTTCGGATGTATTAATAATTTGGAGGAGCCACCTGGTGAAACTAAAACCTTATGCAAGCACAATCGACGCAGGAACCACACATGCATTGTGAGCGCGAGGACCTCGTTATCGAGACAGAGGCAGGGAGATTTGCATCCAGTGTTTAACGGGGCGGTGTTATGTCTTCTGCAGGCACGTGGCGCCTGCTCTGGTCCCTTCTTATAGACAAGAAGGGACAGTCCCGACAAAAATCTTTCCGGTTCCCCACCATCCGATAGGAGGACTGGTGGGGACTGACCTAGTAAGTCTGAGGGATGCAGATCAGCTGGGTGGGACTGATCCACAGAGAACACACAGAACAGAACCAAACACAAAAGAATCGAGGAAACGGTTGGCTTGTTTGAATGTTGCCTTGCAACAGGTTTAAAGTGATTGATATTCCTTATAAGCACCAGATGGCAAAAAAAAAAAATCTACAACCAAATAAACAAACAAACAAATAAAAAGCTAAAACCCAACATTTTTGCTTTTTTAAAATAATATGACATCTCTTGCAGGGGAAATATAGCATTTAGCAATACAAACACATGCCTAAGTTCTCTTCAAACGACTTCTCAAGTCGTTTGAAGACTGATTCATATAAGAATCTGAAAGAATGCAGTCAAACCAGCCTATCATTGGAATGGGAACATCCAACAAGAGTATCGCAAAGAGAAGTTGAACCCGCACGGGGCCAGGCGCAGCGAAAAGAAGAAAGTGCCACTTGGTTTGCGGAAAACAAATATCGTTTCCCGAGAATCCAGAAAACCAAGGGGAAAAACCACCACCTATGCCTAAGAGGAAGAAAAAGACGCCATTTCGGGCCTGGATGGAATTGCACGCAGCCCTTGATGGGAAGGTTTCTGATGAAAATACCGAGAAGCAATATGCTTCACTAGTGACCGAAAAAGGGTTCGACTATGAACCTCTGGAAACAGTGACAGGGAGGATAAGCTATCCAAGCGTAAGCGTGTCAAGAAGACACCAGTAACATGGGAGGATGTCAATAACGAAATTATGACGTATGGAATTTGGGTGTACGATCTAGGCCCAAGAGGTTAAAATGATTTTTCCAAAATGCATTCCACTGGTCACCAAAAAAAAAAAAAAAAAAAAGAGTCCACCTCTGAAACACTGGAGACTGTGCACCAACCAGAGATGACCCAACTGATTTAGAGTAAGGATGTGAAGACCCCGGAAGAAAATCAGTTTGCGTGACTGCAGAATCGTCCACTGAAATAGTTGAAAAGCATGATAGCTCTGTGGCTATCATGACAAGGCAGCTTTCCTGGAAAAGGGGTCCCTGGAAAGTGCGATCTCTGCTCCACAGCTGGTCCATTTGTATGATTCATATGTACGGCTTGTCACGTGTGATCAATTTTCGGCATTAAAGCCTGTTTTTATATAACCAAATCTCATTATTTCTCAGGGTAATTTACACTCAGAGGTCCTGAAACTGATGAACAGACCTGACGGAGCACATAGACAAAAATGAATGAGCTCCAACAACAGTCAAAACCAGCCCGTGAAAAAATTTAAACACAAACTGAGACCAAATTATTGGAAAATGTTGACAAAAGAACAGTCTTTGAAACTCAACAAAATGTGCATCAGCAGCTATCGGCAAAATCGAAGCGAAAGAACAAGAAAACGCTGTCTCTTAGGTGCAAACACTTAATGATGAAAAGGTTTCTGGAGAAAAGGCTAAACAACAAGAAGGTCCAATCCTGGAACTACCCAAAGGCACCTTCAAAAAAAAGACACTGATACAAAAGAAACAATGATCTCTAAACCGCAGCAGGTGTCGGAAAAAGGAATCATGCCTGAAACACAACAAAATGACAATCAGCAAGAGAAAGAGTCCTCTAAGAAATCAAAAGAGGAAAATGTGACAATGAAAGCCGTTTCTGAGATGGGAACCCTCGATAAATAGAGGTTCGTGAAGAAAACTCTGAACCACAAGAAGTTTCAAAAACAGAAACAGCTGGGAATCAAACAGCCACTGTCAAAAATGAGATTTATCCAAATGAAACTGCGATCTCAAGTTATTGAATAAAACAAGGTCTCTGGAACACAACAAAATGGGGAACAGCAAGTGGAGAAACAGCCATCTAAGAAAATTAGATATATAAAAAAAGGAGAAAGGCAGCAATGGAAGTTGCCTCTGAGCAGGAAGCCAATAAACCAAAAGATTTCTGGAGGAAACACTGAACAACAAGAATAAATATTTAAGGATCAGACCACCAATTTCAAGAATGAGATTTATCCAAATGAAACAGTGATCTCTGAACTACACCAGGCGACTGAAGAAGAGAAGACCTCTGAAACGCAACAAAATGAGGATGAGCAAGTGGAGAAAAAGTTATCCAAGACTTACAATCTGAAACATCTACAGGTAGGAAGTCAGAAAGAGAAAATCTCTCCGAGCCTCAGGTAGTCAGGTAGTGAAATGAAAACCGTCTCACGTGCGGTGACGTACACAGCTGGTGAGGCACTGACTTAATCAGACATAGAAACATAGACACCTTGCATGTTGTTGAAATAAAATTTTGCGCATGCGTACAATGCCGGAGGGCAAAAAGACTATTGTCACCCACAGCCGGGTTAACTCGGTGAAACTTGGAAATATATGTATTACTAACTTCGTGCTACGCTCCCTCGCAAAGGGAAAAACCGAAGGGCAACTCGAAACCACGTCTTTCTCGTCGGCCAAGCTACACATAGACTCGTTGCCATAGCAACTAATAACTGACACCTTGCCACTTTATGTTTCAGGATTCAACACCAAAAGACAATCAAATATTTTGCCCGAAGAACAGAAAATTCAAGAGTATGTTTTTAGGCTTAATGCTGTGGTAGATTAGCTACCGCTGCTGTTAGCTAATCTAACAGCTAAGAGTTTATCGGTTGATTCTTTATTGAAGTCTTTACACATACAAGCTGTAGCTCACAACACGCACATTTAATTAAAAAAATTTAAATGTTATTGCCGTCTTACCTTAATTTATAAATGAAATTCATGCGCCGCTCATTCTGCATAAGAATATCCGTTCATCCAAAGCCAAGTGTATCTTCGACATGTCTTTTCCGTTTGAGAATCATCAAACTGTCCCAAAGCAAACCTTTCAGCTCCGGTGTTGGTTTTACTTCAGTTATTATTTCCTGCTTCAATTGCAAATCCACTTTTGGAAACTGTTTAAGTGTAGGAATGCAGTCATCCGTGTTGACGTCGGAAGAAAGGAGAAAACAAATATATCGCTGTACTTTGCCGTATGGCTAGCTCGCCGTCACCGTCTCTTCCTCTGCAGACTAATAATGTCTGGGATCATGAGCGCCCCCTGCCAGGAGGCAAGAGAACTGCCTGCCTCGCCTCACGGTGACAAAAAAAACCTGTACATTATTTACATGAGCCAAATTATGGAAAATCAGTTCGTATATTAAATGTTTTTTAACTGGCTAAATGGCTAGGTTAGCCAATAAAATGAATATATGAATATAGCAATATAAATTATCATATTATATATTACTTTTCCATGATGACTCTCCTGACCACAGGTCACTCATTCATATACAGTAATAGTACAAGAGAGTAGCTTAGTAAAATGCATTATGGTCACGTCACTGGGTCACAGGGTGTTGCAGTAATTGGAAGAAAGAGGTGCTACAAAAAAAAACAAACAAAAAAATCCCATCACATTTAGTTCAAGTTAACATCTGAGAATAAGAAAAGGAGAGGCCATGCTTAAAGTTGCAGTAGTAATTTTTTTTACATATTTGTTGAAACTGTCTCTATGCACTGACAGTATGAGACAGATATTACTTGGATAAAAAAAATCTAATTCCGACAACTATCTGCAGAAACACATAGCAGCCAGAAACAACCAATCAGAGCCAGGAGGAGAGTCACAGCAATGTCCTGAGTCTCCTCTGTACTAGAGGCTTTTACAGAGCTACCGTCATGCAAAACTGAATTTATGGATCAGTGAATAACAGCAGGTTATCTCAATCCTAAAATAGCAAAGCTGCATCACACTACCACCACCACGTTTCACTGTTTGTATTATGTCTTCATTAAAAAAAAAAAAGCTGTGCGAATTTTGCACTATATGTAACGGGACATGCACCTTTCAAAAACATAGATTTTTCTTTCTCCTGTCCACAGAATATATTCCCAAAAGTCTTGGCGATCATCAAGGTGTTTTATTCTGGGGGAATTTTGGATGGGCCGTTGTGTTGTTTTTGATCATCGATGTTTGTGCCTTGGAACTTTTCAACAGATGCCATTTTTGTCCAGTTTCTCTGCTAATTATGAAACACGAACATTGACCGTGAGTTAATATTAAGTACTTAATTTACCCTTGGGATTAATAGAGTGTATTTGAACTGAACTGAATTAAACTAAAGCATGTAAAGTTGGGGAAAAAAAGAAAAAAAGAAGCAAAAACAGAAAAAAAAACAAAAACATTTTTTTCTTTGGAACAAAGGCAGCAATATGTAGCTTTGCGCTCCATGGCAAAGTTGAACATGTTACTACAGTGTGAACCGTGTTCAGTATGATGTACGACGGTATAATGGGGGCAATTAGGAGGCGGCGTGCAGGGTGGTTCCCAGCACAGTGTGGGCAACCAAGAACACAACAACATCTGTGAAGATGTGTAATCTTTGTGGCACTCCAGCATGCATATTTCATTTGTCTCAACCACCGCAGTACTTTTATCTTCCAGATAAACAACCTTTCCCTGGTAGAAAACGGTCCTCGAGTCACAAGTGATCTTCAAAGAGATGCACGGAGGATCCTGGCGGCTCCTCTGGCTCCTCGGTGGCGTTTTCAGAATGTCCCTTTGTCTGAATCCAGAACAGAAACGTCGTCACGTGGCTCACGTGTTTTTTTCCAGTCAATCTCTTACTTCTTTTCACCCGTCTACTGGAGACTAATTAAATAAATCAACAAAAAAGGAAAAAGATTGGCGATGAAGATGAGATTAAATCTGACAGGCAGGTGGGCAAATACTTAGCAGACGTGGGTAAGATCTGCTGTAGGGTAGGAAAGAAAATATGACTTAAAAATGATGAAAACTTGTTTTTTCTTCTGCTTGACTGAAGTCGAAATTTTTGTTTATAATATGAAAAAAATTTTTGCTTTGTATTTTTATGAAAATTTTAGTATAATCTGCACCTTTCTTACACAAATTCAAGAGCTCTACATAAAGAGGCCATGCTTTAAAACACAGAGCATACAGACATCAGCGTGATCCCATGGTGCAGTCAGTCGCTGGCTTTGCACTGTGTCCTCGGTTGCCGTGGTTATATGAGCATGACTTCCTCTCGAGCTGTCCCCAATATGTAAGACATACAGTAATGTGAAAACCATGTATAGCTGGTGTGCAAGAACAACATTACAAATTCACACTTAGCGGTCTTTGCCGCAGAGATTGCCAAACGCGTAGGGAGCTCACATTTTTTACGCCGAGTATTAAACTATTTATCGAGGCGTCTCATTCATTACTTTTTACACACTCACTGACTTGCTAAGCCCGTACAAAAAAAAGCATCTAGACTCTGGAATTGATCCATACATCACTTAAATGTTGGCAACAATCGCCTGACATTAACATTAACACGCTGAACGTTGACCCGCCGCACCATGTCAAGCGCTTGACGCAGCTCCAACTGAGTGGTCAATAGTCACAAAGATGCTAATCCTACACAAAATACCTAATTTCTTCATTCTTAAAATCACTCATTAACACACAAGCAGACTTTTATTGTTGTCCTCCACAGTAACGTTATGACTTTCGTCTGCAACGTGCAAGATGCATGCCGGGTACCGCACAGAGCCTCGCTTCAAAACCAACCTCAATGTAAGAAGCAAAAAAAAACTACTTGAAAAGAGCTGGCAGTGCTTCTGAAAACCAGAAGCTGCAGGAACTTGTTAGCAATAACTTTGCCTTACGAAGGCAATATGTGGACTGAGACTTTCTGCTTTACCAGTGGAAGATGGAATGCCAAGGCATTTTGAGTGTTTTCCATTAGTCTATGAAATACCCGAGAGACATAATGTACCAGTTGAACACCTTCCCTTGGAGTGTATGAGATGGCGAGTGTACTGCGGTGTAAGTGTTCTGGAGAGCTGGGGAATACGAGCGAGGCAGAAAGAAAGGGAGGAGAAAAGGCAGGAAGGGAAGAACGAGTATGTGAAAGCAGAGGGGGGGATGCAAAGACATCAGGAGGAAAGCAAGAAAGGAGAAGCGGAAATGAATTAAAGGAGAGAGAGAGAGAGAGAGAGAGAACGCTGTGGTTGAGCGAGGAAAGAAAAATGGTATGGGGGAGCGCGGAAGAGGGAAGGTGGAGAGGCCTGGGAGAGCATCTTGAAGTGAGTAGGTGTTTAAGTAACAGCAAATCAGGCTCCGCGGGGGGCCGGGGAAAATGTTCTTAGCCTCCAAAATCTTCGGCACAAACAGCCGTTTGACTCCAAACACAAGCTAACCGTGGTATTTAGCCCGCAGGCTAAGGCTCTGAGAGCAATCACAGAGGCCCGAGCTGAAGCTTGCTTCCTAAAAACAAATCTTTACTCAGTGTGCGGCTTTGGATGCCTGTCTTGGTGTTATCTGGTGGTGTAACGCCGCGGTTCACGCCAGAGAGTTTGGGAGTCAAAAGTAAACAGCCACTTCAGAGTCGACTTAGATTTGCTTTCAAAAGACTTCAGAGTTGAGTAGAACTGGCGATATAAAACTTGTGAATAATCAATTCTCTGTCTAGTCGACAGAGAAATCTCCCACAATATTTATTTTTTCTTATATAAAAATAGAAAAAGAAATTGGGGGCCCTGTCAATTACAAAATTAACCATATAGTGTTTTTAAAACTGTTTCAGCAGTAAAAATTGAATGTTACCACTCCCAGACTAAAAAGCACATAGATCTCCCTCTGGATCTGCATGAAATGGTTCGGTCCTGCTTCTACATGGATCCAACAGCTTCCATACCTCTGAATTAAATTACACCCAAATTAGACCAGTTTGTGTCCTTAGTAAGTGTATTTTTATCTATAAAATAGGCTGACGAAATGAACAAAGAGCAGCTAAGTCTACTGTACTTGAAAGGTCATCAAATATTACAAATGCTTCAAACATTCACTCTGAGCTCAAAGGCAGGAGACCTATCTTCTCAAGAAGCCGGTTTAGACACATTCTGAGCTTTTCTCTTCTTACCTCTCACTTTTCAAACATGCACTGTATATAATATGATGTATATAATCTGACTTTGGTTAGTTTGGCTTTAAAGTAGTTTGCCTGCCTGCTGGGTCCACATATGTGACTGTATGCTGCTTTTTCCATGTATTTATGTTATTAGTAAAGAAATAAATAAATAAAAAGCACACTTGCATCGTTACCCATTTGTAAGACAAACAGGTTTCCTTTTAATCGCGAGTGAAAGCCTTTAACCTGCCGATCTCTTCGGACTCGTGAGCCGGCTGAATTGGATTCCCGGTGTGAGTCCCGGTGCTGCGATCGATGATGCTTGGGCTACACCGCCAACGTTCCCTCCTCCCTCGGCGTTCCCATCCTCGGGCTCCTGGGGAGAGACTTAATGGCCCTGATGGAGACGCTTTCCTGTCTCGCAAGGTTTTTTTCTCGTCGTGGAGGTCATTAGAGTAACGGAAAAGGTTTGTTAATCTTCCCTCGCTGTCGTGTTCTCCATGACAGGGAGGCAGACCTCAGACCTCAGACACAACAAAAGGAGGAGGTTGTTCCAGGACGGATTGAAGCAGGAAGTTTTTTTTTAACGACCCCTACACATCGGTTTTACCTGCATCGTCGGATTCGTTGTTTTACTTATTTTCTTGTCTCACCATCAGTTCCCTTTTACTTGTACAAGGACGCAGTCTGAAATTCTGCCAAAAACTCTGGATGTTGTCCCCCCCGTCACCCACTATCCAAATAAAATGCTTTGTGGAAATTTGATATAACTGGCAAACAAAGCAGGGCAGAATTGCGTAACGTGTGGTCCTAAAATAACTGAAGAATCTTGAAATCAATGCCTTCCAGTTCTACAACATTTAATTTCCCTTTGGGAATCACTAAGGCATTTCTAAATTGATTTGAAATTCACTTGTTTTCAAAGTTTCCTCTAAAGGCAAAAATGCTGAATAGTGTGGCATGGAGATGTATCCAGTCCCCTTGCGTCAAAACTTTGGGGAGTTTCCTCCCTTAGCTGCAGTTAAAGTTTATAAAAGCCAACTGAAACAAAGATGAGCTATGAACAAACAATCCCTTTCATGGAGATTAGTGTTAATTTTCTTTTTAAAGGGGCGGTATTATGCGTTTAGCGCCATTTTATAGCTTAATCGGGTAACTGTGTTAACTTCTGACATGACTTAAAAGAAATTTGACTTCATAATTCACACCTTGAAATTGGGTCTATGTCTCTTTAAAAAAAACTCCTGCTCTTTCTGAAACTCCACAACACGGCTCCTCGATCAATCCTTGAACAACGTTTTTAATGCTGTTGCAATGAGAAGCAGCTCCTATAACGAGCTCAGCAGATGCGAAGTCCCACCAAGTGTTTGCTAATTGCTGCTGGCTAGTCTAAAGGAGCTCAAACTCTGTGAGGCAGAAACTGCAGTTCCAAGGAGGAGCTTCGTTCTCAAAGGTGGAGCTAGGTTCACCCAATCTCCACGGTTGCCATGGATTTCTCAAACATGCATGGAAGAATCAAGGAAACACTCCACGTATGTTTATGATGATAGACACAATTCCAAGGACCCCTAACTGTCAGGGGGCCCTCCCACAATTTTAGTTTTTTTCTTATAGAAATAAAAAAAAAATGTGGACATTTTTTTTCATTTTGTCAATTACAAAATGTATCATATAGTGTTTTTAAAATTGTTTTAGCGGTAAAAATTAAATGTTACCTGTCCATTATAAATATTATAACACAATATAAAGCTCAAAATAGTCAATTTTACATAATATTGGCCCTTTAATAATAATAACCCAAAAGGTGCGCCACCTATACCCCAGTTTATGTGGGAGTTACATCTTCCAGTTCTTTTCTTCTGTTGATTAATATTGTTTTAAAAAAATAATCTGGTTTTCATTTTATCTGAGGCCTCCATAGAAAAACTATAATTATACTCATGTTAAATCATAATAAAATGGACTATTTTTCCTAACTTTGAAAATGATTTCAATAATGGTTTTTATCTAGGGGCATGAGAGTAAAGGGGGGCTTAATAAATATGAATTCCATTTTTTAAAACAATATATACTTTTCCTTCCACTTAACAGTTACACCCTGATTCATATGGTCAATTATTTAAAATACAAAGTACTTTGATTGTAAGGTGACAATATATGAAAAAGCCGAGCGTATAAAAGCGTAATTGCATCTGTATTAACATTCTTGTCACATTGCACAAAAGTTCCTGTTAGGAGCAAAACAATAAATCCTAGTGAGAGCCTTTGGTCAGAGCTGAAGCCGTTCTGTCTTCCTAGTTTGTATCTAATGAAAAGCTACAATGAGGCAGGTCTATTCTTAAAAAAAAAAATAAAAAAAAAAAATAAGTAAAAAGATCCTGGTGCGCTCGCGGAGCAATAATCCGAGCAGTATTTAGTGAGAGTTAATTGCCAAGAGTTCTCAATCTCCACACAGTGTGCTCAGGCATCTGTACCCGGCAGCTCGCTGAATCCTAATGAGCGCATTTCTACCAGTTGCAGCAGAAACAATGGTGGCCTCACTGTTCATTTGTACTTGCGACAGCAGCTCCGCTTCGCTCCTGCGATCACTTACACCGACGCATGAATATTCCTTATTGCAGATTAGCGTCTCTAATCAGCATTCAGCGCGCACCGAGACGCTGATTCATCCACACACCCACCTTTAGCTCGGGCTGGGGGATATGAGGACAATCTAATATCCTGCTATATTTTGCTATATCACAATACACAATATGTATCACGATATTCTTAACTGAGCTCCCATGTTATTTTAAACTATTGACTGCTTGCAGCATGATGTTATCCACCCAAGTTTCCCGCCACCATTTCTCTGCTAGACTTAAATGTAAGCTCATATAAAAAGGGATACAGTGTTTTGCTATGAACTGTCTACACTATGACTAGATAACAAGTTGAGAAAAAGGTTTTAACTAAGAAAAAAAAATAGCGAGGGAGAGGGAAATTGCTTGCTTGACTTTGACAAATGTAACATATAGATGTGCTGTGGAATAAGATGTGTTTTGGTTCAGCTTAAAAATAAAAAGGCAACCTACACACAAACTGACAGATCATCAGTAGAGCAGGTGTTTAAATTAGCTAATCAGCCACCGCTGTGTTAGCGTGGCTAATAGCAGCGGTGGCTAATCTACCACGCTGATCACTTATTAATAAAAGCAAAAATACACATCAAGCCCAAAACTGTAATGAACTGAATGTTCTGTTCAGCAAATTCCTTCATTTGTAATTGTTCTGGGTTAATGTTTTCAACATTATGAAATAAACCAGACAGTAGATTGTCTTTAGCATCTTATATTGGTATTTAGCGTGATTAGCACTGCTAAAACATCAGTGACCATGTGGAATATCTAAAACCGGGGTCACATTCTCTGGTCCTCTGGAGTCATTCGATTCGTTTCTGTTAATGTGCACAAGACATTGTCAGTATTCCACTAATCTAATCAAAAATCTCACAAATTTGCAATTGCGGTGATGCAATTGAAATCACATTAAAATAAGTTTAACATTGAAAGCATGCCGCGCCATCACTGTCCTACCACTTCCTGTCGTCTTCTTCTTTGTGGCAGCGGCAAAATCCAATTGTTGATCATGTGACTCGTTTGATGTGAAAAAATGTTTCCATCGCAGTTTTGCAAAGCACACCAATTTTGATAAAAACCAAAATCCACCTCATATTAGCGGCACAACTTCTTTTCTTTCAAAATTGGTGTTTTTCAATGAAGTGACTTTTCTTCTATTATGCCAATTTTCTCAGTGTCCAGTGGAAACACAGCTACTTTCTCAGTGTCTTTAGCTGCAATCCTGCTCCAACACACTTGAACTGTGGACATTATAGGTGTGTTGGATCAGGGATCCAACTAAAAATGACAAGACAGTGAATTTCAGGCAGTAGAGTCAGAGTTCCCAGGCCTGTTGAAGCCGTATTAGCTGTATTTTTGGGGTTCTCCAAAAAATGCTGCCAACACTTCCAAATCGTGGATGATCCATGACAGACCGAGGTTAAACGCTCTAAACAACAGAAAAGTCAGAAAGTTACGGATGTTTTCCCCAACACAACTTTAGAAAACGAGAGACAAAACAGAGCAGAGTCTACTCAACGTTTGTTCAGTAAACCCATTGAATAGCTTTTCCGCCACTAATAAATTAAGATTTAAAGTCCTGAGACTCGCATCCTAGAGTGCTGACTGATGCTTAGCAGAGACCTGATGTACAGTCAATACACCCTGGGGTTTAACAGCTAATTTCCATGTGCTTTAAGAAGCCAATATAACGGCAAGCTATCAAGCTGCGAGAGACGCTAGCAGAAACAAGGCCGTGTGTTTGGTGGAGTCCGCACTTACAGTCGGATAAAGCAGCCCTGTAATGTTCTGTCTATGACAGGGCTCTTTGTTCGAACGGGATTGATAAATTGTTAATCTCCCTGGGCCTTTAGCAGCAGTGAAGGCCAGACCTGCTGTAAACACGGCCTGGTTGTAACATCGCCCTCTTTGTCATGCTAATAGGGATTCCTGTGTTTGGTCCGTTCGCGTTTGTTGACGCTCTGCTTTTGATTCCTGATTGCAAGCACTGTGTTTTGCACTGTGCCGGCTGCTGCAGTTATTAAGATGTTTTATGATCCACATGGATGGCAGACCAAAATACTGGAAAAGTTTCAAGATTTTCATCAATGGGATTGGCTTAACTTCCATTAAAAACCGACCTGGGAGATTGCCGGCGTATCATTTCTGTGACAGACAAACCAAATTATGTTTGCTTTGTCTTCACCCGACACCGAGATGAACCATCACACAGATGGAATCCATTTATTTGGAGATTCATTAGCTACATTACCAAGAGAGGCCAAGGCCAAATTGGGTCGGATTTGTTTTAAATCGTAACAACTTACACACAGTCATTCATGAACTTTTAAACGGTGGCTGGGTTTGCATTTAGTGCACGTTTTCACAAAAGCCAATCAGTCTTAAACAGGAAATGGAACTTGGAGGTGGTGCACCACCACTGATCTTCCTGTGTGAAACAAACTCTAAGAACAGAACTTGCAAAGCGTCATAGTAACTGATTTAAAGTAACATAATTTTAGAAATGATTTATTACATTTAAGTGAGCTTTTTTATACCGATTCTTCCATTCTCTTTCAATTAAAGGGCCGGTGTTATGTATTTTCCAGACAAATAGTGCCGTCTTATTACACAATGAAGTAACTCTGTTGCCTTTAGTTGTTACAAAAATGCCATATATGTCAAACATAACTTACATAAAAATTTGACTTTGCAATTTGACACCTTGAAATTGGACCTCTGTCTCTTTAAGAAGCTCCTGTTCTTTGTGACGCTCCGCCTCCTTTATGCTGTTTGAAACCGTTCATAGGAGTGTTGGACTTCTAAGTGCTAAAGGAAAACAATGGCTTCTTGGGTTAAAGAGAACTGAACACAGTCAGATTTTGGAGCATCCAGGTGAGTTTCTGCGATTTGTAGCTTGTAACTGGGTGTTGCACAAGTTCATGGAGGGTCAAAAGTTTCACGCCACGTCCATTTTCTATACATTCCAACTTGTGCGTAAAACGTTTTGCGCATACGCACACCTCACAACCTTACAAAGCCGTCATCTTTCCTGTTTTTCAAAGGAACGGTAATCTTTGGTTATTAAAAATTGACATGAAACAGGAAAGAATTTCTCAAATAATAATGTCTAATAGTGTAATAATGTCTTTTCATGTAATGCATGTAGAAGCCTGGTTTCGATTAAAAGTACATCCCAAACGTACGGGTGCAACATTACAGAACGAATAAAGAGTAAACAATCAGGTGTAGACAAACGGTGTAGACTACATACATGCTCACATACAACCAGACAGGTTGGTGGATAAAACCCACATCAGTTGTCAGCGAGAAAGCACCTGACAGCGATGCACCAGGGCAGGTACATTTAATAACACAGACCCCCTCCCCCGTGGAATGCAGCCATCACTGGTAGTAAATATTACGAAGCCACGCTGGAAACTACATTTAATTGAAATCAAAATGACAGCGACGTCCCAAATTCTGGTAACACAGCAGCAGGTGTCAGCTGTGAAAGGTGAGAAATGTGGCCGCCTGTCATTTCGGTAAATGTTTTACACATGATTAATTTTATTAGCTTTTTAAAAATTTTTTATTATTATTAAGTTACAAATCTCAGTCCATCACACAAAGTGGGAAATGCTTGTCAGGATGACATATATGTAGGATATATTAAAGATGCCTTCAAGGAGTAGATGATCAATGTTGAGCTTCATTTCAAGCTTTATTTGGTCGTTAACGTTTAACGTTTATACATGTAAAAATAAATACATGTATAAATCTACAGTACCGGTTCTATTCCTTTGGAGAATTAAACGATTTGTGTTTAATAAGAATAAGTAATCCGGAATTGATGAACTTTAAACGCAAAATGCAAACACCGCAATTACAAAATGTTAGTTTTTTCGACATTAGCGGTAAGTCAAAGGTTTGTGCACATTTGTAAGGAACACAGAGCTACTGGCATTCAGACATTTAGCTGAGGACATTAAAGGAATCATATATGGTGCTAATATTTTTTTTCTTATGTCATAATCTGTCCTGTTCCCACCATGTGTCATCCTGCTCCTCTGCTCTCTGTTCCTCCCACCTGTGCCTCCTTTCCTGTCAGCTGTTGATTATTCTCACCTGAGCTGCTGGCTAACATGGTTTTTTCCAGAAACGAGTTACTATTTATAAATCAGCAACAAGATTAAAGCTACTTATCCGAGCCACGGAACGTTGCTATGTGTCATTTTCCTTTTTATTTATTTATTTTTTTTAAAAAGACATGATGAACATAACTACTGAAAATATGGCACAGCATATGCCAGGCTTTAGCGTTAGCGATAGCTTCCCAGTGTTGCACCAGGGAGAAGATTTACTCACTTCTTGCTTTCTGTAATCATAATGTGCAGCTTCAATATTGGTTGAGTTAATGGTAAAATTAATTGACATTCATTTAATGAAAGCATGTCTCTTACTTTCATGGATGAGTTGCTAAAGCTAAGTGGTGTGCATCTCATTGCTTAATGGCTTTATTAGAGCTGGTGAAATCTACGCCAAGTTGAAGTTGGGCCATTATTTTCTCTCGACATCATTGTGCTTTTCATTCAAATAAATAAATTAAATCAATGTCACTTGTCACGTTAGCTCAACAAATGCCCTTGCTTTGGCGACCGCTAATGTAGTCAGCAGAATTTGTAGGAACACTTTGTGTGAAAGGCAGCGTTGCTTCAGCTGGGCCCCCAAAAAACCCCAAGAATAAAAATAAAAAATTGGCATTCCTGTTTCATCTTGGTCATTTTAAATTAGATTTCTTAAAGGGGCAGTACTAGGTGTTTTCCAGCCACATAGTGCCATTTACAGTGCAATAAAGTAACTATGATACTAGCCTTCAGTGGTTTTAAAATATCCAATAAAATATCCAATATATCAAATAAGAAAATTTAATATGAATGTCTTGAAATTGTCCCTTTAAAAACTCCTGCTCTCTCGGAAGCTCCGCCTTCATGAAGTCATCACAACATGGCTCCTCTATTAACCCTTTAACAATGTTTTAAAGTAGCTGAGAATTAGCCTCTATATTGAGCTCAGGTAGTTCCACCAGGTGTTTGCTAATTGCTACTGGCTAGTCTGAAGGAGCTGTCGGGCAGAAGCTCGGAAGCCTAGAAACTCCAGCTCCTCGATTGCGGAGCTAGGTCCACTCGGGAATTTAGTACAGCTGAATGGTTGCCATGGAGATTAAAGGTTTTCTGAAATATGCGTGAAAATACCAAAGCAACACCCCAGGTTTGTTTTTGATGAGGGAATAACATTATAACGCGATGAAGAGCTCAAAAAAGTCACTTTTATTAATATTTATTAATAGATATTTATAGCCAAAGCAATCTTAATGTTAAATGGAGGAATTTTTCAATCAATACAATTTTATTTATATAGCACATTTCAGCAGCAAGGCATTTCAAAGCTCTTTACATCATAACAAACACAAAAACACAAAGTCATGCAACACAGACTCAACAATCAAAACATTCCATTGCTCGAGTGCCTGTTAGTAAGCGTTTTATTTTTTATTTATGGAGAACGCTTCCTGTTTAATATCGCTTGCATTGGATTATGCGCGTGGCTAATTACGACCAGTAGCTGATTTACATTCCCCCCTCTCTGCCAGGACAGTGCGCACGCTGAAGGTGAAAGGTAACGTCTCCGTGGAGAGGAAAGTTATTAGATTAGTTTGAGAGAAGGGTTTCACCATTGGCCCCTGTAGGGCAAAGTGATTGAGCTCTGAAGACAGATTGTGTGCAATTACTGTCCATTTGTTCCAGCCCCGCGTCCCCTTCCTGTTCTAGAGGACCTGGTAATGGAACAGGCTCGCCGGCTTTCATCTGGCTGCTGTTGTCTCTCTCTATCCTTCACCTCGTACTTTCTATCTATCCGAATCTCTGTTTTCCTTCACTACCTCGTTAAATACAGTAAAATCTATCACACCTTTCTTCCTTCTATTTGCCTTCTATCTGTTGCCACAGTAGAAATGTTATTCTCTGTTCTTCTTCAGACTCTTCCTCCTTCGTTCCCCTCTGGGCGAGCCAATTATGTGCCTTCAAGCTTCCAGCTAAGGGCCTCTACTTCTCAGAACCATGAACCCCCTTACTCCGATTCCCTCATGGCCTTTCGCTGTAGGACCCAGTGGAACCCATCACTTGTCCAAAAACTTTGATGTCCTTGACAACCACGAAAAAAGAGTTGCACTCAATAGAATCGAATGCAAACAACTGAGTCCTCAACAAATAATATTGCGTGACCAATTCTGTCTGCCAGAAGACCTACTGACTCGTCTTTTTGGGTCGTCTGTGTAATTGGGGTAGCTAAATTGACTAAAATATCTTTTTTCCCCTTCCCCAATCACGAAGCCTTCGTTCCTCTTTGTCTTCATTTGCTCCTGGGTTAGGTACTTTATGTCTGCAAGACTCTGACTCAATAAGGACGAGAGTGATCAAGAGTTCCTGAAACAAAAAACTATTCAAGCCAGACCAGGGATGAGAATCCACTTATTTTATTCAAAGATGACACATTTCTTAAATTCCTGACACCAATCGACAGCGGCTGCATTTCTATTACAAAAGTGGGCAAACACATTTGTATTTCGCAATTGGAGTGTTTTCCATTAAATAAGAAATGCAGTTAAAATAACATGTGAATGACGAAACATCCCGTCGTCATCCTCCGTCCACATCCTGTCGTCTTCTTTGTCATTTCCGCTCATAGTAACATCCACTTGTTGATCATGTGACTCCAGTGATGCAAAAAAAATAAGTTTCCATTGCAGTTTGGTGAGATACATCTATTTTGATCCAGCGTGTTTGCATGAAGTTAATATGTTTTGTTCATTCCAATTTGCTCAACTTTAAGGCTAATGGAAACGCAGCTAATGACAGAATTCCCGAAGCACCTTTCAAGATTAAAATCACAAAGTGCTTCCATGAACAAGGGAATAAAAACGCTTAGCGAAATGCAAAACAACAACAAACCCCAGACACTGTCAACATGCCAACCCAGCTATTGAAGACTGCCAAGTCAAAGTCTCTCTGGTCCTACTACCTCAAACACACATTTTCCAAACTACTGGGGATTTATTTGGAACCATGTGCTGCAGTCAGTAAGATTTAGCTTTCTTCCCACAGTGTTCTGGGTGGGTTTGGGCTGAACATGTAAAACGTACTGAGCTGCACAGTGGCAGAGCTGTTGCCTCGCAGCAAGAAGGTTCTGGGTTCAATTCCCGGCCCGGGATCTTTCTGCCTGGAGATTGCATGTTCTCCCTGTGCATGCGTGGGTTCTCTCCGTGTACTCCGGCTTCCTCCCACAGTCCAAAAACATGACTGTCATTTTAATTGGTCTCTCCAAATTCTCCTTAGTTGTGAGTGTGTATGTTTGTCCTGTGTGTCTCTGTGTTGCCCTGCGACAGACTGGCGACCTAAGGTGACTGCGCCTTTCACCCGGAACGTTAGCTGGAGATAGACACCAGCACCTCCTGACCCCATTAGGGACAAGGGTCTAAAGAAAATGGATGGACAAGGGTCTAAAGAAAATGGATGGATGGATGGATGGATGGATGGATGGATGGATGGATGGATGGATGGATGGATGGATGGATGGATGGATGGATGGATGGATGGATGGATGGATGGATGGATGGATGGATGGAAAACATACCTCATGTTCACTGGTAATAGGGGATCTGTGTTCCTGCAGGCCTGTTTTCCTGCCAAAGCCTTGGGAGCCATTGAGTCCAGACCATAGTGAACTCTTTCTACAAATCTTGAAAAGTGGCTTTCATTGGGTACTTCAGCTGAACAATTTTAAGTCTACATCATCACAAAAATGCCTCGCCAGACAGCAGATGCGAAGTTACAGTAAAGAAACTTTGCATCTTTACTTTAACTCAACCCAAGCACAAACTTCCGGTTGAGTCGGAAAGAACCACAACTCTGGCTCTCTTAAAAGATTCTGCAGAGAGAATGATTCCTCTATTTATGTCTCCAACCTTGTGAAAATGATAGAAAAAGGTGAGCTATTACAAACCACTAACAGAAAGGGAGCTGCTGCTTCCTTAATGACAGTTTTTCCCCCCCGGAGTGAATATCTGTCTGTTTTCAATTAAATATTTCCACCCTTTTGCAGTAGGAGATTTCTACTGCAGCAGCAGATTAGCATAAAGCACATAAATTCTGTACTTTATATGCACCTGGATGCATAAATACCAGCAAATGACGTGAACATGAACGCTCTGAGGAAAACTTCCCTCAGACGGTGAAACCAACCGAAGGTCATCCGACGCAGAAGCAACGTTCTCCTGAAAGATCACAGCGGCTCCTTTATAGCCTTACAATACTCCACCACCAAATATTTGAGCCCAACATATAGTTAACACATACCAGCATGAAGGATCAGTAAAGCTTCTCCTGAATATTGATGAGGAGAGAAGCAACTTTCTGGGTACGGTAAGTTATCAAAAGAAAGTGTTATTGTGTAGAAGTCCATTACCAAGAAAGAAAAAAAAGCAGATTTTTCCACTCTAAGCAGCCTGCCACTGCGTCTCTCCTGCTGCTTTATGGACATATTTCTTGTGTTTACAGTAATCAGGTTCATTACTTCAAGCCTTGTTAAACTGATGGCTTATTACTGTAATCATTACAAAATTGAATTTTGATAGGCAGAACGAGTGTAATTGATTTAAGTTTGTAAACTTGCAGTTGATTCGGATTAAAGTTCATAATTGAGGCTTGCAGGGCAAAACTGAGAGGAATGTGTTTACAGACGTCTGTAATTTACACAAAGGAGATATTCTGAGTGGGATTTCCACAGGAGTGTGTGTGTGTGTGTTGCAATCGCTACTCCACACTAGCCACGTTACAAATGTATGCAAAAACGTTGTCAGCGTTCTGAAAAAACAACAACACAATTTTGTAATTCCACGAAAGAAGAAACGAAATTAAAATCACGTTTAAATAAATTTGTTCCCGCGACACGATGCTCCAGCCACTTCCTGCCGTCGTCTTCTTCGTGGTTTGCGTCAAGAGACGACGTCCGGTTGTTGATCATGTGACTCGCGTGATGCAAAAAAAAAAAAAGTGTTTCCACTTTTCAGCCAATTTCAAAAACTTCCAATTTTGAAATCCACTTTGTCTCAGTGCTAAAACCTTTCATCAATAAACGAGTTTGATTTTTCAAAATCGCCATGTTTCCAGTAAACTAATTCATTTTCAAAATGTCAAATTGCAAAAATGATATGATCAGTGGAAACATAGTTTGAGTCAAAGAGAATTTGGACATTTTTTTTATCAATAATATTTAGGTAAAAAAAATATCTATTAAAACTAAGCCTAAAATCCCACCAAACACCCAATAGGTTGTGTTAAAAATCTCAGATTTATGTTGCTTCATTGCACAACATCATCAGCAACCAGAGGAAATCAATCAGGGTATGTTGAAGAAAATAACGGTCCATTACAAGTCCGGTTCACAGCTGACTTCATTTTCCAAACAGATGCTGGGTTCAAATGTTTAAACATTTAAATAAAGGGCCGCTCATTACTACATTACTCTGAAAACAAAATGAAAAAGAAATAAACATTTGTAAATGCACTCCTGGATGATGAACTTAGCTATTTTCTATGTATCAAAAATGAGTCCAGCCACAATCACCATCAATAGATTTAGACTTCATAGCCATACAGTTAGCTAAAAAAAACAAACTAATTCAAAGTAGAATTTTTTTAAAGTCATAATTTTTATCGTTATCACAATACCACTACAAAATATTGCGATAAAATTGCAAGTCCATATTGCCCACCTTTACTGTAAAGGTTAATTCCACCAAATATAAAACAACACAGCCAGCATACCGAGGTGGGCCCCATATGGGGAAAAGGAGTGCCGACAATATGGGTCCCTCATGGGTTTGTCCACGGTTTCCATGGTGGCCCCATACGGGTTTGCCCATGTAAGACCATGTCGGGCTCATGTAGGCAGTGGCCTATAAGATATAGACTTGCAATCTTATTGCAATATTGCTAAGTTAGCAGCATGACGCTGAATTGTCAGACGGTTTCTGACAATTCAGCGGTTTGTCAAGTTTTAGGGACAAAACCGTGCAAAGGTTTTGTCTGAGATTTTGGGGGATGAATAAGCATGTTGAACTGCGTGGGGCGACGGCTGGAGCACGACAGCTTTTCAGATCTCAGAACCTCGTAGTCAGCGTTTAGTCAGCGAATGGTAGGAGAGAGCGATGAGTGTATACTCGATTAATCGTAAAAATATTCTATAGAGTACTCGATTACTAAAATATCATTTTACAACAGCCCTATTTTAGATTGTTAAATCCTGCAAGAGTCTCAGCTGAAGTCCATTCTTCTAATCAACAGCAGGACTTTATTTTCCTTTTCTTCTTTTAGCTC
Source organism: Phalloptychus januarius (assembly GCA_902982915.1). Lineage (NCBI taxonomy): Eukaryota > Metazoa > Chordata > Actinopteri > Cyprinodontiformes > Poeciliidae > Phalloptychus > Phalloptychus januarius. The sequence goes on from CADWAE010000093.1 coordinate 4,777,126, forward strand.
AATCCGACCTCCTGCCCGTCTCCCTGGGACCAGTGGAGTGCGTCTCATGGGAGCGGAGTGGTGGAATTACACAGACTTTCCAGCAGATGTCAGGGATCGCGGCGCTTCTTTGGTTTTAGGCGGACAGGCTCTGTCAGAGCGCCGCCGCCGCTGCTGGATGTAATTAGTTGCAGATTTCATCTCGTTCATCTGACACGTTGTGGAAACAGAAGTGTCGGATTCACGCGGTTGTCTTGAGAATGTTGATGAAACAAGAGGACAGAGGAGTAAAATATAGCCTGTCACGGATTAACGCCCACTGCACCGCCGTGGCTTTTATATTTCCAGCCTTACATTTTTAGTATTGACAATCTCATCTATCACACGAGATGGGATTTCAAGAGTAGCTCAGGAGTTTCGGTGTTAACGGTCGTGCACTATGGTCCCAGGTACATAAATCTAATGGAGTTGCCGATACTTGATGCGACGCGTTTTCTTATTTAAAGCGCACCAATTTGAGGGGAAAGTGGTTACTATGCAAAATATCTTATTTTTCTGTCAATCCACATGGTCAAAGTTCGACATACAGGTACGAATACATCCTACAAACCCTCAAAATATTTTGAGAAATAACTTTGGAAGTGGCCAGCAAACCATACTATTGGTTTTTGGCAGAATTTTGATTTTATATTAGATCAACCTTCTTAGATTCCTTTAAATTCAAAGATTTTTTTTGACACAATTACAGCTTTTGAGCTCTCCCAGCCAGCATACCTAGGTGGGCCCCATATGGGGAAAAGGAGGGCAGACAATATGGGTCCCACATGGGTTTGTCCGCGGTTTCCATGGTGACCCCACACGGGTTTGCCCGTGTAGGGCCACTGCCGTGTAGGGCCCATGTAGGCAGTGCCCCTCGATGGGCAAACCTGTGTGGGGCCACCATGGAAACCGTGGACAAACCCATGTGGGACCCATATTGTCTGCCCTCCTTTTCCCCATATGGGACCCATCTAGGTATGCTGGCTGGGTCTGCCCTTAGATTTTCAAACGAGTCGATGTCGGAGTTATTTCGAAACCTAACCCTCAACTTGATTTCTATTTTCAAAAAACTGGTTTTCATATGGGAACGTCTTCTTGTTGGAACAGTAAACAGTAAATAAATTGTGCGCCACTATCTGACCCACATTGTCACTTCCAGGCGAAAGCAAATTGATTAGGATGATTAGCAGGAATCGAGGCGCCGCCATACACCGGGAGAGATGCAGGACCACCAGAGTCTGTCTTAATGGGCGCCAGTAAAAAGAGAAACTTTCATCTAAACTGAAATGTCCAGCTAGAGAAAAGCTTTATAGGGGAGGAGAAAAAACAAAAAAACCCCAGCTGCACTCAGAGTAACTTTATTGGACTTATTAAAGTTGTTTCCTCAGTATCTGGAGTCTTCTCCTCAGCAGACCTTTTCCCTCTTTATGGGAGTTAGAGGAAGGCGAAGATGTGCCAGAGACTTTAGGATCTCTGAAAAATCTTCTAGCGATTCGCTGTTTGCCACAGTGATCTAAGTGGGCTTGCAATCTTTGAACCTCATGCACTATATTTAGGAAGGAGCTCCGTGTCAAGAGACCAAGTGGTTGAGGGTTGGTCGTTTGACATCCAGGCAGAAAGATATGTCCTCCATTACTAAGGTGTGTGGCTTCTTTGCAACTTGTGAATAAATAAATCCAAACTTTACTGGGATTGTATGTAGAGTTTGCTTAATGTGCATGCTAAACATAGAGTAGCTACGTCTCCATTGCAAATGTCCACAAGTCTTTGTCTACATTCTGTTGAAAAAACACAATTACGCAATTGTGTGTTCCCATTATGTAAGAAATTAAATAAAAATAACATGTGAATGAACTTGTTCTCGTGATAAGTCATCAAAAACCATGGCGGTGACAAACAGCTCCATGAGATCGTTCCGTAATTCAGCCATAGCGCCGTCGCTCGCTCGTCTACCAAATGTCAAACGAAACGTTGGCGTCTTTCACTGGAACTTTACAGTACAGAGACGGATCCAACGCGTCCAAATGACACAACTTATTACGAACTGTGTGATGCTTTCATAGCCCCGATGGTCCAGAACAAAGACAAAAACAAACCGTCGTCCTGCATCTTCTTCCTGTCGTCTTCTGTCTTTACGTCCAGCTGTCCATCACGTGAATCATACAATGTGGAAACTTGTTTCCGTTGCAGTCTTGCAAACTGCAACTATTTCAAAAAACCAGCTCATCCTAATGCAAACATTTTTTAGTGGAAAAACATAAATAATTTTTCCATTGGCGTGTTTCCGTTAAGCTAATTTATTTTCGTAATTTCAATTCGCACAATTCCTGCTGCTGGTACGTCGTCTCATGCAGGACCGACTTGCCCTGGGACTTGGTTCAGGTCACACTTGATTAAAAAAAAAACAAAAAATAATAATTTTGTTCAACCAATGCAATCATGACTCATGTTTCTTTCCTATATCTTGTGCTGGGTTGGGGTAGTTATTGTATATACCCCAGATCAGAGTCCAGGTGCAACGCAGCAGGAGACCTCACACCATCCTTACGGTTCTTCTCCCAGAAACCAGGTGATTACAGGACAGTAAAGGTAAATGTTAACAGCTGAGCTCCTTATTAAACACAGATCTCTGCCCAATCCCTCCCTCACCCCTCTCTGAGCAACACTGGCCATTTATCTCCATCTAGACAGACAGATAGACAGACACCCCGACTGGGTTTCATCCTGCATGACAATCGCTTCACTGTACACTTGCTCATCTGTTAAAGACCATATTCAAATGCTCTTGTTTGTCCCTGAAGTTATGTATATCTTAAAAATTAACTCACATCACATTCTGGAATGTATTCAGGACTTCAAATAACTGAATTATCGAGAGAGTTAAATGAATGTTAATCTGAGCGTGTCGTTTGTTTCCAATGAGACGGCACGAACAAGGTAGAGGCATGTTTATAACAGCGAGCCGTTTTTAAATCCCTTGTGTCCTGCAGTCTGAACAGGAGGTGAACTGGATGGAATAATTTAATCTATTTTCTCCTGGTCTTAAAGGAAATGGCTAGAGGTGTATTTTCTTTTCATCAACTGCATAATTATTAGAACAACAGGATGCAAACCTTCCAAAAAATAATGGCCTAATGGTCAACATTTTTTGGCAAAAAAAATTACTTTGGCCATTTTTTTTCCAGGAATGTGATGACTTCTGAATTTCTGATGCAGAATTTAAAAGATTTCAACATGCAGAACATCCAGATCACGAGGTGTCACCAGCTGTGTTTCCATTGACCATAAATAAATGCAAAGTAGAATTCTCCTTGTTGTAAACATGGCAACTTTGACAAAACACATTTTTTGATAACGTGATTTTTTACTCCAGGAAGAGATGGATTTTGGGACGTGTCAACATCAGTGGAGCTTCAATGAAATCACTCGTCGTTCCAACGCTTCGGTGAGACGCAGACGTCCCTTCTGCCATTGTTGGAATAGCAAGTGGTGGTTGTTTTAAAGCAATCTGATTGGCTGACAAAGGTTTTAGCTTTGCGCTACACTGCCCCCATGTGGTCGGACTGTTTAAAGCAACGTTCAGGTGTTTGGGCTCACGAGGATGAACATTTGACCAAAAACAATCTGCCGTAGATATTAGCTTTTATCAAGGCCCCAATAGCTAATTGCTATTAAGATCATTACTTAGGCCACTGTTTATGCCTAAGCAATGGAAACATAATTGTAACCCAATGTTTCCATTGTGTTCTTTGGAGCTACAAGCAAACCTCAAGCGGGCAGCAACACAAATCTTACAATCATAAAGGAAACTTTCATTACACCGTCCTTAAAGAAATATGCACACTTTTAAAACTCGACACCTCCCAGGACAACGAAAGTAAAAACTATTACATCCTTTACTCTATTCTGAAATCTGTTGACAATCTATTGTTCCAAATCAAGATGGGGCCAATGTAGGTACTCCGCTTTTTACCACCCATCCAGTTTCCATTCTCACTTAATCCTGTTTAAGGCTCAGCTGGTGTGAAGCCTGAACGGGTCACCAGTACACCCCAACCGATGACCCTCCAAACACACACACACACCCCGACCCAACAGGAATCATAATCTCCCAATTAACCCAACATGTTGGTTCATTGGCTGTGGGAGGACAGCAGAGAGAAAACACCAATATGCATGAGGAGAATCTGCTGATAAAATGCAGCGATATAACATTTTATCACTGCTGTAATGCAACGTTCGCTTGGCTGATATACAACTTGTAAAAACGGAACAAAACATTTGAAGCCAACCTAATACATATTCAAAATAAATGAATACCTAATAAGATACATTTAAAGCTTAATGCAGGCTGTGGGTTTCTTATCTTTTAACGCTCATCTAACAGCAATGGGGATCTTCTAAATGTTCTTAAATCATAATTTCCAGAGAAAATGTTAACTTAAACCACAGTGTTGTAACTACCAATCAAATCAAATACACAAACTCAAGTTTTTATACGTAAACCTTCTCTTTTCAATCCACACCAGTCAAGTGTTTCAGAGGCTTTCTGCGGCGAACAAAGCTGAAGATTGGAGCTGTTATTAAGGACTTTTTCATTTGCATCGACCTTATGGCTTCAATCGTGTTAAACAAACGCAGGATGGAGGTTAGAGCCAGCCTGTACACATGGTTAGTATTAGCAATGCATTGAGATTCTCAGCGGGTTCTGATGTAACTCCAGCTGTCCTGCTGCTGGCCAATCACTGCTAACTACACTGTAATTTCAGGTAATGACGGCCTGGACGTGCGCGCCGGCTATCAAGCACGCCTGCAGAGCTGCAAGGAATAACGACTTCACACACCCATCCGGTTTCCAGTCTGTAGCATTTCTAGATACTGCAGTGAATTCTGGGATACCGGAGTCCCGCGGTGGTACGTTCATGCTAACTCTGACGTTATTGTGTGGACAATTACAAGTTGACACCTTCCTCATACTCTAGTCTGTATGGCATGCTGTGTGTCTTCTTAAAGGGGCAGTATTATGTATAATCAAAATATTTTTAGCTTAACATCATGTTTTAATGTTATTTCCTCATCACAAACATACATGGAGTGTCACTTTGATACTTCCAAGAATGTTTGAGAAATCTTTTTGTCTCCAGGGCAACCATTCAGTTGCACAAAACAACTAGGTGGATCTAGCTCCGCCTTCGAGGACAAAGCTCCTCCTCAAAGCTGCATGTTCCAAGCTTCCTCCCGTGTGATTCCCGAACTCAGCTCCTTCAGACTAGCCAACAGCAATTAGCAAACACCTTCGCTTGTTATACAAGCTACTTCTCATAGAAACGCTGTTAGGGGGTCAATAGAGGAGGCATGTAGTGATGACTTCCTGAGGATGGAGTTTCAGAAAGAGCAGGGTTTTCTTAAAGAGACAGAGGTCCAGTTTCAAGGTGTTGAATTGCAACGTCAAAATTCTTTTAAGTCATGTTTTATATATACAGCACTTTTATGAAAACTGAAGTTATAGTTTCTTGACTGTGTTATAAAATGGCATTTTGAACCTAGAAAATACATGATACTGAAACTTTAGGAGAGCATTCATCATACATGTGAATAAATGACATTCATAAAGATTTGAATCTTAATTCATTTTAACTAATTAATCACACTAATGACTGTAAAAACGTGTTTTTTTATCAGGATTTTCTCATGTTGCTGAGTGATTTTTCAGTGTATTTTCAGCAAACATCAAATCACTGCAGTATCTGGAGGAAATGCTTGGTGTCAAATGTTGAGTTTCCGATTGGAGAGGCGCCGCGCCGCAGCTCTCAAGGAATTACAAGAAAAAGATTTTCATGATTCCCAGCAGGGATGGAGAGTCGGAGGCCAGTCATAATCTCTCCGTCTGTCTCTCGGCTGAATTTCACGGCGGTGGCAGAATTTCGGAGAAAGCGATGAAGTTCCAGACCGCAATCTCCTAAACAAGATCAGCTGTACGTTTGAGAGCCTGGCCCAAAAGAATCCACTGTTCTCTGACGTTAGGCCTCGTTCGTCCCAGTCGGGTATTAAACAGTGAAAACGCGTTGCTAACGGATTCCTCCAACCTTTCAGGAGAGCGTTCGCTGAAGCTGTCAGAAATGTTCTTGTCATTTCATCAAAGGGCCTCTGGACAACAGAATCAGTCAAAGGTTTGGCAGGTAACAATTAAAATCTACCAAACATCTGCTTTATATTAGCATATAATATATATTAGCATAATATTAGCATATAATATATGCTGATGCTGTGTTTGTTGAAACACAGCATCAGACTTGGGGATCTGATCTGGGTCTTTTTTTTTTTTTGGTGTTTTTTTTTTTATTTTAATGATTATTATTATTTCTATCCAAGCAGCCAGCAGGAAAACAATCGGGCCGCAAACAGAATGCCGGCGATCTGAAGCGTTGTATTTAACATCAGCCATTCATATGCTGATTATAAATTGGTAACGGCGCCGTTCCCGCCGCCGCCAAGTGCCTCTAATCACGGCCGCGGTATACAATATTCTGACCCGTAGGCCAGAACTCCCTCTCCAATTATGCTTCTCTTGGCCTGAGATTGAATCTGTTACTGTGTAATTGCCTCTATATCTCCGACTATCACCCAGAGCAGTCCCGCACATTTTTCCACACATATGGTGTTGTAAACGTTTGGTCGGGAGTCAGAGTTATTTTTAGGATGCGCCGGTCTCCTGACAAGGCCGCAATCTTACGATATAAAGTTATCGGAGGGGGAGGATCTCATCCCAGTCGGTGACGGTGACCAGGGAGCTCCCTCCATCTGCCAGCGTACTAGAAGATCTTTTTTTATTATTATTATTATTATTAACTTGTTCAATAATTCTCTCTAAATGTGAGCAGCGACTGGATGGACACGTCGAGGCCGAGCGCCGACACGCTGAGAAATGAACCTCACTTCCTGTTTTTACAACCCGGACTCCTTCCAGCCTCCACTTGAACGGAGATCAATAATTTAAATAGTTATAATTAAAGTTAATGCTCGTCGTCGAGGTCTGCCAACGAGAGTCAAACATTACATGAGCTTCCTGTAAGTTTTAGAGGAGCGCTTTTTTTATGATGTTCTAAATCTGCATCCTGCTGCTGCTTCTGTCCCACAGAGGATGAGGTTGACTTTTAATTTAACAAAGACAAAGTGGAGCTAAAAACTACTGAAATAAAAAAAAAACATAATATATAAATGTATATAAATAAAAACACACTTTACAGTATAATCTTTTGCAACCTCAAAGAAAAAATATTTAGATTTTACAAAATTTCCTCTTCGATTAGAAAACTCCAAATACATTCATGTCTCATTTATGGTTTTGGAATAAATAGCATCACATAAAAAGAAAAATTACACTGTTTTAGTTTTAGACAAATGTAATCTTTTACAGATCATAGAACCTCTAAAACCAGTTTTTTCTATTTCCTGTTGATAGAATAGATTGTTGCTGCTTCAGTTTTTGTCAAAGTTATTCAGGGTCAATATGGAGCCACAGGTTGCAGATCCTTGGTTTTAAAGTACGTTCACTCATATCTTAGAATGGCTCAGTCCAAGTTCACACATTAATATAATTGAGTATCAGCATTTCAGTCTTTGGCTAGCCCAATGGCAAAAGTAATGGCAAAAGTTGTGACATTTTTTACATTTTCAGCTGGTGTGGTTTGTTTTCACGCTGAGCTGTGTTTTTGCACTGATTTGTGTTGATCTATCAGCTCAAACGTTGCCATAAGGCAAATCCATCCATCCATCCATTTTCCTGCACCCTTGTCCCTTACTGGGGTCGGGAGGGTTGCTGGTGTCTATCTCTAGCTGTAGTTCTGGGCGAGAGGCGGGGTCACCCTGGACAGGTCGCCAGTCTGTCGCAGGGCAACACAGAGACACAGAGACAAACAACCATGCACTCACACACTCACACCTAGGGAGAATTTAGAGAGACCAATTAACCTGACAGTCATGTTTTTGGACTGTGGGAGGAAGCCGGAGTACCTGGAGGGAACCCACGCATGCACATGGAGAACATGCAAACTCCATGACCCATGAATCGAACCCAGAACCTTCTTGCTGCAAGGCAACAGCTCTAAGGCAAATCTATATTTCAAAAAGCCCAAATAAAAAAGGGTTTGGCTGGTGGATTAAAAAAGAAAAGTGTGTTTTTTTTTTTAGTGATTCACTTTTCTAAAATAAGTAAATAAATAAGAAATGAAGTTCAGGTTTGTATTAATCTTGCCTGAATGACCTGCTGGCTGCAGCATTTCAGTTTGTATTTGTTCACATGTTCCAAACGAATCAGGTTTAGTGAAAGTCACTGAAGCTCCATTTTTTATTAGGTTGTAGAAACATCAACAAGCTCATTTTTTGTTCTGGGAAATTAAAATAAATTTAGACCTACAGTACGAGACAAAGTAGAAAACAAGAAATTTAGAGAAACACTTTGATTTTCCCAGCTTTTGGAACGAAGCACCTCAGTTTGAATCTGAACTATTTCAGAGGATTTCCACGTGAAAACTCAAATTCTTTTTTTTTTAGCGATTAACCTTTAATTTTTTCGCCAACATGTCGTCATGACCAGCAGTTGTGATGGTACGTCAACACAGACATTAAGATGCCGTGACATATCTGTTTGTGAATAAAGTAGCTCTGCGCCATTGGCCGCTGTCACCTTGGTATTTTTTATTTTTTTTGTTTCCAGCCACAGCAACACTTTCGATGCGGAGAACTCAAGCCGTGAAGAAAAGTGAGAAAGAAACTGTTGGGAAAGTCTTTGTGTGAAACCGGCACAAAGCTGGCAACAAACACAAACAGTTCAAACAGAAACACAGAGCAGGAGCGACGAACTGACCTTGAACCAGATTTGTTTTTTTATTGTTTTTTTCACGGTCTCTGTTAAAAAAGCATCTTTTGTGCTGTGGTTCTTAATTAAACAAAAATGTCCAAATAATAATTCATGTCGTCTATTTTCATAAACAAAGTCACCTTTTTCCACTCTAATCAAAACATTTAACAGCTGTGATCCTTCAGTTTAGAGTGAACCTGGCAACCCACCTGAGGAACCTCAGTTTTACAGCACTTTCTGGCAGTTTTCACAACTTTTTCACTTTTTTTTTATTTTTATCACATTATAGCAACAAACTTGAATGTATATTATTAGAGTGTGTGTATGTGTGTGTGGTAGACTGTACTGCTGTGTAGCTACAGGGAACAACACAAAAAAATTTGCTGTACAGATAAAAAGGTGATAATTGTGGCGTTAATGAGGATCCAGCTCTTCTGAATCCCAACACTCTGTAGAACCAGAGCTACAGAACCAGAGCTTCAGTCACAACAAGTCTGTCGGGATTTTTTGAAGTCAACTTTTTATACCTGGAAACTCATATTTGACTTTGATAAAATACAATGTGATGACAGAGTTATTTGCTTGTGCATCTTAACACTTTAATAACATCTTATTCTTTATTAATAGAGTTTGATATGACTTTGCAGCTTTACATCTTCTGAGAAGTTCTGACGCTTTTGGGTTTTTCATTATAGTTTAGTTTGATTTGATATTTGATTAGTTTGACTTTTAATTTGCCTAAATCACTTAGTTTTAACTGAATTAATTTTTATTAGTTAGATATTGCTTAGTTTTAGTTTCTATTAGTAACAGCGGGAGGGTTTGTTTTTTACATGATTTAATACATTTTTTTCTCGGTGCAGAATTCAAAGCGGTCCAAGTATCGCACTGTGGTTCTGGACTGGGTAATGGGTTCTTAACAGAAGATGCCAGTTACTGATGAACGGCCAACCGAACCAAAAGTTTTCTCCCAACGTTTGCTTGCCGATGTAAAACAGCTATTATGGGAAAAGAATTTAAGAGGAATTTCACATCAGTTCGAAAAGCTAATAAATTGATTCATAAACAAGAAAAGGGAAGGATATTACATGTAGAATTTCCTTAAAACTATGAACACAGCCTCCAATATTCCTTCAATAATTCCTTAATATGGATAAAAAAAAGTTTCCGTTTCAGTGTTGGATTATTTCACATACAACGAGACATTTTTTCCGTGTCATAAGTGAAAAAATCTGCCAGTGAAACTCGATGTTTTTCATCAATATTAAGGAATTACTGATTTAAAACAAGCTCTTATGTCTTGCTGAAAAGTTACTTGTCAGTTTTTTTCTTATTTCTATTGTATATTTGCACTAGCAACCAGACTAAATATACTCTTTGTTTCTTTACAGTGTATCAAGTCGAGCGCTCATAAAAAGCTCTGAAATGTTTGGTTCCAATGCGACAGAATGTGAAAGAGCTCAAGGTGAGCTGACACTGTAACCGATTCAGCTACACGAGAAGTTCTGTTAGAAAAACGATTGTCTACTTTCTCTTTTACCCAGAAATCTTTTTCTTTTTCCCAAGTCATTAAAGTGTTTTTTTAAAATCACCTACACATAGCATTCACTCCACATAGTGAGAACCAAAGCTGACCTTCACACAACTGTCTGCTGCACGCTAAAACATACTCAGACAGATGAGTAGTGAAATATTAAAGCTGGAAAGTGTGTGTGTGCGTGGGGGTGTGCGTGTGTGTGTGCGTGGGTGGGTGTGTAAACAGAGCAGCTCTTTGAGAAACCTAGCAAACATAATTATGAAACTTTATAGCCTGAAATCAAGCGTCTTGGTGTGTGTGAGAGGTCATGGCACTTGTGCCAAATAATTAGTCTGATTTCAGGAGCCTGGAGGAGAGCAGACAGGAATCAGCTATCAGAGTTTGGGGGGGTCATCAGGTGATGGTTTGGATTTGAATGTCTGAGAGGAAGGAGAAGAAGAAGAAGAAGAAGAAGAAGAGGAGATGGACGCATGAACAGCCTGTTAATGACGGACCATGAACAGCAACTCAAACCAAAAGGATAAAGCCGGGTTTGGAAAGAGTTTGAGAATGAAAATGTTTGGTTGGGTAAAATGTGTTTCTGTGGTCTGAGAAAGACATGAAAAAATATTTATCCTCGTGAGAATGAGCTGACAATTTCTTCTCCATAGACACGGGTCTATAGTGGGTTGTACTCGGTGTGCTTTCTGGTAGGCACACCGAGTACAACACTTTCATTCTATTGGCTGAGAGGTTGCCAGGCGACTGTGCCAAAAGGTGGTTCCAAAAGCAAGCAGAGAGTCTTAGCAGAGACTAAGTGTGAGCGCGAGGAGGGGTTTTGAGTACAATCATTGCAAGTTTTGAGAAGAAAGACATGAAGTCCTGCTTTCAAAATAAAAATGTAAGCAAAAGTATTAAAAGTTTTGAGAACAAAAGAGACTGTTTTCAGACTGAAAATGTGTGCTTTTGGATTATGGCAGACAAAGTCCTCCCTAAGTCTCCACCAAAAATCTGCTAAGCCTGGTGGTAGGAGGCGCTAGTGCAGTCTATGAATGGTCCATGTGTATGTGTTAAAAAATAGTAAAAGTTACAAAAATTCAGAGGGACATGAGCAGGCATCACAATTTTGAAATAGTAGCATGTAAAGCCAACAGGCAGGTCCCTCAGATAAATGAGTCTGTAAACCTAGCTTAATCTGTCTTCACTGTCACTGGTGTATAAAAAAAATCCTATTCAAGGTAAACAAACAGCCTGGCCAGAGTGAGTAAGTAAAGCCTGGTGGTGCGCCAGGCTTAAAATACACTGAGGGAAACCTCGTTAAGAACAACAGAAAGTTTTCGTCTTTACAATCAAGCTTTTATAACAAGTAGACAAGAGTATCTACGGAGATACCTTGACTGAAACTTTGCTACACCCAAATCAGCCTTAATTTAATTTACTCAATTTGGCTAAATATAGCAAGTATTTTCAAAACAAAGTGACCCAAATGCTGTTCTTCTGAACTGAGATTCAATTTGTTCAGTGAAGCCAGTCAAGAATTGTTGTTTCAATACAGCAAACACCCAAAATCAATGTTTACCTTTTGGGTCTATGATGTGTCTGCATGTGAAGTGTATAAAACTGGCAAATGTTTCCTTATTTTCATTAAAAAGATTATGTGGACGGTTAAAAATAAATGAGTGCATGCATCATTGGGGCATTTCTCTTTGCGTTCCCCCCATGGCCAGAGCTAACCCTCTGTAAGGAAATGGAGCTGACTGCTGCACGCAGATGGGCATTGCTCTGATGTTTGTGACACCTGACTGATTTATTCATCTTGCCCGGCTTGACCTTGGTCATGAAAGCGGTCGTCGTGTAGCGCGCTGACAGAGGTTGGGGCCTCGCCGTGACAAATGGACGGCTGATTCTTAGATAAGAACCTTGTTGGAATGACAACTGGGGAACGCCGAGGTTCAATTCCAGGGTTTTATTTGTACTAAGGGAATAGATCTGTTTAGTTACAATACAAGAGCCAAAGGAAAATTATTTAAGATCATAAATAAAATGTAATTCCACAAAAAAAAAAAATCACAGAAATTCATTTGAGAGCAGTACACAGCTTTAGCTTTACGTCATGTTATAATGTTATTCCCTCATCAAAAAGTCAAAGTGTTGCTTTGATTCTTTCATGCATGTTTGAGAAATCCTCTAATCTCCCAGGGCAACCATTCAGCGGTTCAAAACACCTGGATGGGTATAGCTCCGCCTTTGAAGACAAAGCTCCTCCTCTGAATTGGAGTTTCCAAGTTTACAAACTTCCTGCGACTCCCCCACTCGGCTCTTTCAGACTAGCCAGCAGCAATTAGCAAAGACCTGTTGGGACTGAGCTCATTATAGGAGCTGCTTCTCAGTGCAACACTGGTAAACACATTGCTAACATTGCAGGCGGAGTTTCACAAAGAGAAGGAGTTTTTTTAAAGAGACAGAGACCCAATTTCAAGATTCTAAATGCTAAATTATGAAGCCAAATTTCTTTTAAGTCATATTTGACATGTATCTAGAATATTTAGAACAATTACTTGATCATGCTAAAAAGTAATATTATGCCTGGAAATCACATAATTTATACTGGCATGCAGGGTGTATTTATGGACTTATTTTTTTATGTGAAATCATTTTATTATCATTTTCTACAAATAATGTCACTTTGGCATTAGATATTTTATTTTCTCTTAAAATAAAATTTTGTTGCTCATGATCAATTTCTACCAATAAAAAGTATAAAATATCAAAGGAGACGAGTACTTTCTATAAGCCCTGCATAGTTAAACATTTAGGAGCTTTTTCTCAGGCTCCGTGTGCAACAGATAATTAATATCAACATTCACATGAATGTGCAGAACTAACATCTGATGAAGAATGAAGAAAAGTTACGGCTGGAATGGTGTGTGCGACTCTCTTTACGATGCCTTTAATATTTAATGTATTTCACAAACTGGACGGCGATTCCTTTTCAATGCAGAACTTTAGCTTTATATTAATGAGCGTAGTAACGTCCGGTTTTGCAGAACATCCAGGCGATCTGCCTCAACACACAACAAGCCTTCTTTAGCTTGTTGAGTCAAATCGTGCTGCTGGTGTTCAAACAACCGGGCCGGCTCTGCTTTAGAGCCCGCTTCCAGACTTAATGGGGTCATTATGCACTGCGTTTACACACAAACTAAGAGGTCATTGTTTACGGCCGCCGTTATGCGTTTTTGTTGTGTTTTTTTTTGTTTTCTCCACTGTTAACGTTTGGAATGGAGGCGACTTACATCTGCATAATGAGGCGTCTTAGACTCTGCTGCTTGGGATCAGAGAAGCTGCGTTGTTTGGAAGTGTGAGCGAATCAGATCTTTGTCTCCGACTTGCCAGATTTCACAAGCTGCAAAATTGGAACGCCTCAATGGTGCCGGCTCACAGGTTCAAGTAGAGAAAACTGGACCTAGAGAAGATAGTAAATGATTAAATATTGAAATTATTATTCAAATAATTGATTTCCTTATAATTAACCAGAGAGGTTTTACGAAAAGCAAGCATGAATCAGGAAGTGAATCAATTGATATGAGCTCAATCATTTGAATTCTGATTATTAAATATCATTTGAAAGGTGCATCCATTCATAGTGCATTGAACTTTGTGTTTTGGCTTTTATTTCCTTTAGATTTATTGTTTTTGCTTGATGTGTTTAATTTTGGATATTTCAAATGTCTTCCAGGTCCAGTGTGGACAAAGTTACATTTTGTCAGCCTTTTAGAGGACAAATTTGCATTATTATGCAGTTATTGTTATATTACTTGAACATGATCTCACGGCAACAATATTATCATTTATCGGGATCATTTCTGGGACATTATGCGATGAGACAGATAATCTGTGAAAAGTTCAATCTCGCCCACCTTCTCCCTGAGCTGCGATCCATCAAAAGCAACCAATCAGAGTCAGGAGGCGGGGCTTAGCGCTGTCAGTCAAACTAATGTATTCACTGCTAAACATGCTAACGGTGGAGAAACAACTTAAAGTTATGGGAAAATTGTTTTGTCCGTCGTCATTGATAGTCATGCTAACTAGCTTTAGCATTCACAGTAGGCTATGCTACCAGGAAGAAGCTGTAGCATAGCAGAGTTGCTTCTAGTTAGAGCAACTAGTTGACAGATATGTAAATTTTTTCACATATCTGTCTTGACGTAGTCATTATTTTAACAAATATATAAACATTTTTCATAAAAGTTACATATTGGAGCTTTAAATATTTAACACCATGTGCAACTCCAGGTTCTTTCAGCTTTTTTATGTACCCCATATCTAATTCATCTGTTTTATGTTGCAATGTGTATTAAATGTCTAAGTCTATTCTCATCATAAGGACAGGACACTTGAACAGAAATTCACAGACTGTTCAGTTTTTTGTATCTTACAGTATTATTATAAAGCGCCTTCCTTAAAATGAAAGCTTTTTTTCAGCCATAATGTACTGAGCAAATTTTACCCTCAGGATCCAGTTAACTCTGGATGCATAAATATATGGATGTACAGCGGAGTCTCTAATTAGCGCCGATTTGGAGAGAAAACCCATTTGCAAAATGTTTCCTTGAGTTCGACCAGACACTCATTTTCGATCACACACACGAGAGTTGCCAGTGATCCGCCGGATCTCGACGTAATTGTCAGAAACTTTAACAAAGCGTTTGTTTATTAACAGATTGTTTTTTTTTTAGTTCTGTCAGAACTGTGTGCTTGTCAGCAGCGCGATGCTTCTTTCTGCACTGCGACTCAGTGTCGGGTTTTCTCCCCCTGGCTATAATGCAGCAATTAGGAGTTTGTTCATACTCAACGTGGCACGGTTAAATACTAGCTAAATGCACAGTAAGTCAGCGCTTTTTTAAAGTCGGCAGCTGGGAAACTTGCTGAGAGGTCGGCACTCAGGTAAACAGCCACAGACGCTCTATTGGTGAATTAGTTTCAATGTCATCCACCATTAGGGTGGATTCAAGTGGACCCTCAAGGTACTGTGACAGAAAAATGTGCGAACCAATTTACAGATCTATTCTGTTTTCGTTTTTTTTTTTGTCAAAATTTAATGTTTCAGCCTCTTCAATAGATTTTAGTAGCAATGAAAACTTGAATCAATTTGAAAAAACAGTCTAGGTATCCATTTTTTTCCCCCCACTTCCGATACGATACGGATACCTGAGGTTTAGTATCGCTTGATGCCGATACGGTACAGAAAGACGGTTAATTAACTTAAAATGTGCAAAAATGTTTCTTTTTTAAACACAGACACAAATGAATTGAATAACAAAATGAATTTGCTAACTCTGCACAACAATAGCTTCACAAGCTAAGTAATTAAAAACAACACAACTTTTATTAGTTCAGTCAGTGCAATAAGACCAAGTCAGAAGATTTATCTTCATTTTATTTATTTATTTTTTACAGATTTTTCATTAAACCAATTTGGCCTTTTAAAAAAATGCAGTATTCGAAATACAATTAAAAAAATGTCCATTTTTTTAAATAACAAAAACAAACATTTTATTGCCTATGTCAGCGTCTTATTACCCTGAAACATAAACAGAATTTTTTCTTTACCTTAAATGAAAAATGTCCGCTTTTTTGTAGTTTTGTCTTAATTATTGCTTTACGTATATTGTTCTTTCTATTTTTTAATCTGTATCTTCCAGTTAACGATTCACTGATTTCCAAATTAATTGACGATTATTAAAATAATCGACTCATCACATTTAAACCGATCAATCGATTGAGCACTACGCACTGAAATACACAGTTCACTAAGATGAAATGGTGTGCCACATATGTCTGAGTCTAAATATTGTCTGAAAAGGACAAAATACTGTATTTACAATCTCTTCATATCCTTTATATTTGTTTTAGTTTCGTTGAACAGATTGTAGAAAAAAATAATAAATAAAACAGATGTTTGGCATAAATTAGTCGTGTCAGCAAAACAGCTGGTTTGTTAATTACAAAGCTGTCAAAATGTGAGTACTTAGGGCAATTTGCTAACTGCTTTGTGAAGAAAAAAACCAAACAAAATTTAAACAGTTGTGCAGTTAAGCCCAAAATAATTCATAACCCTCTTTGGTCAGGAACGCAAAAAATCCATCATGAGGGATAAGTGAGAAATGTATCGACAATATATACACCACATGCCATTTTTAACCAGATGCAATTGTTTTATTTTGTAAATTAAGACTCATTTCACATTTATATAGTTTATAAACCAATAATGTGTAATTATGGACTTTAACAGAGTTAAAGCATTCACTATTGCTAAGGTACAGCTAAAAGTAATTCAATTCAATTCAAAAATACATTATCAAAGGGACATTAAATATCAAACTTTAAATGTTGTTCTAACATTTAATGTTTAAGGTTATTATTTAAGGTTATTCAAAGAGTTGTTGTAGATTCTGATGGTTTTGGGAGAGGATTTATTATAGATTTTCTTGTATTACAGAGACTATCATAAGCAAAATGTTTTCAGCCTCATGAAAATGTTCAGGGTTGTCCAGAATTTTCTTGATTATTTACTTTTTTTCTTCTTTGCACCATTATTCTTTTACGTCATTTTCCGACATGGATTTTAGGCACTAAAGTAGTTCCTTAAATCGGCCACGCTGAGGGCAACTGGACCCGAACCCCATCTCAAACACAAAATCCATGAAATTAAAACAGAAAAATAAATAAATAAATAAAGGAATTTGTGGAACTTCCAACCACGCCAATGGTGTGATTAATGAGGAAGAATAAAAACAAACCAATCACAGAGGTTGGCTGGCGCCGGTGGAGCGGAGCCCAGGAAATTGTACCCCTGGGCTTCCTTTAGGCCTAAAAGCCGAGTTCGTTGGGCCAACCTTCCGCAAAACTCAGAGAGAAAAGGGACATTTTGTTCAGTCACAGAAAACCATGATTAAAAGAGTCCGATGTGTAACACGGACTGAAAAAAAAAGACTTAATAGATTCAGTTTTGTATTTGTGATGTGCAGCTGCATATTTTCGGATTAATTAAAACAAGCGATGGTGTTTTTGCAGCGCTTTATGATCGACTTCATGATTACATGAAGGAATGCGGGCCGAGGTCTGACTGTCATCCCGAATCTCATTGGACAAGGGCGGTTGTAATGACTCTGCTGTCAACGTGCCCACTAAAGTTTGCACCGTTACCGTGCAGCGCCCATCAAATCCACTGAACACTTAATAGCCTTTTCATTGTGAACTTGTACAAATTCCCTTCCTGTTCTGCCGGCACGTCAAACGTACCTCCAACAGGAGTAATGAAAGCCAAACCCCCGCCAGCCCCTCGCAAAAATGCAATTACAGTGTGTGAATTATGAGCAGCCGAAGCCGGTGGTAATACTGGAGGCAGCTGAGCAATTATTGCACTTCATTTGAGATGCCTGCATTGCAAATCTGTCACCAACATATAGTTTAAAAACAAGACTTTCATCAGCAGCAAGGAGGAGATTTATGATGTCAAACAATAAATGTGAGGATTTTAAAAAAAATCTATTTTTTTAAAGTGAATGTCAACGCTTTGAAAAACAAAAAAAAAAACTCCTAAGAAACACTGTTTACAGGAAAGATGATCTGTGAGATGTGAAGATGCTTCACATTGGATGATGAGCTTTTAATTGAATGTTTTCTTATTTATTTAGTTTGTCCTGAAAAGCTCATAACTTCTAAAGTTGAGAAATTTAAATAGTTAAATAGTTTAAATAGTTTCACATTCAGATGTGAAAACTGAATGTTGCTTTTCTCAAAGTCAAAAGAGGGGGGGGGGGGGAAGTACTACTAAATTCACAGCTGACCAAATTTTTAATTTAGAAATTTTTTTTTAGTCGGTCCATAATTAGAAATTGTCATTTTTCCATGAGTTTACGTTAGACAAACTTCTGGCTGCATGGGCTAAAATGTAAATAGTATTCAAAAATACTACTAATATACAAAATCATACACACAAAAACTACATTGTTATTTAGTAAAAGCCTAAGGTTCTATCATTGTAATTAAACAAAGTAGTGCAATTTTATTTTATTTTTTTTAGAAATTTGTAAATGAGTAGATCTACAACTTCATAAATGGTTGTGCCCTTACTGTCAGTGTTTGAAGATGACTGGACTCAAATGCAGAACAGGTTGAGATGGGAAATAGTACAACACAAACTTACAAAATGAGGAGAACACAAGGAGCAGGAAGAAACGGGAATCAAAAGTAACAGTAGAATCCAGCAAGGAGTGACTGAAGGAGAGGTGTAAAAAAAAAGAAAAAAAAAAAGCTGGTATTAATTACAAAATGAGGTGCAGCTGTGAGGAGAGAGCAGAAGGCAGACTGAGGGAGAGAGAGAGAAAGAAACGGCACCAGAGACTGAGGAGACTCACTATTTAATCTGTGATGATTTCCTTCTCCTCAGAGAAACGCTCTTATTGTTTCCTCTTTGCTGATTTTCATGCGTACTTTATTTCTATCTTTTTTTTTTTCAATTTTTTTTGACTGACTCTCCCTGGGTGAAAATGCCAAAACACATCTTCATTTGCTCCGTTCTGCCGGGGTTACGCCTCGCCGCCGCTGTTGTTATTTACACGAGCTAACAAGGTTAGGACGGGATTTAGACTCCTGAATGTCACGGCGATTTTAAAGAACCGAAATTTAATAAGCTCTCCCCCCTGTCAGCTCGGAATTAGTATGCATGAATACGTATTAGCTTCTCCTCACTTTCAAAGGATTAGCGGCTGAGTCGGTTACCTGTTTTAGAATCGCCGGTGGAGAAGCGTTCTCAACTCTACGGCGGGGGAGGAAGAATTATTTATCGCCAATTACTATCTTGGGACAAAATGCTACACTAAGCTAATGTAGCTACTGAAAGCGAAACCTCTACAGCCTCTCATATTTGCTTAACTCCATTTTGCGTGTTGGAATAATTTCCAAGCAATGCGCTGTGTTTTTCTTTAGTTTTCCTTCCTTCTCCGAGGGCACAGAGAGTCACAGGTGGAGATGCAGCCTCTCAGCCGGCTTCTTGGAATCTGCATCGCTGCCGGTGCGTTCAGCTGAGTCAGGTCTGCCCTCCTCACACCGTCCTAACTCACCGTCCCCTTTGTACGCCCTTATCATCCACAGGCCAATATATTCCTATTTGCTGTGGCCGCCGGTGCGTAGGAGCACTATTATAAATACCAAGTGGGTCGTTTAAAAGAAAGGGGGGTGGAGAGGTGCCGGGGGGTAGCAGGGTGCCAGAAGGTGAGGAGAGTCAGCTCGCCTCCGAAAGTTTCTGCGTTTACAATCTGTGCAAAGAACTCACTGATGCCTTAATGAACCTGCAGACTTTCACCCTACAGAGAGTTGATTTTTGCTCCTCTGGATTGTTGGAAGTGGTTGGTGATGAGGTTCGTTTATCTCAGTGATCAAACAAACGAAACACGTGCAGTTATTGATGTAGAATGACAAGTTAACTAAACATGAATGTAGAACAAAATGGGAAAAATATAGTACAAATCCTCAGTCCAGGCTGGTTATGTCTCCAACTTTGAGCAAAGAATATCTCAACCTCATTCCTGTTGTGTTGGGCCAAGAACTACTGAAAGCAACGACGCAAAGCTCCTCTGAAGACATGAGCGCAACGTCCTTCCTCACCAAGTGGAAGCAAAGATGGATTAGAATCAGATTTTATGCGTCGTAGGATCGTGGGATTTTCTCTTTTGTCTTTGGTAAAGAACCACCAGCTGGTGCTCGGCTCGCATGTTTGCTTTGGCTGTATTCACCCAGGATGCCCTGTGTTGTAGTCCACTTCCTGCTTTTGGAGCAGCCTCCAACTCCAGCATCCAAATCGCTTCAACCGAACCAAAACTGAGGTTTGCAGGCGGAGCAGAGTTTGCCTTTTGTGGTTCGCATCAGAGTCTGATTGTACATTCACAACTCCACAAAAACGAACCAGACTTTCCAGACAAAGAAAGTTTGGTTAAAACTAATTAGAAGAGGATGATCAAGACTTCACTTAAAAGAAGCTGCGTTACAACATGAAGGAGAGAAGGACTAGTTAGGCTTAGTGGGCATAAAGGTAGGTTTCCTTAGGTTTACTTTTACCATAAATAAGTAAATCAACCACTTGAGCATTCAGTCAGAAATCTGAAGATCTGGTTCCAACTGGTGACCCTGGATGCTCTTCCGAGTTTCAGACCAAACAGGGCTCCCTACTCCACACTTTTCAGATTTACCACTTGCACAGGCTTTGAAAATCCATCAGGAATTTGCTTCCTCTTCAAAAATAACATTCAAAATCGCACGAAACCCTAACACAGTGAGGTCTGCGGCGATAGTGGCAGAGTGTGGAAAAGCCGAGAAGGCAGGAATACTTTTTGCAGCCCTGCTGTGAGCGAATGCAGATGCATTGCTTCAAGGTGAGGAAATACCCCAAGGCAATGTCCGAACACGGATTACTGTTTGTTTTTTCCACCGTACTTTGTAAAAACCAGAGTTCTGAAAGAGACTTAACCAAAAAAAAAAAAGAAGAAGAGAAGGTCGCTTGAGCTGGATTTAAGTGTCCGTGTGAGCTTGGAGACGTCTCATTTCTCCAAACGTCGTCCAGCTGCTGCAGTCGGCCAAAGTTTCATTTTTTTGCTGATGGTCAAGAACCTTTGATCAGTGGAGACGATTCCAAGTCCTCCAACGCCTCGGTGACTAAGCTGATGAGGCAGAGATTAAGCTGAGTCAGCAGAAAACAAAAGCCCAGCTGTCAAAACATTATGAGTGGGATAGTAAATGAAGCGTTTCTGCTGACCAAACATGTGGAGAAGAAGAAGGAGAAGAAGAAGACGGCTGCAGTCACGTGACCTGAATCAAAAGCTCTTTGCTCTCAAGACACAGAGCTTATTTCCCACTTTGCCTTATATGGAACATATTTATTGAGTTATGTGTGAGCAAATTAGATCCCACCTGAAAGGTAAACACACAGTTATTGCGGGGCAAACAAAGAAAAAAACCTGCAGGATTTCCCCTCATATCTTTACCGTCGCTGCCCAATAAAGGCGCGGCTCTGAACAATTTGACAAGCGACGCGGTGAGCGGACGTTTTACGGAGAACGTCAGCAGAGAGAGAGATTCGCTGCGCGGGCCGAAGGCGACGGCGGAGGAACGGGATGCAGAGGAAGAACGGGAAGCCTGCTGGAGAGCGGGGGCCGGCGGAGAAGCACCCGGAGGTCAACTACAAACGCCACACAAGCAAAAAATAGACAGCTGTGCCTCAGGATATCGGCTAATGAGCACGGAACGTCTCTCTACAAGAAACAGAGAGCAACACTGGATGAGGAGGCAAAGGGAGTGGGAGAGACCATCTTTTACTGTAAGAGAAAAGAAACAAAAAACAAGATGAAAAATGGATTCTTGTTAAAGGAGCATTGTGTGTTGTGGATTCCCAGGAAAAATAATGTTTACCACATTTATTAAAGGGACACACTGCATCAAAAGTGGGATTTTCGACAGCTATTGACACCTGGTACTGGAGATTAAGGGCTATTGACCAGAGTCTTTTGTCAGAATGGGAATAGAAATAGGGCTGCACAGTGGCGCAGTTGGTAGAGCTGTTGCCTTGCAGCAAGAAGGTTCTGGGTTTGATTCCTGGCCCGGGTCTTTCTGCATGGAGTTTGCATGTTCTCCCTGTGCATGGTGGGTTCTCTCCAGGTACTCCGGCTTCGTCCCACAGTCCAAAAACATGACTGTCAGGTTAATAGGTTTCCCTAAATTCTCCCTAGGTGTGAGTGAGTGTGTGTATAGTTGTTTGTCCTGTCTGTCTCTGTGTTGCCCTGCAACAGACTGGTCCAGGGTGACCCCGCCTCTCCTCTGCAACACTAGCTGGGGAGGCACCAGCAACCCTAACGACCCCACTGGAGACAAGGGAGTATAGATGGATGGAATAGAAATAGCTAGATAGAGTCGTATGCTAAATAGAGTGGTTAACATCTCACTCCAGCCCACTTCCCCGCACCTCCACACCGCCCCGCTTATGGGACTCCGCAATCGACAGCTTTCGACTCCCATGAGCTGTCCTGCTAACTGGCGGTAGCTGTTGATAGCTGTCAACAGCTACCGAGCTGCATTCGTGTCAGTGACAGTTCATTACGTAAAGTGGACGTTTTTCAGCTTTACATCATGTTATAATGTTGTTCCCTCATCAAAAACATACCGGTAGTGGTGCTTTGATTCTCTGATGTAGGTTTGAGGAAACCTTTAATCTTCCATGGCTCCTTCAGACTAGCCAACAGCAATTAGCAAACACCTGGTGGAACTTTGCATCTACTGAGCTCATTATAGGAGCTGCTTCTCAGTGCAATGCTGGTAAAAAACGTCTCTAAAGGGTTAACAATAATAGAGGAGCCATGTTGTGATGACTTCCTGAAGGCAGAAAGACCAGGAGCTTCTCAAAGGGACAGATGCCCAATTTCAAGGCATTAAATTGCAAAGTCAAATTTCTTTTAAGTCATGTTTGATATACCCAGAATTTTTTATAACAACTATAGGAAACACTTACTTGTTTACGCTATGATATGACTTTATGTGTCTGGAATAACATAATACTGGCCCTTTAAGTTTCTTCCAAGCCCTGATTGGTTTTGGAGACTAAGACTAATCAGAGTTTGCTTTGTCTTCAAAGCAAAATTTGAAGACAAAAAAAATTTAAAACATTCTCAAAATGATTTAATACCAACTAATTTTGAACTTTTGCAAACATCATGATGAGAACTATTCTTTTTCTTTGTCGCCAGGCAGAAGCAACCCGAGGGGAATCACATCAGGAACATTAAAATCTGGGATGTTTTACCGAAAGCGCCAACCCAGAGCCCTGCGGAGCATTTAAAGATGGCTGCTGGCTCTTTCTTCACGACGCCTCCGTCACCTCACCTCCAGCAGATGTGTCTCACTAAACGGCATGATCTAAAAATAATGAAACCTGCTCTTCCACTGACAGACTTCACAGGTTTGAAACTGTCGCCGTTTCTTCATTAGAATGGTGCAGGTGTGAACATGTGAAGGAATATTTTTGACGTTTAAAGGATGTGGTGCTTAATATCGCTCAACAATGCTTTCCTGTTGTAAGACATTACAATAATTGTGTTTTATTTTTGGGGGGGAACTGAGTCACCGTGTGAAGGTTCTGTTATGTTTTGGCCCCAAGACGGAAACCACGAATTCACAAAGGTTAAAGGTTAAACATGCTTTCTTTACGAAGAAGCTGGAGCAGATCTGTGTTGTAATCATGTTTGGATTCAGGTGGAATCGCCTCGGTTCCGTTTTATCTACTTGGACTCCTGCTGGCACACAGTGGTACTGCAGTTTGAGAAACGTTGACTCTTCTACGTTTCACATGATTTCCTGCTTTTGTCTCTTTTGCGCCAAATTAGCTTCAAGAAACCCTCAGACTGACTGAACTCGTCTCATTCAGTGATTTTAAAGAAGAAGTTGCACAGGTTGATTCTACAACATGTGCCTTGTTTTTATAGCTCGACATTTTCTTGTCTGTTTATTTTTCGGTGTATTTTGCTGCTGCCTCTCGGCCAGGACTCCCCTGAAATAGATCGTTTTTAATCTCAAAGGGCTTTTAATCATCTTCGTAATATAAAGGTTTAAAACAAAAAGTGTTGAACACTCCCAGTTGGGCTGAGAGTGTACCGTTATTATAAATTAATTTTTTCTCTCTCTTTCTGTAGGTTTGCCTGACTGTTGACTTGTGTTCTCTCTCTGCTCATTTCTCTCCTCTCCTCTGTTTTCTTTTCAGAAATTTCCTCCTGTTTTCATTTGTCTCCTTCATATTTGAAATGAACCCAATTTGTATTTGCTTTTCTTCTTTACAGTGTCACTTTCATAGCGTTTTTAAAGAACTGCATGCTGTATTTGCAAATTATTTTACATAAAAATTGCTTTAATTTTCACACTATATTCATGAATATAGTGACACAAATCCTCATTTTTAAAGTGTTGACAGTGATCTACAGCAAATGAAGAGTGACTAATTCCATTTTTTTTAGTCAAATAAATAAAAATAAACCCGAATGCCGTTTAGATTTATATATCTGAATGGCATTTCTTTTTCTTTTTTTTCCCCTCCCATTCAACAGAAATGAAATGAACAGGAGCGATTCGCCTGGCGCATCGTCTTGTGACCCGGGTTCGCCGAAGAACCGTGCACACGCCGGCACGAGCTCCCATAAATTGTGGCGGCGGGCGTGAAAGTGAGCGCCCGATGTGGTCTGAGCCTTTATCTGGGAATGATAAATCCCAGCGGCGGCGCCGTCACTGCGCCGCGCGACACAGAGAGGATCACCGAGAAACCTTGGCTTGATTTATGGAGCTCAGAAAACGGGGAGAGTGAAGAAGCTGTCCTCTAGCTGGATATCGCCGCCATTCTTCATTTGGGTGACGTTTCACTCAAGCCTCACAGACCCGGAGAAGCTTTACTCTCTGTTTAAGACACTTTTAGGTCCAAAAGGAGACATTTTTATGGAGCATGAAACACATTTTTCTTTTGTTATTTTAGGCGTCTGCGGTAATATTCCACTTGAAATTTGTGTAAAAACGACTCTCTTAGGTCCTTCCAAGCTGTCAGAAATTGATTATCCATCCATCCATTTTCTATACTCCATTGTCCCTTAGTGGGGTCAGGAGGTGCTGGTGTCTATCCACAGCTAACTTTCCGGGCGAGAGGCGGGGACACAGAGACACACAATCATGCACACACACGTAGGGACAATTTAGAGAGACCAATTAACCTGACAGTCATGTTTTTTGGACTGTGGGAGGAAGCCGGAGTACCTGGAGAGAACCCACCATGCACAGGGAGAACATGCAAACTCCATGCAGAAAGACCCGGGCCGGGAATCGAACCCAGAACCTTCTTGCTGCAAGGCAACAGCTCTACCCACTGCACCACTGTGCATCCCCAGAAATTGATTATCCATCAAATAATCATCCTCCACGTTCCGAGTGTGAAATCAAAACTCTGCTTTGCAAAAGAGTTCACTCATATTTATTGAATTTTGTACAATTTGGTTCCATAACATCTACAAATGTAGGCATGTTTCATTTTAGACCACTACGATCCGGAGTATAAATCCAAACTGGAAGAGAAAACAACAAAAAAAAGATTTTGCCCTTTTACTTTAATAACCCTAAATAAAACCCGGTGATGTAAGCAGCATGGAGATAAGAAATACAGCAGACAGCTCCGGGAGAAAGCTGTCGAGACGTTTTGAAGCAGAGCAGCAGTAAATTATGAAATAATATCCAAAGTTTTGAACGTCCCTGATGTAAATGGATACATTTTCCAGCATGCAGACTGCGTTGATTTAATTAGACCGACAGTTTTCACGAAAGCCAGAACAAGATTGCAACTTTTATACAAAACGCTGAATTTTGCATAAGCCTCTCACCTCAGGAAACTGTTATAAAAATGTGAGGGGCAATTTAAAATCCGGCCTGGAAACAAATTTTAATGGTAGCTGTTAAAAAAAAAATGTTAACATTTAACACAAGATGGCTGATTTAAAGTTGTAATTCGAGGCATTACAAAGGAGATGATCTCATTCGAAGTGGTTAAACCCTTGCAGGATGATGGGGCTGTCTTTGTTTACTTCCTGTAAAGAGGCCAGCTACTTTCAGACTGTTGTTCTACTTATTTGCTTGAACGCTTCCAGTCGGTTGTTGTCTTCGTTTCTCTCCGTTCTCAGACAGCTGCTGAGCTGAGACTGGTGAGTTACAGCTTTATTAAGCCAAGTCCAATCCATCCAATCCATTACTCACCACAAACACTGGATTTTTCCTCCCACATGTCGTCCATATTTATCTTATCACAATAAAGCTGGCAGACAGTTTATTGGCGGTTATTTTTAAAGCTTTTTTGTTCCATAAAATTACGTTAAAAGTGCATGAAATTGATTTTAGATCATTTATTGCCGAAATCCAACACACAGTTCAAAATAAGAAATAAAAAAAAAACCGGTTTGTTGTACAAGTCCAGGGATCCAGAGTAGCTCTTTAGCTTCATTCCCAGCCGGCATACGTAGGTGGGCCCCATATGGGGAAAAAGAGGGCAGGCAATATGGGTCCCACATGGGTTTGTCCGCAGTTTCAATGGTGGCCCCACACGGGTTTGCCCATGTAGGGGCACTGCCATATAGGGCCCATGTCCCATGTGGGACCCATCTTGTCTGCCCTCCTTTTCCCCATATGGGGCCCATCTAGGTATGCTAGCTGGGTAGTAGCATTAAAAAGCAAAATAGGAGAGGTTTGTTTTGGAAGTTCTTCAATGTGGCTCCAATCTACCAAAAAATAGTTTGTCTTCACATCTCTACGTGTGCGTGTATCTATTTTAAAACAATAAGCTAGGGATTAATTATTTGCAGTGTCCTAACTTCAGAAAACAAAAATAGAAAATATATCATGTTTTTTTCCTCCCAAGTAGGATGAATTTTCGGCTTTACACTGTAAAAAATGTCTCTCTATTGTAAAGGACATGGAGGGTCCTGTCAGACCGTCAGTTCCTGAAACCACACAAGAGAGAGAGAGAGGAAAGAGAACCTCTGAAAAGCACATGCGGTGTCAGTTCTACTGCTCCGGGACGTCGCATGCGTTTAAGGAAATGTCGTTCATGGTTCCCAAAAACGAAGGAACGTGTTCCTTATTCTACATGACAAGACAGCAACAAAGTTCTGTCTGGCCAAGAAATGTCGTACTTTATAACCGAGGAGCAGAACTACTGGGAACTCCTCTTACATCCCACTCCAGATTCCTGACCGATCCCAGAAAAGTCCGTCCCAAAATACGTCTGCTGTGCAGGACCAGAAATTTCAAAACAGAATGGTAGAATCTTGAGCTTAAAGCCGAAAGAGAAAGAACCGGTTTGGGTTTTCAATGTGTGAATAAGCTGAATAACTGAAGTTGTACAGTACAGTTGTGTTGGCTTTGTTTTCATTTTCATACGTTTTCATTATTATTGGCTGTTTCTTCTGCGTCTGCAGCCTTCCTGTGTGGCAGCCTCTCATATCCAGTCAAGCAGCATCAGTATGCAGCGAAGGCATTCCCACCACCGCCTTCTCGCTAGTTCGGTTAGAATCCATTTTATTTTACTTTATTTTTTTCGCCCCCCTTATTTTCAAGAAAAGCAATCCTCGACTGGCGAATGTGCCAAACTTCTCCTTTAGCTTTTGAAGTGAAAATGCCATTAGTTCCATGTAATTTGGTGAAATGAAAATGTCATGTGGAGTGAATATTTTTATGTGACAGCCTAAGTTACGGTCAGGCTGTGATTGATTGCTCTTAGAGAAACTCATACAAAAAATAAAAAATAAAGCTGAAGGATGACTGTCAAAGGGTTGAACTGTTTTTATGACCTTGATGTCTGCTGAATCTAATTTAATTTGCTCTTTTCAGTTTCATTTACTGCTTGTGGCACACATGCTCATGGTGTATTAGTGGTGAGGGGAGGCGCTGGGACGGGGGGTTAAGATTGTTCATAAGAACCAATTCTTTCGTTGGATCTCAATCAAGATAATTACATAAATTACTGACTAGAATGAAAATATGCAGTGGCTACAAGAGGAACATGCTGTACCTGTCCAGACTGCCCGTCTGAATACATTACCAGTGAGGCATGACTGTGGCAGGTGTTGGAACATTCTCAAATTTCTCTGGTCTTAAAGCAACGGTGTGCATTATTTGAAGTGAGGTTTTTGTGATGCTACTTTCAGTAATAGTTTAGTCACCTGAGCTATAATCATGTCATTTTGCTGTGATTTTCTCTTTAAGAAGTGAAAACGGCAACAAAGACACAAAATACTTGCTTGCACCTCCTGATATACAACGAACATCCGTTTCTTTAACATTTCAGCTCAAGCTCTCCTCACCATGACCGGCGCTCACGATAATAGTTTAAACTTGATTCAGCAGATACAATCACATGGTTGAAGCGATTGGTCAGCACTATCTCAAACAGATTTAACTATGACAGGAAACGACATGGTATTTTAGTGCTGAGATTTGCTCAAGAGACCTCACCATTTGAACAATGTTTTAACGCTTTTAGTCATGAAGGGTATATGAGAGAGAAAGAAATGTGAACGTATCAATATGTAGGTCAAAAAGTGGTGATTCCAGAGTCTCTAAAAGCTGGTTTGTAAAACATTTAATCGATTTTCTTTGTGTGGAAACAAAGACACGAACAAAAAGAAAATGTCAACATATTGTTAAAATATCATCTTGTCTTGTTTCGGTGAGTACAGTACTATGCATCATGTCCCTGATATAAACACATTAATACAGTGTATATGGCGACCCTGGAGAGATGGTAGCATAAAATGTTGTAAAAAGGCACAAAATGACTGAATATTAAATGTCTCATTTCAACACCTTCAAGCAGACTTCAGGTTAGAGGAAAATACCTTAAAATATGTAGTTTCCCCCTCACACCCATTTGCTCACATTGTTTACTGAAGTCATGGTATTCAGCCAACTGTTTTTGGAGCAAAAAAATATATATATCTAAAAAAATATTGAGCTATCTATGTAATCCACACAAAGAAAATAAATGTCAATTATTCCGCAAGTTTAGGGGAATTGTAATGTGAACAGATTTTGAACACATGCAAAAATCCAGAAAATTCTAGATAAAAATAAAAAAAAACATCATGGAGTAAAAACTGGGTAAAACAGGAAATGAATATCAGGAATTTGGCAGCATTTCAGATAGTTAAAATGAATAAATAATCAATATAGCTATCGATATCGAACAACATGAAACGCTTATGTAGTGACACGTCTTTCAGTTTTGTCATCCAGCCTTAGGTGGGAGTCAGCGTCACTTCAATCCAAGTTTTTTGACATTTTTTGCAGACACTCGCACGAAAAAGTGCGAGAATTTGTTGATTTGGCGCAAATTTGTTTGTGGAATCACACAAAACTGGAGGGACTGATTACTGTAATCTGCAGACAAAACCTGTCTTCATTTTACTGATAAAAGTAACAGCAGAGCACACAACGATAGACCGTGCTTGCAGGTAAACTGTATGTTGCAGTTTACGATGGCCAAAGTGACTGAAGAGGCCGCTCTTCAATAAACAAGTGAAAAGAAAGAAGTTTGGTTATTGGAGCGTTGCTGTCTGGCTGAAAAACCGAAAACTCAGGAAGAAAATAAACAGAAGGACTTCTATTTATTTTCATGTCTTTGCCTTTTCTTTTCTTTTTTTTACCATTACAACATCACTTAAAATTCTTGTTGCTGCTTTAATTGTTTTGAATTTAACCAATTATGCATGACCTGTGCCAATGATTTTAACCCAACCTCCTTCCTCGGTGGGTGTAGATCAGCATCAGCAGCGTTGCTTGTGTCTTCCTCTGCCGTTTCCAAGCAGCTCCATCTGGCATGATTCATGGAGTGTCACTAAATGAGCAGACGTCAAGTCGCAGTGAGCACACCAGATATTTGCTCGAAGCGCTGCGTTGGAAACCAATTCAGCAGCAGTTTAATTTTGTGCAGGCTCAAATTCATTTGGAACGTACCGCCGCCTTTAGGAGGGAGCGACGCGGATGACTGGCTCTCGCTGTATTTCCACGTCGATTCGAAAAAACCCCCTCAAAAAACCCCGCCTGGTTTAACATTTATTTAAAGTTAATGGAGTGGCTGATGCAGAATAAAAACCTGTGAAAATGGAAAAAACAAATCAAAAACTAAACAAATGTGTTTTTAAAGTAGAAGCTTTGTGGTACAACATAATTGTGAAATGGAGCAAAAATGATATGTTGTTTTCAAATTTAGGACTAACTATTTTGTTTTTTTACATATAAAAATGTAAAACACGTGGCTAAGTTATCAATGTTAGTTGATAACTTAATGGTAAGTGATCATTTCAAATTGATAACTTACTTACAATGTGTTATGTGAGTAATCTCATTTCACATATCGTGTCCTTTTTTAAGTTTAGTTTCTCAGCGATGGATGTACAAATCAGCATGATGCGGAAATTTTTTTATCTGTTGCAGTTTTTGCAAAGCACATAAATGTTGATATGGCAAAAAAAAAAAAATAAAAACTAACTACCTCATCGTCGCGCAAAACCAACTTTTTTCGTTTTTTTCCAAAAATTGCCGCGTTTCCATTAAGCAAACTTACTTTCATAACTAGAATTTGCACAATTTTACAGTCAACGGAAACCTGAGTTTCCAATAACCGTAGAATTTCACAAATTGGAATTACAAAAATAAATTTAGTTCAACGGAAACGCGACAGTTCCGAAAAATCTCGTGGTTGCTGTACATTTTTGCGCTGGAATAAGGTGGTTTGTCAGCTGTATCAAAACGAGTCTATTCTGCAAAACTGCAATGGAAAACCTTTCTTCGCATCGCATCCCAGCCAGCATACCTAGGTGGGCCCCATATGGGGAAAAGGAGGGAAGACAATATGGGTCCCACATGGGTTTGTCTGTGGTTTCCATGGTGGCCCCACCATGTCCATGGAGAGGCACCGCCTACATGGGCCCTACATGGGCCCTACATGGCTGTGGCCCTACATAGGCAAACCCATCTATGTTTGCTGGCTGGGATGAGTCACATGATCAACAACCAGATGTTGCTACTGGTGGAAAAGATGAAGAAGACGACAGGAAGTGGTCAGAGGATGACGGGTTGGCATGTTTTTCAATGACTCATCGTGTTAAAGAGTTTATTCACATCTGGTTTTAATTGTACTTCTTATTTAATGGAAACACCATAATCGCAAAATTGTTATTTCTGGACATCAGTAGAATATCAACAACGTTTTATGCGCACTTGTAATGGAAACGCAACTATAGACACATTAAGGTTTGTGCATAAAATGTGACACAAACCATAGTTTTCACTGGGTTTAGTTTTCACACCCAGAGCTTATTGGGTATGAAAACTTTGGCCACAGTCGACACTGCAGACTCCATTAAAAGCTTAGTGCTTTCAGCGGCAGCACTAAGCTCTGGAAAAAAAAGCATACACAAACATTATCTATTTTTTTCTCTCCTAAAGACAAAATAAATCTTTCATTTCCCCGCATTTGATCTACATCATGTCTTCCCTTCTCACGATGATTCACATTCAATCTCGGGCCATAAGCCTGTTATGCAGCGCTGCCTGCTGAGCTCCTCAATTAATTTTGGCATCGTTTGCAGAATCACATCGCTAAAATTAAATATGGTCGGATATGCAACAAAACCAGTCAACACAGCACGGAGAGCGCTTCCACTTCCGTCGTCGCGACGACGCAATTCCCCCTTCCGAAAAGTGGAATTCAGCACAAAGGATTACCTGCAGTGTCATTTTCCCCGCGCGATCACACAGATTTCCCTATCGTGGGCTCTCTCTCTCTTTCTCTCTCTCTCGAAGAAAATGTATCATCTTATCTTTGATATGTTGTGGAAGTTCTTTGCAGGTGACGCAGTTGTCAGCAGTGGAAACAAAAAGGAGCTGATTACGGGGCAGAATTATCTCGATTGCCTGTCTCTCTCTCTCTTTTTCTTTTTTTTAGCATCTAGAGATATCGCAGCCCCACAGAACAAAGAAAGGTACTTGGCCTCGCACACACTTGTTTATAAGATAATATCGTTTCCCGATAAGTCCCCATTCCCGAGCCCCGCCCCAAACAATATAAATGTATATGAGGGGAAAAACTAGGGCAAGCCGGAGTCGGCATTTCAATAGACCGCATTTTGTTTAGACTTGCAATTTTGGCAGTCGGCGCCGGCACGCTCGGAATATCAATCACGAGCTCTTATTCTTAATGTCTCCATGACATGTTTTCATCGTTTGCTTGCTGGAAATGGTTCGGTGGAAATATCTACAGAAATCACTACGAGAAGCAAATGTCACAGGCTGTGTGGGTTTTTTTTTTTCTCTCTCCCCCAGAACATAAATTATTCCTCTGATATGAAGTGCCCGAGACTCTTTCACCTCCCTCTCCCCCGCACCGCTATGAACACCTCGACATTTCTGAGACCTCCGTGACCCTTCGATACATTAAACAGAAACATTAACTGCGGTTCTGCTTGCTGATTCACTTTCACCGTTTTATTGGAACGATGCGCCGAGATAGCTGGCAGAACGGGCCGAGGGAGGGAAGGAAGAAAAAGAAAAGAGGAGAGATGATGGATCGTAAAGTATTTGGTTTATTGGACGTAATGGTGCCGTGTTTATAGGCAGAACGGTGAAACACCGGGATCGGAGTGTCAGCTGCGTGTTACGGACGCTGTAAAGCTTTTGGCTTCCTTCAGAGAGCTGCGCGCGTTCGCTTTGTTCGCCACGTGTTGGGGAAGAACAAGAAGAGAGGTCGGCCATGTAATGAGTTCAATTAAACCCAGTCTGACTGTTCAGTGTCGGAATTCAGCTTCCTATAGAGAGGCGGCCCAATGTCGCTAAAGAGTGCAGAAAAAAGAAACAGGGAAAGAAATGAAGATATGGTTAAGGTTAGTTTTATAGACCTTATATCACAAAATGAGCCGTATGTAGTTTTTGGAGGATGGGGTTGAGCTGGGTGCTCCCGCTCCGCATCAGGCCTCATGAATGGCAGGATAAAGCTGTGCTCAGACCAAATGGGTTTCGTGAGTCAAAAATGCATCCAGAACTTCAAGTTGGACGCTTGAGTACTTTCCAGTCAGATACTTGATATCGAGGGTCAGAATAACTCTAGGCGCAGGTTGCACACCTGCCAAGTTTTGGGTTTTACAGTGCAGTGCTACCATCGGCAGGTATGGCTAAAGAAGCCTCCTGTTTTTTCTTCTTCTCCTGGTCTCTGTGTACAATGGTGGATTAAGTATTAATTGAGGGTCTTGGCTTCGTCTACTGAGAGCTGCTGACCAAAACTCACCAAACTCTAACTCTTGGTGAGTTTCACAACAGAGCTGTGTGCTAACCTGACTTGCTTTCTGTGTTATTTTTGTCTCACCTAAGCCCAGTTTGACGATCTACTGAGCTACATCGATGGCTACATCTCCTGCCAGGAGATGGCTCAATGCATCGTATAGCAAAGTCTGATTGCTTGCTCACATCCAGCAGCAAAATTTGAAATTTTCCGACTCCGGTGTAGGACGTGTCAAAACGCTTCAACTCTGCAGACCGGACTTCGACGTGCCCTAGACACGCATCCACATGGCCAGATGCTCAGATTACGTTCGTACTCAACGTCTCATGAAAGGAACTTGCAGTTGATCCATCCTTCTAGTCCTTCACACATGTCCTTGTTTCCAACCTTGTTAAGGCTTTAAGGGGTCTCACACTCTTCATCCAAAGTCCAACACTTGACTCCGCATTGTTTCAGGATATTTGTATTCCCACACACCATTCAGGTTCTTCTATGTCTCAGTTGGCTAAACAAGTATCCTCTTCTACTCATCTCATTTGAACTCTTCTACGGTGACACCATCTTAACCAAATTTTTCCAAAACCCAATTCTTGCATCACATTGCAAAGGGTCAGAGACTGAGCCATCGCTTTTGTGGCAAGAGAACAATCGTTGCCTAATTGTGTGAGGCTTGTGGGCATCCAAACATTTTGACAGGCCGCCATGGTTTGGCCCGAAAAGTCTGGGAAGCACATTGTTACCCTCACAGATGATTGAATCCCAGCTCGGCCCCTTCAGCGGGTTTGGAGAGGGAGGTTTTTGTGCAGGTGGAGAGGAAAGGGAGCCTCCTGGAGCATGAAGGCCAAACGCCCCGCATCTCACCACGACACCAAGGACACTGTTCCGCCGACTGCAGAGCCTTGGCTCATAAAAAAAATGCTGTTTCTCGTAATGGGAGCAAGCTGAAAAGTAATAAACCAGCCTGATAATGAGGCTTTCCCTCAATTTCGGTGACGTTTTTCCAATAAGAGTCATCTGTGCATTTAATAGACAACAAACATCTGTGCTGTTCAAGTCTAATTTGTTTGGTAATTGCTCGGGGAGGGCAGAGTAAGTGAATCAGGAATTTTTGTCAATAGCCATTAAAGTTTTTAGAGAGGTAATAAGATAGTTATTCATTACACTATGCATTACTCTCATATTTCAACCGCTGATATTAAAGGGCATTTGCAGTGCAGAGGAATGGGTGTCTCCACACAGCAGAAGTGCTGAGTTGCTTCACAGAGAAAACGTGTGCTGCAGTTTTACTGTGGGAAGCATATATGCAACATTAATTTCTTTTCTCATAAAATACAGAACAGAGACTATTTCATGTCAAAAAATAGCAGGTCCTACAACTTTAAAATAGTAATACACGCCATTAAATGTGTAGTTCCTTTAAAATGAATCCACACATGCAGATTGTTACAACCCCACCCTTAAGAAAAATAAGGGTATGTCATGGCACTGGCTGTAACACAAAATCGGTAAACTAAAACAGCTGATGTCTGTATCAAAAAATAAGTTTATTTTACAATTTAAGTAAAATCTCCAACAGAGAAAACAAAAGAACACAGGGAAGCTTTTAGCTTCAGGGTCTCCAAGGCCAAAACAACAAACAAAACACCCCCTGTTAGCTTAGGAAATGAAGCAGTCACTCTCTAAAGAAATGAACCAAAATACAAAACCTAAACTCCCTGGCTAACCAAAAACCAGAGAACCCCTACCTGCCAGAAAGGCCAGACTGTGCTGGAAGTGAGGATTTTTTTTTATCGTGGGAAGTTGCACAGGAAGACAACAGCCAGGCTATTCTTGAGCTGAAGAGAATAAAAAGTGAGAGGTATATTTCACATTTACCATAGCTACATTCATCATGACATAATGGGCTGCCAAGACACAGTTTGAAACCGCGGCTTCACAACAGTTCAGTTCCACAGTCGTACAAGCAGCGTTTCATGTCACGTTGATCATGGAACATCAGTGATTGGCAGAATTTTACAGAGCTGGCAGCTGCGGATGCGAACATCATCGAAACGTAATAAGTTGGGACGCCAAGTTCAGGAATTAGTTTCAGTATGGGAGAGGAGATAAAGCCGAAATAATTTGCATCATGACTGGATCCAATATGCATGTTCACTGAAACACTTTTACATTCAGCCAGTGTTTATTCCACATTTCTGCTTCAATGTTCCATCACTGTGTACATCAGGAAGAGACAAAGAAGATTTGATTTTTTGTCTAAATGTCTTCTGCTAAAAAATTATATATATATTTAAAAAAAGTACATCTGAGTCATTACTATGACTCCACTGCAGGATTGTAATAGTTTTGGGTTTGTCATTATAGTCCAGTTTTATTTTGTTGTGACGTTCGTAGAGTGTGTTACTTGTTTTTCTTAGCTATAGTAGCAGTTAGATCTTTTTCATACCTTGTGTATTTTTAGGTGGAGAATCCAAAAAGATCAAAGTATTGTAACATGATTGTGTGTGCATTGGGTCACTCAACATATGATAATACTTTCAAAAAATGGATTCAATTATCAGTAAACAACCAACAGACGTTTCCTGTCGCCATTTTGTTGACTAGCAGAAGCGCCACCAGGAGGAGCGCAGACAGTTGGCATAAACTGCTTGTGTGTGGGGAGGGGGATTTACTTCACATCAATTTTATAAACATGAACATGAAGGATATTAGATCTATAATTTCAGTACGTTTAAGTTTTATAGAGCCACAATATACTTCTAGCTAACTTTTACCCATTAATTATCTTTTTCTTCCCAGCCTACATACCTAGGTGGGCCCCATATGGGGAAAAGGAGGGCCGACAATATCGGTCCCACATGGGTTTGTCCACGGTTTTCATGGTGACCCCACACGAGTTTGCCGCTGTAGGGCCACCGCCTATGTGGATCCTACATGGGCCCTACATGACAGTGGCCCTAAAGGTACTTAGGTTCTGCGTGTTTATGGCACACAACAGTCCAAACCCTCGAAGATCATGTTCCTATGTCACAGGACAGGTGAGGAAAAACTTCTAAAGGTTTCAAAATGAATCAATGTGACTCATATACTTTGAAAGAGATTTTAATAAAACCTGCAGAAGGACTTGAAATAATTCTCATAAAATCTAAGCAACAAAGAAAGTTGGGGCCCAAAGAATAACTTGGAATTCATAACTTCTAATGTTCGCTTTAAAATGGCAATTTTCTGAAAACTGCAAATGCAACTTTTGTGAAGAATGTTTTTTTACATACATTTATTAATTTACAAGTCACAACATGGTGACAGTTCATCATGTTGTGCAGTCTGAAGAAACGTACCACTTCAACCAAAAACAACCAATCAGAGCCAGGAGGAGGGTCTTTGCGCTGCCAATCAAGCACCCGTACATGATGCTAAAGGTGCTAATTGAGGAGAAACAACTTACAGGAAAATCGTTGGTCACCGTGGCTATGCTAACAGAGAAGAGGGTTCCAAAATGCATGCGAGCCAAGTCCAGGTGAAATGTCACTGTGTTTTGACTAACGGCGGTAAAATTGAACGTAATTTGCCCGTGTCCACCTGTTTCTTGCCACGGAAGATGATTGAGGTTCTTTTTATATGCACTCAGGGTCTATCTATTTTAATTTGCACATCTGCAATCAAGCCAAGTGGAAAGGTGCCCCAAAGGATGGTGGATGAACGTAATTATTTTTCCTCACTAATTAGCAAAGCATTTAAATCCAAGCTAATTAAATAAACCTCTGTGTTACTGGGGTGATGCCAACTGGAGGAGATGTAAAGCTGGTCCCACAATCGCGATGGCACATCAATTTTTTAAAGCTATTTTACCTTTAAAGCTCCAGGACGAAACTTTCATAAAACTTTTATCATGAGACCGACAATCTGTGGAAGAAAAAAAAATGGAGCTTATCTGCAGTAGCATTTGCTAACTCTCTGCTACACTGCTTAGTATCAGAGAGTTGGCAAATGCAAACCAGTTCTAAAGCTAGTGAGGGGAGCGTTTCTTCGTCCGTATAATCGAGAGAGAAACTAGAGCAAATGATGCTTTTTTTTACCAGGTTGTAGGTAAACAACGACCTCCAACGACAAAACCGTTTTTAAACGAACAAATCTTTTGACTTGTCCTTCGACTGTGATGGAGTTTGCAGGTGATTTACTACTTAGTTTTGTCTTCATTTAAAGAAATGATCAGAAAAGAGGCTCTGCAGGAAAAAGAAACTGGGGATTTTTGCTGATGGAAACACATTTATAAGACTTACGCACATCAGTCAGAAAACGCGAGAGCAAATGAAGTAGAAGAAGCTTCCAAATGAGGCATGAGCATTTTTATGTGTTAGTGACTTATGATGTAGTTAGATTATTGTTCAATTTGTAATGTGCCGTGCAGAATTTGAAATAGCTTCTGTATTAGATAATACAATGTCATAAAAGTGATCAGTACCCTCCATCTTTAATCGCATCTTTTCTGCCAGGAGAAAATGCTCCATTGGAGAAACTTTTGATCATTTCTCACATTATGACCACTGAGCTCAGTGTGTTTAATTTTCATTTTACATCATTTTTAATCAGAAAACAGCACATATTTGCAACGTGAAACGTGAAGTACAGGGTTGCCAACATATTTACAAGTAAGGACAGGAAAAGTTGCGGAGATATGCTTTTAGCTTCCCTAAATAAAATGCTAGTGCCAGAGTGACTTGTTTCATTTGGTTGGATTTACCCAGAATACCCTGCGCCACAGCCCACTTCATGCTTTTGGAATCCCAAAGCCCTAGAAAAGCTTTATAACTTTTTTCAAACTGATGGATGTCAATGACTTTTTTTCACATCTATTCTTAAATTCTTCAATTTCAGGGCATCATTCCAGCCAGCATACATAGGTGGGCCCCATATGGGGAAAAGGAGGGCAGACAATATGGGGTTTTGTCTGCGGTTTCCATGGTGGCCCCACATGGGTTTGCCCATGTAGGGGCACCGCCTACATGGGCCCTATATGGCAGTGCCCCTACATGGGCAAACCCATGTGGGGCCACCATGGAAACCGCAGACAAAACCCCATATTGTCTGCCCTCCTTTTCCCCATATGGGGCCCACCTATGTATGCTGGCTGGGATATTTCATTTTTAGGTGTCATCACCTACTTCATAACATTTCTATTATTAATTTAGGGTTTTTTTTATTTAAGTGAATTCTAGATCTTTCAGGTCACACACACACGCAACCCAGGCTAGCAGAATTCAATTTAAAAGTGTAATGACTATTAAATTATATCATTTAAAAACTATTTTCTGAATCAACTCAGGTTAATTTTCTGCTATCAAAATTAGTTTGATGAAGTGGAACATGTTACTGTGGAAAAAATAACTTAAGACAGAATCAGATGCTTATTGGCGCAACCACAATTTTAAACATGCGCCATGATGCTAACTGGATGAGCATCCAGCTAATTCCTTTTTGAAGACCCATAAAACCAACGGATTTTTTCCCCCCCTTCAGATATAAATAAATGTTTTTTGAGACTCTAACATTCATTGTGCCTGACTATCTCCAGTCCGACTGCAGAACCGTTTCTGTGAAGTGTTTGCTCCATAATGGGAACATCAAACCAGGACTCCAGTGTCTGAGCTTAATGAACTACATTGAAATGTAAATGGGACTCACTTGAAGGTAGCTGTTCAACGCTGAGCTTGTTTGTTCTTCTGCTCTAACAAGGACATTCAACAACCTCGTATGAAGGTAGCGCATTGGAACATAACATTTTTTTTTTTCAGCACGGCTAAATTTACATTGTAATATTTCAATTTAAATCCTTCAAAAAACATCAAAACGTTTACCTCCATGGCATTTGAGTCTGCCGAACTCGGGGATCAGACCAGACAGAGGTAAAATGTGTTAAAGAGCAGTTCCTTTAAACATTTCTCAAAAGACTCGGCGCAACCCCCGCACTCGGGCACAGACGCCAAAACCTTTTCTTGAACCGATTTCCCGAGCAGGACTTTTATCAGCGGCTCTGAAGTCATAATTCCATGATGGAGTGGAGGTGGAATCTAATCCGACCCCACCTTGAACAATGTAATGCTATATAAAGGCCTTTCACAGTACATTAGTCCTGAACTGTGGATTTGATAACCACCCACCTAACAATGTGGCTTTTTATGGAAATGAATTTGGTTCCACATGCAAAATTTAGCAGAAGATCTCAGATGTAGAGGAGTGATTGAAGAGCAAAGCTAAAAAATAATAATAAAAAAACAGCACAGCAGATGACTGAGGTAATGACATAAAAAAGGCCTAGTTAATGATCTTGTAGTGAAAGCTCCTACGCATTTTCACTTGATTCTCATCTCCATTCAGTGCTATGCTATGGCTTTCTCCCATTGAAGTGGATTCCCTTCAGTAGAGTTGCTTCAGCGGGCCAATCAGCAAACAGACGAAGTTGTGAAAGATGAAGTCGATTTTCTGCGTTGTTTTAGAACGTAGCCGGCGTCTAGTTTGAGCAACAGCAGAATTAACCGATAAAAGAGACTCTTGTGTCAATGAGATAAGCTGTTTGATTTTTTTTTACTGTTTTCTTTAAAAGTGGAGTTTATGTAAACAAAATAAATGGACTTTTCTGAACGTTTTGTCATGTTATAACTTTACTTGGGAGCCTCTCAGCACCTGTTCATACACAGCACTGCGCTTCCAGACAAGATGCCTCTTGTCCATTCCGCTCCTCCAGACTAGCGGCAGCAGCAATTAGCAAACACATTGTGGGACTGGGCATCATACAAACTACCTCTCACTCCAATGCTCCTAAGAACGGTTGTAAACGGCGTAATGAGAAGCATTGTTGTGGTGACTTCCTGAAGGCGGAGTGTCAGAAAGAGTAGGAGCTTCTTAAAGAGACAGAGGCCTAGTTTCAAGGCATCAAAGTTATGTTATAATGTTATATGTTATGCTACATGCAGCATTTTTATAACAACTGAAGGTAACAGTTTCTTATCGTGCTGGAAAATACATAACACATCCTGGAAATATTTTCTTTGTATCACTACAGATTCGTGTTAAAAAATTGTTTTACTTTTTGTTACAGAAACTGCTTAGACAAAAGAACTCTGAGTTAGTTTTAACAATATAATTGGCCACAGCTTTTGTTGTACCGCTGCAGCATACTAACGACAAAAGCTAAAGTAACAAATTTAGATGCAAATATCTATCTTGCATGACTAACTAGTAGCTTTTTCATACGTCCAATATTTTTTCCTCCCTCCACTTGCAGCTGTAAAATTGTGCAATATCACACTTTTATCATTGTGACAAACTAATTGCCCTGTTTATTCCTGCTTTCCCCCGACGTTTGCACGTTTGCCATTACGAGGCGAAACGCAACGCCGTCAATAATGTAAACGAATCCGCAACAGAGAGGAGCGCTTTATTCCAGCCAGAAAAGGCAATCTTGAAGGTTGCCCTCTGCGAAAATAAAAGAGAAAAATCGTGGGCTGTTTGTCTCACTAATGTCACTCATTTTACTTTTAAAACAGGCGCATTTTGGAAAATGTGCTCTTGAACTGAACCTGCCTCGCATTAATGGAAGCCGGGGCTGTTGGGAGTTGGAGGGCTGCAGCCCTCCAGGGATCTTTGATAGAAAGCCATTAGTCTCCTGTGGGCAGAACCTGCTACTTTACTGTATGTAATGGACTTAACATGGCGATTGTGCGGCTTTGTGTTCTGGATTTTATTCACTGCGCGGGGATTAATCCCTACAGGCCGATAGACGCTAAATGAATATTTATTACCCTAAAAAATTGAGGTGAATTCCGTCGTCGGGCGCTCTCCCCCCTGCAGCCTGCCGTTTTATCACAGGTGTGTTTCAGTGTGATGAAGAGCCAATAATCAAACCCTTACATCACCAAAGTATCTCCATACAACAAGTGTTTATGGATCTTTTCCGAGTGGTGAAATGACCTCCACACTAGGCCACATTTACAAAGTGAACTGCTTTGATCACTTAGTTTTGTTCTGAGCCTCTCTCTCATTTATGCATTTCATCCATTTGCAGAACCTGCAGGATTCCAGAATTCCTTCAAATATCCTTCGATAGCTGCCTTTGCATTGACCATGAAATGTGCTTTTTGGAATAAACTCGTTTCGCCGCTAGGATGAGGTGATTTTAACATTTTTTTGGGCGGCATCTAAATTGGTTTATTTTGCAAAACTGCTACTGAAAGACGTTTTTATTAATTAAAATTTCTTATTAATGGAAACGCGGGAATTGTGAAAAAAAAATAATTCTGTTACTTTGCATTCAATTGACAACATTCTCTAAGAATATGGGCTCTTACTTGATATCACCCAGTTTGCCAAATCTGTTTTTTCCTGATGTCTCATTGACAAAAACCCAAACGTCTAACTCAGCGTTGCTGCTAACAAAAGACTTAGCGTTGCCTAAAGCGAGACTGTGATTCCTCAACACAGCTACCTCGAGTGTCTAATAGTCATTTACTGAATAGCTTCGTGATGGTTAGTCAACAGAGACTAGTGATCTGTCACTCTGAAGATTCTCTGATCAGAGGAGCTCACTCGGTTGGCATTCAGATGTCATTTCAAATGTTTGACTCGCATGCCAATCGTTCAGCGCTTCAAAGAAAAGCAGAAGCAGCCAATTTTCCTCAGGAACAAGATGCCCGATTATTTAAAGTCAATGACCACGATTCTGCTCAACAATCAGAGGCAAATTATCAG
This sequence comes from Phalloptychus januarius, assembly GCA_902982915.1. NCBI lineage: Eukaryota > Metazoa > Chordata > Actinopteri > Cyprinodontiformes > Poeciliidae > Phalloptychus > Phalloptychus januarius. The sequence continues at coordinate 4,819,165 of CADWAE010000093.1, forward strand.
CCGATGAGGCGTGAGTCACTGAACATCTCTATGGTTGAGAATTTTGATGCAAAATAGAGTTTTTAATTTTGACAAAAAAAAAAAACATATTGTACATTCACCAAAATTCTAAACTATATTTACCAGATATATAGGCAGAATAGTTGTATACTTAGAAGAATGTGAACGAATACCTCAAAGTCCGGCAGAGAAACGCACTTTGACTGGAGAAACAATTTAACTCTTCGACCTACATGTATGTCGAAACATGGTGGCGGCAGCATCATGCTGTGCAAAGGCAGAGAAGTTCAGACCTGATTAGGAAAATAGAAGCCGGATAATCCCAGATGAAAAATTGTTAGAGGCAGCCAAAATGTTTTCTGGAAAACATGTTCATGTGCTAAAATGGTAAGTTAAGAGTCCAGATGTGAAAGTTTATGTTCATAGCAGCACCATGGCAACCCAGCCTGACAGAGTGTGAGTCATTTTACACAGAATTGGCAAAAACCGTGGTGAAATTTGGATTTGCGTAGTACATTAAGTGGCTGAATTGTACAACGGTATATTAGGATCACTGTAAATATTTTTTTTTAAATCAGATTTTTTAAATGATTTCTGCCAAAAAACTCAGACATTTCTATTTTAGATTTTGACTTTTGAAGGTCAAAAGATTTTCATAGGTTGAACATTTACATCTGCTGAAACTAAGAAATTTCCAAATTTTTCTTGAAAATTTCTGAGATCAATCTCAAAGTTTCTGAGTCTTTTCTCACAAAATTTTGACTTTTGAAGTTCAGAAATTGAAAGTATTTTTTTCTAGAAAACTTTGGAGTTCTTTGGGAAAAATGTACTCTCCCTCTATCTACAATGGCCCTAATAGTCGTTGTAGAATTGATACGTTTTACAGCTTCCCAGCCGGCATACCTAGGTGGGCCCCATACGGGGAAAAGGCCACCGCCATCTAGGGACCATGTATGCTGCTGACAAACCCATGTGGGAACTATATTGTCTGCCCTTCTTTTCCCCATATGGGGCCCACTTTGGTATGCTGGCTGGGTTGTAGATCTATATTTTGAAAAACAAAATCCGCATATGCTCTGTACTCCACTTCAAAATGCTGCATAACCTTTTGTTGATCTATCATATAAAATGTCAATATGATCAATTAATGTTTGCAGTTGCAGCATGAGAAAACACAAACAGCTGCAAGGTGAATAAATAACTGTTAGGCTACAGAAAAGATGTAAAATAGTGGTTTAAAATACTCATAGAAACCATTTTACAATATTTCAGTCCCTATGTCAACAGTTGGCAACAGCTTGAAAAGAGCAAAAACAACGATGTAAACCTTTGTCTGTGGCATGCATGAGTCGCCGTCTCTCTCTCTCTCTCTTAAAATCCTCTCAGTGAGGGAAGCAGAACTCGAAACAAAGATATGAAAAGGCCACCTCTGACAGGAAAGAGTATCTGCTCTCTGTCAGTCTGCTGCTGTTTTCAGTTGTCGAGTCGACTTGTGGAAAACAAAGCCAGCAGCGAGGTAGCTGCTCCTTTCTTCACCGTTTGGTCCAGCGCAGTGGCTCCCAGACAGGTTGACCCAGACAGAGCAATTTATTTCAATTTTATTGTGTCGCAACTTTTTTTTTCCTTCTAAACTTGGCACAGCAAGAAAGATGACTCTTCTAGTTTGAGATTGGAGGTGTAATTTCTTTCTTTCTTCTTTTCTTTACCATGCGGGTCCAAAATTGTAGTCAGAATCAATGGAATGGAAGTAAAAATGGTTTTCTTATTTTCTCTGAACGTAAGGCACACTTTGAGGAAAAATGAAGCCCTGTCTTGTCTATGAAACATGTCACTTTTGGTCCAGCCTCTGAATAGAGCACGTACATTGGGACAAAGACTGTAAAATTGTGTAAAAAGACTGTAAAAAGTGTCTCAGTTTATCTTGTTGTTCTCCATATTTAAAGATATACCAACCATCCGGTGATGGTTAATTTAACTAATTTACTTCCTGTTTTTAAATTTTAAAACTTCCTGTCATATTGCCTTTTGACTCTTCTTCAGATGTTGGTTTAAATGTTTTACTTGTTGCTTTTAGTGTACAGCACTTTGGCCAGTAGTGTCATTTTAAAGTGCTTCATACATAAAGTATTGTCAACAAGGCATTTGGGAAAACCCAAGGAGAACAAAACTTCACCAGCGTAGGCAGAACATCTGCGTATCGTATCACTGGATGGTTTAGGTAGTGTCAAAAAAATGAGACTACCTCAATAAATGTCCAGTTCCTCCCATGGAAGTGAAACTTTTCAGTCTCTTTCTGATTGTACGATTATGACGATGTTCGACGCATTGAAGACAGAAACCGGGTGCGTTCACACCGGCCCTGTTTAGTGCATTTTCACCAAACTCTAGTCTGTTAGCAAAGAAAGTTCCGTTCGTTTGGGTAGGTGGGAATGCGCAATTGCTCAAAAAAAAGCTAACGCTGGTCTGCCTGAGAACCCAGCTTTGAAATAAACCATGGTTCAATGAATATGTGGATCCAGACGGACTAGAAACCACTCCGAAAGCAGGAAGTGAGCAACAGCGAAAAGCATTCTGGGTAAATAGAACCAACACAAACAAGCGTACCTAGCGCTAGCAGAAGAAATGGCTCATGGACAAAAAAGAAATCCTGCAACCGCTCCAGTCTGACGCTACTCTATTTCTGGATACATTTCATGAAGAAGGACGTGGCACTCTTCGTCACAGGTTTTCGTGTTGTTTCTTTCAGTAGTTCTTGGTGCAGCGCCACCACAGAAGAGACGGGAGAACAGGCTGAAAATGTAACAAATGCTGCGATTTTGGTCCCCAATTGAATGAAGCAATTTCGAAATGTCGGTCTGACTTCTTCCACAACAACATTTTGTCATCACGAAAAGTACGCCTGGAGGAAAAACAACAAAGACGGTTTTGCAGTTTGTTAGCAGATGGAGCAACTGGTATTTACAGCCGAGAAAAATGAAAATATGTTGACATCCAGTAACAACGTGTCGTAATGAGCCGACTGTTTTCCTAGTTGCAACAAGCTCGTTCTGCATCTTTTTCTTTACTGTCACTTAATTCAGAAGCCCCCACAGGGGGAATACATTCCAGTCGCTTGATTATTGAAGTACCTACAGTGTCAACTCAGTTTTCTATCACTTTCACTCTCCTGCCTGCCGAGTGGCTCGAAGAATTCAGCTTTTTACCCGAGAAAAAGTGTGAGTGTCACGCTCTGCCCACCGAGATATGCACAACCACAGAGTAACCTGACAGCGCCTCAGATTTGCATTAAAGTCTTTCTGATGTCATTTTAAGAATCTGAAATGGCTTTCATGCAAATGGTGAAACTCTCCCTCGTGACTGCCTGTCTGGTGATTTAGGGCACTTCTTAAAATGATTTTTTTTTTTTAGCTTTTTTCTTGCTGCAGTGCAGTTCAAACTGCAGAGCTAACTCGCTCTTTATAACATCAACCCTGCTAGAGTTGCACGAAATTGCAAATCAGTGGCTGGTGACAGTCTCTGTCATGTTTGCCGTGACAAAGAGAGAGAGAGAGAGAGGGAGAGATGAAGGAGAGGGGAAGAAAGGAAGTCAGCCAAGCCGGTGTCTAACACCTGCAAATAGAAACTGTCACAGGTTGATAACAAACCTAGAGGACGCTGAGCAGAATAAACACTTGCGCCCTGCAGTGCTGCTGTTTAATGAGGGGTTTTTTTTTTCTATGATGCGTTTGAGTCGGGAGGAAGGAAGAGTGACTTGTGTTTCCCAGCTAAAGACAGCAGAAGGAGAAATGTGTTTGTCCCTTTTGCCGCACGTTTGACCAAAGAGCCTGTTGGGGGAAAAGAAAAAGAAAAAGCAGAGATGGAGTCACCGCCATGGCCGGGCGCTTCGCTGCATCTCTGATTTAGTGCAGAGAGACGCATGGCAACGGGAAAATAAAATGGGAAACCGGCAGCTGAGGTAGAGCAAAGGAAGGCTAGTTTATTAAAGCTAACAGTCGCATCCACTAACTTAATTAAATATGTCGTGACAGTATGGTATGACACAGACGATGTGTAAAAAAAACAATTAAGTGCAAACTAGAAACAACCAATTAGATGCAGGAGGCGGGTCTTAGTGCTGTCAATCACTTGTCTCCTTCCCTCCCTTGATCTCTGCTCCTCTGCAGCCAACCTGAAAGCTAAGGCTAGTTAGCATGGCCATTGGTGGCGGCGGATAACGGAAAGTTGATTCTCCGCCATTAGCACATTTAGCAGTGTGTTCACAAGGTTGATTGCATTTGGACCCTCCTTCCTGGCTCTGATTGGCCATTTCTGCCCGGCGCATTTCTTCAGACGGAAAGATCAAACTTTTCACATATTATCCGTCTCAATCTGTCAGGACACAGGGACCGTTTGAACAAATACGTAGAAAACATTTACTAGACCAGAATGTTTGTCTTTAATCGATCATAAAAAGAAAAAAGTAGCAGAATTACTCTGGTGTTCACGCAACATGGTTTGATTTACTGCAGAGGGGTTGTGGTAAACACAGTAGTTCTTGCTGTAGTTGGAGCGTGTGGCTCTACGTCTATCATGATAAATGATTGAACTATACACCCACAAGCCATCCCAGCAGCCTAAACATCGCATTTAGGCTGGAAGATTTTACTCAAGTCTATGCTAAAAAGAGGCATAAAGTGTGTTGCAATTGCATCCATGTGTCTTCAAGTATTTCACACTAATATTTCAGGAGCATGTTTTTATGTATATTAAAGCATTTCATGCAGTAGGCCAAAACAGTGATGTATGCATCTGTAGTGGAAGGAAAATGAAAGGTAAATTGAACTTTTACAGTGTTTTTATAGACACACCAGCCATTCAGTGTGTCTTTTAACAGAATGAATCTTTGGCCCCTTCTGTGCAAAGTAGCTCCAGCTGGCAAACATCAAGTCGGATTCGCATTCGGGTCTGGGCTTTGACTGGAACCTATTTTTCCGAAACCTATTTAAGAGACAATAAAAAAACCTATTCTTTTAGGTTGTTTTGGTCTCCTATCTAAGTGGCAGCCATTTAGAGGTGCCTAAAACCTTTCTCAAACGCAGTACTGCCCCAAGCCTCCTCCCACAGCTCCTCCAGACTAGCCACTAGCAATTAGCAAACACCTGGTGAACCTGCACATCTGCTGAGGTCAGACATACAACCTACTTCTCAGTCCAACACTTCTAAACGGCATCAGGTTCTGAAAGGGGAGTGTCAGTGGACAATAGGGAAGAGATCGTAGTGAAGGCTGGCTTCTCAGTGAGTCCATGAAAACCCAATATGTGGAAATCTAACTATTAAACCCCAAAGTACTATTCTGCTAAGACCTTCACAGGACACTTGGTACCCATTTCTTCCTCGCCCAGACTCTACTCAGTCGTACTCTTTATACCATCTGTCAATTCAAGATATGAGGACAACATACTATTGCTTTATTGGTCCTTGTCATATCCATATCTCCCTCCTTTTCTGACACACAAAGTGCTCGTATCCCCTAGTATGGAAGCAAAGAATGGCTTCCACACCCTACCATACCCTTAGATCCTTAGACACTTTCTTGTGTCTAAGGGTATCGGTTCAAGTATACCCTTAAACCGACCCATGGCTGACATGTTCTAGAGGTGCCTGTCGGTCTTTTTTTTGCCTCCATCTTCAAATCTGACCACTTGTTCACCACAGCCACATCCTCTGTGTGCCACTCAGTGAACGGACAGCAATAACAACATGTTGCCACTCGATCAACTAACGTTTGTCAGACCACGACAGAAGGATGCAGTTCTGATTCTCCATCTCACTTGCCAACACATTTCTGCCTCGCAAGATATTGCATTACGTTTCTCAGTTGTCCGCGGTTACCATTGATAATCAAAGGACACTGATCAGTAGGGTAATTGCAGTACAGGTCACATTCCTGACATGGCTTCCAATGACCCTTATGGTTTATTGTTGGTGTTCAGATGGCAGAACTTTTAGGAATAGCTGTGATTAAGAAAGGAAAATTACAGGTGTACTCACACCAGCATTCTGAGTTATTCTTGGACACAATTTTTTGCCTTTCAGGTGCAAAAAACACTTGAGATGCCTGGTAACTGTGGAGATCATTGGAGTTCAGTGATTTCCGTGTCATGTTTTGGAATCTAGGTTGAGATGATCCCTCACACCAACCAGGAGACTTAAATACTAAAAGAAGTATTCTTTCACATTCGATGAAGGTACAAGAAAAGTGGATATATTTGAGTAGGATTTGAATGGAATTCAAAATAAAGCTGCACATTGTTTGAACATGGAAGCTAAAACATACAAGTAAATAAAGCTGAAAATAAAAGTGCCAAAAACGTGACATATCTGCTAACAAGTTTTTTTTTCAGCTTTGGGCTAAGTAGTAACTAGCTACTTCCCATAACTAGCTATGGGAAGGAAGCATTTTTCTTTTCTACTTTTGTAGAAATGAAAATTTTTGGGCAATTAAGGAACCAGCTGGCTAGCTACATAAATAGCTAAGTGCCTAGCTAGCTACTTAGCTATCTACATAACTGCTAACCAGTTTTTATTTTTTTTCAGCTTTGCGCTAGCTAAGTAGCCCAGCTTAGGGCTAGCAAGCAAGCTAAGAAATGTGCTATCCCAAAGCTGAAAAAAAAACTAGATAGCAGTTATGTAGTTAGCTAACTATTTAGCTAGGTACTTAGCTACTTACTTAGCTAGCTAGCTGGTTACTTCACTGCCTTCTACATCTACAAAAAGAAGAAATACTTCCACGCTGAGCAACAGTACCTCATGGGAATTATCTTCTTGTTGCTGCATAATAAATAAATCAAGAATCTCTGATCCCAACAGTGAATTAACTGTTCACACCCACAATGCCGTGTTTGAAATGTCTGAGATGTAGGCTACCGGGTGTAGCTGCATGCAAATTTCACTCCGTTTCAATCTAACATAGTTTCATGTATCCAGGAACGTGGGGGATCTCTGCTACTTGTTTCACAGTTGGGCAAATTTAAATGATGATAATAGAGAGTGGGTGGGATACAGTGCTATATAAAAGTATTTGCCCGCCTTATAGATACCTTCTGTTCTCGCATTTTCATTTTTTTTTTCACACAGTCATTTTTAGACCATTTTAAAACGTCAAAGTAAATTCAAAATAAAAGATAACGGCAAACAAAATGCTTTCCAAACTTTGTTGGCTCTGTGGAAAAGTAAATTCCCTTTAAAGGGGCAGAAATATGTCAAATCAATTCTTGTTTCGTTTTATGTCACATTAGTGTTTGAGAAACTCTTCAATCTTCCACAGCAACCTTTCAGCATCTCTATGAAATAATGCCAGCTTGTGAATAATTGATATTTGATAATCGGTTTACTCAAGTTTTCTCTGTCTGACGTAAAAGTTTGTTTGACAATCTGAAATATTTAAGGATGACAAACAAAACACTGAAAACTGTTTCCCCACTTCGTCTGTTTCCTTCAAGGTGTTGACAATAAGTTTCAAGTCTGTATGAAATATATGAAACAAATGGTCACTGAACACAAACCTCAGAAACAAAGAAAAATAATGACTTAATCTAATCTATGATCCGCTTACTGGTATGAGATGAACAAACGGCAGGCCTCGTGCCACGCTGCCATTAACCCATGATGCCAACCACCTCATGAAAATAAACACTTTTTAATTTTGCAGCGCAATCATGTTTTTTTTCCTTCCTCCTAATCTGGTTTTGGTTTCTTGAAGCACCCTCTCTATTCTGTACGATGATTGTCAAAAAGTTCATTATTGAAACAAATAGGTGGGATCGGCGCGGCGACTCCGATAACAAGGTTCTTTTTCCCAGCTCTGTAATGAATGGAATAATCAGCTCAGTGAGCCTGCTGTCCAATGAACGTCAGCACTAAACCATTCCTCATCCACGCCGTTTCTCCCTCAGTGAGCTCATTAGTGTGCTGTTGAACGCAGCTCACCACTGCTATGCAAAACACTCATTATTGAACATTTTCTTCATTTACTTTTTTTTTAAGGGGAGGATATTTACTTTTTTCCCCTCTAACATGGTCAGAACACTACATTAGCCCTATGATAAACTTCAACTATTTAATTTAAAATTTAAAGTAATATTTTTAGATTCTTTTTACAAAGTTTTGTAAAAAAAATGAAAAAAACGTACTTCTGGTAGCTAGCTCTGTCCTCAGTTAGCATAAATCCAGATGAGTCGTTTGTGGAGTCGTTAACTGTGTTTCCGTCAACGCATCACAATCGAAAAGTTTGAATAAACTTCACAAGAAAAGTTTTTACATTCGCTTGAGGTGGTTTTCGATTTCATGCGCAGATTTGTTGAATAAGTACCAAACGTTAGCCTAGCATGACTGATTAGCTGTTTCGCTAAAATTGCATTTCTTTCGCTGCGACTCTGGACAGCATGTAGCGTCATCAATACTAGTTGATATGACAGAAGAATTGCAACTTGCTAAGTAGCAACACATTCTGGAAAACATAAACTCACAACTTCTACTTCCTGTTCATTACAGCTGTGCCTAGCGTCAACATCTGATGAATCATTGTTTGTGCAGACTGAGCCACTCACTCTGAACCAGATGATTGGTGAACTAGGATCAAACCTGGTGATCCTGGTTTGGTGGAGGAGGACTGAAATATTTGGAATGTAAAGCCAAACGTATGACGATGGTGTGACCTGTGACCTCGCCACCCCACCATGACCACACCTTCCCTGGTCAGATGACGTCAACATGTGATTTGCTTCGCTGCTTGGGCCTAATTATTATGAATATTGGAGAGGTCCACCTTCGTTCACATATAAATTCAAACCGAGTCGTAGGTTTGTAGGCGGACCAGAGGTCACTTCTTTTGGTCTGCATCAGAGATCGATTACGCATTCACACCTCGCCAAATGAACCGGACTTTCCAGACAAACAAGTTTGAACAAAGTTTGATTGAAGTGGACTAATCAGAGCTGGTATTATATTAGAAGAGCACTGAACTTCAGCCATGGGTACTTTTTTAGTTTGAGTGATGCTCAAAATAGAACAGCAAAAGAGAAAATTGCTTGGTACTACACAACAGAATGGTGGCCAGATCCAATGGTGGGATTGTAATAATTAAAAAATTGTCCTACTGTCTCGTATACCATAAGTACGGATTGCTCTGTAGATGCCAAACAACGCAAACACAAAGTCTTTTTGACTGGGGCTCATTCAAACCCATCCATCCATTTTCTATACACCTTTGTCCTTAGTGGGGCTGGGAGGGTTGCTGGTGTCTATCTCCAGCTAACCTTCTGGGTGAGAGGCAGGGTCACCCTGGACAGGTCACCAGTCTGTCGCAGGGCAACACAGAGACACACAGGACACATAGCCATGCACACACACTCTCACCTAGGGACAATTTAGAGAGACCAATCCACCTGACAGTAATTTTTTTGGACTGTTGGAGGAAGCCGGAGTACCCGGAAAGAACCCACGCGTATGCAAACTCCATGCAGAAAGACCGGGGCCGGGAATTGAACCCAGAACATTCTTGTTGCAAGGCAACAGCTCTACCAGCTGCACCACTGTGCAGCCTCATTCAAACCCTTCTGTACGTTCTACAACCTGTTATGATGTTAGCAGACACGTAGAGCTATGACGGCGGAACGCTGTCCTTGTCAAAAGACACACCTCACATTGAACAAAGTTTGGGTGTCTCACTCTGCAAAGTGAGGAGCTATAAAGTCTGAGTGGGGAAAATAACAGTGATTCAATAATCCTGTTGCATTTTGACCAAAACATGTCACTGACACGTCATTAAAGACCGGGGGGAAATTACGTCCCCCGGTGAAAAGAGGGGCGTATTGTGCCACCTTCAAAGGGCTCGCGTTGACGCTCCTCTGAGATTTTTTTTTCTCTTCCCCCGGTCAACATCTTTTTCATCTTGAGGAAAAGCACCCATCTTTTAGTGCTGATAACACTGTCAGACTCAGCACTGTTATTTGTCTGAGGTTGGGGGCTGTGTTTGTGCGCGAGGCGAGCCGGCCTGTGATCCCTGTCAAAGCACACACTGTAAGGCATTTTCCCCAAAACTTTGTAACCAAAATGAAAGCCTACTTTAATTTTCCTGCCTTTGAAGTGAAGTCGTCGCCTGGTGTTGAGGAGTCCCAATAATAGGAAGACGTGAATAACTATGGCGACGAGGGTTGCTGTCGCTTCCTGTGCTGTCCCTATTGATCGCTGGATAATCATCACACTTTACAGCCACTTGCAATATATTCCTAAACCTTGAACTTTTTCACACTTTTCCATGCTACAACCACAAACGTTCATGACTACAGGTGTGAAAACACCCTTAGATTTCAAATTTGCACATAAAATATAGCATACTACTAACTATAAATCGGGGAATAATTTAAACATGTGGATTTAGCACATTATGGCATGGAAAATCTGAATATGTATCAACTCTTCTCACGTGCTCTTAGCTTTAGAGCAGCTGTATGACTCTGTATGGTTACACTGTGGAGTTTCCATCTGTAAAGGAAAAGCTAAGCTAAGACAGAGCGTGCACGTCCAGTCTGGCTACCCAATATCAAGAGATTATTACCAACAGAGGCTACATTTGTGTTGTATTATTCAAAAATTGCTCCCCTCATGCCTCGCTGCTGATTTAATAAATGCTGGAATTACTAAGACCAAAATAAATCAGAAGTCAAATTTAGGTTTTTATTCATTCAGCAGACCTTAATATTTGGATTTTTGTGTGTTTTGTCAAACACATATACAGATGTAAGTTCTTGGTTTAAACCGAGTAGCTGCTTGTTGTGACCCTTTGGAGCACGGACGTTCGTCCTCTGAGGGGGTTCTGTGATGTTGGACTCTGAAATATTGGCAGAGGGACTTTTTGGGGTCCTGTGGGTTGTTGGCTTGCTTTCTTCGTGGACTATGTTTGGTCCGCTGGATCCTCCAGATGAGTGACTGGGCTGAGCTCTCGGGAGCTTAACGTCCAGTAGCCTTCTCGCATTTGTTGACAAAAAACCTAAAGGAGCTTTGTTGTTGAGCAATTTTCTCCGCCGGGGAGAGGCCACCGGTTCCGGGGTGCGCTCGGGACACAGTCGGATGGTCAAAAACATTAACTCTAATGGGTTTTTCCTGCCCATTCTTCCTGACCTCATTGGGAAATGTCACGAGGCCAATGAGGGATTGTAAGAGACGTTTGTTCGGACTTATGAGCAGCAAGCTGTGATGGAACAAAAATATCAGCACAATTACAAGCAACTCCACTCATTTTACTTGGTCGAGCCTGAGTAGCTTGACTAAGTAAAACATTGTACAGTATTTGAGCTGACTCTTTCTACAACTGTAGATTGTTGTGAAAAACAATTAATTCTCTTGCAAATTTCTAGGGTTTTTGCTTTATTGGACAATCCAATTTTGAAGATGCAGCATTTTGTGTTTTCCAGACATATAGCACAATTAAATAAATATTTACCCTCAGTTGTTATGACAATGCTTTATGTACCAAATATGGCTAAAAAGAAATTTCACTTCCTGATTTAACGTTTTGAAATTGGTTCGCTGTCTCTTTAAGAAGCTCCTGCTCTTTCTGAAACTTCGCCCTCAGGAAGTCATCACAACATGGCTCCTCTATTAACCTTTGAACAACGTTTTTACCAGCGTTGCTCTAAGAAGTAGCTCTTATAATGAGCTCAGCAGATGTGTGGTTCCTCCAGGTGTTTGCTAATTGCCACTGGCTAGTCTGAAGTAGCTAAAGAGTTTGGAAACTGCAGCTCTAAATAGGAGCTGTTTCTTGAAGGCAGAGCGCCATCCACCCAGGTGTTTTGCACAACTGAATGGTTGCCATGAGAGATTAAAGGATTCCTCAAACATGCATGAAAGAATCAAAGCAACACCCCTTGTATGTTTTTTAGTCAATTCAGTTGACAAAAAAACTTGGAAAATACAAAATGACATTTTTGAATTATGTTTTAATTTGTTAAAGAAAAAAAAAATTCAAATGCTATAGATTTCTCTTTTTCAACTAGACCAAAAAGTGCCCTTCTGAAATCAATTTCCCTTTTTTTTTTCTTTTGGTGCATTTCTGAATATAAAAGGCAATATTACCAGGGCCACATTTTTGCAATTTCGTCCAACAGGGTGCATAAGACAGAAGGAGGTCAGACAGAAACGGATCATGGCAGGCAGGTCTGACTGCAGTACCATGAAAAAAAACCTACAAAAATCCAGTGGGGATCTAATAAATGCGTGAATGACCTCTTTTTATGATATTGCTTCTGATCCGAGCCTTAGATTAAAAACATGACGCTGTACGACTGAACGCAAATACTTTTCAAAATCTGAAATTGAAATGAAAAGTCTTTCCTCTGTGACTTTACAAACGTTTCAAGGCTTCCCGGTTCTACAGAGGCAGCGGCACAATTAACTCCGGGTCCAAAAACATATCACTTCCTTTTCTTTCTCCTCGCTGATGTTGGGAACATCCGAAGCCAACCAATCACACTTTAAACAGACGCTTCAATGAAACGGGATGGATGCAATGTGCGTGTGTTCAGACTGTGAATCAAAAGAGACGGTCTATTTTCCTAAAGCTAAAAGAGCAACACATGGATGGAAAATAAAACTGGGGATGCATTGTGGGGTCAGCTTTATTTTCCATCTACACTCTGCCCTGTTAGAAACACTTTACCCAGGACAAAGTACAGTATTTATGGTGATTTTGAGAGTTTTATTCCACCACAAAACCAGGAGACTGAAATTCCTGACAAACAGTGGGAGGGGAGGGGAAAATTTCAGGCTTCTTTGCTGGCATTTTCCAGATTTTTCTTGCAGAAAACCGGATGCCAAGGAGCGTTCGGTGGAATTTGGGGAAAAGTTAAGGGGCAGAATTATGTATTTTCAAGGCATACGATCAAAATCAAGTTACCTTCAGTTGTTATGAAAATGCTGCATATATGTAATATGACATAAGAAATTTAACTTCATATTTCAACACCTTGAAATTGAGTCTCTGTCTCTTTAAAAACTCCTGCTCTTTCTGAAGCTCCGCCTTCAGGAAGTCATTAAAACAAGGCTCCTCTATTTAACCATTTAGCTACGTTTTGATCAGTGTTTCGTTGAGAAGCAGCTCCTATGATGAGCTCAGCAGGTGCACAGCCCTATAAGGTGTTTGCTAATTGCTGCTGGATAGTCTGAAGGAGCGCAGTGGGGGAGGGCTGCTCTGTGAGGTGGAAGCTGAAGTGGAGCTGTGTGTGATCTTTGTGGCTTAACTATTTAATTTTAGTCTCATCAGTCTCAATGGAATGGAGAAGATGTACATCAGCTGTTTAATATTTAGCTGCTTTGTCACACATTTCAGCTTCAACTGGCCTCATTTCTGTCTTCTTCAGTGACGAAAATTACCATCATCATCATCATCATCATCCTCTAAAACCGTTTTGATTCTCATCAGACCTGAAGAAGGTTTTCATTTTTTAATTTTTCTTCTGGCTGCAGGCTCTCCTCCGGCCCGGTGGGCCAAACACTAAAAGCTGCGGTCCAATTAGGAAGGCATGACATGTTTTTTTTAAAAATTACACCACATCTGCCTGTTTAAAAATGCAACGCCTTGGGTTGCTTTAGGGATGCACACGTCTCTTTTTGCACAGGCTACCTTAGGGGAAAACTCACACAGGTTGATGTCTAGCCAGGCACTTTTCTTGCTTTTCTTTCCCGACGCCCCTCCTTCCCCACCCCTCAAGTTTATGAGAGATAATGTTGCCAGTAAGTAATTATTGATATCATGAGCAGGAGGAGGAAGCTTTATCTCCTGAAATGGCATCGGGTCCCCCGGCGTCACGTTTAGAGGTCGAATGCATCTCAAGTGTTTTTGAAAGCTGGATGCTGAAAAAGTAAAAAAAAAAAAGAAAGAAAAACGTTCCGACACGCTGGCTGCTTTGGGGCTTGATGATCATGTTCCAGATGTCGGTGCTCTCCAAGTATCTGCACCCACTAATTCAGTGAAGCACAGGAGCTATTTATGTATACATCTCAGGAAAGAATAGTCAAGTTATATAAAGTCGGCTGTACGTAAACATATGTGAAAAGTTAATATTTTAAGATGTCCCATAAAGTATTGAAACTACACACGTTGTATGGCAACCCCAAAATGTGTCGCTATACGATGAAGCCGCACATTGTCTTAACCCTGAAAATTTTTATTTTTGTTTTCTGTGACAAAAAAACAATAACCAAAAAAATATATATATATATGTGTTTGATCTTGGTAGCTCAGTGGCTCTTGGGGGCCCTCTGGTGGTGTGGCGGCCCTAAGCAGCCGCTCATCTCGAATATGCCTTGGGCCGGCTCTTTCAGTTGACTGCAAGGCAGGATATGACACTTCTTCCATGAATATGTACAAAATGTAGTTAGATTGTGAAAAACACATCATTTCTTTGTGATTTCAACTTGAGGTTGAAGCTTTAAACCTTTAGCAGCTTTGCTTTCACAGCTTATACACATAACGTGAGAGAAACAAACCCGTTTCAGGTGAAAATTTACTGCTGCTCTAACATCTGCGCTCCATTTCCTCTGCACTGAAGCGAAGGGAGTCAGAAACGAAGGCTTCGCCAACACATTATTCGGAATGAAGAGGAAAAATAACAGCCAACATATTTCCTGTCCCATTGAACTTGAAACTTAGAGTAAGATTGAGGTTTTTACTATGAGATCAACAGTCGCATAGAATCCACGTCTTCATGGCAGCAAACATGTAAGTATGAACATTCACAGATTTACCTGTTAAAACATTTTAGTTGAATTTACTGATTTCTATTAAGCCTGTCCAGCTGCATTGGAATATGTGTTTACATCTTAATGAAAACATGCATCCATGTTTCTTTTGTCTTTACTGTTGACCCTGAATGTCAAAATTGGCCACAAAATTCCGATTTTGTTATTTTCCTCAGGCTACAGGTTTTTTTTGGGGGCGGGGGGTTTCTTTATCTGCATGTGAAAGTCATCTTTTAATCTTTAGTCATCCTTGTGTTTTTATTCAAAAATATTCTGAAGCAAACAAAACCCTTCAAAGCCTGATCTGGAGCCACTCTTCAAAGAAAGTTTGCTAATTTTTGCTGGGTTTATTAAAAAAAAACACAGAACATGACCTATAACTTCCTAAAGGGACTTTAAAAGGGAATTTTCTTTTATATTTTTTGTGTTGGAAGAAAACAAGAGCTCTCTCTTCTTTTTGCATCATGCTAATGAACAGAATAATTAGGTCTCTCAGGCTACTGCTGGAAGAACGTCAGTGTTAAACCATTTCTCATTTTTTTGGCTTCCTCTCTCAGGAAAGCCTCAAAGATTTACACATGTCTACTTGTCCTTGCTGTGCATTTGAAATAAACCGCATGCTAAAATATGACGAGCAGCCGAAAGCGGGGCTGGTCTGTAGCGTTGCCGGAATTCTCAATCCAGAACAAACACGCTTCATCTAAACGAGAATTAAATCCACCTGTTGCATCTCAAGCCTCTGGTGTTTTACACCGACTCTCAATAAGCAAGATCTCTCGGGTTGCATGTTTTTGAACCGTGGGAGGAAGCCGGAGTACCCGGAGAGAACCCACACGTGCACAGCGAGAACATGCAATCTCCATGGGCCGGGAATCAAACACAGAACCTTCTTGATGCATGGCAACAGCTCTACCAACTGCACCACTGTGCAGCCCAGCCTTGTTTCCATTACAAACAATTCAATAAAATCAAAGTCACATGTGAAAAGTCATTGAAATATGGCAGCGGCGGATGTAAATAGTCACATGAGATCAATTCAGCTAGAGCTCGTCATCTATCAGCCAATCAGAGGAGATGTCGGCGTCCTAATCAGGTGTTGGAGCGACAAGCCCTGCCTACTTGGGAGCGGCTACGCATGAGGGGTTTTGGGATCATTGTTAGATGCTGAGTTTACAGAAGAGATGTGGATTCGACACATTGGAATAACACGTCAAGCCGTCATCCTCCTACGACTTCCTGTCGTTTCCCTCAGGATCCGGCTGCTGATCACGTGAAAAAGTGTCTCCATTGCAGTTTAGCTTTCATCGTAGCGCTAAAACTTTTACGTGAGTTTTTGTCGTGTTTCCGTTGGGCAAAGTTCTTTTCGTAATTTCAATCTGCACAACTGTGGTTAATCGAAACCGATCATGCTAAAACATGACGAGTGGCTAAACATGCCAAAGGTGTGGCTAGTCTGTAGGGTTTTCCATACCACTAATGCAGAACAAATACACTTCACCTGCCTGCTTGCATCTCACACACAAGAAGAAACCTCTCATTTCCAGGTTTGGCTTTAGGTTTCGTTTCTTATTAGGATATCTAGCAACTAGCTGGCAACATCAGGAAGGATGTTGCTCATCACAGAACCGTGAAAGCAAATGAAGAGCAGACGGTGTCTAGTAAGGGCTGCTGTAGTGGAAACATAAAATGCACCCAAATAAAAGTCTAGCACCGAGGGGAACCTTGAGGTTCCAAATACACAAGTGTGTGTCATCATTTGAGTCTTTTAGAAAATAAATGAATTCATCTAGGTTGTGTATGTGTGATGGATTAGTTCTGCAGGTGGGACTAAACCTTGGTTTATAAGCAAGTGTTGTGCAACTCTGTTCAAAAGACAGCTCCATTGACAGAAACACGAAGATGCATATTATTCACGTATCCTTAGTCTGGCTGTGCTGCTGGATGTCAGCTGCACTATTTCTAGAGGGATGAGCAACTTTAACAAATGCTTGCATTAATGTCTAAGCTGTTTTCTTACTCCATATGTCATTGTGGGACAAAAACTTTCCAGGAATTTAAATACTTTGGGTGTTCAAAGTCAATAAGATTTTTTTTTCCCCGGTCAGGAAGAAACCCCGTCTCGTTCTGACAGCGTCAGATTCTGCCGTCCTGCTTCGTGATACAGCGGCAGCTTTGTGTTTTACCGTCTGGGGTTATAAAGCCTGAAAATACATTCAGTAGAACCGTAAAGGCACACATACATTTCTAGAAAATCCTACCTTTAATTTGAGTTCATATTTTATTCTGTGAGGTAAAAAAAAAATCCAGTATTAGCTTCAAGATAACCTGCACCGGTGCTACCCAGGGCTGTGTCTTCTTCCCAATACTCTTTTCCCTCCCAGCTATTGATAGTACCTCCTCACATGACTCTGTTGAGCACCTAAAGCTTGAAGAAGACATGATGGTTTTCGATCTGACCCAGGATGGAGTAGATTCTGGATGTAGAACAGTTGGCCACGTGATCCTCAAACAACTGTGTGGGGCTCAAAAGGGGACGCCGTATTCAAGCCCAACTTTGTTTTGGGTTTCTACTGCTTCTAAAAACAGCTCATGCGCTTAATAAAGAAAACTTCCAGGCCTGTTATTGGCAGTTAATGTGTTTTGGTGTCTAGAAAATGACCCGTTTCAAAAATCTCTAGAACATAACCCCAGTGAAGCCCAGCCCGTCACCTAGCAACCAAAGCTGAGGAAGTTTGGTCAGCTGGGTTTTCAAATCAGACCAAGTTTTGCTGGACGATAAATTATACCAGGAATTATTCTGATAAACGATAATATTGTTGGCTTGAGACCAGTAATGTAACGATTATAACATAATATTGTAGGTTCAGCCTCTCAAAGACCAATGAAATTTGATTTTGTAAAGAAAAAAGAAACACTCCACACTGGAACTTGAAGCTATTTTAAACACAACAACCAAAAATAACAAAGAAAACAAAAATAAAAATGACTTACAAACAAAACCAAAAAAAAAGACCAAATGGATTATGAAATCTCTGAAAACCAATTGCCTTTAAAAAAAGTATTTATCATCAGACTGGACATTTTTGAGTTCACTTTAATTTATCGTGCGAGTCAATGGTCAGAGTAATTGCTCAATTGCAACAGGTCTAGGTGTATGCGCTGTACAATGGCTGCTGGAACAGCTCATTCTGAAAGGAGGTCGAAATAGACCAAACTGACCAGATTAAAATCTTATTGTCTGAGTTTTTGTGCAAAAAATATAACAAGCCTGTTTTGTGTAGCCAATAGACCTATCCTAGCCTGTTCAAGGAAGAATAATAGGTCAACTTTAAAACCAAGAAGACTGTGGAAATAATAGTAAAGTTCTGGAAATCATCACTTATACACATAACCCCTGATGATTTTGTCATATCTCACTAAACCTGAAGTGGATGCCTAACAGGAAGTCGCTTGTTAAAAAAGCCCAACAGAGTCAGTACTTCCTTCACTAGCTGAGGAAGTGTCAGTGTTTTTAGCAGAGCCTGACGCAGTTCTACTCGCGAGTCATTGATTTTGTTCTGTGCGCTTCTATCGCCGTTTGATTTGCTTTGGTGAGTAAATCTGACATCAAAATACTGCAGCAAGCAGCTGAGCCGAGCCCCACTGACCCCCATGCAGGAGACGACAGAGTGCTATCTGCACACGAGCAAAACACCAAAGACGGCTACACACACGATCACACCATACAAGTTCTATGGAGCACAGCATACGCACTAATTTAAGAACAGTACATAGATTACAGCAACAATTAATTTCACATTGTATTATTTTCCATATTGGTCCATGTCCAATATCTCCTGGAAGGGTTTTTTCACAGCTGGTAGTCTGGTAGACTTAAGTGTAACATTTTCAGCTTTCACACTGCACTGTGCCAAACTGTCCAAACCCTTTGAAAAACATGTTCCTTCCCTCACCTGTGGCGGCGCTGCACCAAGAACCACTTTAGGAAACAACATGAAAACCTCTGAAGAAGACATGAGCGCAACATCCTTTTTTAGAAAATAGAAACAAAAATGGATTATCTTCAGATTTTAGTGGTTGTAGGATTTCTTATATGTCTTTGGTAAAAGACCACGAGCCATTTCTCGTTTTAGCACTGAACTCACGTTTGTTTTGGTCGTATTTACCCAGATTGCTATTCGCTATAGTTCGCTTCCTGCTTTTGGAGCGGTCTACGGTTACACTTGTATCCACATATGCATTCGAACTGTGCCAGAGTTCACTTCAACCTAGAATTTTAGACAGTCCACTGTGTTCCATTTTTTGTTTGTAATTCTAAATCTGTGCAAGAAGGTTAGACGTAAAAAAAGCCTTCAGATTCAGTTCAGATGTCACCAATAGACTGAAATAATGCGTCTTCCAAAGATCCACTCAGCACCATTCTTCTAGGATGCCACACAACTAGCTGAGGTAACAAAAGCCAGAAAATGGTGAGTATCCATGGAAACTAACCAAATGCGAAGAATGTAAAACGTTTTACATAGAAGATTTGACATTAAATTGATCAAATCAAAATTATTCTATTCAATTTGTTCCAGACTGTGTGTTTAGGATTATCCAAATAGACAAAATTGTCTTACAAAGAAGCTTCAAAAGCTACATTAGAATAAATTCTCACGAAGTTAACAAATGTTAATAATAATTGCCCCCTATAACAACTTCAATGGCTCAACAGAACTTTCCAATTTTACTTTCTCTTAATAAACTTAATATTTTTGTAAGACCCCTGCAATGGAAAGTTCTTTACCCGACTGTGTTTCGATTATCACTGTAAAATTGTTGAGGATGAGCAATCAGGTTTTCACACAGACCCAACCTTGACTCACAGTAAAACGATGCGACATGATCCAAGTGTTTTAAATTAAGCATCTCTTCCACTGCTCCACATATTCCTAAAACATGCACTCAGAGGAAAATAAGTATTTTTCTATTAGGGTAATTGATATGAATCACTCGATTCACATTGTGCATTTTTTTAGAATCGTTTTAAAAATCTTAAAATAGAAATTTTTAACTTTTTGAATACAGGAACATTTTTTTTTTTTACCTTAATAAAAGTAACTGGTTCATGAGGTTAGAAAAAAGAAGTGCCAAGAGCCTCACCAAACAAAGGGCCTGCACCATAATCAGTAAATATTGAATAAACTTTATGATAGAAATCCTCCAGACTACAGTGGAGAATGATGTAAAACACTGAACCACTTAGCTTGTTCTATTACCGTGTTTGCAGATCAGGACAGTTCTCATACAGGAGACAAGGTGAGCCGTTATGTCGTGCCTTCATAAATACAGTGAAAGAGTTCATGTTGCTACTACCGAGAATGTAATTAAAGTACAGCTTGATCTCATGCGATATGTCCTTAGGGAAATAAACCAATTACAAGTTCCAAAGAGCACTCTATGTATTCACCGGGGTCGCACTGCTGTTTAGTTCCGTGTTTGTTTTGTTCGGTCCAATTCAATCCACCGAATCTCTACAGACAATTAAAATTTTGCTTTGCGATCCAGACGCTTGTTTTGGTCACGCTCGCACGTTTTGAAATCGGGTCTGAGGGTGACGCTTTTCGGTCATGACGTCCCGCAGAACCAATACATCAGCACAAAGCAAAGATCGGACTGAGGGTCCAGACCGTGACGTCATTCTCAGAACTACGCCTTAAGATTTTGACCATGAATATTACAGATAGGATTGGAGAAAATGGGGTAGTTCAACATGCACCACTGGCAAGCTCAACACTGAGCCATCAAGTCCGGTTTATTTATAGGGGAATTTTTTCTGCCATAATTTGGGAGCAGACGTTTTCAGTCTGATAGCAGGATTTCATGTCTTTTGTTCTCAAAACTTGTAATAATTGTGCTTACATTTCAAGTTGTGACACGGTTGGTTCTGCAGATCCATTTTCTTTGGTTGGGTGAACAAACTCCTGCCTAAGATGAGTAGCTGTTAGCAGTCAGTAGGATACTGCTGGCAGATATTTAGTAACACAGTGCAGAAAGCTGACATCATTGTTTCTCCCTACATCCAGTGGGTGGCGCAGGAAACAAATGCACTCGGTACAACACTTTCGTTCTATTGGCTGAGAAGTTGCCAGGCGACGGTGCTTCAGAAAATGATTCACAGGCGAGCAGAGAGGTTCGCAAGCGGAGATTTGCTCCAAGCAGAGACAGGTTTTGAGTTCGAGGAGAAAGTTCTGAGAACGCACAGTGAATATTCTGAAAGAGAGCAAACTTTTTTGAGTAAAAGCATCACAAGTTTTGAGAGGAAAGATAAGAAGCCCCGCTTTCAGACTGAAAATGTGTGTTGTCGATTTATGGCAGAAAGATTCTCCCCTTATTTATTTGCGTCTTTTGCTAAGGCAGCACCCTTCTAAAAAAAAACAACAAAAAACCAAAATCAACAGGCGATAGTTGTTGACCTTCTCCAGATCTGCAAATGTGAACTGGAAAACTGAACTCCCACTGCAGTAGAGATCTATTTCACTGTTCCACAGCTAGCATGACACCCACGCCATACTTTGAGAAAAAACATTACATAGCTGACCTGTTAAATTTAGACATTTAATTTTAATGTAGTCAAACACACTTAGGGATACTTTCCCAGCCAGCATACCTAGGTGGGCCCCATATGGGGAAAAGGAGGTCAGATAATATGGGTCCCACATGGGTATGCTGGCTGGGTTCATTAGTAGGTTGGACCCATTTTTTCCTTTCAAAATTGCCTTATTTTTTCACAGAATAAATTCAACAAGGTGTAAGAAACATTACTCAGAGGTTTCGCCGCATACTAGTTGTAGCAGCTCCAGGACTGTCGGCTGCACATCAGTTTCATGGATCCCTCATACAACAATATCAAAAAGATGCTCCATTAGAATGAGATCTGACTGTGAATGTTATGAGGCTGCAGTGAACTTATTGTCATATTCGAGAAATTAGTGTGAGACAGTTAACATGATCAAGCTGGCAGGAGCCATCAGATCATGCATAAAATGCAGTGACACGACTGTTAATATTCAGGGGCTGTGATGTTTAAGTGTTCCTAATTATTGCCCAAGCCAGTGCTGACACAAAGCAGGGTGGAATCGTGCCTCTGTGTTGTCTACAACCCAGCCCGACCCTACTGTCTCGATGCTGCAGCTGAATTACTGACTCATTAGGCCGGGCAATACTTTTCCAATCTGCAATCACAACGCTCTGATTCTGATCAGCCTGGAACAAGCGGGAAGGAGCAGCTGTCTGTGTGGTCTTCAGCCGCCGAACCCCATCTGCTAAATGGTTTGATGATGTGTTGTGCACTGAGATCGTATTCAGCATTAAAAAGAGTAATCAGAGCTCATGCGTCTCCTCTAAATGTGTGAAGTGACTCAGAGTGCGTTCACTCCAGCCCTGTTTAGCCCGCTTTAAGCCAACTCTAGTTCGTTTGCCTAGAACAGGGGTGGGCAACTCCAGGCCTCGAGAGCCGATGTCCTGCAACTCCTAGATGTCTCCCTGGTCCAACACACTTCAATCAAACAGCTGAATCACCTCCTAAGTGCAGTTAGGTTCTCCAGAGTCCTGCTAAAGACCTCATTATTTTATTCAGGTGTGTTGAAGTAGAGACACATCTAAAAGTTGCAGGACACCGGCTCTCGAGGCCTGGCGTTGACCGGACTAGAATGTCCGGTGCGTTTTAGGCGGTGTGAATGCGCAGATCGAACTTGCAGACCAAAAACAGCAAATTCTGGTTTGTGTAGAAACTTCGACCTCGGATCTGTCGAAGTGAATTCTGGGGCGGTTCGAATGCATATGTGAATGCCAAGTGGACTACAGCAGTGGACTACAGCGCAGGGCGTTCTGGGTAAACACAACCAAAACAACATGTGTGTAGCGTTAGCAGACAAAATGGTTCAACTTTTACCAGAGACAAAGAAGAAATTCTACAACCACTAAAATCTGACACCGCTCCATTTTGGTTTACATTTTGTGAAGAAGGAAGCGGCGCTCGGTGTCTTCTTCAGAGGTTTTCATGTGGGATGAGCAGATCTTTCAAAGGGCTTGGTTCCTTTAACACAGTGCAGTGTAAAAGCAAAAAGCAGAAGCTGAAAAAGTTACTAATGTTGCAATTTTGGTCCCCAATTGAGTCGAGACCATCAGGTGTGGGAGTATCGGTCAAACTCTGCATTTCTTTCGCATTCTGGTCATTAGCAATTTGCCTTCTTCACATCTAGACGTCTACATGCGTCGAACTGCTGCCACGTCATCCTCCAGTTCACCATTTATGCTAAATTATAGAGCAGCTGCACCTAATAAAATGTTGAGCGAAAGCATTTGTCCTTACAAATAAGACCAAGAGTTTAGCCTAGGGTTACTGCTCAGGAAACAGCCACTAAACGCTGCATAACCGACGTTAAACTCATAATTGAATTACAGAAAAAGCTATTTTGTGAGAAACGTAGCGAGAGAACGTCAATATGTGCAAGACTGAGAGCGAGAGAGAGGCAGACTGAGACATACTAGGAGTGAAAAGAATGGCAGCAAACAGAAGAGCTGCACTGCAGTCAGCCTTGGGTTATTATCCTGTAACTGTAACTCCGTTGCCCAGCCAGACTTTGTTTGTGCAGAACGGCCTTGGAAGCTGTTCCAGCATCTGATTCAGCTCCATCCTTGCTCAATAGCAGGGCTACAAAGTGACTCCATTGCGAACGTCGAGTCACACTGAATTGGCTGGATTGTGTAGGTGGTGTAGCACCAGTTCTCTCACATCCCCCCCCCCATGTCTCTTCTTCACCCTCTAAATTCTCTCCGTGTGTCTCTGTGAGGCTGTGAATCTGTAGAGATATGCTGAAAATTCTAATGAAAAGAAACAAGGCAGGGGATGGTGTTAAACCGAATACATTAAATAAATTAACACCTCATGGGGAGCGAAAGCCTCTTCAAGGCTGGCGAGCGAGACACGTGTCCCGTATTGTCTCCTGGCTTGTGACATCTGAGTGGCAAAATGCTTTAAAAGGCAAAAAAAAAAAAAAAAGAGAGAGAGGCGTGGATGCAGAAGCTATTTCTCCCCGAACAAGAATGAGATGTTTGACTCAAAGACTCAGATATGGCAATCGATGTGGTTCTTTCTTTTTTTTTTGGCACACGAAGTACATTTGAAGGAGCTCGCGGGCAGGTAGGGTTGAGGTGAGACGAACTTTGGCGTACAATGTTCTGAAATCCCCAGTAAGGATCGTATCGTCCTCTCCTACTGTGGCATGTTTGCCCAACGGCAAGGCGGCGAGGTTCGCTGTTGCTGCAGGTTATCTGATTCTGGATCACCGCCCAGGTACAAACACCCAGACCTTGGACTCTGTTGCTATTTTTTCCTCTTTTTGAGTCAACACGGTGCAAGAAGAAGCTCCAAAAATGTTCCTGAAGGTTTTCACACACATCGGCCGCCTTGACAAGCACAGCTGTGTGACAGACTGAGACAAAGTGGTGCACAGTTGCACATTGCCCATTTGTATTTGCGAAATACGTCACCCCAGCCAGCATACCTAGGTGGGCCCCATATGCCATGTAGGCCCATTTAGGTGGTGCCCCTACATTGGCTCTGATGTAGGGCCCTATATGTAGGGGTATTTAGGCTCCTACATGGGCCCATTTAGGGCCATTAAGCCCATGTAGGGGCACCACCTACATGGGGTCTAAATGGGCCTTACATGGCAGTGGCCCTACATGGGGAAATCCGTGTGAGGCCACCATGGAAACCGTGGACAAACCCATGTAGGACCCATATTGTCTGCCCTCCTTTTCTCCATATAGGGCCCACCTAGGTATGCTGGCTGGGACATTGCTAAAAATACTTTCAGCGTATGGGAAAGTATTTTGATTTATCCATGCAAATCATTTCGTTCAGGTGTTCCGCTCTCTTCAGTGGCCAAAGACGCAGAATGCTCCATCCTTAAATGCGTGTTTATTTAGACGACTAAATAAAAAAATGCATGCACCTTTTGACGTTTCCATACGCTGAAAGTCACGTTTCTACTGGATCAAACTGGTCTGGTCTATGCTTGCCTGCGTTGGCATCTGGAAGAGTGCTTAAATATTATGCTGGCTTTAGAGACCAGGTTTGTGTAACCCTAAAGTAATAGAAAGCATCCGCAGGCCGCAGAGAAAACTCCACAGATATAACGACGGTGAAAGACACAGTTAGGCTTTTTAGTGGAGAAATCGGCGACAAAAGCTGCGGCGGGCTGCGAGGAATCCAATCCACCCAGATACGTCTCACCCCCCGCAGACTCTCTACTCTCAGCCCTCCCACTGTCTCAGCAACCAGATTCTCCAGAGTCGCAGTGTCCCCGCGTTCCTTCTGAAGAGACCAGATGGCTTAAAAGAGGTTCGCGGTGTCTGCGGCTTTTATTTTCTTTTAGAAAAAACAGGTGTCGGTTTTCTTACATTTCCGTTAGTGGCATTTTTTTATGTCTTCTTTTTTACCAACTGCACAAGCGATCGTTCAAATAAAAGTGTCAACGGGAAGCTGTAGAACTTCCAAGAATAGGCTCGAGAAGGGAAAACAACTCCCAACAGGGCAACTGCTCAAAATGTAATTTGTCAGCTGCGAGAGCTTAACAGCTTGAAAGAAAATTCAGACTCTGACCGAAACATGAAACGGCAAACATCAGAACCGAACGCGTAAAAGCAGCTGTCGGCGCACGCGACTCCAAGCAACTGTGCCTTGGCGTGATGCGACGTGCGGCGCGGCTTCTCCCGGATCTAAACCGGGTTGTTCTGGGCGCACAGAGCGGAAGATGAGGGAAAAAGTGGGTTACATCTTAAAATAATCACAGTAAAGATTGCCTAATGTGTCAATCACTGCTGCTGTCCCAAAAACCCAGATGAAAATAAATGACTCTCGGTTTTGTTTAGAAAAGCAGAGCGTGAGGACGCTCTGTAGACAGCCGGCTTAAGGTTTACATACCTTCAGAATTGATGTGACGTTAGTTTTGGACGAATAAAGAGGCGTATGAGTTGCATTTTTGCGTTTGTGGTGGAGTTTGATGCATGATGCAAACCTGGAACTTGGTGCAAATTTGAATTTAATGCTAATTTCCTCTAATCTATTCAGACACAAACCCAAATACACCTAAAGTACAAACGTTTGTGATGTACATTCTTGAAGTGAAGGTATTATGTATTTTCTAGTCACATAGAGTCATTTTGCAGCAAAATTAACCAACTACGTTACCTTCAATTGTTATAAAAAATGCTTTACATCAAATATGACTTAAAAGAAACTTGACTTTGTAATTTAACGGCTTGAAATTGAGCCTCCGTCTCCTTAAAAACTCCTGCTCCGCCTTCAGGAAGACATCACAACATGGCTCCTCTATTAACCCTTTAACGACATTTTTACCAGCGTTGCATTGAGAAGTAGCTCCTATGATGAGCTCAGCAGATGCACCGTTCCATATGGCGTTTGCTAATTGCTGCTGGCTAGTCTGAAGGAGTGGAGTGGGGGGGGAGGACTGGTGGCGGTTAGCAAACTGACATAATTTTGGTCATTCAAACTGACCTAAAACAAGATTAGTTTAGTCTGTCCTAATTTCGCAGCCAGCATACCTAGGTGGGCCCCATATGGGGAAAAGGAGGGCAGGTAGGTGGTGGCCCTACGTGGGCAAACCCGTGTGGGGCCACCATGGAAACCGCGGACAAACCCATGTGGGACCCATATTGTCTGCCCTCCTTTTCCCCATATGGGGCCCACCTAGGTATGCTGGCTGTGTTTCAGACAGTGAGAACATTATTTTTTTTGTGTGTATGTAAACTTCCTTACTTCAACTGTACATATTAAGCCAATGGCCAATAAGGTTCCAGAACAAACTACCTCAAATTCACTTGAGGACCGATTTCTTAGTTGTTTTTTTTTTGTGTCTGTGTGTCAAAATGCATCATGAAGTTAATAAAAAACAATCCATATTCACAACAGTAACGCTTCTGCAAACGTCTGGAACAGGCCATGCTGACAGACGAGGCTCTTTATGGTGACACAGACATCATGTCTGCTTCCCCAAACATCAATACGAATCAGGAATTTTTCCATTTTACTACAAGTTTCTTTAAAAAAAAAAAAAAGGTGAAAAAACAACTCCACTATGAGGTGAAAGAGCAGATGAACTGTACCCACACCCTCCCGTACAGGCTATGCACCATTTTCCAGTTTTGTTATTTCCATTTTATGGCTGTATGAAATAGGCTATCGATTTCACTTGCCCTATTTTAACTCTTTGGCCAGGATTGGATTTTTTTTTTCCCACCCATTTTTATTTTTTAGTATTATTTTTATTTTAAACGTGCTGGGCTGGGCTGGGCACCCCATCAAATCCCCCACATACAACCCCCCCTCTAACACTACCCGCATCCGAGGATCACACGGGCTGCCTTTCAGGTCGGAGAGCGCAAAAGAAAAAGAAGAAGAAGAAGAAGAGGGGAGGAAACGGAGAAAAAATCCGGCGCGCCAGTGATTCAGTGATTCATCCGCAGTTTCCAGGCTGCGCGCAGGTGGAGGCGCAGAGGAGAGCAAACAGCCGCTCGGGACGGATCTGATGAAGCAGTCAGGGATGTTCAATAGGCGCAAGATTTGAAACAAAATATCGTTTTTTAAAAAATATATATATTTACTATTTTTTATATAAAATTCCCCAGCATCGTTATTGTGAATTTCGGAGCTACAGTCGCCTTTCAGACAGGATATTATAATTTTTAAAAAACCGAGCAAAAAAAAAAAAAAAAAAAAAAAAGTTTGACTCCTTTAAAGAAAAAAAAAAAAGAAAAGATGCTGCTCAGCTCCGCTGCTGTTTTTTCACGCACTGCTGTGGATTTCAGCGTCAGCGTAAGTGGCCAGTCATCACTTGAGAAATAGCTGCGATTCTTTCGCTCTTTAATTTCGGCGCCAATTACAGCAGAAGGAGAGGAGCCCTGCTTTTTTGAATTATTATTATTATTCCTATTCTTCTTTTCTTTTTTTTTTATTATTATTATCCTCATCGCGGCGCAACGCCTGTCTCCTTGGCCGGGATTTGCATCCATCTGAATTACTCCGTTATGGACTTCCTCGGACTGTACTTTCTTCATCTGGCTCTCATCGGTAAGTTGGAGCGAAAGCGGCACTTCTTGTGCGGGATGAATGCGGGGAGCTGCGGGGATGCTCGCTGCAGAGCGGCGGGCTGTCTGACCTGTTTTTCGGTCTCGTCTTCGCGCTCATTACGGAGCTTCTGGTGGCGTCCGCATGCATCAGGGCGCATAAAGTTGGATGCAGGATTTCCCTGCAGAATCAGCAGCCAGTGAAGGTATTTAACCCCGAGGAAAAAATAAAATAAAAAATCTGAGCATAACCTGCTGTGTCCGACTGAAGCGCAGTTTGAGAGGCTTTATCCCCCCCGCCCCCTAAGCCAAGTTGCATTCAGGACACGATTTCTGCGCGAATTGGGAGGAAATTGCATTTTTAATTTTTGTGTTGGATTTTGACATGCGAGTGGAGATAAGTGTGTGTCAAAGTGTCGCTGCGCGCGCGCATCTGCGTATGTTGGAAAAGCGCGTGATGCGAGGTGCGTGTGTGCACCTGCCTCTGCAGGTGATTTTGGTTTCCTGAGCTGTGCGCAGCAGAGAGAGAAAGGAGAAAAAAAAAAAAAAAGCTGCAAGAGCCAGGGGCGGCTCCAGAAAGTTTGGAAATGGGCGGTCTTGGTGGTGGGCCCCACTGATCGGCTTGGCTGTAGATCCCCTTAACATATGAAAATATATGAGAAAAAAAAATCTGTTATGTAATCTTAAATTATTTTATCTGAAGATGTGAATGTTGCATTCAAAAAATAATTCAAAAATTACTTTAAGTTCAAAAGCCTACACCATCATTGGGCAGATGGATGATTGAGGCCCTCTAATCATTCTGAAAGCAGCTGGCTGTATTTAGGAACAACAATGGAAAGTCGAGTGGAAGGAAAAATGTGGGAGGAAAGACAAGAAGGTCATGAAAGAATAGCTTGGGCCACTTCTGAGCCAGAGAAAACCTTCAAAAGCAACTTAGAGGAGAAAAAGAACTGGACTGTAGCCCAAAATCTTTTTTTTTTTTCTAATTTTTTTCAAATTCAGTTAAAATTTGGTTTCTCATTTGAAAATCAAGATCCCAAAATGTGGAGGAAAAATGGAGAGGCACTAAGTACGCCTTTTAGCGATCCAGACGGTGATGAGTCAAATCCCGTCCACCTCCACACCTGACGGCGCTTGACGGCGCCCTCTGCTGACCGCTGGAATAACCACGGAGTCACTGAACTTCGCTGCTGGGCACAGTGTCCAGACTGAGGCCGACAGGGAATTACTGGACGTTTGTCAAGCAGGAGATGAGAGACACCTGAGCCAACAATGCAGATGAGCTGAAGTCCTCTATTAAGGAAACCAAGGCAACAAGTTGATCCCCCTCCATCTAATGGATTCAAAAGGAACCCAAGCCAAGTTAGCAGGTGCATGTTCTACCCTGAACAGGGACATGTTTTATAGCAAGGCGCATATTTTTGAGATGAAGGTTCACGTTTTGGTCGTTTTATTTAAATATTCTAACTGTGTGAGAAACTGAACCCAGGGTTTCCATCAGCTGTGATAAAGATGATACTTTTAAGTAACGATTTGATGGAAAATGTATTTTTGTGTGATATCCAACATTTTTTTAGGTGTTGCTGTAAGAAGGGCCTAAAAGGTGTTTTTCCAGGCACCTGGTGCCATTTTATAGCAGTTGTTATGAAAACGCTGTTTATGTCAAATATGGCTTAAAACAAACTCGAGTTTGTGATTTAACGCCTTGATATTGGGTCTCTGTCTCTTTAAGAAGCTCCTGCTCTTTCTGAAAGCTCCGCCTTCAGGCAGTCATAACAACATGGCTCCTCTATTAACGCTTTAACAATGTTTTTACCAACCTTTCACTGAGAAGCAGCTCCTATAATGAGCTCAACAGATGTGCAGTTCCACCGGGTGTTTGTTAATTGCTGCTGGCTAGTCTGAAGGAGCTGAGAGGTGGGGGGGGGGGGGGGGGGCTTTATGAGATTGAAAACTGGGATGGGTCCAACCAGGCATTTTGCACAGATGAATGGAGGTAACAGGGTTTCTTAAACATTCATGAAAGAATCAAAGTAAAGTTCCCGGTATGATTTTATGATTTTGATGAGAAAACAACCTTAGAACATGAAGTAAAGCTCAAAAAAGTCAATTTTGCATAGTGCTGCCCCCTTTAGCCGGAGAATGAATAAATAATGCTGCAACTCGATGACTTGTCCTCCCATGTCCTAATTTTGCATTCCTAAATAAAAGAGGTTGGGTATGAAAACATGAAGCCCAGCTCTGCCCCCCCCCCTCTCTCGCCTGGCGCCCCTGGCATCTGCACACATGCTCCATGTTTGTGTCCACACAAGAGGCTTTAGAGAACACACCACTGAAAGTTGTGTCCACAAGCAAATCAAACACCAAGTTCATTAGCAGTGACCGCAGGTGCACACACACACAAACACACCCCGACGCACACACTTGTCGTTACACCTCACTCTGCCCTATTTCCGACGCCCGCGTTGTTCCTGGCTTGTCAAATTAATACGTGCTATGAGCTCTGATTTATTTCCCCACCCGACTTTCCCAGCGCCGGAATCTGCAAACGTTCTCCTCGGGAGAAATAAACCTTCCTGCAGAGCGGCGGCTTCTGCAACCCGGATGTACAGATGGATGATGGAGGGGTGGAGGTGGGTGCGCTGGTGGTTGGATTTGAAAGATTTATAGCCTAAACGATGACAGCTCTGCGTCTCAGACTCCATTTCCCTCTGGCGCGGCTGTGATTTGATTTGAGCGTCGCTGTTAAGGCATCACCAGGCTGCTCTGAAGAGACGCACCTTCCCATACATGTGCGAGGGGGGCAAATGTGACCCTAACCACCCGTCACACTCCCACTCCTCCCCATCTTTCACATTGCATGTAAGACATGCCCTCCCCCCATGCTCAGCTGTCAGTCAGGACACAAGTGGAAGCAGTCACTTCCTGTCTCTTCTTTGCAGATTTTCTCACCTTGTCAGTGGGGTGAGGGGCTGGAGGGGGGTTATGTGTTGAAAACGTCGAGAGCGTACCTTCTGGGCCGCCATGATCCCGTCCATCAGAGATCAAAGCACTTACTGGAAACCTCAGCCTGAAGGTTGCCAGAAAAAATTATCAGATCGAGAGCAGAGATGCTCTGCAGATAGAGACGTGTGGCTCTACAAGTCGGTGGGGTAAACCGAGCATTAAACGCCGCCCGCCGTAACGACCGACCCGTCTAATGAACGTCTTCTTCCAGTGGTTCATCGAATTGATGTATGCGAGATCGACACGTTGCCGCCGCGCGTCATTAGCTCATACGGCTTGACTCTTACCGAGGGAATGCACACGCGCATCCTTCGGATTTTATTTAGCATGTTTTGGCCTCGGCGAGTGACCGCCCGCACGCACGGCCCTCGCTGCGCCGCAGTCATTACCGCAATTAGTTCACGCGGAAGTTTGTCCGCCTCTTCCTCTTTTTGTGACGCGTCGAGAGATTAGCCGTTTGTAAATGGCAACCACGGGAGTGGATGATCCGGGATGACGCATCAGCACTTGGCAGAGGCCGAGTTCAGAGGTGGCGATGGAAGAAGTGTGACGATGAGGATGCATCTTTTCTTCTTCTACATCAGGTGCGTGTCGAGGGTATTGCAGAGAAAAGACGGTTGGAGTTACAGTGAGAGCCGAGGTGTCAAGTCAAGTTTGTTGGACTAGCACATCAGCAACAAGGCAGATGCACTGTAAAAACGTCAGACAGGAACTTTCAGACAAGAAGGAAATGTTGCATCTAGTCAAATGCCATCATCAATGTCATCAACATCAAATATGTTGATCTTACTACTAATCAGAGGCAGCTGTGAGCAGATGGGGTTTTAGCCTTCATCGAAAGGAACTCAGTGTTTCGGTTGTTACGCAGTTTTCTGGAAGTTTGTCCTGGAAGCTGAATGCAGCTTGACCATTCAGTTTGGTTCTGGTTTTGGGGATGCAAGGCAGAACCAGAACCAGAACTAGAATCTAAGAGGTCTGGTAGGTTGAGACAACAGCAGCAGGTCTTTAATGTGTCGTGGTGCGAAGGCGTTCAGCATCATCAATGTCACAGTTTGAGGTTTAGGAAAGCGTTGATTTAGTCATGACACATTAAACTGAAACTTTCTTCGGTGTTTTTCTTTGACAGTTTGGACCGATTTGAATTAGACGAATATAAAAGATTTTTGAAAAAGTGGCTTGTCAAACTCGACTCGAGGTTTGTAACCATTTGCATAATTTGTAAAGTAAAAGAAAAAGCAGAAAGTTTGAGATAATAGTCTTAAATAAATTTGATCTAGTGAATCCAATGCAATAGTTTATCCCCCCCCATCTCCTTAGGTGAATTTATCCTTGCAAAATTTAGTGTTTTTGGTGCTAAGCTGTTCAGTGATTTATAAACTAGCAGAATCATTTTAAAGTTTATTCTCTGAGCTGCAGGGAAGCAGTTACATTTGGATGCTCCATCCTCCTGGTTTTAGTAGGAACACCAGCAGCAGGCATCACATTTGTAACCTCATATTTCACTTTGTTTTATTGTCATTTAATGCGATGGACCAAAACAAAGCAGTGCAGAGTTGAGAAGCTAAATGTATAAGCAGAGTTAACATTTTTGTTTTGGAAACAAAAATCTTAGAAACTTGTGCTTCTGTTTCCTCTGATACCTTTTAAAAATACAGTGCAAAAACAAATTTCTCACAGTAAATAACACAACTGTTAGTAATATATATCTGGCATTTATGGAAATGTGACAAAGAGAAAGATGTTGTCTCCTCCAAGAGCGGAGATAAGCTCACTGTTAGCTTAGCAGTGAGTGTTTTCTCTGTTATTCATGTCTCCTGTTTCCATTACGACTCACCACTGAAGCAGAAATGGTTCAGAGAATATGTTAAAACACTATTATTTAACATTTACTAAGAGAAATCTGCTCAAATCAGGAACAAACCTAGCAAACCGAAAGTTAGCCACAAATCTCTGATCTTCAGTTTTGGGTATTTTTTATTTATTTATTTATTTATTTTTTTTTTTAAATCTCTGTGTTTTGCGCTGCATAACTGAGTTTTCATAAATTCCATTCCGGCTTCATCTTTATTTCATTAATACTTTGATGTAACTGGTGTTGTGTGGTTCTGCACACTTGAGGTTAAATTGAAATCTTTTAAAAGCTTTATAAATGCCAGATCACTTCGAACGCGAAGCCCCGGAACTGACAGCAGAGAGAGAGAGACAGAGAAAGAGAGAGAGAGAGAGAGAGAGAGAGAGAGAGAGAGACCTCTCTACCGGCAGCTGGTCTCCGTCGACGATGCAGAATAGATGTGCTCCTGGTTGCTGCGTTGTGGTAATCGTGCAAACAAATTCCAGCAGAAAGAGGAATTAGAGCATATTTAATAAACATCACTGGTAAAGTGATTCATGCCTCAGGAATAGCTCTCAGCGGTTTTTTGGTGAGTGGCATGAAATGAGATTAAACGTTTCTGATAGCGCAACATCCGAGAACATCTTCTGCCCGGGACTGCACAGTTTGAGTTCAGGTGATGGATCGGGTTTACTCGTTCCGTCTCCGTGTCTCTGCAGTTTGAGAAAAAAAGTGAATCTCCAGTAAAGTTCACATTTCACTTTTTTTTTTTGTTGTTCTTTTTTTCCAGTTTTTGCTATCAGGATCTACACCGCTGTCACTTTGAAGGAGTTGTCATTTCGCGCATATGCTCTGCAAAAAAAAAAAAAAAGTCTACTTGGCCCAAATGCTCTGTTTTGCATATTATGTTTTTCATTAAGTGGTTAAAAAAAACAGGAATCTCCTTCAGCCAAAACTGCTGTTTAGAGTCGATGCCAAGCAAAACTAAACGGCGTCCAACACCAGCAACCTGCCAAGTGGTTGGAACATCCCAGAATATTCTGCATGCTATTAATAGCAAGAACCACTCTGCACAAAAAAAAAAAAAAAAAAAGACAGAACGGCATGAAAACCACAGACAGGTAAACATACTGCAACCTCAGCATCAATACATCACCCTTTATAGTTAAAAGTTTAAAATTTTAAACTTAAGTCTCGTCATGGTTTGACATGAAATTGTATTTTCTAAAAAAAAAATAAAAAAAAATCAGCTGGGAAATAATTTCTTAATGTTAATTAGTTAAAAATGCAAATCAGATTCATTTGAATAAATACTTAATACTCAAATGAATAATCTATAAGTTCTATAATAGGAACTGATTCAACCTTCCTTCTCTTTTTATTTCTATTTTTGCTTTATTTTGTTCTGCTTCGACTCATCAAATTGATTGCAGGTCACGGTGGAGTCAAAGGTCAAAGTTCATTTACACCGTTTTCTATCTTGCCTTTGTGCATCAAAAACACATTTTATGTCATTCTTAACATGAATCAGTGAAGCATATGATACAGAGCATTAACTCCTGTCATGTATGAACTATGTGTGTTGATATTGATGAATATTGTTTTGCATGCATTTGGCTGAAGGGAGTCAAATCTGCTCCAGCAGGGAACTTTATCTATAATAATATCGTCTACTTGTTTCCCTCTGAATTTGAGAATCATCTGACCATCTGCGTCTTCGGCGCTCTGTACATGTTTATGTTGATGTTTTTTTAAATCTCCATTAGCATCAGCAGCATGCCGCGTCTGCTCTTCTTCCCGGGGTCAGCTTACATAAAGGCTGCTTACATTTACAAAAGAATCATGTTGCAGATGAAGTATTAAAATAACCCAGATTTTAGTTTCAGACGGGGAGATATTTTAGATTTCCCTTACATAAGAAAATAAAACATATGTTCATTTAAGTTGTAGTCTACCAGAGGTTTCCAAACTTTTTGTCCTGAGGGTCAAATTGAAACTACACACAATTTATTTTATTTAATTGAACATGCAAAAATTAGTTTTTATTGTTGTTTTTCTTGTCTGTTTGCTGAACCTGCTCGATAATAAACAATTTTTTCAATAAAATCCACCAAACTTAATAATCGAAAACATAAAAAAGTCTTCTGATTGTTGGCTCTTTGGAAGAAAGAAATGAACATTTATACATTTTTGGGATCATCTGTTTTCCATCTTATTGGACACATTAGATAACAGTTCTTGACTTGTGGTCAGGGGGCTTGTCAAGGGCCACGCATGGCCCCCGGGCCACACTTTGGTCACCTCTCATATGTAAAGCTCATTTATGTAAAATAACATCTCTGCTTTCATAAATACGCAAACGTGCAGCACTTCTATTATTTGGTCTAGTGTATTTTTAATTACTTCCTAGAACTGTAAGCAGTAGTTCTCTTTAATGTTTTGTGTTCCATTCATGTGTCGCTCTGAACGTCAGAGTGCATTAGCTTAAGCTAGCTTCACATTTTGGCAGAATGAAGCCGAGTCCCGCTGCACGGTGTAAGAATGTCTCCAAGTGGTCAAGCTGTTGAATTAATCATAATTTAGGTGAAGCTGCCTTCAGGTGGAGCCACTTTAAGCACTCTGAATAGCTTTCGCTGATGCGGGAATTTTCGTTATCGCAGACAAAGCGTCCGCATAGAGTTAACTGGTGCAAATCCGCGGATATAAAGTGATGTGGTCATGATGTTTATGCTGCAAAGATTTTCAACCTTGTCAAAAATTGTGGCAGTCTGGCTTAACTGGGCAGAATAT
Organism: Phalloptychus januarius; assembly: GCA_902982915.1. Classification (NCBI taxonomy): domain Eukaryota; kingdom Metazoa; phylum Chordata; class Actinopteri; order Cyprinodontiformes; family Poeciliidae; genus Phalloptychus; species Phalloptychus januarius. Next base: position 4,854,707 of record CADWAE010000093.1, read on the forward strand.
CGTGCATGCTGTGTGTTGTGAGAAAATGATGGTCACTTTGTTACATCCTGTTAAGCAGTTTGGCTACATGCATCTGGAATAAAAAAAAAGAAATAAAAAAAAAGGATTTTTGCTATTCAGATTTCTGTCCAACCTCAGAAATGTAGAAAATTAAAACGAAGCTGATCAAATGAGATTTTTCTACCCAGCGCTCTTAAATCAGGGCTAAAATGGGTTGTCTAGCAAATTAGCCAAATAAAAATGTGGCTAATTTTAAACTCAGGAGATTTTTTTCTGCACATGGGGTGTTTAAGCAAAAAAAAAAAACTTGCAAATCACAGAAGCAGAGGAGAAAATAGTCTCCAACCAAAACTACAATATATTGACACAAAACATCTGCTGGTTACATCTTTGCCTAGTTGGTCTCCCAGAAATAATAAATAGAGCTGCGTGTTAAAAAAAATGGCGATCTGATTTGGCCTTGAAGCAAATCATTTTCAATAATTTCCCGGGATATTTTCATGTTGTACTTGGACGGCAAAGAACAGGACGGCGTTTAATCAAAGCTCTCTTTTTTTTGACAGTTTCTCGCTCAAAGAGTTTATTAAAGCAAAAGGAAATATAATGTAATTAAGCGAAAACACTTTATCTACATATACCACTGCTATTGAAAGGTTATAATTAGTGATGTACCGATGACTTTTTCCTCTTTTTAAAGCTCTAGAATAAAAAAAAATATTACAACAGCACTCAGTACGGCTTTTATAGCCTTTCTGACGTGAGTGGTCATTATTTATTTATATTAGGAGCAGAAGTGGAGCAACTGCTCTAAAACAGGATTTTGATAGAGGCTAAGCCTACACTTAAAGAATGAGTAGGGTTCTTGTTTACTCCACTTAGCAAACAAATACTCTTGTCCTGGACGAGCCCAAAACGACATTTCTGATAAGGAACATGAGGACTTTGCTCATGAGAGAGGGATACGGGTCACCGCTTACAATGAGGTGAAAGCTAAGGGTGAAAATGGCGTTCGATGGCGTGCTAAAATCACAGGGCTACCTATTGGCCTGGCATGACAACTACAACTGACGCCTGAAAATCCTGGTCGTTTAGGCAGCGGTCTCGTGTAAACGTACACGAATGCTTTGTGACCAGACCGCTTACATTTTGTCAGGGCGGGACTGTTTAATGTAGATTTATTTTTTCAGAGGACTTTTCTGTCAGTTTCTGTAACTTGAGGCAGTCGGGGCTACATGTAAATAGCTGCTAATATACACTTGCTAGCTAGCTAGCTTTTTACTCCATCCTGGGTAAGTGCAAATTTATTTTCAGTCGGTTCGACAATGTTCTTTTTTGCCACTGGCTCACTTCTACTGCCGGTCCATACTAGGCTGGGTTAAGGCTGTAGAGGCACAGTTTCTTAAATCTTAAATTTTATTCACAGCAACATAAAAAAGGGCTTAAAACGTCCAAAATTTGACTTGCTGAACGAACAGCAGACACGTCTCGACGTCACCGGAAACAAACACGTGACTAGCTGCACTTTGTCCGTTAGTCATATTTGTGCATTTGACATTTCGAAAATACATTTGCTCAATGGAAACAAGACAATTTTGGAAAAAAAATTATTTTTCAATAAAAAGTTTTGGTGCTAGTCTGAGGTGTTTTTTTGGCCTAAATTTATTTAGCCAAACTGCAATGGAAAGACTTTTTTCGCATAATACGCGTCACATGACCAACAACTGTACGCAACTACAGGCGACAAACCAGGAAGAAGAAAACAGTTAGTAGTCTGAGAATGATGGCGTGGCGTGTTTCTAATGACTTACGTGAACAAACCTATTCACATTGAGTTTCTTATTCAATAGAAACGTTGCAATTGTTCTTTTTTTTTGTTATTAGCAGAACATTGACAACGTCTTGCGCACATCTGTAATGGAAAAGCAGCTTTAGAGAGTTATTCAAAATGGCTAATATAGAGACTCTTCTTCCCGTAGAAACTAGCTAGCCAGATTAGCGTCGTCAGGACGACCTGGCATTGCATGGAAATGGCTTTGGTCACCCAACTGATTTCTCTGTGCATTTCCAGTTATAAATAATGCAGCTTTTAATTATGTTTAAATGCAGCCAGCTTCAATCTGTGAAAGCCATTTTACGTCAGGCTGTTATTCCAGTTTATGGGGAAAGTGAAAGAAAATCCTCAGACCCCAAAGTTTAGCCCCACACCAAATTAACTCTCGCACACCGTCGGCCAGCTTACCCCGCTCTCCCTCTCGCGTCCGGGCGAGCAGAGCGGCCTGCAGCGCAGCTGAGCCCCGCTCCTTCTGTTGCCGTCAGCAGTTATTTAGCCTAATCACCATGCGTTACACGAAAAGGCATAATTTCGCTTCTTGCACATTTGGTAACCTTGAATTTTGACAGATAACATTAGGGGCTTTCGCAAGCATGCGCTTTATGCATTTATTCAAACAAATAAGACGCCTCCTTCGCGCTCCCTGGGAAAAATGTTTAATTCATACTCGTCCCTCTCTTACATCAGCTCCCCGGCACCAGGTGCGGCATCGCATTGCTTCGTGATACTTACCCCCGCGCCTTTGCGCTCTTCAGACAGAGCGAATATTGTCAGGGAATTAGAGGAGCAAACATGGGAGAGGGGAGGGGCGGATGCAAAGAAGCTGTGTGACAGTTTGAGGCGTTTTTTTTCCCTCTATGCGACACTGAAGGTGTCATGGGCTTTAAAGTTAGAGGAGATGTATCTCCTCTGCAGAGAAACCCCTCCCCCAACTTGACTGCTCTTCGGATCACGGTTGCGTCGGCTTAATTTTAAGCCGGAAATTTACTGTCAGCCCTTTTAGGATCCACTTTAGTGTTTGTGATTGTTGTCAGTGTGGGAAATATATGTCGCTCCAGATCCCTAAAAAAAAAAAGAGGAGATAATAAGATATTTGTCAGGAGTCTGTTCCCTGGATCTTCGCTTTAGCGGAGATTTACGCCTCTGGATCTGCAGCGCGGGTCAAAGGTTTACATACGTCATGGTGAGGAAGGTATTGTTAATACTCTGAAGCGTAATTTTTAAAAACCAGTCTTTCAATAGAGTAGAGCGATAAGACAGAATGCAACTTCGAAAGTTTTAACATTGGTGGAAAAATTTGGCTTTAATGTGAAATCTTTTTTTCTCAAAATTCAACACACATACACACCTGATAAAACCGCTTCGGGTTTTGTCTTGACCTGGGCCTTTCTTTATCAGGTAAATGTCGGTGTGTGTTCTTTTCACTTTGGAACACCCAGCTGTAAAAACCAAGTTTCAGTCGTCTGATTCCAAATTGCCGCCTGCGATGGAAGGAAAGTGGTCAGGGTGGTTTTGGTCTGGTACCAAACAAGAGAACCACTCACTGGTGTGAAAACACACCAGAGTACGGTTTGTAGAAATAAGGCAGTGACTCTGAAACCAACAGCTTTAAACACTACTGGACTGAACAGCTGGCCAAAGTAAATTGGCAAGATAAAACCTTTCACTCCTTCGTGGGGCGGGAGCAAGATCAGGACAATCAACCTTATTGACTGATGTGAAATCAGACTGTGCCAGCTACTGGTTGTTTAATCCATCACTAAAAGCAACCAATAAAGGCATATTTCACAGTTTTTAAAGATTTTTTAGCACTTTTTATCTATATGAACTTATTTTTAACTTTATTACTTTTTTTTAACTCTTATCACAGAATAAAACATGAAATCTGCTGATTTGTACTTTTTAATCTCGTTGTAGAAGAAGATATTAAATCAACATCTATTCATTTTTTACTTGTGTTTTCAGCACTAGGTTAAAACTGCTTGAAAGGAGATTTTGTGGCAAGAAAACAATCGATTTAAAAAAAGGAGTTTTACCATTTCTGATTGGAAGAGTTGAATATTCATAGAATCATACCATGTTCTTGCTTTTTTCCAAATAGAAGTCAGATGGATGTGTATATTTGGGTGTGTATGTACAGTTTTGACCCTACTTCCATCACAGACTATTTGCAGAAAAACTCTAATTTGTTCATTGAATTCTTGTATTTTTAGGTACCATCAATCCAACCTGTAAAAAGGTTCAAATGAATTATTATAAGCCTGATATTAATTTTACATTATAACAATGTTATAACAATGTATCTGTTCCTTTATGTTGATTTATTCAGCTGTCTGCTCTCTGAGACAATACTTAGAGCCAACAAGGTGATGTTACAGCCATCACGACTCAGATAAGTGAGGCGCAAATTTCAGCTGCTTCTGGTGAATTTCATTGGTGTTTCGTTGACATTTATAGCCGGTTGTACTTTCTTGTCTTGTCTGCTTTTCCCCACTGCCAGTAACAGCGTATGCAAAAAAAGCAACAAAAAAAAAAACAAAACAAAAACCCAGAAAGAGCAGAAGGGTGTAATTACAGGCCATCGGCAGTGAAGAAAAGAGTAAAATTGAGGCTCTAAGATGGAGATAAACATGCCCTGCGACAGAGGGAAGCAAACTAATGCTGGCAGGGAGGATTTTGTGGAGAGGGGGAGGACTAAAATGACAGTGCTCCTTATTATGTTAAAACCCAGTCATTTTCACCGGCTTTTGTTGAGGGACGATTATGCCACAGAGACAATTACCCTACCCTTGCCACGCTGAAAGGATATGGCATTTACCGCCACTGTATTCCATCGCAAGACATTTAACTTTGTAATATAAAAAATGAAGAAAAAAAAAAGCTGCAAAATGGTTCGAGCCCGACTGTGAGAGAGCCTAAAAGGCTTGCAATTAATCAGAGAAAGAAAAAGTTTTGTGAGTGGCGGGGACGGCCGTGTCAAGTTGACTTGATAAAGGGAACAAGAGGCGGTGACGAAACTTCAAGACCCTTCATCAAATGCCGCGGCTGCTTGAAGCCACAAGTGTCTGCCGGCGAAGAAGGGACTTTCGGGGGACCTTCGGCGTCTCGGCGCGGCTGCTGGGAGCCATTATTCAGGCCTGTACATTAAAGGCTCTTATTATTCCGCCGTTTTGTTGAGAGTGGTGCTCTACATCATTTGACATGATCCTGTGCATTAATCACAACGTGGCTCCTGCGCCGGTCTGAGTAACGAAGATGATTTCTTTCCCACTTAGTATCTATTTGAAGCCATTTTAAACTCTAAACCTATGCAAGGTATTGATTTGGGGTGTAATGGGAGGCATATGTCATGGTTCAGTGGGGCCTCATAAACTGAAACACAAAAACACCTTTGTTTCCAAGGAGACTCTGAGGTAAGTATGCAAGAAACTGTGTATTAAAAATCTGCAGCTTGCTTAGAATATTCCAGTCCAGGTTTGACTGGTCTATTGCAGTTTTTTATGATTGCCTTCGTGCTGACAATCTTTGACTAGCCCACATAGGTTTGCAGTAAAAAGGTAAAACCTGTTACTTTGCAACATATTGATGCATAATGCAGAGTTTTTAGCACTGCATGGACTGATGAATACTTCTTTGCTGAAGTCATCAGGAAAGCGGTGTTGGTGTGTGCTGAACAAAAAGCGGTAGCTAAGAATTTTCTTTTTACAAAGCCCCGTTCTCCAAGGCCTGCAGCAGCCAGGACTAGCTTTGTAATTCCACCTTAAATTACAAGACGTGGTAAGTCATGTCTCAAGACTGTTCGGTGTTGTCTCCAGCGCTAAAATGACACTTTTTTTCCAAGGCAAGACAAAAAGAAACTAGTACACAGGACCCTAAAAGCAAAGTTTAGTGAGAGGAAGGACAATGACATCCCAGAGCTCTCGGGCGCAGAGCAGATAGCAGACGTGGCCTTTGCTGTCGATGCGACGGCACTAATGAATGAACTAAATGCTGAGCTGGAAGGCAAGGGCCTCTTTGCACCCGAAATATACTGCCTGGTGATAGCTTTCATGAGAAAGTTAAAGCTTCTTTCAAGTCAATTAGAGGGCAATGTTCTCACTCATGCCAACACAGCAGGAAGTCACACTATTAGATATGTTTGCCTCACTGCTGGTTAGCAGTGTGAATTACTGCTGCCATGCTATGTGGAGTCGATTAAATGTTGCCAAAACTGAGATCGCTAAACCTTTTGTGAGTTAAATACAATCTGTAAAGACTACATCTCTATAGCTGGCCAGGATAGATAGGTAAAGACACCGATTTTGATTAAGTAATTATATGGATTCACTTTTTCAGCTGGAACCTTTATATTTGCACGTTTCTGGTACGCCCATAAATCAAATGCACGACTGACACAGACAAGAGTGACAGACGACAAAGCTGCTCGTCTTGGCCAGCTGGTTGTTCATACTTTCTGCAAAAACAACTAGCTGGAAAAAGACTATTATAGGGTTCAAGTTGTGCTAAAAGGAGCTGGCCTATCAGCCAAGCTATTCATATCTAAAGTAGCATCTCAAAGCTAATGCTAACATCATTAGCGTCCACAATATTTTTTAATTTTTTTAAAGAAGCTTCACGAATGACCAGAACTTCCTCAAACACTGGAGAGCTGAATGGGTTCAAATAAGCCTGACTCGATAAGCAATAAATCAATCTACTGTATGATAAACTAAAACGATCTTGATCATTTCCATTCTGACTGGTAATTTTTGAAGGCCAGTTTTGACCTACAGCGAGGTCATAACCCAGATTATTTATTGTTTCTGTTATGTGTGGTTTTCATTTTCGTTTCATTTATTGTTTTTACTTGTCTGGTCTTATTTTCTTGTTTTGTAATTGTGTTCAATGTTCTTTACAAAATGAAGGTTTATTGAGAGTTTGAGAGAGAAAACTTTCATTACTGTGTTGTCGTCAGGAAATTACTTAGGAAATAATCTCAAAACAACAATATGATTTAATGATTGTTTATCGCAATTATTTTAGGGACAATTTATCATCCAGGTAAATTTGTTATCGCGACAGGCCTGGTGCACTTTACACTTTAAATAACAGAGTAATGCAATTAATTCATTACAGATGCCATAATTAGCTAAAAAAACATTTTAACCAAGTCCCACCACCCGTCTATCTTCAGTTCTTTTTGAGATTGAAGTTGCTAACCTGTGACCTTCAGCAGCCTGGGATGGCGAGTCGAGATTTTAGTGAAAGGAAAACTCAGAATTCAAAAGTACCGTATCATCGAACACTGGCGCCCATTTAGGTCAGGTCATTTTAAAAGCCCAGTTCTTCCACTTGTCTAATTTTTCCCTATAAACTCCCGGAAAATGAGAACAGAGCGTGCCGTCTGGAGCTCGGCTCGGAAGCGAGATGACATGCCTGCTTTCGCAGGAGCCCGGGAACAGGGGAGCTAATTGGGTTCTAATCAGTTGCCACGGCTCCTAGCGAGGTGCCGTTCCGCTCAGTCTGTTAGGATAGAAATAGAGGAGCGGTGTGAAATCAAGATTCAGGAATCGGGTTCGGGGCCAGGCCGTCAGCTGACTGAAGCGGCGGGAGGCAGAGGAAGCCTGGGGATGTGTATGAACGGGCCAAATCGCCGCGGGCGATCCGTCCAGACGCTCTCAGATATGTGCCAAGTAGCATTTACATGAGCTAATGAAAGATTTCTCGGCTCGGTGCTTTTAAACTGTTTCCACTTTGTGTTCTGTTGTGGCTACTTTGTTTTTTTCTTTTGCTTTTGGTTAACATGTCACCCACAAGCGGCAAGGAAACAGCTAAAAAGCATTTTTCGAACATTTTCCGGCTGACTTCATGAGTCCCTGCGATGCTATTTCTGTTGAATCTACATAGACGCAGCGTGTTGTGGAGTTTTTCCATTTAAAATGCATGTCGTATTTAGTGCCACAGGTGGTCGTGCGTTCTCTGCGACCCTGTTTGTTCTCGACCATATCATTACATCTTGTGAACAACAGCGTTTCCGCAACATGCAGGGCATTTGGAGCTATGCACTCGAGTGGGAGGATGTGTTCCAGAGAAAGCGGGGTTTTATGCATCATCTGTGGGTTGTTTCTCCATGTACATACAATTTAACGCATGCCTGTCGGAAGGGCTGAACTATTAGCGCGTCAGATGTGTAATCATTTCTAGAAGAGGAAGCCGCAATAAAGGTGATCGTCTCGGAGAGGTTTGTGGAAATTAAAACGCGGGAGTGAAGTTTGTGGCACTTAAGGTTGCTGTGCAAACATTCGGTTCAGAGATGATGTTGGCGGGGGGGGGGGGTCTACACACACTTTAGTCGCAAAGCGGAGGATGCAAACATTTTTAATAAAAAAAAAAAAAAGAAATCATATGTAGGCATAAAAATTAATTGGTTGAAGAGTAAAGTGTTTGCTGGTGATTATAAGGAATAGGAGTATGAGGAACAAAAAACGACTCAAACACAAGTATAAGTACAGAAATAACTTCGTGATGAGATGTTTTCTCTGACAGTCTCACAGCTTCTACAATTTCTTTCCTTTCCTTCCTTTCTTCTAGGAAAAACAAACTCAGTTGTTTGAAAAGTCATGTTCTGGAAACTAAAGGTGCTCTCTTAAGGCGGTGCTACAGTTAGCAAACAACAAACTGCTGCCAGCAGAAAATCTGATCATCTTACTGGATAAACTTCTTGCATTGACAACAGACTTAATTATTTGGTTAAACAGGCGGCGGGATCGTTTGACGGATTAAGCCAGCCCCTCCCACTCAACGACAGCCTCACGTATCGGCGCAAACTTTGCTCATGTTTGATCCAAGTCATGTGTTGAACCGCAAATCATCATTTCATAATCGACTGGTGTGAATTCATAATCGCAAGAGACTCGTCGGGTGCCACGCACTTGAAACGTAGCTTCCTCGAATAATGTTTGTCCAGCAGGATGGACTTTCAGTGAACTTTAATCCAAAAAGGATACGAGAATAGTAAGAGTGGGAAGATTGTGAATATGGTAGAAAGAAGACTTACAAACTTAAAGCTATATGCAGCAAAAAATCTATTTATGGGGGGGGGGAAAGTCATGGGACAGTTTCTTCGCATTGATTGGACACTATAGAGAGAAAAACGTTTAAAAGTATTCACAATGAATCCTGGCTAGTTGAAATGGTACTTTATCCAGCTCTGGAAAAAAGTAAGAGATCACTTAAAATGATCACTTTCTCTGATTTCATGTTTTCTAGGTATTTGAGTAAAATGAACATTATTCTTTTATTCTGTCAACTGCTGACAACATGTCCACGAAATTCCAACTGAAAAAAAATTGTGTATTTATTTGCAGAGAATGAAAAATGGTCAAATTAATAACACAAAAAAGGTGCTTTTGTAAATAATGCAAAGAAAACAAGTCCATATTCATTTAGAAAACAATAATACAAATGCTCTAACTCAGGAAGAGTTCAGGAATCAATATTTGGTGGAACAAAAACAAGGTTCTCCATGGGGTTCGGTGCAGTGGGCTCTTCATGTTTTCCAGAACTACACATTAAAATAATGTACCTCGGTGTGTTAGTATATTAACACATCAAACTACAATAAAACGTATCTTTAAATCCAATATAATAACCCTGGGTTCAGAGTCTTGACTGTGAGCTTGAAGAGACAGAAAGTAAATTGCAGACGTGGTTCATGGAAAGTCAACGGTTAAATGGTGAGATGAAAGAAAAGAAAAGAAAAAGTTCTCGTCTCCCACAGCTGAAAACTGGCGATGCTTAATCCCAAAGTCAACATGTGACAGAACTAAAGAAGTTTGATCATAACATGTCTAATGTAGGTATTACCGTACATAACTCGTCTCTTTAAGCAGGGAACACATGCATGTCCAGGAGGCGTTGAGTTATGTTTTCATCACAGCTTTTGCAGGTCTCCACATAAGCTGGAAATAAAACGGAGGGCAACCCCTAAGCTGATGAATCCTGCCTCCAGGATCATATTAATCCAGCAAATCTTAAAACTGTTTTTTTTTTTAAATGCAGGACATGTTTACAGCGATTTGACAGACAGGTTGCTTGACTATTGTTAAAATGGGACAGCGAAATAGATGTGTCAGATGTGGACCGTGTGTTAGAATGTCCCGCTGAAGTCTTTAACGTTTTGTCATGTTACAACCGCAAACTCAAATGTATTTCATTATGTGATTATGCGGTGCGTAATTCGTCTTTTCTTGTCCTGCTAGAAGGCAAACGTTCACTCCGGTCTGCAGCGTCTAACAGGTTTTCTTCCCAGGGTTGCCCTGTATTTAGCTTCATCCATCAACTCTGACTGGTTTGCCTTTATCTGCTAATGAAAACACAGCGCAGCCATGCTTCTTCAGCTGCAGGGATGATGTGTTCAGGGGCACGCGCGTGTTTAGCTCTGAGCCACACACGGCGATTATGAACTTAGTCTTACATTTGAGTCGGACCTGAACAGGCTTGTGGCAAACTAATGGCAACGTTTCTGAGATGTGGATCTCCGTTGCCAACTGGATACTCTTGTAGGTGTGCCATATTTTCAGATGATGGACTGAACGGCGTTCTGATACTCTGAACAGCTTCCCTGCTGCTGTCTGCTGTGTGCAGACCCGTTTGCCATAGACCATGACTGACAACAGCTTCACTAGTGCATCAGGTTTCACCACCAACAAACACGCGAACGTCTACCACACAAAGAGCAGAGCATTCAGTCCGTTAGAGTATTGTTTCAGGCTTGATGTTTATTTTGTGATTATTGATAAATGATTGCCTGAGCACAGCAGTGGTTGATTAGCTCATTTAAACACTTGCTCTACTGATGAGCTGTCTGGAAGGTGGTGGGTGGTTCGCCTTTTTGTTTTGTTACCTGAACCACAGCACACCGAATTCTGCAGCACATGTACGTGTTCAGATTGTCAGAGTCAAGCTAGCGTAGCTGACCTACTGACCTCTGCTTTGCTACTTTTTTCTATGAAACCCTTTCCTGACCGATGAAATGCAATGTAGTACCTTGGTATCTAGTTGTTGTAGTGTTGACAATGATCATTAAAGCACCGTATCCCATATTCTTTTATATATCACACATATATTTAAGCTTTAGGATGTTATGTTGACAATGGCAGTCATCATCGGGGAGCAGGTTTTGTGCGTCTGATGTCTGGTTACAGCGTGTCTATATTTCAAAACCATGTACCTTTCTTTCTTTTTCACAGTTTTGCGCTACTTGCTGTTGTTCTATCACATAAAATCCAAAGCCAACACACCGAAGTCTGCGTCTGTAATCCGACAAAACGTAGAAACATTCGAGGGATGTGATTACTTTTGCAAGCCGGCGCATTATTACATCTTGACAAAAGATGAAAATGAAGATCGTGAATGAAAACCCCAACCTAATCTTACAGCATTCAACCTTTCACATACACCATCCCTTTCTCTTTAGAGACAGACTTTAGAATTAATCGCACAATTATGTGTAAGGCAGGGAAGCTAAGTAACACGGGAAAGAATGTAAATAGGATTCTGTGGCAGTGAAAGATACAGAGTGGTCTAATTAAATCCCTCTCGATGTGAATTTAATTTCCCCAGGCCTCATGGCATCCTGTCAGTGACAGGAGAGCATCCTCTCTTTGTCTCCTTCTCAGCAAATTGCAATTAGGGAGTGGGTGTATCTTGGCGTGCTAGTCAATCACGGTTAAAGCTTGCATTTAAGAGATGAAAGTGGCAGCATATTGACTTTGGTCCTTTCAATGGGTCTTATTTGAAAGCAATGGACAGTTAACAGTGATATCGATTCTTGTTTTGTGTTTAGAATAGGGCCATCGGAGGCCACAGAGTTTCTTAAATATTGATATACTCTACAAGATCTTTGCACTCGAGCAAAATCTCTGGCCAGCCAACCTGTTGCTATGGTTTTTGTGTCATTTGACGACACAAAAACTGTTCCTTTTTCTATTACTGATCATTGTGCTATGAGAAGCTGCTAACTAGGCGCTTTCAGGCTTTCATCTAGTTTATTAAGCAGCTTTAAGATCAGAAATGGGAGCAGCAACAAAAGAAAGCAGCAACAACTTTCTCATGTGGAACCCTGAAAATAAGTTAGAAAACCACAAAGTCTTTAACAAGCCAATTACGGGATTCCTACACATCTTTTACGTTACATTTTTACACTTTTCCCACACAAAAATAAAAATCCTAAATCATATTTGGTTATTTTGTACAGGAGTGTTTAACTGCCCGAGGTAGGAAATGAACACGGGAGCAGACTCTCGTTAAAACGTCAAACTTTGTCGATATGGTGAGAAATAAAACTTGCAGAAAGGAAAAAGTTCCTCTTGTTAACAAGATTTATATCCAAAACAAACATATATTACCCAAATCTATTGTTGGTTAATTAAAAAGGTCGTAACAGTAAGACGATGACGACTCCTGGGATGTTTGAGTATCGTCCAGGAGAAACAGGCTGAAGAGTTGGAGAGTCAGACGGAGCCATTTTTAGTTTCTCTTCGTCTTCCCAAACAAAAAACCCCCAAAAAACAGAAGTGCCTTGTTAAAACGAGAACGTCCTTGTTTCAACAGGTTTTGTACGTCTTTAACTTTTTCGTTTTAGCAGGTTTTGTATCTCATTAAGCGAGATACTGCTTATGAATTTATTTCCTAGCTGTGGCAGTTAGAGCTCTTCTGCAAAGGGCAACATTTTTGAACTTTGGGAAATGTTCTGAGTTTCAAAATGTATGACTTTTGAAATTCAGAAATTTCCAAGTATTTTCTAGAAAATTGTAAATTCTTTTAGCAAATTTGCAACATTTGAAACTCAGAAATGTACTTTCCTTGATTTCTTTTTAGGGGAATTGACTCCTAATTTTGGAGGAGCCGTTGTAGTGGACTACAACAGCGATTAAATTGTTTAGCGATTACAACAATTTAATCGCTAAAATTTGGCATGACATACGTAAAGCGGCCACTCTATGAAGCTTACCAGAAAATGCATGCGTGTAAGCAACCCGGTTGTAAGTAGGACCATAACATCTTTGCTAGACATTCCTATTCTCTGAGGAACATGTTCAGAGGCGCGGCCAACATAGACTGAATGACCTTGTTCACGTTTTCCGTTGCCTTTGCCAAACTACAAACTTATCTACGCAGATTTCTGTTATAAAACAAAACGTACAAAGTTGACATCATTCACATTTTGATTGGGTTAGTTGAAATCCAGCTGAAGAAATCAAGCACAAAGTGAAGGGAGATGAGAATTGAACAGAACTGTGTCAGAAAGCAATGGCCAAATTACTTTGTATTTCCTGCAGATATTTCTACAGAGGCAAATCTGTAAAAATGGAAACTGTAAAAAAAAAAAAGCATCACATGGATGGATCAACAATAAATGGGTACAAGATTTAGACGGAATAAATAGGAATACAAGATGATTCCCAAACTCTCTTTTCTTTGTCCACGCAAAGAAGAAGTCTGGGAGTCCAGACTTCCTCAGACTAATGAGCGCCCCTCAAACCAAGAACACGAAGCCAACAGTCGGACCATCAGAACAAAATTACATACAAGACCTTCCATGCATTCGCCGACTTGCCTTCATCTTGCAGTCGCGTTACCTTTTTTGGTCTAATTGGCTGCTTTCAACCTTGGTCCGTTGCCCCCGGCGAACATGTTTCCATGTGATCCTGGGAGGTGGCTACGCTTGCCTTCAGGGTTTGCTAATGAAGTGTGACCTGACCGAGCAGCCGCTGATCTGAGGTCAATCACGATCACACCAGCACAGATTTCATTTATTTGATAATCCACCACATCATTTCTCCACCAGCTCCAGTAGCGACAACACTCTACTTAGAAAAATCCTGGCTGTGCAGTCGTCAAAGCTAACGTTTTTTTTTTTCCTTTTTATTAAGCCGCTCCTTAATTGTGCCGCTATTGTGCAATAAAGGGATTATGAATCAATAGCTTCTAAAGGCTACAACTCCTGCTAAGATACAAATCTGAGTTGGTTACTGAGGGGGGTAAAAAAATAAATAAATTGCCCAAAAAGAAAAATTGAGCTTGTGAGGCACTTCAGCAGATTGCCTATCATTGCCTCACTTCACAGAGCCAGCAAATAAACTCAGTGCCCCTCCTCACATGTCAAGTGTCATGGCTTCTTGTCTGATAAGCAACCCGAACAAACCCAAGGTTACATGCTCACGGCACAGAACAAAATGATGTCCAATCCTGATAACAACCAGATTGGATCAAATCCACAGAGCTAAAGAAGAATACGCTTCAATGTAACAGCCTTCAGAGGGTTCACAAGGTTTTAGCTCCCATCAATACGGTTTAAAGTCTCAGACTGTTACTTTGCTCCGTTGCCTGGGAATCATGTTCTATAGTGGACGAGGGTTGACCTCAGAGGGTTTAAACGGACAGAGTGCAGAGTTAATACAAAGACGTATACATCTGAAACCAGACATGTGCATACACATAAAGGAATACATTAGGATATTTTCTCACAGTCTGGCAGTATTTTAGAGTACATGTTCTTTTTTTTAGGGTACGTTGGGCCTTTCGAAGAAACAGACAGATTGACGTACACAAAATAATAAGGGAATGTAACTATTTACATTGGGTCGAGCATTTTGGACGCCCTTTCAGAAGCCTCTCAGTAGCTTGCTCGACCTTTGAACCCTTCCTCCTGACAGAACTACGGTAACTCAGGTTCCAACCTGCTGTCCTCCTGCAAAACTTTTTCAACTTCGCTCACAAGGTTTTGGTGACGGCTGTTCCAAAACATTGACTTTGTTGGGCCAAACCCACTTTGTAACTAACTAAGTAACTTGCATACTATGTGTTTAGGTTTACGGTGGACCCTGGCCTACTCATGGTTCAGTATTTGAGAATTCACCGATTGGCGAATATTTCTGTGGATTTACTCAAAATTCTTCTCAGAAATCCGTCTATTCACAGATGGGTTTTTTTAGCAAAGCAAGTCTCAAATATTTCGATGAAAATGCCTCTTGGGAAGCTGAAATACCAAGACGCAATGCTGCTTGATACGCTATTGGCTGACGTTTGACAACAGGTCAATCTGGAAGCGTCATTCGTTTTTCTTGGTGCTAATTGGTATACTGTCCCACTATTTAGTTTCATCTTCCTACTGACTGGCTGTAGCTTCCCACTTCAGAATTATACAGTATGCCACTTTATTTATCTTTGGATAACTTTTGTCTGAATTGTGTGGGGAACTGAATTCGAATCTGTCTGTATACGTTTAGATCAGATCGGTTTGATATGATTGAGATGCCTGGTCTGGTCTCTGCCACATAAATCTAAACCAAATACACTCAAATTCATTATTGAAGGTGTGAAAAAGTCTGGGGTTTGAATATTTTTGCACTGATATGAAACACCATCAGCAGTAGCATCAATCTTTGTAATTTTCTCGATTTTGGGCGTTTCAGTCCATCATAGCTCAGGCGGAGATCGCGGCTGCTCAGAGAGCCGGGAATCTGCCACGGCCACTTCCATCATAGATGATGAGGTGCAACAAAAGACTTTATTGAAGCTTCACTGTTACTGGGTGTGACAGTGGAAATGAATGAGATCCCTGGCATCTGTGGGCAGTGTTCTCCCTCCCTCTTCCTCCGGTCCCATTTTTACTATTTTTATTCACTTATTCACACTGAGCAATAATGTTGGTTCAATTCCCACCTCTATCAATTTGGCAACTTCACTGTTAAGCTGTGAATTATGCAACACTTGGGAAAAAAAAGGACGACAGAGGGAGAGAGAGAAGCAGCTCCACTGTGCTGAAGATATGCAAACCTTTCCCTGGCTCCCAAGAAATCCCCTACACTTACAGAGGAGGGAAAGCCTGTTGGAATAGGGTGAACACGAACGACAACAGCAATCAATAGCTGCGCCTCATGACTAACAAATGATAAATCCATCTTCCAGTTATTAACATTTTGATGACATCTGCATATGGTTATTAAAGTTTGATAGCCCACATTCATCAGGTCTTGATACAGCAGCTTAAGCAGAGACTTCCCTAGCTACTTGGGCCAGGTCCTCTGGTCCAAGGCCAGCATTATCCAACATGCTTGTCCCTTATGGGGTCACCATGGACGCTGACCTCCAGCAGGCGGGAGGGGGGGTCACCCTGGACGGGTCGCCGGTCCATCACAGGACTGTTCTGAATGTTTGGTTTTCAGGAATTAGCCCCTTTTGTTTTTTAAATTTACACTCTTGTTAGGAACTAACCGATTACTACATTACTTGACAATTATTGAAATAACCGATTAATCAGATTAATCGTTTTAGCCCTGGTTTCTTCCCCAATACATAAAATAGCCTTCTGAAAACTGTGTTTTGTATTTATTCAGGTAATCTTTGCCTGAGATTTAAAAAAACATTTGCTTGATGATCTGAAATAGTTAAGTTCGGACACGGCAAAATAAGGATTCTATAAGAATGCAAATAATTTTTCCTTTTGGGATTGTTAGGCTTTTCAGGTTGAACTCTGCAGGCAGGCAGGGATACGGCGTCTAAATTAAGAGCTCTCTGCCTTCCATTAAACACTGTGAAGGTGCCCTTAATCAAACCACTTAACGGGAAAAATTGCTCCTTAGACAAATCTGTTAAAAATCAGTTGAGATTTGCAGGTATTCCTCTCGAAAATGGATGCAATTTATTTCCTTCCATCTCGTTTTGCTCGTCCAGAGTGTTCTTTCTAGTGACTTAATGTCTTGCACACCTGGCATTTAGTTTCAGCCTCTTAACTAGACAAGAGGCATCTGAATGTTGTCTTGCCGGAAACTGGAGACGCACCGATCAGGATTCTGCGACGAAGTTACTTTCCTCAAGACACGACATGACAAAATTGAATGCAGCCGATTCTGATAAATCAAACATTTATTTCTTTAAAATGTGTTTGGGAATTTATTTACCACATGATAATACTTTGTTTTTATTCACATTAGATACAATACGTAGGAAGAAGACCTTAGTTTTATGGTGGAGATTATTTGGTGGCAACTACAGATCAGAAGTACAAAAACAAATCACGTTACGTTGCGTGTTGTTGAAGAGAAAGTTCTTGGAAAGTCTAAAGAAAAATCTAAAAACACATCTACTCCTAAAATAATCTGGTCCTTTTGGTGAGTAAGACCAATTATTTCTAGTACATCTCCATTTATTGGCCTCGTTACAATACGACTTACTGGAAATGAATCTTTCTGAACTGACCTCGGGATCTGCTGACGTGCAGATGCCGTCAGCCAGGCGATGAGAAATGCATGCAGCCACTGCAAAATGATGCGTGGGACCATAATATTGTTTTCCTAGTGTCATAATTACTGGAGTTCAAACACATAATTAAAAAATAAATCGGCCCTAATCGCCCTCCCATGTTATTGTGAGCCACGTTTTGCGTAGTGAATGATATCTCATTAAATGGAACCAAATAAGAAACGGAGTCCATAAATGAAAGTAAATTGGCTGCTGCTTTCATGAAACTGCATTGCTGTGTGTTTGCCGAAGTCTTCCAATTTCTTTTTGATCTATCTATATCTAAAAAAACCCAACTATTCTATTTACTCTTTACTATTTAAACGCAACCAAGCATTAAAGATTACGTGTTCAGTTTTATAAAATAAAACATTTCTGTACCTGATGATTTGTTTACACACGTTTGTCTCATCAGTCCAGAGAATATTGACTTATTAGTCTTGCAGGTCATCAATATTTTTATGGCAAATATTACTTTTTCTGGTTTGTTTTGGTCAGCAGATTTTTTTCCTTGGAACTCTTCCGTGAATGCAAATTTGTTTTTAAAATTGATGATGTCGACAACTTTATTTCTCATCTATTGTTAAAGTTCTTGAGCCGACTCCATGTTGTCACACAGGTTCTAATTTAAAAAGGGTTTGTTTCTACAAGTTATTGAGAGGATAATGATTAACACCTGTAGCTCGTTGTCTCCTCTCTGGTTCCCAGGTCGAGGGTTCCTCCGTGCGTAAGGGCAGTTCACAACATTCACGGTTCTACTTCAAACATATCCAGATTTTATTCATACAAGCAAATGCATCAAATCATACCAATAACATACCAGAATCAACAGAAACTCAAAACCACAAGACAGACATCAATCACCTGAAAGAAATAGAAAAATAGACAAATACAGAGCCCAATACGGAGACGCGCTGCGTCTCCGGAGAGCGCCGGTGCCGCCGCACCCCAGCGATCTGATTAATTCTTCCAGGTCCGAAACTTTTATAGGAAGGTGTGTTCTCTTCTCTAATTTATGCAGTCTGGGAGGTTCCTGCTCTCTAATTAGACTAAGTTCCAAATTTCAAAGGGAAGTTACTTCAAATGTTTATGACTGTCCTTGCTGGGCTGATGAATGTTGATTGTCCCGAGACAACCAACATTCCACACTTTTGTGTGAGATCCTACAATCTCTCTTCAGGTGTCCACATAACAAAAGGCCCCTATCCTTATATGGGTTCAGGAAACAGTTATCTCTATGCAGACCCCCTCCTGCTGTCCCAGCACAGATGCTGCTGCATTCCAAGCACAGCAGGAGGCTGATGGTTCAGAGTCGTCCTCTCACCTAGAATATCAAAACGGGCTGATTTGGATCTAAAAACTGGCACAATTATCTTCTACTGATCAGATTATGTTGATTAAGCCATGACTCTAAATCTAACTTAAAATTGAGTCTTATTCAAGGCAATGTTGATTTGTCAAATATTTAAACATGTGCTTAAAGTTAAAACTAGCATAATTGAATTATCATTTCCAACAAAGTGTAGCAGTTCTCAGGACGTGGTCAGAGGAATTTGACCAAAACAATTGATCCATAATCCAAGCAAATCAATAGAAACATTTGATCATCAGAATTATAGTGTGTTTAGACCAAACGCAAACCAGACTAAACCTGCAATGGGGCAAACATTTTTCATGCTGCGTCTGCATGGTCCACACATGTGCACTGCACACCTAAGCAAAGGTACAGAGCGCTCAAGGTGCAAAAATGCACGTATTCTCGCAGACTCACCTCCTCACTCCCACATTCTCACAGCAGACGTGTGCGTAAAATGCTTCCTACTGTACAAATCCGGCCCATAGACAATGAATCACACAGGGACACTTTTAAATAGCTGCCAACAAGAGTAATGGTGCGACACTGGCTAAAGAAATAAGAGGAAAAGCTTTTTCATTTGCACGCTGCAGATGCATCACGCATGGTGTCCTCGCTTCAGAGACACACAACACAACGTTGACTATTGACTACGCCAGTCTCTGCTCAACAAAAATGGTTTCAGTCCGTCCTTAGTTTAGTTGTATCGGTTATACCCTTAGACGAACAAACAGATTGAACTGGCAAGAAAAGGTTGGCTTTTCTGACTGGTGAGGTGATATTTGCATCATGTAACATGCAAAGCCAACCTTTTGCTTCGAAGACGTACCTTCAAGCGTTTCTTCTCACTCCACCCTGGTAATTATAACAGCTCTAATAGCTGCAGCAGAGCTGATTGTTCATTCTTCTCGCGCTGCAGGTGAACATGCTCTACACGGTAGAGACGACATAGAGGTGGTGCAAGACCTGTGAAATCCACTTATTTAAGAGTTCCTATGTTGGGGTGCCAGCTGTTAGCTTGAGCATTTCCTTCTTGTTATAGAACCACAACCCAAGAAGCAGGTTGTTGTGTTGTAGGAAGAGGATAACCCTTAGCTGAGATGTACGTTGGATGGTTTCTTAAAAATCTAAAACTTGTTACCCGTTATGCTGTTTCACAGTTGGGCTAGTATGTTCAGACTGATTCATTTCCACTTAACATACAGACTCAATTTACTAATTAACTCCAGCGTTTTATTTGGGCGTATCAAGATGAGCAGCACAATAAAATACAATTGAATTTAAAAATTTGGTCCTATTGGTCTACCATATATGATAGACCATTAGTACCACATTAAGTACGATAATGGATGGATGGATTCAGAACAGTAATGAAGCCAAAACTGTACAAAGCATATACGGATGTTTTGCACTTAAGATAAAAACATATTTGTCTGTAAATACATTTTACCCAAAAATACTAAAGTGGCGTAAGGTTTTAGCTTCACTGGCTCAAATTCACAAAACGAATGTTTTTTTTTCTTCACACTTAAGGTGAACAAAATGTTTATTTTCCAACATTATGGAAAATCAAGAGGAAATAATTTGTATTTTAATATTGTAAACAAAAAGCATAGAAAAAGTGGTCAAATGTTATTGTGCAAGGAAGGGCCGGGCAAAATTTCTCCACAGAAAAAAAAAATAAAGTAATCAAACTTTGCCCATTTTTGCTAATGCACTAAACTGAGAAAAGAAAATAGTTGGACCAACTTAATTGAATTGGTCTAGTTGATAAGTAATTAATTTAAATTACTTCAACGTAATTTATTAAGTTGGTTCAACTTGACAAATTTAAGTCACAACGTGGCTTTGAACTTAATTGTTTCAAGTCAAAGTAAAAAGTTCATTTTAGTTAAAATGTGTAACATTTTAACACAAAAAACGCAAGTTGTCATCCCTAAACCAAACTAACTAAATGAGATTAATGTAAAAAAAGAAAAAACCCAACCCAAATACACTTTTTAGAGTGTGGCAAAAACTTTACCAAGTTTAGGGAGAAATGACTTCCTCACATAGGGCCAACTTGGTTTCGATGGCCGCTACATAAACAACTCATTTCAAAACTGCAGGTGATTCTTCAACAATATTAAAATCGGCTCGATTAAGGTGGGTGGAAATACTTTTTCAAAGCGCTGTAACCTTGTTCTTCTGATAAGCTGTGTGAAAGTTTGGGAAATATTTTTTTTTTAAATAAACATCTAAAGATGGAGAACCGCATGGCAGAGCAGGTGCAGAGGCTGCAGGCCTCAATGCAGCCGTCCCCAGTTCGATTCCCGACTCTTTGGCCAAGTGTTTAATTTTAATAGCCTGTATATTTCCAACCTGTGAAAACCGAGTCGACTGGGGGACCAATTAAGCGAAACCCTCCTCCTCATCTTCCTCATCAGCAGAGAGATGAACAACGACTCGCGCTCTTTTTAAGTGTCAGTAAGGCTTTGTTGTCGGACCTCTGCTGTTTCTTCCCCTCTTCTAATCGAGCGGCAGCGATGGAGACGGATAGAAAGATAAAATGCTGCCGCCGTAAATATGATGGAAGGTGAAGGTTAACGCCCAGAGGCGTTTTTTTTTTTGTCATTGTGTTTGATGATGCTGACAGACTTAATAGAGTTCTACAAGTGTTTAAAAAAGCCTCGGTGGAGAGAGAGAGAGAGATAGAGAGAGAGAGACAGAGAGAGAGAGAGAGACGAGCACTTAGCTTAATATTCCACGGGGAGCGAGAAACGCAGCAGGAGAGAACGGAGGTGATATTCCAAAGAAAAGACGGTGGGAAAGAGCGGTGCTTTTCTTTTCTTTTTCTTTAATAATAACCCTCCCGCAACCGGTGCGGTCCTCTCACTAACTCCGCGCTTTTACGAGCTTTTTTTCAAGCTAACCGGACGCTCCCATCGCCGCCGCGTTATCCGCCTCCTCGCGCTTCCCGCCGGGCGTCGAGCGAAGACGGCGCGAGGGTTTTAAAAGACGCACTTTATCGGAGAAAATTGATAAAAAAAAAAAAAAAAAGAGAGAGAGAGAGACGAACGGTGTGCGGTGCGGGCAGTGTTGTGTTGAGAAGGTAAGAAGGTGAGGAAGAGGTCTCTCTCCCTCCCTCGGAACTGAGATCTCACCTTGAAAAGGCAACAGCCTCCTTGATCAATCTTTCATTGCTGTCTCCCAGCGGCCGCCCTCTCACCCCGCGCGCCACCTTCCCCCTCCATCCTCCACCTCTCTGCTGTTATAGACCTGGAGAAATGCCTGCTGCACCGAATCACTCAGACGCTGTGCTTACAGGCCCACCTGCCATTTCGCTTTGTGCTGCTTCATAATTGCGTAGCAACAGACAGCTGACCACAGGAAAACGCACATACACACAAAGAGCTCTAGTCTTCTCTGTGTACATATCTTTATGGAACTTAAACACACAGACAAGGCCGGGGAACAGAGCTGCTAACGCTCGGCTTGGGTTGGAGCGAGTCGCCGGGTCGCTGAGTGAGCCTGACAGCGGCTTTAATGGGATCTGCTGTTTTGAAATAAGTTAATTAATCTTGTCCGCTTTCTCTCATTTTCCCTCCTCCGTCTCGCCGTCGCTCTGTCTGCTCTTCACCTTTTAATCCAGCTTCCAGTCGGCTCGTTCATTTCATCCCTTCTCAAGATGTCTGCTCTACTCTAGCCTTTTTTTTCAGCTACTCCCAGAGACAAGGGCCTCAGGAATTAGAGCCAGGGGGAATATTTCTCCCATCCCTCAAGACAGGAAGCACAATGGAGTGCCAATAGAGCTACCTTGAAAAAATTCAGCCTATACTTTGAACTATTCCACATTTTGTTTTTTTATAGTCACACTTGTAATATACTCTATTTTATCGCTATGGAATATGACAGACCTAAGCAAAGGGAGGTGTGGTTCATTTTTTTCCTTTGGGGATGACAGCCCAGCCAGCATATCTAGGTGGGCCCCATATGGGGAAAAGGAGGGCAGACAATGTGGGTCCCACACAGGTTTGTCCGCGGTTTCCATGGTGGCCTCACACGGGTTTGCCCATATAGGGCCACTGTCATGTAGGGCCCATGTAGGCGGCGGCCATATTGTTCCTCATCATCAGGGGGGAAAAAAAGAAGTGAGATTAATTTGGCTTTACCGTCACAAAGAAATGATTGTCAAAACCAGAAACAAGTCTCCTCGAGTTACTTCAGTTCTCGACAGTTTCTGAACGTATCGATTCTTGAAACATACTGGCTGAAAGCAATGAAGGCGTGTAAAAGTTGCAAAACAGGTCGGATTTACTCTGTAAATGCAAACACAATGATGGCCATTTTTAAACCTCCGAGTCAGATATTTAGAGCATGGGCTGGTTCCTCTATAACTTCAAATAGCATATTAAGCACACACACAAAAAAATCCCAATCTGTTTCTGCTCCGGTGACTTGTTTCTACTTTTCTCAAGGCATGTTAAATTTTCTTACCTTTCTCTTTTTAAAGGGGCAGTAGTAGGCATTTTACAGGCATATTTGGGCATTTTCTTAACAGAATCGAGTAGCTATGTTACCTTCCATTGTTATAGAAATGCTATATATATATATATCAAATCTGACTTAAAGAATTTTGACTTTGTAATACAACGACTTGAAAATGGGCCTCCGTCTTTTTAAGAACTCCTGCTTTTCCTGAAGCTCCGCCTTCAGGACGTCACTGCAACATGGCTCCTCTATTAACCCTTTAAAAACGTTTTTCCAGTCCCACCAGGTATTAATTGCTAATTGCCTCTGGCTAGTCTGTGGGAGCTTAAAGGAGGCATCGCGGGGGGAGGGCTGCTCTGTGAAAGCTTGGAAATTGCAGCTCTGAGGAGGAGCTTTGTCCTCGAAGGCGGGGCTAGGTCCATCCAGGTGTTTTGAACAGCTGAATGGTTGCCATGGGAGATTAAAGGATTTCTCAAACCTGCATTAAAGTATCAAGGGAACATTCCAGGTAAAAGTATATATAATACTGCCCCTTTAAGAAAAGCCTCACACAATGACGCTACCACCACCATGTTTTATGGTTCAGATTGTGGCATGTGACATTTTTCCATGACTTGAACTGCAGTTGTTACTTCCCAAGTACAACAAACATCATCCCCATCGCATAACGACAAACGTTACAATTGTTTGTTTGATAATTCTTCTCCGTTTCCATCATTCCTCTGCGTGCCAAGCACAAGGCCTTAAAGTAACGTGACAGAGCTTTCACACAGAGATATTTACGGGCCAGGCATGGAGGACGGGTTCGCTTTCGGCTCATCGGCGCACCGGGGGGACGGGGCAGGCCGGCGGGAAGTAAACACAGGAAGCTGTTGCCGTGTTCACAAACAGAGCTAGCTGTTAATGAAAGCCTCTGAGCAAAGACAGATAAAACCCGCGCCAGCCACAGGTAGCATCTATTTGATGAAGTGCGCAGTGAGGGGAGGCTAATTAATCACACCCCGGTTGTTAAATAGAAACATCCAGACGGGGGTCTGTCAAAGCGAAAGCAAATAAGAGGAATTAGTGAGAGAGATGATTATGAATAAATAGGAAAAAAAATATAATAAAAAAAAACTTCTTGTAATTCCCCTCCACCGCCGCCTCCACCTTGAGCTGGTCATTAAATATTAAGCGCACTTACTGACCTCACAAATGGAAATCGCCCATTAGCAATTAATTAAGGTGTTGATCTTGTACGGATTTCCCATCGGGTCGGATACGTCTTCCTCTCCTCGGGTCGGTTTGTTTTGCTCGTGTTTTGTCTAGTAAACATTGAAAAAAAAAAAACAGGAGAACTGATTCCAGGAGGTGTAATTACAGCAACCGCGAGAAAGACATCAGCGCGGCCTAGCAGTCGTGAACCGCTCGGACTCGACAAACACGCCAGGATATTAAAGCCGGTAGACCTGGACGCAATAAAGCGGCGCTACAGGACGCTGGGAGATTACGGGCCTGAGAAGTGTTGCCGGTTCGCTGCTCTTTATTGAACGACGCACACATCGGCTGTTTACTTTGAGCTCATTAAACGAAGAGATTCAGATGTGATCCAATGTAGTCGACAGTCGCCGATCGGGTCAGCTTCTCGTGAAGTCGCTTCCACGAGTTTGACCAAAAAAGAAAAAAAGGCAGACACAAACAAAAGGAAATGCATGGTTAGTGATGAATTTCCTATTTGGTTTTCTGTGCCAGCGTCGCTAATGAACAGAGGGAGGAGACGCTGGGCTCGGGGCCACCCGTCCAGCAGCTGTGCAAAGCCTGGGGTCCCCTGCTAATACCGCGCCCACCTTTGCACAGGTTTATGGCCATGGATCAGCGGGCGCCGTAACAAGGCTGACAGAGGCCTCTAACAAGACTGCAGACCGACGAAGCTGGCAGCTCCCCGTCTTCAAAGAGGACGACGAGAGTGTGTGTGTGTGTGTGTGTGTGGAGGCGAAGGCCGGCTGTGGGGTGGGATAAATGGGAATCATCCACTCAAGCGTGGCTGAACATGCCGGACTAACTTGATGGAACGTAATGACTCGGCAGGGGATCGGTGTGATGTTACTGCGGTCAGAGGATTAAATAACCAAAAGGAGAACATTTTTAGCTGTCCGGCTAAAAGGTGAGAAGGAGAACCGGTAGTCAACAGAAAAACTCTGAACAACTTTACAGTATTATTGTTGTGAGTGGAGGAAGTTTTTTTCCTTTACAATTTTACGATGGCAAATGTCAATGTACTTTTCTGGGATGTCACAGACCAAAACACAAAGTCCTGAATAACTGACGTCGAAGACGGTCTTTCAAGATTTTTTACGAGCAAAAGTCTGGGGAAAAAAAGCACCCTTTCTTCTTTGTAAAATAAATTTACCCTTTCCGATTGGATTTAGGTGTGTACTTTGACTAGGAAATTCTAAAATTTGGTTATAGCTCTGGTTCTATGTTTAGGGTCTCAAGTCTTTTCATGGATTCTTCCATATTGCCTTACAAGACCAACCGTCCCCCACTGCACAGACAAAATTGCTGAGGAAAGTACATATTTTCCAGCAACAAAATGTCTGAAACATTCCGACTTTAATTGTCCAGTGGCCAACACGGACTTCGTGGCTCTGTTTACTTCCTCCGCTGACATTGCCAAAGTACAATCATATGTATGAACGCAAAAATGCTAACACAATGTAGAACGTAGATGTCAACGTTCACGACTTTTCCTTCTGAAATCCAACCGGAGTAATTGAGCTCAATGGGAGAAATCCCATTGAAGATAGATGAGAATCGAGTGGAATTTCACCAGAAGTCAATGGTCAGGCTAAAAGAGACACTTTCTCCACTATGCGTTGTTCAAAAACACGTTGGCATACCGTCTGCCACCGCGTTCCAGATTTCTACTTACAGAAAAAAACATGACAAGATGAGGAAAGTTTGGAGGAATGTGGAAGCATGTGACACTTTGAGTATTAAGCTGAAAACCAACATTTTGTCTGGGTAAGTGATGTCAGGTTTTTACTTCCATCTCCAACCCAGCTCACCAATGTTCTGACAGAACTGAGCCGATTGTTCAGTCTTTTCATGCAGGTCTGTATAGGTGGTTGAAAACGGCGATATAAAACCTTTGAAATCCATCCTGCAAGTTGTTTCAGTGGTTCAGCACGAAGGCCGTTCTTTTTGTCAAAGCGCAAAAACACAAATAACTTGTTTTACTTTTTATGAGCCAGTTGGTTTGCTGCAGTAGGTAGAAAAAACGGTGGTTAGCACACCTACCTAAACTCAGCTTTTATTTGGGGGTAACCGCATGGGAAAAAATGAAAAGCAGCTGCCTTACACAAACTCTGTTGTTTTCTTGTCATGTTTGCCTCCCCTCTCACCAAGTTAAATGTGAAAATTATAAATTTAAATGCTTTGTGAATTACTTCTGTTTATAAATGAAAAGATTTTTGATTGAATTCACTTAACTGTTTATAAAAATAACCTGACATTTAATGAAAACTGATTCATATTTGAAAGAACTGCCCAGAACTGAATAAAATCTTGTTTATAAAAAATCAGGAAGAGTTTTTTCTTAATTCACAGAGCTTATGACAAAATATTTTACCCGCATAAATAGGCATTAAGACAAATTTTGCAAATTCTGCAGCTCAGGAAAAAAAATTGTTTGTTTCTGAAACAGACCTGGGAATAATATTTCAAGTAGCAAAACGATTTTATGAATGGATACAAAGAATCAGTTGTGCTAGTCAGCAATAAAACGGTATTTTAGACGATGATCTAGTACCTTTTGACTGTAAATATCTAGAGTATCAAATACATGAAGAGTAACAAAACATTTGCTTCATGAGGCAATACGAGACACTGGGTTTATGAAAATGAGACGAGATCAAATTTAGCAATATTTTGTTGAAAATCAAAACTTTTGCTAAACAGATAAAATGTTACAAAAATCACAAATTAATTGTAAAAGTTCATTTTATACTTGACTGGGTCACATGTTTCCTTGTCTATTCTTATTAGGTGATCCTCATATTAAAAAAATGAAGCTTTTTTTGTGCTTTCACAAATGGAATAGTTGTAGTTTTCAGTCTACAGTCACATAGTTAGATTTGAGCAGTCAACATACAACAAGAGATACTTAAAAAATGATAAACTAGGCTGTCAGTTGAGCACAGACGGGACTCAAAGATCAGAAGTCAACTTTAGCATCGTTAGCGGTTAGCCAGTCACGGTGATCGCACAATGCTTTAAAGTCCTGATGTCTTGAAAACACATTAGCGATTGCGGAAAAATTTAAAACACCAACAGCCTCTGGATGTAGCAGTTGATTGTCTATAGTCGAGGTTCCAGACTCTCTGTATGAAGCAAAGTCTAGAACCTGGTTTTACCAGGCTAAGGAAAGTCAAGACCTATAACATAAAGATATAATAATCGGAATCGATCAATTTTCAGTTCGATTGGTCCTGACGATTCACAATGCTGTTGGAAACTTCAAATTTAGATTTCTTTTCCCGATCACTGAAACATTCCTCCAGGTCGTGCTGACAACAAAACTTTTTGATAACTTCCTTAATGCTACATTAGTGCTACAAAAAAAGCTGTTACCTAAGTGCTTTGAAAATGGGACTTTCTGAGTCTTGGCCGTGACATGTAATGCGGCAGTTCGACACCATGAAGCTTATTCAGAAATTCATTCATTCATTGTAAAACAGCCATCCCTCTCCACTGGGGAAAAAGTGCCAAGCCAAACAAAATGGTTGCTAATGTTATTTCAAGATCCGGAAACTTGGCTAACGCAGACTGAGCGGCTTCGTTCATTTCCTCCACTGCCAGAGCGGCTGCGATTCTGAAACACGGCAGAAAATGAACATCATTCACAACTTCTTCCGTTCGCTGATTAGTATGGGTGAAATGCTACCAGAGGAATCCAAGTGAATGGGAGAAACTCCTGGTTGAGCCCTGAAGAGAATTGAGTAGGAAGGCAATGGCTAAGCTAATATCACAGATTCTAGTTGTTTAGCATGTCCGCTGTTTACTGGTGCCTGCTGGGAGTCGTAGTTTATAGCACTTTACTATAAATTGCAAGGTTGCAAAACGACTACAGACAGAAAATATTACCTGAAGAATGGATCAAAGCTGTTTTGTCGGAAAAAAAACAAATCTTGCGTATGTGGCTCTGGTATTTGTCCAGCAGTTGCTCTTATTTATTTATTTATCTTTGTCATAGCATTCATTTTATGTATTTTTTTTAACCTTTATTTAACCAGATAAAGGATTAAAAATATCTCAAGAGACGCAGACCCTTCAAGTCAGGAAAGTCACGGATGTGTGAGGGTTTGTCAGATTGCAAAAACAGGAGTCATCTAAAGGACAACTGCTAGAAGAAGGTTGTTTTTTTTTGCTTTATTTTTCAAAACTGCCTTCAGAGAAAATAGCCTGCAGTGTGTTATATGATTTAGAGCACTCCTACTGCGTAGAGGACTACATGACCAGAGCATACGCTTAAAAAAAAAAAAAAAAAATCCAACATTCCTTTTGTGCACTGTGCGGTATTTCTCTGTATTTGTCGATATAACCATGGTTACGTGTCAGACGGTTTCCTTTCATCCGTGGGTATTTGCTGCAACATGACGGCGGTCCCTTAGAGTTTTTATCTCCTTCCCTCTTCAGCTGTAAAGTGTCCCAAGGACCACAGCACAAGACATCAGCTCTGCCTTATTTCCTCCTCAGTAAGTCTCAGGCAGATTTCCGCCACCACTGCGCTGACGCCGAGCGACCGAGAAAAGGGAGCAGCACATCTTCCCTCTGCTTCCCGTTAGAAGTGTAAATGCGTGGAGAGGTAAATCTTCGGGAGGGTTTAAGGAGGATGAGGGGAGATGAGTCGGGGTTAAAGGGACGGCTTTGAGTCTGATCCATCTGATTGGTGCTGCTGCGTCGAGGTGCTCCGTGGGTGTCGCCGATGTTTTGATGTGCGCGGCGCTCGATCGGTCTTAGGGCGATGCGAGAGCGTCTGAGAAAATCTGCTCGCCTTCTCAGAACCGGTTTCTGGATTAAGCTTTGGGCTATTTATCTGTGCGGGGATGAAACGGTTGTGTAATGTGAATAGAAAGAAGTAGATGGTAACGAAGTCGGGTGCAGAAGTCAGTCAGACCGTAACGGGCGCACCGCACGCACACGCAGCTGGACAGGATCCTGTCAATCGACGATATGCGCTTGACTCACCCGGTGGTCACAACAAGCGACAAGATGGAGCCGACAGGTGATCTAAAACCAAAAGCAAAATTGGAATATGTCAGGTTTACTCCAGGCTCTGCTTCTATTGGGCCTGTTGCAAAAGGCAATAAATCAATTAATCGCATGAGAAATTTAAACCAGCTCAATTAATTGAGCTGGTTTAAGAAATCCTTTTTAAGAATTTTTTGGCTCTAGTGGCCTTTATTTGAAAGTAACTGGACAGGAAATGAGAGAGGGGGAAGACATGCGGCAAATGTCACCAGGCCGGGAATCGAACCTGCGACCGCCGGCATGAGGACTAAGTCCTCCATATGTGGGCCGTGCTCCGTCCCTGCGCCACCACAGCACCAAGGTTTAAGAAATTTAAACCAGCTCAATAATTTCCATTTGTGTGATTTATCGTTTTTTTTCTTTTTTCTCTCCAATCAAAAACTAGATGACAAAAATCTTCTGTTTGGCATTTTGATCTTGACCAGTTTTTTTTGTTTTCAGCAACTTCATGATTCATTTTATTCGTGGTTTCTTTGTTTATTTTGGATCTTTTAAAGCGTCTTCCTATTCCTTTGCTAGATTCCTTTCAATAGAATTTAAAGTTTGAACAATGATTTCTTGCATTGTTATACCTACAACAATGTTATCGTTTATCATGATACATTCTGGAACAATTTATCATGACAGGCCTGGACTATGATTAAAGTCAAAGAGTCGGGTCGGATCGGGATCGGATGCAAACTGTAACTTTTAGGCCTAGGCTACTACTTGTAGCCTTCTGAAGCTGAGTTAGTGTACACAGTCCTAGCATAACGAGCTGTTCTGTGAAGATCTCCGGGTTTGTTGGATCATTAATGAACAGTTGTTGAGAAGTTTGAAGTCATGAATCAATGTTCTGATTGACATTTCACCGATTGCTGCTCAGTCCATCATCACAACAGGAAACCGTCTGGACGGAGCAACAAACCCACCAAGAAACGTCTGTTTGCCTTAAACCAGGGGTCAGCGACCTGCGCAGTCCAAACACCTTACTTAGTGAAATTAGTCCGGCGCTGCAAAGCTTCCCATCCATCAAGGTCATAGTTTAACCATGAGTTTCACTCGGTTGTAGAAATTCTGTGCAGATTTTGCATGAAAACACATGGAAGATGTCTCGGGTAAAACTGTTTTAAACAGCTGGACGCACTCCAACCTTTTTCAACCAAGGCTGCAGCTACAATTTGGACAAATGTTCTTATTACGCCTGTTAAACTGCCAGGAAAAGTCTGAGACCTTCAGAGAGGCTGAACTTGACTTTTTGACATCTGATTTATGATTAATGCACGTGATACGACATTTTCAGCAGTTAGCCAAAAAATACAGAAAACATACTTTTTTTTTAAAAAGATGCAGATTAGCTCTTCTGTGAGATACTAAAGGCTCCAGGAGAGTGACGGAGAAGCTGTGCAATAATGAGGGAGAGAAATCTTTCCAGAAAAAGGAAGATAAATCATTCCATTTTCAGCAACGGTATCGCGATTAAATATTTTTCCTAAAGTGCAACTTTTAGATTTCAAAACACTCCTTAAAAAACATAAATCCTCTTTGGACCATGTCCTCCATGAAGACCCATGTTGGAGTGGCTCACGCTGGTAAAAACACGTGCCAGGATTTTATTTGCAAAATTGCTCAAAGCAGATATAATTTCCTTTCCACCTGACCTTACTGCTCTACTTTGCATTGATTTACCAGATAAAATCGTAGTGAAACACATACAGAGACCACAGTCTGGCAAAAAGGAAGAAAGAAAAATTCTGTAAGGTTAGGCATCTCTTCACACCTTTCACGACAATCCTCACAGTTATTCTCAATACCGTCATGTTTCCCTCAATCTGCCTTTAAAGAGGCCGACATAAAGATATTACAGAGGTTTCTTTATCTGCTCTGAACCAGCAAACCACTTCATTTCCAGGGCTGAGCTCTGAATTAAAGGTCTGGTTCGGTCCTCCGAAGCTCCAGCGCTGGCAGCTGGTCTGCACGTTGGACTGCGCAGCAGTGACCTCTGCGGCACAACGTGACATTTCCGCTTTTTGATATTGTCAGTGAATAATTCAGTCAAGTCAAGCTGTAAAGGTTAAAAGGCTTCCCGGAGTCCCTGGACGCTACATTAAGGGACAAAAGGGCAGGATGGGCTAACGACAGGCTGGGAAGACGGCGGCCCGTTTTTCAGGTCACGGTTCAGCAGGAGGGGTTTAACACGCCAACAAAAAAGAGAAATATGGGTTCCTTTAAACTCCTTTGACATAATCTGAAGGGAAACCGCACTTAAGAAGAACTTTATTACGTCCATTTGTTTGTCCTTCAGGCCCAATGGTTGAGTAAAGGTATATATCCCAGCCAGCATGGAGGGGCACCACCTACATGGGCCCTACATGGGGCCACCCATGTGGGGCCACGATGGAAACCGCGGACAAACCCATGTGGGACCCATATTGTCTGCCCTTCTTTTCCCCATATGGGGCCCACCTAGATATGCTGGCTGGGTTTATTCAAAAGGTATATTTTCAGATTAAAATATTTCAAAAGAAAAACTGAAAAAATGCAATTAAAGTCAAAACCTTCAGCGTTCATCGGGGGGCAACAGTGTTTGAACACCAGCGGATAAAAGTTGCAACCATTATTGTTCCTCTGGAACAGTAATGGTTGCAACAAAGTACAAAGTGATACACAGTAACAAAGTGTTACTTTTTTTGCACTTAAAAAGAGCTGACAAGTCATTGAGCTTCAATAGAACAAGATTTCACAAGGTTTTTTGTGGACTGCTTGGAAGTCGCATTTTCATCTCCTAATTTCCTTAGAATTTGGAGGCCAATTAAGCTGGCAGTCATGTTTGTGGACTGTGGGAGGAAGCCGAGGTACCTGGAGAGAACCCACCCACCCACAGGGAGAACATGCAAACTCCATGCAGAAAGATCCTGGAATCCCCAGGAATCAAACCCAGAACCTTCTTGCTGCAAGGCAACAGCTCTACCAACTGCGCCACTGTGCAGCCCAGAGATAATGCATATTACTGCCCTCAGCAACATTCAGCTTTTATTATTCCATTATGTTTTCTTCCCACCTAGTCTCGCACTCCGTAAGCCAAAAACAGGAGGCGTCTTTAAGGAAACTACAGCTGATATTTAGGACAAGTCAAATCACAGATTTTAGCTGCTCTCTAAAAGTCTAAACAAAGCTTTCTCCAGGTTTTCCTTCCTCTCGACCTCTTCACCTCGGTTCTTTTTCTCCCCCTGTTCCTGCACAACGACAATATTATCCACAGTTGTTTGACTTAATATCTTTGACCGGCTGTGTTAAGGTTATGGACTTTTCTTAGTTGCTTGGTGGCTGGTTTCCCTTTAACACACACACACACACACTCATCCACAATGGTGGCGTCTTTCTTCCTCCTGACTTTCGTCATCTCAGCCTGGATATTTTCCCTTAAACTCTTCAAAAAAAATGCACGTCTTTGTAGTGAGCAGGACTTTTACTTTTTTTTGGTGTTTTTTGACCGAACTGGACTCTCCAGCAGTTTCCTTGAGCCCTGACTGACTTGTTCACACTAATTCAGTTTTCTGTGACGTAACTGAGAAGCTGGTTAACGGCGGCTTGTCTTGTGTCGCTGTCATTACTCTGAGCAAGGTGGGCGAAATTTAGATTGGAGTTTACTTGCTGCATTTTCAGCTGCTGCGGTTCGCTTCGGGTCAAACGAACCAAACCCTCGGAGCGACCCGTTCCAGCCCCTCGCCGGCGGTGGCGTCGTTTTCTTCGGACCTGCCGAAGAAAACGACATGAAAAAGACGCAGAGCGCAACTTCCTTCGTCACAAAGCGTTAACAAAAATGGAGAAGAGGGAAATTTCAGCGTTGGTAGGTTTTCACTTGTCCTGGGTAAAAAGACCACAAGCCCGTTTGAGCTAGCGATATAAACGCACACGTTTGATTTGGATGCATTTACCCAGAAAGCCCAGCGCTATAGTCTGCTTCCTCATTTTTTTGTTCTTTTTTTCCTCTTATTTAAGATCTAAATAAAAAAAACTTTTGGTGTGATACATTACATAATTAAGGAAAATAAAATCTCAAACAAAAAAAAAAAAAACAAAACAAAGGGTTTGGTGTTACAGAGAATGAGTATCAATAACGGTATTTTTGAGTGTGTGAGCAGAAACGGTAATAATGCGAACAACATTATGACTCATTTTCCACAATTTGAACCACACGTCTACTGAACTGTAATCTAGATTTGGCCTTTCTAGGTTTGCATCAGAGCTCGATGGCACATTCAACACATCCAAACCCGACTTTCTAAACCAACTAGAGTTGGATCAATGTGGATCAACCGTAACATGCGCAAGATAACAACAAAAACATGCATTTGCCATTGCTTTAAATTCCTGCTTGACACCAACAGTCCCACACAGCAGTAAACAAATGAAAAATTAATGTGACCCTTAGAAAAAAAAAATCTGACTACATCAAGGTTTTGCACAAAAAAAAATCGACTTTTAAACTCCAATCAGTGCATCTCCATCTTAAAAGCTTTTCAGTTGAAGACGTCTGAACGCGACTCGTTTCCGTTCCTCCTATTCACCGTCCGCCCTGCACCCAGCTCTCTCTCGGCTGTGTGGCCGGTCTCCTCCTGACCTCGACTGTCCTCGGCTCTCGCCTGCAAGCTGCCGCGGTCGATACCCACACGTTGCTCGCACAGTTTGTCACAGTTTGTCTTTGTGTTAACATCAGCAGAGAGTTCACGGACCGTGTCCTTGTGTGCTATAGGATCAGCAGAACGGTCCGACCCCGGCTGCAGCTGAGCCGCGCTCACAACCAAACGCTTCCGAGTGCAGGGCTGCAACCAGCCATCGTGTTGCAGGAAATCCATCATTTATACCAGTTTGGATCAAGAAAGTCTCCACGCATTTTTCATTTAAGTACTTATATTATATAATATTAGAAATATATTCAAGTGATTGTAAACAAACTCCTTTGTCAAATCGGAAAATGAATATTTCATTGCCTAAAGGACAAGAATCTGGCACTCCTTTAGTAAATCTGAACCAGGTGAAGCTAACACTATTCAACCCGAGGAGATCTGGTTGAAACAGTCACAGACAAACATGTTTTTAACATGAAGGCAAAATGTGTTTAAGTTAAAAAATACATTTAAATAATTGTTGCTCCGAAAAAATATTTTTGTTGTTAGTTGCTTTTTTAACCACATGGAAATTTTTATGAATCTGTGTGCTCCATTTAATGATTAATCGAGTTGACAATTATTTCATTAATCAGATTAATCACAATGAATCGGTTAATCACGATTCAACTGATTAGTCATTGTAGTCATAGTTCCAAGGTGTAAAATCAGATCAATAATTTTTTTTTTTTTTTTTTTTGGCAAAAAGCAGAATGACAAACTACGTGCCTTTAAGTAATAACGAGCCTCCAATTTAGAAATGTTGACATTTATTTTTCAACTATTTTAACTTGTACTCCATTTGCGGGGCTCCGTCTTCAGAGCCGAGACTTGATTAAAAAGTTGCATCATTTACAAATCAGTGACGTTTTCAGAATTGCAGGTTTCTCGTGAACATGGCAGCATTAATGATCCGGCTGTCAGGTCACAACAGGGAAACTCTCCTCCACGGTGTTGATGTATGTTCGGCCAGCCGTCCGTGTCGAATCACCAACTCACATCACACGTTTACATTTTCAATTTGGTGACGGTGCATGAGTTCATGGCGGTTTTTGATTTTTTTTTTCTATCTGGTTCACTGTGACTGATCGCTGCTCTGGATTGGATGAGGAAATGATTAAATAAGCATCAATGCTGGCAAAGATCAGCAGGAGAATGTTGCAGAAATAAGCTGCTCCCTGCAGCCATCGCTAACCTACAGAGTCTGTTTGTAGGTGGATGACTCTTGAGCGAGGGGTGTGTGTGTGTGTGTGTGTGTGTGTGCATGCGGGCCGCTCGCTAACATACTGACGTGAGAAATTTAGAACCGCAACTTCACACATGAAACTGCTCTGTGACTTAATTGTGCCTAGAAAGCACACACCGTTAGCGTTAATGCGTAAAAAAAAAAAAAAAGGAGACTCATGCTTGTCAGAGCAGAGGCTTCACATTGCACACACACACACACACACATTCCCAAAACACGCTCACACTCTTTCTCACGCATATTCACATCTCACATTAAAGTTCTCAAGTGCGCAGTTTGATAAATCTTCCCCCTTAAGTCTATTATCCACGGAATACTCCGGTGCCACGAAAAAGCTGCTTTGAAGGCTTCTACTGAACCCATGCTTATTCTTCGCTGTGAAAACACGGCTGACACTCTGTAGCAGAGCTGCCTTCCTCAATGACATACAAAATTATGCTTGAGAAGTCGTCCCCCCCCCCCAAAGTGCTTGTTATGGATTTTAGAAATTATTCAAAAGTGTATTTACCAGTTTAGAGGAATAAAGATCATGTGTTTTGCTAGTAGCAGCCTAATAATACTAATAGCTCATATTATCAGTAGTAAAAAGCGGCCTGACAAATTCCTTGAGAAAGATGTAAAGTGTACTTTGAAGCGGGCCGCCCAGCTTCTGTTCCATCGCTATCAAATGAAGGAAAAAAAGAATTGCAAAAACAAAAATACAAAACGACAAGAAAAAGAAATGTTATTGAATTCCACGCTACTGATACCGGTATACATGTACAATTCAGGATGGCGGAGGATAAAAAAATGACCCAAAAACCTCAGGTTCCACTAAATGTGACTAAAAGCTAACTTTTTTTTTCAGTCCACTGCCATACAAGACAAGACAGCAAATGGTGAAGCAGTAATTTACGTCTTCCCTGCAGCAAAAGCCCCAAAAATGTATATTTGTGTTTACACTGCCTGCATGTCCATTAATCATGTTGCTGCGCAAAATGACATTTCAAAAAATGGAAACAGACCAATTAAAAATAAAAATAAGAAAACTCGATAGAAAGTTTTGTGCTAGGACGAGATGATTTTTCGGTCACATAGAAATCGGTTTAAACTGTAATGGAAAAACTTTTTTCGAATCACAAGTCACATGATCAACAACCGGATGTTGCCGTTGGTGCAAACCACGAAGAAGACGACAGGAAGTATTTGGAGGATCGTGGCGTGGCACATGAACTAACGTATTCACATGTGATTTCAATTGCGTTTCTTCAAGAACGCAACTGCAAAATTGAGGTTTTTCCACATTAGCAGAGTATCGGCAAAGTTTCGTGAACATCTGTGGTGAAGACGCAGCTAATTTGCTCTCCTGAACAAGCGTTTGTTTGGCACCTGTTCAGAAACGTCCTTTTCTTACCCAGGCCCTTCCTTCCTCCTGCGGATCGCCACGATGGTTCTGGAAACCAAGCCGCTCAGCACATCGTGGCACCTTTAGTCAGATCCCGCTCTGGTGGAGAACTCATCCATGCGCTAAACTATGCGGAGGATCACGATGACGCCCGTCGCCAGCTGCCGTCATTGAGTCACATGTTGCGACTCAGTCAATCGTCGAGATCCTCCTTTGAGGAAAAAACCCGGTGAAGACGAGCTTGTTAGCAGCAACTTCACCTTCAACCAGTCACGTCTGTGACAGAGGAGGAGGAATGCACACGCCGCACTGCTAAGGTTGAAGACTTGACACCAGCTCGTATGATGACTTTAAAATATCACAATTTGGTTTTAAGCATTTTTCATTAACGAGTACTGCCTATTTGATGACTCTGGTCGCAGATGGTTTCAGTGAAATGTGGAATAAGAATGAATTTTAATTGGTGGTGATTCTTTTCAAGACAGTAGATGAGACATGAGCCACTGCTCCGAGACATATGCTTGTTCCTGTGGTGGAAATGATAGATTACCTCTTCTACCAGCAAGACTGCTGCTGCGTCTGTACGGTACACTCACTAACCGAAGTCTGAACGTAATAGAGACGGACCATTAAAATTTATGTTCCTTTTTAATCAGGTTTGCACCTGCCAACAATAAGAGTAGCTGATTTCTTTTTTTAAAGGAACCTTTTTTTTAGCTACATTTTCTCACTAGGACAAAGTGACGGTGAACAATTCGAAATCGAATAAAAGTTACAATGAACATCCCAGCCAGCATAGCTAGGTGGGCCCCATATGGGGAAAAGGAGGGCAGACAATATGGGTCCCACATGGGTTTGTCCGCGGTTTCCATGGTGGCCCCACACGTGTTTGCCCATGTAGGGCCACTGCCATGTAGGGGCCATGTAGGCGGTGCCCCATATGGGGCCCACCTAGGTATGCTGGCTGGGATAGATGAGCAAAAAAAAAAAAAAAAACAGGGAAAAGAATAATTGAAATTTTTCACATTGCATGTTCAAAGTTTGGATTCAAGTGAATCCCTCCAGAAAAGATGTTAAAGAAACACGACAAATAAATTCATAAAAAAAAGTAAATAAATAATAATAAAAAAAATGGTTGGCACCATTTTAAATTCTCTGAATAATGTTGCTGTTCTTGCCAAAATATGTAGAGTTTTTCATTTTTATTTTTTAGCTATTTGATCAAAATTGCAAATGCCTATTTTTTTAAATGCAATGTGAAAGTTAATTTCTGGAGGTGAATATAGAATTTGTTCAAAAATAACAAGTAAAGCAACCAGTAAGTAGTGAATAAATATTAATTAGGAGTTTGTCATCATCAGCTCCATGCTTATTACACCTGTCTCTCCTCAAAGTGGTTTTAATGGTTGGATCGTTTGTGTTTTTCCATTAAAATGTTGGCCCTAGTGCTTGTTTTTTTCCTACTAGTGCAATACAACTTCACATTTATCACTACTTTCTCAAATTTACCAACGAAATAAGCCAAAGCAGGCGAATTAAAGTGAAATCCAGCTAAAGTCATTGCGACATTAACAGCCCGCTCGGCTCCGTCTGGTTAATATTTCTGTCTTATGATTGGTTAGTAACGCTCAGCGATTTCTGCAGCCGTCGTTTCCGGGACGCCCGTAGAAACCAAATGTGTGGTTGTACTTATAAGGCTATATTAGCTGAAACATTTACAGTTACTGATCATTAAACCTGACCAGGTTTTCACCAGTCAGTGCCTTCCTGTACATTTACATAGCAAACTACCAATAGTACCATCTGCAAATACTCCAATAATTCATTCATTTAGTGTTTTTTGTTTAGCTTTCATGTTTAAATATGAAACATCTTTTACTTTTTTAATTGCTTCTGTACATATACTAGGATTTTAAAAGCACTTTGCAATGATGTATATTAAATGTTTTTTTAATTTTTTTTATTTACTACTTAGCCCAGCTTTTCTTTCTCGACAGTCTGCATTTTTTTTGTCACACAGTGACACAACAGCGAGCACATCTACTGAGGCAACGCAAGAGTTAGCAACTTGCTCAAGGCTTGCGACTGGTGAAGCGTGTTCAATCAAGCACATCTCAGCATCTCAGTAATTAGACCCACATTTAAAACAACACTGGGGGAATAAAAGATAGAAATTCACTTTCAAAAAGAGAGGAAGAGAAGAGAAGAGAAGCTATCCGGTTGTAGATCGTGAATGAAATCGTGGAGTTCTCCAGAGCCCATCTGGTCACATGGGGAAAAAAACTCTAAAATTGTGGTGAAGTAAATCTTAGCCGCAACTTATTTTGG
Source organism: Phalloptychus januarius (assembly GCA_902982915.1). Taxonomy (NCBI): domain Eukaryota; kingdom Metazoa; phylum Chordata; class Actinopteri; order Cyprinodontiformes; family Poeciliidae; genus Phalloptychus; species Phalloptychus januarius. The sequence continues at coordinate 4,893,545 of CADWAE010000093.1, forward strand.
GACCCAGGGCAACCGCCTACATAGGTCCCATGTGGGGCCACCATGGAAACCACGGACGACCTCATGTGGGACCCATATTGTCTGCTCTCCTTTTCCCCATATGGGGCCCACTGAGATATTCTGGCTGGGGAACGACTTAACATCTTGCGGGAACAAGTTGTTTATTTTAAAGGAGATTTGATACCTCGTAGGAACGACTCGTTTAATTTGCGGAAACGATCCAGCGCCTCGTGGGAACGGCTGCTAGAAGTTGTCGTTCTCATCCCATCTCATCAGACGGGATCCGTTTGTTGAAGGCTAGATATTTATCGCTGCGTGTTCTTCTGATTGACGTCTAGTCGGCGTGCAGCGCGTTGCATCTCTCTGTCTTTATTATAAAGTGTTTTGTATCGAAGCTTATTCTTGCACCTCTCAAGAGAAACCTCCTTTGTTGGAGTGGAATAAAAGAGCTTTGGGTGGATTTAAAGTGCAGCAGAAACTTTTCCACACGGACAAAAGAGAGACCAGCAGGGTGGGCTCTGCTTTCTATACGGGCAAACATTAGGACAAAGAGAGACACGGGAATAGTGAACATCTCTAATTTTTTTTTTTTTTTTTTATAATTTAGTTTTGAAAATGTTTCTTCCGACTCCGCATAAAGTGACAAGTGCGTCTGTCGCGTTGCATCCTCGCTGCACGTGTCAGTGCGAGCGGGGATGCTGGGCCACCGGAGAACTCGTATTTGTCGTGTTTTAATAATTAAACACGTAATCTTTGTGAGGACAGAACCCGTTGTTGTCTCGTAAGCGACTCCGAGGCAATCTGACTTCCAGGCGTCCCAGTGGCACCGAGTGCATCACGCAGCCGCTCTCCTCCGGCTGAGTCGTCCATGCGCGATGATGATGTCTTCACTCGGAGTTCAGCGTGGGGTCTGATGGAAGACAATAATAAACAGATTCCCAGCGCTAATGTCTAAGTAATTCTGTGTTAACTGGTAATAAGTTGGGCGGTGGGAGACGTCGATGGAGGGCCCCGTTCACCATGAATTATTTTGAACATGTTTTGTTCCCCTGAATGTTGAGGGAGTTGAATCTCGTTAAACAGTCGACACGGCCGTGTCTGTTATGAATCAGTATTAATAACATAAAGAGATCCTTCATTATATCCAAGTGAAGGAGATTCATGTAAACTGGTTTTAGTGTTGTCATTCATCGATATCGACAAAATACTAGATAACAAAGATTCTTTTTTTTTTGCAGGAGGGTTTTGTTTAATAAATGTTCAATAAAATATGAGAGGCGTGTAAAATATACAGGTAACAGAATCTAAATACTTGCATTTCATGAAATGATGCTGAACCACTAAGATAACATAGCAGCTGCGTTTCCATTACCGACGTTCCATTAATGTCGAAAGAGCACAATTTTGCATTTGCAGTGTTTCTGTTGAGTAAGTAGTGAAAGTAAAAACAAATGAATAACATGTTCACACAATAAGTTATGTTATGTTTTTCTCTAAATCAATGCATTTACAATCAGCAAATTTATTTTACAAATATCAAATTAATATGGTCAATGGAGACGCAGGTACTGTGATAGAAAAAAGTAACTCTAAAGCATCTGTTTCCTGTATGACGACATAACAACAGGCTGACTTTATTATGGTTTTTGTGTTTTTTTCATGTTCTGATGTCGTTCAAGTTCCAACAAAAATCTTGAAAACACTCCTTTCTCGTGTTTCCTTGGTCAATAGAATTTAATGCTTCACAAACTCAAACTGTGTTGCAGTAAATCTCAGTTCTGTGTGGAATCATGTAGATCAGATTTAATCTTTCATATTTTTTGAGGTGTGGAGTCATCTGCTCTTCAGCATAAATAGGAAACTCAACATCTGGTTGGCCAACCGCGATACGTTTGTAGTGCTTACACACGTAGGTCGATCTGTCACTGTTTTTCTATTTTCCATTTGACAGAGTGCGCAAAATACATCCAGATGAACCACTCAAACACTCTTCAGTGTTTCGTAACTGAGTGTTGTCGGCCCGTCTCACATATTCTTCACTCATCAGCCATCCCAGCGAGTGTGCGTTAATTAAACCGTGACTTTGTCTTCGCTTTACAATGGAGATATTTTCACTTGCTCCCCAACACGTCGAGCAGAGAACTTCTTGTTGCCGTAGAACAAACAAAGCGAAAACTCATTCAACCCCAAAGATTGTCGAAACACTTAATTCGTTCTGCCTGGCCCCCTTGGATCAGGTTTTGTCATCTCTACCAGCTCGGTGAGCTAAATCTCCGCTAAACAAGAGCCACTTAGTCGCATATTTCACACTCGACTCCAGAGTAAATAAAGCGCGTGAGAGCTGAGGCAGGTTGAACCGCCAGTTCCGACTGAGGACTTATCATGAGCCTTGAAAATGATTACAATTTGAAGGCAATTTACTAATAAAGCTCAGGCTTCATGGCGCGTTAGATTTCAAGTCCGGATAACCGGGAGGATTTAAACAGAGCAGTGAAGGTCAGCCACTCAGTGGAGTAGGTTGAGCGCACGGGCTCTCTGGCTGGCTACTGCTGAATGCCAAAAGTAAGTAAATTATGCTTGGTAACGGCGTCTGAGGTTGTACAGGCTCCCTCCAGATCCGCTTGCTGAGCCTACTGGCTTTTTCCTAGGAATGTAATGCAATTGGAAAAGTGTAATGTTTGTTCTGCATGTGCTATATGCACAAAACCTAATGTGTTTCATGAGGCTTTTATATGATAAACTGAGACAAAAATATGTAACATTAAAATAGGAAAAAAACAAAGTTTCTAAATTATGAAACAGGCAGTCTGGCATACATATATTTATTAGGGATGCACAATATATCGGCACTAACATCAGTTGTAATCGACATTTATTTTTATCTTGTTGCCGTCTGTTTCTTGAAAAAGCAATTCCTTTGGGCTTTCCCAAAGGTTCCCACCGGAACCATTGTATTCACACGTTTCCGGTGTGCCCACATATCTGATACGCAAACAGCGGAAGACAAAAAAACACTTCTCTTAGCCCAACAGAGGTTAGTTTTTGTTTAAAAAAAAAAACTATCTGATTGGACGCTGGAAAAGACAATCGTTGCGTTCAAGGTGTGGAACGTCATCAGAAGAGGGCTAGAGCGGGAGACTCGTTTTCAGCCCTCAGATCAGCCAACTTTGGATAATGACCCGTCATTATTAAGATCATCTTACATGATAAACGTGGGGCGGCACAGTGGCAAATTTGGTAGAGCTGTTGCCTTGCAGCAAGAAGGTTCTGGGTTTGATTCCCACTCCGTGTGGGCTCTTTTTGCATGGAGTTTGCATGTTCTCCCTGTGCATGCGTGGGTTCTCTCCGGGTACTTCGGCTTCCTCCCACAGTCCAAAAACATGACTGTCAGGTTAATTGGTCTCTCTAAATTGTCCCTAGGTGTGAGTGTGTGTGTGCATGGTTGTTTGTCCTGTGTGTCTGTGTTGCCCTTCGACAGACTGGTGACCTGTCCAGGGAGACCCCGCCTCTCGCCCGGAACGATAGCTGAAGATGAGTACCAGCGTCTCCTAACCCACTAAGGGACAAGGGAGTATAGAAAATGGATGGATGATAAATGTACAATAATGCACCGTTCTCTAAAGCCCTGCAATTCAGAGTAGTTTTCTAAAATATTTCCAATTCAGTGCAGCCAAGAGTTGCTTCACAGTGTAGATTTATTTCAACATGAGGCACAGCTCAAACAATGTTCTTAACTTGTCCCCTTCAGCAATGTCAGGATCTAGATTTTGAGTGGTCAGAGATATGCAAACCTTGAAAATAAAATGAAATATTAAATATCAAATAAATATTTAAAGTTTAAAATGTTTAAAGTTTGCCCTCTGTGAGTGATTTGTGGAATAAGAAAAGTCATAAAAATAACGACAGATGCACAAGTGATATCTTTGATATATACAAATCAAAAAAATTGGAAAAATCAGTCAGACGTTACAAGCCCTAACTGCTTCTCTCAGTCTGAGTTTGAATCATATCCACTGTTTTCTCTTTTGTGTGTGTAAGAGATTCATTGGTATCAAAACAGCAAAATGTTTCGTGCAGCAAAACTACAGACACCGATATTGACTTTGTAAAAGAATAAGAAAAAATAATAATAAAAAAACCTTCCACCCATCGTAAGTCTCTCACTTTACATTTTGACATTCCATTAGCGGCTTGTCTTGTTTGCACTTGTTTTACTTTAGTGGGTCATTTTTGTTGTCTCGATAGCAGACGCCGCGTCAGCGCAGACACTTCGGCTGACACCAAAGCCGGCTGACAGGAAGCAAAGCCCACAGGACTGCAGACGCGCATCTACCAGAAAAAAAAAAAAACTGAAATGAAGTACAACACTCGACTGGCTTCATATCCGGCTTGTGCTCGACAGCCTGTAAACCTCTAAGTGCCGTCTTGTATTCATTAGCGGGGCTTTATCGGCAGTCTCGGGCTGGCAGCCGGACCGGACTACGCGGACGGCGAGTGACAGGTCGGTGACAAGGCCTTCATCGCCGTCGCCGGGCGCCGCCGGTCGCGGCGCGTCCCAACCGGCTCGGCGAGCGCCTGCGCGGCCCGGATCTGTCCCAGCCGTCTCGCTGGCGCTTCTCAGCTGTGACTGGGTAGCGCAATCCGGAGCCAGACATGATAAATATTCCATCTGCTGAGAGGCCGTTTCCCTCCCCTGATCCCTTGCAGAATGAGCCATGAAAAGAGCAGCCTGTCTGCTGTCTGTCTCCATGCATGTGTGTTTTCCTCCGAGCCTTGTCACTCCGTCTCCGTCTTTGGGTTTGTCAGTGCGTCTCTGCTGTCTGCTCTTGTGGGCTCTGTCTGTCCTCCCTTCATCCTCTCTGTATGTTTTCCTGTCGGCCTCCATGTCTGTTTCTGTTTCTGTTTGTTTTTTAAAGGAAAAAATATGAAATGAGCCCGCCCTGCTGCTACCCCACCAACCGTATTACAGCCTGGTTTAATGTCTGCAGAGGCAGACACAGGCTCCTCTCCCTCACATGTTTTACCCTTAATTACTCTGGTACCTTAATGCGCCTCATCATATTGGGGACAAATGCATATTTAACCAACCCACACTCATAGCTGCCTCTTTGACTTCTATGGCCTCTCCTTTTGAAAGCTCTTCATACTGTATTCAAGGTATTGATGCTTATTTAGCTGATTAAACCCACGTATCACACTCACAGTGTTTGCAGCTCCAGGACTGGACCGGCTAATCGGGTTCTGGACACATCCCAGCGGGGCGGTCTGACGATTGGGCCACAAGGGCCGGTTGTATCTGCTGATCATGAACGATGTTCTGTCTCTTGGCCCACATCTGTTTGAATCGTGGTGTCACGTCCAAGAACAGCACGTGCTGCAATGACATGGCCACTAGATGGCGTAGCCATTGCTTGAGCTGCTGCCGTTGTGCTGTGAGTTAAGGTTCCCGTATACTCAGGTGTACTGTGGGTACTCTGTGAGCCACGACGACTCTGTGCACACTCTCTGGTCAAGGTTAGGATTGCCTACATTTCTTGTGACAAGCTTCTTTATTTCCCACAATTCTGACGGACACCAGCAAGTTTTGATTAGCTCGCTGGGCGCCTAGCCCCGTTTCTCCACCAGGGTCACCTGTGCACATCCGTCAGAGCGGGACAGAGACCGTCAGTCCTGCTGCACGTCCTCGATACTGGGTAGCTGACTCTAAATCTCATCAGCTCAGTGTCGCGTGCAAAACAGTTCTATGGGAATGCTGTTTACTGCCGATCAATGGACTGTGCAACACAGAATGCGCGTTCGTGGGCCTGAAAATGTATCTTGGCATGGACATGTCCGACGGTTCCGATTTGAGTACAAGTGGACCTTCACATAGAGAAGTACGCCCGAGTATGGACCAGAACTGCATCGTCTTAGGCTACAGAAACAAAGATATGTAATGCTAGAGTGGCACAGAGCAACATGCTGCTCTAGCATGACGCTCTATGCTAGAGCACAACCTGCCTCCATCCTTTCTAGAGATGCTCCCTGAAGTAAAACATCAATGCTCTCAGTCAGCGGAGTTTAAAAGATGGAATGTTGAAAGAGCAAGAGCAGCGCATAGATGGAGGCAGGAAAGCTGTTGAAACAACCATTGCTAAATATGCAAAGCTGAAACTTTTTCTCAAAAAGGATCATCAAATGAGGACGATGAAACGAGCAACCCAAATTTCAGCTCAAGTCAATGAGCTGTGTGGCATATAACATAATGTTGCATCATTTAAATATTTTTATGACCACAAGTCTAGAGTGGACAGGTAGGATTATCCTTTAAATGGAAATTACTAGAATGAATATGGTGTAGAGCTACTTTTCGTGAAAAGGAGCCTGAGTTGCTCAATGAGTCGACTCATTACAACTGACTTTGTAAAACATGAGATTTCTGCTGAGAATTATTTAACATTTTTAAAATGTGATTTAGCATCAGAAGCATAAACAAATTGGCAGAGGGCTATAATTTGTGTGATAATTCATATTGCAGGAAGGGCACTATTCCAAAGAATAGTGCTCAACAGTATAGTTAAAGTCTTCATGATTTTTTTTTTTTAACTCTACCTATGCTCACTGTAGGTTCAGTCAGTAAAACGATTCCCTCCGGACTCACCTAAAACTGTGAAAAGACGTGTAACTGTAAGAGTTGCACCATGGAGATCTGCTGGTGTCGCAAAGACATTTTATATGTCTAAAGCAGCGAATCAGCAGTTTGGGCAGTTCAAGAAGTGATTGAAATAATCGCTTCCTTTCCCCCAAATCGTTATTATGACTATTATTATCATCATTATTACTCCTCAACTGTTTTCAAAGCTAGAAAAGGGAAACTTGTGCTGACAACTCCTCTTCGACTTCAAGATGGTGTCAATATTTGGTGACGATGTTTTCCTCCAGAATCCAATTTAAGCCTTAAAGATATATAAATGTAAATGGATTCCTGTCTTAGTTAAGGTAACGGTGAGTCGCAGCAGCTCTCATGACCACAGCTCCTCTGCGGACGGACAGACTCACCACGTCGACCCTCTGCATGCCTCCCCCGGCCCCGGGTTCGGCTCCCCTCCCTCGTCTTTCTCACTTTCCTCTCGCTCCTCCGGGGGCTGCAGGCTGGCAGAAGCTACTCCGGTCAGCTGGATGAGTCCAATTAGAGGAGCTCATTTAGGGCTATTTGAGAGAGGGCTCAGGTGCACTTCTAGGGTTGTAAATCATTAGTATCCCACTTTCACCGTTAACGGCGTTATCAAGTCGCTCATTTCCAGGGCCTCTCGTCGGGTCTGTTTGTTCTGCTTGCTTTGTATTTTGTTCAGAACTAGGCCATCATCTCCATGCCTCTGGACGAGTGGCTTAGCCAACGCGCCGTGGTCCAGTTAGCTCATGTATATTATCCATCATCCTCTCTTTACTTTTAATTCTACACTGTGTGTGTGTCTTTAAGGGGACTTGACCTGAATAGGTTGTTTGTATTTGGATATAAAGGTCAGTCTCTTTTGATTAGATGCACTGAAGGACTGTGATTAGAGTTGGGTGTGTCGTTTGAGGCTTCAACGGCCAAGGAGCCATCGACCAAGGCTAATATGGTCAACCAAAAGCAATGAGAAAACGAAAACTGAAATGGAGAAAACATTTTGTCAACTAGCCTATTTATCCATAAGCAAGCAACTCATGTCAGCTGTTGGCAAATTATTGTACTGCATATGGACACGTACTGTATGCTGCAAAATGGCGACAGAAAAAGTTGGGTGAAAACACCAGAGTGACTTGATTGTTCAGCAATAATTGAATACATTTGTCTAAAAGTGGAATCTTCTGTTGAGTGTTTATTACCCGAACGATGTGTCCAAAATCATAATACGATACTTTAACCCTTTTGAACTCTTGCACCTAAAACTTAACCAAAGTTTGAAGACCATAAACTTCTACTGTAACTAATAAAAACTCAACCAGAACTAAATATTTAACTTATAATAACTACTAATATAAACTACTGAATGCTCCAAAAAACAACTAAATCTAACTGAATTAGACAAACAAAAGAACAAGAACCCAAACCTCTGTCCGTCAACAGCCCACTGCAGGAATGCATGTCTGTTTACTGCAAGATGTAGAAAAACCTACGACAATCTAAGCATGATTGCCCTCAGTGTTTCAGCGCTTCAAAATCAATACCGTAATGGAAACAAAAGAGCATCCAGTGGCCACCTGAGAAACGCGTGAAAATAATGAGTATGGAAAACTCTCCCATTTCCTTTTTGGTGCTTATTTCAGAGCCTTCCAGCTCACACACACACCTGCGTCGAAATTCTCTGTGTTCTGTACATCAACCGTACGGCGTTGGTTGATGTATGAATAATTTACTTGCATTCGTGGTGATGCGCATGTAAATAAGAGTCCTGAGGATCCCGACGTGTCCGCTGTGTAATCACAGGAGACGTGAGTTGATCTGAGGGGAAGACAATTATAGCAGAGGAGCTGAGGCGTTGGGTGCAGCTAACGAGGGCAGCGCTGCCAGCTATGCAGATTCTGCACATCTCCACCCCTCCTCCTCCTCCACTGGAGTGAAACTACCTACCGTCAAGATGACTGCGGAACCCTTAAGGCTAACTGACAGTCCATTACCGACAGACGCTCAGCTCCTCTTCCTGAAGACTCGAGACGTTATGTACCCAGTAAAATGTCAGCAAAGGTGACTGTCAGGCTACTGTAGCGAGAAAATGACTTCATCTTTGCATCTGGACTGTTTTATTGATGGATCTGTGTTTAGCAGAGACAAGAGGAGACAAAACTCAATACTGGATTTACAAGAACAAAAAGAGACACGTATTTGAAGACTTGAGAGTCCTGCTCCTTTGTGTTTCAATGAGCCCATAATGAGTGCACAAAAATCCAGTCCAGTTTTGGCCAATCGCAAAGAACGATGTGCATCGTCGGGGTATGGCTTTGCCTTCGGTGTGTTCAAATCTTGATTGATGAGATCACCGTGGCACCGCTGATGTGCGCTCTCCTTAATCATCCCACCACTTGTGTTCTTGTCTAGGAAGTAGGAATGTCTGCAAACCCTCCTCTGGAGTAAAGCCTGACATTTTTGTTGGGGGAAGTTCACCGGGGGAACTTTGTTGGGATGGTACAGGTCGTTGCCTTTTTGCTCTCGACAAAAAGGCAACGACTGCGGGAGCCACAATTGTGGAAAAGAGACAAAATTGTGACAATGATAAATGAAACGTAGGGACGAGCCATTTTGTAGTTTTCTTTTACTAAGCCTACACTTCAAGGAAAGTCAAAAGAATTACATCGTCCAGAAGCCCTAAGTGATTCCAGTGTTTTGTGTCCTTAGAACATAAAGGTGCCCCCTTCCCAATCTCATTTAGTGCTTTAGTGAAACTTTTGCTTTGATTTAAGAAAACATACAAGATGTCAAGCCTATATCTTGTTACACAGTTAGTCAGTCAGACAAACTCACTTTGACGGCAACTGAATTGTGATTTGTGACAGATTAATTGATCATGTACCGTTTTAATATTCCAGAGTCTTGTTGCGACCCGATTGTTCAGTAATTTGCTATCTAAATATTAACTTAATTTTTGTAGAAGAAAATGAAGTCATTCATTTGTGTCATAATCTTGGCTTCCTGTCCTGTATTGTTCCGTGTTTGCGTCGCTGGCTTCCAGTCCGGACTGGATGGACCTCTACATCTCGGCCACACTGAGCTTTTTCCCATATTCTAATATGAAAACTGCAACGTTATTGGTTGCGAAAGTTGCAAATGCTGAGAGAGCGACTGCTGGTTCCACAGTGTTGTCACAGGGGAGCTGAATCCAAATGACAGGCTTTAATTGCAGTTCATTTGGGAATTCATCTTTCATTTTCCCTCAACTTGACAATCACGTTTGTGTCGATCTAACAAATAAATAACCCAGTGGTTGTAACCCAAGAAAAATGTGAGAAAGATGAAGAGGTATACCTTCTTACGCCCCTCAGGGTCCTGCTATTCCCACCATCTTTATTACTCTTTGCATAAATAGGTAATGAAAAGGGAATGCTCAGAATGCCAACTGGTAACTTTATCACCCGACAGAAGCTGCCTGACGGCCGAGGCGCCCAGAAACCCATTTTGTGATTACCTTTGTAATAGTTCTCACTTTAATGTTCCTTTACAATAAAAGCTTTATTCATTCCTTGTAATAAAAGTGCAGTAGAGTAGCCATGACTAATGCGACCAGAGGCTGAACTCTTCCTTCGCTCTAATCTCTTCAACTGGCACAGAAAGACCGAAGAACCCGATAATCAGATTATCATCCCGGCGGCTGCTTTTATATTACATGGATATTTGGAGTGGATGTTCTGTTTTTGTTCCCGCTACCACATAACAATAGTAAATGGACTTCAGTGAATTTTAGGCAAAACGCCGCAAAAATAAATCTTGAAATTTGAAATGTCTTCCCACGTTTTCAAATCTAACAATTAGTCCAATAACGAAGATTTTACGTTTTTTATTTAGAACTTTCTTTTTTCATAGACATGTATCCTTTTTCTTTAACTTCACAGTTGTGTTGTGTGTGTGTGTGTGTGTGTGTGTGTGTGTGTGTGTTTGTCTATCACATAAAACACCAAATAAAATTCATCTTAAGGTTAAATTGTTGTGGTTGCAAAGCTCACAATCTGGAAGAGACAAATTTTACACATAGTGAAAAATTCTGCTTAGTTTGGTCAGAGCCAAAGATGGGCAGTGACTCCGCCCATCTTTGACTACATCTACATTTTGCTCTCAAAGTTTTCCGTGTTGAATTTTGTTTTCTCAATAAAATCCAAAAGTTATCATACCCCTGGTAGATTTGGATGTGTTTTCATTTCACTAAGAAATGAAAGGTAGCTCTCAAAAAAAGACCAACCAATGTGAAAACAGTTCCAGATTCGAGCAAAAAGAAATAATTTATCTCTGGATTTACATTTAATTAAAAATGCCATGTCTAATATTATTTAAACCCTCCTCAATAATCAATTAAAATCTCTTTACAATCAAAAGCCATGATAAAATGTTTAGATTTCTTCATGTTGAAGAAAAAAAATAAAAGTTTCATACCTTTAAAAACTCCCATGGACTATTAATAATATTGGGGGTTTAACTGCATATATTCATAGCATCCAGCAGCTCACATAGTCACATGATCACATGGTCACCATTTCCTTTAGGTCATATTTTACACTCTTCCAGTTTTCATATAAAATATTATAGAAAATGTTTTTTCTTCTAGGCTGCCCAATGGCGCAGCTGGTAGAGCTGTTACCTTGCAGCAAGAAGGTTCTGAGTTCGATTCCCGGCCCTGGTCTTTCTGCTTGGAGTTTGCATGTTCTCCCTGTGCATGCGTGGGTTCTCTCCGGGTACTCCGGCTTCCTCCCTCAGTCCAAAAACATGACTGTCAGGTTAATTGGTCTCTCTAAATTGTCCCTAGGTGTGAGTGTGTGTCCATGGTTGTGTGTCTCTGTGTTGCCCTGCGACAGACTGGCGACCTGTCCAGAGTGACCCCGCCTGTCGCCCAGAATATTAGCTGGAGATAGGCACCAGCACCTCCCGACCCCAATAAGGGACAAGGGTGTAGGAAAATGGATGGATGGTTTTTCTTCTCTGAAAATGAAGAGTTGATATCTGAGCTCTCCACTTTTATATAACAATTGGTACTTTAGCATACAAATGAAAAGTCATCCATATGCGACATCTCAATTAATGTCAGAAACTTAAGTTTGCTTTAATTGTCCCTCCATACCTTTTAGTACTCTAGACTTGAGACAGAAAGTCATAAACTATTTATTTCCAGGATTTCTCTGTTCTGCTGAAGTGTTAGCATGACGTTGCTAACACTTATCTAACAATATTGCTTAGTAAGTTATTGTCTGTATTCCAGGCGTATTGCATATGAAATATGACAAAAGAAATTTGACTTTGTAATTTGACTCTTTGAAATTGGGCCTCAGTCTCTTTAAAAAACTCCTGCTCTTTCTGAAGCTCCACGTTCAGCAAGTGATCACAACATGGCTCCTCTATTAACCCTTTAACGTTTTTACCAGTATTTTTATCTATAATTTACGATAAAAGTGCAGACATAACATGACATGAGAAAAAAAATACTTTATCAAGACAGCATATGCACAGTATGATTTTGGATTTCATTTACAGCAAAAAGTGCAAGATGATCTCAATACGTCAAATTGTAAAATCAAACATACTACCTACTGTGTGTGTGTGTGTGTGTGTTGTGGTGAACATTAGGGGTTAAGCCACTTCCTGTAAACTGTTATTAAAATAATTCAGGTTATTTTGGATCATCATGGCACTCCTAAAAGATGGTAAGAAAATAAAATAAAAAAATTAAATAAATGAGTGATTCAATGTTTCTTTTAATCTCACAGCAGCTCTCTGGCGTACTGGAGGGGGATTAGAGCCCTGCAAGCCTTTTTTTAAATGCTCTGATTACATTTTCAAGGGCAAAAAAATAAATAAATAAAAAATCACATTATTAGAAATGACCAGGGGGCACCCCCTTACCAGGGTGGTGCAACAAGCAAAAAAAAAAAAACAAGAAAAATTCTGAATATCTCAGAACCGTAGGGCGTGTATAATGTCGGGTCATGAAAACAGTTTATCGACAGCAAAACACCCGGCTGGTCACACGTCTTCCCTCGCTGCTGGAATTGTGTTTCTTCTTCTTTTCTTATCTCTTCCTGAGATCCCGCAGCGAGAAGCCGTCGGTATGTAAAGTGCGATCGCCGAGATGGAACCCGCCGCACCATCCGTCTGGTGTGTCCGCGCTCCGGCCGCCACTTTATCTGCTCATCCATCCATCCTTCCCATCCATCCATTTTTCTCTCTGTCACTTCCTCTGATCTGCTACCCAATCACAATCAGGCGGTGCTTAAAGCCGAGGCAGAGTCTTTTATCTCAATCAGACCTCTCCTCTTCTCTATCGCCAGTACCATCTCTGGACCCCGCTGTGTGTTTTCAACCTCGCCGCTAATGCAACCAGCAGCTGACCCCCCTCTCTCACTCAGGCCTCTCTGGTTGGTCACGCCTTTGCTTTCAAACCACCGCACTTTTGATGAGACGATAGGTTTGTGTTTGGAAAAACAACGTCTCGTCTCCCGATTAGCCGAGCCAGAAGACGTCTGTGACCCGGCCAGTGTGCTATGTTCTCGGAGACTCGCTGTGGAAAAATTGCTCCATGGATCGAGTTTGGTTTGAAGGCATTTCCTGCAGTGAGAGGGCACAGACCTTTGCTTAAAGCCTTGCTGGGTTTTGGGTTTAGATCAGGGGTGTCCAAAGTCGGTCCTCAAGGCCAGGCATCCTGCATATGTTAGTTCTCTCCCTGGTGGTAGTAACAACTTTTCAGCAGGTCAGTGTTCTTCTTTGGCCTAATGAGCCATCATTTGATCCAGGTCCGTTAAACCAGGGGGAGAACTAAAACACGCAGGGTGCCGGCCCTCGAGGACCCACTTTGAACATCCCTGTTTGAGACACTCGGACTCCGGTGGCGTGCAGCAGAGTTTGTGAATACGTACGTTACGTTTTGGGAAGGAATTTAATGGATTTGTGTTTCGCCTCCTTTTTACTCTAGTACCACAAAAAGAAACCCAAGGCAAATCAAATCCTTCATACCAAACTCATGTAATCTCTTTGTGAAGTCCTCAGATGTTTGCTCGAGGTCCGGGTGCTCGATTCCAATGTTTTTTGCTGAAATGTGACTTTTATTTTTTTCTTTTCTACTGAATGATGCGACCGCAATCAGACTTCTGCGGGAACGGTGTGTGACCCCAATGTGCAGAAGAAGAACATCCACATCACACAACAGCTGTTTCTGTTTCCAAAAGCAATGATGGACGCCATCGTCTGTGGGTCGATTTTAAAGCTTATTCTGCGATGGGAGCCGACGGCGTTCTCACAAAACCGTAACAAGAAGAAGGAAGCTAATGGGACTAAAAAACCACGAAGAAGACAACAGGAAGCTGTTGGGACGACCGCGGCGTAAAATGTTTTTTAATGATGCATCGTGTGAACATACTTAGTCGTGTGTGATTTTAATCACGTTTCTCGTTTAATGGAAACGCCGCAATTGCGAAATTGTATTTCTTGACCACTAGTGGAATATTGACAGAGTCAGTAATGGAAACGGCAGCTTGGGAGAAGTGAGGTCTGCAGAGCTATAAATCATGTTTTAGAGTCTTCATATACCTCCCAGATGAGCTAAAGGTGCTAATCCAGTTTCTTATTTAACAGAAACACCACAATTGCAAAATACTGGCAGAATATTAAAGTTTTACATCTGTGATGGAAACGCAGCTTGTTAACGTCGAGGTTTAGACATCACAGGACGGCGAAGCGTTCACCTTCAGACCTTCCAACCTGATCATGATCTAGATGTCTGAGGACAGTTTTGACATTGTTGAGACATATTCTTAACCCAAAACTAGAACGCTGGCAGAGTGACTCTCTAATCTATGTGTCGGCGCCTTATTGTACAGTATGTAAGTGACTGGAGATGCATGTCTGTGTGTAATCCGAGGCTGTGGGAGAGCGACAGGGATGCCGTACCGCAGAGAGTTCCAGGGAGATAATTGGGACCTTTTCCCAGGTGATTACCATTCAGACAGAGTTAGGATCAAAGCCGGGGCGCCCCGGCAGCCTGGCGGAGAGGCCATAGCTGCCGTCAGTAATCTCTTCAGATAAAAAAAAAAAAAATGCCGTGAGTGCCCCGACCGTCCCGTTCCTTACCCGACCGCTGTCACCATGGGCAGGCCCTCGCTTACAGTCGCCGATTTGATAAGATTTCAGAGATTGGACAAGGATTGCATGATACGAGAGCAGATTTCTGCTGGAATCAATTTATTTGCCAACTAGAGAAAATGCACCAGAGCGGGGACGGAGAGTTTTCGAAAACAGATGAAAGGAGAGGGATGATAGCTGGAAAAACAACGGGATGTCGCACAAAAAAAATAAATAATAATAATATATATATATACCGATATGAATCTAACTGTGTATGCAGCCGAAAGACATTGATGTTGAATATTATGTAATTTGATTAGCATCAGGTTAAGCATCTCAAATCACGGTGCAGACAGTGTGATGCTCTGGTGAAGCTTTAGGATCTAAACAACTTGCTGTAATCGATGAAACCATGGATTCTGATTTCTCCCAGAAAATGCTGAATTAAAGCAGTTTAGCAAAAAGGGAGAATTTTCCAACATTTTTATATAAAAGGCCCATTGACAGCTGCTGCAAACGCACAAAGACGGGCACAGCCAGTCTTAAAATGAATAGGGACATTAGTTTTTATATAGTACCAGGCTGGTTTTGAAAGAATGCATGAAAAATGCATAATGTGCCGTCATATTCAATAAATTAGAATATGCTTTCTGATGAGGCTCATTTGTCTGATTAAAAGCACCTTTTGAAATAACTTTAAAGCCAGTGTTATTAAGCTTACTTTTCATTGGATCCACATTTTTTAAGTATATATTTTTTTATTATTATTATTTTTCTGATATAACGTATTAATTTTAAATGTCATGCTTTCATTACCCTTAAGAGGAAACTCATCATAATTAAGAGAAATAAAGGCAGCTGCTCTGTGTGTAAATAAAGTTTCAGAAATAAATGGACTTTTCAACAATATTTTGTATTTAGGTTACGATTATTTACATTTTTTTTAAAATAAAAGTGTGTTAAAAAAAAGGCAAAGGTAACAGATCTGCAGTTAAATGTAAATACTTCACTTGAATTTGCTGCGGTAGTTTAAAAAGCGAGCACATTCCACATTACGATGCTGAAGCTAGCCGCCTCTGTTAGCCACACACAAATAGACATGAAAAAAAATTGATGTCCCAGACGTGATTTCTAGAAAATCCTCTGATGCTCGGCTTCAATCTCAGTTTGTCCAAACGGGCCGAAACCAGCGTGTGAAACATGTTCACCAAACAGCATCAATAATTATTTTGTAGTCGTAACTCATCAGCTTGTTTTTTTTTTTTCCTGTGGAGAATCCTCAGCCGGAGCCGGCGTGCTGTGGATGATTTATACATCTGCGACGGCCAACACCGCTTTTCTACACTTGAGTCTGTTGGTGCTGTGAAAACAAATAGGGTGGGTGGCACCAAAAGCCTTGAGAAACTTATTTATACGGTCACCCGGCACGGTGTTTAGCGTTAGGGGAATCTGTGCACAGCAGTAAAATGCAGACCGCAGGGAAACGGCTCTCCGTTGTACAAACACACCAGGCTGCAGGCATTAGCAAAATGAAGATCAAGCTAAAACCACGAATGGCTAAATAAGTTGATTTGAAATTAAGACGCTCTACCAGAGGCAAGCCAACCTTATTAATAGAAACTGAAATAAGTGGATACTAACTAGTCCTGTAGACTCTGTTCAATTAAAGGACCAGAATTGCAACATTTTTGCATTTTCAGCTGTTGCAGTTCGTATCAGCTTTATTTGCTCAGTGTCAAATAAACCAAGCTTAGTTGAAAAATCTGTTCCCCTCCTCGCCTGTGGGGGCGCTGCACCAAGAACCACCACAAGCTCACAAGTTGGTAAGAAAAAAAAAAGGCGAAGGTAACAAGTCTGCAGTTAAATGTAAATACTTTACAAATTTAAATACCTGAATTTGCTGCAGTAGAATTTATAAAGTGAGCATATTCCACAGTAAGATGCTGAAGCTGGCTGCCGTTAGCCGCACACAAATAGGGGTGGGGCTAACACACCTACTAGAAGTTTAGTCATTGGTAGCAAACAGTGCTGCTGTAACATCAGTAAATCCAGTCTAAACAAAACATGCATTTACTTTAACTCTGTAACTAAACAGCTGAGGCAACAACAGAAGGTCGTTGCCTCAGTTCTATTTTCTCTCACCTGAGTTTGAACTCCTGTTGTATCGGTGCTAAGTGGAGATTCCCATTACATCAGTGGTTCTCAAAGTGTGGGGCAGGCCCCCTATGGGGGGCGCAGTGCCATTGCAGGGTGGGTGCTATAAATTAAAAAAATAAAAATAAAAAATCTCTCAGGGAGCTGTCCATGTTTTAACCACATTTTGCACAGAGGCTTTTTAAAAAAAATGTATTTATGATAGCAAAGTTGAATATTGTTACAAATTTAAAAAAAGAAATATGTTTGAAATTACACTGACAGCAAAGAAAACTCTTCTACAGAATAGAACTAAAAAAAAGTTACATAAAAGTGTTTCACTGTAAAGACGGTTTGTAGTTTGTTTGGTTGCAACCTGAAGTGTGAAAAAAACTTCAGTGGAGTTTGAAAACAAAATATGTGTAGAGGTTTATGTCTGCTTGAACGATGTGTGCGCCCTGTTGATTTTTCTTTTCTTTTTTAGGGGAGATTTTATTGTATTGCCCAGAGGAAAAGCTTTGGGAACCAAAGATCCAGAGAAGTGCACAATTTATTTTTGCATGTTGGGAGTTGGAGTGTTTGGTCGGAGAGCCTTTGTTCCAGTAAAGGAGAAGTAGGATTATCAATTGACTATTTTCAGATGTTTTGTGATTGACACATGGAGTTTTGCAAAAATATACATCAATCTGTAGGTTAGCTGGCCTCTCTACACTTTGGTGAGTGTGTGTGTGTCCACACTGAGTCGTCCTTTGATAGGAGGATGATCAGAGTGCATGTCGTCTTTCGCCCAATGACTGCTGGAGATTGGCACCAGCAACCAAACAACGATGTACGGATATCTCTGTATCTCTGTTGGGAGCTAACTTTCTGCTTGTCTGTCTTTTATTTTTTTCCCCATAATGCCTTACCTTTTATGTTCTGGTTTAACTATTGATTTTTTTTAGCATTCTTTTCTGGCTAAAAATATTTCTTTAAAATCGAAAGGAGCTTCCGTTTTGCCGCTTCTGAAAAACGTCATCAATAAAGCTGACACTTAAAACACAAGATCTCAATCATTTTTACTGTCTTGTGAGGAAACATCTGCAGCAAAAACAATTTGTTACAGTCTGGAATGACAACATAAACGCATAGAAACATCACGTTCAGTGCTGCTATCTTCCTTTATGGCATTGATTAACGACTGTAATACTCTTCCCAGCTGCAGGAATTAAGGAGGACGCGCACGGTAATGACAAAAGATTTTAGATTTTAGTGAACATCGCATCACAATCTGTCCTCCGGAAGCTACAGATGGAAGAAACAACCAGACACAATGTGGCCCCTTCTCCTCTTACTGAAGGGGAAGCTTTCCTACTTTTTAACCAGATGGGTATGCAATAGATAAACAGCATAGCGGCAACATATTGACAGCTAAAGGCCACCGGAACATTTGCGCTCTTTGAGTGTTTTTTCATTCTTCTAATGCTCCACCAGCGCCTCAGGTCACGTATGAAAGCAAACAGCACTTTGAATGCAAATTATGTGTGGACCTTATCTCAAGGTTCGCACCGTCGATGGAGGCCTGGCTCAGCAAGAAAAATCCAGCGGCGATGTTCACGGCCTTAAACGAAACTGTAACCCCCTCGTGAGAAACAAACCCGGGGGGAAGCAACACGGAACTGACCTGGCCTTCCGTTAATGCCGTTTTCACATCCTTCAGCTTGTATAAATCCTTGCTTCTCTGCAGCTGTGCATACTGAGCAACTCGCCGCGTCCCCACGGCGGATCTGCCACGAGAACCGCTCGTCTCGGACTACATGGCACATAGTTGTGAAACGGAGATAACGGTCAGTTTGTGAAGTGTGGGCAAGTGGCCTTGAGACGCAGTGATGGCATAGTTACTTTGGAAAAGTAACTTTAATCAGATTACTGATTACTCCTTGAATGGATGTTTTCAGGCCAAGAGTGGAAAAAAGGCCGACCTGCCACTTGGACGATGCACGTCCATGTGGCATGCATGTCACAGGGCTGGATATTGCCATCTTTCCTCTGCCTTTCTGCCTCATTTGCACTAGCATGTTAATGCTTTCAGATCTTTCACATAATTTATTTTTCATCACATCATAGCCATCAACTGCAGTGTGTTTTATTGGGATTTTGTGTGAAAACCAGTGGCAGGCACACTTCCACTGATGTGCTAACGGCAGAGCTAATTTTTTGCTTAGTGCTTTTGCTAACTATTGAAATGTTTCACTGCTAAATTCTAAATCGCAAATTTACTCTGCCGTTTTGTAAACTTTCATTTGAAATACAATCCAACATGGCCCTGCATCGTTGGCAGGAACTTTGGCAGCTATGTAAAGCACAAAACTAAACATTTAATTTACATTTATTGAAACTTAGAGTTTCAATAAACTTTAAGTTTATTGTGTTAAACTTAAAAGTTTAGCGCAACTTAAGCTTTAAGTTGCGTTAAAGTTTAACACAACTGTTGTGATTTTTCAAGGGCAGATAGATATACAAGCTGAATGCAAATTAGCTTTTTAGCATTAGCTTCTGCTAAATTCTGTGTTGGTTTAGCTCTTTAGCATTAGCTTCCTCTAAATACCATTAACTAATGTTAATGATTAGTACTTTCAGGTTAGCACAACTAACGTTTTAGGTAGCAGTACCCACCGCTTCTTTGTACTCAATCAGGGTCAGAGATAACTTTGTGGAGAAACTTCAACAGAGTTAAGTAATGAGAACAATAGCTTTGAACTTCTAACGGAGCACACTACTTTAAAGCTACCAAGACACTGAACATCAACCTAAACAAGCCAACCAGGCAATCATAGGTCTAATCAAAGAAGCAGTCGAGAGGCCGATGTCGGCTCCACTGAAGGAGCTGTGTGATCCAGACCCCAGGTGGGACAAACTTCTAACAATCTGTGGCCAACTGCCAAAATGTTCACCGCAACCCTTCTGGTCGATACAGCAGACGTGTGGATGAAGATGTTCTGGTCAGATTTAAAACCACACTTTTTAGCATAGATGCAAAACACTGTGAAGGAAAATCCACACTGCACATGACCCTCAACATCCTGCTCTCACAGTAAAATATGGTGGAGGCAGCATCATGCTGTGGGAAAACTTTAGTTTGATAAACCACTATTCTGTTGAAATCCTGTGGTAATTCACTTGGAAACTAATGTTCAAAGATGCTCTCCACTCGGCCTGGAGCGTTGCCTTCATTCTTTCATGCAATGTTTGAGAAATCCATGAATCTCCCATGGCAACCACTCAGCTGGGTAAACACTTCTTCAGACTAGCCAGCAGCAATTAGCAAACACCTGGTGAAACAGCAGACTTCCTGAAGACAGAGTTTCAGAAAGAGCAGGAGTTTCTTAAAGAGACAGACCCAATTTTAAAACGTTAAATCACAAATTCATATTTGATCTATGTATAATATTTTTATGACAACATGTGCCTGGAAAATACATAATAACACACCTTGAATTATTTTATTTCCAAATAACGGTGACAGCAATGCAACACTTTCCTTCTCCCTGTGCACTATCTTGTGTCGGACTATCACAAAAAAAAATCCAATAAAATGCATTGACATGTATAACTATAATATGACAAAATGTTGACAAGGGGTATTAATTATTATTTTTCACAAGGTAGGACCATGTCTTTGTGACTTTAAAATGCTGGTTTGATTTTGACAGTCTTTTTAAAAGATAAATAATAAATAAAAAAGCAACAAAAACGTAATTGAGTGAGTAAATAAGCAGATGCATTGGTCAAATGGGCTGGTGAGAACACGAGCGAGTGCTAGCGGTGTTAGAGAGCGGACGCCTGAGAGACTGTGGCCATAAGCAAACTACCAAGATTGGTTGAGAACCCTATTGAGCATTTCCTGTCTTCACATCCCAGCCAGCGGCCAGGCCAGGGTGTGGAGCCTCCGGGCTGCAGCCCTGCTGAAGTGAATATAAAGTCGGATCCTCAGTCAATAAATCACCGGCCGTGACTGATGTGCTTGAACGTTGAACCTAAGTGTTTGAAAACGCGGCACATTCTCAGCAGAGTCGCACTCAGGCTGTTCTGTCAGCACAGATGGACCCGATGACAGGGAGAAGACAGGTTGAACACTTTGCTCACTAGAGCACAGATTTTCAGAAAAAAAAAAAGTATAAAATCTCAGTTTCTTACTAAGACATTTTTCCACCACATCTCACACTGCCTTTACTTCCACAATTCAGACATTGGGAAATGTTTTGTTCTGTCTCATGAGATTAGAGTTGTTTGAATGTATGGTAGCACTAGCACACACAGAGTAGGAAAACCCTATATGAAAAGATTTGTTCTTTTTTTGTTTTGTTTTTTATTTCCTCAGATGTTTTCATAAGACAGATTTTATTAGATTTAGATTTTAATTATTTAGATTTTAATTATTAGATTTTAATAAAAGTGTAGCAATGCATTTCGGAGTTCAAAAGTTCAAGCACCATCTCCAGAGTCTCAGAATTTATTCTTCTCACAGTTTCCGTTTGAAAAGCCAGTCCAAAACTCAAAGCAGAAATACTCTGCAAAAATTCCACCAGTCCATTACACAAAGTTGACTTGACCTAATTGGCTAAAGATTTTTCAGACATACTGTAAAATATTAAATGCCCTCAGTGGGAGCTCCATGCTTTTTGCAGCAGGCCATTTCTCTGCTCTCTTGCTTTTCTGCACACACGCGGTCACAGTGGAGCAAAAAGAAAAAAAAAAGCTCTTTTTACGGATTTACTCTGTTTTTTTACATTTAAAGATTACCCTAAAGAGCCATCAAGCATTCGCACAAACTGGCAGCAGTGGCATTAGTAAACCAAATTTACTGGGTGTGGGGGCTCAAGGGGCACAGAGCAAAAGAATAAAACCGAACAAAGAAAAAAAAAATAGGGCAATATTTCCTCAGTTAATATACTAAGAGAAACTACTTGTGACTCCAGAGGTTCAGGTTTCAGACCTCTGATCTAAAATCTATCCTGGCACTATAAGCATCAACTACTCAGCTGCCCGCCATGTTCAGTCTATCTGCTTACCTGTATAAATACTCTCAGTGCTCTTTCCACCGTTCGCTTTGAACCAGCAGCTCCCTTAGGAGAAAGGCCGCCGTACTCCAGGCATGGCGCCAGTCATTTTAAGGATGCTTATTAGACCCCCAAAAATGATGAAAACCCGGGCATTATCATCAATCAATAAAATCCCCCACCTGCCGAACTTGAAGATTGGACATTATGCCGCCAACACTTAGCTTTCGTCAACAACTCAGAGGCTTCAAGGCAGGTACATTTTCCTCGAGGAATTTTAATAATCAAGGTACTCGAATCACTCGAGGAATCGTTTCATCCCTACGTAAGAATTTGATAATCATTTCTTCACAACACATTGGAAGAAATTTGCCGCATCCCCTGATTGGACTGGAACCTTTTTTATTCATTCGTTTCTGGTACACCCATAAATCTGACGCACGAGTGACATCTGCTAACGACAGAGACGACAGAACTGCTTCTCTTGGCCCACAAAGGATTCATTTTTTTATTTCAAAAAACAATCTGATATAATAAGTATCTGTTGTTGAAATTGAAAATGTTTTTAAATCGTTGAAATATAGCTTCTGATTAAAATTCAATTGTGGTTAACGATGAATAACTGAGATTAATTCAGTTTTAATTGAGTTCCACAACTATTTTATTCAACAAGAAGCACAGCTTCCAACAACAACAAATGCATCTCGTCGGTCCGCAGAAAAAGTTTCCACCAAATTTGAGGCCGGCCTTTCTGTTCCTTTTTAATCAACATTGGTTTTGACCTTGGAGTCGTCTCATGGACGGAGACCAGCTTGTTGGTGTGTTAATGTGTGTGTTGGCGATTGCGGCTACAGCGCCACATGCTTTTAATTACGGCCCGAAATGCTAAACACATTTCTACAACACTGTATCTGTCGATTGTATAAATAAGGGGAATATGTCTAGTTTATTTGGCATTAAACAGACAACATGTTGCCAGCATGAAGCTGGCTTCTGGCAGGTGGTTGTTTGCGGGCATTGATCTAAAGCACATATAGAATCTGGCATCATGTGATTTGTGTTGTGCCTCCTGTCTCATCATCCGGCTAACACAGTTTCAGCGACAATCTGTCTGTGGAATATATGAAGCTCGTTTCATCTTTGATGCTGCGAGTGTCCAGATGGTTTGAATGTGTGTGTGCAGGGTATCAATTCCCTTTGCTTGCTCTGTATGGCGTTTCAAGAAGTACAAATGAATGATACCTTCCTGCTTTGTCATTTGCATGTGGATTGCTGAGAGGTGGGAAAATGACAGTGTGCTGGCGTGAAAGCGAGATATAGAGGCAAAGAGAAGATGTTGGAGTCAAAGCTGCAAATTTGTCTTTTGGTGAAATTATTTGTGAATATTTCATCAATGCCTGGGCATTAGTGTTTCTCTGATCCATTACTGTAAGTTTCATATCTGAAATTTACTGCTTTTGTTCTACAAACTCAATTAATTTAGATAATTCTCGCTATTTGTTCATTATGTTCCTTACCTGACTGGTGTCCACAGTTAAAAACACGACTAAATAGAAGTAAACTTGAAAAATCCATTCTAAGTAAGTTACATTTACACCATGTCCCTGACAACCACAGATAAATGTGACATTTACTGACAATGACTGCTAGCTTTCTTAGTAGCTAGCATACTAGCCAAATGTCTTTTGCTGTAATAGCCAAAAATGTCATTTTGTAACTTGTTTTTTTTTTTTAGTATGATTAACTCCTTAATTTAAGAGGTTAAGCTAGTCAATGTGGTCTTTAGCATTAACAGTTCATATGTTTTACTTTGTTTCAGTATTAATTTAAGAGGCTAAGCTGGCTTTCTTAGTAGCTAGCATGCTAGCCAACAATGTGTCTTTAGCGATAGCTCTGGTTCTTAACTATCTTGTCACAGTTGATACACTTGACTAGGTTTGAATATGTATTCACAATCTTTCCACAATTACACAGGAATTTTCTAAAATAACGTCCCATTCCATCTGAAATGGCTTACCTTAGGCTCTGGTGAGCTTACTTGCACGTACCTTAGGCTACAAACAGGAAGTTAAAAAGCAAAGCTAATGCTAACTCAGATTTTGGGAATAAAGTCATCTGGGCTTCACAAGTTGCTTAGAGGACATTTAACCTCAGTGTATGTGAACCTATTAAAAAAATATCTAACAAATATCTTGCTTAATATTCTGAAATTTACTGAACAGAAAAGATGTTGGTCATGTCAAGTGACCTGAAAATACAAATAGTTTTATTTGATTTCAAAGCAGACATCAACAAAAACACGTTATTGTGCTTTTGTACAGATTTGTTATGAATATCTGGTTTTTATGCTTTATGCTTGTCAAGTCAAGTTTATCTGTGTAGCACATTTCAGCAACAAGGCAGTTCAAAACACGTTAAAACCATAAATCATAATACAGTAACTAATTATGAAACAATAATGTCATCAAAATCATGAAGTAAATGTGCATCAGAGAGGTTTATTAATGTTAAAGTTCTTATGTATCAAAGGCAAGCAGGTGGGATTTTAGCTTCCATTTAAAGGAAGTCAGTCTTTCGGTTGTTTTGCAGTTTTCTGGAGCATAAAAACTGAATTCTAGTTCTGTGGTTGCTTGGGTACATATTTATGCACGCAAATTTAAAAAAATCAAGTCAAAAATGAAAGCATTTCGGTCCCGTTGGTTAGACGAATCTGAAATGCTGCTCATTAAAGTGAATGAGTTATGATCATGCGACGGCCTGTCGGTGTGAGCTTAGGACACGGCGGCGTACACACGAACAGCGCCGGCAGTCGGTGGCACCTGAGGCGTCGGAGTACCCAGCTGTGTGAGCAAACCGAGTGACTTACCCTAGAAGAAAGTTGAAAACCTGCATGACTAACCCACCTCAGAGAGAAAACGAGCATCATTTGTTCATGCAAATGCTGATTTTTTTTTCCTTGTTTACAAGACGTTGCCCTATCTAATAACCCTCAGAAAAAAAAAAAATGTAAATGCGTAGAAAAACAACCAGATCCGCGAAGCTGGTCCTGTCCTGCAGGATCCTTCATCACAGCCACTCATGCTTGTTGATGCTTACGATGATGCATACCCTGTGGGTATTTCTCATTCCTCATCATTACGCTCGCCTTTAAGCTATCATTTAATATGAGAGATTACGCCGTTTAAGCCGTTAGTGGAAATCTGTCCTTATGAGATGGAGATTTCAACATTTTTCCACCATGTAGCCGAAAACGGCTTGCAGTCGTCGAACTCACTCTAATTGACATGAGTAAGTCGAAGCCGTGTGCACAGGCACTTATTATCCGTCTCTGGGATATTACACACACACACACACACACACACACAGTGTGCAACACGTTTTGATGGCCAGAACACGAACGTGCTGGAAGATAAATGGAGTTGCATTTCATACGCAAGTGGGCGAGCGAGTAAAGATTGTCCCTGAAGAACACTTTCTGTTTGAACAAGGGGCATTTAAACGGTGAAAAAAACCAGAAAGACGAGCACAGATTGAATTTGTTTTCCTACTAACCACAGATTCATTAGGTGGCTTCAAAGACAAGACTTCGTCAGTCGCTCTTGTGTGATCACGCAAGCTGAAGGTGTGGCAGCCAAACGTCACAGGAGAAGTGCTCATCTGCCATCATCGGTGGCTACGCTAACTAGCAGGAGCGTTTGCGGCAAAACCATAAGACCTTACAGAGTGTTTTTATTTGTTTAGTTTCCAGTGCAAATATGTTAGCACGCTCAAAATAAGGATAAACCGACTTGTAAGTGGTTTTTCAGCAGGAACTAGTTTTAAGTCAATAAGTCCTGATGGATGAAAAGGTTCTTGTCCCATTGGCAGATTATTTAGCTCATAAAACAACGTCTTCTATGATTGACAGCGCTAAGACCCGCCTCCCGGCTCTGATTGGCTGTTTCTGACTGAGCGGTTTATTTCTGCTTATGGGAGTAGGACCGCAAAGTGGAGGCAGAAGAGCTGGAGTTTTTTTCACCTATTGTCTGTCTGTTATTATATTATCAGGACATAGAGATAGTTTTAATAAAAATGCTTTTTTGAATAAAAGTTACAAACTTCAGCTTTAAACCTACCCGAGTTCAACCGTCTCCCTGTCCTGTTTTGATGAAGACGTGTTATTGGTGGGTCAACCAGATTCATTTCTCTATGTGAGAACAGAAGGTTGCTACTTTTAGAATAACTATCACTCTGTGAAACAATTGATTTTTATGAGTCTATTTCTTTATCTCATCTTATATCTCGACACCTTTCAACCTTCATTGACTGTTTCTTTCTTTCTCTCTCTGCCATGTATGCATTTTGCACATAACTCATCGTTTGTATGAATTGTGTGTTTGACAACTGTTCTCTCATTTATTTATTTAGAACGGATAATAATCATTGATCTGTTATGTGAACGTACAATTACTACACGCCTTTCCTAGATGTTGTAGGGCAGCATATCTTCCAACGCCACTGAAACGTAAGATGAAATTGTAATAGTCTGATTGAGGTGTGATGGTGTGCAATATCAAAAAACATTCATACAAAGAGTAGCTCCACTGAGAAGCCTCTCGTAAAATGAGCTCCATTGATGCGCAGATCCAACAAGTGTTTGCTAACTGATGCTGGCTAGTCTGAAGGAGCTGAATGTGGGGGTGGGGAGGTTGCACTGTGAGGCGGAACCTCTGAAGCTTCAAAACTTCAGCTCAGAGGAGGAGCTTCGTCCTTGAAGGCGGAGCTAGGTCCACCCGGGTGTTTTGCAAAGCTGAAAGGTTGCCAAGGGAGATGAAAGGATTCCTCAAACATGCATTGAAGAATCAAAGCAACACTCCAGGTATATTTTTGGTGGTAAAATAACATAATAACATGATGTAAAGCTCAAAACAGACGATTTGTACAGAATCTGCCCCTTTAACACGTTCAACCTAATAGTTTTATCACCTGACATTCCCTCACTTGCTGAGCTGTCCACAGGTGTTTCATTTGTCCTGTGTAGCGCATCAGAACCTCTTCTCGCCACGGACCTGCCGTGTGTGTCGCCGTCATTGATGGGGCCACTTCACTGCGTGACGAGTGGGAATCCTGCATCAGCGCTGCCTCCTCTGCTGCTGCTGCTGGCACAGTGTGTCACTCTTCGTCATGTTCCTCAGGAACCCAGCTCCCTCCGTTGGAGCCCGGGGAAAGAGCCGGAAATCAGGAGAGTTTCCCAGAGAAGTTAAGAGTGGCGATCCTACATCACCATGTCCCGTTTCTATTTAATCTGGAATGAAAATGTAAAACAAGCCTGTGGTCCATGAGTCATCTTAAAAGCGGCAGTATTGAGCTTTACGCCAGGTTAAAATGTTATTCCCTCAACAAAAACATATCTGGAGTGTTGTCTTGATTCTTTCATGCATGTTTGACAAAACCTTTAATCTCCATGGAAACCATTCAGCTGTGCAAAATGCCTGGGGGGACCTAGCTCCACCCAGGCCTTTGAGGCGCAGCTCCTCCTCAGAGCTGCAGTTTCTAAGCTGCTGAGCTTCTGCCTCACAGAGCAGCCCCCCGCCATGACTCCCCCACTCGGCTCCTTCAGACTAGCCAGCAGCAATTAGCAAACACCTGGTGGAACCGAGCATCTGCTGAGCTCATTATAGGAGCTGCTTCTTAATGGGGTTTTCATCTCCAGCTCCGTTTGTGTAAAACATCTTAATTCACACTGGGACCATCAACATGTTCAGCTTTAAATGAACACCTATTTTCCTGTGACTTATGAAGATTGATGCACAGCTACTTCGTTTAAACCACATTATTTAGAAAAGTAACAGTAAACAGGATACTTGTTTCCTCTTATGGGAATGTTTCTTCCCTCTGCTGAACGTAACAAAAAAGGGTTAACTTTCATTAATCTCTTATGTGAGATTATACATTTTTTTGTCTGACCCGTATGAGGAAATACAAATTGGACTACGCTACATCAAGTTAGCATTAAGTCAATCCCAAGCAAAGTGCCTGTACCAGCCACTGTTGATCAGTTGGTACAACAATCAAACCACCAACTCGAATCAATAAGAAAATCTTTCACTGTTAATTCAAAGGAGGATGTTTTTGTGACCATTATCAACTATGAACTCTTTGGTTTTTAATCACCAGAATCAGCAGGAATCCAGTTTTGCGACGCTGAGTGATTTGAAAAGTTTCTTTTTGTTTAAGGAAAGAGGTTGATGTGTTTTTCCAGGGTTAGTGTTTACACAATAACTGCCTCTGTGATTACAGTTGTTCACCTGCTTTCACCACACGCTAGCTGTTCCTCCAGGGATGTGATGACTCTCCACGCCTCATTAGCTATTTAGCGCAGTTGTTGGTATTAAAGTCCGCTTTCAGCAAAACAAACACCGAAGAATGCAGTTGGAGATGATTTTTCTGTGTTTGCTTCTGGAAAAAAATATCCACACTGACGGATATTTCGCAGAATTAGCAAACAGCAGATTTAGTGACATTACAGTCACAGATGTCCATGAATTTATTGGTATTCTTAAAATGAATTATTGTGCTCTGCAAGTGAAATATTTGAAATCTTTTTGGCCAAAATCTGAAATGTGAGGTTTGTGGGATGGCTAGCCGATACGGAATATTTTGTGGTGCTATTCTGATAACGATAAAAACTGCAGATAATACCTTGTCCTTAGGTAACTATATGACTGAGACAAAACAGTTACCACTCTTGAAAAACAATCATATGTGTAATGCACTTCTTCAGAACACCATTTTATCATAATCGTAGTTTCAAAATAATAGTTTTTATTTATGCTCTCATTAAATAAACAGTGTAGCAAATACAAACACCAACAGTCCCGACAATACATATAGTCTTTGGGGGACTTTAAACATCATTAATTGTAATTTACCGTGACCGCGGTACATCAAAATTCTTATGAAAAATATCGTTTATCACGATAAACGATACGATAAACGCGCACCTGTAGTTTATAGTTAATCGGAACCATATGCTCCAAAGTAAAATCCAGTTTTTCTCCGTCTGTAGCATGAAGTCTTCATCAAAGTTACTGGATTTTATGATTAGTGTGAAAAAATGTAAAGTGTGATAACTTTCAAAGGCACTATTGCTAAATGGAAATTTCTAGTGTTTGAAGCAAAATATTCATAGATGAAAGATAATTAGATATTACGTATTTGACTTGTATTGCAGCCATTTTATTTAATCTCTTGCTTTTATGAAAGAAAACAGTACAGGCCCTTTCAGTAAATTAGAATATTATTAAAAAGTTCACTTCTGCCACTCCATGACCGAGAAAAACACATTTTATAAATTAATTAGACAAAGTCTAACGTTTTAACTGTTTTATTTCTCTTAATTATCATGAGTTTTTTTCTATCAGTTATTGACTAAGCAACAGTTCGTCAAAAACCAATTTGTTTTTACGAAGAATTGTGACTTTATTGTAAAGTATGCCTAGTATCTGCTCAGCTCAAAGGTTTTCATTTTCAAAAGGTACTTCTAATCTGACACACCAGATGCTTCGGGACGTATTTATTAATTCCGTAATTTACGAAACATTCAGCGGAACCTGGAGGCCGTTGCCACCAGAAACGAACCAAGCCGCCCCCTTACTGGGTTGCTCTCCGTTTCGCCTCGTGAGCCAAAACAGAACTGACAGGTTATGAAATTGTTCATTCCATGACAGCGTTGCATCAGGCTGGGGATTAATCTGTCAGTCAGCACAACTCGTGTTTCCTTTATCTTA
The DNA here is from genome assembly GCA_902982915.1 of Phalloptychus januarius. Classification (NCBI taxonomy): domain Eukaryota; kingdom Metazoa; phylum Chordata; class Actinopteri; order Cyprinodontiformes; family Poeciliidae; genus Phalloptychus; species Phalloptychus januarius. The sequence continues at coordinate 4,923,262 of CADWAE010000093.1, forward strand.
AATATTTGAAATAACCTGCAGGATTATGACCAAACCCAGGGGTTAAAGTCAGGATCTTTGTCATCTGTGCGAGTCACAAAGGCAAAATTATCTCTCCCATCCCCGAAGCCTGTGTCTGAAACAGAAACTATTTAAAGAGATTGGAGGGCAGAAGTATGATTGATACCATGTGACAGTAGGAGCTGATTTGAGCCGACAACCCTCTGCTCTGAAAGCGACGGCAGCTGACGGCATTAAAGCCGTTCTCTAGGTGCCCTAATCTGCACCGGTGTGAAAAATAAGAGTGGTGGAGATGGAGGAATAATAAGAAAAGTTAATTAATACTCATGAATCTTTTTCTACTGAAAGGACAGTGATTGAAATGCTGGAGTATGAAATTATAACGCAGTCAAGAGTAATTTGCATTTGGTCATATTTGATTTCTCGCAGATGAATAATGTTAATAGTGTGAGCTGATCAAACTGGCCTGGGCTATGAGCTATAATGTGGCTTCAGTTTTCATGGCATTCTGATGAAATTTTAAAATAATTTGAGGCTTGAAGTTGGAAAGTTTGCGGAAGTGATCGAAAATTCTGAACATGGTAGGACTTGGATGTTTCAGCTGCTATTGGACCGTTACCTGACCTGCCATCTGTTTATGAATACATTAATATGACCCAGGTTTTTCAACAATGGATAATGTGTGGGTTCTTGTAAAACAGGTGAAGGGAGAATCAGAAAACCAATCAAAAAGTTAAAAAAATGAAAAAAAAAAAATGCCAGTGGATGTACAAATTAAAGAGCGTATTAAAATCCCAGCCACATGATTAAATCATGAATGGATTTGACATTTCTTCTTGCATATTTCATGTTGTCTGCTGCCAGTGGCTTCTGTTATGAAGATATTAGATCATTTTTAGTCCTAATCTTTACTGTTTTAAAATCATTTTCCATCATCTGAGGTTCAGATATTTAGTCCAGCAGGGAGTGATGGTTTAAATGTCAAATCTGCGTTTCTGTCTTTAAAATATCACATTATGCTGTAGTTAAATGGAGATTTCCAACAGCCTATTAAAACATTTCATTTGATCTGAACACTGAAGAACCCCTGAACACCAATCACAGACTGCTGGCAATGAAAACTTCAAATTTTTATAAAGCAGATCTAAAATATTCAAAGGAAAATGCAGGGCGGGAAGCTGGAATACTTTTACAAGATGCTGCTTGACATGCTATCGGCCAATGGAGAAGCACCATTGATTTTGAGGAGGAGCGCAGACTTTATTGTCGCTGATTGGCTGTAAACCCAAGAGTGGATATGGGACCCTCTGGCTGTTAGCTTCTGTGCTAACACGGTTTCTGCTCTGCATGTTATGTTTTGTTTTTGAACGACTAAAACAGCCAGTTCTAAGCGTTTTTAGAGGTGGTCTGAAGTATTCACAAATTTCACATGTCTGTAGGCGTTTGTTGTCCAAAAACCCTGAGAATACCAACGATCCACTGTTTTTAATGTTGGGGTATCACTTCAGTGCCTCAATTTTGGTATATTTCAGTGGAAAAGGTGAGTTCCAGCAGCAGTCTATCTTCCTATTGCTTCTGGTATCAATATTAGGGATCAGATTAGTGAGTTCATCTAAAGTTGATTGATCTTATTGATTGAACATGGTTAATTTTCTTTAAAAATTAACCATGGTCATAGTGCTGATTTTAAAAAAGAACTGCATAAAGTGCATTTTGGGTTCCACATCTGATGTTTAGCCCGTTTCTCTTTCCCATTCTGGTACGGCTCCGCCAGCTTTTTTTCTGTATCAACTGTACCCAGGGAACGCCCTCTGCTGACTGGTGGCCCAACTACAACAGTGAAAGAAGATCTAAGTGGACGCCATTACGATTGATTGGAACTCATTTTAATCTAACAAATCTTTTACTTCAAATTCTCATCATTGCCCATCCACCATAACATATAATAGTAGTCACAGCAATCTTGTCTATATTTTTAAGTTCTATAACATGTGTATGGTTCCACAGCAGGACAATAAGTGAACTTTAAAAGTAGATTTTTCCGGGCCTGAGACCGAAATAATGGCGCCATTAGTTTTGATTAAGTTCCCATCAGCCGCTCGCAGACATATTACGGTCATTTTGTGGAGCAAGTAAAAGCGAATGAAATCATCTTTGATTTACACTTAGCCATTAGTTAGCATCCGAGGCCAGTGATGAGAAATGGCTTTTGTGTGAAATGAACTCGAGGAGCTGCAGTAGAGTTTAAAGAAAACTTATAGCATGAAATTGATTCTGGCCGATAAAATTTGACTGATTCATAGCGATGTGTTCTCAATCGGATTCTGCGGCCGGCCAGCGTAATCTACATCCAGTTAGCGGTGAAGCAACAGAACGTGTGGTCCTCCAGGCCTCTTATTGCCTCATTGACCCGTGTCTTTACATGCCAAATCCCGTGGATGTGTACGAGGAAGCATTGATTGCATTTCGTCTTCCCGTCTAGTCCCGCCGAGTACATGAGCACGTTAATGTTTAAATCAAAATCGATACATAACTTAATCATTCAAACTCGTCTCTAATTTGTTTGTCACAATCGATTGCCTTCAGCCGGGCGCGCCGTCTGGCCTCGCTCCCCTTCAATTAAGACGCTTGATGTGAGCAGACGAAAGCTGCCACAGAGGACGACGGAGGTGCTCGTAGTAGTGGGGGAGGATTTTTATGGCTGCCCCTGCTGAAAATATGATCTATCAAATGTTATGACCTTGGGGATATTAAGTACTAACTAATATGGAAAGCATTTCGCCGTAGAAACGAGGCGACAGGAGTCATTTCTCATTCCTCGTGTCCTGGAGAGTATAATTAGCTGTTATAACCCCGGCCCTTTTTACAGGTGCGTTTATGTCATCGGGACAGTTAGAACATCGTCCCAAATGAAACGGAGACAATGCTGTAAATTCTGCCACGTAGCACATGCCCTCCTCGTTCCATCGACACAGAGTGTCCAAGTGAAATGGCTCAGCGGCAAAAAGGAAGTAGGGTGCGGGCGGATGCACTAACCGTAATTTGGTGGTAGATTGGCCATGTCCAGGGTTTTACAAAGGTACAGCATGCCACTATAAAAACAATTCCTTTTTAGGAGATTGTTCCCTAAAAAGAAAACGATGTCACGAAAAACGCACCATGTAATAATATCTTTATTGATAATGATTATTTGCTTTAAATATTTGAAATACAGCCAAATTCATGATGGGAATTCTATCCAGTTTTTACTCCATCCTGCTTTTTTTTGTTTTTTTAGTAATTTATGAGGCACTGAGGTGGAACCTTAAACTGCTGCTGTGAACATTATTCAACAGGTTGTTGCTAGGTAACCAAATAATGGGGGAGGTTAGTTTGTTGCTTGGTTGAATGGCTAAAGTCTTTCATCTGCCTACATCCCCCAGAATGCTGTGCAGTTCTGGATCAGGCTTCAGTGAAATTATTGAAAGTTCTGTGAGGCGTATTATCAACTGATACTGATCACATGAGTATCGCCATATATATTGTTATTGATTTACTGTCCAGGCCAGCGATCATTAATTATGCTTTACACAATTTGTTATTATATATTTTTAATGTGTTTAATAATTTACCACAATTAATCTGTTTTTAATTTTTTAACTTACATAGAAAGCATCTGACTGGAACCTTTATATTTGCGTGTTTCCGGTACACCTGTAAATCTGACACACAAGCAACATCGGGACAGTTAGAACCGTCAAACACTGACAGATGATGCTTTTCTTAGGGGTTAGATTTTGCATTAAAAAAACTATTTGATTGGACACTGTTAGAGACTGTTGTTGTGTTCAAGCTGTGCTAAAAGGAGTTAGCCTATTAGCGAAGCTGTTCAAGCCTAAACTAGCATCTCAATGCTAATTTAGCATTGAGATGCTAAATTAGCAAAATGTTAGGTGAAATGTCTCCTAAGCTAAGATGTAGCGTCCACAGTCGACATTTGTAAAGAAGGATTTTTCATCCTGTTGAGTTGAATGGAGTCACATCTATGGATGCTTTTTAAAAGTGCAACATTCACACCTTCAAACACTCATGGACTCACCACACGGGGAGTGACGGAAAACAGCAGAAACTACAGTTTTCTGGAATTCTGGGTGAAACGAAGCACACAGGATGTGATGGTGGTGGCAAAAGGTGAACATTTTCTGCTTTGTCGCTTCGCGTGTGTAAACTTCTACGTTTATGAGCTCAAAATTTTATGGGCGCAAATTTTGCCTGTTGCTTAGCTGAAGGAGAGCTAATGACCGTCCCCTCATCGTAGAAGTACCATAAGAAATGAATGGAGAGGGATGAACGTCGTGTGAAAATGTAATAAATCACACTCCTTAATAAAAAGCCTCATTGTTCTGTTTAGAATAAACCGCAAAGCATTTATTTCCATCATCATGAGCAGCAGAGGAAAAAAGTTCTTTCAAAAAGATTCTTTCAGAGCGGTGCATCTCCGCATGTTGAATTTCACTTTATTGACAGCACAAATCCTTTCATCTGTGCAGCTGCCACATGAAAATCCTGTGTCAGCAGTGGTGAAGCCGCGAGAACCTCGGCCAATAATTACAGTTCTTGTAAAGTGATGGCACGAAAGTTTTTTATTTTTCCTTTTTCTGTTATCTGATACATAGCTGTAGTAGATGCAGCTTTGAAGGCCTTGAGCCAATATAACTTCACTACAGCAAAAACAGAGAAAAACTAAAGTAATTGAATGACAAATCTGCTAATTTTGTTCCTCGATTAATCAATTAATCGCCAGAGTAGATGACTACCAAAATAATCGTTAGTTACAATTATGTTGGAACTAGTTTAAATTAGAAATGTATTTTAAAAGCCTGAAATGGTGAAGAAAAAAAACAAAAAAAGGAAACATAGCAGCTTCAGGCACCAATCGAATCTCAGAATTGGGCAGCAGTAATGCAGACAAACGAAGCTCCTATTTGAAGACGCTGAGACAGTGAGTCGGTATGACATATACGTTCCCCGCTGACCTCTGACTGCTCGCTCCCCATCTTTATTTACCCTGCGCCCTGATTCAGCGGCATGCAAAGGTCTCCCTGCCTACTGGGTGGAAGCGATTTGCCTGAAATGTGGCCATAAATCCGACTCAACTGCCGGAGCTTTACGAGAAATGTAGGATTTAACGGCGAAGTCAGGAGGGATCTGTCTTTTATCTAAACTTCAGCGTGCCGCACACTGTGATGAGGCAGACTGTGTTGGAAATCACAGTAGATTTAAGAGCAATAAAAGCATTATCATCAGAGCGAAAGCAGGAATGGAGCCATGTTAAGAGTGCAGCAGTGGCTGATTTGCTCAATACACACATGCAGACAAACACACACATATCATGTCAACCCCGTGGTGCAAAAGTTTCATTTTACTTTAACGAGAAGCAGTTGAATGTGCAGCATTCATGTCTTATACAGTGTTTTTGATATGCATTTATGATAATGATGGGTGTGTATCTCGACACCAACACACACATTCAAACATGACGTCCTATTTGCTCCTTCGTTCCAAATTTTATGACCCCTTTAAAAATGTTATAAGTTGTTATGGTCGTGAAAACACCGATTTTATTAAAAGGATATTAATATTCTGGTTTGTTAGTTCCAATAGTGCAGGTACTGCAACTTGCACATTACAATTATTACATCCAAATAACTGCAGCTTGGAAACGCAGCTCCTTCCTGGTAAATCCCTTCCAATTTTACTCACCGTAAAAAGAATTTAATCGTTAGTTATCAATTTTATTATTACTATTTTTATTTATTTATATTTTTTACAAAAACAAATCTGAAAAGTGTGACATGCCTGTGTCTTCACACTGAGTCCGGGACTTTAACGCGTTCATTTGGGTTAATTAACTGCATACATTTTAACATCTAAACATTTTCTTTAGCACAATTTATCACTTTTTTGTTTTAGGTTTCACTTCTAAAAGTTCCAGACAGAAAATGTAGTTTCTAAATATTTTGTAAGAGAGCTTGTCACCTTGCAGAAGAACAAACAAACAAAAAAAACATATTTTAGACGTGAGCAAAAAAAAAAAAACAACAACACAGTTTATTAATAGACAGAGAAGTCGCCGGTTCTTCTCCTGCCAGGTTTAGATGGAGTCATCGTCATGATTCAGAGACTAAAACGGACGGATCTAAGAAAAGCTCTCACAAGGTGACACCACAGCAACGTGTCTTTTAGCCGGAGCCAAATCTTCTCAGAAGCCGTCGTCGAGGTGTGGATTGCTGGAACGATTGCAGATAAAAAAAATTGTGTTGCTCTTTTTTTTTTTTCCCCACATCTAACTCCATGCTGCCCCCCTCCCTTCACTCTAAGCCATCTGTATTCTGAGGCCGATGGAGAGAGAGAGAGAGAGAGAGAGAGAGAGAGGTCAGGAGTGGGCCGGTGGGGGGGAATAAGCGGCGGCCTTCGGCTTTGAGTGGAATCGATTGCTTGTACAAGTGGAGGGAAATGAGAAGGATCTGACCACCCTCGGAGTGGCTGGGATCGCTCTCAGACAGAATCATAATAGGTGAGAGAGCTTATGGGCAGAGTGTGTTTGGGAGATGCATCAATCGGCCGTCGGTGCAGCAATCGAGACTGCTCGATTTTTTTTTTCTTCGCCCATATGCAGACCTTGCGTTTGCTTCATCTTTCTGTAAGAAAACGCTAATTTCCACGTGTAAAATGGAGTCATTTTGCTATTGGCTTTTGGTCTAAAGCAGTGCAGTTCAAACGTTTTGGTTGCAGTTTGAAGCAAAAGTTGAAATTTTCATTTCTTTCTTTTTAGATGTTTTTGAATTTCTTTGGCATTCAGTGGAAAGTCAATCATTCTACATTCATGCTACAAAGGTTTCACAATGACAGATGTGGTTTGTTTTCATATAAACCTCTGCATATTTTATTGCATAGTCGTCATATGAGATGGGAAATGCCAAGCAAACACTGGGTTTTCTCAGGTATTACGGATATTTTAGGGCCAAATTAACCTCAAGCAAAGAAAAAGTCAAAGTCAGAGATCATCCATATCTCTTGACTTCATAAATATTTAAAGTTACACAACTTTTCAAATTTTCTCACAAAGTTGATATTTTCAAGTTTCAGCTTGGAAATTTAGCAAAATGTTTGATTTCCATTAGGAGAAAAGTGGAAGTTTCTTATAAACCAGAATCTCAATGCAAAATGGCTGCCTTTACATGTAGTGGCTGTTATAAAAATTGTTCATTTAGACTTTTTGATAGCGCACGGAATCTCTGGTTAGCTTCATGAAGCTTACTCATGCCATACGTAAAGCCCAAACATTAGCAATTGGGTAAAATCCAATCCAATCATAACAAACCTCAACAGAGTCTGTGCCCAATGCAAGCACTTCCCAATAGATGGTTTATATCAGGCTAATGGAACATACTAGGTACATTCCACTAGCGTACCTGGTATGCTAGCTAATGGACATACCAGGGACCACAAGTTTCCTTGAACTCTGGGGGACTTTCCTGGAACTTACTAGATACTTTCCAGACCTAAAAAGTTACTTCCAGAAACTTACCAGGTGTTTTCCCTGGTGTGGACCATGTTCTTTTTGTAACTGTTTACTAAAGTCCCAAGAAAGTACATGGCAGTTCAGTAAAGTTCAGAAAAGTACCTGGTAAATACTGGAGGGGAAAAAAAAACAAGATTTGAAAATTTAACTTGAAAGTTTTGGTTAGTGGGTAGTAGAGGTCTAACAACATCATGGGCAATATTGGGGAAAGAAAATAAATGAATCACAGTATTTCTCATTGAGGTGACTGCCATCTTGTGAGCACTAGCCAGCTGTGGCCAGAATAGCGTTGCCTGATCAAAGTTGTAATAGAAAATGCCGCAAATACATTTAAATTATTTGTTTGACAGAATTTTGGATAGGGGCTATGGCAACGGAGTCACAAGAAAGACATGGACAATGTATAAGCGCTGCAAGTTGTTCAGACCCTGAAAGAAAGCAGAAAGCATCGCTATAACAACCAGTGCTTGGCTATCTGAGGGTACCCTGAGCTACTTAACAAGCACAGCACATTATCAATAGCCACTGGGAAATGTTGCACTTGTACTGCAGACCGTAGTTGAAGCTCTGTCCTAAGTTGTGAGAAGATTAAAAGAAATCAGAAAAAGACAGATCAGTTTGTTAAAGATACAGAATCAATGCCTTTATGAAGCAGAAATGTGATCTTTGAAGTTTTCTCACAAATAATAAAACCTCGTCCCATCTCATGAACTCAAGTTTTGTGTCCTGCCTTGTGAGCATCAGGCATCATTACACTCCGAGTCGCCAACTATTGTTTTTAAGAAGCAATGTTGGTGTTACAGAGTGTGGAAGTGGTGACTGTTAGGAACATCTTCAGCTAAGTAATTCTTCTTTAATTTGTTTATTTTTGTCATAATTTCCTATTAGCTGTCGACACATCCCCTGTTGAGGAGGGACTCGCATTGTGGAAAAGGACCTTTTGCTGCTGAATCATTGGTATGTTATCACTAGTGAAAAGAAGCCTGAGTGGCTGCTAAGATGAACTGCCATCTTCACTGGAGAGGGCAGTGCAATTGAATTGGGCCTCCCTGGGTGTCAAATTACCAAATGTTAAGTGAAGGAGTTACAATATCAAAGCGCATTCTCAGCGGCGACGTTGTTAATGTCGAACGGAAAACTAACCGAATGTAACAAGTGTGGCTGTGGACTGATTCTAACACTTAGAGCGCTCAGTTTAAGAACTTATTGGAGCTAAAATACTGCCACACCTGAGCAGGCAAGCGGAGGGGCAGAGACTTAGCAAGAGTAGACAGAGGGATAAAAGAGGGGCAGCATGGGGCCTTCACTGGAAATGGAGGCCATAGATTTGTTTGTTTGGGGATTAGGCTGGAATTAGACCTCTAATTCCTTTGCCTTGTGCGCATAATTGAAAAGTGGGTCTGCCAATCAGAGCCCAAGCTGCTAGCAGCACTTGACTTTTTTTGGGGAGGTAGCGGGGGGTGATGGCGCTCGGAGGCAGATGGAACACGAGGAATGTTTGACAATGAGTTTCAGTCGAACTGCGGTGAGATTCTGCTGAGCCGCACAGAGTTGCCTTAACTCTCCGACTACAGTTGTAACGAAGGAGATTTGGCCTCGCTAAGCGAAAAAAGAGGTATGCAGCTGGGTTTAAAGAGTGTTTTGTTCCTTTGGAACATCTTTATACCTGTGCTGCCTTCATTCTTTTTGTGTTTTAGCATGGCTCTACCTGCTTTGTCCAAAGAGTCTTAATTTGCAAATGAGTTGAAGCTCAGTAAGACTGGGTGGAGAATGGGTCTTCAACTGGGCCATTCTAGTACTTTTATCCAAATTAGATTTGGTCAGACTGGCTTAAAATAAGACATTTTAAGCGCAATTAACTTTTTCTCAAAAAGTTATTGTGGGTCTATAATTGATCAACTGCGATTAATCGCTTTTCAAAAACTATACAGCGACAAAATGAGTAACATTTTCAAATCAAAACCTCTTTTGTCACTAAAGTATTGACAAAGATATTTATTGTTTTTAATCTGTTAATTAGGTTATTAAACCATCACATCGGTGCAATGTGCTATTATACCTATTGAGTTTCCAGGTGTTCTCTAGCGTTGGGGACTTCTGCTCCGCTGCTACATGTTTAACATCAAGATGCTATTTTAGGCTTGAATAGCTTCACTTACAGGCTAACTGCTTTTACCACAACAACAGTGTTTGTCAGCTTCCCATCGCATCGTCTTTTGAAGCAGAAATGAACTCTTAGTGGGTTGAGAGAAGCGGTTTTGTCATCTGTTGTTGGCGGATGTGCGTCAGATTTATGGGCGTTACGGAAACGAGCAAACACCTTTTTAATACACAAAATAAATAGAAAAATAAGAGTAATTGGATTAAACATTTTTTGTCAATTAACTGACATTTACTCGCTAAAGATCATGCCCTAATCTAATGATAAACTTAAAATTTGATTTCTTATGGCCTTACCTTTGCTCCCTGTGTATTTAGGCCACATTTGTGGAGAACACAACTAATTGTCTGTCTTGTCAACTGATTGTTTCACCCGAGGAGTTGATTCTCTGAAACTCCTCCAGATTAGAGTGCTCAGTTTAGGTCAAAGATTGTTTTTTTTTTTTTTTTGTAGTTTTATAGATGACGTTAAATCTTTAGGTTTGCGTTTTAACTTAAATCTCTGAAGTGTCTGCTGGGGTTTTCTGATCTTCACCATGCTGTTGGTTAACTAATGGTTTCTACAAACCTCAGAGGCATTCACAGAACATCTGGATATGTACTGGGATCACATTACACACAGACAGGGTCAAAAATACACTGTAGTTTGCAGTTGTGAAGTGACAAAATATGGAGAAATTAAAGGAATATGAATACTTTTGCAAGCTGAGTTTCTGTCATCGCTGTATGTTGTTTTTTCCTTCCTTTTGTGAGGATCTCCCTGCTGCTGAACCTCTACTGTAATCTACAACTTGCTTTAAAATCCATGATGTGGTTATTAGATGTGCGTAACTGTCTGCTGAGTGCCGGAAGCTGCTTCTGGTTGTGGAGCACATCGGAGGTGTTCAGAACTCTTTGTGACTGTGTTTTATATCCTTCAGCTCCAGCTCTGAATGACGACATGGCCGGATGGATGATGAAGCAGCTAGAGATGTGTTACTGTAAATCACATCAGATAGAGATAGATATGAAGCTTCATGAGACTTGAACAGAACGGCGTATAGTGTTGTGTGTTGGAAAAGCATCCAACTTTTTTTTTCTTTTCAATTTTTTTTTTCTTTTTGTCAGAGATACGCTTCAGCTCAAGCAGTTATTATTATGACACAAAGACAACCTGGGGAAATGCAAAAAATATGTTTTTATTTATAAAAAAAAAAAAGTTATTCAGCACAACCTGGGCCTGTTTGAACAATTAATTACCTTCCCTGACAAGTTATGATGAAGTTTTTGAAAAGCTTTTGTGGTCAAATTCGCAAGCTACACTCTTGTGAGCAGCTTGTTCATGAGCACAACTGACAGCGCTAAGACCCTCCTCTTGGCTCTGTTTGGTTGTTTCTGACTGGGAGCGGGAGTATTTCTGCAGATGGCAGTAGGACCACAGGGAGGAGCCAGAAGAGGTTTTGTTTTGTTTTACCCATGTCATATTATACTGTCAGGATATAATGATAGTTTTACCAAATATGTAAAAGAAAACCATAATTTTATAAAAATTACCTACTGCAGCTCGACGCTTAAGCGCAACTGGGTAATGCAGCAGGACAATGAAAAGAATCCCAGCAGGAAATCCAGCTCTGCATGGCTCAAAGGAAAGATTTTAGAGGCTTGCAGATCTTATGCAGGCTTTTCATGTTGAAAATTTTTGTTCCAGTGTGGCTGAAATAACGCAATTCTGCAAAGAAAGATGGGCAAAATAAATAGAAAAATATGCCATGCATAATGGCTGAAATGCCATTATGCATTCTGGATAGCAGAAATGCATAATGGCAGATATTACACACTAAGAGTAGCGCAACCTGTTAGGCACACAGGTTGGTTGGGATTGGGCAATTAAAAACAACTTTTTGTATCTCTATGTAAAATTAAAAATTTGGTGGATGATTTAAAACAATTAGGTGTCCAAAAATCAAATGTATCGAGGAATAATTTTCTGTTTTTCTCTTGACCCTCAACAAAAACACGTGTAGCGCTTCGGGTGGGAATGACAGTGTTGGAACCGAAGGCAGATTGAGCATTCGCTTTTCTCTTACTATGTTCTGATGACGGATATGATTACACTTTGACATCCAAACAACTTTTCATCTCTGGAATACAGACGCCTTTTTGTCTCCAATATAAAAATGAAACCGGAGCAGATGAATTTTTTGGAAATGCTTTGGCATTTCACACTATAGCAGCAGGGTCTAGTAGGATATGAAAAATCTGTTGGAATATTTGAATATTTCCTCTACTTATAGAATTTCAACACTGCTCAGTAACATTAAGTTTTTCTTATAGATATGTTGGGACGTGACGTCGTGCACGCAAGATTCCACCGGACAATGTATGCTATTTATGCTAGCTTGACTTTGACAATCTTAACACATAGATGTGCTGTGGAATTCAGTGCGTTTTGGCTCAGTTAGCAAAAAAAAAAAAAAAAAAAGCCGACCCACCTACCAAATTGAATAGATCATTATTAGGACAGAGGAGTAATCAATTATTAATAATCACAAAAAAAAGCCTGCTAACACAATACTGTATCGGACTGAATGCTCTGTTCTTTGTGTGGGAAATGTTTGCATGTTTTTTGATATAGTGGTTGCTATGTGTGTAGCATAGCCGACCTAGAGAACCAAAAAAAGATGAGTAGAAGTTGTTTTGAGTTGTTCAAAAATGATTTTTCTGCGTTATTTAACAACACCTGCATCTCCAGGTTTCATTTTAATAACAGAATTTTTCTACTGCTGCAGTGCAGATATGGGCGGCATGTAAAAGAATCGTCTCTTTGCCCTGCAGCGCTATGCGAATTTCAGCCATAAACAGTAACATGCATAGGACCCTGTTTTGAATGGGCTATATATAAAGTAGACAGCGAATGAAAAAGAACCATCTTTACTTTAATTCTTTAATTTGTGTACTTGAACCAAATTTGGTAAAATGTAATTAAAAAAATATTTTTTCTCCCCCCCCCACCACTTTTTTAGTAATCCAAGACAAGGAGCACAATCAATCTAATCTCCCTGCTGGGCCAGTCGAGATAAGAAAGGTGAACAGCCGATACATTTGATCTCCTCTCCACTTAATTATAAGTTGCCTATTAAATGTAGAATTTCCTCTAGGCTAATTAATTACATGCATTTAGCCACTGAACTGCAGACATTTAATTGAAAGGCAGATATGAAAAAGTGAGTGTGTCACAATGGTAGGAATGTTTTCACCTTTGGAGAGAGTCTGAAAGGCGTGTGATTAGATGAGAGTAAGTGATGACCTTTTTTTTTCCCAGACTCCCCCGTGCGGCCTAATTAAAATTCATCCTGCCGGACACAAGCCCTTCTCTCATTTGGATGATGTGTTCGCCGCAAAAAGGCTAATTAGAATGTAACCAACGTTAGATTTGGCAAACGAAAAGTCACCGTTGCTTTGTGCGGTTAAAAGATCTCGAAAAGTCGCTGTAAAGTTATGTCGACTCTTGATAAGGTTAAGAACTGATAAGGCAGCGCTGCCGGGAAACTGTTCCCTGTGGTTGAAGGTCACAGGACTGAACACCCACAACCCTATCTCCATGCTACTAAAATTGGTCGCTGCATCTTATCTGGAGGCTTAGATTTGTTCTCCAACAGCCTCATCGGCAAAAACATGCATTCACTTAACGAACGCTGTGGTTTACTAAATAATTCTACTTACAAGTCAATAACAATATATACTATGTCTTAGCTATTGACCAATATGAGTAGATAATACATCTGATAAAATATTCAATATTCAATAAATAGACATGTTGTATGTTTCGGTTTACATCTGTGCACAATGCTGGAGGCAAGGAGAAAAATAACGCAGAGAAACTGTTCAAGAATAACTCAAAACCTACTCGTATTCTTTTCTCTAACTTTCTGTGCCGACTATGCTACTCACAACCGTTCTTAAAGCAACTGACTGAAAACAGCTCCACTAATGTATCGGAATCCAACAACAAAAAAACACGCAAACATTTCCCCACACAAAGAACAGAGCGTTCCAACTGTTGCAGTTTTATGTTTTCAGCTTTTTTTGTTTATTTTTGCAGTTGTTAATAAGCAATCACCTGAACACAGCGGCGGCCAATTAGCTAATTTAAACACCTGCTCTACTGATGATTTGTCAGAGTGTTCATGTTTGGGTGGCCTTATTTATTTATTTTTTTAACCAAACCAAAACGCAATGAATTCCACAGCACATGTACATGTCAGGATAGCCACCGTCAAGCTAGCATAACTGACCTACTTCCCTCTCCCTCGCTACTTTTGTTTAAGTTAAAATGCTTTCCTGACCGGTGAAATGTGATAATAAAGAAAAAACAGTTTTGTAATAATACAGTTCTCGACTGAATTAATACGCATCATAATACCTTGAAAGTAAAAATAGTTCTACTCTCTTCTGTTTCTTTAGACAGATTTGTTCTGCAGCGTTCCATTTGCTTAGTTCTGACTTTTTTTTTGTTAATCTCTGACCTTCTCAGATCATAAATTCTCTGTCTTTTAATAAACCTTTTTTTTGCAAACCTGCTGGCAATATACTGTTTTGTACTTTAAACATAACTTGCAGAATATAGCAGTCCACCAAGTCGTGAAATTTCATTAATTTCAAGGTGTGTGAATAATTTTCCTAGGCGGCATGTGTGATGTAACACTTGCACACTATGGAACCTGTTGCCAACGCAACAGGAAGGAGCGGAAGAATTCATTATCAATTCATTCCATATGTGGAGCATTTGAGAAACTGAGGAGGATAGTGATACTGGACAGAATTAAGCGGCTTTAGCAAATGGATGAATTTTTCCAACTGTGCTGGTTTTGAAGGAAACCTGGACAGATATGCTGTTGATGAGCGAACTTTGAGGACAAGACAGCTACTGCAGACACGGGTTGGGGGGCTTATATGAAATATTTGACTTTGAAACAACAACTTCTTTCAAAGTTGCTGCTCTATAAAGGCAGCATACTTTATCAGAATTTTTTGGAAATCTTTTCAAAGTCCTGTCAGCTTTTTTACAAATGCTTTGCATAAAAATCATGTTCCAAAGGCACAAGTCAACCACACTTTGTCAGTAATAGATGCAGTTGTGGCTCCAAGTTCATCCACGTAAAAATGGCTGCAAACAGATGCGCTTTGAAAAGCAGAAGTGGAGCCTCCTGCACAACCTAGAACAATGCAGCAAGTGGTTTCTGAGTGGTAACAACAAAGCACACCAGTGGTTACAGATTAGCTGCGGCATGAGCTTCAGAGAGAGATTTCTGGGCGTTGTTTTGTCTGACTTTGGGTTGAGATCGTTTGGATGTTTCAAGAAATTATTCTCGCTATGGAAAGATAGACTTCTTACTGTTTGGAAAAGGATGCCACATTAGCTCCATTTCCATTACACATTCACAAAACCTTTTTCCGCAACTGTAGAAACCCGCCCCCACAATTTCGCAGTTGCAGTATTTGTATTAAGTAAGAAATTAAATTAAAATCACACTTGAATAAGTTTCACACGACATGCGAGTGTGAACAGTGTCAGTGTGATACCACGCATTCTGCTACCACTTCCTGTCGTCTTCTTCATCTCTTCACAAAATAGCAACATGTGATAAAAAAGTCACATCACACGATTTCTTTCAATCTGTGAATTTTTTTTCCATTGCTCTTTTACAAAATAAAGATGCATCAAAAAAAAAATCTATCAGAAAACAGTTTTTTTTTTTTTCAAAATTGATGCATTTGCATTAAGCAATGCAAATGCGTAATTTTCGGAATTTCAATTTGTGCAACAGTGCTGTCGATGGAAATGCAGGGATAGGCTTATCTTGAAGATCATCGCTTAGGACTTTCTGTCATGGCAGGTCATAGCATGGAGACATATACACACTCCTGATCAAAATCCTGCAGAATGTCTTTTGTTTTGATTGTTTTTTTTTAATATTGCACATCCCGATGGTTGGTTTATCAAAGGCATTTCATCTGCAGCAGTTTGTTTCTATTTTGTCCATTTTTTCCGCACATTTTGGTTAAATAAATACTGCCAATGTGAACTCCGCTGTGGGATTTTTGTACATTTGATTTTCAAACCTGGCAGAGAACATATTTTTGTTTGTTTCCTGCTACCTGTAGCGCCGGTAACTATAAGTCCCCAATCACAGTTCTTAAGTACTAATTATAAATCTGTTCAGTCCAGCAGCTAACTGCTGACAGGTAATCTGAGTTTCTAGATGTCCCTGTGTGAGGTCAATCAGAGCACACAGTGAAGTTCCTCATAGCTCAGGCTTCTCTGATAAAATATACCCAGCAGACCAGAGCACCTTAAACCATAAAAAAAGCCATTAACCCCAACTTTGTGCAGCCTACCCCGGCTCAGGGCTTTGTCTGGCTGAGTCTTATGGACTGGCTGTGACAGCGAGAGAGTTATAGCTGTGGCATCACACGAAGCTTTTCTCTTGCCTCAATAGCATGCAAATGGATTTCCAACATGTTTCCAAATATGATTGTATTTATCTATACAGTAAATATATATATTTTGTTTTTGAGCACAAAAGATGAGCATTCTTTGAGCAGATGGACCTGGACCGGACTTGGAAAAACGTTTCCTGTAAACTTTCTTTAAAAACACTTGTATTCAGGAAAGGGTGACCCATACCCGGCTTGTGTTGCAAGGGGACATGCTTTTCTTTTACTAAGGCATTTATACAGTACTCAATATATTGAGGATTTTTTCAAAGAGCATATCTAAAATATCAAGAAAATGCAACTTCAGAAGCTGAAATACTAACGTGTAATACTATCTGACACACCATTGGCTGGCGTTTGTAAATCAGCCAATCAAGGAGTGGCTGATTCTCCTGGGCCAATTGGCCTCATCCTGGGAAGACTGTAGATGTTAGCTTCTGTAGTCGTGCTAAGACGGTTACCACTGTTCATGTTGACACAAGTTAAAGTAAATGCAGTATTTGGACAATTAAAATTGGGCAGATATGAGCATTTTTTAGAACAGGTCTCGAGTATTCTCGGACTTTAGCAGATGGTGACCGTTGTCCCAAAATTCCATGAATATCAAACTTTCGCCTTCGACCATTTTGGGTAAAATGGGTTAGAAAGGAACGGAGGTTGAAATGATGCCAAACATAAAGTCTAAGCCCATGTATATAGTATCAAAAAAAATTCACGATATGCACTATTTTACATCATGATAACGATATATATCATGATATAACACAACTATGTATATTTTCTGTTCTCTGAAAAATCTGGCAAGATATCATTGCGTACCTTTATTTTGAAGTGGCATTTAACTGAACTGTCACAAATGAAAAAAGTGCGTTTTATTGCAGCAATATATCCCAGATATGTTTCGATATGCGTTTTTTTCCTCCCTTTTCAAAATTACACACTACTTTACATTGTTCTATTAAATAAAATCCCCATTAAAACCATTATAGTTCAGTATTCTAATGTAGCAAAATGTGAGTAAGATCAAAAGGCATAAACATGCTGAGAGTGTGGACAAAAACAACAGCAAAAAAAAAAAAAAACGGAGGGAGAGACGAGGCAACACGCAGCAAAGGTCACCTCACAGACTCGAACTGTGAACGTTGCGATTTCACGGTCGGCCTCTGAAGCCCCCAAGCCATCAAGATGCCTCTTTTGTAACACTTTCCTGTCAGTGCTGACTTCAAAGACCACCAGAGGAAAATAAACTGATGTATTTTTGCTTTATTCTTCTTAAATTTCATCAGAGCTTACCTTAATTAAGTCTCTTTGAAATACAAAAATGTGTTCACTTTTTTTCAACCTCATTAAATCAAGGACAAATACAATTGAGAAAATTGCAGGGATGTTTCAAACGTTTGTCTGGGTTTCGTATACCAGTAGGTGATAGTGATGGTTGAATTATGTAAACATAGAAAGGGGATTGAAATGGACCCCTGCTGCTCCATGTTTCAGAGCAAGCAGTGATTATATTGCCTCACACTGTAAAATTTTTTTGATTTTTACACCCGATCATACCAATCACATCAATCCTCCTGGCGTCTTAGCGAGTCGCTCAGGAGAAGCACAGCAGATGTCACGGTTGGACAGCGGGGACGCAGCCAGTCCCATCAGACCGTCAGTTCCAGAAATCACACACAAATCTTGTGAAAGCACACATGGAGTCAATGCAACCCTACCAGACTGCACACAGAGTGAGATCCCTAGATGGTTAAGATCGTGACTCAGTGGAAACAAAGTGTATGAAAGTCGCTGTGCTGAAAAACAGTGTTTTGGTATCTATTTGAGATTTTTGTTAATGAAAAATGCGTTACAAATTAAATTCTTTACTATTATTATTATTATTACACTTTCCAATAATGTGGGTTTTTCAAACATTTAGAAGTTTTGCCTCCACACAAACTCAATGTCCTTAATGGTTTTTAGTGACAGCATGAGCTGAGTTGCTCTACATCAGCCTGCTGACAAAACGCTGTGCTTACATTGTAAAGATAAGATTTTTTTTACAATGTTTTCAGAGAAATTAAAAATGATCCCTCATAAACTGCATAATTAGGTACCTGGGATTAAGTCAAGTTTGTTTGTATAATCCTATGGTTGCTTTTATGCTTTGAGGTGGCAGCAATGGCAACACAATTGCTAATGGTTCAATTCTAAACATTTGTTTAATTTGTGCAACTCTTCAACGTTGCTGAATAAAACAAAAACCTTGGAGCTTCTCTGAGAACCACAGCAGAACCACCTCTGCTTAATGTCAGTGCTACTCAGGGCGAAAGATTAAAAGTTTCTCCGTTCAGCAAGTTTGAGTTTTAATTCCGTTTAACAGCCTTTCATAATCCTTTTTTTACAGCACACACGATGGTCTTATCAAGCCAATGACAACAGACACGTGGCTTGATGGCGGCTGCAGGGCAGCAGTAATTGGAATAGACAAGGTCAAGTGCAGCACTCCCAGTTACGAACAGAGCCGACTGAGCTTTCTTTCTACCCTAACTATGATGCCAACACAACCTGACATCTGTTAATATCACACTGAGGCTCCGCCTCCAGGAAAGTAAGGGCCTACGGAAAGTCTGTGGCGTAACAGTCTCGGCTCATCGAAATAAAACGGACCAATCTATGTCCGACATGAGGAGCAGTGTCTGACACGACACCGTGTTTACCGGTGGCGTGTCAGGGACATTTTCCATCCGTCAATCAATCAAATTTGTAAAGCACATTTCAGCTACGAAGCGCTTTACATAATGAAAACATTAAAATATCACAAACACAACCATACAGCTACCAACTGTGAAACCAGTACTTAAAGTACCAACATTATGTTGGCACTTGCCATTACATTTGGTCAAGTTCGCCAACATTGACCAGACATGTTGGCCGGTGTTCCAGTTAATGGGATTCAAAGGCAGCTTTGAACAGTGTTTCAGCACTTCTGCAGTTTTCCGGAAGTTTGTTCCAGACTTGTGGTGCATATTAGCTGAATGCTTCTTCTCCATGTTTGGTTCTGGTTCTGTGGATGCAGAGCAGACCAGAACCAGAAGACCTGAGGGGTCTGGAAGGTTCATACAACAACAGCATATTTATAATATATTGTGGCAGTAAGCCGTTCAGTGATATATAAAGTAACAGAAGTGTTTTAAAGTCTATTCTCTGAGCCAATGTGGAAGGACTTGATAACTGAGGTGATGTGCTCTATCTTCCTGGTTTCAGTCGAACGCCAGCAGCAGCGTTCTCCATCAGCTGAAGCTGGTTTAAAAAAATACACTTTTATTGTTAGGCAAACCTGTGAAGACACAGTTGCGGTTATCAATGCGACTGAAGATAAAAGCACAGATTAATTTCTCTATATGTCGCTACTTTAGTCCTAAAAATGTTCTTCAGGTGATAGAAGGCCGACTTTGCAACTACCTTCATGTGTCCCTGAAGGTTCAGGTCCGAGTCCGTCACTACACCCAGCAGACTTCGGAAAAATTACAGCAGATTTCTTTGAAACTTTGGAAAGGTGTTTACTGAAAGTAAGAGTTTGTGCTGGACTGATAAAGGTTTGCCATCCAGGCCAATCGGACACCCTGGAGAACATGGGACCTGCTGGCATTTTGGCATCAGAGGCTACTCAGAGTTTTCTTATTCTGAGGTTAATGTGGATTAGCATAACCAGCTCAGCCCTGTGACAGGCTTTAAGATGAGCCTTTACAAGCAGTACACAAGGGCCTAATATTTCATTGTCGAGATAATTAGCATTCCAAGGAAAGGTGGTGTGACGCATAGGCTTAATACATCTGCATTATTCAGTTGGACTTGGCAAACCTGAAGTGGGAAGCCCCCGTGTTGGGAGCGAGAAAACTCCCAAGGAGCTCCTGATGAGCGGAAACTTTTTTTTTTTTTTTTGCTTGCAGCTCTTAAAAGACAAAGAAAAAAAAAGTGCTGCCTCTTCAAAAATGGCTCAGCGCAGACGCTCTCATTCAGTAACGGTGAACTAAATCGACAACCAGTTGATCAGGGGCAATATTGCTCAAAGGTCGAGATTTCCCTAGAGCAACACGCGTGACTCTGCTCCCACAAGTCGTCGTCAATTAGATAAAACACAAGTCATGTTTAAACTATTACTAAATATTTAATCAAAGGCTGCATTCTGATGCTGCCTAAGGATACATCATGTGGTATATCCCTGCGGCTGACATGACGCACAAGCCTGTAGATCTACAACAGGGATCAATCGCTGCATTTTGAAAGGGAATCCCAACGCTGTTCACAAGAATTCAGGCTTTTAGTTTGGATATGTTAACAACGCAGGTTTAAGGAACAAAAGTTCTCTAAGTGGATTTAACATTGCTTTCCTCTTTTATCGATTTACACACTTTAACATCAAGGATGCATGATATAATTGGCAGCAACATCGGTATCAGCCGATGTCAGTCATTTTTTAACATATCGGCATCGGTCCAATAAATAAACGTGGACCAATAATAACAGATATTTATTTCTATCTCTGCCGTTTGTTTCTGCGGGTGGAGGGAGGATATTTACTGTAGATTCCACCTGGCCTGCTATTTAAGCTCTTTCTGCTTAAGAGCTGCACCAATTGAAATTCCAAAAATAAATGTGCTTAGAGGAAACACACCAATTCAGAAAAAAAATCATGTCTTTTTGATAAACAGTTTTTGCTCTCTGCTGTTTTTCCATCTGTTCATTACATGATCAACAGACGGCTGCTACTACTGCCGGAAACGCCGAAGACGACAGGATGTGGGTAGTTCAGACTTCTCACACCGTCGCACAATTCATAAAACGCTGTGTCTCATTCCAATGTGTTGAATCCAGAACTCTTGTGTAAAACGGTCAACTACAATTTCCCCCAAACACCTTACATGTAGCCGCTCCCTATAGCGTCAAGGCCTCGCCGCTCCATCGCCTGAAAAAGACTCCTCTGATGGCTAATGGATGAGCACTAGCGCCATGGCTGACTTATATTTCACATAACTGTTTACATCTGCCGTTGCCATGATTTTTTTAATGACTTATCGCATGAACAACCTTATTCACATTTCGTTTTATATCCAATGGAAACACCGCAATTGCGAAATGGTCTTTTTTTGACATTAGCAGAATATATGCGCACATTCGCTTTGGAAACGTGGCTTCTGACCTCCGCGTGTCGAGCAAATCAAACTCAGAAGGCCACTCGGCCGCCACTTTTCTTCTTACCAAGCTGTCCCTTTCAGACTTCCGCTCAATCGGACATATCTCATCGGTCCACCCAGAGAATAGCAATAAAACCAAGTGGTAAAAATACCTCGCTGTGCCTTGTGAGGCGTAAAATCTGTACCTTTCCAGAGGGCAGGATTTGGGATTCCTTTGTTGTCCAACTCTCAGGGACTGAAACTCAGTGGGTCACGATGCATCAGATACCACGGCGAAACAAAATCTTCTTATAGCCGTATTATAAGCAGATGGGAAAAGGGAATGAACATGACAAGGCATCAATAAGAGCAAAACAAGCTATTTTAGTCTTGCAGTCTTGTCTCTCTGCTTGCTCTCTGCATTGCAGGACCCCATTGTGCTGCACATGGGTACAAAAAAACAGGCAGGATGGCAGTTCCTTTTAATGACTTCTCTCCTAGGAGATTACCAACAGAGACGCTCCGCTGTAGCGCTATGTTAAGAAAATCTTTCTGTTTTTTGTTTTTTTTTGTGCCTGGGCAACCTGATACGTCTGTGTCTTTTTAAAACAAGGAGGTATTTAAAGTAATTATACCAGCAAGATAAACATAATTAGCGCAGCACGAAACTCTGTGCCTTTCCCAGTGAATTTTCCCTCACTAATTATCTTGGTGTGGTTCAGCAGTTTGTTGTCCTATTTTAAATGGAGATCCTTCAGAGTGAGCCTCTGTCTTTTTCACTTGACCGTGCTTTATGTGGGCCGACGCGCTGAAGTCGGATAAAAATCGCTTCGAGACGTTATGCGGTCACCTTTTTTTTTTACAGATAAACCACAAACTTAAATTGGGATTTCATGTGATAGACCAAGACAAGATGGTGTGTCATTTTTAAATTAAAAGAAAAAGCATAGAGGATTTTCACATAAAAAATTTAAGAAAAACTATGGAGTTTATTTATATTATAAATGTAATTATATTTCAATTTGTGCTTGTAATGCAAATGTATATAAGGTGCCACAAAAAAAATACTGTAAGGTTGTGAGTGGCAACACATGGTCCGTTTCTGAAAGTACCTCTGATTCGACACTTAAAAATATGTTGTGTAATTCTTACAGTTTTAGTATTTTTCTAGTCAAAAAAACATAAGACAAAATAATAACCAATGATTTCTTCCAACTTAGACGTAAACAAAAGTTCTTTGTTTGATCGCACAAGTTTAAAAAGTGGTCAAAAAATTATTTCAACAAAAATCGACATGCACGACATTTGACAAGCAAAAAGAATCTCCACTACGCCCCCCGGTGGTAGACTCTTTTCGATCAGAGACCAAACTTTGCAAAACTGCACCATTTGCTCCATTACTCAGCTGCTCTGGTTCTCTTTCACACAGCACTGTGTCAAACAAACTAAAACCCTTTGAGCAACCTGTTCACCTCCTCACCTGAGGTGGCGCTGCACCAAGACACCAAGTGCAACTTTCTTCTTCACAAGATGTAAACAAAACAGGAGTGACGTCAAACTTTAGCGGTTGCAAGGTTACCCTTCGGTCTTTGGGTAGCTAGCAGTAGACTTGCGTGTTTGTTTTGGTTGCACTTACCCAGAATGCCCTGTACTATAGTTCACTTCCTGCTTCTAGGACAATCTCTGGTCCGCTTGGCGTCCACATTATGGATTTGAAATGCGTCCCAGTTAACTTCAACCTTAGTGAGACCTTCACTTTATACTTCAGTTTCACTGAAGTGTAATAATATAATAATTATATAATTACTATTATATAATAATAATTACTAATAATTATATTATTACTGATATTATTATTTCAAAAGTTAAATTAATCACAGCACTTCAAAATATAGTAATGAGTTGCAGACATAGGTTCCAATATAGTCTTACAATTTAAAGTAAAAGCTACAATTACAGAACTTAGGATTTACAAGAATAAAAAGCTCCATCACTGCACCTCCAGTGTGCGTAAAAGTTTGTGACGAGTGACAGAACCTCAGTCTCCATTCCCTTCCCGCTGCAGTGACCCTGAATGCTGCCGGGACTTGAAGCAGCGACACATTTGACACTGTTTTATTGCTTCCTCTTAGGCCTTATCGCTGCAAAAAGTACGTGGCTCGTTTCCAGACTCCGCTCTCCGAGTGCCCTCGCTGGTGACAGCCAACAATGTTCCTGCTTGTCAGTGATACCTTTTGGAGGGAAGTCAAGTTAAATCTATTTATAAATTCCTTTTAACAAGCAGATTTGTCGCAGGCGCGGGCAACATGATGGGGGGAATGAAAAAAAGAAACGAGCAGCACACATGGACACACACACACACAGAAAACAGGACGCAGGCATCAAGGGAGGCTGAAAACACGATGGTGAATTATGACATCAGCTCCTGGTACAATTGTGGGTTTACTTCAAGTACAGTCATGGAAGAATTCACTTGTCGGGATGTAACATCTGCTCCTCTACAGGCTTTAGAAAACAGCCTCAAACAAGATTAACAAAGCAAATATTTTTACTTAATCTGCGTTTTTTCTCATTAAAATGAAGCCAAAAAGCAAAAGCTGTGTGTGATCATGTAATCCCATCCCTAATAGGTCCTGAAACATTAATAGGCTGAGCAGTAGCTAGGTACTGCCCAGTTCACTTGATTAGATTAGAGCCACAACCACTAAAAAGCTCTGAGGCATTTAAACGTGGGACATTGGAATTGAGTTTTTGAGTTGACACTTATAGCTACATATTGTAAGAATTCAAACACCAAATAGACCTTAATATGCATTGATACGCACAGTGGAAACCGTGTTAGCACAGCCTTAGAAGCTTTTGTGGTCCCTGTGATTTCTAAACTTTTGTTTTTTCCTTAGGTTTCAGGTTTGTGCGAAAATCCATTGCAGACAATGAATGAGCAGAGGGACTGCGGGGTCCTGAGCAAAAGTAAAACCAGAGAGGGGATTCGTGGTGTGCCGACATCACGTTTCTCGTGACTCGCGGGGTCTTCCGAGGGAGACGAAGGCATGAAGAGGCGCTGCCGCTGCCGCCCCGGCCCCCGTGTACCATTCCAAGCGTCGGCTTGATTAATGAGCCTCTATCCAGCACGGCTCCCTCTCACAGGGACGACGCGGATCAATATGCAATGAAATGTCGCTCCGGAGAAACGGAACCCTCGTGGCTTTCGCTCAGATCTCAGCTGATGGAAACATTCAAAGAGCGCTTGCCATCGAACGCTCTCTCGCTCTTCGCTAGCGCCTTGAAATGGGGCAAAGTTGAATCAGCAGCTGAGATTCTTTATCTCGGGAGATATCACACGCAGGATGTAAGTTGTTTGATATGAAACGCAACGTGCCTCGGTTCGTGCGTTTTAAGCCAAACCGCCCCTGGGCACAATCCCGGAGCTCTCCCAGAGAAGATAGTTAGCTCGTCAGAAGCATCAGACTTAGGCCCTTTGCTCTGTTGTATTTTGCTTTACTCTGTATCTTTTTTAACAACTATCCTTTTATTCCTTTTCTCTTTTTTGTGTCACTTAAATTGAACCACTTCTGAGAAAAGACAAGGCCGCTGAAAGTCACATGAAGGTTTTAATTGTCTTGGCCGGAACGCAAATCTGTCTCCTGCTAAGATTTCGGGCCGGTCCGGATCGATGCTGCGGAGTCGATATATTGCTTTGGCGACAATGTCGGGATTTACGATCCCATGATTGTTGGCGTTGAGGATCTGAGTGGGGTCGATGTAAGTTTGGCCGATGTTATTCGGCGGTTACTGTAAAATGACGGCCGGTCTTCTCTCCGCTCACTCGTTGCTAAAAACCCGTTTTGACTGCAGTCTTTGTTCGGTGGAATTGTTCCGTGTCAAATTCATCACGTTGGTTTCGTTTGAAGCCCTCTTTGAAAACCCGTGGGGATAACCGTTCTGTGATCATACATATTCGAAGAACTTGTCTCCGTTGCAACTTATCCCCTTCAAAAAACAAAAATTACAAAATTGTTCAACTGTGAAGCTATCTGAAATCCCTATGAAACACAAGCAGCCCGGGAAATCTGCTACTGGCTCGTCTTAAGGGGGACTGAAAACGGCTTCTTTTCTTCCCCTTCTAACTGGATGATATTTCTGGGTTTAAAGCTGTATTGTCAAGGCTACTTACAGGCCGGCCAGCTGATGGAAAGTGGGTTTTGTTTTGCTGTCAGAAATCTTCTTCATTGTTCACAACAAGAACCAGCCACAAACTCATGTTGCCTTAAGAACAATATCTTCATCTTAGCTGCATGGTCATGTAGTGCTTTGTTGCCTCATAACATGAGGGCCTCAGATCCTTTCTGAACAGAGGTTTTAAAGGGAGGTCAAGTCCTGATTCCTCCCCAAGACTAAATACGGTGTGCCATTATCTTAAAATAAAGACTAAATCCTTACAGAGTTCACATTTTGAACACTCTCTCTATGAGGAATCTACACCAGGAGCTACACCGCAAATCATGAACGCCATTTCTCAAACAAAACTGCTTTTGCTTTAAGGGATTTTAAGTACTTAAGTCCCCTTTTCCTTTAAATGTCTTCTCAAAACTTTGTACTTCCACGATGTTTGCCTAATTTTACTGATTCTTCAAAAAGTAAAAGCATCAATTACTGAAGAGCGCTGCTGTTAGCATAGCAATACTGGTGTTTTCATTACGAATGTGTGCAAAACTTCGTCGCTATTCCACTAAAGTCGAAAAAACACAATTTTACAACTTTGGTCTTCCCGTTAAATAAAAAACGCAATTAAAGTCACCCATGAACAAGTTTGTTCACGCATCATCAATAAGAAAACATGCCACTTCATCGTCCTCCAACCACTTCCTGTCGTCATCTTTGACATTTTCACCAGTAGTAACATCCTGTTGTTGATCATGTGACTGTTTCCACTGCAGTTTTGCAAAACAAAGGAATTTGGATACAGCAGAAAAACTGCCTCATACTTGGTTTAAAAACTTTCTATTGAAAAACGTGAGTTATTTTTCGACATTGTCATGTTGGCGAACTCATTTTTGTAATTCCAATTTGCACAATTATATGGTTAATGGAAACACAGCTACACTACAACAGTGGCGGCAAGGGAGCAACTACATGGTGCTGCAGCTCCCACTGAATTAAGCATAGAAATCTAATAGCAGAGAACATGCAATCAAATCACGGGAGGAGCAAACAAACAGGATCTTTCATATGAACTTAAAACAAGAATGCCCCATTCAAAGTTTTCTTCTTCCCCACTTTCATCAAAGTTACAAATTGCTGAATGAGTTAATCCCTTTTCATTCCCCATGGGACACCCGTCAATAAACCTGTGTCATGGCCTCGCGGTTCAGTAATAACATTTTGGTCTATCCAGGTAAACAGCATACAATCTCCTCTAAGCTGCGCCGGGTTGGCGGATTTCAGGAGGGGCCCCTAAATAGGCAGAGAGCACATTTCCAGGCTTTTTTTTCTGTTGGGTCTTTAGGGAGCATTTTATCAGACTTTCCTACTAACTCTCGTAAACTGAGTGCATTAAGTGAGATATTTTCCTTCGGAAGTTGCAAAGGTTCTCATATCCGTCTCAAGTAAGAATATATGTGAGTGAAATAGGGAAATAAAGCATTTTTGTGGAAGCCTAAAGCCTTTTATCTTCTCGTTTTCAGAAAGTTAGCTTATTCACAGGAACTGGTGTTTTTGTTTTTTTTACCCCAGTCTAAAAGATAAAGTGTCATGAAGAACTACTGTTCTTCATCTGTTTTCTGCAATAAGTAGGGAGCATTTGTCACAGTGAACGGTCCAATATAGTGAGGTCTTGGCTGTATGTTCAGGAAACAAAGCCACTTGGGTTTGCTGCTTTCTAGAACTTTCCCTGTTCCTACTTGCAATATAACAGAGCAAGAACAAAAAGGGAGCAATATTACTTCAGGTTATAAATCACACTCTGGAAGTTTATCTCAAAGAGGCAAGTTGTCAAAAGACTTTTTCTTACTTTACATCTTATCTGAATTCTAAATCAAGTCACAATAGTTTGTAAGTGAGAGCAAAAGTTGGAAAATGCAGGGATTCGTTCTGTACTTAAAAATTTGGACAACAGTGCCAGAGTAAAAACAAAGTGTTTCGGTATTTTGTTGTTGGCCTTTGCAACATGATTCCTGATTTTTGACATCTCAGTAGGAGGTAGAAATTTCTATTTCATAACATAACAAAACCCAAGATAGAATATTGGTAAATCCGACTGCGTTGAGGACAGGGTTCATTCCGTGTGTGGGTGGCGCGGTTGGATCTAAACTCCGACCGACGAAGGCCGGCGAAAACGGGCCGACTCCGCGAAAAGATCCATTTGTGATTAAAACCGACACAACATTCACTCCCGGTAATTGCGCAGCTACTGTGCACGCAGATGGGACCTCATATTTCCAGGCTCACGAATTGCCTCCACGAGGCATTTGCATACATAAACTAAATCCGCGCTCTGAATTGAAAAAGATAATCAAACTTTCATCTCATTGTGGCAAACAGAATGCTATCTTTGCTGTTTAAACAGGAGGAAATCTGATTCGATATGGCAAAGCGCCGCAGACAGTCTGGCTCGGAGACGTTGCGTTTCGGTTGATGCATAGAGGCTGATCCATGTGAGGATTTCAGAAGAAACAGAGAAAGTCCAAAGCAGACCATGTGCTGCCGTACGACTCTAGTTTAAATCAGCTGCTTCGTCAGAACCTTTTCCAGTTAGCGGGAAATAACAGGTGGCCTCGTCTTTTACGGTTTGCCCCCCAAAAAAAAGCTCCCAGGCTGTGCAGACTAAAGCTACGGAGACGTTCTGATCGTCATTCCTTCGATACCCAAAAGGCTGAGTTGGAATACCGTGTGCCTGAGAACACACACTGCTCACCCCGGAGCTTAAACGTACCCCAGTGTGTGTCGACAAGACATTGGGTCTTTTTTCTTTACAGTGTCTAGCAAAAGCATTCTTACTTCTTCAGCTTTTTCACATCCCAACAAGAAAAAAAATTATAATATTTGAGATTTTATGTGATACATCAAGAAAAAAGTTTATTTGTGTGGGACATTTCAGAAACAAGGCAGTTCAAAGTACTTTACATCATAAAAACTCAATATGGTAACCAATTATGAAACAAGCAATAGACATATTTTGTCGAATACCATCATCTAATCAAAACTGATCATCAAATATACACTAAACTGATATATGCTCTAGTTATTATTGTTTGAAAACAGCTCTAAACAGGTGAGTTTTTAGCCTCGATTTAAAGGAACTCGGTGTTTCAGCTGTTTTGCAGTTTGTTCCAGATTTGTCCTGCGTAGAAGCTGAATGCAGCTTCTTTCTGTGTTTTTTCTGGGGGATGCAGAAGACCTTTCAAAAGCAGTAGCTGTGAATAATAGTAATTCTAATTGTGAGGCGGAAGTAATGCTGTGTGTTTTTTGTTCGTTCTGTTTTATACAAATCAAGATCTAAAAGGTGCACCATGACTTTAAATAGTCATTTCTGCAAAATTCTAACTAAACTCAATTTAGTTTATTTCCTAATCTTTGGAGATCAAAAGTCATAATTCTTTTTTTAAGAGGCCTTAATCTAACTCTTCCATAGTCTCGACTAATCAGTTGTATTGATGCTCTCCTATTAAGACCAGATTTGTGGCGTTCACTTCTAGTGGTGCTAACACCTCTCTCCATTTTTCACCTGAAAACTCTTCTCTTTGATCAATGCTATCTTTACCCACCTGTCAGCTCAGGTGGATTTCATGTTTTCTGGCTGTTTTCCAGCTTTGTCCTAGTCTCTCTATTTTCAGTCAGTGATTCAACAGTATTCTATGTCTTCTGTGTATCTTTTTATAACCCAACCCTGTTTTAAATGTCTCCACAACTTTGTCCCCGACTCCTGACGGGTTCCTCCGTCTCAGTGATGCCATTTGTTCACCGACGCTTTCTAACCAACCTCTGATGTCTTCAAAGAACAGCTGAATTCATACCGAGATTAAATTGCACTCTGGTAAACTCTATTCCCTTAGCAAGTTGGTTTTTATTTTAGAGTAATAAGTCTAAACAGACACCACTCCTTGTGTGCATTATGTTCCGTCTGCTTTTCAGTGAAGTGCTGCTTTGTGTCGATCTGTAATCCCAATGAAACACATTGAAGCTTTGTGACTGCAATGTGCCAAAACTGGGAAAAAAAAGGGGGGTTGGAATAAATTATTTCTTTGTTAAGATGTCTCAGCAGCTGACTGATCCAGATCAGTTTTATTCTCTCTCTGTTTGCTCTGCTACAATTCTGATTAAAAACTCTGAAGAAGTCTGTTGTTCTTCACAAAGCTGTTCTCTTAGAAACTTCTGAGCAAGACAGACAATCAGTGAAAGTTTTTAGTTTGGTGGCAATTATGTAGATCGCCACCGGAAGTTGAATTCATCCTGTTTGCATACACCACAAAAACCCTCCAGTGAAATATTCTTCTCCCATGACAGAAACGGGGTTCGATGTTAATCGTGTTTCTCCTTAATTCTACAATCATCTCCTTGGTTTATTTCACATTCGAGATGAGACGACACAGAGCGGCCCATCAGATCTCTGCTCAGATTCTTGACTGCATGCAGAGTCATCTGAGTATTTCTGTAGATGACAGAAGTTGGATCTGTGCTGGAAATCTTAAGTGTACAGAGTGAAAAGTAATGGTCTGAGTACAGTGCCCTGTGGTGCTCCTGTCCTGGTTGGACAAACAGTCCTTCTGTCTCACAAACCGTGGTTTGTTTGTCAGGTTGAAGGGAGCAGCAGCAGCAGCAGCTCCTAAATTGGTTGAAGATCAACTTGTAGAAGCAATAGAGTCCATAATGAAGGTAGAAAATATTTTAAAAAGTTCCTTTTCACAAGATTAAAGCTTTTGGGGTCAATTTAAGGTGAAAGATTCTCAACTTGACCTGTTTTGAGATTTATCCTTAAACATAACAAAAAAAACAACTATGAGATATACAGAAACTTCCCAAACACAAAAACTGTTTTCCCAGGGAACATAATGCACACTCAGCACATCTGCTTCATGTTAGAAAAGCACAAAGTCCAAATGCAGGCAGCATTTTAGTTACGTTTTTGAGGAAAACATAACAATAGTGAGCCACACGTCTCTGAAACGAAACAAAAGCCAAATAACTGATTGTAAAGTATGCTGTGTTCACACGCAAACATTTACAGCTTCACTTGGCTCCACGTTGTTATTACTTTTAGATCAAATCTTCACCATTTTTTGATTTCAAAAGCGAAGCCTGAACCACGAAGCCGTGCCGTCTGCGGGACAGTTTCCA
Organism: Phalloptychus januarius; assembly: GCA_902982915.1. Taxonomy (NCBI): domain Eukaryota; kingdom Metazoa; phylum Chordata; class Actinopteri; order Cyprinodontiformes; family Poeciliidae; genus Phalloptychus; species Phalloptychus januarius. The sequence goes on from CADWAE010000093.1 coordinate 4,953,955, forward strand.
GAAACACTGCGGCTCTGATTAGTCTAATTCAGACATGCTTTGGGGAGGCATGAGTAAACAAATTATTCAAAATCTAATTAGGGTGGAATTTCTGAAACATACACAGCACATCCTGAAATATGCTGTCAAGTAAAAAAAAAAATTATTTTGCTCAAAACGACATTAAGTTTAAACATAATGTTTGTGTTCTTCAAAAAAAAAAAAGAGGGAGAAACACATTTTTCTATCAGTTTAATTTGACAAAAACAACTGGAAATGTTAACCTCTAACTATGGATGTGATTTTTTTTTTCCTTTCACTCAAACCATAATGACATACTTTTTGTTTTTGGGTTATTAAATATGGTTACAATAGGAAAAAAATGCATTAAAGTGGATTTTAATGGACACCTACACACCCAGATATGGACTTTAAGTTGTGGGAAAAAATTACTTTTCAACAAGTCTTTCCCAGAAGCTAATTAAATCTTAATCAGCATTTTTCCTCTTTTTTTTCTTCTTCTAAGCATTTGATTCTGAAACCTACCACACTGAGGTTCTGTCTGGCTGCGGCTGCAGCACCAGCAGCTCCGTACCGCCCCCACACTCTCACATTCGTGCCAAAAGAGAGCTCTCTTCCTATTCCTCTCATGTGCTGCATTCAGAGTCAGGGTAGACCAGCTCCTTTCCTCCAAGTGAATCGTTAGAGCACAGCACTCAGTCCAGGAGAGCTGTCACCTCACCTAACTCAGTTTCTCATCATTATCGGATATATATGAGGCCTGTTTTTTTTTTTGTTCTGTGTTGGTTTTTTGTCACAACAGACTCAACAAATGCTGCTTGACTGAATATCGTTAGTGCTGCTTTCAGTTCAGAGCCGAGCTGTGAGTGTAGCTGCTGACAGCTGCTTTAGAGAATGTCGTTTGTGGTGGAAATACATTTAAAGACTCGCGTGTATAGAGTTTTTATTTTATTTTATTTTTTTAAATCACGTTTGGAAAAAAAAATCCACGTTTTTATCCAGCCTGTCTTCTATGGAAGCCCTTTTCCGCCATGAAAAAAAAAAAAGACCAACAAGAAGAAGTCATAATTTCGACTTTCAAAGTCATAATTATCGACATTCAAAGTCATAATTTAGACTTTATTATAAGATTCCAAATGTTGCGTTTTCTTGTTCAGTACTCATGTTAATAAACTTCTTTTCGTCAGATAGCTATGATTTCTTCATTGCTAACGGTTAGCTTCTCAACTTATTCTCTTCTCATACCACTGTGCTGCTTACACACAAGAACTCACTCACTTTGCCCCCAGTGGACAACAGCAGTACAACATGCACATAAACATGATGTGACAGGATACAGAACACGCACATGTGAAGTAAATTAGGAACACATAACACAAAATAGAATTTCATCATTGGTTAAACCGCATCTGAAATACTACTCAATTTGTTTCTAATCCACTAAAAGTAGAAAAATCTGTGTTTTTTACTGGTTAGACCGATCAGATGGAATACTCCTTAAATCTCCTGCAAGACAGCATGTCTACTGAAAAATGACAAAATTGGCTGTTTTGGAAAGTCGAAATTATGATTTTGTGTTAGAATATGTTCTCATCTTAACTTGTCTTTGAGTTTTTTTGTGTTATGTGTTCCTAATTTACTTTGAAAGGTACATATGCGTGTTCTGTATCCTGTCACATCATGTTTATGTGCATGTTGTACTGCTGTTGTCCACTGGGGGCAATGTGAGTGAGTTCTTGTGTGTAAGCAGCACAGTTGTATGAGAAGAGAATAAGTTGAGAAGCTAACCGTTAGCAATAAAGAAATCACAGCTATCTGACGAAAAGAAGTTGGTTTATTAACGAGTACTGAACCAGAAAACGCAACATTTTGAATCTCATAATAAAGTCAAAATTATGACTTTGTATCTCATAATTATGACTTTGAAAGACAAACTTATGACTTTGAATCTCATAATTATGACTTTGTATCTCATAATTATGACTTTGAAAGTCGAAATTATGACTTCCTGTTGGTCTTTTTTTTTTTTTCATGGCGGAAATGGGTTTCCATAGTCTTCAGACTTGTACGCGTCTGAAAATTTGACGGAGCAATTGAATTTCGGACCAGGAATCCAGTTAAGTTTGTCGCTCAGCAGCAGCAACCATTATTTATGCTTTCAATTGAAACCTGGAGATTATCTGAATGTGGTTTCCATAAGCAGGTGTATAATGAGCTGCAACGAACAAATTTTCATGATGCTGAGCTCATTAAATGAGCTACTTTTCAGTGAAATGCAGGTAGAAACATCATTAAAGGGTTAATAGAGGAGCCATGTTGTCATCACTTCCTGAAGGCGGAGCTTCAGGAAGAGCTGGAGCTTTTTAAAGGGACAGAGGCCCAATTTCAAGCCGTTCAATTACGAAGTAAAACTTCTTTTAAGTCTTATTTGGTATAAATGGCATTTTTATAGCAACTGAAGTTATTGAATCATGCTATGGCACTACGTGGATAGAAATACATAATATTGCCCCGGCAACATGTGATCTAAATCTTAAGTTGAACTATAACTCAGTTCCTGATATAAGATTTGGAGTGAGACACTGAAGGACAAGATGTTTACTTTACCTGAGATATAATTTTATTTGAAACACAAATAAGGATTACTTTTTTTTCTTCATGTAGTTACAGACTTCTTTCTTTCTTTTGCCTTCCAACATTTTCCTCAGTCTAAACACGTTATGAGAGACATTTTACTGATTTAGTTCTCACTAAAACCGGGAAGTTGGAGCGCATCGATCACCCCCGTTCTAAAGTCCTTCCCCTGGCTCCCTGGAGCTCAGAGACTTTAAATTATCGTTAGTTTATAAATCACTCAACATTACTTCAAAATCTGCTGGTGTTTTATCAGCCTTCTAGACCTCTTGAGTCTTCTGGTACTGGTTCTGCTCTGAACCCTCAGAACCAGAACCAAACGTGGGGACGCAGCATTCAGCTTCTACGCAGCACAAATCTGGAGCAAACTTCCAGAAAAACGCAAAATTGCTGAAACACTGAATTAATTTCAATTACGGATAAAACCCAAGCTGTTTAAAGTTGCCTTCGATTAAGAACAATTGGAACATTGACTTATTCATTTTATCTGTGATTGACGATTAGTATTCTTGAGTTTGTTGCGTCATGAAAAGCACTTTGAGCTGTTTGACTGCTGATATGCGATATAGAAATAAACCTGACTTGATTAGCATCACAAAAATGTCCCGAAGATGGCGCCATTCTGTGATCAACACAAACAAAGAGGGGCCTAAAACAAAACCTTGAGGTACTACAGCTGCTAAAAGCTAGATAGAGTAATGGACTTGTTACATTTAATTGACTGCTCTTGTCAAATTGATTGTTTACTCATGTTTGGTTTCAATCGGTACATTTAAAAATAAACGTATTTGTGTAAAAATCAACTTTTTTGAACTGTCTATAATGTTATAATGCAATCAAAAACAGTCATACCTTTTAGCCCACTCTGTTAAAATTCCTCCATTTTCCTTCCATACTTTAATGACATTGTACACTCCCAAGACCTTTAACACTCTGCTTTTTTTCCCCTCCTTCCCGTCGTGCCTCCCAGAAATAGCATCCAGCTTTGTAAAGACAAAACATGAGATGTCTTTGGTTTGCAAGTGGAATACGAGTGAATCAGTGGTGCAGAGATGCTGTCAGTATGTCTGTATGAGTGAGCGCAGCTACCTGAGCTGCTTGACAACTGCTTCTGACTCCACAGAATGAGCCCGGCTAACCATTGGTGCCTGACTTGATCCTTCACTGCAGGGCTTGTCTGAGATTTTTTATTTTTTTTTTGGTACGCAGTGTCTTGTAGAAGTACCCATTCTGCTAGAGTGTGTTCACATTTTGTCCGTTACAATAAAAAGGGACACTTTTTATTTGTTTTGCATTATGTATCCAGCCAACCTTAGTTAAAATGAAACCCTGAGAAGTCACCTAAATATTCTTCTAGCTGACCAAATACAAGCGCAAAAAGAATCAGAACTTGGACACGCTTCTGATGTTCTGACGCAGAATCTGAAGCAGAATAAAGTAAATGTATGATTAGAATAGAATAGGAGTGGGACATCATAAGTTCTAATAATAAACGATACAATAAATACATGCTTGGACATACAGTATCTCCAGTTTTTATCATTTATCGTGATAAATGTCTTGCAATTATTGAGATTTATCATTGTTACAATAAATTCCAGTTATTTTGACAACTGTTCGCTCAGTGAAAAGTATGAATAAATTTGAAAATAAAGTCACTGGGTGCAATTTACTGATGCAAATCTCACTTGTGTATGAATGAGGCTGTTGTTCTAAAACGAAGGACATTTTAAACGGGAATGTCTTTTTAGCGCAGTGTTTGTGTTCGTGGGGCTACAATTGCTGTGACACACAATTAGTCACATAGTTGCCGGAAAAAATCGCTAGTACTTCAAGCATCAAACTACTTTTAATGCTTGGACAGTCTGGTTTTACCTGCCCTTCTGTACAGTATCCTGTACTTATCCTTTCTGTTTTTTTATGCAGCTGGTGACTCTGTGATATTTCTATTCTGTTCTACTGAAAAGTGACAGTGAAATCAGAAGAACAGCCTCAAAGTCGTGTTCATCAAAGCTCTCATAGCCCACATCATCATCATCAGTTTCATTACCATCCGGCATACCACTGTCCTCTTCATAAGCTGTAACCATGACAACAGGCTCTGTAACCTTTGCGGTTCGAGGCTCCGCGTCTTCCTCAACTTCCATTCTGTTCTTCATTCTTGCTACTCGTTTCCGGTCGCTTTAGCAATAATACAAGGCAACTTTATATTTATATCACTAAATATCTGACATCCAAAAATATTACACTAAGGAACTATGCTAAGCTTATGTTTGGAATAGTCACAAAGCTTTAGCTCAAACGTCAGACTATTTCACCAGACAAAAGGTAGGCCACGTCACAACGTTTTCTTTTTATGTATATAAGTATTGAAATTATAGCATGTAGTTTGTTTTTATATTGAGCTTGATTCAGCTAACCTGTTAAGAGAAAGGTTAGAAAATCTGTTGGAAGCTGCAAACGTCTGGAGACTGAAAGCTTGGCGTGTCTGCGCGGCACTGTGCGGTCAGTCATTTCAGCAATCTCCGCACGGTGACCAGATTTTCCACACTGCGTAACTCTGATATCTTGTAACAACGCGAAAAATTACATGTGGACAAGCAAGTGTTCCACCTGCGAGGGAGGTTCGCAAAGACAAACACGTTGATGAGTTATGCCATAAAATCAATGGTACTACTACACTTACGGTTGCTGCCATGTTGCTATACCAACTGTGCTTTTCTTTAGTTCTACAAAAAGCTTGTAGATAGTGTTGCACAGTTGCCATAGGCGACCTATACCGTTCCCTAAAGTGGATGGTTTTGACCAGGCTAGCATAGAACATAGCCTGACTCCATACCGACAATCTTTAGACAGAGGTTTACCTTCCAGCAGGACAAAAATCCTCAATGCAATTAAAGCTGAAATGTGCTACCCTGGCAAACCAATCCTTTTGTCCTAAACTACCTGCTTCATACAGAGGGACTGGGCTATCGGGTGTTGACATTTTAAAACGTATCCATTTGCTAACCTTCATATGTAATGCACCAGTTCGACGCTACTGGCAGTTTGCCTGCGCTGTAAACAGCAGCCCTCCACGGCAAAGAGAGAAGTGTTTGTGACATTCTCCTTTTCAATGTTAACTCAGTGTTCGGAGGCTCGGCCAAAGCTTTGTTCACTTCCTCTGCTGCCATTGCTAAAAGTACATGCAGAGTACACGTTCTAAGACGCCACAAAAAATGTACAAGTTGTTGTGTAGGTCCAAAAAAAAGAGTCAGATGCATTAAAGTTTGTAGCTGTAATGTGAGAAAATGTGGGATAAAAAAAGGTTCTGATGTTATCACCACTGCAATGTATGTTACATTACTAATCCAAAACATCAGGACAGACCTCTGGCTTTGTTCGGGCTTGTTTAAGGTCAGCTTGTCCCCCATTTTGATTATGAAGACGCCTCTGGCTGCTAATTCCTGACAACACACCCAAGATCAGAAAGCTCTGCTGTAAAAGTCACAGACTGCATCCAGTGATGTCCTCCGCACACGCTGGGTCACGTTAGCATGAGAATATGGACATAAACAGGTCTGAAAGCGGGGAAAACAACAGAGCAAGAGATGGCCAAAATTCTATTTCCCAGTCACCCTCGCACGGAAACATGGCATCCATCCAGGGAGCGAACCGATTTCACTGGATGCTGCCTCGAGATCCGAAGCGGTGATTTGCTCATGCAGAATGATGTTACTCTCGGAGTGTGACGGAGCATGAGGGGAGTTGATGCGAGACAGAAAAAAAAGAGAGGAGTCCAGACCAAATCTGTCATTAGGCATTATCATTTCGTGACATCCTCCGTTTGAATAGCGTTCCTCCGTCTTCGATAAGGCGGCGCCAGAAAACCAATTTTAATCCGCCATCTTGCATAATGAAACTCCAGAGTTACCTCGCAACTCATCATGGGTCATCTCCCAAGAATTGCGAGACCTGAGAAGTCCGCCAAGCGCCACCGTCGATGCCCCGTTTTATCTTTTGGAAATGCAGTGGCGATTAGCATGCATCTGTAATCAGTAATTAATGCGGGGTAGATTGTCGGCTGGCGAGGGCGTCCGCTGTGCAGAACAAAAGCGATTGGGAAAAAACTCGCCAACGACTCCTGTGAAGGTTTAAAACGCATCTGACGGAACAAAGTTTGTCATTTGTGTCCAAGGTTAGTTTTTCCACTAACAGAGAAGTTGTTTTTTTTTTTCATTTTAATTGTGGGTGAGCTTCTGAAATGATAATTTTAACAAATGTGTAAAAAAAATTTTTTTTAAATAAAAGTTATAGTGTAGCTTTAAGTCTCACTGCACAAATTAAATGTGATTTTTTATTATTGAAATTTTCTCTGAAGCTAGAGAGGTTTGGTGTTCATGTCAAGGACTGACGGAACATAAACATCTACATTCAAATTTTAAGCTCGTTGTTTTAGTCTGCCCTCCATACCCTGTTAGCAGAATCAACAGCCACTCAGTGAATCTTCAGAGTTCCTGGAAAGCATCATTACTTGCTTCAAAAATAAACACTTCAGGAATGCACAGCAACAACTCCTTTTTACTGACAGAGCAACTGCATCGAACCGCTGATTAAAGCAACCGGTGAACCCGAACAAGTCGTTCTGAAAACCCGACAACCGTTCGAAGTTCTGCGAGTTCAGCCGGTGTCGAAAGTTATTATGTCAGTGTTGCTTCCCTGAAAAGCTCTTTATGTAGCGTAAACTAACAGAGTAGGCCACGAGTCACATTACTGTCACAGTATAACACGTTTGATTAAAAAATAAGCCCTGTAAACAGACTGCGGCACGGCGCTAGGGGCTTTATGGGGTCAGCATGGTTACACCATCGCCTTTTTATGTTTAGGCAGCATTTCCAGCCACAGACTGCGACTGTGACATTTTGAAAATACGAGCCGGATGCACAACACCAGCACAAATCAAAGACTGTGAGTCAAGTCAGTAAGCGACACAGCTGCTTTTTCCACTGCGTATTAAAAGCGCGAGACTTGTTTAGAGTAACATTTCGCTTCCATTTAGTGACTTTTTTTTTTTTTTTTTACACATCAGCAGAGAAAAGTGCCTCTCTGTCTTAAAGCCCGCTGATGACTAACACCAACGTTGCCGCCGTTTGACAAAGGCATTATCGTTATTCGCTGGAAGCGATCTACTCCTTCACTCAGACAATGCAAATATGCCTCGTCTAAAACAATTTTCTGATGACTGATTGGAGATTTCACCCCAACCATAACTTTTAAAAAAGCAAATCATTTTTACAGCGGCGTGAATACGATTCAGTGAAAGCAGCTTCTGAACATAACAGGACTTTTACTGGCTCTGCCTTCTTGCACTTTCTCATGGTCCAGTGTTTTCCAATGGGATTTTATGTGATAAAGCAACACAAAGTAGGTGATGTGAAGCGATGACATTTTGGAAACAAAAACCTGAATGTGAAAAATAATGTTTCCATATACAAAAGGTTCCGGCCAGAACCTTTAAATGAGCACGTTTCTGGTAGACCCACAACTTTGACGCGCGAACGAAATCTGCAAACAGCAATGAATGACAAAGTCGCTTCTCTTGGCCCACTTGGTTTAATTTATGCTTCAGAACATTTTTCTGATCAGTGAGCGGAAAAGACTAGCATTGTATTCAATTTCTGCTAAAAGTAGCTAGCATGTCACTGAAGCTATTCAGGCCTAAAATAGCATCTCAGTGCTAAATGTGTAGCAGCTGCACAGACATGCCCAAAGCTAACATCAGCGTCCACATATCTAAAATTGTATTTTTTATTACACATTGACAAAATACAGGATTGTGAAGGGCAGAAAATTATAAGGATGACAAAACAAAAAAAAAGTTCAGGTAATAGGATCACAAAAAAGGAAAACAATCTCATCTCTACATTTATTTAGTTAGTTTTTAGCCCTTTTGGTACTTTGTTTCAAAGAAATATTACTACCCCATGTATATGTTATTTTTCCAAATAAGTTTCTCAAATGATCAGGGATTCATGAAACACTTTGAAGTTGAATGTGTATAATATAATTTTGCACCAATCTGATAGTTGAGGGACTGAATAACACATTAAGAACAACAAATATATTTATTGAGTTCATATGACTATCCTACATGTAGGCAAAATGGGGTTAATATTTAGAAATGTTCCTTTTTTTGACAATAGTTTGGTAAAAATGTGATTAATTACAAACTTTGCAATTAACTCAACTAAAACATTTTTTATCGAGTCCCATCACAATTATAACATGGCAAAATGGGAAAAGTTCTTCTGCGGTTGGTGCTTTTGTAAGGAACTGTAGCTCCTTTTATTTCCCTTGCCTTCATCAGCGGTTGTGTTACATTACATGTTCCTATTTTGAAGTACGGGAACCTCAGTGTATATTTTTAACAAAGACACAAAATTCCACTTGTTAGAACGCAAATGTGAAATCACAGTGGCCTGCAGTCGTTGACTAATCGGATTTAAATTTAAAGAATTAAATAACAAGGCTCTGTCATTTTAAGGAAGTTCCACGTTTGTCGTTCTTCTATTTCTGCTTGTGTTTATGCAAAGGAGCTTTGTTTCAGTAGTTTTCTCCTCCTGGGATTAACTGGAACAATGTGTCAGCAGCAGAAACGCAGCAAACAGACAAACAATGGAGCCATGCAACCGAAATACACAGAGTCACATTTACTGCAAAAACGGATGTAATTCTTAGTCAACACTGGTAAACACAGATAGGTGGAAACACAGCTTCTGTTTTTCTCTCAGGCACACCCCGGACCACACACACACACACACACATGCACCCCCCATGCACACACACACCATGGAGGTATGCGGAAAGAAGTGAGGTCTCAGAAAACGCATTGAGGATGTGTGAATGCTCTGTGCTGCTGTTCATGCCAGCGGTTTGGGAGCAAGATTGCTTTTCAATTATACTGAAATACTATTGGTTTAGAGAATTAAAGTTTATGAATCTGTTCACTGGATGCTGATTTGAAACAGCCACGTCTTTGTGTAGAAGGAAGAACTGCATCTTCCTCAAAGTCAAAGTTTCCCACACAATCACATCGGTACTTAACACAAAATAAACCAAGAAATTAGATCGGATGTAAAAGTTTGGACTAATCTATACCTCGTCTTTAACTAGTATTTCAATAAATGTGAACATGTGCGTATTAAAAGGAACATTTTCAATGAATTTAGATCAACGGCCAACGACAACAAAGATATCAGCCAATGTAAAGTGATTCTGAAAGAAACCTACAATTTCCCAGGATTTCTATGCAGGCTGGAAAAGTCTAACAATGTATGGAATTTAACTTCTGCTTTGGGAATTTATTTCTTTCTACCAAGTACCTGCCACATATGAAGTGATGTTTTATTTGAACAAAAGAGACAGAGATCTGCAAATATTTCACCCTCGAAAAATAAAGGGACCTTGACGTTTAAAATCAGATGGATATCAGGAGCTACAACCGCTACTACTCACCAGAGTGTGATCGACAAAGATTAAGTCTTCTCTCAGGTTTTCCTTTTAGTTATATCCTTTGTTTGTCCAGGTAATAGTCTCACAGAGATCTAAAATCTCTACTGCATATTTCAGTAACATCCTAATTGCGTTCCGACTGCGGGCAAAGCAAATGCCAAGCCGTGTGGGGGTGTCTACACGTACAGCCAGGTAATCTGACCATTCATGCAGAGATTTATACATATGTGGGAAAAAAAAAAAAAAAAAACTCCAAAGTCTGCAGACCTGCAGCGACGGAAATTTGGCAGCAGCACATAAAGACCAGTGATGTAACTAATTTCCATATCCTGTAATAAAGCGCACAGCAAATGAGTTGACAGTATCCAGACTTTTATAGAAGAGATTTTCAATGGGAAAAATGAAATAATTCTGCTCAATAATGGAGCCTAGATACTTAAAAGATCTTACCGTGAATTGATGGCCGTTGTGGATCAGCTAACTTCGTCAGCGGCTGTATTTGATGACATTTGGCCTCTGTGGGCTTCCTTAGCCTAGCAGTACTTTAAACACACGTACTATGACGGTGTAATCTGTGTGTGCACGCATGAAAGGAAAAATGGAGCCATTTTATTTGGTTTAAAACACTAATATTAACGTTTAAACAGTATTTACTCTATAAAAGGGAACTAGTATAACTGTGGATTCGGTCCCAGTTTTATTTTTTTAACATTTCCTTTGTACCAAAAGGCCCGTGTTTGCAAGCAATCAAAAGTTAAGACGGCAGGGTTTTAAAGCCGTCATGCTCGAATAAGAGTGAGAGTTTTTAAAGGTCAACAAGAGAGCAGTCAGGAACAGATGAAACAAATAGTCCCCCCAGCCCCCACCCACCCCAAATCGCTGTCGGAGAAAATTGGCAACAATTACATCTGGACCGACTGCGTCAAGTCCATGGATTTCCTGGCACATGTGACAAATATCAAGAAAACATCCTGGGTTTTCCCTTTTCCAGCTGAGCATTTCCCACACAGGTGGATGACATTTTCAGTGCCTTTTTTCTTCCAACTCAGTGATCTACAACAGCTGCCAAGCCTCATTTTTTATTTATTTATCCCCCGCCACCATCATCTCTGGTCATCTGAACCCTCAGAGAGGAGACGTTGAACCAACCCTTTTGCTTCTCGTCGTCCGACTGGCTCATCAGGGCAACTAAATGCGGGAAATGTTTAATCGGAGCAAACGGATAATAGGATGTCTTGTTGACAAGCAGTTGTTCCGTTGTCAGGATCAATGTCAAGTCGTAAAACGCCTTCCGTTCGCTTGTTGGCACGGTGCGGCGGGGTGCAGCTGGCAGGGTGGACACGGTTCAGTGTGCCGCCAGCCATGCTCTCTAATGGGCCCTGTGACCAGGCTGTAGGACAGAAGACTTTTTCATGGCCCAATAAATCCCGCTCATGCTAATCCGCTTCAATGGATCAGTTTTTTTGGGGGGTAGAGTTGTTTGGGTGGTTTTGTGTTGGTCACAAAATGTGAACCTGGAACCTGGTATGATTTCTCTAATCGTATATACCTTTTAGGACGTTCATTTTAAATATTAACATGGTGCCTATTCATAGCAGTCATTAGGCGGGGTTCACCCGGGACAGGTCGCCAGGGCAACACAAAGACACATGAAACAATCATGCTCACACACACATGCTTGTACTTCGACTCTTGTTGGGACTTTGCCAGGGTTGGGCACAAATACAGTTATTAATAAAAATGAATGGAAAACAATACATTGTTCCTCATTTTAACCATTAGTCTATTCCTAACCCAACCCTTACCTAAAACTTCATTCACATCTTATCATTAAACCTAACAACTAACCATAAACAAGGGGCTCCACTGCATAAGGACCAGGCTTTGGCCCCCATAACGTCATCAAATCACACTTATCGTGAGATTTGATGCTAAACAGTTGGACTCCTTTCCTGTCCAGGTGATCTCTAAAGACACTCGTGGCACTAGATTGTATTTTCTCTCAATTGTAACAATGATTCTTAGTGTCAAAAGGATATTAAAAGACTGCCACATATCAAATATCACACAGAAAAGCTCTGTGGAGTATATTTTTATCCCTGCAGTGGACCAATTTGTGGTTAAGGGAACTCTTCTGTTGAGCGCTTGACTGAAACCAGAGGCAGAGTTCTTGGAAATAAAAATGGATTATGAAAAACGCAACATTTCCAGGTTTAATGGAGGAAGCACCTGGGAAGCATTTCGCTGTGCGTTTTCTTCTCCACAGCAGCTGATTTAGTATTTCTGACTAACAACATGCAGCTGGAGTTGTCATTTACACCCTCTAACATTTTGAACTCCACTCCCTTTTGTCCGAAAACACTTACATTCCTTATATTCTACTTTTGAAGGATCATTTGCCCCTGTTTTAAAAACTCTACCTCATAGGTGCAGTCTCAAATTTTCTCTGATAACGCTGACAAAACTGCCGTCAGACAGACTGGTGACCTGTCCAGAGTGACCCCGCCTCTCGCCCGAAACGTTCGCTGGAGATAGACACCAGCACCTCTCGACCCCCCTAAGGGGCAAGGGTGTTAGATAATGGATGGATGGATGGAACACTGACACAACACTGACAGTGTTTTTATCTTTTCAATGCCTGGCACATTGAAAAGCCAGAAGGACGTATTTGGGACCACAGTGCATCAGCTCGAGGCCTTTAACACACACACACACACAAAAAAAGTTTCTCCTAACTGAAATCGAAGATTTGATGTTTCCTATTGCTTGCTCTGCAAATACAGCTCAGAATGATTCAAGATGCATCAGCAGTTTTAGGATTTTGGAGGCTTGAACACAATATCAGAGGAAATAGAAAATGGAAACATGACTTTACGTTTATCTGACCCATTTTAAGCAGTAAAAATATTTTCTAGAGGCCGTCTAAGGTTTCGTGAGGCTCTGATTTTTACAGAGACAAAAATGAATCAATTAATCGCAATAATTTGAGTTATTTAGCATGTCAAATTTTGGGTTATTTAGCATCGGCTTCGCATGCGAGTATCAACCGATCAGTGATCTTCCAAAATTAAGGAGATCGCCGGCGATAAATCAGTGCACCTCAGTTAAAATTCAATTAGTCACACTGGGTTTTATTGTACAGTGATATAAACAGAACTAAACTCATTTGCACTGCATATCATGCAAGCTTTTGAACATTTTGTAATATTCTACTATTTTTCAGCTGATTGAGTTGTGGTGATTGATATTCTTAAAGGTCTCTGACAAATTCGCACAGCTATTGAAATGCATTAAAGTGTTAAAAAAAAATCCATTTCAGTCTGCTCAACTAGGAAAGATGTTCAGAGGAAATAGAAAATGGAAACAATGGTTCTTTATGTAATTATGTTCTCCAATTTGCAAAAAACATTGCGAGTTTTGGTTGATATGGATACTCTGGAGAAAATATTCCTATCAACTTTACACTCTACCAGCTCTTTATGGGTTTACCCATTGTCTTATTCTTTTTTTTCCTCTGGGAGCTTTAGCAGATGGTGTTCAGTGGCCGAGTTGTTTTAAACATTTATGTTTCCAGAAATGTATCGCGATATCAAAAACAACACATCCCTGCAGCTAAAACACCCAAACGTGGAAAAGCTCAGATTGGTGCAATTCCACATAAATCAGATTCTCATCTGATTTATGTGTATTTATTTACTGTTGATTTTCCAAGGCACCTAAAGCTTTTTCCCATGAAAATGTTGGGCCTTTATGAAGGCAGAGAAAGTAAACAATCAGAATGACCTGGTTCCTCTTAGTGAGGTCAAGCAAATATTTTTCATTTTAAGTAATATGATCTGAAGGCCATTCTGATTGATGAAATGTTTGATTGTATTAAGTTGAAACTGATGTTACATAGTTCGTAGAAATTCATGTGGAGTGCACTGTGATGGTGTTTTGGTCCAGGTTATTCTGGTAAGAACAATTATAAATCTCAATGAGTGTTTCCTGGTTAAATAGAGGAATAATAAATCATCATTTAATAATTAATTAAAATAAATAATAAATAATTTCTCAACTCTGAATCAAAAAAATATTTTTGATTTGATTTGCTCTAAATATGTTTTTGCACTTTATTTTGAAAAAAAAAAAAACCTAATTTGTTCTGTTTTTCTATCGATTCTGTTTTGTCATGTTCATGTTATTAAAGTATGTTGTCGACACCAATGATCTTTGTCCTAACTCTAAGGACTAAACAAAATCATTCAACTTTTTCCTTTTAATGTGGTCTTATTTTGGAGCATTTTGTCAGTGTGTCTGGATGGATTTGTCACTAAGAGGACGAGATTTAGTGTCCAGCATCATCGCGGCCCGTCCTTTCTCAGAAATGTTATCATGTTCTTCTGAATCATCGGTACAAATCAAAACCTTCCTTATTGATTAATCTGAGGACCAATTTCTCATAAAAACCTCTAGAGACAAAAACAAGATCCAAAATGTTTGCCTAAGTACATATGTTTTTCTCCATCTTTGCAAGCACGCTTGTTTACAGCCGATGCGTCTTTGTGTGCGCTGATGTGAAGAGCGGCGCTTTTATTGTGTCTTTGCTCCGCTGCTGGAGAGGAACTTCGCTGTAGCGGTAAAGAAAGGAGAACGGAGCATAAGAAGCCCCAGCACACGCAGCGAAGTCATTGTAGTCTGAAAAGTGTCCACAGAAGTGCAGGCAGCTAATGGAGAGCTGCAACATACAGTAACAAAAGTGTGATCTCAGGGGTTTCGCCAAACCTCCACAGACAGGAATCACTAGTAGAGATAATGCCTGGCCATGCAGTCTTTTGTGTGTCAAAAATTAGAATATTGTGAAGAAGTAAAAAAAATTTGTCATTTCATTACATAAAGTGAAATCTTTCAAGTCGTTATTTGTTGCAATTGTGATCATTATGGTTTAACACCATAAACCAAAAATTTAGTGTCTCAGAAAAGCACAATTTTACATAAGAGCAATAAAAACAGGATATTTTAAAGGGGCAGTGTTATGTAAAATTGACTTTCTGAGCTTTACATTATGTTATAATGTTATTCCCTAATCAAAAACATATCTGTGTTGCCTTGATTCTTTCATGCATGTTTAAGAAAGCCTTTAATCTCCATGGCAACCCTTCAGCTGTGTCAAAACGCACGGGTGGACCTAGCCCCGCCTTCGAGACGCAGCTCCTCCTCTCAGCTGCAGTTTCTGAGCTTCCGCCTCAGCGTGACTGAGCTTCTTCAGACTAGCCAGCAGCAATTAGCAAACACCTGGTGGAACTGAACTCATTATAGGAGCTACTTCTCAGTGCAAAGCTGGTAAAAACATTGCTAAAGCCATGTTGTGAGGATTTGCTGAAGGCGGAGTTTCAGAAAGAGTAGGAGTTTCTTAAAGACGCGGAAGTTCAATTTCAAGTTGCAAAATTACGAAGTCAAATTTCTTTAAAGCTGTGTTTTATATATACAGCTATTTTAACAACTTAAGTTAACAGTCACTGGATTGTGCTATAAAATGGAACTACATGCCAGGAAAATACTAAATACCGCCCCTTTAAACAGAATGGTCAGGCCTGTGAAAAGTTCACTCTTCGTGAAGAGTCGTTAAATTTCTGAAATTTTTAACATTCTTGAATGTCGAATATATTGATATTGCCTGACACTCCTTTCAGGGCTGTGCCTGTCCCTGCTGGTGCAACATTTACTACTACCACAGTTTTATTGTTGGGTTTTTTTTTTACATTTTATTCTTCCACTCAACTTTCCAAGAAAATCTTAGATACAGAACTCTGAAAAACCAGCTTCGTTAGCAGTGATCTTTTATGGATAACCCTCAAGTTCAAGTTATCAGGTTTGATGGTGAAAGAAAAATGACACATGGTTTTCATTTCTTATAGAAATCTCATCTGTAACAACTCCTAGTACGTCATACAAAAAAATGAAAGAAAAAGCCACATATTATATATATATGTTACAAGATACATTGAATTGCTGACCACTGATCCTTGTTTGTTCAGGCAATCTTCGTGAGCTTCAAAGGATTAAAGGGAAACCAAACAGATAAAAAATACACTTGTCACTGTTTCCAGGATTATGATTTATTCTGAGTCAGACTCACATAATGTGAACACATTAGTCATTTTGCCATCAACATCACTGATTTCCTTGACTTTTTTATCACTGCCATCAATTGTGATGGATGCCATTTATGGATAAGTTGATCTTTCTGAGATTGCATTATATGCTACAAAAAAATATAAAGCTGTGTTTGGAGCAGTTAAATGGGGAAAAAAAGACACCGACATTTGCCAACAGTTTGCTGGATGACGGCAGCAATGGAAGCGAAAAGTAAACCTCCGGTTAATAACAAGCGGAGGAACTGCTCTGGGACAGAAAACTCACTGAAAAAGGAGGATTTAAAAATGTTTCCCGACAAACGCAAAACAATCAGAGCTGACATTTAAATCTGGCTTCAGCCTCGTATGTCAGCATTTAGCATGAGGCTGGAAGTTTCCAAAAGCTGCCAACAATTAGCATCCAACTTGACCAATGACTGGCTGTGTTTCCATTAACCATAAACTTATGCAAATTTGAATTATGACAATGAATTTGTTAAAAAGAGACACGGCAATCTTAAAAAGTCTTGCGTTTCTCAACAAAAAAAATTTTTTGTGCTACGATCAAGTGTTTTTTTTCTTTAACTGTATCGCATCATTTTTTAAAGCAAAAATTACCCTGCAGTGTAGTCCATTGCTGACTGTTTGTGCATCAGATTTATAGGCGTACCAGAAACTCACAAAAATTATCGGTTCCCGTGGGAACCTCTGTATGTAGAAAAGTGTTAATTGCTTATTCCTTTATGAAAAACATACCAGGTGTGTTCCCTTAATCCTTTCATGCATGTTTGGGAAATCCTTTAGTCTCCCCCGGCAACCATTCAGGTATGTAAAATGCTGAATGGAATTGAACACATTAGCATTTCAAGGTGTTAGACTGTAGGTAATTAATCAAAATTAACGCCCTGATAGATATACGAATGCAGAGTTTCCAAAAACAGATGTGTGTTACGAGTCACTTTTCTGATGATGTAATACACAAATATATCCCATTCATCTGAAGGTATTTGTGCAAAACTATTTATACGCAAAAGTGAAAGACCTCAGCAAAGCAAACCACACACTCACACAATGATTTAATTGTTGATTTTAAGTGAAAATGCATTTTACTCAAAATATTTACTGAACTAGTCGACGCTGGGTGTTTAATAAGGCAGCAGATTAGCACTGGTAACCATGGTTTCCATTACATTTCAAGCAATTAAATTAGCATTCCCGGTTAGCCATGCAAAAAAGAAAGACAGCATATTAGTTGAGAGAGAAGGAGCGCAGTATTTTCCAATCCTTCAGATACTAAGAGAAAACTTTGGTTACTCAGGCTTTCAGCGTGGCACTTTAAAAAATGTAAGAGGTTTGATCCCATAATGTTTTAAAACCTAAGTACACGTTGAAACCAAAAACTGCCATCTGGAGACGTCTGCTCAAGACAATTCTAGAAACGAAGCCAATATATATTTTATATAAATGCATATCTATATTTCTCTCCCCACCGAGTTGTCAATCAGCGCGCAGGCTGACCGGCTGCGCACATTTCAGAGTTGAGTTTTAAAACTTTTTCTCCTTTCAAAGCTTCGTGAACTATCCCAGCAGGTGGAGAAGAGAAGGAAAGAAAGAGGGGGGGAAGGATGATTCGATGGAAGGAAACGGAAAAGCCGAGAGAGCGGAAGCGCAAACCAAATTATTTACCGCGGTATGATAAACAGGCAGGCATTCGGGGATGGAACGAATTTAAATGACAAGGCAACTGATTTCTCCTAATTGGTTTTGACTGTCTGTCTTTGAACTGCCGGTGCGCCGCGGCTCTGTTTCTAGGCAAACGGGTTATCTCCCTCCATCTGAAGTGCTTCTTAATTTCCCGTACAAATATCAAACCTCTCCACACTGGATTAGTTGCAATTTAATGTGATTTGCGCTGTTGGGAGCCCCCCCCCCCCCACCTCCCACCTACCTCTCTCCCGTTTTCGCTTGGAAACGTGTGAAGCCGTACCCTGCTTTGAGGTGATTCTCTCAGCTCTACCTTCAGCATGAGAACACCAACACATACCACCCACATACATCTCTCCCCACCTGCAGTTCAACATACTTTGCGCAAGAGAGAGAGAGAAAAAAAAAAGCAAACAAGAGACAAAAACTATCACGGGAGAGCGGTAACGAGCGGCTTCCAACGATAATCTGCATAAAAGGAATAAGGAAAGTTTGTTTACATGAAACAGGTTCTTTAAGCTGGGATCTCTTGATCCAAGGGGGGGAAAAAGTAACTGAAGCTGATTTGCATCACAAACAAATGACATTATGTCACTTTGCAGTTTCGTTAGCTTTGCAAAAAAGAAAAGCGAGGTGCTGAAGGTACAAAGTGGGAAGGTTCTGGAAGGTGGGGGTGGTTGAGCACGATTGGCGTTTTCTGTCAAGAGCTCACCAAAGGTGAGCTTTTCAAATGAATGGCAGATGCTTTCTCACAGCAGCATCAACAAACATACCAAAAAAAAAAAAAAATCTCAACACAAGCATCTCACTTCGTTGTCTGTCAGGAGTTTTATCGACGGCTCAAGTCTCGGTTAGGCGACTCGTTGGAAAGGCCTCCCAAAAGCACAGGCAGCAAGAGTAGGCACTGAGCATAAGAAGATATTTAGTTTTGATCCTTAGTAATAAACCCAGAACCATTAGAAAACATGTTTATGTCTCTTTAAATAGCGCCATAATGGTAAATGACGACAGATTGGGAGTTGGGTGTGTGGGACCTCGTCAAAACTTCCTGTTATTCTAATGACTCCATTGATTTATGTATTCAAAGAGCTGAATGAAAGATATGCATTATTATTTTTCCATCCCATTGTCATTTGAAGTTTCAGTGAACTTTTCAGTGAACAAAATCACGTTAGGTTTCTTCATCCTGAACAAATGATGATTGTATTCAGTAAACCTGCATAACATTGTAATAAAGACTTCTTTTCTTTTTCCAGTTAGTTTGAATGATTGAAGAAGTTCCACATATGACCGTCTCCGTCTCTGCTAGCGTTCGTTTGCGGCTGCTCTGCTGAGTTTTTGGGGTTTTTTAGTCATTGTTTTGTCCACCAAGGACAAGGAGTCATTGCGAATATGAATCTGAGCTTTGAGACGGGACATCCATGCAGAGAACATAATTACTCTGGGCTCCCATTTGTTACGGAGGGTTTCATTCCTGAAATTTAGCATGACCGAGAAGAAACGTTGAAATCTTATATTGTTTTGATGTTGGTCCTGTTGAGGAGCTCGGCGGGGCGTCTGCTCGCCTGGCGCTTGGGAAGTATTGATTTTGAATCTTGTTAAGGGCTTTGATGTCTTTTTCCAGGGGTTGCCCCGCACCATGTGATGTGGAGGCACACAGATACACCAACGATTCTTTGAGGCTCGTTTCCCAACGAGGGCAAAACCAGATAGTTACACACTCTGTCTGAAAACACATGTAGGCTTTTTTTTTTTTTTTTAATTCATAAGAAGAGAAGACGCTTGCCGTTTCACGTCAGAATCAACAGAATGTTATAGGTTCTAACTCAGAATGAGAGAATTTTTTTAAAGATGCAGGAGTTTACAAAAACATCCTCATCAACTGAATTGCCAACTGAATTATAACCTCTTCAACGTTGTAATAGAGGTCTAGCAGTAGTTTGCTTTAATTTTAGCCCATTCCTCCTAAAAGGAACTGCTGTAATTGATTCAGATTGTGCACCACCTTGTACATGTGCATCGTTTAAAACATGGAGTTTCTTTGAGTGTCCGAAGCCATTTTCTAACTAATCCGGCTTATGTTTGAGAGTCAACAAATGGTCAGCTAACATTTTTTCTCTTTTTACAAAGGGGACGTAGTTAAACAACAGTAGCTACGTTTCTACTGACCAAATAGTTGCGCAAATTGGAATTACCAAAATAAATTTGCTAAAAAAGAAACAGGACAAAACTAAAGTTTTTCTATGAAAAGATTCCATTTTTCATAGAAAAGGTGGGTTTTCGCATGACGCTCGTCGTGTGATCGTCTTTTCCTCCTGTAGCAACACGCGGTTGTTGAAGACTACGGGATGCGTCTGGAGGATGATGTTTTTTAATGATATTGCCTGTGATTTTAATTGCGCTTCTCTTTTGCATGGAACCAAAACATGCACACGCAGCAGAAACAACCACAGCATTGAGACCAGGGTAAACATGTCAGCTTCTCTACAAAAATAACCACATTTTTCAGTAGACAGATAGAAATCAGTTGCAATTTTAAGTCAACCCTTCTCATCTTCTATGCTTCTGTGTTTTGTCTGAGATTAGATTTCTAGATGAGTGAGAAAGAAAAAAACTCCCCACCATTTGTAAGAGTGGAAGTTGTTTGTGCATCTGAGAAAACACAAACACTTAGCTGTCCTTGCATATAATTAGTGCCTCATGAATTTGGATGGTACTAAATATGATGTGATGCAACCGTCTCCCAGGGCCACTCTCAAACAAATATGACACCTTGTTTCGGCTGAAGCTGAAACAATGCATTGTAATTTTCAGAATGTCAGGCCGGATTGTAAAGACGTGTTATTGCCCCCCCTCACCACTAAACCACCACCCCCAGGTTTCATCAGATTCCAGTCAGTGGTGTCAGATGTATTTTATGTGACAACTGTAGTAACTCATGCATATCATCGCCTCTTCTCTGTTTACGACCCTCCATGTTCCCCTTCCTTTTCTCCCCCATCAGTGGAGATTTAATTGCTCGAGTGCAGCAATGAGATGTTGCAGCGACTGTTTGATCACAACTGACAAGCAATGTCATAAACTGTGATCCAGTTCAGAAACCCAGCTTGTGTGAACAAAGCTGAAAATGATGAAACTTGCTTAGCTTAAATGAGTTTAAGGCCATTTTATTCCAGCTGTTTGAATTACTAATTAGTAAAAATACTAATTACAGGAAAGGCTCATGGTCGTCACCACATGTGACGAGCAAAATTATTCCTCTGATGACTTCTGTATTTTTTTTCATACTGAGAGAAACTGCATTCTCTGCCAGAATTCCCTTTTTACTGAGCTTCTGAGACATCAGACTGCCTGAATCGGAGATCTTTGACTGCAGCGCCCACATAACTCCTAATTAGCCAAAAGCTCAAACCTGTAAACTTAGTCGGTTCCTTGCAAAACAATTTACTCTCCCTGAACTTTTTCAAATTTTCTTTTGCAGTATGTCTCTCTCAGCTTTGCTTATGAAGAGAGTGAAAAATCGACAGTTCTTCTTAAGGGGCCAGACGATAAATGGGCCAGGCGATAAATCAGCCAGGCGATAAATCGGCCAGACGATAAATCGGATCCGATTTCCTTAAGTTTCGGACATCAGCAGTCTGCCAATACGTACATGATAAAACAATCTTATCTACCTCCATGAGAGGTATAAAAGTCTACTACTGTCATCCTGTTATGCTCTGCAGAAAAAGAGGGCTGACCGGAGTTTAGACCTGAGCCGGGCTCGTAGACATGTCTGCGCCCGATTCCTGACATATTATTTTAGTTACGATTTTACTGATTTATTGAAAGAAACTTTAGTTTAGCATCTTCCAGCTCTGTCTTGTTGCTTGTTGTAACCACAGGGTGAGCCAAGTGCAAATCACCCGGTGTGTGTGATTGATAGGATCCTATAAAGCCGGGTATGTATGTTACAGTCTGATTCACTTCTGCACCCTACTTGCTTACTTTATTTCCTCAGCAGGTTAAATGATCCACTCCTCTATATACACTTTATTAAGTAGATTAGCGACTTTACATCGTACATTCTCCTTTTTGGCTTTCTCTCCACCATATGTAGTGCAGGCTCACTGAACGCGCCACAGGGGCCCAAGTCACCCAACTGTTTTCTACTTTTTCTAGCTGCAAAAAGAGTTTGAGTTGAAAATCTGGTTTTCAATTAAAATGTGATTTGTTGATTACAGACCCTGCAATAAACTCGATTGAAAACTAAAGTCAATTAATCGCAGGATAAATTCAAATGAGAACGATCATGTCCATTTGGTCAACAACCAGGCCCTGTAATGCTGCTTAAAAGCCATGATTTTGAGTAGCACTACCTGAAACTTTTCCCTGTCTAACCCGAATCATTTATTGTTTGAAATACAATATTGGTTTCAAAGACCAATACGTTTTCATTATTGTTGTTTCATTTGTTTTGATTTATTTTGAATATTTAAAATGTTTTCCAGCTCTTCAGAAATGAAAGCTCTTTGCTGCATGTTTGAGTTGGTGTGCTTGCGTTATTACACCTTTATTATTATATTAACTGGAAATGGTCTCAAAATGACAATATTATCGTTTATCGCATTTCTGGGACAGTCTTGTAAACGCGACGGGCCTGCCAATCAATTTTTCTTCCATTTAACAAACATGGGTGGCTTTTTGCTGGTCATCCCAGTAAATAAAACATCCTAATAAAACACACTAAAGCTTGCGAATGCAAAGGGGCAAAATGTGCAAAGCATTCAAAGGAAATAACACAGATCCGTCTTGTTTTTGGCACTGATTTTGGTACTTGCAGAGCATTTATTCCCTCTCAGATTTCTTTTGCTTTTTTGTGTCTGGTCTCCTGTGGGTTTGACTTTTCCTCCTCTGTCTTCCAGGAGTCCCACACGCGGTTCTCTCTGCAGGCGGGAGGGACTGCCTGCACGCCGGAGACACCTGCTCCAGCGATGACACCTGCAGCCCACGACTGCGCACCCTGAGGCAGTGCGTGGCGGGCGACGGCAGCATGAAGCTGGGGCCCGGGGCGCGGAGCCAGTGCGAGAGCGCCATGACGGCGCTGCTGTCCACCCCTCTGCACGGCTGCCAGTGCAAGCGAGGGATGAAGAGAGAGAAGAACTGCCTGAGCATTTACTGGAGCCTTCACCAGTCGGTGCTGCACGGTGAGATTAGCAGTGCGCGCACACAGAGCGTACGGCTGAGCGGTGGGCGAGAGAGCAGGTACATGCTACGTGTTGGAGGGATTGCTGCGTGTGCTGCTCTGGCCACCGCGCATGAATGAGGCGCCCGCCTCCACACGGCTCAATCTGGGCTGAGAGCGAAAAGAGCGATTATTATGTCAGAAAAATAGGTAAAAAAAAAAACACCTGAGGCCCCGGTTCCTTTTATTCCACCCACGCACGTTATATTTGATCACTTTTGTGCTCGTTCCAGCGCTCTTCTCTGATCGTCGCCGAAGCCCCATTATTTGTCGTACCCTGACATTCAAGCGGAGGCATTTAGCGGGGAGTTTTACTTTCATCACGTAAGAAAGCGAGCGCAGCAGAGGCACGAGGATGACAGCGCCGGGTGTTGTGTTGGAAGGCAAATGCAAATGCGAAGTCACAACGCCGAGATGTGCAGATGAAACGCAAGTGTTTGAGGCGTTTTCGTCCGCCGTGACGCGTACCGGCGCAGCGCAGCGGCAGAAGTGTTCGCAGGGCGTCCGCGCACGTTTAAAAACGTTTGGAATTCCTCTGTCTAAACTTAAGGCCTTAAAATGCCTTAAATTCATTTTAAAAAAATGTAAGTTGGACTTAAGCGTTGATGATATGTCTTAAATTTTGTCCTTCAGGACTAATCTTACATTCTATACAGGTTTTTTCCTTGTGAGACTTTTCGCTCCGGCAAAAGTTTGAGTCACTGAGTTCTCTGAAGGTTGCGGCTACCTGTAACTAGCTGCTAATACCCCTGTTGTTTAGCTAGCTGACTAGCTTTTTTGGAAATTTACCACCGGTTGGCTGGATTGCATTAATCTTTGCTATTGGTTTACTTCTGCTTTTTCACAGTGACTATCTCCTCTGATTTCCTAAAGCTGGTCACAGCACTACTTCTAGCATTGATCTAAGAGCAATGTTTGGTGCAACACAAACATGAGTTTGGACATTGGTCTTAAATAGTCTTACCTATTTAAGACGTTTATTTAAACAAAGCTACCAAGGAGGGAAAAACATCTGAGGAGGAACAAAATTAAAATAGAGAGCCACAGACGTAGCTATGTTGATAAATGGGGCAAAAGATCAAAATGAACAATAAAAAAAACGTCTTCAATTAAAGTGAGAATCAAACAATATCTTCGTTAATCTCACGAGGAGAGCCATTTCTTACATTCAATTTTCTTGTGTGCTTTCCTGTTGTAATATAGGTATTAAGTTTCATTCATGATGGTCGCAAAAAGTGGATTTGCCAAAATCTATGCTGACTTCTGGTGATGTGCCACTGTACCAGTTCACTTTCAGCAAGAACTAGTTCTAGAAAACTAATGTTCATAGTCCATCACCTCAACTTAATTTAGTTTAATTTTTTCATCCTATTTTGGCTGAAATGAAGCTAAAAAAACAAATGTGTACAATTGCATTTAGGTTTAAAGTCAATTTACCAACAGGACATAGTACTGGGTATTTATTGCATCATTTCTCATCAAAATTTCTTAGGAGAATTTTGATTTACTGTCGATAAATTTTAATTATTTAAAAAGAAGATTATATTTTTCTCCAGTGTCTCACAAGAGCATCAATAAGTTTAGGTAAATTCAAAAACATGATTGCAGTGCAGTTGAGTGATAGAAATATCCCTTCTTTAAGTAAGCGTATTTTATATGAGAATGTTTTTTTAAAAATAAAAAAAAAACACATGCGTTTTTTATTGTAATTTTCATCCTCGTCAAAGTTGCACTGCAAAACATAATCATCAAATTCCAAAAAGTCCATTCTGATTTACAAGCACAGGCTGACCACCGATTCTTTACTTTACATCCACACGTTTCCCTCTGTAGAAATTCACAGTCATTTTATTTTAAAAGACAATACCAATAGAGGGGGCAGCCAGCCAAGAAGAAACTCCTGTCACAAGGAAGCATGAACACAGACAGCAAGTCTGCAGCAAGTACATGGCTGATAACTGATTTTCATTGTGACAATGTAACCAATCAAATATTAGCTCTTTTGTAGAGAAAAAAAAAGGAATTTCACATTAAATTTGATTATTTAAACTGTTCAGGCCGCCTCTCAGCCAATGTTTGTTGGAGACGGGCACCAGCCCTCCCTCGCTATTGAGCCACTTATGCTAAAATATAAAGAAGCCAATAAATTTATCAATAACAAAGGAGATGGTCAACATTTATCAATATCTGACTCAAAGGTTGATCCCAGATTACAGAAGCTGAAAACGTCAAGGCCAAGTGTAAATATTACTGAACGCACCGACTTAGGAAAAGGCTTTACACGACAAAAAGACAAAGAGCTCAATTAAGATTTTGCCACAGAAGACCAAGGAAATGCCCTAGGGAAACTTAGGCGATGTAAAATGTTGCTGCAATTTTGCGATGTTCAATCTGTTTTCTTTGCGTTTGCCAGGACTGAGTCTGGTGGAGAACTACCCTTATGAGCCAGAGGAGAGGGGCTCCGACTACGTTCGTCTGGCTTCCATCGCTGCAGGTAACCAGCAAGCAAAGCTTCCTTATACGACCTTACAATAACACTAGAAGAATGCAAAGATGTGTATGTCACCAGAAATAATAGCCAACATGCCCCACTAGGTGGCATTAGGCCTGTCGCAATAAACAATAAATCAATTAATCACATCATAAACTAAAACAAACTCAATCATTTTCATTTGCTTGATTTACCCTTTTAGTCCTTTTTCTCTCGTTCTACTAAAGCTGGTCTTCAGTCTGGTGCTTTGGGCTCAACTATCCCTGTGTTGAAACACAGTTTTGTCCACAGAGACTTCAGAATTCATTTTATTTGTCGCTTCTGTTGTTTTGTTTATTTATTTTGTATATTTAAAATGTCTTCCTGTTCCAATGTTTAAATGTTCGTCAGAATTTAAGGTTTATTGATCTTTTCCTCCATTACTTGAAAATTATATTACTTGGAAATTGGCTCAAAACAACATTATTATTGTTTATCGCAATAGGTTCTGGGACAATTTATTGTCTGGATACATTTCTTATCATGACAGGCCTACGTGACATTCCTTTAAAAAAAATATTTACATCCTGTCACAAGCACAAACCTAATTGCTTTTCTTTGTGATGTTTTGTTCCAAATCAATGCAAAGTTGTGACGTAAAATCAAACTGATGAATGTTTTTTTTTTTTACATTTCTTTACAAATGCAAAATTGAAAGAGTGGTATGCAGTGACACTCTTCTGGTCCTGGGCTACTCTGCATCCCCAGAACCAGAAGTAGCATTCAGCTTCTATGCACCACAAATCTGGAACAAACTTCTAGAAAACTGCACATCAGACGAAACACCGAGTTTCTTTGAGTCTAGTCCAAAAATCCAGCTGTTTGGAGCTGGAACTTTGAACGTAATCTGTATTGCTTGTTTCATAACCGGTGATTGAATTATATTTTTATGCTACACAAATCAACTTGACTCAATATTCCACCAACAGTCCAAAATTAGCATTAGCAAAATTAGCATCCCCGCAACATGACGTGGCTACCGCTGTGTTCTAATGTGTGGCCTGGCTACCGAACACTCACTCAACGGGGCTGAAAACAAATGTTTGCCACATTCTAGTAGATCTCTAGATAATACAAAAAAATAATAAAAATCTAATAAATAATCATGCATTTTTAAAATACATTAAAACTTGTGACCGTAGCGTGAGAAAATGTGAAACATTGCAAGGGATAGGACGAGTCAGTAGAAGCAGTTGTTATTCTCCATCATTCTGACAGAACACAGCGGTGGATACACAGGTGGCTTTGTGAAGTGTTTGATGAGTTACAGGCCTCAGTGTGCTTTTGTCTCGCCTCTGAGCCCGTGGGCAAGCCGTGGGGTTTGGTACGCGTGGCTGTGTGCCCCCAAGGCACAGTTTAATTACCTATTTATTTTAATGCAGTGGGAAGCACAGACACTGAGCAGCAGACAGACAGGAAGCACAAAGAAGAAATAAATATTAGATAGACAAAAAAAAAAAAAAGTCATAAAAACAGAAGTAGTAAGACAGCTGTTTTCTTTATTTCTTTGAATACTTGGAAAGGAGAAAGTCTGGCACACAAGTCAGAAGCTTCATTCATAAAAGCAGAGAAGACACAGAGTCATCTCTGCTTTTATTTGCCCGACATCGGCTGCGCTTTGAAATAGTGAAGCCGAGACAAAAAGTCTGTGAAGTGTGTTTTAAATCAACAGATTATGAGAGAAAAGACTCCTGTGTCTAAGATTTCATGAGAAAAGTTTTCAATAAACGATACCGGGA
The DNA here is from genome assembly GCA_902982915.1 of Phalloptychus januarius. Classification (NCBI taxonomy): domain Eukaryota; kingdom Metazoa; phylum Chordata; class Actinopteri; order Cyprinodontiformes; family Poeciliidae; genus Phalloptychus; species Phalloptychus januarius. The sequence goes on from CADWAE010000093.1 coordinate 4,981,393, forward strand.
CAACAGAGTGAAATGAGAGTGAATCTCAAAATAGTAGTTTTGTCAGGATGTGGATGAAGTGAGCAATAATGACTTGCATGTGCATCATTAACCATGATTGCTGTTTTTCATTCCAGATTTTAATCCTTAGCTTAGGTCAGGAGGTGCTGGTGTCTATCTCCAGCTAACGTTTCGGGTGAGAGGCGGGGTCACCTTGGACATGTCGCCAGTCTGTCGCAGGGCAACGCAGAGACACACAGGACAAACAACCATGGACACGCACACTCACACCTAGGGACAATTTAGAGAGGCCAATTAACATGACAGTCATGTTTTTGGACTGTGGGAGGAAGCCGGAGTACCCGGAGAGAATCCACACAGGGAGGGGTTTCGAAGTCATCTAGACTTGATAAAGTGCTATAAAAGTACAGGCCATTTACCATTTAAATTAAGTCCAGTCTTTCATCAGGCTGTTCCAGTTACATTCGAATGGGGGTTAGATTAGATCTCCGATCTAAATCTACTAACCCCACTAAGGGACAAGGGTGTACAGAAAATGGATGGATGGATGGATGGACTTCGAAACCCTTTAAACTACATTCAATTATTCAGCCACTCATTCACACATTGATGGTAGTGAGCTATATTGTAGCCACAGCTTGCATCCGATTGGCGCCCTTGACCACCATCAGCAGGAAAGACCAGATGAACTGACCTGCCCATGAACCCAACCACCGAGCGGGGGTAATGTAACGTAGAGCGATACGTTTGAATTAAAGCACTTCTACAAAGTGGAGTCAGCCAAAATTCCTCCACAGCCAGTCATTGCCAATTGTCTGAAACGCTTAATGCTGCTTGTTGATGCCTTGGGTGGCAGAAAAACAGGAGGAATTCTCTAAGGGGGCAAATACTTCTCTCAGCATTGCGCCTTGCACAGCAGTTCTGCTTGAAAAGCTTTGTGAGCGCAAAAAGAATGGATCAGGGGAAAGTAGTCCACAGCATAAAAGTCCTTGGTGTTTTTCCTCTGAACAGCAGGCTAGTGTGGCTGAATGTGTCAGAGAGTATTGCGGTACATTCAGAGTGCTGCTTCTCCCAGCCACATAGACGCCATTTAGCTCTCTAACCACAACACAGACTGCTAGGAAGAAGAGATTTACCTTCCACAACCTAGGCCTGGATCCCTCTAAAGCTTTGGTAATACTCTTCCGCCATTTTTTCTGGCATGCGGCTCATTTTAAGTAAATATAAGAGGTTTGTAAAACAACAAACCCTTTTACACGTTTTTCCCTTAAATACCATACCAGAATATACTGTTAGCCTGGCGGGCCACCAGGCTTTACTTGCCTTGAGGCCCTCCCACTATGCTAGGTGTTGTTTGTTTTAAATAGGTTTTTATACATCAGTCAGAGTAAAAATGGATCAAGCTAGGTTTACAGTTAATGTACTGAAGTAGGTGTGAGGGGATGAGCACCAATTGTGCTGTCCCTGCACCTGCTTGTTGTTCTCACACAATTGATTTCCAAATCATGATGCTTGCTTGTGCACATCTGAGTTTTTGTATCTTATAACATTTAACACGACAACAACATGGGCTGCTGGCAAACTGATGAAAGCCTGCTTTTTTATGTGTTTGAACTTTGTGTGATATTTTTCATGAGTCCGGCCCTTTTCTGATAGAGAGTGCACTCTGGAAACAGGGGCAGGACATGGTGCACAGGTTTTGCTGTTGATTTCACCCAGATATATAAAAATATCTGTCTTGAAATGCCTTATTTCTAAAATGAATGAAGTCATTCTTGTCAGTTTCAAGTGTCTTGGCCTGATGATTTCAGTGAAGCATCTGAATTTTGCTCATCGTGCCATTAGACAATCATGTTATTTGAGCATTTCTGTTGTATCTAAATTGCATTTGTGTCAGTTCTGTAGCAGTGGTGTATAGTTATTGTTTTTTTTTTTTAAATCAACAAAGTAGATGTTGCTCTATACCATCATGATGCCTTGGCAAACCAGAGTTTGGGTACAACAACAGACTAAACTCTGCTGCTCAACTCACAAAGGTGCTATATTTATGAATGTGGGTATACTTTATGGAAATAAGCAGGCTTTTCAATGGTGTAGGCGGGTCAAGCAGGGTTATAATGTCAAAGAAGTTATTGACTAAACAGAAAAATAAAGCAATTTAGAAATCAGAATCAATTGGTATTGGGATGTTTTCCAAAAGGTCTAGTTTTCACTTCAGAAGTAGGGCTGGATGATATGAGTGAAAAACTTATCACGATTAGCGTTCTATTTAAGTCGATACTGATAATTGTTCATTAATTTTCTGGTTTAAATACCTGAAAGATTGCCAAACTGGTGGTATGATCTCAAGTTTTCACTCCTTAGGCGTTGTTTCCTTCATTTTTAAGAAATTATGAGGAACGGTGGCAAAACTTGAAACAAGTTACTTAAGATGTTGCCAGGTAACCACAAGTAAGTCAACAGGTTGTTACTAGGTAACCAAAGACTGAGTAGACGATGTGTGAGGTGTCTCAATGAGAGGTTGAGCAGCTAAAGCCTTTTATTTGCCTCAATCTCCCAGAATGCTGTGCAGTTCTGGATTGGAGATAAGTGACTATTCCATATATTAAATATTCTATCACATGCATTATCACAACATATATGGCTATTGATTTATTGCCCAACCTTATTCAGAAGTAATCTTTCCTTAGACTGACGCTGACGGCTTTGGGTTTATTGGTTCATTTTGCCTGAATTAATGAAAACATAATAGATAACTCATTATCTGACATTTAATGAAAATAGCTAAAGAATTTTCTGAAGGTCTCGCAAATTTCTAATTACTCCAGGCGTCCTCATGTTTTGTCACCTCATACATCTCATACATATGCTGCTTACTGAAATGACACCCGTTGTTCCTCCGCTGCTTTGAATTGCAGCCGGGCTGGACTGGCACTGTACCGCTTCCTCATAAATTTCATTCCTGTAACTACGCAGGAGGTCAAAGTTGACATCCACGCCGTGCATCTCGACAAGTCGGCTGCCAAAACAACGGAGGCGTGATTAATGGATGTTTTTGCACCCTTGCAGCACGTCTCCCTCAAACAGAGTAATGACCCTTTTCAAAGATGCAAGCCGGAGCTGCAGCTCGTCATATTTGGAAGAGTATTCAAATAACAAAGTGCTTCACCCTGCACCAATTAATCAGCTAACTGCAGTACAGTCAGTGGCGTTGAGAGACTGTGTGTATGGAAACACGTTGCATGTCCTGCACCCAGAACGGAGCTCTTTAATGCATCGTTGGCCCTCTGGAGGGGTACAAATTGTGCTTCCTCATACAAGAATTTTACGCTTCATGCTCCCTCGCTGGAGAGAAAATACACCATCAGATGGGTCTGCGTCTGATGCAACAGGTTGCTCGTTAAAGCAATAAGGAAAGCAGCTGTTTAGATCCAGCATCACTAAGGAAGCTCTTAGGTTTTTGTTGCCATGGAGTCTTATGGAGCAACCAAATGAAATGTCCATGGTTTTTGTTTTCTCTCTCTCTGACTGCAGAAGAATTATCTTTCCAGTCAAATAGTGATTAAGTCCTCAAGTTGGGATCCACATGAGTTGCAATGCGCTGTAAGGAAGCATCACATCGGAAATTAAAAGATAAATTAGGGCTGGACGACATGAAGCATTTATATTGTGATGTTTTTTAGCCAGATAAGTCGATAGATAATTGCCAATGTCGAAACTTGTTGATTAGTTGGTTGTTTTAAATATCTAAAATACTGCCAAACTGATCTTTCCTGTTGTATCAACAGTTTGTGTCGATCAAGCATGTTTTGTTTTTAGTAATTTTTTAGCCCTAATGCGGAATGGTGACAAATCTTGAAACTGCTGCTGCGCAAGTTACTCAACGGGATGTTGCTAGGTAACCAACGAGTGAGTAAGTTGGTTGATGCCACTAATTTGGCATGAGAGGTTGAGCAGCTAAAGCCTTTCCTCTGCCTACATCTCCCAGAATACTGTGTGGTTCTGGATTGGGAGTTCAGTGAATATTCCATCAGATGAATTAAGTATTAATATAATAACCACGTGTCTATCACAATAGGCATATTACTGTTGGAGAATAGACACTGTACAAAAATGTATGTAAAAGATACAACAAAAGACCATCGCATAGCAAGTGAAAGAATATAAAACCACCAATGTTATTTTACTTTATTTAAATATAGCAAATAACACTAAATCAAAGGGACTGGAAAATGTTGAATTCTGCTGTAATTTGAATTTTTTTTTTTTAAATCAGTGGTTCACAGTGAAAACAAATAAGCATTACAAATTGAACAGAAGAGAAGAAAACCTGACACATCAGCCAGTTTCACTTGACAGGCAGCTGAAAAGCTGAGCATTGTAAACGTCTCAGTGCTCTTCTTGACTGCCAGCTGAACTTTTCAGAAAACAGAACATCTTTATAAGTGGACTTGGTTACCTAAGCTGCGACTGCAAACCTAGATTAAACAGGATTGGGTGTTGGGCATTATAATGTGTGGGGACATCTCAAATTTGCATTGACATGACAAGGAAGAAAGCCAGAAAAAAAATTATTTAAAAAAATCAAGCGACTGTTCACATCCATTTTTTCTCAGCTTGAGATGAAGTTCAGACGGTGTTACTGTGTTGCTGTGGCTTTAACAAAGTTACTTGTCCCAAATGTCAACAAGCAGTCTTTGCTCAGCAAAGTAAGCAGCCCTCAGACACTCACCTGAACTGGTCTGCTCTACTGTGATTATAGGTGTTGCTTCTGTGGTGAGGTTCAGTTTTGTACCTGCCTATTATTTGTGAGCTAAAATATTTCCCACTTCTTTTTACTTTGGTAGAAAATAAAGATGCATTCTGTTCTATTATTTTGCCTTTTATATATTTTATGGGTGAATCCATTCTGTTTTCCATCTAAATCATTTTCTTGTAGCTCTTTCTAGCTGTAAGTTGTCTACAGCTGTTCACCCATCAGGGTGAACATCTACAAGTCTCTTCAGCCTCTTGCAAGTTTTTGGGGCTGTGAATTAACACAATTAATCAACTTACAATTAATTGTCCATTAATGGTTTATTAGATTTTTTTTTCCATTTGATTAACTGACCCTCTGTCAGGGTTGCAGTGTGGTCGCCATCCAGCAGTGAGCAACGCTGGTCATCCTTAAGCAGAACCAGTTAATACAGAAATAAAGATGGCAGGGACATCCCAGAAATGGAAAGCAAAACGGTCCAAATAGAGTCCGGTGAGGGATGCAAAATGGTCGAGGGCAACACCGCCACTGTCACGGCATGTTAGCAGCGGATTAAACGGCCATGCCCAAAGAACCTGAAGAGCACAACAGAGATAATGACCAAAAAATTACATTCACGATCCAACCTTGCCATTAACGCCCCTTTAGAAAACAATTTGTCAAAGTCCAACCAGTGCACGCCGGTGGGCCTCCAAGCATTTAAGTCAGGAACACAGTAACCCGTGCTCTGCGATGGGCCGTTAGCTCGCTCTCCAAGGTCACTCCTTTTTTCATGTATGACAGCTCGGTCAGAGCTAAATCCACCTGGAGACACAAACGCAGTCACTTAACAAACTAATGAGCGCCTCTATCTGCCAGAGGAGCTGAGCGTCATCATGGTGGTATTGACTGTAGGGTGCTGGGGTGGTGAGGGGTGGGAGGGTCTCTTGGGGGAAAAAAAAAAAAAGAAAACATGAACACATGATGATGGATTGGGAAATAATGCGGCCGAAACAGCAGCGGTTGTGAAGGGAGCTTTTCACTGCCTCCACAGAGGAGGCTCATTAACAGGGAAGGCAGTAAGGGAGGAAGGGATGGAGCAGCCTGTGGAAGAATAGATGAGCACACAGAGAGGGAGCTGAGCAAAAAGAAAGGAAAAAGACGAATGACAACGGAAGGGAAACAGGCAGGGAAGGAGAGAATCGGGAGTTTGAGGGATAGCCCCAAATGTAAAAGGGGGGAGTGCTTGATAGATGAACAGATTGATGAAGGGGAAGGAACAGTAATTACAGACCTTGTTGTGTGGTTGGAGAGATGGAGGAGGCCCCTTCTTCTCCGCTGCCACTCTGCATTAACCTCGCAGAATGAAATATTCAGCTATTAGGCCTTGGCTGAAACACATCCAGCAGCAGAGCTCATGCAGCATTTAAACGCCACTCATGTTCTATTCATCGCAAAGAGGTTTATTACAAATAATCAGCAGTTTTGGATTTTAACTCCAGATACAGTTTTACAGTTTTAAATCCGCTGCGTCCGAGTCTAGAAGGTGTGAGAGTGGCGAGTCGGTATCGGCCCCAATTAAGCCTCGGAATCATTTGTAAACATTGGCTGGGATTTGAACTTCTCACGCACCACACTGAGGGATAAAAAGCTTTGTTTTTAACCTCTCATTTCTGTGTTTTTTTGTTTTTTTCCCCCACAGAGTCTGAGGTGACGACAGTGAACCGCTGCCTGGATGCCGCCAAGGCGTGCAACATAGACGAGACGTGTCAAAAGCTGCGTACAGAGTACGTCTCAGCCTGTATCCAGCCGTCGGCCCGCTCGGGGCCATGCAACCGACCAAAGTGCAACAAGGCGCTCAGGAAGTTCTTTGACCGCGTTCCCCCTGACTACACCCATGAATTGCTCTTCTGTCCCTGCACCGACACAGCCTGCGCCGAGCGCCGCAGGCAAACCATTGTGCCATCGTGCTCGTACGAAGAAAAGGACAAGCCCAACTGCCTGGCTCAGTTGCGAGACTGCAAACAAGATTACGTGTGCAGGTAGACGTTTTGGCTGGTTTTCGGAAATGTTCAAACTCATGTTAGAACTTGGCCTCCTGCTGTCATTGGAACAAACATGCTGCTCCATAAGAAACACAGACACAGTGAGGGCTGTTGTGAATGCCCAGGCTAGTTAGCATGGTCACCTATGACAGTTTTGAACTTACTGTAACGGTAAGCTGTTTCTCTGCGTTGGCACGTTTAGCAGCACGTACACAAGCTTGATTAACAACGCTAACACACTCCTCCTGGCTCTGATTGGCAGGTTTGGATTGGTGTGTTTTTTCCAGACAAAAATGGTAGCACCAGGAAATGGTGGAGGAGATGGAAGTTTGTCAGATTATCTGATAATTTCACCAAATATGCACAAAACTTGTCTAAAAATGACATTCCCCACTTTAGAACAGCAGTATGTAGTCTTATGAAATATGTTTTTTTTACAGATCTCTTAAAACCGTCACCATTTCGTGACAGTTTAACATGAGACAGATAATCTGTGGGAAAAACTAAATACAAAAACTGAGCTGCTTGGTTCTAAAGCAATCTATAGAAACATACTGCTCTGTCAGGGAAAAAAAGAGGAGGGTCTAATCACTGTCAATCATGCTCATATACAAGCAACTCAATGTCCTAATAGCGGAGAAACAACTTGCAGTCACAGAAAAACTGTTTATCCAATGTCATCGGCAGCAATGCTAACTAGCCTGAGCATTTCCAACAGGCTAGCTGTAGCCTAGCAGACAGCAAGGAGAAGGGTGTGAGTAGCGTGTTTTTGAGGGTGACTCACAGTGCCCCAATGGGGAGGCCAGTGTTCTTCACAGAGGAGTAAGCGGGATTCATAGATTCCCACACCGACACTGTTTCAACGGGTTTCGCCTGCAGTTGACAGTCTCTAGCTAGGAAACTAAAAAGGTCAGGTATGACCTTAACTGTATTCATTCTATACTGGGAAGAAATAATTTTAAATAAGTCCACAAGAAAGTCAGGAGGGGCTCAGGACACTATTCAAGGATGATTTACTGCTAGAGAATAAATTGTATTCCAACCTAAAAGATTGGTTTGCCACGTGTGATGTGTTCATTTGGATGCAAGCTGTCAGTTGTTAATTATTCTCAGTTGTGATATTTGTTAACTTCATTTAATTAGCTCAATTATAGTCCGCATTCATTCTCTGAAGGACGCAGCTAGCAACAAGCAGCCATGTCTTTATCACTTGAGATTCGCTTTGTTTTTCTGGAAGCTCGCAAAATATTAAACGCCGAAACATCCTCTGGACATGAGAGCAAACGGCAGAAAATGCATGCAAAAAATATGGTATGGTTGAAGAGCCTTAAATGTGTTTATGTGACGTACTAATGAAAACCAGATGCCGTGAAAATTTTAATGAATCGCCGTTTGTCGAATCAAAAATCCAAACAACATGTTATGAAGTCATTAGGATGCATACGGGATGTCTCTCGAGAGCAAGGGCTTCTCGCATGCGTCCTGTCTGTTCTCTCTGTCAGCAAACTGTCGCCAACATTTAATCTGGCTCCTTTCAAATGTCAAAAAGACAAAGGACTTCATCTGTCATGGCTATCGATCAGGTGTCGTCCGGACCATCTCAAGGCCTCGTCTTGGTCCCCCTCATAATCCCATACCAGTCAGCCGGCATTAAGTGCCCGCCTGCGGAGGCTGCCTTCACTCACTGCACAGCCCTTTGAGTTTTATGCACATCATTACATTGACATGACAAATGAGGGCAGGACACAGAGCTGCGGCGCTCTGAGGGAATCCTGCTGCAAGTGCTAGTGGATGGGGTGGCCAGTGATGCGACGTAATGGTCACGATAGCCTTGTATGATGATGATGGTTATGTGGATAGTGGTGTGGGTCGCTGGCTGAAAAGGTAAGGAGTGGGAAGGCAAAGTGACCGTGGGAGGAAGTGTTCATATGCAGCATCCATACCCGTCTGATATTCCAGCAATGGCTGGCGGGGAGGCGTGCCGTCTGCCAGACTGTACCGACGGTATTTAGAGAGCGGAGCAAAGGCCTGTCTGTGTCCCTCATTGACTCTTTACAGTCTGGCAGCCTTCCAGAAGATATCGGGCTGGGGGAAAAGAGTGTCTGGATAGGAAACAGAGGAATGAATGTCACCAGAGGTGACTGGATTATGGGTTGGAAGTGCTGTGGAGTGGGGACTCTTGCGGAGCGGAGGGAGTTGATGTAGGAGTATGAGTATTTAGATGAGCATTGTGGGTTTTAGATCTACATCCCGTTGTTAGGAGAAAGCGCCGGTGCTCGTCACCACTGAGCAGTGCACAATGAGTGCAGCGGCCAAGCAGCCGGCGAATGATGGATGGCGTGTTATTGCTCCCGCAGGTCCCGCTGGGCACAGTTCCAGTATGACTGCGAAGCGTCGGAGCACAGCGCCAGTGGCTGCAAGAGGGAGAATCATGGATCATGTCTACTCTCATACACCGGCTTGATAGGTAAGGACTGAGCCTTTCGGTTTCTCTGCTTACTCACTCGCACCAGCCTCCGTGATAAATCTGGATCAAAAAAGGGGCCTTTTTATGCCAAGAAAGGCTCAGAATTGTCAAGCTCACTGAACACGACTCAAAAGAATGAATCAAGGATTGTGATGAGAAGCATGCCTCAGCGATCGATGGTGGTCTGATTAATGTGCACAGCCACCGGCATTATAAAGTAGTGCAATTACAACTATTGACTGCTATTTTAAGAGAATTATCCCCAACATGATGATGAGGTGAAGTGCACAAAAGCTTAAAACATGGCTATTGTACCTTGGATAAAAAGTTAACAAGTGATCACACAATGCACAGAAGATTGTTAGAAAGCACTCAGTTTAAAAAAAGTTATAAGACAACAATAACATCCCTAACTGCAGTAGTTCTTGGCAACACAACACCGTGCTTCATAGCTTCTTTAAAAAACCCAGCATTGAGTAAAAACTGGATAAAACAGAGAAGGTTATGTCACTAGTTTGGCAGTATTTCAGGTATTTTAAACAAAATTCTAATCAATTATCAATATTGACCAAAAACCGTTGAAATCACGATACATTTTTCAGCCATGTCATCCAGCCCTAGTGTTATTGATGGAGAAAAAAATATCCAAACCCACATGGCCCTGTGTGAAAAAATGATTGCCCCCCTTGTTAAAACCTAACTACGATTTATCACACCTGAGTTCACTGTCTTTAGCCACACTGAGATGCCGAAGATGTCCAGAACAAATTGCCAGAACATTTTCTTCACTACTTCTTGATCTCCTTAGGGTCTGGCAGCCTTCGAATGTCTTTCTTTCCCACGTTTTAAATTCCTCTCACTGTCCATCCAAATGATTACATTTACATGCAGATGAACTTCTTCATTTAAACCTTATTAGGCCGGTGTTGTGTGATGATAGAAATTGCTGCGTAAAGACCTTTATTTGATTATTATAATCAGAGTGAAGTCTTAATAGGCCTACGTACAGTGAGATTAAATCAGCCAGAGTTCTACCCAAATTGACGTTCAACTCCTGTTATTTTTTGTGCATTGCATCAGAAGCTGCACATCCAGTGTCATTTAACACATACAGTAGTGTAGTCGACCAATCTGTAAAGACCAAAGCATAGACTGAGAAACCTAGATACCGAGGCACAGCGAAAAATGTTAAATATTCATTTTGCTGAGACTTCATCCTATTGGCCCAGTTCAGACATGGTGATGTAAGAATCTGTCTTTGCTCAAGTTTACCCGTAGAAATCCAGATCTGCCTCATCTTCTCTTCTCTCCGTTGCAGGAAGCACAATAACTCCCAACTACCTTGACAACTCCACTTCCAACGTGGGACCCTGGTGCTCCTGTGCAGCAAGTGGCAACCATAGGGAACAATGCAATGACTTCTTGGCCTTTTTCCATGACAACGTTTGTCTGAGTAAGTCACAGGAAGTAGCTGTGGCAAGAGCCAACACATAACCGACTCAGTAAGGGACCAGAACAACCATGAAGAGACCTGGTAGCTCTAAAAAGACATGTTTTTTTTAGAAGGATTTGGTAAAAACCAGACCATTGTCCTACGGTTATTTGCTAAATCAAAAAGATCTGCACTCTCTACTATAGAGAAACGATTGCTCTATAGAGGTGTAGACACTGTGGAAGTTTTAAACTTTACCCAATTGTAGTAACTTCTGCCTCAAAACGTAACTTGATTGAACATTGGAAAAGACTGTTATGCGCAAGTTGAGCTTCAGGGAGTTAGCCTAAAATAGCATCTCAATGCTAAACAAGATGCAGTGGCACAGACGTCCCCAGTGCTAATGTCAGCCTCCACAGTCCATGTTTCTAATGAAGTTCCATGAATGATCAGCAGTTCCTGAAACACTAGAGAACTAAATATGTATCATAGAACTTTGCACCAATTTGATTTTTAAATAGTCTAAATAACAGATTAAAAGCAATATAGTTCTTTACTATTGAGCTCAAAAGTTACTTCAACAATTGAGCAGCAAACAGGGTTTCTGAATCGAAAATGTTGTTTATTTTCTTGATTTATGGTTTTCGATTAAAAAGCGATGAATTACAGACCCAGCAATGAACTCAATTAAAAATTTTTCATCGAGTCTCACCACAACTTTAAACTGATTCAACAGTAGATGTACAGGAGCTTTTCTTCTGCGGGGACAGGAAATCAGAAAAGGAACAAGAATACAGATGGAGCTCAAAACTGGTCAATCCTGGAAGAAAACCTACTACAGCCTGCAACAGCCAGCCGTACAATGGAACGGATTAGATCAAAATATACAAGTCTGAATGACCCAGGCAAAGTCTAGACCTAAATTTAGTTGAGAATCGGAGGCAAGAACTGAAAATCGTTGGAAGAATGATGACGTTCTGCAGCATGAAATGTTAATAAAATCTAATTTGTTGTGACAAAATGTGAAGAAATTCATTGGGAATGACTTCCTCTCACTTTAAAAGGTTTTACAGTCGCCGGCTAAAAATAGTCATGCAGATTCTACTCATGCAGCTATTTCTTTCCATTTCTTGGAAAGATGAGCACGCAGCCAGATAACCATGTAACTCGTCAAATCAGACTGGATTTGTTTGCCTGTTCTTAGTGCTGCTCTAAGCTTTCAGCCTGCAGTGGAATTAGCATGGAAGATCTAATCAGTCTTCTATGCCATTAACTCAAGGTACTGCATGTTCCGACACCTTCCCAAGTACCTCCTCTGTGGTGTCCAGCTGCAATTCAGTTCAGCTTCATTTTAATCTGTTTACTTTCATTGCACGGAGTCAAAACTGAAGTCATCACAGACAAAAAAATTTATAAGTTTAGCCCAATTATACCAAATTTATTCAAATATACAGTGGAAACCAGATATTTACATACACTGAATACAAATACAAACATTTTTCCCCTCACTGCCTGAAGTTAAATGAGACAAAACTTTTGTTTTAGCTTTGTTAGAATAACCAAAATTCATATTTGCTAAATGCCAGAAAACTTGAGTGGAAGGCAATGGCCAGACTAGTATAGAGGTTTTAAACTGCATCCACTACTGCTTTTGTTTAAAGAAGCAATGTTAAAGACAACTCAAGTTCACCTATGTCTGCTATGTAGGGACAAATCTGAACCTTTTGGCAATTCAGTGAACAGCGGCGTGACAAGAACACAGACGACGGGTGGCAAAATGGAAAATAAAACCCTGAGATGCTAAACTGCGGAAGGTGATTATATAACGAAGTCAAGTGAGTTAATGAGGAGAGGAGTGAAGATGGGGAAAGGCAGAGCAGCTGCGAAGTAGCTGAAGCCACCAGAAAACCATCACAGAACACCAAATATATAAAAATATAAACCTGCTTACATGATGGACTACGTTCTAACCTTACCTCTTATAAAGACACTGACCTCCTCTAGGACAATCTCTAACTCCCATCCCGATTGGGGAAGTTCATCATACTTCAGGCTCTCACTGGGATATGTTAGTCTTCCAACATCCCAGCCAGCATATGTAGGTGGGCCTCATATGGGGAAAAGGAGGGCAGACAATATGGGTCCCACATGGGTTTGTCCACGGTTTCCATGGTGGCCCTAGATGGGCAAACCCGTGTTCACTACTTCCACAGACAAATTAACTCGACTTAATTTGTCTTCTACTTCTTAAAGTGCCACTTAAAGTGGCTTCTACTTCGAAACAAGTAGAAGCCACTGTTGTATTGGCAATAACAACATGGGAAAACAATTCCAGTTGCTCTGTTCAATACTCCCGACTCTTGTGCCTCACTTCCATCTTCCATCATGGTGACTCAATGGCAGAAAAGGGTCAATAAATAGGAGAATCAGACAGGAAGTGGATTCAAACCCGTGTTTGAATCCCAGAAAATTTGAAAGAGAATCCCTTTGATAATTGGCAACTGGCAGAATTACTAGAATATTAAGAAACCAAAAGTTTAACACAAATTACTTATCTGATTTGGGAAACCACAAAGACGCCTACTTGTGCTTTTTGATGAAACATCGAGGGAAGTTGGCAATTTGGCACCCAGAACCAATTTTTAAAGAGTATCTTTAGCTGCACAAAGGACTGTATTATCAAAAATGTGTGTTTTATATGTAACAGTGGGTGATAATGCTGCTAATGGAGGCATTTTCAGTATAACACTGTTATAGCAGATAAACTACAGCTTACATCCAGCATTATCCACCAATTCTCTACAGTCTTAAACTCTGTGTTGTAGCTTTTATGCATCAGCCAGAGGCAACCAGGCTGCTTTGATGTTGGGAGATCATCCCTCCGAATGAATGATGCACCAGTGACAGAAAGAATGACACTGGTGACTAAGTAGTACAAATTGTGGCTGCTGGTTTTGCAGACAGCGAAGTTTGTTTTGGGTTGTTATTTTGTCTAACAATGGAAGAAGACAAGTTCTTACGAGGCTGTCGCTGCGAGTAACAGCATTAGTGATGAGCCAGTGACTCCAGAGGCGGGACGAACTGTAACAGACATCATGCGGTGACAAAATGCAAGGTCACAGCTTGTTATGTCTGTATAAAGCTGAAATTATTTAGGCCCAGCGAGGCTACAACTGCGCTTTAGATGTATCGTAGCTACTCCGATTTCACCAGACAAAGAATATACAGCAACTATTTCAAAGGCAGCTGCTCTTTTTTTTTTTATTATTTTTCGTGTCTCCAAAGATAACAAATGTTTCAAATTAATACAGTCTCTGAAAAGAAGTCTAAATAGCTATGAGACGGTGCTGAAGTCAAACCTGATTTAAGCATTGAGTCAAGCTAAAGAATAAAAATGCTTTAAGTGGTTTGCGAAAAGGAAACTACATTTGCAGCAGCAGGTAAAAGTTCATATCTAGGGCTGAAACGATTCCTCGAATAATTCAAATAACTCAATTATTAAAATTCCTCGAGGAAAATGTATCTGCCTCGAAGCTAAGCTAAATAATGTTTTATTAAGTAGCGCGCTGTATTCATAGGATAGGATAGGGGAAACCCTATAGAAGGCTTTGATTTCTATTAGACACATTAATGCAAAACCACATGTGATTTGCCATTATTTCAAGCAGCATTTTTCCTCTCAACCTCCAAACTAAACCCTTTATAGGGTTTCTTAACTTTCTTTTTCTTTCTGCTGCTCTCAGTACGGGTCGGACCGGCAGATTATTTGCCTTCATTTGATCTCAACTCTCTGCATATCCATTAATGAACCTTTTCCATAGTTTTGCTCTTTTGCTTCTCCCTGGCAGTTTCATATTCCACATTCTAAATCCAAGATACTATTTTTGACTGACAACAATATCTTCACCCGAGTATGTGCGTGTGTGTGTGTGTGGGGGGGTGCGTGTGTGGGTGTGTGTGTGTGTGTGTGTGTGTGTGTGTGTGTGAACAGACATGCGTTTGTGTATTTTGGGAAATAAAAATCAATACCAATAGGAGAGGTAAAATGGAAGAAACGATTTCCCAAACACATGCCGAGACCACGAGGCGATTCTGATCTTGAGACAAGATGGCTGCTGTGTCTAGAATGAATGAGTTACAAGATGATGGCTGGATAACATGTCGCATGTGGGATCACATGCTTTGCACTGGTATTCAACACGTGGGTTCGAATGTAAATGCGTCAAGCATGAACCAAGCTTTATACTCAGATAATACCAGGTTCTGGTGATGTTCTGTTGCTTTTGACCTCTGGTTGACATGGTAACCGCAGACATTTAACAATGGGCCCCAGAGTGAAGCTTTCTAGAAACGCAATGCGAATCATCTCCGTGTAAAACGTGAACTGCGACATTTAGAGGCACCTACATCAGTGAATTTTGTCTTGCTTGAAGGAAAAACATATTTATATTTTCCTTTCAGGCCCAGTTCTGAATTTATTTGTCCAAATAATATGCGATACCTAGATGGTTTACCTAGAAAACTAAAATCCTGCAAAAACATTTCTCACCTCTCCTACAGAGGAAAATGAATGTGTTTTTACAGATTGTCCTTTTTATGTTCTGTGACGGAGGAACCTTTGCTTCTTGTTCTTGAACGGTTAACCTCTGGGTTATCTGGCCATCCTTTGTCTCCCAAGTCTGCACGCAGCTGGAAGTTACTTGTCTGGGTTTCTTTGTTGGTGAACGGAAAAGAGAAACGGCTGCACATCTGGAGGCAGACCTGGGACTTACAGGGGAAGTGGCTTCTTGAATTGGTACCAGTTGTCCTCGCCCCTGGATGCAGCTGGAGGAAGTCTTGCTCCAAAGAAAAAGTGTCCTCTCCGTAACTTTATCCGAGCTGAATTGTAGAGTAAATATCCAAAATTCAGAAAGGATTTTGTTGCCTTTGATTATTTTTAGTGTGAGTGAACGACAGTACAGATCTACATAGAACTGCAGAATATCAGACAAATACCATCACCCTAATTTTTAGCTCCCTCCAAAGATTTTCTGTCAGATGTAGCGATTGGTAACATGAACTCCAAAAACCGTTCATATCATTTCCAGTCAGCAGGAATACGTTGGACCATTGATCTGCCGTCATCGCATGATTGCCAGAAGTTAAATTCCGAGTTCCTCATTCTGGGCTCTCTGTGGTGAGTAAAACTTTCCAGATTAGTCAGACATGTTCCACTAACTTGATGGAAGTCCTGCTTTTCAATTGAACTACTTGTGTGCACCAGGATTCAGACTCTCCCTGCCTGCTCTTGTGTGCTATTTACTCTAAGCTCCTTAGCTCCATAGAGACTCAAAGAAAAAAAAAAAAAAAGACCGACTGGCCTCATTTTCCTGTATTATAGGAAAATAAAAAAAAGTCCTTCACATCTGAGTAAATGGTACAAGCGAAGCAGTATATACAAGATAATAAAGATGAACAAGTTTCTAATGGGAATGGCGATTTATGAATCGGTGGTGCATGTCGAGCTCATCTTAAACCAAAGTCTGTGTAGCTAAGCCGCAGGCAGAGCACTCTGCTCTTTGGGGAAGAAAAATTAAGATTTGGCAAAAAACTGAGTTTTGGACAATTACAGAAAGCATGCAGTTAGGCCCATAAATTTACATACACCACTAGAATTTCAGCTTTTTGGACATTTTACTGAAAGTATGAATAATACAAAAACTTATCTTCCCCATTATGGTTGTTTGTTGTGTGAATTCATGTTTTATCAAACTCACCTTTGATAAAACATGAGTTTTATCAAAGGTGCAAAGCTGCAAAGCTGATGTATTCCTATCAGCTTTGCAGGAGGCCATTCATCTTACCTTTACACATAAGCCAAATGTTTTGAGGTTTCTCTGACATTGGGTTGTTTTGGTGTCACCACCATATTGCCCATTGGTGCCCATTAGAGCACCAATGGGCACCATTGGAGCGTCTTGAAATGTCCCCACATCACATTTGCCAAAGAGTTCTGTATGTCTGCAGATCTTTGAATTTTCAAGTTTCTTTTTGGCACTAGTGGTCATTATTGAACAGTACATAGGCAGGAAATGGCGAGTAGAGAGAACACATATAGCAAATGGCAAAATGTGGAAATCGAACCCAGGACAACTATGTTAAGGACAACAACCGCTACCGATTGATTTTTTTTTTTTCTTCTATTGCATCCACAACCATTTTCCTGGTAGCTCCGACTGAACTTGTGTTTGTTTGAAACAGAATTTCTACCTTTACACTTATTAATAATCATTTAAGAACAGTCAACTCTTGTGCATCCCTTAATTAGTTTCTCTTTTATAAGTGCCACTATGTTCTTATCCACTATCTTTGATGTTTTGAATGTCGTACGAGTCCTGAATCATCAGTGCAGGTGTCATTGAGGACCTGAAGATTCAACAGACCCACTGACCTTTTATACATGCACACTAATTACAGTCAAACAGATCACAGGGAAGGCCCGTTACCTTCGATTCAGGCTCAGCTGCATCGACTTGTGCGCATGTTATTGGACCAAAACATTCAGGTTATTTAAACCTTTGATGAAGGTCATTTCAGTAGTCTCTGTTGCCATGTAATGACTGAAAATGAGCAAATACTTTTTAAATAAGAAAATGGACCCGGATTCCAGTCTCGGTCCTGGAGGGTGTGTAAGAGTTCGCCAAGCCCGTCAAAACATGTGTTTTGTGGACTTTGAGAAGGTGTTGGACCTTGGGAAATTTTGTGGAGGGTACTCTAGGAGTGTTGGCTGTTAGGTCCCAGTACGGCTGATGGCAGATCTTGGTCTGCATCTCTGGCTGTAAGTCAGGTTCATTTTCAGTAAGAGATGGACTCAGCAAAGGTTGCCCTTTCTCACAGATTCTGTTGATAGCTTTTTTGGATAGAATTTATAGGCGCAGCTAAGGCGATAAAGGGAACTATTTTGGTGGTCTTAGTATCGCGTCTGCTTTTTGCAAATGATGATGTCCTATTGTGAACTACAGTTTTTGCTGGAGCATTTCGCAGCTGAATGTGATGCGGCCAGGATGAGGATCAGTGCTTCTAAATCTAAGGCCATGACCTTGAGCCAGAAATGCCTTCTCTGAGTTGGGGAACAGGGTTTGTCCCATGTGGAGGAGTGCAAGTATCTTGAGGTTTTGTTCAAGAATCAAGGAAAAGAGAAGAGGGAGATCAATAGGCGGATTGGTGCAGAATCTGCAGCAAAGAGGGCGCTGTACAGGTGTATCGTGATAAAGAGAGAGCTGAATCAAAAGTCAAAGCTCTCAATTTTCCACTTCATATATGTGCCTACCCTCTGCGGTCACAAGCCCCGAGTAGTGACTGAAAGAACGAAATTGCGTAGACCTCCATGACGCCACCCTGGTGAGATGTTCTGGGAATGTTCCACTGGATGGAGACTGAGGAGACACTGGAGGGACTGTCTGCTCTGAAAATGCCTTGTGATTACCCTGGAGGAGCTGGCCGGACAGTGGAGAGGGATGTCTGGATCTTCTTGCTTAAGCTGCTGCCCCAGCGACCAGACCCCGGATAAGCAAAAGACAATGGATAGATGGTTCTACTTAATCGCTTGACATTTATAACAGTTTTTGTACTATATTTTTCCTGAAAAATCTCTCTAATATTTGAAATTCTTGCTGGGTGCATAAACATATGAGCTCTGATTTGCATGGTGAGAGTCTGGAGACAATCCACATCTGCAGCAGGTAAAAGTCAGTGCCTTCCTTGTGTTCTTTTTTTTTTCCTCTTACCAAGCCATTACTGATGCGATACGTTCTTTTAGTTTCTTTTACGGCTAAATCTTGACTAAATTCAGCTTTGTTTTTCAAGCACCTTCCCTGGTGAATGGTCCAGCTTGCTGAGACAGGACTTCAGATGGCCTTTGATGACTTTGTAATTGAGCGTAATTTGGTTTCCTGCCTCTGAACTAATGAGGCGAGAAGAAAAAACAGCGGCAGGGCTGAATACAGTTGTTTGCAGACAGAGGGGAGGAAAACCGGTGAAGGAAAAAAAAATAATAATAATGTGAGCGCACTCAGGTCCTAAAAAACATCTGTCACCCTGCTTTACCTCCTCATCACAGCAATAACAGCCAAATCACCATGCAGAACGACGAGTCTGGACTTCTTCATTTTCTGAGAGCTGAGAGTGTCGGGGACAAAAAAAAAGAAGAAGAAGAAGAAGAGGACAGATGGAGGTGAAGCTAATTTATTCCTGCAATTATTTGAAATTTTCTCTGCAAGTCAAATTGCGGCGCGTAATAGGAAAGAGTGAGTGCACCCAGGGATTCATCAGCCAGGTTAGGGACAGGATGGTATGCACGGGGTGTGCTCTGCCGCCGCTGGCTAGGCTGTGAAGTCAGGGTATGAGAAAAAAAATAACCCTTGGGGAAAAACTTTAAAGTCAAAGAGATATGAGTGGTGGTGCTTAACAGCAGTGTCCATTGATTTACAAAGGAGCTGTCACAACAGCTTACCACTGAAGATATCAATTGGCACTTCGTCTCAGCATGCTAGCGGGTGGTGAGCAGCTGGAGTTGTACCTCTCATCCTTGTGCCTGCCAGGAGATTGCTGCGTGCTACTGAAGGGTAACTGCACACTTATAGCGCTCTGGCGTACTTCCCCACCTGTCCCACCGACACCGTTGACCCACAGCGTCATTAGTATGCCGATCCACAGGCTTATCTGCAAGCTACGTACATTGTCACATGGATTCTGCCTTCCTCAGAGGTAAAGCTAAGTATTTCTATGCCTTGAATCCTTTCACCCTTTTTGTCACATTACAGCTACACACCTAATGTACTTTATTGTAATACCAACACTGAATAGGATGGTATTGAAGTAGAATGTTTTTCTTGTGTTAGTATTCAATCTCTGAGAGTTGATGGGTGGAACCACCTTTCGCAGGGATGAAACTTGCTTTGTGTAGTTTTAAAGTGAAAGTTTTGCTCATTATTCTTTACAAAACAGCTCAAGGTCAGTCAGTCTGAATGGATAGCAACTAGATTTACTGTTATTTTTAAAACGCTTCCAGATACTGAAGAGAAATAATCTTTGAACAGCGTGGACTCTAAACCGTGTAAACCGTCAAACCCGTCCATTGACGGTGACAGTCACACGTACCAACTGGATACATTTCTCGTGACACAATCCCTTCATTACCTACAATCCAAATGGATACTAGCTAGTTTGATGAGTTAGCTGGACGCCTGGCCTCATTTCTTGTGACTGTTTGCACTGACTATCACCCTTATCAGCCCGATGTTGCATATAAGACAGTTTCCCACCGAGTCATTTACTGTAGCACATAGAGTACACAGTTATAAAAATGTATCTTTGCACGGGCATGTCCAGTGGACATCTGCGTTGAGTCCCCTTTGAGTACGCACTGACCAATGTAGAATGAAGTATACCCATGTTGGGCCACATGAATTTTCTTTGATCTAAAATATCCTGTTGTAGCTCTGGTTATATAGAGTCACTGTCGGGCTCAAGTCTCTTCCAGCGTCCAGCAGCACGATTCTTCCACCATGTTTCACAGAGAAGATGGTGTGTTCAGGGTTACGTTCTGCATTGTTTTTTCTCCATAAAGTCTTTACCTATTGGGCAAATTTTACTTCTGGTCATTTCTGACCAGAGTAGCACACATTGTGCACCAACCACTAAATAATCTTTAAGATTTTTCTTTCAACAAAAACTTTCTTTTTGCCACGCTTGAATGAAGAACATTTTAAGACTGCATGTTGTTGATACTTGTAAACGGTGCTGCCATCTTGCCTTGAAAAGAAGTTGTTTTTTTTTATCTGGTTAAATGATGGTTATTGTGACCAATATAGAGTCTTTAATCCTATCTGAGGATGACTGCAGCTCCTCTAGAGGTAGTACAATCATTTCACATCAGTTGTGTAATACTTTACATTTTTGGAATATTAGTAGGTGATTCATGAGACGTTCAAAGCTATGCTTATTGTTTTACAAGCTAATCATGCAGACTCCCTGATCAGTCTGCTGTGTCCCTTGGTGTATGTGATGTCGTTTGTTCACCAATGTTTTCTAGCAAATTTCTAATGTCTTCAAGCAACACCTTATGTCATTAAATCAGACACAGATGGACTATTTACTAATTATCTCAATTCTGAGACCATTTGTTGCATTAGATCTTTAGAGGAATCAAAATAGAAGCGGGTTAATTCACACTTATTAATACAAGTTTTAAAAAAAACTCAACCCATGGAAAATTTGCAATCATATTACAACTCTATTACATTGAACTGGTCCAAGACAAAAATCATTATGACTTAAGTTCGCAGCTGTAAAATGGCAAAATGTAAATAGTTGTATTTGCATGGCATCACAATGACTTTGAAGTAAAGTCAACATGTTTTCTTTAAAGCTACAGAAAACATGTTGACCAGGGACTTCTGTCAGTTCTCAACCATTTGTCAGTTTCATACTCTGGAATCAAGGATCACTGCGTTAGGGGATCAGAGGGTTAGGTGGTCGGGTGGATCAGTAGTTCCTGTCTTCTTTGTAGAAGAAACGGATGCTGTCCTCTTCAGATCAAAGACAACGGAGGCCCAGAACTATTTCTGTCCTAAATTTCACTCGACTCTTATCCACTTTACTCAACAGTATGAAAACTGCTGGGCTGGCAGTGGAAGTCTGCAGGTCACCCATCCAATCCTCCATCTTTATCTTGCAGTTCATACCCAGAATCGCATCAGTGAAGAGAGACGAGCGGAGTCTCCGCATTGATTTCTGCAGAATCTTGTTTGCAAAGGCAAACTACCTCGGGAGAATGGATCAATTTGTTTTGATCCTGTGAGAAATCAATGTTTGTATGTCACACCCGATACTCCGCTAAAGGCTTAGGAATCCTCTCCCTAATAATCAGCAAGCCACTTCTAAAATCTCAGGGCTTTCTTTTTTTCTTGCTTCTTCTCTGGAAACAGATGGAAGTGGGGAGCAATTTTGATCTCCGGGTGCCACATCAATGCCACAGTGTAAACCGAGAATATTAATTGATGGTTCCGTCATGCATGTCTTTATTGGAGCACGTGTTAATTGAAGTGACTTTCATGCAAATGTAATTGTAGCCGAGGAACCCATTAAGTGGGTGAAAATGAATGCTTAAGGAATATTAATGCATCACATGATCATCAGTCATTTTGGTTGTTGTAGATCCAAAAATCGGATGTAATGAGTTTCCTTTGGGGTTTACGAAACCACACATTTCTATGTAAATTATACATGGTGCCAAATTCCCATAATTTGATATTCCTTAAGGTATTATTTTGCTTTCTTTAAATGGGCTGTTTGAATAATCGTCTAGTTGTCATCTTATGGCAACCATATGGACAATTAAAATCAAAGATTTTAATACATTTATTTTTGGTCTGTGCTTAACTGCAGCTACTTAAATCAGATTTTCCTTTTCCATTCTATTTCCAGACGGCTTAAGATCCAAACCTGTGATTGGAATTAATTTGTTTGTCTGAATTTGATCAAACTCACAACATGTATCCATCCTTTTATCAAATATGGCAAAAAAAATGTTTAGCATTTATACAGTCAGATCTACAATGAAATGGTTTCAGGTGAAGGGCCATTCCAAATAAGACATTCGAGAAAGATTCAGTCATTTCTGTTTGACGATACTCTCTCATCCAATCCTATTCTGCCAAAAATATTGTCAAAAAAAGTCAATTACTGCATTAAGATCATGTCTCCTTTTCTTCATTGTTCTGGTTTATCATGTAAAATTCTACTAAAGTATACCAACAGGGTGTGGATACTTTTCCAAAACTCTGTAAGCGTACATTAAACTGCAATTAATAAAGTTCAATGTGTGTTATATAGATTCCCTGCTTATCAGTTTGCAGCATCTAGTAGTGCTGCAAATGTGTGTTTTTATATGGTAGGAACAACTGCTTTCATGCTGAATAAAAATGATCCAACCTGCTCCGTTAGCACTGCTTTCTAGCTGGACCCCCTACCTTTCATCATCAAAGATTGCATGACTATAATTTTGGTAACGTTTTTGTTTGTTTTGCCTTCATGCACCAGCAGAAAGGTGCATCCTGGTTTCAGAAGCACTATAGGCAGCGGTAATGGAAAACAGCATAACTATTGTTGCTGGCCTTCAAATCAGCATTTCTTTTATATGGGTGTTATTTGCTGATTGGATGTAATGACTCACTTGCTACACTACAATAATACACTGTAAAATCTGCTTGATTGTACATTTGACCCAAATGCTGGGTTCATTTTGCTGGGACAAAATTTTGGTAGCGTTTCACCAAACTTGCTGCACAGTGGCGTATGTGGTACAGCTGCTGCCTTGCAGCAAGAAGGTCCTGGGTTCGATTCCCAGCCTGGGGTCTTTCTGCATGGAGTTTGCATGTTCTCCCTGTGCATGCGTGGGTTCCTCCCAAAAATGTGTGGGACAGTCCTAAAACATGACTGTCAGGTTAATTGGCCTCTCCAAATTCTCCCTAAGTGTGAGTGTGTGTGTGCATGGTTGTGTATCTCTGTGTTGCCCTGCGACAGACAGGCGACCCGTCCAGGGTGACCCCTCCTCTCTCCCGGAATGTTGGCTGGAGATAGGCACCAGCACCCCTGCTGACCCCACTAAGGGTCTCAGAAAATGGATGGATGGATTAACCAAACATCGGCAGAAAAATTGTGACGAAGTTTGTTGGGTTTCTCATTGGACCACCATTTTGTACAACTTGGCTTCTTTTGTCTGCTCAAAAGATAACTCAAATTTTGCTCTATATGGTGACAATACCAAATAAATGTATTCTTTTCAGGGCAGCCAAAATGGAAATGGTCAGTTTGAGGCATTTAGGTGGACCTTCGGTCTGCCACCCACTAGCTAATACTTGAGACCCCCACCAAAAACAATTGGCAACATTTGAAAGGTTGTGCATAAGACTGACATGACATGACATGAACATGACATGAACATCATGTCATCATGTTTATGACATGATGTTCATGTCATAAACATGAACATCATGAATGTTTATGACTGTTGTCATTAAGTGTCATTCGGTAAATTACATTTTAATGCAAAGCTGCATTAGAACTTGCTTTAAAAGTCCATTAAAAATGTCAACCTTGCATCAAAAGTGTGATTATTGATCGAATGACAGTTTATTCATAAACTGTCATTAAGACTCATCATGGCATTGCTCTCAAATTTTAAAGTGTTAAATTAATTAATCAAAATTTAGGGAGTAAAGTCCCGGCCGTACTTTATATCTATTAATATGCACAGTGGAAAGCATATTAGCACTACTGTAAGGCTGAGATTCTCATCGTTATCACATTTAGTTCTGCTCTAAGGTGCAGTCAGCCATTGAAAATAAATGTGCGTAAAGTTGCATTGAGCCTAGGTATTACAGCTTCCAATGCTTCATTATAGTCTAGAATATTCCAGATATTTTCCTCGAAAGAGCCCTAGAATACTGAATTGTGAATGGGAGTTATGTAGTCTGTGTAAGACTTTATACAAGTCTTATACAAACCTATATAAAGTCTGTAAGTGGGTAATGTTAATTTACTACTACGCATGTATTTGTTGTTCAGATTTCTTGAACAGTGTGTAGTTCTCATTACGACATATTTTCTGTGGGATTGAGCATCATTACAAATATCCTCCGTAACACACAGAGGCTGTAGTTCACTCATTGCATAGATCGTAAAGCCAGATTGACTTCTTGACCGTCGCTCTTGTTTCCGCTCATCATCTTAAGTTCTGTACTTCACTATTTGGTTTGTGAGTCATTCTGTTAATTAAATGAAGTGCGATTGAAGTGAGATTGTCCAATCACTGTATTGGGATCAGTATCTCAAGTTTGGTCTCAGGTGCCCAAAGAAAATTGACTTAAGTCTAGCAGTTGTTCAAATGCAATCTTGCAATCCTAATTTGTGCTTCAAAGTTCTTTTAGGCAGAAATGATTCTGTTGGCTCCCTCAGCACTTGGACTACAGCTGACTCCACAGAGATCTCTCAAGCATCCTCACATTCGCAGAAAAAATCAAAAAATCAAACCTACATTGTAGAAAATGAAATCAGTCCCACATCAATCCAACCATACCCCGCAACACTAACGCTACCCCTTAGCTTACAGTGCTAATTGAGCTGTAAACATGAAAAATAATTGAAATCAATCTTCTTATTTCTGGCAGATTTTAATGTGGTTGCTATGGTGCTCATGATGTTGTGACATTTTACTAAATAAAAAATTTGTGAAAAAGTGAAAGGACCTAAAATAGGAGAAATATTTCAGAATTTTTTCAAACCTGGTCGTCGGGTAGACTCGGTTTGATAGGGGACATTTACAACGGTCTTGTTTAGGCCACTTTATCCAAACTCTAGTTCATTCGCCTAGGAAGTCAGGATTATTTGGGAAGGTGTGAACGCATAAACAAACTAATACGGAAAAAAAAAAATACAATTAAAACTTAGGTTGAAGTGAACTCTGGTGCGGTTCGAATGCGTACAAAGGCTAAGCGGATCAGACACCGCTTCAAAAGCAGGAAGCGGATAAAAACACAGGGCATTCTGGGTAAATAAAACCGAAAGAAACACAGATGTCTAGCATTAACGGTTTTTTACCAATGACAAAAGAGAAGTCCTTCGACCACTAAAACACTCCGTTTGTGTTTACATTTTCTAAAGAAGAAAGTTGCGCTCAGTGTCTTCTTCGTGGCATTTCCTTCATTGGTTCTTGGTATAGCGCCACCACAGGCGAGGAGGGAAACAGGTTTTTCAAGGGTTTTGCTTCACTCGACAGCAGCGTGAAAGCAAACTACAATCGATTCAAGACCACCACACAATCATCCTTAATCATAAGAGACTACGTTTATAAGGGGGAAAATACTTTTTCCTCAAGCGCTGTAGATCCTGAACCTGTTTACTAGATATCTGTGATTTCCAGCTATGTTTTGTACTTTAACAATTTGCCACCATGCAGCTACAGGTAACCCTCTACTCGTTTCTCCACTGAATAAATGAAGATGCTGCACACCTTCAGCTACAGATACTTCTTTCTGGATAGTGGAACTGTTGGAAATGCTCCAGTTTTACAGTTTTATTGTGAAGTTTCTACTAAAAATTGCATGAGAGTGTAGCTGAAGACCCAATATGTTGTCATACAAAAATGATCACACTCTCACCTTGCGATTCAAACACTTTTACTTCTCTTACCCTCTTATTTCACGTAGAATAATTCATATTGTGCCGCATTTAAGTGGAAGTAGGTGGCACCTTTAAAAAAAAAAACGCACACAAAAATAAACTACATCCCATTGTTGTTCCCCCACAGACGTTTCAGAAGTAGCTCCCAGTAAACACTTTGCCTTTTTAAAACCTATATTTGTAGATATTTTCACAACTGACAGCGGCACACTCCTGGGAGGGTGATTTCGGATGCCGACAGCTTTTAAAAACCAGCAGGGAGGTTAAAAAAAAAAAAAAGGAAAGTTGAATGCGTTTGGAAAATTTCCCGCCTCCGTCTTTTAATACTGCCCCGGAGCTATTTAGGTGCGCTTGCAAGCCCACAGACAGCAGATGAGTTATTCATTATTTGACCAGAGTTTCTTATTCCACAGCTCGTATAGTTAGTCGTTTTAGGCTAAGATTGTACATATATAAATGAAGGCTGCCGTCTGCCTATGGCTGAGGCAGCCTTCCACATTACAATAACGTTTTATTTCAATATGAAGGGAATTCCTATATCAGGCTTTTTTTTGTTGGCAGAAAGCTTTGTACAGGATCATGGACCACAGTATTTTTCTGCCTCAGGAAGAACATATTGGAGTCTATTCCCCAAGCACGAATACTACGCACAATGTTCCATATTTGTAGCTGTTTTCTAACACTGGTAATCCTCAGAGAAATACTGGATGTATACATGTGGAAAATCTGAAGTATCTGTGTTCAGGGTTTTGCTTCCCAAATCATCTACAATTCTTTTTTTTACATTCTGTAAGAAAATAAAAAGACAGGAAATGTTCAAACCCGAGTAGACGGAGTTCTCCTTTGAAATTCACTTTGAAATGTGAATTTTATTTTTTTTATCATTTTATTTTTGGGATTTATCACACACAAAGTGAGATTTTTCTCATGTTTTGATTGTTGCAAATAGTGAGAATCCAAAGTTAGCTTCTTTATGAAATACAATTTTTATTTCAGAAATATGAGCTTGCTGAAGAGTATGGTGATGCTACCATCACTAAAGAAGATATAGTGACTTTTTAAAGTGCAAGATGGCCCTAACATTTCTGTATAAACGTCCCTTTTTTCAGTGTTATGTGATCATAAATTTGACCTGTAAGAGGCAAACAGCAGCAGACCAGAAACATTTTAACTACAGTAAATCACTGTGTGAATTTAATCTATATTTTATCATGTATATTCACTTTAATTGGTACGCTGAAAAAAAATTGACTTTAATATGAAAGCTTATTTTATTACAATGTCTCCATAAAAAGTTTGTTTCATGTAGCTAAAAATCAAGGCCTTAAAAAAAGCTCAAATTCCATAAAATAATGAAAGCTGATATTAAATATGTTAACCACAAGTCTTAGCAGGAGTGCGGAATTTCTCTCTCAGCTAAAAGTTTGAGTTGTGTGCCAAAATGTTCAGTGCTTTCTGCAACTCAAAGTGGCTGAGGCTACTGGTAGCTAGCTGCTAATTTACCCTTGCTAGCTAGCGCTTTGTGTCTTTCATTGGTGATAAGGTGACATGCGAAAGTCATCACCAGTTACGGGGAAACCAGACGTATGGGAGGCCATGTGTTTGGTTTGTGTGTTTGATTTGACGACAGCCGCAGATGTTTTAACAGTTTAACCGTTTTGTGAGTCCACGTGTTCCTGTCTGCGTCGCCACTCGTGCGTCGAGCCTTTTCAGCGCAAATGTATTTGTTTGTTTTCACAATCAGTACACTCCTGTTGCTAACACGTACAATGCTAGGTTCATACAAAAAAAAAAAAAACTTGATGGGGGGGTTTCAGCTGAAGAGAGCCATATGCAGTGTGAGGAAGAGAAGCACAAAGCTGCTACCAGGATGCCACAAGCCCCCAAAATAATTTCCCAATTTTTGCTATTCTTGATTTTAATATCACAAGACCCCTTACTATCCCATATATTTACAGTTTTTTTCAGTCTTAAATTTCATTTAAGGTGGCATTAAAAAGGTCTTTAAAAGTCTTAAATTTGACTTGCTGAATAACCTACCAGATGCATTGAGAGGCATCTGGATAACAGTAAAGTGTTCAGCAGCACCATGAGTCATGACTAGAGGTTGGCTTTGTTTAACTTAGAGGCCTTGCCATGCATAATTCATAAGTGACCAGTCAGACGTCCCGAAAGAGAAACATCCATCACTCATGAGAAAACAGGAAGTTTCAGTCTCTCATAACAGAATACTGTGTGTGTTCTAAACATTTCCTTCTGCTGGTGTGTTGCAGAAAACGCCATCTTAGCGTTCGGGAACGGATCCGACGTGAAAACGGGCGCCAGTCAGCCTGGGATGTCAAGTCCGGCGACAGACAGTCACAGTCCGCACTTGGCAACCACCGCCCCGGGCGTCTCCATGGAAACAGAGCAGAACGTTCTGCGAGCACAGATACCTACTCAGGTAAGACGAGACGGAAGACTGGAAATGTGATGTGCAAGCTTTTTTTGTCTAAAGAAGTGACCCGCCGATGGAGAGGCGCTGGCTGCAATCTGGGTCATACAGCAGCGACTCAACAAACACGCCGCTCTGCAGAGGTCAACTAATTAGTGAATAATCCACCCACCTGGAAAACTATTCTGTAAATCCAGCTGTTCTACGACGGCCCTCGGAGGTTTCTTAGAGAAAATTAGTGGCAAACAAAACACCGTGGAAAGGTCAGGGAGAAAGTCATGGAGCAAAGTGAGACTGAAAATCAATATCCAGACAGTGCCAACAATATTTATTGCTTTATTTAGTGATAAATAAATGAATAAATTACTGTTGAGTAATTTTAATACTCAACAGGATCCCAAATATTCAGCAACACTAACATTCACATCTACAAAAGCCTTTTATGTTTTGGTTCGACAATGATTTACATGTTATTGTCCTTGGAAGAATGACTGGTTCTAAACTGGTTAGATGTTTTTAATTTTTGAGTGGGTAAAAAAAAGCACAGAATATTTTTGGTTTCTCTATTTAAAAAAAAAAGAAAAAGTTATGAGGCACTTATGCACTTCCGACTTCTTATTTTTGGCTTATGTGGCAAAATGTTTGGACACCACTAGTTTAGTTCAAACCGTATTCATGCGTTGGAATGGCCCAGTCAAAGTAATTTACCCTAACAGCCTCCTATTCTGATTGCAACGAAATGTGGTTCTCTGAAGTATTGACTCGGAGAAAACACAAGCTCCACACTTCACATTCTTATTTGAAAAAAAAAATAAACATTTTTATTTTCCTGCTTTATTCCGGTCTATCACATATAATCCCATCAAAATGTGACTGGTGATGGCTTTGGGCAGGAAGGATCTCCTGTAGCAGTCTGTATTACAGCAAATTTGAAGAGGCCTCTGACTGAAGACAACATTTTTGTTTATATTTTGGACCACTTTCAGCCAGAACAGAGTTGCGACTTGTGCTGCAACTATTTCATTTCAGTTGCCTTTCAGCTTAACGATCGGAGAGGAAAACAGAAAAAAATGGAGGCAATTATTACATTATTAAAGAAGAAAGATGTCTATAACTTATAAAGCAATGTTTGACGTATTTCTCATCATCTCCGCACAAAAAAGGCTAAAAATACAAAAAAATATATAAGCATGCATTGTGTGACCATGTCTAAAACTGGTCCATATCCATAACAAAGGGAGTGAGTGTCATGATTTAAGACCACACAATAAAAAAAATAGGAAAAAAAACATTTTAATGTAAAACAGCACTCAAGCTTTAAATATGCAGTATTATTAGGGAGAAATTGGAATAAGAGCATTTTCTGCACGTGAAAGAAACACTTTGTAGCTACTGAGGTCTAAATATGCTGCAGACAACATAATTGACAATCTGCCAACAGATACAGCTAAACTTCACAGGCTAAATGTGCCAGTAGGCCATATTTATTTCCAGAGGGAAAAGCTGCTAAAAAAACAAAACAAAAAGCGAAAATTTTGTCTTTTTCCCTTTGTGTCCTCAGAGCTGCTCGTCCCACACACAGCTGCTTAGTTCAATTTGTGACCAGGAACAGAAAATGACACTTTGCTGAACATACTTTTTTTTTTAAGCATCAGCTGAGGTTCAAATAAAATATAGCTGTGACTGTGCCAGTCACTGTTAATTAAAACTAAAAATCTGCATCTGTAGACTCATCATGGCATCACAGGAGATGCTGATTTGCAATCCGGCCTGTCCGCCGCAGCAGACATGGAAAAAAAAAAAAGAAAAAAAAAAAAACACACCCTGTTAAATTGTCTTACACTTTGGGGGGGGGGGGGGTTTATGGGATAAATCCAGGCAATTCCGAACCGAGTATCGTTTAAAATATTTAAGCATAATTATGACCTAAGGATCCAGGAGATAAAAGCAGAAACAGCAAGCTGAACTTCAAAGATGGGTCAGTAATGAAAAAAGAAAAAGTGACCTTTTAAAAATAAATCCAAAAGTGACAGTTTAACAAACAAAACAGGATCTTTTTGCTCCAACAATCTACTAGCGGATGAGCAGCTAATGTTGCGTCTCTGAGGTCAGTCGTCAGATTTCTGCTGAATTCTGTCTAATTCTTTAAGACACAACTTTCAGATACCATGAATCTGATTGCAAATCTTTAAAAACGCTCTTTAGAAAGCCTTATAATCTCGCTACCGATCAGGAGGGATTTTAAACATCAAGAGAAAGCAACAAGACGTCTGGAAACCTACAAGCACAAAGTCACATACATTTTTTTTTTTTTTTTTCTATTTTCATTTTGGTATAACTTTGCTCCCTATGATTTTTTTTTAAAAGAATTCAACTCTTTAAATCCATCTATAAGGTCATGAAGTCTTTACATTAAAAAAAAAATCCCCCAGTAAATACAGTAAAGGCTCCAAAGTTTTTAATCTGGTTTCCCCCAGTGGATTAACTTGCCACCCCCACCAGGCTAAGTGATGCTTGTTTATTTTAAACAGGGGTTTTTATACAGCAGGAAGAGTGACAGATAAAGATGGATTAAGCTTGGTTTAATCCATCAGGCTTTGGCTTCACACCTCTGATTTTTGGTAACAAAAAGTTACAAGTTAATGTATTTTGAACAACAACATCCTCATCGTACCTATTTTTTTCCTGAGGTGAGATTCAGAGAGGTGTTCATAAAAAGACAACAGCCCACTTTTAGGCTAAACGGCATCGAGAGGTTGGACATCATCTTAAATAATGTCCATTCAAATGAAGTTTAAACTCTGATCATCATTTAATCAACTCTTTTCATCAACATAACGTTTTGTCCCTCTGGTCTCTGACTGAGGCCGACCAGAAGTCGCATCTGAATCACAGCCGGAATCATTTCACCGTTTTATTTTTTAGTTCATCTGAAATAGGTTTGATCTGCTTTAGTTCAAAATAAGTGGACTGGTCAAAATTGGGCTGAATTGTTTAAAGCTAAAGGTAGTTGGTCAAAAAACACTATTTTGCACTGGGCAGCCTTCATATTGCATCTGGAAGTCAATTTTAACAACCCTCAAATCGCCCCACTGATGTTTTGACGAACAGAAAAAAGGCTTCATGGTTCATATCCTGCTTTTTAGTGAATCTCTACATAGCTTGTAATGAATCAGTTCAGCTTTAAGAACTTTAACTGCATGTTAGGTCTTGAGTGGTCCAGATTTATTAAAAGCTGAATTAGAACCGCTGTCGCTGAAGGGGGAAAAAAAAGGAAAATTAATCAATCTTTGATTGTAATTTCTTTGTTTCCGGTATTCCAGAGCAGAAAATGAAAGAAAATGTTTGTAATTATATTACAATAGAGTACTGAACAGAACTGTCCTGTCCCGCTCAGGGGAGACAAAGTGTCGGTTCTCTTGTCTGCTTCTTTGACTAACGCTCTCTTTGCCTGGCCTATGAGTCTAGGACAACATTACTTTTCATTTGCAAAAATGTTGGAAACCTTTTATCTCACAGTTAAGTAGTACTTTGTGCCAATTTGTCTAATACATTAGACAGAATACGTTAGAGTTTGTTTGTATCATGATAAAAGTATAGAAAACCTCTAGGGCAGGGGTCTTCCAATCCAGGGCTCATGGCCAGTATCTTACAACTTTTAGATGCGTCTCTGCTTCAACTCACCTGAGTCAAATTATGAGGTCATCAGCAGGACTCTGGAGAGCCTTACTGCTCTGAGGAGGTCATTGAGCCATCTCATTCAGATGTGTTGGACAAAGGGCATATCTAAAAGTTGCAGGATACTGGCCCTTGAAGCCCGGATTTGAGAGTCCCTTCTCTGGATGTGCCAATATGATTGTGAGAAACACAAACCCAAAAACGAGACAATTAATCACCACCCATGTGCTTTCTTTCAGGCAAACGGAAATGACAGATTGTGGGGCGACGAGGGAGACTCCACTCTTCCCTCCCCGAGCCTTTTGGATCATGGCCCTGAGCCCGTCCATCTCTCTATGCTGCTCACTCTGGGCTGGCCCATCCTGGTGCTGCTCTCCCAACCATAGGAGGCGTCCCTTTAATGACCTTTATGGACAGCGTTGTTCATCAGAGCCGACAGGGAGGAGGGTTGGGGTGCGAGAGAGAAACGGCCATTCCGGAGTGTCCAATGACGGTGTGGGGGAAGAAGAGTGAGCTCTGTCCTGCCCAACTCCCTTCTCCCTGTCACACTCCAGAATCCCACCTGATCTTTTTGTGAATCATGACTCAGAGTCAATGTGTTGTGAAGGATGCATCATGCACAGGACCACAGAAGAGGGTGCCACCACTGCACCACAGAGTTGGGGAGGGGAAAAAAAGGAAGGTTCCACGCATCATTCTCTGCTGCACACCACCCCAACTTTTACAGAACCCCCCCCCACACACACACACACACACACACACACACACAGACTTCTCTCAGCTGCATATCTGTGGCGAACAAGGCCAACGGGTTCGGAAAGTGTACAGTGAAGAGACACTGAGGATGCAGTGACCGAAAACATTACAAAATATAAATATATATATATATATATAATAATAAAACGAATAAATAATTTTCTTTGTTCTTGAACATTCCTTGACGTGAAAAAAGAAAACATTCAATGTAAGAGACTCTTCTCTCAGACGTCTTACACGAGATTTAAGGTGGAATGTGTGTGTTTGTCCACATGCAGCACTCCGCCCGTTTCGCTTCGCTCCTTATTTTTGATGCCACATATTTTGTTTTAAAGAGCCGTTACCAGAAATGTTAGCTAGAAGCACATGTTATAGCCCGAGTCGAACCACAGTGAGATTCTTTGACTGTCCGTGGTCGTGTTGAGTTGAAGGTCGAGGAGTTCAGTTCCAAGAACAATGAAAATGTTTACCTAAAATTATGCTAACGCTAAACAAAATTAAGATCTGTCTGTATTTAATACTGTTAATTGAGGACCAACTGTCAGATTTTTTTTTAAAAGAGCCTTATTCAAAGTCTGAAGACTTGGAAGGAAACTATGGAAAGTTGTGACATTGTGTTCTGATGGATTAGAACCAGGCTGCAAGCTGTGGTTCAATGCTTCAAAAAGAACTAACAGGAGCGATGGACAAAATAGAGAAAGCAAATTACTCCACATTTAAAATAAGATTTCTCATCAGCTGATCAAAAGGGTAAAACTGTTGCCTTAAAAAGTGTCGATCTGCATCTGAATCTGGTTCCACAATATTTTCTGTCAGGCATTCACATGCTCCCAGATGGCAAAGGCAAAAAGGTTTGCTTTTGCCATCAGGCCTTATCTCCATCATTTAAATGGAGATAATTGCTAAGAATTGCTGAGATGAACAAGCAGTACATCTTGAATTTCTTAATGAAATATAACGATCAAGGGATAAAAACTGCAAGTAAGGTCGAAAGGGGGGCATAGGGAATCGCTTGTTCTGAGTCAAAGGATCCATTAAAATGTCTGCAAAAACACAAGCAGTTTCTCAACCTTTAGGTCCAATGGTTGGCTAAGTGGATCCCTCTTTGTCCAAAGACAGCTGCAGCTCCACTACTGCCATCAGACAAAGTATGTCTCTAAGGACTACAAAGTCCATCTTGGACCATCCAACACACACACTGGTTTAAATCCCATTAAGAAGATTTGGGGAAGGCAAAGCAGATTTATAAAAACGAGAACAATAATTGGTTCCCTTTGTGAAGCGACCTTCGACACATGGAGTAATTTACTGGAAGCATATTAAGCATGCCAAATATGAGGAATGAAAAACTAGGAGCTGTGGGGTTACTTGCTGTTTAGTCCTTTGAGACAAGGCTCTGTTTGGGTTTTTTGAGGTTATGGACCCAAACCTTTAAGCTTAATGCAGTTATTTGATTTGTCTATTTTTTATTTTGCTCCTGTTTGCATTTTGAAGCTCAACTTTCAACCTGGTAATGATCCACCAGGTTAAATGTGAGTACTTTGAATTTTTTTTTTCAGTTTTAGGTTTTTGATGAAAAGTGTATGAGTAGATACCCCCTAATGTAATTTTATTACCTCACTTTGGAAGGGAACTCTTCACACATTCATTCATTAAGCTTTAAATGTGAGGACTTTCAGTCTGTTTCTTTTCTGATATATATATAAAAAATACAATCAAGTAATTTTTTCCTGTGAAGCAGTAAGAGATTGAGACAAGTTTATATTTTATAAATGTATGTGAACTTTGTCGCAAAGACAACAGATATCTATAAAAAGAGTTTGTGAGCCATTTTGCTATGGAATCAGTGGGACACAGACGGGGGGGGGGGGCTCCAGGTGAAGACGCCCCCGCTGTCCGTGACATGAAAGCGGTGACCCGCGTCGCCCCTCGTCGCCCGCCGCTCCCCTCTAGAGTCTTCACTCAACGTGGGACATCAGAAAAATTGGACCCTACAATAAAAAGGCAAAGGTCTGCTTTATGGAGTGGACATGTCCGTCAAGCATCCTGAGTGGGAGTTGTTGGGCAAACTTTCCGCTCTGCCATTGAATTCAGTGTAATACTGTGAATTGTCAAACGATATTCTCAAACGGCTGAAAACGGCTGCCGCCAGATCCGATGGAGCTCAAGCTGAGAAAACCAAACTGTTCGTTCTTGATGACGTCATAACAGCACAAAAAAGTTTTTGTTCTCACAAGTTCTACGAGATGTGATGCTCTGTGTCGCCCATAGTTCCTTTTTTTTTTTTTTTTTTTCTAAGCGAGACCAGAAATGTGTTTTACAAAAGGAATTAAAGCAATTCAACATGTAAACGGTTGTCTTAAAGGGCCAGTTCACTCATATAAAGTCTGATGCCTGCTTTTATTACCGTCACTTCACTGTACAAGATGGTTTCTGTTCATTTTATCACACTTCAATAGTACAACGCTATTAAAAAAACAAAAAACATACAGGACAGGAACAGAGAAACTGACAATTAGGTTCAAGTCAAATTAGTCATAAAAATCACATCGAATTCAAATAAATTATACATAAATTGTGAAAGCTGAGTTCATGTGAATACTTTCTGCAGGATAAGTAGGGGCTGAACACAAATACAAATTTATATAGCCAGTTATAAATATAGAATTGAAAGACGACAGGTGGAGAAAAACAGAAGCACACTGAACCTTTACAATGAAGTGAAAGGTTCAGTGTGTTATGGATGTTCTGTCAAATCTTTTACTTTGTAGCACAAGAAAAAGAAAAAATGACATCAAACATGTCTTGACAACTGGATTTTCTGACTGTGCTAAACATACCACAAACTAATAGATAGATGTGTCTTTTTTTTTTCTAGATCAAGAAAACAAAAATATGTAATTTCTTGGTTTTGCTGAAAGCCGCATTCCTGAGACAAATATCTGCTCAAATCTAATCTTGCAAATGAGGAGGGTTAAAGATGAGCATTTGGACAGCTGAGGAACAGGCTGAAACTCACTGAAATTAAAAATATGGCCACAACAACTTGTTATTTAAAACCGTGGAAAAGATTCTACAAGTCTTTCAGAAAGGAAAATCCACACGAAGGTTGGCGAAAGGTGTAGGGAGCTTCAGTCAGCAAGTACAAATAAAAAAAAAAAAAAGGACAGGTGGAGGTCAGGGTGGACACCGAATGGTGACAATGATGTCTTTAGCACAATATTCAGAGGTAAACTGTCATTTGTGAGGGGGAGGAAACAAATTCGGTTCTGAGCTACGGAACATTATATTGCCAATAATATGGGGCCCCATACGAGGTAAAGGACCAGCAATCACTACTGATTTTTCTTTCTTCTTTCAATTTAAGGTATGGTTTGGTGATGGAAACGAAAAGTTGAAATGCTTCATTAATCCCAAAGGGAGATCGGATGTTTTTCTACCAGAGACGCAAATTAATAATATTTTTAAATTCTATACATAATCGCAATTCGTAGTCCTGGCGATTCTGAATCGACTGAAAATGCTTAAAAATCAATTTTAGTCTCCTTAATATGTTTTGTAAAATTATACTTTGAAAAATCCTAGCAGCTAAGCTAATCTAATACTGCTAATTTAAGTTATAGAATATTAAGCACAAGCCTTTTTTTCGTTTTTTTACATATAAATTGATGAAATTTGATTTATCATGGAATTGTTTCAAATAATAAATGTTTTTTGGTTACGCAGTCTTTTTCCTCTTGTCAGTCACATAATTAAAACAGAATCTGTAGAAAAATTGGTGATTTCTGAATGAAAAATCATTTCGGAATCAAATCGTGAACACCAAAAACCAGAAACAAATCGCCAGACACTCAGACATGGTTCCTCAAAGAGAGCTGGTGATGGCTATGTGCAGGAAGAAGGGCCTCCTGTGGCAGTCTGGACTATAGCGGCATTTGCACAGACTCAACAGTCTGATGAGTCGTCATTCTGGACCAATGGATGAGCTCAGATAAAATCCCAAAGAAAATCCACTGAGGTCTATGATTGTAATATGACAAAATATGGTGCAAAGTGCTGCAACATTTACATCGTGGATGACACTAACGATCCCCCCCCCCTGCAGATTACAGCTTTAATGTTTTGGACAAACAGAATTGCTGGTGAATCATTAGAGTTCCTCTTTGAACAGAAACATCAGACTCCTTGGCTTCTGACGCTCCTGATGAGCTACTGTGAAATGAAAATATTCACAAAATTGCTTCAGGTTTTATTACTTAGTAAACAAAACAATAATAATAAAAAAAAACAAGCCTGACACCAACTAGTTGCAATCAACAACAAAAAAAGAGAGAAGAAGAAAATAAAATCCCTGCATCATTATCTCATCCCTGTTGCTTGTTTTGGAATAGAGAAACAAAAAAAGGAAAAAATGGCCCAGGGGAACCCAGTTACAAATTGGAACTCTTGCAGAGTGTGTGTCACCTGCGCTTTGCATATGGTGGCTCTAATTGCCGCCAGTCTGCACGTTTTGGGTCAGCAGCTATGTGGGACAGACCTCCTGCTGTTCCAAATACTGTAGCTGTTTGCTGCAGGCTGACAGGAAGCTGAAATCGCACCAACAGGGAGGGATCCGCGTGCGGGCACCACGTCTCACTCCGACACCAACGCAGCACGTCTACACAGAACGTTCTCTCACAACTGCAGCTCCCAGCGACAATTTATTCAATTTCAGCAGTTGCAAGAAAAAAAGAAAGTTTCCTCTTATTCTAGAATTTATTAAAACTACTCGAATTCAAAATTCCATTTTATTTGTAAAGTTTAAGAGTGTTCTTCCAATGCTCCTAAATCATATAGTTCTACTTATTGATTTTGTTAATGTTCTAATCCTTAATCTAATTTCCAGATTTCCTGCAGCTCCTGCAGCAGTGCTAATCGTTTACTGGACTGCTAAAAAAAAATGTTTGTTTCTCAATCTGTGTGTTTTGCCAGATTAAAATTCCTACATGACAGCAATAAAGGAAGTTTAAATGATAAACCAAATGATTAAATGATGTGGAAACAAAATGCCTTGAAGAGGTGACACGACGCTGAACATCAGGGAGAGTTCAAATCTCATAACGTAACAAATGAAGGTCAAAATATATTAACTACTGCAGTAAACGTTAACATTAGGGTTGTTTTCACAGGTTTGAACAAAAAATAAAATGTATTCAACTTCTTTAGATACATTTCATTCACCTCCTCTACCTCTACTTCAGGCTGTCGTCTCTAGCTTTGCTTCACTACTTAGAGCAGCGCAGCGCACAGTGGCGTGCAGCGAGGCAGACAGGAGCCAGAGATGTTGGTTTAGCGGAAAAAATTACATTTTAATGTTTCATGATATTTAAATTTATTTCAAACTCTGATTATATTTGTGTGCACAAATATGAGCATGTAGGAAACCCTGCTAAAATTGAAAAAGATTTGTGATCAAA
The DNA here is from genome assembly GCA_902982915.1 of Phalloptychus januarius. Taxonomy (NCBI): domain Eukaryota; kingdom Metazoa; phylum Chordata; class Actinopteri; order Cyprinodontiformes; family Poeciliidae; genus Phalloptychus; species Phalloptychus januarius. The sequence goes on from CADWAE010000093.1 coordinate 5,019,618, forward strand.
TCATAAAACATTTTAATGTATTACAAAAATGTTTAAGTCTATTCTACGGTCTTTGAATTTGCACAAACAAAATAAGTTATTACACAAGACAGTCATGTTTCTTGTATTTACACGATTGAATAAAGAACCATTTACTTAATTATCAACAATAATGAAACTACAAATTTTTCTTATTTGATTTAACATGATTAAATTAGATTACTAAATTGTAATTACATTTTATCGTCACCGGAAATGATGTAATATATCAAAAGACCATAAGTAAATATGATTGGACAATAATAAGAGCGGGATTTTGAATCTTAACCAATAAGAACCCAGACAAGATCATTTTGAAGATATCCCGAGTTTATTTGGACTATTCAGCAACAAGAATAAGATAAGTCTTTGGAGGCACAACGATTAGGTAAGTGATCTAAATATTTTTTTGTAGTTGAGAATGTTTCCACAAGATTATTGTGCTGTATGAAAAGTCATTGATAAACTATCTGCATTTTGTTCTTTGGTTTTCACTTTCCTAGCTATCCTTATTAGCATAGCTAGTAGCTGTAACTCAGTACAGTAGTACAGAACAGTAAGCTACAGTTTATCAAAGTTGTCCACAGAAGACAGTTGCTACCTATCCGATTTGTGTGTGGATGTTTTTATATTTTTGTTGTTAACAGACGACCTAAAAGACTTGTGCCACTTCTGTGGAGAGAAGGAGATTGACACAGACGTGAACTGGGTAAGACATTCTTTTTAATTTAAAGAGTTAGTGTTAGCAAGTTAAATGAAGAGGAAAAGTTTTATCTAATTTTATTCTGCTAAACAAGCATTGATATTATCCTTCAGCAGTTGGAATAGAAGGGAATCTAAAATGATTGATTGAATATTGTAGTTGTAAAGACATTTTTCTAAAAAAAAAAAAAAAAAAAAAGGCTTAAATTTTTGGTTTCTTTCCTAGATCCAGCGTGACGTGTGCCTGAGGTGGTACCATCAGGCATGTGTGGGAAGGCCACCAATTGAGAAAAGTTTTCAGTGCTTTGCATGTTTGTCGTAGGTTCCTGAGTTTGTTGTGGTGTGCTAGTGGTATGTTCTATAAGAGTTAATAAATTCCATTTTGAAAACTATGTTTGATATTTATCCTTACAAGACTTTAATATACGGTAGCTATGGAAAAATAGTTTAAATCCCAAGGCCCCTTTGTGAAATTAGGAGCAAATGTTTCAAAAGCACAGTTAAAGACTTGTTGGTAAATTAATTTGTTCCCATTTTATGGGGGAGGGGGGGGAACAGATTATTTTATGTGGCTAAAATATGTGGTTCTCCCCCCATAATTTTGGCAAATAAAGAGCAAATGCTATCAAACTTACAGTATTTATTGTTGATGATGAAAGGAATAAACACAGTTAAAGACTTGAGGTAAATTCATTTGTTCCCATTTTATGAAGGGGGAACAGATTATTTCAGGCAGCTGAAATATCCATTCTCTCCTCTCTTCCCCCACCACTTTGGGAAATAGAGAGAAACTGTTTTCAAATTCTCAAAAATTGTTATGTGTGATAGTATGTACTATACTAGAAATGTCCTTAATCCACTAATCTGTCATATTTTACATTAGAACAACATTTACCAGAAAGTCTCCAGTCTCTTCTCAGGAAGTTTTAATAGTTGGAGCCTCTATCAGCCAGTTTCCCTACTCTTATATCAGGAATAAAAAAAATTATAAAATCACTACGTGTTGGAAATGTGTGTTTGGTGACTGATTTTTATTTGTCAGGCTTAAGTTATAAAGTTGGAGAAAGATCGATTCTCTGCGTTTATAATAACAGCAAACAGCGTAAGAAGACCTCCACACAAGACCGCGTTTATTTTTTCATTTGACTAATTTATTATTGCTTCTTTTTTTAAACAGCAGCTGCCAATTAAACTGAATGTTACAATCTTGACATGATTATATGAGCTGTTTTACCGAGAAATCGATCAGAAGCGCCGTGGAAATGGTCAGATCCGCCGGATCCGCCTCTCTGGCAGCAATGCGCGCTCCCGACGCAGGGGGAACAGATTTTCACGGGGGAGCAGAATTTCGCACAAGACCGGTGCTGCAGCACCCCAACGAGCTGATTATTTTAGTGCCGAAACTTTTAAAGGAAGGTGTGTTCTCTTCTCTAATGTATGCAATCTGGGAGGTTCCCTGCTCCACTGACTACAAGGAGTTTCAGATTTCAAAATGATTTCTAAATGATTTTATGACTTTTCTTGCGAGGCATGGAGGAGGTGTGACAATGTGCTTCATTTCCCACGTCTCTGTGAGATCCTAAATTCTCCAGGTGTCCACACAAGACAGGACCCTAACTCTTATATGGGTTCAGAAAAAAGGTTATCTTAACAGAGACCTTGTGAGAGACTCATCTGAATAAACAGATCCTTGCTGCAAACTAAAAGTGACACGGAGGCTGATGGGGCAGAGCTCTCCTCTAACCCAGAATATCCAACAGGCCGATCTGGATACAAGAACTGGCACAATTATCTTCTACTTGTTCATTATCATAGACTAGCACAAATCTAAATTAATAATTATATACTATTTATAATATTTAAACATGTATTTAAAGTTAAAACTAGCATAATTGAATTATCATTTCCAACACGACCGAATTCACAGAAAGCAAAATGGCTCTTACCTTTAGAAGTTCTTCTTTCTCGTGTATTCTTGGAAAAGTTTGCAAAAAAGTCCTCTAAGTCCAGCTCCCTCACGAGCACAACAGCCATTAATATTTGTTAATTTCAGTTCCGGAAAAATCCTCTCTCCCTCACAGCTTCTGAATGGCTGAAATTCCTTTGAGTCGAGTTTCCTCCCGGATGTTTTCTGTAGTTGGTAGTGCTGGGTCTTCATGACGGTGCTTCTAGTGAGCTGGAGGAGGCGCCATTACCTTGTTCTGTTTGCTAACCGGCCTCATTTCTTCCTCGCTACAGTTAGCCATGGTTAGCTCCGGCTGAGCATAGCTAGCAGAGGGCTACGCTTCGAAGCTAGCGTTGGCTAGCTACCCAGATAGCACACGATGTTAAATCAACGTTGAATTATAGTCAGATTGGTTGATATTTGGTTGAAGTCTAATGGCTGAAATGCCGATGTCTGATCAACATCTGATCAACGTCTGATTAATGTCAGCTGTTTGCCGCACTCTGGGCCAGAGCATTTTATTACTGAAGGGGGTTATCATGTTTTAAATTAAACACTGTAGAATATAGTTGGTGCTGATTCCTTTCTGTACATTTTCTTACTTGTTCATAATAATTCTTACTGGCTGTTTGTCTGTGATATATTGACACAAAAACATCTACATCTTACTACAAGGTGTGGAGCGGTCCACCCCTACTGTTTACATGAGTGGGATGGGCCAACCACACAGCTGCTTCACTGGTGGCTTGTTGGCAAAAGATGTTAATTCAACGTTGAATTATCATCACAAAGGTTGCATGTGTGGTTGAGGTCGACAACTGATGGTGGATCAACCATCAAACAACCATCCAATGATAGCCAATTAACTAGCATTGAAACTGTGTCATTGAATCCATGTTGTTTTGTGGTTGAAATCTAATAAATTAAATGCCAGTCGAATCCAGTGTTTTTCAGCACTGGTCCTCCAGGCCCTACAGGTCTTGGGCATTTCCCTAATTCAGCACACATGATTTTAATTGACATCTGATTAACAGGGTTTTGCTGAACTGAAAAACGCAGGGCAGTTTGCCTTGGGGACCAGGTCTGGGGAAGAACTAGTAATCTAAATATTCAATCAATGTCAGTTGTTTTTCACAGCCCCCCCACCATCACCACCCCCCTCACACCATCACCATTCCCCCCCACCATTCCCTCCCACCATTCCCTCCCACCATTCCCTCCCACCATTCCCTCCCACCATTCCCTCCCACCATTCCCTCCCACCATTCCCTCCCACCATTCCCCTCCTTCTTTGGCTCTGGGTGAAACTACTTTTATATTTGGTGAGGGTTAATCACGTTATAATTTAAGCTCTATGTGTGACAACATTGGGTTGTGATTTCGTTCTGTTCATCTTCTTACTTGTCTGTTAATCTTATGACTGATTATTTGTGTGATATGTTGACACAAAAACACAACGTAGAGTCACTACAAGCAGTCAGGTGGTCCACCTCCCCCATTTTACACGACTGGTATGTCCCAACCACATCAACCCTTTGCAGCGGGAGTGGTGCAACCTGTTTCTGAATTTAATTATTCAGCACTTTTGTGGTAAGTGTGACCAATCGACTTTTATCTTAACCTATTTATTTTTAATCAACTGCATTGTGTTGTGCTGATGTTGCAGCTTGGTAGGGAAATAAGCAGTGATGTCATAGTTATGCTGAAAAAGTAACTTTAAATCAGATTTTGATAACTCCTTGGAACCATAACTTAGTGACATGATTGCCTACTTAATTTAGAAAGGAGCTAAGTTACTTTTTTAATGACCTTAAGCAGCTGCTGACAACAAACCTCCACCACCTGTAAACATTACATAAGAGCTTTGCTAGTTTGCCCTAAAGACAATTTGTCAGGAAGGCATTAGGAAATAATATGACCCTTGTTTAATTTCCATTCTGACCTTGGACAGTGAAGTTTGGTTGTGCACTTTGTGAGGTCTAGGGCTGCTTGGTCCTGGCATTTAGTTATCCTGGTATTTTAAGATGAACAATAACTTTTGCATTATAATAATTACCTTCCTTGATATGGATCTAATTGTACAAATATGTTATGTTTCAGCTTGTTTCACTTTGCGTATTACAATGCAGCATATTATTCAGAATCTCCTTTCTCATCTACTTTTTTTTATTTTTCCAGCTCTAATTTCAAGACAACAGCATTGAAGAAAGAAGTAGAAAGAATTGTAGGCAAACAGGTGCCGTTTGTATACATTAGACTTCAGCACCACAACTCTTAAGATGCCGGCTGCTTCTTGGGCTAAAAGACTTCGAGTTAACAAATTATTGAGAGAGACAGAGCAGCAAATCCTCGCAGAATACAAGTTATTAGTTGATGCTAATTCAAGGGAAAAACAAAACAAATATCATGTTGCAGCCTGTTCTGAGTGCAGATTAGATGTACCACATTTTCAAAATATTTCAGACTTGCCACTAAATGGGCTACTAACTAGCAGTGATCTGAATGAAAACATTGACTCGCCAGGTGAGTCAGATTCACATTTTGAAAGCATAGCGAAGGATGAGCTTGACAGTGATGACCATAATGATTTGCTCATGATAAGTTTAAAGTATTGGGCAACATCCTATTCAGTCTCCCTGGCTGCACTGTCATCTTTGCTGTCTATTTTGAAGATGTTTCACCCTACCTTACCAAAAGATGGGAGAACATTGCTTGGAACACCCAGAAATGTGGCCATCACTAAAATTCAAGAGGGAGATTATTATCATTTTGGAATAGTCAAAGGGGTACTTTCACGGTTGGCAAGTTTGTGTGTGCCATCAACTATGACTACTATTAATATCCAGTTTAATATAGACGGCTTACCTTTATTTAAAAGTTCTAAACTTCAGTTTTGGCCCATACTTGGATGTCTGACATGTGACTACACAAAGTCCCCATTTGTTGTTGGCATTTTTTGTGGTCTAAGCAAGCCAGTGAGTGTTTTTGAGTACTTGGATCAGTTTGTCAAAGATCTTCAGAATGTATTGTCTAATGGCATTACATATAATGGCAAGCAATTTAAAGTGCAGATTTCTGCCTTTATTTGTGATGCGCCAGCAAGAGCTTATATTAAGCAGATCAAAGGATTCAATGGCTATTCCGGTTGTGACAAATGTTTTCAGGAGGGTGTATGGATGAATAAAATGACATTTCCTGAAACAAAGCATAAACTTAGGACAGACTCCAGTTTCTCTGACATGGTTGATGAGGGACATCACATTGGGAAGAGCCCTTTATCTGGCTTAGTTAAGATGGTTTCTGTTTCCCCCAGATTACATGCATCTCTGTTGTCTTGGAGTTACAAGGAAACTGCTTCATATATGGTTAAAGGGGAAACAGTTGGCAACAAAGATTCCTTCCCAAACTGTAGCAGCCATTTCAGATAAACTCCTAAAGCTACGTCTCTACATGCCTTGTGAGTTTAACCGTAAACCAAGGGGACTGTCAGAGATAGATCGGTGGAAAGCTACTGAGTTCCGATCCTTCATGTTGTATTGGGGTCCTGTTGTTTTGAAGGATTCACTCCCAAGTGAGCTGTATGACAATTTCATGTTGTTTTCTGTTGGAATGTACTTGTTGCAGTCCCCTAGTATATCTGAGGAAATGTTAGCCTTTGCACACAAGTTGATGGTTGCTTTTGTTGAACATTTTGGGGCATTATATGGAAAAGATGAAATTGTGTACAACATACACCAGCTTATTCATTTGGCTGAGGAATACAGGAGGTTTGGCAATTTAGATAAAATATCAGGATTTCCTTTTGACAATTGTCTTTTTCAAATTAAGCATCTTCTACGCAAGCCACATCAGACACTACAACAGGTAGTTAAAAGGTTGTCTGAAAGCTCACATGTTGGATCCACATGTTCTAGAGATTATCCAAAGTTGCTTAACATCCACATTGATGGTCCAGTCCCCACACAGTTTATTTCTGCACAACAGTACAGTCATCGGTTTACTTTGTCCACATCGGTTTACTCATCGGTTTACTTTGTCCACAAAGAAAGGAGACAATTGTGTTGAAGTTGGAGATGGATTTGCATTAGTAGAGAATATTGTTAAATCAGAAGAGGATACATATATAATTTTCAGAATGTACAGACACAAACAGCCATATTACATGTATCCTTGTGAATCAGCATACATTGGCACATACAAGGTCAGTGGCTTGAAAGAAAATATAGGGGTAGGTAGACTGGCCTCTATCAAGCGCAAATGTCTTCTCTGTCCAGACGGGGATGGTGCCATTGTAATACCACTACTTCATTTAGCATAGTCATGCTGCCCTACCAAAATGCTAGCTAAAGTCAAAGTGTGGTATCTGTAACTGAGATGTATATCATGGCATAAATTACCTCACAAATAACATTTGTCAAATTATTACCTGTGCAAATAACATGTTTGACTGGCCAAAAACTACAATATCTGTAGTGCACTTTGGCTTTGAAGAATGATATGGGGATGACCTGTAAGGAGATATCATTATGAATAGTTCTCATTTCATCCCTAGCCCTTCGAAGATGAATAGAGAGGAGGTACTGTGGTCAGTTGTAAAGTTCCCAAATGGTGGGACAGCAGTAGTTCTAGACAGCTGGTTTAAAGCTGAGGAACAGACGCTGTTGTGGCCTCCTAAACACATAACACTCAAAAAAGCCCTTCTAGATGGAATGCAACCAGATGACAAATGGATCACCTATGAGCATATACGAGTCCTTACGACGTGTGGTGAGTAACTGGTGCAACACATGCACAGCTTTTCTACACAGTCATAATGTCATGTTATAGATAATTCTGCTAAATCTTTTCTTCTTTTCAAGTATGTTCATCTATTGGGACATGACATCACAGATGCAACAGTTTGTTTATGTTTAGGAGGCCACATTAAACCAAGTACAGAGTACATATATATTTTTAAGGAGCACTGGTACCTCTGAGGTCCTGCTGGGATGTTTTGTGCATGTAAAATCAGCAAAGACAAATGTGAGGATGCAAATAGTGATTGGCCAGAATGGGATGATGTATGATAGTAGCGCTTCACACAGGTGTGATTGTTCTGTTTTGTGGGAGTTGGGAAGGAGCTGAGAGGGTGTTTCAGCACTGGACTGCAGACATGCAAATTGGCATTTACCCTCTGCTCTTTACAGAGACCCTTGATGAGGCGAAAAAACGAGAAACAAAGTACAACACAACTATGTGTCCAACCTCTGAAATGGAATCCCATGATGAAGGAGCTCTCCGCCAAAAAAGAATATCCAGGTACATTGCTAACTCTGTTATAGTGATAACTTCCACTGGGGTGTTGCAACTAGAAAATTATTAACAATCACAGCTAAAAGGATGACTCAAAGTGGCCTGAGGGTCCATGTATTCAGACTGTAGCCTTGACTAATAGCTGTAGTATCTTAACTGCATTTGTAATATGTGTATTGTGTATTATCATCATGTTTTGTAGGCCAAATCAGCAATATATGCATTCTGATTCTGAAGACCACCAGAGTAGCGGTGCAAAAAGAAAGCGTTTTGCCAAACCACCTGATGTTGGACATCCAGGTATTGATACAATACATTTCCTTTACTATGCTCACTGCTACACAGTTAAAAAACAAATTACATCTGACATTATACCAATGAAAGTAGAACATTTAAATTTGATTGAATTTGTGTGTTTCTTGCCAAAATTTTACATAGTTTTAGCACTAAATAAATACTTTGTGAATAACATGGCAACTAAAATGTTTTAGGCCCAACCTCAAACTTGAGCCAGTCCCATAAGGTCCTAAAATCTGCCAAACCTCCAACTGTGCAGACACCATGTCTAGAGCCTCTAGTAAACGGTATGTTGCTATAAATGTTAAAATGTCAACAGGATAACAGTTTAAACACAGTTTGTTGCATTCTCATTTCTCTCTCTGGTCTACCCTTTTCAGATTCATCTGATGGCATGTTCTACAGCGATGTAGAAGAGTTGCAGACTCCTGATGAAAGCAACAGTAAGTAAACCCATAATGGTGTTCTTGTGAAGAGCTAACTAGCACCATGCATGCAGCAGAGGACATCACTTTACATGTGTGTGCTTTGCAAGATATAGTCAAGCCTTCACAATTTGCAAGAAATGTCACAATCATAAATGTGTTGTGCATAATGTTTATACTGAGCACTCTACAATTTCCACCGTGTTGGAGTCAAACTATTTCTTATTTCTCTTCTTACTTGTTTCCTATTTCTCTTAGTAGATCTGGTTGCTAGCAACTACCAACAATCACTAACTGATAAAGTTCGTAATGGTGAGTCGTCAAGCAGTCTCATAACAGAATTATCTATGATGTCGGAGCGAGTCAGCTGAATGGAAATCTCACATTTTCTCACAAGGGAGGTTACAGTAATAACCTCACTGCTTTGTGTATTTCCACTGTGCCCAGTACCACCGGTTGCAGGATCCACAGCGACAAAGTACAAGTAGTGATATGATACGGTACTCTTTCAGAAATAGTGATGGGCATCCTTTGTGATTATGGCTAATTAGTTAGTTTGATTAAAAAAATTGATTATGTTTCTTGTTGTGTTTATATTTGTAAACTATTGCAAAATGTAACTATTTCTAAAGGGTTGTCTGGATGCAGCTCAATGTGGTATAACCATCGCCCTGGTCTCTCACAATGTGCACAAAATAGGCCGCCATTGGATTTCTCACAAAGTAACCCAATTTACTACATACATGTACAGTGATCTGTTTTCAGATTAATTAATTCACTGTAGTTATGTTTTTGCATTTATTATTCACTTAAAAGCAAACTTCCACCAGAATGATGGATTGGATTCAGCACCTAGTCAAGGTAAGTGAACAAGACTGTCATCTAACATTTTTATACATGTTGTTTTGTGAATGTGTGAGGGTGTGTCCGTATTCAAATTGTGGTCATTGCTCACATCTGTGTTCACTCCAAATCTTTGAATGCTTTGACAGTTTGTAAACTTGCACATTATTTTTTAAAGGCAATCCTAGTACAAAGCCCTGATAGTCTTTTTTTCCATTGTGGTACTGTGTATTCCATTCATCTGAGTTCTCTCCTGACTGGATACAGAAATGTCCTTATCTATAAAAGAGCTGTAGGAAACATTTCAAACCTAAAGAAAGTCAATGTCATTTTGGCACCTAACATTTAAAATTCTGTGCATGAATATTTGTGTTTTGCAGACGCAACCACACAAAGGGCCAGCGATAATGGGCAGCTTTTGAAAGGCAAGTCTACTGGACATAATGTATTAGTAATGTGTCATTTGCAGGTTATTTTGAACTTAATGACTTTCAATGTTCTCCTGAAGACCTCGCTATCCATAAGATCACATCGATGCTTGCTGAAGTACTTGTGCTTGTGAAGGATCTGCCCAGAGATGTGCAGTTCATCAAGAACGAGCTGGCTCAGGGCAACATTAGGCCAGGTGGTACCAGAGGACCAGCAAACCTTGTGCTCCCCTTCCAGCTGCCAATTGCCAGTGAAGACGATTTCAGTAAGGCAGAGTCATTACTGAATGAAGAGACAGTGCGTCAAAATATGGTAATCTATCTGAAAAACTGATCAGCATTAATTTATTCCAATATAGATTAAGGCGGGTGATTTTTTTTTTTTCTAAGGGAAAAATTTTAGCTCTTTAGCCACTTGAGCACAAATTGTAGTCTACAAGTTCTTAACATATCACAGAGCTTGTAGATATGAAACATTTTGCGATTGTTCAAATAGACCATTTAGTCATTGACCTGGCCCAAACTGGGACCAGGACGGTTAATGTGGTTAACATCTAAGACCATGAATGAACACTATGGAGTGGAATATCAGTGCATGCATACAATATCAAAACAAGGTTATGTCTCGGCTGTGTTGTTAAATTACATGATATCATGCTGCTGTGTAACCCTGTGCCTTTATGTGCTTGTCTCTCATGTAGATTGCTCGGCTGGCTCTAGTAGGAGGCACCAATTCAGCCAACATGATTCGAAGAATGTTGCCGACTTCCTTGACAAATGCCCTGGCTAATGGTTTTAACTGGGGTGGGAAAAATCACAGGTCTTCCAAAAGTAAAAAGCCTTTCAAGGACACAATATTGCAAGGGGGCATATTGGGTGAGTTTCCTGCATTGGAAAGGGCTTTACATTTTTATTTTAGGAAATGTGACTGTGGGTGAATCAGAATCTCACTGTGCTGTTAGTGTGCCACATAGTGGATAATTGTAATCCAACTCCAATAACATTTTGCATCCTCTGTTTTACAAATACTCAAATGTATGCATTCATTGCCAGTGTGAATATTTTTATTGGACGCTTTGGCACAAACCAGAACCTGGATATAGGAGCGGATAACACCCATCAACACATTGAGGGGAGGGGATAATAAGAAATTGTATGTGATATAAACTCCATCTTTATGAATTTCTTTTGTGTCTTTCAGCTGCTGCTCGCCAGTTTGAACCAAGGCTAACAGACCAAGATTACAGCGAAACTGTAAAGAAATGGCTTTGCTATGCGCCCGAGCGAGAGGGGGGCCTTGAAAGGCAACCAAAGGGACGGCAAGATGAATGAGATCAAATAAAATGTTTAAGCAAAATGCCATGTTGTTATTTTTAAGTCTGTGTGACCACATTTTAGGAATTTAAGTAATGTAAGCCAATTTTGAATAACATAATACCCATCGTCTCCAGAATTATGTGTTTAACACCAGTAAAGGAACCTTTAGTGGTATGTTATGATGTAGACCTATCAGACCAAAAGGTCTACATGAATCAATGATTCTTTAACTTAGATTCAATATAAGATCAACCAAAATGTGGAAGAAGATCCACATTGAGATGATGGTTGAATCAACATCGATTCCTTATGGATTCAATGTAACATCAACACAAATATGCATGCAGATCCACAATCAAATGAGTGTTGAATCAAATGATATAATGGTTGGTTGAAACCCTAACGTTGATTCAACATACAAGTTACCGACCACTTTCAATGTCAGCCATCAACGTTGATTCAATATCTCTGCCTAACGTTGATTCAATGTTGTTTCAACCATTCTGTGCTATCTGGGTAGTTATTGATGAAACGTTTCATTTTATTTTATTGCAGCAGCTTTCTTCTCTTGGCAGTTGTGTTGGGTTTTCGGTTGCTACTGCTGTCCATTTTCTCCCAACACAACATTTTCCACTCAGAAATACACGAATCCGTACTAAACATGAATTACTAACTTTACACCTTGTCAAACTTAACTTTTTCTTTGAATATCCGATCTTGCATCAGTAAACTAGAAACCACCTGCTCTCTGCCCCACTTACCCTAACCATTAGCCAATTTACACAATGCCTCCAAGTTATTGCTGTCAAGTTAAAATGACTTAAAAAAGAGGAAGTCATGAGTTAATTTCTTAATAACTTTTATTTTATTCAGATTAGATGATTTTGAAAATTGAGAGCAAAGACTGCAACTAAATAAATAAATAAATAAAACATTTCTGTCGGGTGGCAGGTAAAAAAAAAAACATCAGTAGAGTTTTTAAAAAGATGAAACTATAATAAATAAATGATAAATTGTACATATAAAAACACAAATTAATAAAATTTCGAGAGATGTTGGCTTCACTGAAAAATCTTTTCAACCTTCACCTCAGGGTAAGCAATCCTCCACCTGAGGCCAGAGTTATGAAGATTATTCTTTGCATTCTTACAAAGTGAAGTTCCCAGTTCTATTATAATCATCTTGAATTTAAAAATTTAACAATTTAAAATACTTGAGTTCATCTATGCAGAGACCACCATGTTGAGCACCGAGACCCTATTAGGCTTGAATAGCTTTGCTGTTTTTTTTAGCACTTGATCAAAACATCGTCCCATCAGATAATTTTTTGATGCAAAAATTAACCCCCAGCGTGTGGGAAAGAAATTTGACTTTATACCTTAACACCTTGTCTCTTTAAGAAACTCCGCCTTCAGGAAGTCATCACGACATGGCTCCTCCATCAACCCTTTAGCAACGGTTTTACCAGCATTGCACTTGTCAATGCTGCTCAGTATGCACATTTCCACCAGGTGTTTGCTAATTGCTGCCAGCTAGTCTGAAGGAGCTGAGTGGGGGGAGTCTTGGGAGGGTGTTACTCTGTGAGGTGGAATTTGGGAACCTGGAAACTAACCATGTTTAACTTTCCTTTCCACTTCACATCTTTGCCCGACCACAAGTTCATCTGTCATGTTAAACCACAGTAAGAAAATTTACTCTGTTGTTGTACAGTTACACATTTGAAAAGGTTCCAGGGATACTATAAATACTTCTGTTAGTCACCAAATGCATTCACGTTTCAAAAGTAAACATAATTATAATATGAACAAAAATAAAATGCGAACTTGCAACAAAAATCTCTCTGCTTGAAGACGCATTAAACTGCACAGCCAGCCTCCCTGAAGCTCATATGGGTAATTATTCCAGCTGCACAATGGGCTGGTTTCTCTGAGATGCAACGTTGGGAAGAAGAAGAAGGAAAAAAAAAAAAAAGAATATTAATTACATTTTCTATAAGCTGCTGTCTGGAGGGAACTTTCCTTTTTCCACACAGAGCTGGTGTTTTTGTAATTAAATGCCCGATACAGAACAGCAGTTTAATCTCCAGTGTGAAGCAGAATGTCAATTCTTTTACTCATAATGCTAACAAGCACTATGAAAAATAGAAAAATCTATAGAACTGTACTCTAGCAGTTAAAAAAGTGGGGGAGGCTGCTGTGAAAAAGTATCGGTTCTCTCATAAGAGTCTCCTGTTTTTTTGTCAAACTTAAATGTTTCAGATCATTAAAACACTAAAACATTTTAAAGTGGTTTTTAAATAATGCTTTAATTAGTTAAAGAGTGAAAAAAATTACTTTCCAAACCAGCCTGGCTCTATGTGAAAAGGAAGTTGCCCCTTATTATAATCATGAATAAACATGATTTAACAATGATTAATGATAATCATGATCATTTAATCATGATTAAGTGATTAATCATGATTAAATAAAATGTATTTTTGTATTGTTCAGGTAAATTTTACAAGCCAACACCCACAACCGAATCTCTTCAATAGAAGCTGATAACATGAAGTTAGTGAAAATACCTCAAAACTTAAATAACACAGCAGGAAAATAATCTGAAGCAAGCTAAAATAAATTTTGAGTCTAGATTTTAATCTGATTAAAACACACCGAGCTTGAAAATGTTAGAGAAATGCAGCAAAAAAAATAGGATCTTCATCTTTTCCACCTGATCTACCGTTACAATCCATTTTACCTGGAGCCTTCTTGGATTTTTTATTTATTTTTATTTTTTCTGCCATGCTGAGCCTCACGTTCACCTGCCTCCCTCGTCCCGTCTGGGTTTGGGTCAGCCTTCACATGAACAAATCGCGTGTGGTGACGGGGTTCAAGGGCGGAGAAGAAAAGCGGGTGAAGGACAAACCACGAGAACGGGCGAATGACGAAATACACGACAAAGGCAGGATGGATGTTGATGGGAGGAAGGGGAACGGTGTCTTACAAAACGATTCATTCAGCTTGTAACTCGCATGGTTTTGTTTGATGATTTCACTTGATGTTCCAGAATAAAGTAGGATAGGATTGTATGGTGACAGACAAAATATAATGAATGTTCTTTTCAGAAATAACAATCTGAACACTCTGGCATGGATTTCTATTCAAAACTTTTACTCTTCTGTGGCTTAATAAAAATCAGTGGGAAGAAATCGAAGTGTGGAGCTGCCATAGTGTTTTCCAGCTAAACGGAAATAAAACTGAAGAAATTATATTTGGACATAAAGAGGAATGATCCAGAGTCAGTTCATAGCTTCAGTTGTTATAGCTAGAAACCAGTTAGAGGACTAACTCTCAGCAAGATCTAGAGAAACTCAATCATGAGTTTATCTTCAGCCGCATTGATTACCTCAACAGTGTCTTCACATATAGAACAAATTTCCAGAAAACTTCAAAACAGCCGAAACACTGAGTTCCTTTAAATCAAGCCTGAAGCCCAACCTTCTCAATTCATAAGAACTGGAACATTCCTCAATTTAATGTATATTTGATGATGATTAGTCTTGATTTCGACAATGGCCTTTGACAAAATGGAAAGTTTACTGGTTATTTCATAATTGGTTACTGTATTGTTTTCATCAGGTAAATCACTTTGAACTGCTTTGCTAACAAGGTCAGGGAAAATTTTTAAAAATCAATAAATAGTGAGGGAGAGTGACGTAGCACAGCTACGCTAGCTTGACTATGACAATCTTAACATGTCGATGTGCTGTAGAATTTGCTTTGGTGACCGACACATCAACTCTGAGACAGATCATCAGTAGAGCAGGTGCTTAAATGAGCTAATCAAGTTCACCTACCACAGCGATCACTCACAGAGAGTGAAAAAAATGTAGAAAACATGTGGTTTTGGGTTCATCTTCAGCAGTTTTTATGTGTTATTTTCCCTCTGCTGTGGTGCACTGCACTAAATTAGTAACACCTACAACTCCAGGTTTCATTTTGTTAATCTAACCGTTGTACCATAGCAGCATAACTATGG
The DNA here is from genome assembly GCA_902982915.1 of Phalloptychus januarius. NCBI lineage: Eukaryota > Metazoa > Chordata > Actinopteri > Cyprinodontiformes > Poeciliidae > Phalloptychus > Phalloptychus januarius. The sequence continues at coordinate 5,034,902 of CADWAE010000093.1, forward strand.
ATGGCAAGTAAAAGAATCGTCTTTTTACCCTCCAGCGTTTTGCACATGCACAAAATTTCTAGGTGCAAACAATCATGTGGAACATGTGTGTACCAATAAACTTGTCTTGACCTAAACACCTACCCCAAGGGTCTTCCTTTAAAGTAGAGCTACAAAATGTATCATATTGCAGTCATCATTGCAACATCACATCGTGCAATATTGCAACTGGAATGGACTGCCTCTATACAATATTTGGTAGGCTATAATATGATGCAATGCACGAAAACTCTGCCTGCCAATAATATATTAGGCTACGAAGACAGAGACAGGGAAGCTGGCTGGAGTTGATGGGAAGATGGATGATCCTAAACACGAAAAAAACCTTGAAGAAAACCTGTTAGAGGCTGGAAACAACTTCAGACTGGGGTTGGTGTTTCACTTTCCATCTGGACAAAGACTCTACACAACCAGAACTACAACGGGATTGTTTAGATCTAAGGATATTTTTGTTTGAAAACGGCTTATGGTCCAAGTCCAGACCTAACCAAAGTACAATTCTGCTGTAAGACTTGAAAATCGATATTCATAGGCATTCTCCGTCCAATCTGACTGAGCCTGAGACATTTCTACAAAGAAGGAAGTGCAAAAGTTTCAGTCTTTAGAAGTCAAGGAACGTATTTTCCTTTCACCTCAGAAGTATGGATTACTTTGAGTTGCTCTATCACATAAAATGCGGGTAACCTGTGCAGTAAACACTGACTGTCGAGAACATAAAGTGGAGAAGGGAAGAGTGAGAGCGAGGTGACGCACTGACACACTGACCTTCCATAGGTTACAAAAAGACCTGAGAGGAAGGATGGCATAGAGGAGTAGAGATGAAAAGAGAAGACCAAAGGAAAGAGAAATTCAGAGGGGATTGGGTTTGGTGGGGGTAGCAGAGCAAAGGAAGTAAAGGTGTTGAAAAGATTACAGGAGTCGGAGGAAAGTAAAGGGGGAAAAAGTGAGAGATTATGAAATGAGAAAGGGAAACGGGTGAGGGGAAAAAGGAGAAAGACTGGGGAAAGGAGGAAGACGCAAGCAGACCAAGTGACAGAGAGAAACAAAGGGAGACGTGAGGTGAGGGAGGATTGAGGAGGAGGGAGACGTGTCAGACGGAGAGATTAAAGGGAGAGGTGGAATGAAAGAGTGATGGGGGAATGACTGCTGATGAATAATTGGTGGTGAGAACACAGCGGCGCAGCGACGCTCAGCCTCTCCCGCTTCGCCGGAGGCCTGGCAAACATCAAGCGCCGCATTAAAAATAGCAGCGATCATTTGAAAACAGGCCCGAGGAAAAGCGTATTTACAAATAATTACTCCCAACATTTGTTTCATCCCACATGGAGGAGCGGGGCGTGTGCGACAACATGACAGTTCAACACGGTGGGGGGAAGAAACACCTTCTTTCTTTCTAAGCAGCACTTTTAACTCGGAGGGCGCCGGCGCGACGCCTGCTGCGCCGATTGACACCAAGCCTCGTTCAGACAATTATCGTCATCTCGCCTTGTTTATGGATGTGCGCCGCGTGACTCCGGGACATTTGGGAAACTTTTTGTTGTGTTTCTACCAAACATTTCTCGGTTTTGACATGAATTATAAATGGGTCATGACATCCTGACCTGCAGCTGCACCTGAAGTCAGTCTACCTCGGGGCCTCATCGGCACCCTTGCGGTGTGTCTTTACCTGCTTCCTTAGGGGTCACTATCTAATACTAGGGCCTACCAAATTATTTTTTGATAAGTTATTCAACACTGTTTCGAACAAGATTCAGCAGTACATCCTCAGTGTTAAGGCTGAAGGATCAAAATTAGTCAACCTTGCAGGGTCGCGTGCCCCAGTAGTTCACGCCGGTGCCCTCCTGCACCCCAAGCTCCAGCCCTGTCCTCAGCACCTTTGCCGCATATATCTTCCCCCTTCCCGTCGGGTTCTTGTCTAATAACTTTATAAAAACCTGTTCAACATTGTGTCAAATACTAATAATAAGTCTGAAATGATCAAAATTAGTCAACACCGGGGCGTCGGAGGGACGCAGTTCATCGCTGGCGCCCCTCCATGCAGCCATTTTGGACCTCAGGTGCCAGACACCTGGGTGAGGATACCTGCTTGGTGGGACCGTGTTCCAGGCACGTCCCACTGGGAGAAGACCCAGAGAAAGCCCCGGGGGACACTTCAGTCTCGGTCTCTGGTCTGGGAATGCTTTGGGGTTCCCCCAGAGGAGCTGACCCAAGAAGCTGGGACGACGGAAGTCTGGGCTTTTCTGTTTAACCACATAACCCCATCCTGAATTAAGTGGAAAATAATGGACGGATGAAAGGATTTACATTAGTTTCAGTCTTAATAACCACCAAATGCTGGAATGACGAAGGTTTAAAGGTTCATAAAATCATCTTTTCATGAGCTTGGAGTTGTTTGAAATGGTAGAAATCCTCTTTGGCCACAGTTGCAGTAGAGCTGTATCAACTGCATCCCCAGACCAGCTGGCAGAGACCCTCAGATCTTACATCCTTAACGATCCCTTTAGATATGAAACCCAGACAGAAGGACACAGAGCAGTGGGTGAAATTTTCACATTTAATAATAGACAAAATGTTCAGTCATTCTTTTATGTACATCAGTAATTACAGGGTCAGTAATCCATTCTCAAGTTTTACATGTTCATCAGCTTGTAGTGATGCTGGTTTGCCTTACAGTGCTGTCCGACATACAAAATATGCTAATGTGCTGGAATCACACGTTTAAAAGCCTGAATGGAACTCGCCTTAAATGAACTGGAAACCCATTCAAAAGTCTTCCACAATACTTTCTCATTATTTACAAATAAAGGACAGCAACTGCTAAATTATACATATTAACAAACTACTTCCTCAATATATATATATAATGCCGCTATGCAAACAGACGGAGAGAGAAGAGGGTAATGCCTGATTTTACAATGACCCTGTTGGGATGCTTTAACCTGTGCATTGAAGCTTTTTAAATACGCATTAATGCTGCCAGTGTTTGACAAAAATAACTCTACTTGTACTGTTAAAATTAGACATTATTTCCATGACGATTTATAAATATTTGTCTGTACACTTGAAGAGGAAAACACAGCAGATCAGTGAGCGGAAGTAAGGCCGATGTAGAAGTGAGAGAGAGAAGTTACCTGGCAGAGTTTGAGGCTCGCTAAGTGAGATCGATTGGAGGAAGCTGCCCATTTCTTCACGCAAGCACCGAGGTGACAGCGTACATGGTTCCTACACGTCCCCCCCCCCCAAACTCACACTCCATCCACCCCCTCGGATATTTAGAGCAGCTCGGGGGCCACTTCACACTCGGGTGGCTGCAAATGGTGGCGGGAGGTAATCGTGTGGAAAATCTGAACTTTAGGACCGGGAGAAGTCCTTTAACGCGACATCGGGAAGCGCTCGAACAGTAAAGTTCATGTTTTCTGCCGGGGCTGAGCTTCGATGTGTGATACATAGGGAGAAGGTCAGGAGACTGAAGTCTTACAGATACCAGGGGATGTTTTGTGCTCTTTAGGTCTGATTTGTTAAACCGACGATGTCCAAGTTGGCAAGGAAATGAATACAATGAAGCTAAAACATCTTCCTGTCATATTAATTCATAAAATAATAATAATAAAAAAAACAAAGGACATTCACATGTGCCGTGTCGGCCAGCACACCACGGCAAGGTAAGGACTTGCGTGGAAAATCTGTTTTAGTAGCTGCAAAAAGTCTCCCCTTGCACTCAGTGTGCCATTCCCTCATGCAATATTTAAGACAAATCTATCGGTGAGACGTTGCGGGCCGGGTCCACATTGTTGTACACAAAGCAACGTGCAGTTTTGAGTTTAATTCTAAAAGCAACACAGCTAAAAAAGCTAAAAGAGCCAAAAAAAAAAAAAACCCTGGACAGACGCATGCCATGTTCCTACAGCTGGTCCACAATAAATACCATCCACTGACCTACTGATGGAACCCTTCAGTCGACTGAACGTCAACAGATTAATACTCAACTCGTTTTGGAAGGTGCAGTCGGGACGCACCAACGAATCGACTCCAACAAGTGAGTGGCTGGTTGGCTCAAAAATAACAATTCTTTCTGACCAGTGATGAAGATAAAAAAAAAAGCACAAACAAATTGGTCTGACAAGTTTTGGATGCGGTCAAAGTGAAGAGAATTTAAAGTTATTTGCTTTCAGTATCAATGAAGTGTTTAGCATCAGGTCAGAGGAAGCACAGCGATGTAAAACATGTCCAGAAACGTCTGCGGTTCATTTAGGGCGTGAGAGCCAGAGTTTCAGCGGATAACAGGAAGGTGGAGCGGAGAAAAACAAAGCTGCACTTGTTAAAAAATACAAATCTCTTTGAGCTTTCAACCCGTTTTCAATCTGCTGTGGAACACGCTGGACTTGGACGTCCTGGAATCCTTTTAGAATTTTGACCGCAAAGGCAAGCATCCGCTTCTTCAGCAATGCTAGGTATGCTAATCGAGGCTAATATATGTTAGCAGTTAGCATACCTAGCTAACATTTAAGATGCGAAACACATTTTAGGTGTCAGATTGATGTAGCCTTCACGCTAATAAGTTCTTGAAGACAAACTGAAATTGCCAAAACAATTGGGGAAAAGCTACCGAAGTATCGAAAAAATACAAGGAAGTGGAAATTGATCATTTGAGAAGAGCATCACCAGTCATCAACGTCTGCAGTCTGTTTGTTTCTGTTTTTGTTTGTTGTTAATATCAATAATTTAACACTCTATCTGTTGGCACTGAATCAGAATATGAGTATTTTTTTGAAAACATGGAAGAAATCTGATAGACCAACAGACTTGACTGAGATGGAAGAGTTGAGGTAAAACTGATCCACGATGTTACAAAAAAAAAAACTTTTCATGACTTTACAGAAACAACAACAAAAAAACCCAGACCTACTGAATCTGTGACTGGACTTGCACTGCAGTGATTAATACCAGCTAGTTAAAAAGCCTCAGTAATCCTAAGTTAAGGGGAAATTAACCAGCACTACTCTCCAGGTCTAAGTCCATCAGTTTGTTTCACCTACATGTTCCTGTACAGACCGCTTACTCAGCAAAAAACAAAACAAAACAAGACAAAAAAAAAACTATAATAAAAAAACGAGTGTCCAAGACAAGTGCTGAAATTGCAATATTTCATTTACATTCCCATATTTTCTCACGGTGAACAAACGCAGCAGCTGACAGTAAATCTGAGGCCATATTTACAAATGCTTCCAGGTTTCATCAATGTCGAGAACACGACTCCAAAACCAATCAATGGATTCCTTTGGACCGGCTCAGTTACCCTTCCACCTGACACCGCTGAGAACATTTCATTTAGCTGTACAATCATTTAGGAGTTACAAAAAGAAAATGACACTTTTTAGTTATTTTACCTCATAATAAATAAAATAGGTGATGTTTGTCAAAAACCCCCATCAAAAAACATAAGTGTGGATTGTAATTGAGTGGATGGTTACCAAGGTGCTGAACTCATCAGCAGCAAATAAAACATGAAACGCTGCTGCTGTTGGACTCAAAGTCCTGCTAAAGCTACAAAAGCCAGATAGAGCCAACAGCTGTCAGTCATCTTGGTGTCAGCAGGACTTCAGCCATTGTTATGGTAACGGGACTGCGCAGGTTATCTTTATTCTGGTCGCCATCTGCTCCCGGACACATTATTGAATGTGTCCGGGGTTTTTTTTCCCGGTTTTGGAATAAATGAAGAATCTATAAAGCGAGAAAGCGGGAACGTTTTCGAATGACCTTGCAGACTCTGATACTAAACATCCGGCGCAGCAAAGCGGTGGAGGGAGGCCTTTGTTTTCTTAAAGATGGTGGAAAAAAAAGGAGATCCAACAGTAAAATGCATTTTATAACTTCTGATACATTTTTTAGTGTGTGTGTGTGTGTGATGTTGGGAAACTTGTAAAAACACCACGCTTTAGCAGAAGCAGCAGATTTAAACAGTAGTTACTAATGTTGCAATAAATGCAGAAAAAAAAAAAAAATTAGCTTCGATGGAAATGACGAGTGGAGAGGAAAAAAAAGAGAGAGAGAAAAAGCTAAAGCAGCAGAAGTAGTGTTGACTTCTTAATGCTGCGGTGACTGCTGGAGTTGCTGAGTGGAGTTGTGGGGCTTTATAATTACAGAATGTCAACTTTGTTCATGCTTTCTGCTCTGACCTTTTCCCGCCGCTAAAAGTGTGGCCTTTAACCGGCCAGATCGACGGCGCGCAGCTCTACGGCACCAAGCACACGGGAGCGCTCGCAACCAAACACAACGAGCTCTTTAGGGCACTACGCAGGTTATTAAACTGTTCCATAACGGCACTTTTCAGAGGGCGGGAAGTTAATAACCTTGTGGGGCGGGTGGAGGGGTCGGGGGGTTCTTCTATTGAATTATGTCTCTGTCTTCTGTCAGGTGCTGCAGGTGTCGTGGCAAGAAACACTGCGGAAAAGATGACAGTCAAGGAGAAAGACGACGATGGAGCTGAATGTAAAAAAAAAAAGTTAAAAAAAGTGGAGATGCGATACAAAAGACATTATTGTCTCGGGACTGGAATCCAGCTGGACGGGCGACTGGCGAGGCAAAAGTTTAAAAATAAGGTCCTTTCCGGTTTTGCGAAAAGCTACTTGACAACAGCAACGAAAAAAACTCTTCTGTGTTTTTGGTAGCCGTGTTTCCATTACTGTTTTTTTTTTTTTTTTAGAAACGGTGGATGGAAACGGCAAAATTTGGAAAACCTCTCTGGGTTTCGCAAAAAACTGCGAAACGTTCAAGCTAACATTGTTCGGAAAGCCCACAATAAATGGGTTTTCTGGAAAAGAGCTAATGCGCTAAAAGGGGAGATAGAAACAGATTTGCCGAATAAGTTCTAACATATTAAACTTTCCCATGCACTGCTGGGCCTGAACAGAAGCACCAAACTTGGAAGAATTTTAAAATCTGAACCTCCACCTAAGGTGAAAGGCTGCACCTTATTCTGATTAGTGTGGTCTATGCTAGCTAGCTAGCAGCCACTACTTCCTGTTTATGACAGCTTTGCATCATCACCAGGTTAAATTAAGGCTAGCATAGCCTGGTTGAGTCACTCTAAACCAGTAGCTGGAAAATGCCTTTTCTTTTTGTTTTCTTTTTTGCGACATTTCAAATGTTCGCTAGGTATGCGCATGCTAACAGGGTGCTAACATGGCGACTGTGGGGAAAAGACTCAAAGTGGTCTATTTTCTGTAAAAGTAAGATGTTTTCAAATAAAGCAGCTATAAAGGCTGTTTGTTTCCTGCAACAGAAAGCTACGTTTAATTTTACGTGCAGTTTTGTGCTTTTCATCCAGGCTGTTAATGCAAGAACAGAAACTCCAAACAATAGCTGGTGTTTGGTGGAGCTGCTGCACGAGTGAATCTGACATGGGAGACGAATTCAGCAGATTTCAGGAAGGCTGAAAATCTTAATCTTGCAGATCAAAGATTTGACGAAGACAAGCGGAGATTGGGAATCGGCCGTAAAGCCTCTGATCAGTGCGACTCCGGCGGACGATCCGACGTCCAGATGGAGTCACGCTGCCGCTTGCTACAACCGGCAGAGATTTTCCTGATTCCTTTGATTCCCTCATTTTCCATTCTTTGGAAAAAAAAAAAGTATGCATAAACCTTCATTAGTGTTATTTTTCTCTTTTAATTTAGTCAAGGGAAAGAGTTGGTAGTTTCACAGCCTTCTCGCTGTGCTAAATGATGTGCTGTCTCTTATTGAGGAATTTGAATTTTTTAAGTATGTGTTCATTTTTTAGTTTTTTTTTAAGTCATAGCTGCATCTTAATGTTTTTGATCAACAAATGTAGTGACCTGCGCTGGTCGAATCGGTGGGATTTAGTGCCACGCCCTCCAGCCAGACATTAACGCTCGTTTTCATTGCGACTGTCAGAAAAAAGAATCTGAAATAAAACGTCGGGGTAAAACGAGTCACTCTGCACAAATATAGAAACAACAAAACAAAACCCAGAATAAGACATGACGACCACTCAGCTCCAGTCTGTCTGGTACCGTATGAATCCTGGTCCATCAACAGGAAGCCGAACATCGCCGTCCAGCTAACTAAAGCAATGCATTTAGGATTCAGGATCAATAATTTGAACATGTGGACAACAATGGAGAGGCAAGACTATTGGTCTGATTGTGTTCATCATGCTAACCGCTGCAGTTAGCTTGTAAGAGCCAGAATGTTTTTATCAGACGGCATTTTCTCGTGTTCACAAACTACCGGTGGATGGACATGTGATTCGTTTGGCCGTGTTTGAAGTAGACTGGCAGGGCGGGCGGCCTCTGCTGAGGCGGCCCGAGGCAGACGGGTGTGACTGAGACGGAGCGCCTCCTTTCCTCCGCCCGGTCCGGTTCCAGGAAGGCGGCTCCGGATGGAAACGTCAGGCTTTGGCCGAGCAGGGGATCATCCGACTGTGGGTCGCTGCAACCAGAAGGCTGCCGGTTACGTTGCCCGGGGCGACCGCCCTCGACTCGGCGCTTACAGATGGGTGCAGCTGGGGAAGCTGTGGGATTTTTTTGTTTTGGAGTGCGTGTTGGTAAGCGCTTTCCAGTTTGTTCCTTCGATTCAAAGTGAAATAAAATAAAATTAAATTAAAAAAGCAGAACAACAACAACAAAAATAATAATAATTTAAATTAAAACATCAACATTTAGGGTTGCAGAGTCTCTGGAGTTTTTTGTTCTTTTTTTCTAGAAACTATGAGACCGAGGATGTGCTATAGCAGCGAGCCGCCTCCACTCCGTCCAGGCAGTGCCAACAAATGTAAAACATGGAGGAAGGGGCGGAGTCAGCGTCTCCTCTGGTCCTCTCTCACCCCCACCCAACCCGCCGCAACATCCCTCCATCTTTGTCCCTGTCAGTTCTGGTACGAGGGGAGAGAGAGAGAGAGACGGCGTGGGGGATGGGGGGGGTGAAACCTGCTGACCTCATCAAAATGTTCCAGTACTACGTCCCAGCATGCACCTCTCCCTGCCAGAGCGGAGCTGGCAGAAGTCTCTGAAGGAGGGAGTCTGAGCAGCGAGGAGGAGGAGGGAGCTGGGCGGGGCGGGGGGATGAAGAGCGTTGGGTGCCGGGGCGATGCTGGGCTCAGATGCAGGTGGACGGCTGCGCAGACGGCTGCTGCTTGCGGCTCCTCAGGCCCCCGGACTTCTCCTTGTAGCCCACACACATCTGCTGGGAGACGTCGACCAGCGCGCTGGCCACCGCCAGACCTGCACACACACACACACACACACATAAAATCCATTGATTTCAGAAGTCATCTCCATAACCTGAAGTGTTTAGGTGCGAATACTTCTGCAACCACTGCAACTGAGGTGAAACGACTAGAAATGGCAGCATTAGTTTGGTGTTTTCTCCTCTGATCGTTAATCTTTCTGTCGGTAATAATCTTTTTCCATCAACTATCATTTTTCAGTAGCATTCAACCATCTCTCTCTGCTGTGTTTCTTCTCTCCTTTGATCTAACATTTATTTGTGTTACCCCTTCTCCCCAGGATAGCCCGACTTGCTTCCTTCCTCCGTGGACTTTAACAAAAACTTCTTTTTCTTTTTCCGCCTCTCACAGCTTCGGTCCCCAGATCCAGTGTGCGCCCAGGGCTCTTATTAATTACCGTATAGTCCTTTTGTCGAAACAGAAGTGGCCCTGGCTCCCGGCAGAGCGCCCTCCGCCCCCCAGGGGGCACCGTTTGTCCAAACCGTGTAAGCTGCCCCTCCCGCTACAAATTCTTTGAAGCTCGTTTCTCATCCGCTCGCCGCTGCTTTTCAAAAGCTCTCCGTCGTCTGCGCCGCCGCCTCCCATCACATCCGCCTTCTCTCTGCTTCCAAGACGGCCACCCTCACGCTGCACCAAGCATCCGCAGAGTTGACCCCAGCTTGCGTTTGGGGGAATCTGAGCCAACGTAAATTCGCTCTCAGTGCGTGCAGCCTCCACCGGGAGCGCCCAGGGCGCGTGATCCCGGCTTCTCCTCTGGGAGTACTCGTTCCGCTGCGAGCTATTTGTTCTCCGTGAGGTTAACTGCATTAATCATAAGTGATAAACAGCAGCTGATTGGAAACGCGGCGCCTCAGAGAGCGTCGGTGCGTGTTGATGGTGTGAGCCGCCAGCGGACGCTCGGAGACACCACAGCATTTTAATGGAGCCTGCTTGAGATGAAATGAGGATTCTTTTGAAATTAGCTTGTCCAAGGTAAAGCTTTTTTTTGCGTTTACAACACCAAGTATTCTCAAAGAACGACAGATTACCTTTAAGGAGATATTAAACATACTTTTCATTACAAATGTTTGGTTTTCTTGGGGTTTTTTTCAGGTTCTTTCACTGCAGTGTGAAAGAACCACAACCTGCTGAAAATGGAACAAATGTTACAATTTTGGTCAAAACTAGTCCAGCGGACCATCAGGTGTGAAAACGCTGTTCGTCTTAAACACACGGTGCTGCATGATCTTTTTAGGGCAGGGTTTCCCCTCAGTGTGTCATAAGCCTGGCGGGCCACCAGGCTTTACTTACGACCCCACCAGGCTCGGCTTTGCTTATTTGTTTGATGTTGGGTTTTTTATGTTTGCCTTTTCTAAGACTTTACAGTTGCTGTTTGGGTTTTGTTAATGTCTTCCAACAACACATTTACAATTCCCTAATCATATTTTCAAATTTCCTGTCAACTTTGAACATTTTTTAGCTCAAAAACACGACAGCTTGCTCGACGACAGCTTTGCCCCAGCGGTCTTGCCAGGCTGGGCAGGTTTCCTGTTGTGTATTGCAACAAATTCCAGTTAGGATTTCGTCTGACCAGAACGCATTTTCCCGCGTCGTTTGGGGTAAACTGGCAGGTTTCTAGTCATTTTATCCTCGGAGGTGGATTGAGATGCAAGACATTCAAAGCCTGGGGCGCAGTTTTACAACCCAACCCGTGTTCAAAGTCCCGCTTCATCCCTGACGCGTTCGCTGAGAAGTCGCGCTTGAGAAAAGTTTCTCATGTCTTTGCAAATGTCTTACGATCCGTCTCCACAGCTTTAATATGAATTGTTTTTTTTGCAGAAACTAAAGTTTGTGTCTGTTAAACCAAAGAGGAACTGAACAACAAAGGACAAAAAGAGGAGGAAGTGAAGCGGGTTGGAGGAGCCCAAAGGACTGGAGCTGTGATGCTCCAACTAACCAAAGCAACCGAATGCAGTAGAAAGGAAGCATGTCAGATCAAAGGAAATGTATTAAAAAAAAAAAAAAAAAAAACAAAAGCAGTCAGCAGCTGCACCTTACCAGACTGTCCTGGAGGAGGGATGCCGCCGGAGCCTCTGGGTAACCGTACGAAGATGGAGAGCACGGCGGCTTTGTTGCCAAAGCAAGGCTCAAGGGCGATGGGTTTTGGAACGGACTGTGGGAAGAAAGAGAGGGGGGGAGGAAAAAGAGCGTTACACATCACTAGCCGGCTAAATCCAAGCGATCACAGAAGCTTTGCTGCTGCTGCTGTTCTCATCTGTGTCAGCAACAAGCATGACAAAAAAAACTAACAAAAAAATACTATTTATTCTCAGCAGAGATAAACAAACAGATCCGCGATTGCAAATTGGACCCCGTGCTCCGCTCCGCCCACACGGAGCTCAGCGCAGTCAGCCGTCGGCGCGGCGACGCAGGCGCCTGTAGTGAGATGTACGTCGTGTTCTCCAGTCGCCGCAGGCTGGGTGACACACCTGACTCTCTAAAAACCAATATCTGCTGTTTATCAGCATCTCATCCGTATGTGGAGATGCGTCTGCTTCTCACACACACACACACACCCCCACACCCCATCCTCCTGTAAACACTGTCCTGGACCCGCCGCGGCTCGCCTTCTGAAAATTCATGGGCTTCACCTGGACGAACAGAGTGTGGGTACAGAGGCCGCCGCATACCGATGACTTCCCTACGTCTCGTCGGCTTTGTGTTTGGAATTCGCAAAGGCCGCCGTGTGAGAAACTGGGCCACGACACGGTTCCACACGCCGCTGACACGGCCCAGAACGCAGCGGGCCGGTTTTCATTCCCCAAAGAGTCGGGTTGAATCCCCCAGGAGGGAAAAGCTGCTGGAGTTTCCGTTCATCGTTGTACCTTCTCACACTCAGGTTCATCGTAACTCATCGCTGTCATTGTAACGGACACACACACACATTGCAGCAGTAATGTTATTCAAGCTTTGACCCATTTTACACATTTATTCTCCGCTCCATCTCTCCACGCTGCAGCTTTCATGCACGGCCGTCACATGTGGACGAGGCGTAAAGACCCCGACGCACCCGTGTGTAGATTTACCGCATCGGAGCGGAGAGGCGTCTTTCTTCCAACATGACGTACATCTCCATGCTAAAGAATAGGAGTGTTTAACCGCCAGAGTTTGGAGATAAATTCAGGAGAAACATCTCGTTTAAATCAGGAAATGATTAAAAAGGAAAGCGATATAAAGAGATTTATGCATCATTAAAGCCAAAATCTCTTCCCGTTAAAATAAGAAAGGTCGCGACAGTAAAACAGCAGAACCTCGTGGAAGGTTCAGGAGAACCGTGGTGAGCCGGTTTCTGCCTTTTTAAGAAGTCGTAACGGTAAATTACACTTCATGAAGTGCTTAAGACTTCACACTACATTCACTCATTCACACACACACCTTCACAAACTGTCATCTGTTAGGGGTGTATTTTTACATGAGAAGGTTCTTGTTCCAACCAGATAAAATTCATCTCAATAAACTGGGAAAGTTTCTCAAAATCTTTCTCATTATATTATAATCCACTCATCAAATTTAAGGCGTTGCAGTTCTGGCCCAGGTTGAAATGGGTTGACGTGTTTGGCTACATTGTGACCAAATTTGCAACTAAGATTTCTTTGTTCCCTGTAAAATTTCTTCTGGATTTTACAGAAAAAAAAACAACTTTGTGGGAATTTGAATAAAATCTCAAATTCCGTCCAGTTGATGCTGATGTTGTTGGAGACTTGAAGGAACCCAAGAACCACAGGATCCGAACACACGTTCCCGTCTTTCTCATGGTCCTGGACTCATCTGAGCCCAGACTGCTTCACACCCTCACAGCATGCATTCACACCCGTTTAGTTTGCTTTAGTCAAACTCCAGCCTGTTTGCCTAGAAAACCCGGTTCGGTTGAGAATGTGTAATCAAACTCTGATGTGAACCAACAAGGTGAACGCAAGTCTGCCTACAAACCTCGGTCTCGGTCCGGCTGAAGCGAACTCTGGTGTGGTTCCAACGGCAAGCAGACCAGAAATTGCTCTAAAAGCAGGAAGTGGACTACAGCGCAGGGCATTCTGGGTCGATAGAACCAAACAAATGTATGAGTAACGGCTTGTGGTCGTTCACCAGAGACAAAGCAGAAATCCTACAAGTGCTAAAATCTGATGCCCCTCCCTTGTTTGCATTTTGTGAAAAAAGACGTTACGCTGATTTTCTTCTGAGGTTTTCATGATGTTTCCCTCAGTGGTTCTTGGGGCCCAAAGGCGACGAGGTGAACAGGTTTTTCCAATTAGCTTGGATACACAGCAAAATGTAGCAAATGTTGCTATCCCAACTGAGTCTGTCAGACCATCAGGTGTGGGAACACATTAAATCCACGTCGACCAAGTGGTTCAACAATATGAATTAGAGTTTTCTTAATGTTTTTTCTGTCCTCCTTTTACTTCTAGGAGAAAATTAGGCCATTTTACAAAGCTAAAGCCTGCGTATTAACCCCCTGAAGGCATTGTTGCATGAAAAGAAAAGGAAAAAAAAAAAGACACTAATATTATGGATTCTTTGTCAAAAAGTGGCTGCTGTTTTTTTTCCTGCTCATGAGTAATTGCAGAGTGATTGCAGTAAGATGCTGGGAACCTCTGTTGTCATAAATCTTTGAACAAAGACACATCCTAACAACTTGTGCATCTCGGAGCTCCAAATGCGTCTGAGCTGCGCCGGTGCGCACATGCCGCCCCGCTCATTCCGCCCCCAGCCTCTTCCGGAGCCGACAGGGGTCAACAGTTCAGCTGCAGACAAATGGGCGCCCGCTGGGATGGAAACTCAGTCCAGGCAGCGTTCGGAACCGCAAAGGCAGGCGGATATTAAAGTCGGCCCCCGATGTGTGGAAATTTTTTCTAAATAAATGAGTCGGCGACGTCCCGACTTGGAGAAACGAGCCTGACTAGAGTAAACAAATGACTTCAATTAAGAGGCAGGTCGGTGCTTTGTTTTATTTGCTTTCCATCTCCAGCTTCCACCGGGATCATCTTTTATTTTGCTCTTGTCAGGTTTGTTTAAACTGGCTGAACTGGAGCCAGTTTAAACTGGAAGGACGAGGCTCATCCTGCAACCGCTGAATCAGAGAAGGAAAGATTTGGAACCAACTTATCAAAGAATGGAAGCACAGCTCCATCTTCCATTTAATGGTTTTCATTAGAGGAAAACATTTTGTTCCCTTTTACCGATGGTCTTTCACATGCTGCCTCCGACTGGGGTTTGGACCAATTTCCTTTGGCCTTTTTAGCCACATTAAACGGTCATTTAGAAGCATGAAATAGAATGGGATGATCTCAAGCCGATGAGAATGATTATTTGATGCTGTAGCATTTCTGCAGGAAAAATCCAACTGCTAAAGTGCAACGAACTCTGATTGGCTGATGCTGTGCGGCCTTCTGAGAGGAAACAAAACCTTTTAAACCTGCAAAACTTTACAACCCCACGTTTTACAGAGTACGAAAGAAATAAGAAGAAATATTCCAAGCTCAAATATATTACTTTCATTTTAAATGTACCGATTCGTAGTTCTGCAAAAAAAAAAAAAGGAATCAGAAATGCTAAGATGACTGACACCTCTATCCGACGGGAAAATCAAAAGGGCTGAGAAGGTTCATCTGTAGTGCAGTTCTTGAATAAAAACACTTTTATTAACAGAATCATTATATTTTAGTTTCACTAATGCGTTTATTGAAGTTCCAACATGTTTGAAGTTACAGTAACTTGACTGTAAGTCACAAGTTCAGGGTTTGTACTCACTTTTATAAATAACATTAGTTTTCCAGGCTATAATTATCAAAGTTCTCAGCAACTTTTCTACCATTTTGTAAAGTAGAGATGGTAGTATGGATGGATGGATGGTAGTACAGATCAGTGTTTCCCAACCCTGGTCCTCAAGGCGCACCACCCTGCATGTTTTAGGTATTTCCTTGTTCAGCCCAGCTGATTTCAGTCGATGACTGATTAACAGGCGTTTGCTGAGCTGCAGTTAGTTGAACCAGGCACATTGAAGCAGGGAAACCTCTAAAACGTTTAGGACCAGTGGGCCTTGAGGACCAGGATTGGGAAACACTGGTATATATATATGCAGATGGTAGTATGGATGGATTGATGGATGGAGGGATGGATGGAGGAGGGTCTGGTAGGCAGCACAGGTGGATGTAATCATTGATAGATTGATGAGTAACAGTTGTATGCATGGAACCGGTGATAAATGACGGAGGGACAAACATGTGGACTACGTTAACAAAGGCCGCATGGTGATTACTTTCAGTTCTGAAAACCACCAGGCAAGCAAGTCATTCATATTTACTGACAGTCGAGTAACGAGAACAAAAATCCTGTTTCCATTTAGCCTGAGGTTTTGCAAACTCCCAGCTGGCTAATTCTGTTTCAAAAGTGGAAGTAATAAACCGGATCCGACCAAAAAAAACAAACCCGGCTTGTTTACGTTGCGTCTCCACGGGTCGGCCTTGGGTAAAGCGTACGTCTCGCTGTACCGTCTTAACTCTAGAAAAATAACGAGCTGCGTCTGACAACACGGTCGGACCTGCACACCTCGTGGAATGAAGCAAAGGCGGAGAGGCTGGTGCGTTTTCATTTCAAAGCTTAGGGCTGTTTTAAAGCTAGTCTGCCGAACCCCGTTCCCACTGCGGTGTTCACATTGCATTCTCTCATCCCCGGCATCCGATTCGCACTTGGGAGATGAAAAGATCTGGACGATCAGATCAGGTATTGGAGGAGACTTGCTGTCCGATACCGCAGGACACGCGGAGCTCGTGGTTGTGTCGTCACAACACAACCACCAGTTCAATTTCCACCGGGAGCTGTGAGACGAGCAACTCGCATTTGTATTGGTTAGAAAAACAAACCTCTGCATCCCCTTTTTACACACACGTTTCATCTTCAGTGTGGGGCGGATCAAACCCAGAGAAAATTCAATTACCTGCTTGTTTTAAATTCTCTGTGCCGGCTCGTTCTCTCTTTAAGATGCTTCCCTAAAGGTAGAGTCTTTTCTAGTGGTCCTGTATCTTAATAGCATTCCCCAGCAGATGCCTTTGTTTTGCAGGATTCCAGCCCCTCCGCTCGCAAGTCGCCACCCCCAACATCACCACTCTGGAGACTTATCTAGACCGGCCAGGCAGAGCGGCGAAAGGTTTTGTTAAATTACCTTCAGTAATTAGCCCGGCAGCACGTGGGATCGCTGCCGAGCCTGCACGCACACACACACACACACACGCACAAATGCATCTATCCAGGCGCTGACGTGGGCACACTAAGCTCGCCTTTCATTGCGCGTTCCTCAGCAGTGTTCGGTCTCACCACTGAGGCAACTTCCAAGATGTTTTTATTCCTTTTCTTTGCCAAGAAATCGAGAGATCGCGACGATAGCTCGAGCTACACAAGGCAGTACGTTGGAAAAACAAGCTGTATATGCAGTGGACAGACAGCTGCACCTTCCCACCTTATTTAGGGCTGTTAGAATTACCAACATTATATATAGATAAAATTAACTTAACAATAAGAGAAATTAAAAAAAAGACGAAAATTAGGCATGTTTTTATTGCGTCATTTTGTCCAAACGCAGAGCGCTCCCTCCGCTCGTTCCACTGTTTTTTCCACTGCGATTTTCTTTTCCACGTTTCCTGCACAGGGATGGGAGCGTTGGCCACGAGTTTCCGTCTCCCCCCCCTCGGCGCGCCGACTCTTTTTCAGGAGACCCAAAAAGCGATGGTGAAAACGTCTTGGCGAAATTGTGGAAGTCGATTTGAAGTCCCACGTTTCCATCAACCTTTTCCAACAGACCGTTTGTGAGAAATCGATGTGCGGCGCCAACATCTGGCTCCAGCTGTATTTCCTAGTGCATTATTTTCTCTTTCCACACATTTTCAAACGTGAAGAAAAAAAAAAAACAACCTGTCTCTATGCAGCCTGCATAGAAACGGTTCATAACCCGATAAGGGAAGCCTTCCAGGCATTTAAGCATGTAAACATGAAGCCCTTGTAGGAAAACCCAGCCGAGCACCTACAATTCAACAGGACCCTGTGAGTGAAGGCGCTGACAGCGCAGCACAATTACGGCAGATAAAAACAGTCCCTCTTCCTGCCCACACACACACACACACACCCGCGCACACCCCCACACACACGCACGCACACACGTCCCACTTTCCTCTTGTCCCCCGTCTGTGTCTCGGAATAAAAGCAGAGAAGAAAGTGTCACAAAAGTAATCATCTGTTTGCGATGCTGGAGCTGCAGGCCTCATTTGGCACCAACCAAGTGTATATATCTCATTGAGGAAGCAAGTTTGGACTTTCCATCAGAAAAGCATAAACAACTTTAATGATTTTCAACTCCCTGTGCGGTGCTCGGCTTTTTATACTTTCCGATTGCAGGTCTTAATATACTGCCGTGGCATCGTGATAAAAAAAAAAGACCTGGCATGAAAACAAGGGGAATAACCCGCATCCAAATGCTGCTCCATCCGAGTTGGGGAGGAGATAGGATAGAGTGCACTCACAGTCTGAGCAGGTGATGGCACAGAAAGCTGAAGAGGAAGATCTAAATTGGATCTCTGCTCCTGGGCTGCTTTAGCCCTGATGGAGAGGAGGAGAGCAGGCTGGGAAGAAAGGCAAGAGAAAAAAAAAAGGAGGTCTAGAGCCAGGAGAAGTAAAGGTAACGCAAAAGACGGAGGAAGAGGCCGGCTGGATTTAACAGCAAGTTTAATCTTTTTCTCTTTATGACAAACTGCAGACGCGCGCGCTCAGGGCGACGCCCACACGTACTCATGAACACCGCGTGTGGATGTGCCAAAATAAAAAGATAAAGTAACTAAAATAAAAGGCCATCACACAGAGAGAACCAGCAGATAAGGCCAAAAAAAGGAAGCCCAGGCGCTGATAGGAGGGAGAGTAAATTAGAGGAGAACACAAGAGATGACGGACAATAGAGGAGAGAAGACACGACGACATCCGTGGGTCCATTACGACAGTGAGCAAATATCTGTTGATGTTCTACAAATGTTGAACAAAAGAAAAAGTTTTGCGATTCCAGTGTTTCCATTAAATAAGAAAAAAAAGTTGAAATCACGCGTGAACAAGCTTGTTTATGTGATGAGTCATTAAAAATGATGGCAGCGGCGGATGAGTGAACTCGACCCCCGCACATCCCCCGCCTCAATCTAATCACAAAACTGGTGTCAGACGTTTGTGCAGCAAAATTTTTCATTTGTGCTGCTATTATTTTAAAGATATTAGGAAATGGTTCCAGTGGTCATGAAAGGTCATCCAGCCAAATTCTGTATCGGAAATAAAATGCTGTGAAAACACAGCAGCCATCTTTGATCATCTGTAGCCATCATCTGTAATGTGGGAAAACGGCAGGAAAACAGATCATGAACAAATGGAAATGCAACAAAATAAATTGGTAGAGAAAGATAAATATAGAGCGGCAAAAAAGATAATTATGGGGAGAAAAAAGCCTTAAAGACATCAACAACCAGAAGTAACTGTAGGAGAAGACGAGGAGAGCAGCAACACTAATGGAGACCAAGATGAAGGAGGGAAACTGATGGAGATAAAGTAAGAAAACCTACATTTCAGAACAATCTCAGATTCATTAGTGTTTTATTGACTGACGGGATCGGTTCTCACCTGCACTGGAAACAACACGGTGTGCTCTAACAAACTGGGAATCCATGCAGGGAAAATAAACGACATCAATGTATTTCTCTTTACGTTCGCGGCACGGCAACGGAAAAAAAAAAGAGGCAAACCAAAAAACATCAAAAAAACCCAGTGATTTTCACTGTGGGGGCAAGACAAAGATACGGCCTATATAGCTGTCAGTTATGAATGATGTTGCAGAAGAATCCAGGAAACAGAAAGTAGATGAGTCTCACAGGACGGGAAAGGATGTCTCAATTCAAACAACTCCAACAAAATGTACGAGTGGAAAGTGGGAAAAGAAGCGACGAGCCCGGGGAGGAAAAAAGGAAGGAAGTTGAAAGGAGCGGATGACACAACGTCTACAGGAGAGAGACGAGTTCAGACATTAAAAAAAAAAAAAAAAAAATACAGTTTCTGCTCAATCATTCGACTCAGTCGCTGATCTTCCCAGGAGGGCCCCGCTAACCTTGTGCTCCCGAGCCGAATCCCTGGAGATGCATGGGCCCTGTCAAAGCCGGGGGCCCTCCCGCCCCGAGCCGCCGTGCTGAAACGGCCCCTATAATTCCACTCTGCATCTGCATTCAGAGGTCGTTCATCACTGGGTGCACAGTCACAGGTACGCTACCCTGCGGCTCCGCGCCCACCAAAAGCTGCAATTCCTGTAACTCTGCCAAACTTTAAAGAGGATAAATTATGGAAAAAAAAAAGAAAAAAAACTTCACTTTTACCCAGCTCCACCACATATATCTGGTAGTTAAAAGTTAGCATCAAATCAACTCCTAAAGTTCAGATTTTCAGGGGAAGTGGAAGTTCCCCCTGGTATGTCTTGTCCCGGCTTTCACCTCAAATCAAGTGGCAATACCCACACTGGAATGAAAAGTTAAAAAAAAAAAAAAGGTTTCTACTGCAGTTTTGCTTTGCAGTTTAATGTTCAACTCTCATCAAAAGGTAGATATGCCCTCAGCACAGCTTAGTCCGTGTTATTCCAACTCCGGTTTGTTTGTCTTGAAAGTCCGGTTGGTTTGAGGAGGCGGGACAATCAACAATCAAACTCTGATGACAACCAAAAAAAACCTGTGGTCCGTCTAAAAACCTAGCTCTCTGATTGGTTGAAATGAACTCCGGTGCGGTTCAAATTCAAACGTGGACACCAAGCAAACGGGCAAGCGCTCTAAATGCAGGAAGTGAAGTATAGAGCAGAGCATTTTGGGTAAATACAACCAAAACAAATGAATGTATTTAGCATTAGAAGTAGAAACGGCTCCTAGTCAAGGATGTAGTCCCACACTGTAATCTTGGAGATTGGAACCAACCTCCAATTAATGCTGCATGGATCAAGCAGGTACAGATGGATGACGGAAAAGAGACTAGATCTTTATACTCTACACCACTTGACCCACCGCAGCTTTTCATGTGGCCCTCTAGATTCCAAATTAAACCAATAAGACCTTCCTGTTTCCCCAGAAATCCACAAAATTCACACAAAATCAACAGATCCCCACATTTTTTCAGAATTTACTGAAAATCTTCCTCAAAATTGGGTTTAAGTGACTGCTGCCTCTGCATTACTTGATGTCAAGTTATAGTCCATGCCCAACACAGCGAGTGATAAAAAGTCACATTTAACATCGTACATTAGTGCAAACATCGTAAAAAGTCCTTTCAAATATTTCTAAATTAGCCACGCAAAGTCTGTGATTTTGATTACAAGAAAACCCAAGAAAACAACCACAGAATCCTGGATGGACAGATCAGGATGAAAAGGTGTTCAATATTATTTTATTTTAAGAAACACTTGTTGAATGCTGAAACAGCTACCTATCTGATATTTTAGCAATTTAAAGGGTTTTATCAACACATTCTGGCTCAATCGGTCCATTCAGGTTTTTGTTATGGCCCAAAATGAAAAATGAGTTTGACCCTCCTGCTCTACTTTCTCTACTGTGTAAACATACCTCAAAACTGAATACCTTCCGTATTTGTAACTAGAATTGGGAAGGTGTTGACGAGTTAACCCTTAAATCTGCCAAATGTCAATTCTAGCATCAAGGGTATTTGGGCTCAATCTTAGAAATCCTGTTATCAGACGAGTGTAACATTGAATTGAAACGACCACAACGACTAATCCGGGTCAGTTTAAAAAGAAACCGCCACAGCTACACATCTGGGCTCCTACAGGACAGCGACAGAAGGAGCTCCCCTGATCATGGTCCGTTCAGCAATGCCAAAAGACACATCTGCTGGGCTGAACTGAGGTTTCCTTGAGACAAAGTTACACTCACCTTGACGTTTCCTCCTATGAGGTCAGGCGGCTCTTCGTCCGCCTCCAAAGCCACGTTGATGGTGGCAAAAGGCCGACTGGCCATCTGCTGCATCTCCCTCAGCAGTTGCTAAGAGGAAAGAAAAAGGGAAAAAAAAGGTAAGTGGCAGGTAAATAATGACTATAAATTATCCAATCTCCAATCGGCTAAATATCTTTGATGGCGACTTGGAGCACGTTCAGCTGCTGAGTTAATGTGTCAGGACACGGCGTCTCTCTAAAGGCTCCGTCTTATTTGGAAACCTGCTAAATCCTCCTGGAACAACTGACTGTCTGTTGTTGTCAGACATTTGCATGATCTACCTTAATTGAGAACATTCGGAGATATTTACAGAGACGGCCTGAGTCAGGATTTGATTTGCTACCAATCAGGGAGATTTAAGACTTAAGTATCTGGAACCTAATCAAGTGCGATGCTCTACGGCCGGGCGACAGCGGGCGCCGGGCGAGTCCCAGCTGGAGCATGTCAGCAGAGGTGACGGGTTTTTGTTCAGTTGTTTACGTGTAGAAGGTCTCCCATACGAGTTCTAAAGGTCTTCCAATGATGAATATGGCTAAACATTCAGCCTGCAATGAAACTTCCAATGTCTTTGCTAAGGACATGGGGGTTAAAAACGGGCTCAATAAAAATACATACAAAACCTTTCAGTGTTTTTATTTTTTGAAAGCCACATTTCATTCCTTTTCACTTTTTACGCACCACTTAGTTTTTTTTCTCTAAATATAATGGGCTCAAAAATCTAAAAACAAACAAAGGAACGCAGATGCATTTTGACGAATTTCAGTAAACAGGAGAGTGTAATCCACCGACCGAGTTTGTTTGACTGCGACTTCGGCTTCAGTTTGTTTCTGACGCAGAGAAACTTTCTGCACCCAGCAGAGAATCTATTTCGAAACGTCTTGGAGATTTGAAATGCTCTCTAGTCTGTATCAATTTAACGTTGAGACTGAAGAGACGACAATGAGAGCATCACACCTATTTGGTGCAGGGAACCTGAGGAATGAAAAAACAACACATTCTGCTGTAATTATGAACAACAAATCAGGGGACTCGAGTTTTAAGTGGCAGCAGTATTTATTGTCCAAAAACTTACTCAAACAGTCCAAATATGGATGTTTGATTTTGCGTTTTTTTTTTTTTAACAATTTTATTTTCCAATATTGATTGTGAGTCCAACTGGAGAGACACCACTCGATGTTCTTTTTCTGTAAAGCTTTTACCTGGCAGTACTATTTCCACTCCATTCTGATCTCTCCTTTAGTGAAAGGAGAAATCATCTAAGATATGGAAGAGGATTAGAAAAAAAAAAAAAAAGTAAAAATTCTGCCTGTTTTCTTTGAATCCTGATTAAAGCCAGAATTCAGAGAAAGAAAATTCAGAACTGAGCAAGAAATAGAAGGCTAAACACCAACCATCGTCATTATGAGCAAAAGATTCGAAAGGCATTATAAATCAAAAAAATTAGTAATGAAATAGTCATCTTAAAATGTCTTTGGCACTTTCTATTCCCAATTAGCCATTTCCAATTAGCATGGCATTCACAATTAGCTTGGTTAGCATGGTCGGCTACCTGTTTTTTCTTCCTGAATGAACCTCAGCGGCAGAACTATGTACAGTCTGGGGCGTCTGTAGAAATCACAGCTCCTCACATCGTTTACACATAAAGTCATTAAATACAAAAAATGCTGAATGGAAATAATTCCAGGATCATGTTACGTACAGCAAACACCTACATTTTGAGCCACTGATTAACTGAACACGACTAGATGGATTTGAAAATGGACTCCAGAAACAAGGTCTACCTTGTTTCCTGCACCTTGTTTCCATGACTTCATTTTAAGCATCTCTTTGACACTGAGTCCTACAGTGTGGTAGTGGTAGCGCTTAAGCATGGCACATTTACAGGTTGGACAAACACGTGGTTTTTCTTGACCAAACGGGTCACTAGTGTCTTTCATAGACCCTCTCCAGTGTTAATCAGGGGTTAACCCAGCTGTAGTTGAAATCAGCAACTCACAGCTCATTGTAGGCCCATTAAAGAGGATTCAGGAAAAGGGGTGAGGTATTTCCAAATCAAAGTCTTACAATCAAAACTTCTTTCAAATCATCAAAAAATGAAGAAAAAAAAAAGAAGTACGGTTATACAAAAAACTGTTTTCGGAATCCCACGCATGTCCATTAGAAAACACGCAACCAGCATCTTCCAACTTCACTCCGGTAATTATGCATTTTCTAACGGCACGAGGCGGCAACCCATCCTCGTTTTCTTTTGATTTATAACATGGACCTTGACCAGAGGGGAGGAGGAGGAGGAGGAGCGGAGGTTATTATGGAAGGACGGAGAGGAGGACAAGAAACAGAAGCTAACGAATATGAAGAGACGATGATGTAGGAGAATTAGAAAGGAGGGAGAGGAGGCTGACCTAAAAGAGCCGAAGCGTAGGGAACGTCAGGACAAACGGATGACAGGGGGCACGTCCATCACTGACCGCCAAAGGTAAAGAAACCCAAACTGTCAAAACACCCGATTACTCAGACGTAACATCCACAGCAGTCAAAGGAACAACAGAAATCAGATGTAGTTAGAGAAAATCCTCCACAAAGTGTTCTATAAAAACATATAAAGACTATTAATCATCGTCACTTTGGTCTGTTGGCACTTGAACTCAACAGGAACTCAAACTGTGCCAAAGAGGCTCGATGTGCATGTGGTCCCGGTTTTGTTTGTAGACCCAACAATCGCAAGCAGCGTGACACATTCCTCTGGCCTTCATCTCATTAAAAAAAATAAAAAATAAAAAAGAGTTGGGACGAAAGAGGCAAAGTGCAGGCTGCTGCAATTCCAGCTGAGGAGCGCTGACAGTCAGAATCGTACATAAAATATTTGTGCAGCGAGAGGCCACCGGTCCCCCCGGTGAACCTCTTGACAGCTTCCTATTAATCCGCTGAGTGCTTTCATCCTCTGTGAGGCTGCCAAATGGGCTTATTGACATGTTAGCACCTTTCTCCTAAATGTGACACTTGGAATGATAGCCTATCTAAGGGTTACAATAGAAGCTTGAAGCAAACTCTCTCTCTACGGTAAAACTTGAAGAAAACCTATTTATCATAGATTCTCTTATTAGAGCACCAACACTTCCAGATTTCTCAACCCAAACAGCAGAGCAAACGAACAGCAGAGCAAACGAGAACCCGTCCTCTTCGGTTCTTTTTCTTTAACAAAAAGAGCCGTCGACGTTTGTTACGAGGTGATGTTTCAGATTCCCAGCATCCCAAAACCTTAAGCGGCAAAACAAGACCAATGAGGATCACAGCAGCTCGCCGTTTAGCATGTCACACCTGCGGTGCCGTGTTTGCCTGTCATTACGTCCCGGCTGACACCCAGCAGGGAGGACGCCAGCATGGCTTCTAGAAAAACCGGGGCGAGCCGGTTGGAAGACCGTCTGATCGGCGTCTTCCATTTACTGGGTCATTACTTTTTAATTTGGGATTTTGTGACAACAAAGGGTCTGTTTTTAAGGAAACAGAATTGAAGAGATGGCAGTGGTGAGTGGCAGTGGCACTCGATAAAAAAAAATCTTTGAAAATTGGGTGAATTACAGGGTCGGTAATGACTTAACGGCGACCGATCGCATTTTGAATCGGTAACCAGATAAATAAACGGACATATGAGCTCAACGAGAAAGACATTTGTTGTTTTTAATCTGTTAGTGAGGTTGTTCAACCATCAGATTGGTGAAAAGTGCTTTTACATCCATTCAGGTTTCCCGTGTTTCAGGAACTTCTTTGAAAAAAATCCTCTAAAAATTTGAACTATGGACGCATACATTAGCGCTGGTCGGCGTCTGCTGCTACATGTTTAGCATTTAGATGTTATTTTAGCCTTGAATACCTTAGCTGATAGGCTAACTCCTTTTAGCACAGCTTGAATACAGCAGTCTTCTCCATTAACCCATCACATCATTTTATGAAGCATAAATTAACGCCTAGGGAGCCAAGAGAAAGATGGTCCATGTTCTTTTTCCATTCTGAATCCAATCAGAACCAAATTCTGGACTTCTCCAGAACCCAGACCCCTTCACCCCCCTCACAACAAGAAGACCCAACACACCTGCTATGTTTAAAACCCACAAGCTGATCCACGAAGTTCTTGTCACACAAAGCCAATATTTTCCAGTAACAGGAGCTTCGTTAGCAACGTTTCAGATTAATAAAGCATCATAAAGCTGCTGATGAAACAGAATGTGAAAAAGCTTCACTCTGAAGGAAGTACATTATTGGAGCGACTTCATTAAAGCTCTGCACATCAAAGAGAAAGGCAAACAAACTCGTGACACGCAAAACACACAATCAGAAGCTTTAAATAGAAAGATCACAGTAGAGCGAGCAGAGCTGTGAAGCATGAATGAATCCGGGACACGGAGGAAACGGCCAAACGCTACAACCAGGCCGGAGAGTCTGATTGGCTCTTCAGGACTTCGAAGTGATGAAAACGGAAACGAGGAAGTCGATGCGCTGAATGTTGATTCATGGTGATTAGGCATGTGGCTGAATGAGGCGTTTCACATGCAGAACATGTGGAGACGCAACCGGCAACAGCAAATTTGCTTTACCTGACGATGACGTCGGACTCTGTTGCACAACGCGGACCATCTCATTAAACACTGAGCGTCTCTTGGGAAACCAAAACTGAACGTTCTCGGAGCCGGATAACGAAGGAAAAAACTCATAAGAAACGGGGCAGAACCTCCTGCCTGTTGCTGTCATTGTGTTGATGAACCAGATTGCCTGGATGCGTGTGAGGAAGCAGGAATCTGCATGCAGACAACATCTTTTTCTCATAAGCACAACTCCTTGAGCGGCACAAAGCAAAAGCAAATTGATTTACTGGATAAAAAGGAAAAGGAGGTGGAAGCATCCGAATGCTGCGGTAAACAAACTTTTTAGATTCAGTCCACCTCACTGAACCCCTCAGTCTGCTCGCCAACACGCAGCGTAGAACAAGATTTATCTCCTTTATAGATCACACCATTGTAGATTAGCTCATTTGTAGCTGCGTTTTCACTACAAATGTGTGAGAAGTTTTGCTGATGAAGAAACGCAATTAAAATTACGTGTGAAGAGGTTTGTTCATACGGTAAGTCATTAAAAGATCATCCTCCAACCACTTCCTGTTTTCTTCTTCGTCGTTTCCACCTGTAGGAACATCTTGTAAGTGATCATGTGACTCGTGTGATGCTAATTTTAAAGTGTTGCCGTTGCAATTTTGCACAATAAACCATAGAAAAAATCTCATCCTTTTTTTATGGATGAGATAAAAAAAAAGGATGAGATTAACGGCTCAAAATTATTCATGTCGATTAGCGTACGCAAACTTCTCGCCAGCGTTGCATTTTCCTCTGACTGTGACGGCCGGTCTGCCTCGTGCGTCTTTAAACTGCTGGACCGCCGCCGTCGGATTTGAGAAGGCGGCAGAGCTGGAGCGAAATCTGAGGAGTAGCCATTCTGGAAGAACTCCTTCAGAGCATATTGTACATTTTCCCAACAAATCTCATTATCTTGTGCTGTGAGTAGGCAGCTGCAGCACAGCAAACACTCAGCACTCCAAAGATAACCAGACGCCGCAGCGCTACAGTGAATGTCTCCTGCTTCTTAAATTGGCTCTTGGTTTTCTGCAGGCCAGTTAGTGTGACTGTGTGTCTGGAAACGGAAGTGATATTTGACAACATTCACCACGGCAACGCAAAACCGTATATGAGAACCTGGAAGTACGTGTGAGCAGACGTGGCTGCGCACAGGCACGCGTGGTTTAGACACCTGCACATGACCAGCTTTGAATACATTATCCCAAACACACACACACACGCATGCATACAGAGGGAGTTTATCTCAGCAGGCAAAACTGAATTACAACAGACTAACCAATGTGCCTGAAGGGGAACACTCAACTAAAATAAGCATGAGGAAACTGGCGCTTAATAAACCCTGGTGCACGGATTATTAAACAGTAGGAAATCAATGTTAAAATTCATACCACTTCTTGCTCATTGTTAATGTTTTGGTATTATTTTTTATGCATTTACAATGAAACACCACAAAAAAAAAAAAATCAAAAAAAAATTTGGAGAATGCTGCCAATAATTAGGCAAAGTGCTAGAAGAGGAATTATGCACAGCCTGGGTTCACAAGGTCAAATTGAGAAGATTTTTTTGCAATATTTTAGGGAAAACTTTAAATTTCTATTTTTTATATTCACCAACTAAGGGTTAATTATTTTTAGAAATAAATCTGTAATCGCCATAGAATATTTCAGTTTGGTTTGACTGGTCAAAATACAAATTACAATACGTTATTATGCTTCTGAGCATTAATAAATGAAAGACCTCCCAACATATTTGAGGTGTGTTGATAGTTTTGATGATGGCACGTGTTAAAATTTTATGTTTACTAGTTTTCTCAGGTGTTCGCTGGACAGAGTCTTTTATGTTTTTTAAGCACTTTGAACTGCCTTGTCACCGAAATGTGCTGTATAAATAAACTTGATTGATTAATTGATGAGTTGATGAGGCTTGTTTGTGCATTTAGAAAAAAAACTTTAAGTAGACATTGATCGTACCCTTTAAGTCCACATTTCGGTGATAAAAATATATTTTTTCGTGGTCTGATGAAAAGCGTCACCATTAACAGAAACAAAAACTTGAAAAATATTGTTCTGTGTGTAGTTAATCTATATAAGGTGCTTCAGTGAGCCGACTTTAAATGGAATAAATTATCTTTATAAAAATATGCTAATTTGTGGAATATGACTGGATTGCATTTTCTATGCTTGCCTGATTTTAAATGGTTTTAGTTCCAAAAAAAATAGAAATAGAATTTTTGGAAATATAATAAAGATTACAAAATTCCCTAAAAAAAATTTTAAATCTAAAATTATTATTTTCAGGTTTGATCAGTGTATTTTAAATTGCACTCCAGAAATGATAAAATTTAGTGCAGGCTCATAAAAAACTGTGAAATAAGCCTTCAGCACAGCACAGATAAGGAGCTACGCAGCACATGCTAACCTCAACAAGCTAGCTGCTAGTCGGTATTTTTATTTCAAGACCTGCCACTTTTGTCAAATTTTAGAAGTCGTAGGGTTTCTCTTGTCTTTTGTCAAAGGCCATGATTTTTTCCCCTCTGCTAGCACTACACTCACCAACTTGTTTTGGTTGTATTTACCCAGAATGCCTTGCATTTTACTCCGCTTCCTGCTTTTTTGGGCTGCTCTAGTGTGCTTAGGATTCACATGTGTGTTAGAACTGCACCGGATTCCACTACAACCGAGTTGAGACGTAGGTTTTTAGGAGAAGTTAAGAGCCACACTTTGGCTTTTTCTGTCAATTTGACAAAATAGCCCACAGGAAAGTAATGATAGATCACTAAAGAAAAAGGAAATAACAAGAATACTAAAACTGCAAAAACTAAAAATGAGCTTCAATGACCAAGTAGAAAATAGTTTTCTTTGACACAAGTTTTGGTGCCTCTTCTGACATCAAGTCCAGACATACCCCGGCCGGGAAAAAAAATAGAGAGTTCTGAGTCATCCTCCTACAGTAACAACATCCACACCGAAAGGTGTGGCTGTTACCAGCATTCTACTGGTAGCACCTAAAGTCGGATGCAACTACCGATCTGAAAGACACCGAGGAGAAACAGGAAGAGTTGCACAAAAAACAATCACAAGCTCATTGATCAATCACTGTCGCAATTAAGGCGTGTCAAATCATCAGCAGGCCGATTGATGAGGCCGCAAGTCGACGACTGCAGCCGCGGGGCAAATCGGTGCATTCAAACATGTTTATATTCAGGCTGGCACACAAAGTCTCACTTAAGCTGTCTGAGGGAATTGTGTTTGAGCATTGTCAAAGTGAGCAGCAGCGGCGTGCCAAAGAGATCGAGTGCGTCAGCAGAGCACTCAGCGGAGGGAGGGAGAGAAGAGTTGGGAAAGAGAAAGGACCAGGAGCACGTAGGAGAGGCTGACAACAAGGAACGGAAAAGGAAGTTGAAGGGAGACTAGATGTGAAGATGAAAACAAAAGGGAAAAAAAACAAGAAAAGAAGCTGAGCAGAGAGAAGAGAAAGAAACAAATAAGAGAGAGAGAGAGAGAGAGGGGGAAGACAAAGGCATTCAAAACCTTCGTCCCAAGCTGGAAAGAAGAGAATGAGGAGCAAAGTCACCTGGGTGCAGCAGGCGAACACACACACGCATACACACACAAAACACACACGCATACACACAAAACACACACGCATACACACAAAACACACACGCATACACACAAAACACACACGTCCTGTGTCCTCATACCACTGCACATGGACACGCACACACACACACCCCCACACACGCCTGCACGCAGTGAATGTGCAGCACATCTTGGCCCACTAAATCAAGGCGTTTATTTATTGATGGCCTGTTTAAAAATGCTGTCGCTGGAGAGCTCTCAATCATCCTTCAGATGTACCGAAGAAAAACTGCAAAGAAAGAGAGAGAGCAGAGCAGGGGAAGGAAGGGAAGGAAAGGAGGAGGAAGTAAAGAAAAACAGGGGGTGATTTTTATTTATACGTAATGAAATGTTGGCTATCCTTGTGTTGACAGTGAGGTTGGGGCCAGAGGACGAACAGGAGAGGACTCTGATGCATCCTCCACATTCCCTCCCTGTATCTTTATTTCCTGCCGTCCGCACACCTTGAAGTCCGCCTCTCGCTCCGAGTTTGTCTTTTGTGCCTCTTTTATCCACAGGGCTACAATACAGTCCCATCAAAAACGAGTGGCTCACGAGGAAGCTGAAGGAACGAGAGCAACGCATGCGGCTTTGACAAAGAGATGAAATGGGAGGAAAGAAATTAAGTTAACATTCTCCGAAAAAAACAAAACAAAAAAAAAACAGAAGCCATCAAACCAACCAATTTACTGAGATTCACTGCAAGAGTGTTTCATCAAAAACAATGTAGACGGACGATCGGCGAGTCCGTTTGAAGCTGCTCATTTGAACCGACTCAATTTGAAATGGATCTGTTGGACGGAAGATAGAGAGAAATGTGCTAAATAGTTGAGCTGGAGTGCAGATGAAGCGAAAACATTTTGGTAGCAAATGAAGCAGAGTTACACATGGAGCATTTTTTATTAAATATTGTAGCTTTTCAGACTCGGATGTCATATTGTCCAAAATAATTTAACAACCTATTTGAATTTTATTCACAGGGCTTGATTAGCGTCGCCATTTCTTTTTTTAGTGAACTTTTTTTTAAAACATAAAATGTGCCTTCTTTTCAGGGTCACTGCTGATGTGTGTCTACCAGCAAACCAACAGATTCTTGTTGCTTCTTTTCCTACTAAATTCCATGGAAGAATCAGAGCAATATTAGCTTGACCTCTGCCTGACTCTCATCTCCCTTCAGATCTCCGGCTGGGATTTCTCCCATTGACCTCAATTACTCCAGGAGAATCCTTCGACAAAGAGCTGTGGAAGGACACCAGAAACAGAATTGTAGACCTGCACCAGGCTGGGAAGAGTGAATCTGCAATAGGCAAGCAGCTTGGTGTGAAGAAATCTACTGTGGGAGCAATAATCAGAAAATGGAAGACCTACAAGAACACTGCTAACCTCCCTCCATCAGGGGCTCCACGCCAGATCTCGGCCCGTGGGGTCAGAATGATCACAGGAATGGTGAGCAAAACTTCCAGAACCACATGGGGGGACCTAGTGAATGACCTGCAGAAAGCTGGGGTCAAAGTTACAAAGGCTACCGTCAGTAACACACAAAGCCGCCAGGGACTCAGATCTTGCAGTGCCAGACGTATCCCCCTGCTTAAGCCAGTACATATCTGAAGTTTGCTAGAGAGCATTTGGATGTTCCAGAAGAGTATTGGGAGAATGTCATATGGTCAGATGAAACCAAAGTAGACCTGTTTGGTACAAACACAACTCGTCGTGTTTGGAGGAGAGTGAATGCCAACTGTGAAGCATGGGGTTGGCAGCATCATGCTTTGGGGCTGTTTCTCTGCAAAGGGACCAGGACGACTGGTCTGTGGACATGAAAGAATGAACTGGTCCATGTATTGTGAGATTTTGAGTGCAAATCTCCTATCAGCAAGGGCATTGAAGATGAAACATGGCTGGGTCTTTCAGCATGACAATGATCTCAAGCACACTGCCAGGGCAACAAAGGCGTGGTTTCATAAGAAGCATTTCAAGGTCCTGGAGTGGCCTAGCCAGTCTCCAGATCTCAACCCCATGGAAAACCTTAGGAGGGAATTGAAAGCTCGTGTTGCCCCACAACATCACTGCTTTAGAGGAGATCTGCTTGGAGGAATGGGCCAACGTTCCAGCAACGGTGTGTGCCAACCTTGTGAAGATTTACAGAAACCGTTTGACCTCTGTCATTGCCAACAAAGGACATATTACAAGGTATTGAGATTAACTTTTGTTATTGACCAAATACTTATTTTCCACCTGATTTACAAATAAATTCTTTAAAATTAAAACAATGTGACTTTCTGAATTTTTTTTCTCATTTTGTCTCATAGTTGAGGTCTACCTATGAAGTCAATTACAGGCCTCTCTCATCTTTTTAAGAGGTACAACTTGCACAATTGGTGACTAAACACTTTTTCCCCTCACTGTATATATAAAAAACAAAATCCGCACACCTTATTAATAAAAGGTTCCATGACGTTTAAAAATAAGATCATGATAACCTGTACAATGCCACCGGAAAGCAAAAACATCCGAGGCCAAAATATGAAACACAAAATGATGCATAGATGGATGGATATCGGGATAGATAGTTTTAAATAAAGAAAGGCTGGAAGGTGGCAGCAATTTAAGCACAGGCACTGATCCACACAAATGATATGCAAAGTCTAAACAGGAAAAAAAAATAAAGACATGAGCTCGGGTCAAAGACTCTTTGGAGTGCAAAGACAGAAAAAGGCAGACACCATTACGTAGTCATTAAGCTTCTGTTCTAACAAAATGCGGTAGATAATCTATCGGTGGACAACAAGAGATTAATTAAAAGAGTTTACGAAAATAAAATGATCAAGAAAGGCTTTAAAGCATTCTGATTTGGACATTGCAATATGTGGATATGCTAAATAACTGAGGGGGTTTGATAGAACCGCCAGAAACAGTCTCAAGGCTGGTGGTGTTAGCCAGGAGCTGACATTTCAGAGGAGACCCCTTGGGCATCAGGAAGAGGTGAACACAGCGAGTAGGAGGGCAGAATGGAGGCGATCTGAAGGGGAAACGATAAAACATGGATGAGATGTAAAGGAACGGATGTCAGGCTGAGTGGCTGAAACAAAGCAAGTCAATCCGCCATCAAAATTAAGAAAGAGGCGATTTGGGCAGGAAGGGGTTCGGCTTATAAATGTAGGAAAAATAAAATAAAAAGCAGAGGAAAGAGATTTCCCAGATCAAACTTGGAGTTTATGTTAAATGTACTTCATTCAGTCAAACATGAATATTCTTCCTACGGCTTCATATTTATTTAAATAATTACACGTATTTATCCCTAAATCCTCAATCACCCTAGATTCCGAAATCTCATCTAACATTTGAAAAGGCAAACGCCCCCGAGTATTTAAAGCCCGGTACGCTGTGCGATTTTAAAAAACCCAAAAAACTACAGGACTTGAACATGTCATACTGTGTAAGCTTGACATCACAGTACCTTCAGTCACACTGCATGATCAAAGATGGCAGACTGCACCAGAATGGCTTCAAGCAGATTTGACTGACGGATCAGTCCAACAGTAAATGGACGGCGGGTTGCAGGTCTTCATGTGATAATTATTGCAGTCAGATGCTGAGAAAAGGCAGAGTGAGGATGAAGGAAAGGAGACAGTGGTGGAAACGTTGATGGCAGGACAAAAGATGATAAGAATCAGATGGTAGAAGAAAATGATGAAAATGCCCAACACCCAACCGTTACCCCACTGGTAATAGTCGGGTGTTTACCCCCAACAACGGAGAAATTTCTGTCACAAAGATTTTTTTTCTAAGATGGCAGAAAATCATATAATCTCAAGGTGGATTCAGTTTCACATGCTGAAAAACCCTGGGGTGTGGCTGTGGTGCAGAGGTAAAGCACGTGACCTACATAGTCGGCCTATTGACCTTTCCCTTCCCTCACAACCCGCTTTCCTGTCGACTCACTCAAGTCACTAGACCTAAAAAAAATCCAAACTGAAGGAAGGACTGTCGCTTTTATTGGAGCTCATACTCGTTCCTTGAACTATTGATCAGAATCAAGAAAGTACAAAAGTTGTAAAACTTGGGTGGTGATCAAGCTTGGTCCATGACATTTCTCTTGCTGTCTTACTGGGGTTTTTTTTAACCTGTAGAACCAAAATTGCAGTTTCCCACTACAGACCAGTTTGGCACAGAGGGTATCAATCACTTAAAGATGGTAGTTTCTATTGGGAGACTATAAATCATCTGATTGAATTATAGTCTGCCTTCAGGTCTCCCTTCAATGTGAGCTACCTGAAAAATCTCCAAAAGGAGATACACCACATGCATTCTGATTGGATGCCTTGAACCACTTCAACTGACTGCTTTCCATCTGGATGAGCCGTGACAAATATCTTAATCTAGAGCAAAGGTCCACAAATCTAGTCCTTCAGAGCTATTCTTCCTGCAGTTTTTAGATGTGGCTTTTCTCCAACATTAAGCTCTGAAGAGGCTTAGTAATGGGCCAGTCTTTGGATTCATTTGCAGCATAGTAGATATGGAGGACTGGAGTTGGGAATCCATGCACTGGAAAGTCTGTGTTTCCATTCTGTTAAGGGATCACATAAGAGCTGGAATGTGTCTTTTTGGAGAGGGAAGTCTGGGTTTCTCTTCTGGACGTATTCCCACAGAACCCGATCACAGACGGCTGGCTGGATGGACAGACGACTAAGGGTCAGAATATGACGGACTCAACAGAGAGCATCTCAAACATTTACATCCATCCCATTTCTCCAACTTTCCAGGTGCCCCCGCAACCAGCAACTCCAGTTCTCTCCTGAGAAAAGATTGAAATCTTTCCATGTCCATGTTCCATGGTTCAGTCTTTACTCTGGGAAATTCCACATCACTTTATGTACACAACTATATTACAATTTAGGAGAGTTAAGAAGTCACTTGTCCAACTCCTTATTAGCCATGATCTACCAGAGTTTGGGTACTAGCTAAGAAAGGCAAGAAGCCAGACTAACCGTATGATTACTTGCTTAAGAAAATTTCTGGTATGCGGTCTCAAAGAAGGTCACCGAACTGAAACCAACCGTGACCATTTACTTTCCGTCTCTGGTACAGTGGGTGAGGAAGAGAACTGGTTTTGTAAAGCATCAGCGATGAGTGTAACAAGACCTTCATAATGCTGTTGTAGGCAGTACGCCAGTTCTCCAATGGCTTCTAATTCCTTTTTCTGTCACAGCTTAATGAATCCACTTCTTATCAGACACAAGGATAGTTAGAGTGAATATGCAGAGGTTGCTATTTTTAAAAAAGAAGGTATGTAGAACGCATCTTTTCAAAAAGCATAGTCAGTTTCCTCTGTGTGTGACCTTCAGGGCCGTCTTTTGCTCTTCCGTACTCCCTCACTGTCATCATCCCAATACCTCTCTCCTTACCTCTTACATCAGGATTGATCACCTCAGAAGTAGGCCTTTTGTTCAGAGCGATGGCGCAGCAAACGCTGACCTCAGGAGGGACGAGGAGATGGAAGGCATTGCTCGCAGAATTTAAAACAATGCTCATGTGAATCTGCAGGGGCCTTGCAAAGCTTAGCAGGAGGAACTTGATTGATGCTGCCGTCTTAGTGTACAGATGATCTTGTTTCACTAAAGGTGTGTCAACTCGCTATTCAAAAATACGTGCAGCTATTCAAAATACTTAATGCAATACTCTATTGGTAAAATGTCATAAAGCCGTTGTTTTAGTTTGTCATTTACAGACGTAATAAGAGACCACCATCATACGTCTACAACCAAACATGGAGACCCAGCGTTCAGTTTCTACACACCCAAAATCTAGAACAAACTTCCAGAAAATGCAGAGTTCCTTTAAATGTAGACTACAGTTGCATCTGTTGCTTTCGTACCATAATAAATGAAACACTAACCAACATTTTGATGTTTTTCCAACACTTGGAAAAATGCAACATTTCAATTGTTGATGTTTGTGTTTTTATTATGCGAAGCACCTTGAACTGCGTTTTTGCTGAAATCTGATATACAAATAAACTTGATTCATTGACTGATATGTCTCAGGTGCGACAGGTGATGTGGAAACTACCAGCACCTATTGAGCAGTAGAGCAACTGATTACCATGGCGACAGAAAGCAAGAAGAGATTTCTGGGCCAGGAGTCACATTGATTTCTAACACATTCATCAACTAATCTTAGGATTAAGAGAAATAAAATTGTGACTTTTTGAGATTTCACATTTAGATTATTTTTATAAGTGTAAGTGGTGGGACGCTACTGAAATTGTTAACCGAGTTAATTGCAGGGTCTATGATTAGTTAATTGAAATAAGTGGCACTTTAATCCAAAACTATACATAAAAAAGGCTACATTTTCAATTAAAAAGATTTTTGCCTGCTATTAAATAAATATTTATTGATTTTATTCTGGTATTTCAGTTATTAAACCTTCAGAATGGTGGAAAGTGTTGTTATACCCATTCAGCTACCAAGTGTTCCAGGAACCTCTGATCATTCATCAAACCTCTCTGGCATATAAAGGTATGGACTGTGGACATTGACATTGCTGCTACAGCATGTTTAGCATTGAGATGTTTTTTACGTTTGAATAGCTTCACTGATAGGCTAAATCTTTTTTAACCCAACAATCATCTTTACCAGTGTTCAATCAGATAGGTTTTTGAGGCAAAAATTAACCCCCAGTGGGCCGAGAGAAGCAGCTTTGTTTTCTGCATCAGATTTATGGATGTACCAGAAACATGCAAATACAAAAGTTCCACAATCTTCGTATGCAAAAACATAAAAAAAAAAATTGGGATAGAATTTTTAAGGCGTTAAAATCTACATAATGAATGAAACTTAATGGGTTAAAGTCCTGACCCTAATTATTATTCAGGGTTCTCCATTTTGCCTCTCTGAAATTCATCTGCCAGAATTGGTTTTCTGCAGCTGGAGGGGAATAGATCAAGAAGTCAGTTTCTCATGGCAACATGTCTCTCTTTTTGAGAGGCAAGTTCTTCAAGTCTGTCTAGGAAATATTTCTGCACTTCTTCTGAAGGACCTGTGTTGAGCTGACACTCTGACAGAGTCCTCTCACACGCTGCATTTTGCTCCCATCTTGCACAACTGATATAAAATTGGAAACGATGGTCATTTAGAATTAAAGAGTTTCCAGGAAAACAACTGAAACATGATACTGAACTCTCCATCTGAAGCGCATGTTGAATTTGGATCCAACAAAATATTTTTTTCCCCTAAATTGCAGCAGAGCTAATGGAGAATCGCACACTGTGCCTGATCAGGCCGGTGGAACCTTCTAATTGTTTGGACTGGTTTGAACGTCTTGTCAGTAAAAGACAGTTTGCTGCACAGAAGTTATTCGAACATTTTTCAAGAGGGAGGTTATCCACATTCCAACAAGACGGTAAAAGTTTCACGGTTAAGGGGAAAAGTAATGGAGAGATTTTCACTTAATATAGGCCTAGAGATGTTATTGTAGTCACTGGTAATTAAGTATGATTAGCGTCCATTAGCAGCACTGCTCCGCTCCGTTTCTGCGTCATGCGCTCGGTGAGAAACAGTGGGCTGTGCGGCAGCAGGGGGGAAACAGAACGGAGGGGGTGCGGTTGGGTCGGGGGTGAGTGGGGGGGTTCTAAAGCAAGAAGCTGCTGATGGCGGCTCTAAAGTTTGATGCCTGAGGGACTGGCAGCGCGCAAAAACGAAAGAGCAGAATAAATAAGTGTGGGGAGCGCTGGTATGAGAGCAGGGTGGAAAGGGAGGGCAGGGGGGGGGAGTATTCAAAGTGCCAGCCAGGGGTCACCTTGAGCTATCCATCTCCCGGCTCCAGCTGAGAGAGACCCCCAGGAGCCGCGGGGGATATAGCCGGCTTTCTCTCGTTTAATTGCACTCCGTGGAAGAGCGAGACAAAGCGAGTGATCTCCCTCTCTGAGGTGGATA
Organism: Phalloptychus januarius; assembly: GCA_902982915.1. Classification (NCBI taxonomy): domain Eukaryota; kingdom Metazoa; phylum Chordata; class Actinopteri; order Cyprinodontiformes; family Poeciliidae; genus Phalloptychus; species Phalloptychus januarius. Next base: position 5,072,405 of record CADWAE010000093.1, read on the forward strand.
AAGCAATCCCCCGGATCGGTTGGAAAGACGATGCCCGGACATCCCTGACAGCTGAAATGAATCCAACAAGTCTGCTGGCGCCCGTGAAGTGGAAGGTTTTTAGCTCCAGGTGTTACAATGCAGATTTTGAAGCTGCAACTACAGCTGCTTTGTCTCGGCTATGCTTTATTTTCTGTTTCTAGAGAAATGAGTTGACTGGCAAAGAAGAAGAAACTACTAAAAGAAAGTCAATCGGTTGCTTATTTTAATGTTTCATATTTAAGGAAAGACATTCATTCCCTTTGGAGAAGCAGATGATCTAATGCGCAGTCGTCTTTATTGACATAAACTGCGCAAATTTTAAGTCGGAAGTAAATTACAGAAATTCATTTGCTTACTGGAAACGCGTTAATTTCAAAAAAAGAAAATCTCAAATTTTTAAGTCGGAAGTGTTTTGTGTTAGGATAAGGTGATTTTTTTTTGGGCTGTATCAAAATGTGTGTATTTCGTAAAACTACAAACACTTTTTTTGCTTCACACGAGTCACATGATCAACATCTGGATGTGACTACTGGCAGAAAAGACTAAGAGAACAGAAAGAGACAGGAAGTGGCAGGATGACGACGGCGTAGACCGTTTTTAATGACTTATTTTGTGAACAAACTTATTCACATATGATTTTTAATTGCGTTTCTTATTTAATTGAAATTCTGCAATTGCAAAATTGTTTTTTCTCCCCGACATTGGCAGAATAATGAAAAAGTTTCACTCATATTTGCAACACAAACGCAGCTGCCACTGATTCACTTCATAAACGGAAGAAAACTATTCAAGCGTTAAACTTTGCTGCTGCTTCATAAAATAATCACAATCAAGATTAAAAAAAACGTTTTTTTTAAACATTTTGTTTTAATATAGTAGCCCTAACTTTAACATTTTATCACAGTACGGCAATGAAACATCAACTCCATTGTCAGACTTTGACAAATATTTTTTCTACTTGGCCTACAGTAAGATAAATTGTGGCTTCATGTTTCTGAGAGATATTCCTTGCAGAGGAGCAAGGACTGCAGTTTTCTGGACAATCATCAGATGTCCAGAGGTTTGTGGTGGTTTCTCTTGGCCGATCTCACAAAATTAAGAAAATCTGTACGGGTTTCCCAAGGCACCCCTAATTCCTTCATATTACTGTTCAGTAAATGCATATTTCCCTTCTTTTGACTGTAGGCAAACCAAAAATAACCAATCTGTGAGAAACTGCTGTAGAGTGTAATAGACAACAGACTGCTGAGGAACCAATATCCTGCTTCACATCTAAAAAGAAGAGTTTTTCTTTGACACTTTCATGACATTTCATGTGTTTAGGTTTATTTTTTTGAGCTTTGAAATTGTTCCTTGCATAACACCATTACACATTATTTCAATTCACATGAAGGAAGCCCTTCTTAAGAGTTTGATCCTGTCGAACAATGCAATACCCAAAAAGAGCTTCACTACGTTTCTTAAGAAAAAGAACAATCAGCATGTTGTTGAAGACCGATAAGCCCAGAAAAGAACTAATCTAAAATATTTCTAATCATCCGATAAATATCAGTTTGGGGTCAACTACCAACCAAATGTGTGTTCATTTCATAGGTGTAGGCCTGTTTATGCACAAGGTTAGATTTTGTGTTGAAATCAGTGAAAACAATAGCTTGTTAGTTCTCTCAACAAGACTCATGTTTCACAGTTTTCTGGCACTTTGGCAGGTTGACTTGGCTCCTGGTTTACTTCAGTTTGAGTCGACTAAATATTATTAGCTCCAGTCCAGCTCTGCCAGGGGACATCAGTAACTTTAATAAGCAGCTTGGGTTTTTTCAAATCTTCAGGCCAGGAACTGAGATGGTACAAGAACAGAATAATGAGAGTCAGAAAAACCAAAACTTTAAATAAAAAGGAAGCACTTTGTAAAAGAAAAACTTGTGTTGTAAGCATTCAGAAGGATTTTTTTTTAGCACCAGGGAAGAAGAATGATGTATCAGCAGGACAAACAATGTAAAGTTTAAATGAGTCTTTACTCAGAAGCTGGCCATAATGTCTGCTGGAAAAACTCGTCTGATTTATTGATATAATGTGAATGTGAGAAATGTGCAAAAAAACTTTGTCAATATTTTGTCACGTCCAGAAAACGCAATTATGCAATTGCATTTTCTGATCCTATGGTTCCATTAAATTAGAAATGCAACTGAAATCCCAGTGAAATGAGTTTTTTCATGTGGTTAATAAACATCATCCTCCTGCAACTTCTTATTGCCTCCTTCTTCATGGTTTGTGGCAACATCGAGTTTGTCATGCGACTATCGCACGATGCCAAAAGTGTTTTCATTGCAGTTTAGCAAAATAAACCAATTTCAATAGAGCCAAAAAAACAACTCAACCTAGGAAAAAATTTCTATTGAATAATTAAATTTTTTTTAAATTAAATTTTTTTATTTCTGCTATTTTGACAAATAAAAAAGAATCCAAACTTGTATTATTATGATAAGAAGACTCAAAGCGTCACAGTTTCATCGAGATGTTGAAATTGCCATGTAGTTTAGAATTGCCTCAGCGATCTACTGCTTGCCCTTATGACCTCAGGTGACCCAAAAGTAACAGACAGTAATTCTTTTCGGTAAACCTTGCTTTTTAAAAGCTTTAGATTTTGCCTCGTATCGTTCTACAATCCTTTTATTTGCATTTTTTAGAAAAGCCTTGAACGAGTCAGACTCGGCTAAAAATTGGCATCAGAAGGTGAAATTCCTGATCTTTAGATCTTTATTCTGACCGCTGCACAAAAAGCTGAGTAACAAAACAACGCATGCATAAGTGAATACATTTATTAACTGCACATGTGTGTAGTAATAAAACAAAACAAAACCTTTGCTCAGGAACAAAACCTTCCTGAGCAAAAGAAAAAGAAAGAAAAGCAGGGGGGAAATGAGAACACAGCCTGAGGTGGCATGCATGAGAATAATCCTCATCCAGAACTTTTAACTGATTTATTTTATCATTGCAGCTCGGAGTGAAATATTTCCCTCCTTTCTTAACTAGAAAAGGTTTTCTGCCGTGTTGCAAGAATAAAAGAAGTGCTAACGCTCCAGTTCCTTTGATAGAATTAGTATTTATGCACTTTAAAAAAAAAAATAAATAAATAATTGGCATGTAATGACATCTCAGCCATAACAGCGTTTTGTTGACGTTTCTTTTTATGAAAGCAGGAGATAAGTAATGCAGGTATTACACTCTGGTGTTCTATCCCCTCGCTCCCTCGACTGTTAACGGTTTGTTGCCTTGTTTTGTGTGCGTAATCTTGGCTTTCATTACGACATGTAGAAACGTGGAACGGCGAGCTCACACTGTATTAAAGCAGCCGGGGGAGCCTTACAGACTAACTCGCTCCCTTGATTGGGTCGTTTAACACTTTTGGCAGGAAGAACCGATGAGACTGAAATTCGCAGAGCACTCCAATGACTCTGAAATGATTAGGTATTACAGAGCATCATGGAGAAGTGCTCTGGATGGGAGGGTAACAGCTGCAATGCAAATGGGGAAAGATGGGTTTCCTCCCCGCTAGCCTTCCTGGCCGCTCGCATCCAGCCATCTGCCCTACAGCGGATGGGGTAGCCACGGCGGCGAGAGGGTCCTCCGGACGACGCTGGGGTCTGATCTAACCATATATGTGTGTGTGTGTCTGGGTATCGTCGCCGTGTTCTGGTTCCCAGTTTACTGTCGGGATGCCAGTCTCTCCCACTCTACTGCCCCTGCACACAGAACCATCTGCTAAAGGCCTGATTTACAGAGCTGCATGCAGATAAGCTGCTAGATGTGTGGGCCTCTGCAACAAAATACATGAGCTGAAGGGTTTTTTTTTTTTTGTTTGTTTGTAGCTTTTTTTTTGGAACAGAAAATGACCGAAGGAGGAAAATGGAGTGTTTTTTAATCGGCAGTAATTTTTACTGTGTGAATCTAACGTTTAACGACTTCATTAAAGCCGAAGTAGTTTTTTCTTTGTTTTGTTTTTAATGAGTTTATAAAGAAATTATGCAAAGTTGTTTGCATTATATAAATCTTACAGAATAACTTTTTGTAAAAACTCCATACAATCTTGAGGACAGAAGAAAAAAACAAAACAAAATAATAATTTTTTTTTTAATAAGGATGTAGATGGGGGTAAAAATAAGAATATTTGACCCATCTTTCTAACTTAGTGTTAGTGATTTGTTTTCTACCCTCAAAAATGTTTTTACAATGCTCAGTAATTGCAATATAGATGGAGGTGTAGGAGATTTGGACTATGTAACTTTTATATATATATTTGCATATTTCTTAAAACATTCAATTACTATAGTTGTAATGAAGGTTGAAACTGGTTTTGTGGTGGATAAGCAATTACTTCAGGGCGTCGGGTTAGGACAGCTGTTAAATATGTTGAGGTGAGATATTGAAAGGAGAGAACGTCCGAGACCAGAATTGAGCTTCACTTGACTTTAATATATTTCCAGCTTTCATCGATACACACAAGGGGGCAGTAGTCAAGGGGGTGCGCTTGTAGGTGTATGCGTGGGTGTGTGTGTGTGTGTGTGTGGTTTCATTCAACGGACGCACACGATAGAAGAGGTAATAACAATACGCCGTGAGAGCCGCACCACTGAATCCGAAGTATGAACAAGAAGCCACACAGTGGCGGAAATAAAGCACTACATATAAAACACCTAGATAAAGAAAACCAAATTAAAGGGCTAAAACAAATAATTAACAGTCTTTTGTACAATAGTGTCACAACAATGTGGAAGTTTTAATGTGTAAAAAACATAATTCTTATAAAAGTTACATACCCCAGTTTTAACTCGAGTAAAAATGGAACAAAATGCATGACCACAGTTGTGCAAAGTAATTAGTTTCTTCATGCATAACATAAATTCTTAACTTTTATTCACATAACATTACATTTTGCAGCGCTGTTGGATATAGTGAACACCACCTTTTCGTGGTTTAGCATTCCTGGCTGAGCAGTGATGCAATAGGCAACACTTTAGCTTCTGCGCTCGTCGTAAAATGGCATCCACTGTGTGTTTTAATGCACATTAAGGTATATTTGATGATTGAACTAATAAGTTAAAATGTTTTTAGCACTTAACTGCATATTTAAATGCTAAAAACATAAATAGGCATCATAACAGTTAGCGCATCGTAACTATTCACCGACAGCTGTGCAGACACCTTTGTCTAGTGAAATCTTGGCGTTTATGTGCCCCACATCTTAGTGTGTGTCAGCACCCTAAATCTGGCTCAAGACTCTTATTTTGAAGAGTGGAAGGAAGTAGATTGCCACACTATGTTGCTGGAGAAAACTAATTGTTAGGCTGCTGCTGACATTCTGTTACAAAAAGAGAGAAACTGTCTCGCAGCATTGTAAACACTTTGCAGGAAAAGAAATGAAAATAAGTGACAGATGAGAAACAAGCCATTCAGCCATACTGCGCCTGGCTAACAATCGGCTGCTAAAAATGCTAACGCGATCTAAAGTCTTAATGTGAATGCTAAACATGTCAGTTTTTAATGAGTCTGTACATTTAATCACCTCCAGTGTAAAGCACCTCGTGTTGATCCACTGAACTCATACGCCTTAAGATAACAGGTGTGAAAGCAGCTTTAGTTGCTTCATCTAAAACAAACTCAATGATTGGTTTGTACTGGTGCATCGCTCTGAGGAGATTTCTGTAGCTGTAGTTTAGGATCAGCGGGAGCAGCAGTCAGAATCGGAGAAACTTTAGACAGGAGCAGCGACGGCACAGGTTAAAGGTCGCACAGTTTCATCCAACAACAAGGAAGTGAATGGACCGGGGGCAGACGAGAAAGATGGTGAAGGAAACGGGATGCGACACGCGGGCTCGGTGACACTGTCATCTGCGAGATAAAATACAGCTGGGTCAGCAGTTTGCAGTGGCCAAGGGCGTGAGCACAAGGGCACGGCCGCGAGAACGCTCGACGACTTTACTGCCAGTTTTGATTCATCCCCACCTTGAGGATCAGACCACAAGCGAAGGTCTAAGAGGAGGTGCGGCGCAATCAGACCACCAGCAGTCAAACTATTTCAGTTGGGTTTCCAATTTTCCAGTTGGATAGGTAGGGCGACAATTTCAGAACAGATATTACTTTAAACTGTCGTTGTTAACATTGACTGAACTTTACGCTCGCATTTGTTGCAGCGATTAAGCCGGAGGAGGCTTTTAAAATTTGACCTTCGGAAAATCTAAACGAAAGTTGGAAAACAAACGTCTTCCATTCATAAGAATGTTGTAAGACGATTCTGACAAGAACTTGAACTTCTGTATTTATAATATCCATCCATCCATTTTCTATACTCCCTTGTCCCTTAGTCAGGTCGGGAGGTGCTGGTGTCTATCCCCAGCTAACGTTCCAGGCGAGAGGCAGGGTACACCCTGGACAGGTCGCCAGTCAGTCGCAGGGCAACACAGAGACACACAGGACAAACAACCATGCACACACACACTCACACCTAGGGACAATTTAGAGAGGCCAATTAACCTGACAGTCATGTTTTTGGACTGTGGGAGGAAGCCGGAGTACCCGGAAAGAACCCACCATGTACAGGGAGAACATGCGAACTCCATGCAGAAAGACCGGGGCCGGGAATCGAACCCAGAACCTTCTTGCTGCAAGGCAACAACTCTACCCACTGCACCACTGTGCATGGATGTATTTATAATGTATAAATATTACATATTTATATATATTAACCAATAGGTTGGTGAGGAACCTGGTGACTTCATGACAAATAAAGGGTTTAAAGAAGTTCTATATTCAAATAAATGCTGAATATACAAGAAAAAAAAACCACAACTTGTTAATACAATACAAATATTTAAAGTAATGGTATGATAGCCAGAAAATATGAGTAGCATTTTATTTGTTATGAATATGAAGGAGGAGTATGAAGTAGACAACTTTTTATTATTCAGTAAATACTGAAACTTTAAATGCAAAGTTGCACTAAAAGTTCCTTAAAAGAGTCAACTTTGCATTAAAAGCGTCATTATTTACCAAATGACACTTCATGACAACAGTCATGACCATTCATGAAGACTTCATGTTCATATCAGATGTTATATCATATTTATTATGGTGTTATGCACAACTCTTCATTTGTTACCCAAAAAAGCAACACCTATTATTTTGTTCCATTAATTAAATAATGCAATTACAGTAATAATTCACTGTAATTGCAGTATGATGGGATTTTGTTTGGTGTTAACTAAGTGGGGTTAATTATCTAATTGAGAACTGAAACATCTTTTCAGTTCACAATCAATTTTTTGTTTGCTTATTTAAAACAAAAGTTCAGTCTTCATCGGTAGTTGTTATTTTTTCCATCTTCAATGTTTTATTTCCCATCAGTATAACACGTCTTTATCAAACCCAGCTTGTGACGTCAGTTACCAGATAAAACCAGTCCATGTAAAAATTGCCCGATTCAAAAGCCTCCCTCTAACGTTTACGGAGTCAATTGCACGAAGGAAAATAAAAAAACAGGAATCCAGAGGTGCGAGTGACAGTTCTTACGTCAGAGAGCGCCGCGATTTCACTGCAGCCTGTCTTGTTAGGGTCTCAGATCTTCCCTCTGATCTGCTTCCATTCTTCAGTGTGGACCTTCCTTCACACAATCATCAAAGGCAGAAGTGAAATGGGGGCCTGTGTTCCTGGCAGGGGGAATGTGCTCATGTTCAAAGAGAGGGTTTTTTTTTTCTTTTTCTTCCAGGGACGACGACGACTTCTTCTTCTTCTTCTGCATGTCACTTTATTACCACATTACACCTTTAACCATAAAACATTTGATTAGGTTGGGAGAGGGGGAATAAAAACATAAAAGAAAAGTTCGGTTTACACATCACAGCTCATTAAACAGCTTTCCACCTATTTTATGGCATAATAGGTGATATCCTTTAAAAAGGTGGCCGAGCCATGATACTGTGGTTGTCACTCATATTTACGGCCCGGCGAAGGTAGCGAGGAGGGGGGTGTTTGTAAGGAGAAAGGGGGATGAAGAGGGCAGCTTAATGGAGTAATAAATAAATGAAGGTACCAAGAGACGTCCCTGCAGTTCCCCGCCTTTCCCTGGCCGCTAATGGAAAGGATCTGCGATGCGGTGCATCACGTACGGCGTGGCAACAATCGTCGAGGGCCTTACACAGATCTGTATTTCTGCAGGTACCTCCGGGTGCAAAACAGGCCCGCGCATGTCAAGTTACAGGAGATTTATAGCCGCTTTAGAAGCAACTATTGATGTTGGATACGTTCACACTCCTTCAAGAGGAAAATACGACATCCTTATAGGACTAGGAAAAATATTTGTACTGCCTTCACTTTTTTGAGGGATTTTGTTACATTACGATCACATCAGCAGAGGCAGGGAATATAGTCAGTTTGGAGAGACGTACAGGATGGAAGTAAATGCAGGAGAGTCCTCAGAAGATCTGTTGGATGTTGTAAAAGACTTAAAACTGGAGAAGAGATTGACTTTCCAGCAGAACAAGTTTAGACATTAAAGATGTGGCAGTGGAAATAAAAAAAAAAAGATTCAGACAAGAATCAAGGTTCTTATTTGTGACCATTCAGAATCAACTTAGAGCTGCCCAAATATTTATGAAAAAATAAAGCAAAAATCTGCGACAGACTGGCGACCTGTCCAGGGTGACCCCGCCTCTCGCCCGGAGAGGCACAAGCACCTCCCGACCCCATTAAGGGACAAGGGTGTTAGAAAATGGATGACTGGATGGATGGATATCGGAAAATATTTTGAGAGGAAGAAGAGAGTCCTGTGGCACACCACTGCTAATTGGGGAGAGTTGGGATTGGAAAGAATGAGCTTTAATAAATACACAGACATGGTTTCAGTTCCATCCCCCCTCATAAACACGAATGAAATGCATTAAAGTTTGAAGCTGATATAATGTGAGAAAGCTCCAACGCCGTTTATAGAAACTCTCCAACAGTCAGATGCGTCTCAACAGAGCTGAAGTTTTACTCAGTCGCATTCTGGCCTGAAATCTCCTCTGTAATCAAGCGACTGAAGACGGTCTGCCCTCGAGGCAAAGGAAGTTGGTCCATTGTTACAGTATTTTGCATCATGATGCATTACTCCTCCTCTCCCTCTCGCAAGTCGCTTCAGTTGGATCTCCGCTTCAATCGGGAAGCTCACAGGCCTCCGTGAGCCGCACCTGAATCCTGTCTGTGTTCTCACCGCTGCCGGCCGCCGATAAGCGAAGGCGACATTTCTTGTTTTATCACTTAGTTTCCCCTCGCAGCAGACCCGTCGGGGTAAGAGGAACTACAACGTCTAAGAGAAGAGAGGGTAGAAACGTGAACCCCACCCATGCTGACCGACAACTCTGCGGCAGGAATAAGCGGGCGGCTGAGGCTGCGGCGCGGCTCGTCTCTGACTGAAGGGTCCGGTGTCTTCGGCGACATTAAACGGCTACCGCGGCTCGGCCGGTCTAATGCCATCTGGCAGCCGCCGTCTCCTTCAAAGGAACTGTCATGTCTCAAAGGGAGGCTTTGATTAGGGCTCAGACAGAACAGAGGCGCACACACAGACACAGAGGAACAGATGCACGGCAAACATGGCGGAGAAGAAAACCCTGAAGCTAACGGGAGGGCTGCGGATTGTTGGTTTTTTTCCCCATATAAAAAGAAAACAAAAGTGTCAACTCTCAGGGTCACCCTTTGTTTGTACAGAAAATACAATCTGCATTGAAATCTTGAATATGAGGTATTTACAGGAAACCTGCGTCATGGTGCGTTCACACCAAAAGCGTCAAGAGCGTCAAACGGAAAACGACGGCTGCAGCTGACGCGTCTGATGAGTTCCTTGTTATTTATTTTACGTTGGCAGTTCTACTGACTGAACAAATCAAAGTTGTTTTTACATGCTTCACCAAGCTTACTTAAGTTATTGGTGCAGATATGCAGGGTTAGCAAATAAATCTAAGTCAGGACATGTTATGTCTGTGTTTAAAAATCGGAACATTTGAAGTTCAGCGCCGTCTTTCTGTATCGGATCGGTATCAAACGTCACATCGACATCGGAAGTGAAAACAGTAGATCGGTGCGTCCCTACTGAACACCTTCTGCTCTCTCACTTTCATGATGCCTGAATGACAAGAGAAGCATTACAAAATATTTAAATAGCCAAGTCTGATTGTAAAAATGTATGCCTGTTTGTTGCTATGCAGGTTTTTTTGCCAAAAATATGGACAATGGGACTAAGATGAGCTTTTACAGCAGATAAATATTTGGATTCAAAAGTTTTAATCATTCAATTGTCATCCTTTATTATACAACATTAATGTTTTAGTGGTTTCTGGGCACCTGAAAAGCCCAAAGCATTTCACAGTGAGCTGTGGAAAATGGCTGAACCAAAATGGTCATAATAAATCCAACGTTCAACTTTCTTCTATAAACTTGAATAATTTCACCAATAAAACCTAACTCTATCACTTTAAAAGTAGCACCCATGGGGATAACTTTAACAATGCGTTCAAATCCTCAACCTCTCTTTAAGAGCTTACTTTTGCTCGCAGTTTTTCTAAAAAAAAAAACTGTCACCTAACAATGAGTTTGGACTCATTTCACAAAAATTAAAAAGCGACCAGTGAGAACAAGTCTCAGGGCCAAAACCCTTAAACCCCTGCGACTCTGCAATAACCGCACAATATGAAATCAGCTCAGTTTCCCACGGCACAGGGCCTTAAGTGGGATGAATAAGGGCATAAGGAGATGCAAATGTGTGTCACTGTAAGTCTGATGCAAGAAATGCGCAACTTGGAGGAATCGAGGATGAATGCGAGGATGAATGCGAGGCCTGCGCCAGCAGGGAGGGCGCTGGAGAGATCAGAACGAACTTGGTGTCTCAGGCTTCGACTGAGACATTTGACCTCGAACGCGACCGGCTTTCTGTTTGCATCAGTTAGGAGAGGATTTTATGCGCCGATTGTGGATTTTACGTTGTTCCACACGGTGTCATCAGCAGTGGTTCGGAAACAACGGCGCCGACCAAAACCTGCAAATCAAATCAAAGTTGTTCTCCAGGTTAATTTCAGGGCTGAAGCTAGGAGAGGATTTTCAAACCTTAATGTAAAAGGTTAAAGTTTATGATTTGCTTAAAAATGTGCTGTACGGATAAATATAAATTCCACCTTTAAATGTTATTTTCCAGAAGCTATCAATAAAAGAAGGAGAAACACAGGAAAGCTTGCTGAATGTATCTGAGAGAGACGTCAGCTATTGGTGGTAGTTAGTTGAATTATATAGAAGTTAAAAACAAAATTCACGATTACTTTAAAAGGGCAGTATCATGTGTTTTTCAGGCACCATTTTATAGCACAATCAAGCAACTACGTTAACTTGTCATAAAAATGCTGCATATGTTAAACATGACATAAAAGAAATTCGACTTGATAATTTAACGCCTTGAAATTGGGCCTCTGTCTCTTTAAAAACTGTTGCTCTTGCTGAAGCTCCACCTTCAGGAAGTCAGCACAATATGGCTCCTCTAACAAACCTTTAACAACGTTTTTACCAGCATTTCACTGAGCAGTAGCTCCTATAATGACCTCAGCAGATGCACAGGTCCACCAAATGTTTGCCAATTGCTCCTGGCTAGTCTGAAGGAGCTGAGTGGAGGGAGTGACAGGGGAGGAGCTGCTCCATGAGGGAGGAGCTTAGAAACAGCATCTTTTAGGAGGAGCTTCGTCCTCAAAAGCGGACCTTGGGCGACCCAGGCGTTTTGCCCAGCTGTTGCCAGAAAACTTGTTTCCTACGAAGAAGAAAAATGATATGCATTGTGTTTTTGAACTCTGACCCCAACTGCTCATCACAAAGAGAAATCTGCAGCCTCTAAGAACTTCAACCACTTGCTTTAACGACAGTACCGCTACAGCTACAGCTACGAATATGCCGTTTCAGACCTCATGGTTCCCATGATGACAGCAATTTTTTTCTGATAAAAGACCTAAGGAGAGTTTATTTTTTCCACCGAATAACTAAACTGGCTCTAGTACCTTGAAACGATCAAGTAAGGTCATTCTACCACAGACAACCGATCAAAATGTTGTTAAAAACTCCCCGAGTTTAAAGCGGGATTAATAAATCAAGGTTAGCCGGTCAGGATGGTGATGCATTCAAAAATGTGTTGCTCGAAACGGCGTTCATTAATTACAATGGTGCAATTAAAGCATCTGCCTGCATGGACACAGAGATAAATAATCCAATTTGTGCAGCTCAACCATCTCCACGAAAAGTACCGGTTAAAAGTGATGGAGAAACCTTTGATGGATGAGATATTTATAATAGCACAAAGCCACGGCACATAGCTGGGTCGAATTATGGGAAGGTTTTATAGTGTTATTACTTATAGAACATGCTAAGAAATAAGCCCAGCCCCCAGCACAAGTTAAACCCTGCGACTGACTTGATCTGAGGTGTCGCACAAGTGAATTTCAGAACACTGTGCATCTCTGGAGTGGTGACTTGGTAATGCATACAATATATCCTTCATGGATCTAATGGGTAAGAAGAAGTACAGAATTACAGACTGGTGTGCATCAAGGATCTCAGGGTAGATGGAAATGTGACTTCTAGTGAGGCAGGCCAAAAAAAAAAATGATTCCATGCTTGGTTCTGGCATGAAATTCTACTTTGGTGAGGACACCGGCAATCGTGTTATTTTTTTTTTAAAATAATTTATATCACAATACTACATGAAACATAGGAGGCAAATATGTGAACGACAGCAAATGGAACGTAAGCGAACAGAACAGTTTCTGCTTCCCTCGCCTGCAGATGTAGGTCGACCACAAAGCTCGGAAACAGGCCGTTAAATTTTATGACCAAACATTGGTCTTTTTTATGCACAGATAAAAACCATATTCTTTCTTCACCGTCGTAAGTGGGCGCAGAGCGAGGCGGACGTCGGATGCCAAAAAACATACTTCAGGTGTCCAAGTCCCCAATTCGACCCGACGTCTGTGACAGAGGGTCTTGTTATGTAACTAATGTTTAAAAAAGAAATAAATAAAAATGTGCAAATGTAACTGTGCCACCTGTTGTGTCACAGTTACATTTGCAATTCTGATTGGAGGAAGTGACTACATTAATTAGCTGCCTTGTTTTCTGCTCAGGATTCTCCAGATAAAATACCCGCTTCGTACGAGTCGGGGCACAATCCGAATGTGACGCAAACACCTCTGTGCCGACTTAATGATGTTCATTTGCCCATGGTGTAATGCCGGTTTGGCTTCGAAGTAAGAATAATGTTGCAACATCTAATTCACAGATACTGAATGTTGTGAGGAAAAAGAAATGCCAGATTTATTTATTTTTTATCTGAATGCTGAAATTGAATCCAGAGTTGAAGTACTTAAGACCTGCCCTGGACTCCGTCTTCTCTCGGTCTCGGACATTGAGGATTTTATTTCAAGACCACGGCTGTGGAAGTATGACCAAATTGGCAGATTTTTTTCTTCCACTTCATCCTTCAACATCCTTGCTTTCACAAGATGCAAAACGTGCCGATTCAAATCCAAGCCATAACGTGACCCGTTGCTAATTATGTGTTTTCATCACCGCTGTCACTCGTTCCCACTCCCTTCAATCCAAGCACGTGAGCGGTGATTTTCTGGGTGCTCCTTACTTCCTTTCTATCCTCAACGGTTCAAACCATCTACTCCTCTAATTACACTACAATAAGTAGAATAGCACAACTTTATTTTGTTTGGCTTTCTGTGCAGCCTTACAGAAGCATGAGCCCGACATCCAGCAAATTACTTTGGCAAGAATCGTGGTTCAGGTTTGGCTCTGGCCCATAAATATAAACTCTGGGTTACAGCATATGGGAGAAAAAGTTCTGACACAACTTTTTTAGGTGAGAGAAACTGAATTTTTTTCATAGGCTTTTGCTGACTTTTTATTTGTCTTACTTGAGACAGAAACTCCTCTGATCTCCTCATTTTTCCCTGTTGGTGCTCGATAACTCGTTCACATGATTAGCTCAATTTAGCCAAACAAAGGAAGGACCTTTCAGTGAGCGTCGGCCTCCACTCGGGATGGAACCCCACCTCGCATTCGTGAAGAAAATGATCCACGTCCACAGAAAAATGCTCATCGGCTCCTCCACCTTTAAATGATTTTCCCTCAAACTCAGCTTGGGAGTTTTAGAGTAATCATGTTGACAGGCAAACAGATAACGCAGGAGGACAGCGATTATATCCCAGCTGACAACAACAGCTTGCCCCTATAAAGGCACAAAGTGCACATGGTATAAAAGATAACTGGTGACTTCTTTGGTCTTTCACTATGTAGTTGAATACTTCAAAAAACACTTTTTTTAATCAGCAGTACAATAAACGGCAATGAAACTCAACCAATCTGTCGGGGGAGTGGAGGGTGTTTGTTTGAGCCTCTCCTGCCTTTAACAACCAATTCCCTTAAAGTTCCAGAGCCAATTTCGAGTAAAGGTGAGGGCAGCGGGCGGCAGCAGCTCTGTGATGGAGTGAGCGTGGAGTGGGTGCGGGGTGGATGTTGCGAGACCTCCAAAGGTGAGGGTGATGACAGCACTTTGGGGCATGGTGACAGCTGAAGGGCGCTTCAACTGGCACGTCTTGTGTACCTGCAGAAGCTGCCACGCGCGCATTCCCCACATCCCTGCAGTCCCGACAACTCTCCCTGCGCGCACGCAGTCTACCTCCAGGCCAGTCATTCACAAGGTAGTAATGGCGCTAATGAGAATGTGCTACGACTCTACGTGCTGCCATCGTTTAAGGGATTCTTCACCATGCTAATAATCTGACATTTTAGGATTTTCACCTCACGTTGGATTAGATTAGCCAGCAAAGTTTGTCAGACTGGCTGACAGGCCAAGAAAGAAACCTCATTTGTTAACGCTCAACTATCCGGATAGGAGCTTTTTGAGCATTGAAGTCCAAGCAGCAAATGTTTAACAGCTCACTTTCTAAAGTGAGAAACTAAGTGAGAGGTTTCCACGAAACCTGCTGATTCTCATCTCCTTTCAGTCTGGGATTTTTATTATTGAGTTTGATTTCTCAGGTTGGATTTCAACAAACAGAAAGAGGAGTTGCAAAGGATGCTGTCAATTACTTTGTGCTGGTTTAGATTTATGGTTGTAGTCGGATGATGGCAGACGACAGCATTTTTGTTTTCTTGTTGTGTTTACTGCTAACCGAGTCTAGCATAGCAGCGTTATAGCAGCGTTATGAGGAACTAAACGCTGAGTTTAGTTCCTCTTACAAGGAACTAAACGCTGATGGTGTTTTGTCTTGTTCTGTGTGTTTTCAGTGCGACAAGATTTATTGAAATCGTCCTGTGTGGACGCCTTTTTTTATATTTATTTTTTAAATGTGTAGTTTGAAATAATTAAAAAAAAAAACTTAGGCTATAATGAAAAGAAGAAAGGTAAAAATGGCAAAAATTTCAGTTATCAAATGTGCAAAACTGGCAGCAAAATGTTGTTCTGAAAAGTATTTACTCAAGACGGGTGAATAGAAACGCCTACCATGATTTTATTAGAAATAAAACAAACTCGATTGTTTTTCTTGCTCGTTCCATCAGATAAAATCTCAATAAGATCTACTAAAGATTGTGGTGTTAATGTGACACACTGCAAAAAACACAAAATCCCACAAAGTGTTTTTGATCTAGTTTCTAGTGCAAATATCTTAGTACAAAACTAACTTAAGAGACGTAATAAGTAATAAAATAAGCTCTAGTTTCACTGGCAGATTATTTCATTTGTTACGACATGTTTCCTCTATATTGCAAGTGAAATAATCTTAATCTTTCATCAATCTTAAGGAGTTATTGACTGTTTAACAAGCTCCTCTAACTTGCTGAAAAGTTACTTATACTGTAAGTTAGTTTTGTCTTGTTTTAAGTGCACAAGAAACGAGACCCACAATATTTTGTTCACTGCAAAACGCAACATGATACAATGTGACTGTGTTTCATGAGAAGGTGTGGGAATATTTTAGCAAGTCACTGCAAAGGCGAATGGGTAGCAACCGATCCCTGCACAATCTCAACGTACTTCAACTGTGAAAGTGCAATATGTTGTGCTGTGAACCAGCATCGTAGTCACTGTTCCCACCTGTCAGGAGAACACCCTGATCAGAACAATTGAAAGCAACTTTACACAAAGTCCCACAAAAAGCTTCAAATCTGCAGTGCAGCAAAAACCTTCACAGCCAATCTTCACTGAGCCAGGTGAATTGGACCGACGTCTAGAAATTCATCATTTCGCTTTCAACTTTTACCTAAATATAGCCTTTTCTCTGCCAAATACATTTCTTCAAAATGCTTGAGATGCTCAGAAGTCTCATACACCAACACTGTTATTGGAGTTTTTAGCCAAGTTTTAATCCTCAGGCCAAAAATGTCGCAGTTATTCTGGAAAGACAGAATATGTCTGCTGGACAAAATCATTTATAATGACCGCCGCAGCAATTTAATGCCTTGAGGTTGGTACTGAAAACTATCCAGAGGTCAACTTAACCGAGCATTTCATTAACATTTCTAAGCTCTGCAAGAATCCTCTGCTCCGAGATTCACAAAATCCCCTAAAAGCTCAAGGATAAAGGTGATCGCTTGAAAATGGTGTTTGAAAGGTACGACGGCTGTTTGCTTTAGATATGAATCCCAAACAGCGATAAAAAGAGCATTAGACACAAAACAAAATGCCTCATTTAAATGTTTTTCTCTCATTAAAACAAACGACAGAAACGCAGCGCCTGCTCATCGCCGTGTCAACCTCTGCATTATAAACAAGCCGCAGTTGGTCTTAATTTCTTAAAGCGCAGAAAAAAGGAAAATGTTGCAATAAGGAAGCCTGCTGGAATAATAAAAACATCCTTTTGGTTGTTCCTTCACCTGCCTGACAGAAAAATGGCTTTATTTTGATTTAAAGAAACATTAAACATTATCTCGTCTTAGCCTGACTGTAAGTGATGTTCAGGCAGTTGCTTGATGACTGACTGGTTTACTGATTGGCTAGGCAGTGGAGTCACCACTTGCGTCGACAGAGCGATTCCCTCACAGCAGTTTGACACGCCATTTTGAAAAACGTACAACAGCGACAGATGTTTAGAGTGGCTTCAACACAGGCATCCCATCAACACCAGCATGAAGACAAGATAACAGCATCTGAATAGCAATCCATTGTAGTGATCACAGTGCGTGACTGGGCTAATATGTAATTATCCATGGTAATAGAGGCTTGTTCAAAAGTTGCTTTGGAGTTTGGTATCAGTACCGGAGCTTTAATCTTCTTACGCTGATCAGACAAATCCAGCTTAAACCGAAAAACTATAAAAATATAACCACAAATGTATTGCTTCCGCCCTGTTTTTTCCCCCCAAACCGTGCGGAAGGAGGAAACATAGATTTCCTTAAAAAAAAATTACATCAATAAAAAGATTGGGACTTACTTCTCGTCGCCGTGACGCCCAGCAGCTCTGTTTGATTTTCCACACCACGGCAGCCACCAGCAGCAACGACAGGAAGCAGCTGCGGAAAGATGGGGAGATGAATAGATGAGCACGAAATGTGGAGACAGATTGAGGACGGGACGAGAACCAGGAGGCTGAGGAGTTACTTTGTGTCGCCTGCACATTTACGGAGCAGCGGGTGAATTGTGTTCTTAAGAAGCAGTCGGCTGAAGTTAGGACTGCAGCTCACCGCCTCGTCCAACTCCAATGAAGGAAATCAGAACCAAAATAGTTTTTTTTTACAATACTGTAAATCAGCTGAATCAAATTAGGAAAAGATTCTCTAAGAGGCTCTGTTTTATGAACAGCTTTAGTTGGATTGGAAATCGTTCTGTGTTTCTGGCTGGCTTTGAGTCGGCATCTCCCTTTACCTGGATGTAAAGTTACAGGGGAAAAGAGCAACTGTAGTATCAGGCTCACATGGCAGCAAAAAATAAAGAGTGGGTGCTGCTGAACGCACACAGGCTAAAGTCGAGCAGTATCCTTTTCTGATATGCACTTTCTATGCATATCAGAACATAGAAAGTTTTTCTGTTACTCTATTGGTGGTGTACAGAAATGCCAACAGAATACACAATTAGAGAATTGACGCTAAACTTCCTAGCATAACTTTTGATTTAGCATAAATTACATTGAGCCTTTTGACATCTCACTGTACTTATTCTTGTTGCCATGTGGGAAGACATCATACGCAGCCACAATCGCTATTCTAACTCTGGACTCACCACCAGGTGATGCAGTGTGTCTGAACAAAATGGTTTCATACCCAGGTTGCGTCACCTGATTGTACTAAGCTGTACCGCTGTAACCAATTGGAAAAATTTACAATTAAGGCAACATTCAACCTAAGGAGGCCGACACTATGACCGCACTATGACGCCAAATGACGTCATAGTGTCATTTGGGTAAACAAATTTACCCAAAAATGTCAAAATTCGCAAAGATATAACCCTAAATGACCTATTTAGGCAGTCCATCAGCAAAAAAATCCAAAGTTGATTTGGTTGGTTTAGTTGCACCTTAAACATTTCTGCCTTATATAAACAAAAAAAATGTAGGTCTGTCTTCAACAATCTGAGCACGATGTTTGTCTTTTAGTTGCTGCAGGCTTATGTTCTCCTCTTGCTGCAAGTGATGGGTTATTATTCAGCAACATGTCAAAAAGTCCTAATGAGCCAAGCATAACTAATCTGACAGCTAAATGTTTCCAGAAGGAGATTTTAATCAACAAAGAAAAACTACAGGTAGACCCATAACATTAGTCACAGTAATGAAAACGTGAAACCATATTGTCATTCAAATTGGGCAATATGCATACGTCAGAAGCGCATCAACATGTCATTGAGGGGGATGTGACATTTCTTAAAGAAATATAACGGTACCATTTAAGTAATGATGGGAAGAATACATTTTATCTAACGATCAACAATGTCTGGCTTTACATCTGTGGAATAAGCAGAAAAATCAGACTAAAAACCTAAATACTAGGTTTATTATTAACCTATTAGGGGCTGCCCAGTGGCGCAGTTGGTAGAGCTGTTGCCTTGCAGCAAGAAGGTTCTGGGTTCGATTCCCGGCCCGGGTCTTTCTGCATGGAGTTTGCATGTTCTCCCTGTGCATGCGTGGGTTCTCTCCGGGTACTCAGGCTTCCTCCCACAGTCCAAAAATATGACTGTCAGGTTAATTGGCCTCTCTAAATTGTCCCTAGGTGTGAGTGTGTGTGTGCATGGTCGTCTGTCCTTGTCCGTGTTGCCCTGCGACAGACTGGCGACCTGTCCAGGGTGACCCCGCCTCTCACCCGGAACGTTAGCTGGAGATCGGCACCAGCACCTTCTGACCCCACTAAGGGACAAGGAAGTATAGAAAATGGCTGGGGTGCTGTGGTGGCGCAGGGGTTAAGCACACCCACATACGGAGGCCTTAGTCCTCTACGCAGCTGTCCCAGGTTCGATTCCCGGCCAATATATAAAGGCCACTAGAGCCAATAAAACCTTTAAAAAAAAAATAAAAAAAAAGAAGAAAATGGCTGGATGGATGGATATTGGAAAATATTTTGAGAGGAAGAAGAGAGTCCTGTGGCACACCACTGCTAATTGGGAATAGTTGGGATTGGAAAGAATGAGCTTCAATAAATACACAGTTCCCTCCCCCAAACATCTGGAGCCCAGATAACCGGTGAAGATCAGGGTTTTACTGTGAAGTAGAGCCGCCGCCCCCCACCCCTCTCTAGTCTGCAATTAAATCTAACAATTGACCATCAAATTAAAAAACCCTCCATCATAGGGTCATTGATACAGGTAATAGGTTTCATATTTTTCTAACCTCAAAACAGCATTCAAACAATGTGGTGGTGTTTCAGTTTTGATGCAGTTGCTGTTACTTTTCCAGCCTTATAATCAGTGGATCAACATTTCAACTGGGAGTAAAAACAGGAGGTTGAAATTGAGATACAGGAACTCCATCCACTGGATGAATGTAAGGTAGCCACCTGACTGCTGCAAAGATGTGTTGTATCAACCGGTCAAAAAAAACAAAAAAACTCTTCTCGTTACTGGCATGTAGCAGGAACAGGCTAATGGGTTGTGATTTTATTCTTTTCCCTTCAGTGTTTACTGGGCTTTTCTTCTCCACTCAAATACATTACATGAACAGACTTTCCAGGCTTTCTGAGGTGTATTTAATTAGAAACTCCCACGCTGAAGCGTAACATCTTTTTACTTTCCAGCGAGGCAGGCTTTTCTCCAAAGATTAACAACCCCAATATAAATGCCTCTCCTGTTTCTGATATTGAAGGTAATGCTTTAAGATCCCCGTTCATCCTCACCTCCCCTCCAAACACACACACACACCCCATCTGAGTGACTCTTTAAGGAGCCATCCATCGAAAATAAAAAAATAAGTCCCTTATCCCCCTCGGCTGGAGAGAACTCTTCAAGAGATCCATCCGTTCAGTCGTCTTATTGATCTGGTTCTCTGCTCGCTGCTTCAAGAGCGACATTGTGCTGATGAATGACCAACGTGAATGGAAATGAACATCGCATCAAAGATGGGCTTCTCTTCTTAGCGCCGTGAGGGAAAGGGGGGGGCAGAGAGAGGATGGCCATCGAGAAAAACAGAGAAAAATTAGCAATAACGATTGTAAAAATAACCGACAGCAGATGAGAGATAAAAACAGAAAATTATCGACGGTGTAAAAAGACAAAGAAACAAAAGACGGATCAAAGGACAAGGCGCACGCCATACAGATGACACAGACGGACCAGGTCGCGCACCTCATTAAATCTCAAGCTCCACAAAGAAAACAAGCCGAGTTTGCGGCGCCTCAGATCTCGCCGTCCCATTACGCCGGCATCTCGTGCTTCCAGACGGAGCAGAGACGAGCAGCCACGGGCCTCCGCCGTCCCTGCGCAACCACCTGTGACAATCACACCTCGCTTCTTTGATCCACACGCGCCGACATGAATCACAGAAGTGACAGCTACAGAGAGAGAGGGTCGCGGAAAAATCGGAGCTTTTAAATATAATCTTTGCCTCTGCTAAGCACCACAATAACCACGCTGCTGATATTCACCTGCATTCTCGCTTCGGAGACCCCGCTTTAGGAGTCGGAAAACATCTTTTGACTTCAAGAATTTCAGTGCCAAAACATCAGATTATAGTGTTCAGATTTCTGTCGGTTCTGCGGAGGGTTGATCTCGCTGCTCGTAGCCTACAGGGCAGCAACGCCCACCACTCACTGCAGAGATCCGTCTCAAATGCTGTGTTTTCGTGCCTTTTCCAAAGCAGCACGGCGGTAGCCGACAAGTAGATTGAAAGCTCTCTAAGGTTCAGCTTGAAGAAGAATACCCACAGTGTCTAAAATAAATCCACTTCCTTAGCTTGAAGTGCTAACGACGTTATGAATAGCCTCAGACCCTTGACGGTGACGGCGGAACGGAAAGCAGGTTCCTGCTCTTTAATGTGGCAACTATTACAACGGTAACGTTGTAATACGGTATTTGTTTCATCAATCTTGTTGTAAAGCACTTTCTTTGTCCAGGTAGATCTGATCATCATGGTTGTAGTGACCAACCAAAATAACAGCAAAACGGAAGCAAAACAAAACTTCAGGAATGACAAGCAAGTGTCTTTAAGTTGACACCATGTTGTATCCAGGATTTAGACGCATTAAAGGACAAAGCCTGGAGTTGGAACGCAAGAGCGGCATCCTACCTTGACAGAGTCAGCCAAACAAAGAGTGGGCTACAAAAGCATAAAAGAAACCTACATTGCTTTTATAATGTTTGTGAGGCAACATTATGAGTGAAAAGATAAGTGAAGTAACTCAGGATACCACTGACAAGGTCAGAATACTGGGACTGGGTAGTTGGTATCAATGCTACAGTCGGTTTCTGTTTAGCAGCTTCACATTAGCCTTAGGGGTTTTTCTTTTTAAATACAGTCCGAGCAAAAAAGTAGACTCAACCATGAAATGGATAATGATACCAAGATTGTTTAAACCACTTCTAGGGTTTAGTTAAACTTTATTTGAGACACAAAAAGGAAGCGTTTTCAATACTTTCTTTGTAATTAGACAAGCATGAATGTTCCTAGTCAAAACTGGAATAGAATGACCGAACCCGATTCCAGATTTATTAGAACAAAGCTTCACTCTACTTTTTGAAAACCAAAAACGTAGAGTACCAGCCCGTCTGATGAGTGGGATGCATCATCACACCTAACTGGAAATAAAAAGGTACTGATGTTTTTTTTGTTCAGATGTACTTGACTCGTGTAAAACCTTTAACCTATTGGGCGCAGCCAGCATTACGTATTTTCCAGGCATATGTGGCCATTTGTGTTTCCACATTCAAGAAACTGTTGCCTTCAGTTGTTATAAAAACGCTGTATATGTCAAATATGAATTGAAAGAAATTTGACTTTGTCATTTAAAGACTTGAGATTGGCTCTCCGTCTCTTTAAGAAACTCCTTGAACTCATGAAACTCCACCTCCAGGAACTCAAGACAACTTCTTTCCTCTAGTAATCTTTAGTAGCTCAGGAGATAGTAACTCAGCTCCTTCAGACTAGCCAGCAGCAGTCTGAAGGGGTAGCTAATATTGCTTGCTACCCCAATGTTAGCAAACATTCTGGTTTGCTAACATTGGGGTAGGTGTTTGCTAGTTGTTGCTGGCTAGTCTGAAGGAACTGAGTGGAGGAATCGTGGCGGAGGGCTGCTGTGCATTGGTGAAGTTTGGAAACTTGAGCTCGAAGGAGGAGTTTTAGCTGTTGCACTGGTGTATGGTTGCTATGGGAGATTAAAGGCTTTTTCATAAATATGCCTGACAGAAACAAAGAAACACTGCAGGTATGTTTTAGGTGAGGAGATAACATTACAACATAACGTAAGCTCAAAAAAAGTCACTTCTACATAATACTGCCTATTTAAATATGCAGCAGTGTTGGTCATGATGCAATTCAAAACTTTAATGCACCCGAATCTCACTGCAGCAGCGTTTTCATGAACACTATGAGTTTGTCTTAGCATCGTCTTTAAGTGGTTGTGAAGTGAAATCTGGTTTAGCTCTTATTAAGCAAAGACGGAAACAGCTGGCAAAAAAAAGGCCATATGTGTAAACCTGTCGCAATCAAATCTGGTTAAAAATGATGAACACTGACTGTTTCCCAGGCAGACTGGAGAGTGGAAATGGAGCCAGAGGAAGTGCATTATAGCCACAGGCTGCTTAGGCCAGCGAGGTGAGCTCTGACGTGTCACTGGCTAACCTGACAGCAAGACAACAGCCACAGGGCAAACACCGACACACCGGTTGTGTTGTCCGAAGCCAGCTGCATACTAATCCTCCCTGCTGCTGCCGGCTTTCACTCCAGGGGTGGCAAATGAAACCTGCTCACTGGCCAAGCGCCGCTTCATTTTCACCGCGGCTGATAAGTTTTGTTCACTGAACCGTGCGCCGACGGCGGTGGCAGCGGCAGCGGCAGCTCAGAGGTCCTCTTCCGCACCCTGCTCCTGTCATCAACCCTGCAGCACCTGCAGATAGGCGGCACCTCTCTCGGAAAGCCTAACTACCTGGATATAGAACAAGGACCGGAGACGCAGCAGAATACAAATGGCTGTGTAATCCGCGCAGCTTCAGACGCTTTGTTTACCGCCTTCTGCTGTGCGCGGAGCCGGGAGGGCGGAGAGGGGGATCTCCTTTAGGTTCGGCGAAGGAGATGGAGCCAAATAAAAAACCGCCGTGTCCGAACATTTTTTTTCACTCACGACTAGAGAGGCGGCGAGACCATCATGTCACTGGAGTCATTTCTATTTGATTGCATCAACATTCCCAACCCTGATTGCAGATGATTTGTTGTGAATGAGATTTTCCACCTGAAAACTGTTTTAGCTTTAAAAACAGCTTAATTAGAACTTCCTATCCTTTTTTATCTTTTTGGCCTGGGAAAGTTTTTTCATTAAACTTTTATTTTATTTTTACATCATGCTATAATGTTATTCCCTCATCAAAAATATACTTGGAGTGCCGCCTATTTCACGGAGTAGCATTGTTGTGATGACAGGAAGGAGCAGGAGCTTCTTAAAGAGACAGAGTCCAATTGTAAGGTGTCAAATTATGAAGTCAATTTTCTTTTTAAGTCATGTTTGATATAGTCAACATTTTTATAACAACTGAAAGTATCATGGCTACTTGACTGTGCTACGAAACCGCAATGTGTGTCAGGAGAATACATAACACAAGCTTATTCAAGTGTCAGAATGGTCCAGTCAAAGTCTAGATCTCAATTACATTGGAAAACTTAGGAAAGAGTTGAAAACAGATCCTTCCTGACTCCACCTACCCATGCTGGTAGGAATTGAGCTATTCTGGAAACCAGGTAGACTTTGATGAACTGATTGACTTTTACTTGTCTTGCTTAAAAAAAAAAAAAAGAAAAAAAAAGTTTGGTGACCATAAATCATTGGCTGCCCACAATGTCATCTGTGGGACATACTAACATGACAGACAAAGAAAAAAACTAAACACTGGAACAAGAATTCTTGCAATAAGTCGGAAAAAGGATTTTGAAGAGAAGTTCTCATAAAATGCTTTCCTTAAAGTAAAACGAAAAAAAGATGAAGTTTGCTGAGCTTTTCACCTTCTATCCTGAAGAAATAAACAAAGCTGACTAAAAATAATAAAGTGAAGATGCAGGAGGTCTTAGATATGGCATTCAGGCATTATTTTTTTCTTCTTCTTCTTCTTCTCGGACTAAACTGCAGGAAAACTGCAGTTTAGTCCGAGGATCAAGTTTGATTGTGCAAGCTTTTCTTTCCTAGTCCCACACTGCCAACATTCATTTCCACAGAGCAGAGGTCTGAAAACACCTGTGCTCAGTGACAAAGACGGGAATAGGCAAGAGAGAAGTACCACAGCTGTAGGGGAGCGAGAGAGTCTTGGCGCCATACAGTCCTGGCCGAAAGTTTGGAAAATGAAACATTTTGCTTTGTAACTTTAACATTTTTGTTGTTTTAATGCTTTCAACATATCCTGAAAAACAATTACGATTAGGATTTAAACGTTTCCATACCCTCGTGATCTTGCAGCAGCCATTGTGTTTTTGTCAGAACTTGACTCAATGAGCTCATTGTTGACTGGTGAATTGATTTTAGTTATATTTCTCTCACAGCTTCACTTGGCTTGATGGCTTGACTGAACTCAAGTGCAGTTAGTTAAAACACAGAAACTCCTGAAGCTAATAAAGCTCTTCGCCTGATGAACTCAGGTAAACTTCGCATTAAAAAAAAACAGTTTGCAAAATAAATTCATATTAGAGATTGACTGAGCAATTGTCAGGAAATGATTTTCAGCACTGCCTGCTGGCTGTCCAGAGAAAACCCCCAAAAAAGGAAATGCTTTTGTAATCAAAATATACAATATGAGATCCCAAAGAAAGCTAAAAATGTGAACAAAATTTTTTTTTTTTTTTTACGGCTTCAAAAATAGTTCAGTGGACTGCTGGTATTCTCCAACTAACATCAAATGAAGAGACGTCCTCCATTTTCACTTTATTGTTTTTACTCAGCTGTTTTTTATTTCTTCAAGGCAGAAGGTGAAAAAGCTCAGTAAACAAGAAAATAAATCCACAAATGCTTGACCTGACTTGGTAATTGAGCTTCCCAAGTTGCGTTTTCTTCTGAATAATTTAAACATGGTCTACAATTAAAACTAAAACAAATATTTGCTGGTTTCACAGTGAAATTGCTGAAGGTTAAAGCAATTTCTTCTTGCTGATGGGGATCCGTTTTACTGGACGACATACACGTTGGTCTTCTGATATCTTCTTCATATGTTGTTATTAAAAAAATTTGCTAAAATGGGCCAGAGCTTTACAAAATCAGAGAGTCGGTAAGTCAGTCACAAAAGTGACCTGCATCATTGCCCAAACTTCTGCCCATGTTCCCCGTGCTCTACCGTCAACTCCAGCGAGGAGAATGTGAACGCTTAAGTCGAACAAAGTGGTCCTGCTCATTGATTATTAAACAGCCAGAGACTCGCGGACCAATCAGGACAAAGGTACTTCTTAGGCTACCTGCAACCCGGAAATGATGTCAGACACTAAGAAAAGGGAGTTGAAGAAAACAGTAGGAAGGAGACAGAAAGAGAAGGGGAAGATGAGGAGGGACGAAAGAACGACAGAGCAAACAGAAAGAGAAAAGCGACTGAGGTAAACATACAAGCAGTTTTGCACCAGCGAATGTGTAGATAGAGATTGAGAGAGAAGAAGGAGTGATTCACAAGGGGAAGAAACGAAAGACTGAGAAGCTGATAGAGGAGGAGAGCAGAGATTCTGGCTTAGCACTGGCAGCAGAGGAAGTCAAGCACCTGGAGAGGCCCCTTAGGACAGACAGGAGGGTTCTGATGCATGTTCAGTGCCTCTCCCTCTGCCTCTCTCATTCCCCCACCCCTCCTCCCTCAGGTGTCCCATGGGGATGAGAGAGAGAGAGAGAGCAAGTCTGTCAGTCTGCACCAGAAAGAAGCAGCTTAGAGCAAACAACACAGGGTTTGGGTGAGACTTAGTATTTGAAGCAAAAAAAAAAAAGGGAAAGCCTGGCAGCTTGGCTTCCAGAATATTGACAGTTATACAAATAAGGTTTGCCCACGTCTCATTTATCAAGTTTGTAGAGTAAAGAGAGAAGCTGCTTCCGATGCCATAGAAATCAAACTTTAGAGTTACCTTTTCTCTCTTGCAGACCAAAACTATCACTCTAAGATCAAAGAAATCACAGGAATCAAAACCTGAGAAGGAATCGAAAACTAGGGGACTATCCGGGATATTTTTGTACATTTATTTCTCTGCCCAGCATCCACAAAATGGTCAAACCGTCTTACATGATAACCCTCAACTCAAGGTTTCCCCCTGAAAACTCGCTAAGCCTGGTGGTTGTGCGCTAGGCTAGTCATCCATCCAGTGTTTATTTTCTATTTATCAGCCACAAATGGAGAAATTGGAAAGAAGTGCATGGTGATGAGATCTAGTCTTTAAGGCTGTACTCAACCCAGGAAAGTCCCTTGGTCTGCTTGTTTGGTCCGAACCAAAAGCAAACTTTTGGTTCGGACCAAACCAAAGTTGATGTGTTTTGCTTTCACATTGTGCTTTTTTGCAAGTGGACTATAATTTGTGAACAAAGCTACGCAGGTCCAATGGAAGCGTATTGGAGCAGTACGCAGCACGGATCTGGAAAAACTACAGACTATAAACTACAGAAGTCCAGCTTGTGGACATTTATGCTGTTATTACAACTGCAATGACATTTTCAGTGTCAAGTGGAGCTTGGCACGCAGGTTTGCTCGTTTTACCATAACGCCTAGCAATGGCAAAAAAATTGCATATATCCTGGAGTTCGGTTGGATTGAGACGATTTGTGTTCACACCAAGCGCGAACTGTACCGGAGTGGTCTGGAAGGCGACTGAGACGACCTCAGAAAGTGGTCCGCTTGTTTGGATCACTTGACCGTATTCACACCTTCTCAGAAGGTCAGGGCTAAAGGGCGAAATGCACTCAGAAGACCAGAAGTGTTAGGTGTGAAAACACCCTAAAGACCAATGGGAGGAGTGCAGATGGTGGAAAAGAGGTCAACATCATAATCCATAACCAGATTCAGTCTTTCCTAGGTGTCTTTGTGTAGAGCCTCTGAAAAGCTTAACAATAGTGTGGCAGGCTGATATTGAATCATGGCTTTGATTTACATTCACTCTAAGAGTCTTCCACGTTCTATCCCGCTGTCAATCACCCGCCTTCCAGCCTGTCAGCGGCGCCGGTGAAACTAATCCTGAGCGACGTTTATGTACAAACACCAACACATCGTGGAAGGGACGGGGGATTGGACCCATCTGTGCACGCGTGCGCACAGCGCTGCCGAGTCACAGCCGGGGTCAATGTCACTTCCCTTTGAGCCAATTTCCTGTGATTGATCTCCCTCCAAGTTTGAGGCCAGAAAAGCTTTCAGCTCCATAATGATTCGATGAAAACAAATGCCACGGGAGAATGATATAGAACGATTCGGCGTTAGTTAACAGGTTATAGTTTAACCTGACATCTGGAATTGATTGCTTTGAACCCGCCTCACCTCGCTCATTCATACAGGCAGCAGTCGAAATATTTAAAGGAAAAGCCAGTCGATGCAACGAGTGTGACGGAGGGAAGAACGTTCCTCTAGCCTGAAGGTCACACCGCAACCCGAAATATCCATCTGCCTCCTACGTACAGGTGACAATTGAGTGCATGTGTGTGTTTCTGCGAGTGTGTAAACAAAATTGAAGGGACACCTAAGCGACACACACACACACATGCACGCATCCATGCAGCCCTTTGGCGTTCCAAACTGCCATAACATCGCAGAGTTTTCCTTGATTATATTCAGCAGCAGTAATTTTACGTGTCCGTGGGCGGAAAATGAAATGGTAATTTCTTCTGTTCCACTTCACCGACTTTCAACAGGAAACAATCACGATTTAGTCCCAAGCTGAGCGGCGTTCTTTTTCTTGAGTGAGTCGTCAGAGCCCTTCACGGCTCCTGAAACCTGCAGCTGCAGAAGGCCGCCGCCGCCGCCAAACGCAGCTCGCGCCTCCGCAAAGAGCCGCACCTTTGACTGACTCAACTGTTCTGCAAAATAAAGCATCGCTGCAGCAGATTTATTTACTTTACGTTCATTATAATGAGCTCAGCAGGGAAGAGGAGTAGGGCCACTGAAAAGAAGAGAAAGAATTCAGACTTTTTCCTCAGAATTCTGACTTTAGTTTTTTGAGATGAAAAGTCAGAATTTAGATTTTTTTCCCCCTAAATTCTAAGAAATTTTTTCCCCCTTAAGAGAGGCTCTTCCTCTCTTCCTTAAATCAGCCTCATGAGCCTCAACTGTCAACGATCAACAATGTCTCCGGTTTACTCCCACAGTCCAAAAACATGACTGTCAGTCGAATTAGTCTCTCCAAATTCTCTCTAGATGTGAGTGCGTGTGTCCAGGGTGACCACGCCTCTCGTCCGGAACGTTAGCTGGGGATAGACACCAGCACCCTTAATGACCCCACAAAGGGAGAAGGGAGTATAAAAAAATGGATGGATGGATTAACCTATTCATTTAATTTGACAAATCATAAATTAACAAGTAAAATAATAATTCGCTGCAATGTGTGAACAGTTATTTGGTAGTGGTCAACATAGCAGACCTAGTAAAAGGTGGGTGTTCTGTAAATTGTGTTTGTAGCATAATCTAGCACCTATGTTGCCTTCAGTTGTTATGGAAATGCTCTATACATGTCAAACATAGCATTAAAGAAATGTGACAATTAGGTGCCTTAAAATTGGCCTCTGTCTCTTTAAGAAGCTCCTACTCTGCCCGACACTCAGCCTTCAGCACGACATCATAATAGTGCTGTGCTGTTTACAACCTTGGGACTGACGTAGCTCAGCAGGTGTGCAGTTCCAAAAAGGGTTTGCTGATTGCTGCTGGCTAGTCTGTAGGAGCTGAGAGGGGGTCAAGGGTCGCAGGGCAGGGCTGCTCTGTGAGGCTGGTCTTTGTGGAAACGGGCAGCGCTTTCTGACAGGAAGCCTTTAGGCACCCCTGAATGGTTGCCCACAGGAGAGTCAAGGATTTCTCAAACATGAATGAAAGAATCACAGCAACACTCCGGGTTTGTTTTTGAAGAGGGAATAACACGACGACATGATATAAAGCTAAAAAGAAAAAAAACTTTACATAAATACCACCACTTTAGAAACAGGCCCAGCAGAAAATGCATCCAGTGAAGCGTCAGCCGGTGCATGATGGTTAGCATGAATGATTCATTTCTGGTGACACTTGCAGTGGCGCACTGAGCACACAGCAAGGAAAAGCAAGCTGGTAAATGCTTTATAGAGCCCACTGAACACTCGGGCAGTTTACATGCACAGCAGTTTTTCATTATTAATCACTTGAAGACATCACTCTGAGGGAGACTCTGCTTGGAAATAAAAAGGGCCTTTTCTTTTACACCTGGACCTACACAAGGTTGCATGTGGAGAAAACACTAAGCGGATTGTCCATACTGTAATTTTTTTATTTATTTTATTTTTTTACATCTGGTGATACATTACTGCGCAAGAACGCCTGACTTTCACGTCAACATTCCCAAGGTCTACTCTTTAAATAAATTAAGAAAAAGGATGTGCTTAATGCTGAAGAACTGGGTAATGCTTTGCTTTTTTGGCAAATAAACGTATGGATTCACTTCATATTTTGATAGTGTAGGAGAATATAAACTTTAAATTCTACATTTCCTGATCATGCGGTCAGCATTCTTTTTTCTAGAGGGGAAATTAGCAGCATTACTAATGCTTCTAATGAGCATTAATCCCACTAATCCTCAATTTTTGCCAAATTGAGAAAATTACATTGAATTTTGCCGTTTACACCAATCTTTTTTTTTTTTAAAGCAATGCTTCAAAAGCAGACAAGCGAAACTGAAAAGGAGGATTTATAGAGAAGGACCAATGAGAAGTGAGAGGAGGAAGATAATATCCCCAAGTCCAACGTCTCTCTGGTCATGTTTCCATCTAACCGCCATGTGAATTTTGAGCAAGTTTTTAAAATGTCACAAAAAAAAGAGAAAAAAAGAAAAAGAAATGCTAAGTCAGAGTTTTTCATCATCGGCTGGTTTGAAGTGAATCTACCAGGCTAATGCTACACATGTAATAAACAAGATGCAGAGGTTGTAAACCAGCATGAACCAAACATCTTAGAAAAATGGAGAGTCCATCCACTCTGACTTCCTCTCTTTACCACATTAGCTCTTTTTCAGGAAAGCAAAAAAACACAGTCTCAACCAAGTGTAAAAACCTTCTTTTGCAAAACTGAGGAAATTATTTGGGAATTTGCCATTTCCATCAATCTTTTCTACTTCAGAATGCACATAACAAAATGTTGAAAGATACTTTCTCACCACACGGCCAGACAGAGAGTCAAAGAGGAGCGGCGAAAGCAAATGAAACGGGTCAGCGGTGCATGGCAACAACTGATGCCGTCGTCCAGGACTGTGGAATATCATGTCTGGCTGCTTTTCCATTCACCATATAGCTACACAATTTCAAATTCATAAATTCATTTGTTTAATTGAAATACTGCAATTTATTTATTTATTTTTTTAAGTGTTTTTCAAGGAAAAGTTCTAGTGCTATGATCAACATTGGCTTATTTCGAAAATCTGCATAGGAAACACTTTTCTCGCATCACGAGTCACATGATAAACGACTAGACGTTGCTACTGGCGCAAACCATGAAGAAGACAGGAAGTGGTAGTACCACAGCATCACCATTCACAACTCTTTAGATGATACGGTTTGAAACATTTCATTTCACTTTGGGATGGACAAAAAAGGATTTTTTAAATTTCACTTAACTAAATTAAATTTACACTGGATGAAGACAGGAAAAAACATTTTCGGTGCTTTTTTTTTTTTTTTTTTTAAAAGATCTTTTTATGGTTTAATTCTTAAAAAGAAATAAGAATCAGTTAAAATTAGCACCAAGTAGTTCAAAGCTTTACAAAAAACTAAAGATCAGGAAGAAAAATAAAAATTGCTGATTAATTTATTTCTAAAGACTTCTAAAGTGGTGACCTGAAAAATCTAACAGACCAGATATTCCTGACGCAGAGGGGGAAAAAAATGAGCCCGAAGTGAAAGCTTTTCTTCACGCAAATTCAAGTCAAATATCTCCGAGGGGTGAATTTAAATCGTCTCGATGTCGGAGGCATGACTCATTAATATCAATGATTCTCAGCCACCCACACATCAACCCCGACTTGGTTATGGGTCGGGCAGTCGACCGGCTGCCTCTCTTAATGCTTCATCCCGAACCGAAACGACGTCCTCCCGCTGCGGAGGAAACGGAAAGCGCGAGTCACTCTTCTTCTCCGCCGGAGATCCTGCTGGATCTCAATAATTGATCCGAATGTGCGAGTCGTTTCCCGGCATTTGAGAGAGCCTGGGCGCCGGCGATTCCCCACGAGCGGCGAGCGGTTCTGTCGCGTCACTGCAGGTGCAAAAGGCATGTTGTCAGCGACCCGATGAGACGAGGATAACAGACGAACTGAAGCTCCTACTTTTTATTATTTTATTAAATCAAACAAACAGAATGAAAAGATCAAACTGACAGGCTGTGGCAACGATGCATAACAACGAGAGGGAACGATAAAAACCCGAGCGTTGCCGTGTCAACTGAAAGGCCTCGCGTGTACTTGAGGAGCTGTCACGCACCAAAAAAAATAAATGAGGGGTTGAAGTGCCCACCGGAAAGCATAAGTTATTTTAATATTAGTCGTGCTCGCAGTACAGATGTGGCGCTCGGATCTCGGGGGACGGCGAATTTTCTGGGCCATCGGGCTGCGGCACACTACCTGCTATTACAAGGTGAAATCCCGGTTTCGGTTAGTAAACACACTGGGCCCCACATGTGGTGATTGTTCTGGAACAATAGTTCAGACACTCTTAGCTTCTGTTACCTTGATGCCTCAATCAGAGAAAGGAGAAAAAAAATCTCAGGACAGAAGTCAGAGAGTTGTTGTTTTTTTTACCAGGTTATACACTGTTAATCATTGTTTACAATAAAAAAGAAATCCTGCATTAGAAGGGCTAGATCTCCTTTTCTGAGCAGGATCTGAAAGGGCTTTTATGCAATTTTGTTAAATCGTGTAGTTCCAGTGCTTATCGGTGAATAAGATTGGCTTCAACTTCAATCAAACTCCAGTTTTGGGGAGATGTGAATGCATCTGTTCCGCTAAAAAAAACTCAGGTCTCTGTTCAACTAAAGTGAACTCTGGTGCGGTTTGAGCACACATGTGAACGCCAAGTGGGCCACCTCCACTCTAAAAGCAGGAAGCTGGGCTATAACGCAGGGAATTCTGGGTAAATACAACCAAAACAAACATGTGCCTCGCGTTTAGCTTTATACATAGTTTTTTGGTCTTTTACCAAAGACAGAGGAGAAATCCTCCAAACAATAAAACCGTACACAACTCCATTTTGGTTTGCATATTGTGATAAAAAAGTTTTAGTTCAAATAAATGGTTATCAGCTTTTCTAAACCCAGTCTGTATTCATAAAAACACCCCTACTAACAGGATTTACATACGTTATTTAAGAAAAGATTTTTGGACAAAGCCAGTGATATTAAAAAACCTGAGCAGGTTTCAGATTGGCCTGGTCAGGCATTTATACACCTGCCTGAAAACGGCGACTCTGAACGCAGCTCCACTGATTGTTCCAGGGCTAAAATTGCTAAAACTCAAGGGTCTTGGTAGTTTTAGTTTCTAAATTAAGAAATTAAGCTGATTAAAAGCAAAACGTGTTCTTCCTCTGCACTACCCAGCAGTCGATTCCGAAACAGAACCATGTAAACGGTGGTGGGATTGGTGCATTTGAATTCAATTCTGCTCAATTATCTGGCCTCTAATTGAAACAAATGTCATCTGCAGAATCAAAAAATAGATCCAATTTATTTCTCCAGGTGTACAGAATCCAGATTGGCTCAAATCAACTCAGATTTAACTCAACACTTTCTTTAAGATCCAGTTACATTAAATCTCATTTGATTTTAAAAGTCGTACAGCAAAATTTAACTCTGCCGGCCAAAACAAACAATGGATTAGCATCCCGCTACCCGTCTCTGTAATTAGACCGATTTAGTTTGCACGTTTGGCAAATTGTGATGTATCTGCACAGATAAACTATTTAGAAAATTAAAGTTCCTCTTTAAAGTGGCAAAAAGTGAAGCTGTTTGAACAACTTCAAAAGCTGATTCCATTGTTAAAATGTAGCATTTCGCTCTTGTGGATTCCTCCATCAAGCGGTGGGGAGTTATGGCGCGAAGAAATTCGTCATTCAGGTCACTTATTACTTCAAAGCGTGCTTACGTTAGCAATCATGTTTTAAATTTCAGTCTGAACTGGTGGGAAGAGAGAGAGGAAGGGAGGGAAAGAAAAAGCTTAGGAAAACATTTCTACTGCATTTTTCCCCCACAATCCTCCAGGGCTTTTTTTTTTTTTTTTTTTTGCTTTTTTAGCATCTCGAATGAAAACCGACATTCATCTTCATTTCGTGAAATATTTCACAAGAACTTCGCCATACTTCCTGACTCTTGCTCCCCTTGTCCCCCAAAGTGGCATTTCCATTTCAACAACTGCAGAGCTGCGTATGAAGCTGCTGGACAGCTGGGTGTGAATATGCGAATGCATCTGTGCGCTGTTAACGCGGATGTTTAGTGCATCTGTTTTTGCGGCTGGCGGACGCTTGTGGAGCTGGGAGGGGTTGAGGAGAGAGAGAGAGAGAGAGATTCTGCTGGTGCTGCAGATAACAGGATGGCACCACCTTCATCTGTCCCCGCGGGGGTGCAAGCGGCAGCGCACAGAGAACCGGAGCTCGCGGTGAGAAGGCGAGATTAGGAAACGGAGAACGTCGGAGCAAATGCGAGCAAACAATTTTCACGTTAATTAGCATCCCTCGCCGCCCCCGCAACACAAACAACACAGCGCCCAAAGACGCAGAGGCAAACGGGGGCAGAAGAGGGGCGGGGCTTGCTAACTTTAGGCTCTCTGCTCATCGATGCTGAATCAGTGGCAGCCGGCAAAAAAAAAGCAAGTCAGGAGGGAGTGGCAGGTTGGGAGTACAGAAAACGGGGGCAAAGAGGAAGGGGAGGAGGAATAGAGGAGAGCTGGAGATCAAAAGGAGATGGAGAACAGGAAGGAGACGCTGTGAAAGAGGAGTAAGTGAAGATGGTTGACATGGAAGGGAAGACTGAACCGTTTTTTTTGTTTGTTTATTTATTTTTATATTTTTTTTACTTTATCAATAGTTGTCAAGTCGGCTTCCTACGGCGGGCACGATTTGTTCACAACAACTGCTGACAAAACGATTCGGTGCTGGCAGGTGTGTAAATACGCTGGCATCCTCAGCAGCGGCGGCGGCTGCGAGCGGCGTCGGTACAAAGTGACAGAGACAGACGTAGGTCACCTTAAACGCCGATCGCTTTCAAAGCTCGAGCTTTTCTGCAGGCGGAATGGAGCTTCATACGAATGATTTGGGAAAAGGATTCACATCGCTTTCACTTTTTGGGGGATTTTGTCACGTGACAACCACAGACGGCAATGTTTTCGTTATGTTAGTCGATTAGTACAGCTGAAGAAGAAAGTCAGAAAATAAGGACAAAAACTGAAAAGTGTGGCATGCGTCTTAGGGACACACCGATTGCAGTTTGCTGGCTGATCACCGACTGTCTGGCCTGAGGATTACAAATTTGGCTGATACCATTTGATTTATCTGAAAAGTTGCAAAACATAGCATCAGAATTGTTAAGTTGGCACCAATGGGCTGACTGTAGTTGTCCCGGTAAGCAGGCAATCAGCTCAAAAAGGGAGAGTGACTGATTTTCTGTGAGATTGATTTCACAATCAGCAATCCCCAAAACATTTTAAAGCTAATACTAGCTAAAATGCTAACGCTAGCTTAAATGCTATCATCGTGCTAGCTCACTTTCTTCGACCGAGCCATTATAACACTCAGATGTGCCATTTTATTTTTTACTTTTGTCTCATTTGCCTTCTTCTACTCGTTTGTTTCACTTGATTTTATTTGGAGGAACCAGTGTAAAGGGGTAGATACAAAGATGCACCTCATGCAAGCTGAAAATCCCGCTAGTTTCCTTCTTACTTCAGCTATGCATCACTTTGTGTTTGTGGATGAAGAATGTAGATACAAGAGAGACGGATGAATATGTAAATGGTTCCACTATGTTTATACAGTGAACCTGAGCAAAGAGAAAAGATTCTTCGTTGTGTCCACAGTGTTTGTAGTTGACTGTTGACAAAAAGTAATGAACCGAGTCCAGAAAAACAAGGAGAAAAAAATGATCCTCTAGTTTTCTTGTGGACGGCAGGAACACGAAGAAACACACTTGCACCAGGACACCAAAGAGAAATCACACACATCCAGTCAACCACAATGCGGACACCATTGTACTTATGGTCCAGTTCATTTTTTAAATCAATAACACATTACAGCAATTCCTGCAGATGTACAATTCAACAACAACAGCAGCAGCAACACAAGCACATTTCCAGACCTCCTCCAGAACAAGCACACCCATAATTACAAAGCACCCCAGACTTATATGTTCAGATTTAGCACACTACATAACAATCGTGTAAGAAATCTGCTCCAACAACCATTTATGTGTTGCTAAAAAGCAGCATGATGCAGTTCTGAAGCCGTCTTCTGCAGAGGCAAGACTCCTGAGTCGCCCTCAGTTTCACAGAGGTGCACAACCTTCCTGCTTTCATTTCAATATTTCCAGGCTCATCAGCACTGTTTCCTGCTGCAGCAGGCAGTTGTTTCCAGAGGAGGGGGAAAAAAAGTTTTAAAAAAAAGCTGTTAAAGCCTCTCTATTCTACCTGCTGGGGGAACCTCGTGTCTGGCGATGTAGGACGGCTAGTTGTTCAGCATCTAAATGAGGCTAAAAGCGGCGCAGTTGAAAATGTACTTAAAAGTCTTGAAACTTTTCCGCAATCTGTCGCGTTACCGCAACCAACTCGTCCAAACATTTTTAAAGCTGCAAATCTGAAGCGAGTGGCCTGCAGGTGTCTTCAGCCCCCCGACCTCAAAGCCTTTGACACACTTTAGCTCTTTCTCCACTGTCATGTCTCACTCCAGCTGTTCAATATCTGGGAATGTGGAAACGTGAGCACTCCGTGCGCACAAAGGAGCTTTGGTCAACCTTCCAAAAGTCGACCTT
Source organism: Phalloptychus januarius (assembly GCA_902982915.1). Taxonomy (NCBI): domain Eukaryota; kingdom Metazoa; phylum Chordata; class Actinopteri; order Cyprinodontiformes; family Poeciliidae; genus Phalloptychus; species Phalloptychus januarius. Next base: position 5,109,279 of record CADWAE010000093.1, read on the forward strand.
CCGAAGGTTCAATATTCTGCGTGGAGCCTTGGGCAGCCAGCTTCTACAAAATCTCTCTGTCAATTAAGTTGATGCAGGTTGCCCCATCCGGTTGACATGGTATCCACAAGTACCGCCTTCACTCATCCAGTGACGCAACTCCACAGGCCAAACAACAAATCCAGGCTGTTGCCAATCGTATCGCTTGTGCGCAATTGGAGAGAAACCTGGCCAAGGTTGAGTGCCAAGAACCAGTTAAGGCCCATGGACAAGGGGCTTTTGACATAAACCTGCCAGTGCAGCTCTGGATGTATATCTGGTGTCACTTCTCAGGTGGAACGTGAAATTCCACCTAGTCCATCTTCCTATCAACTCTAGGCAAATAGGCAGTGGGACAATGTTGTTCCACACGTTGTTCCATGTGGAGCAATATGGGGCGACGATGCCGCCACCACGTCACCATCGTATTGGCTAAGAGGCAATCAATATTCATTTTTTGGATAGGAGACAATATCCTGTCACATTAGTTTCTCTCAGTAATTTCAAAAAATTTTTTTGCCAACTGGCTCTCACCACACACGGATAATAAACCTTTAAAAAACTCTCGACCACACATCACACATCTCAGAAAAGTTCATTTGTAACACGTTAGCGCTTCTTTAGAATAGCAGTCATGTCAAATAATCAGGGCTGTGAGAGTCAGGAGGATTTAAGAGCTCAACAAGTGGTTGTAGAAGGCAGGGAAAGAAGTGTCTCGACTCTGGGGTGGATTAAGATCGTCCGAAAAGATTCTGCTTCTTGAACAGATCTTATCTGAAAGTGGCTGACGAAAATGGCGCTGACATTTTCCTTCCTAGCCTTTTGAAGTCGGATGAAGTGCGGATAAACTGACCTGTCACCTACAGTCAGTGTGGGGAATCTGTGCTGCGAGGGACTCGCGAGTCTCCAAGCGTCACGTGTGTGTGTGTGCCTGCTGTGCTCACCTGAAGAACGTGACAAAGAACTGCACCAGGTCCATGAAGTTGCTGTGCTGGGAAAAAGCAATCTGTTAAAAAAAAAGTAGAAAAAGGTGGAGAGAGAGAAAAAAAACTGTTAGAAATCTGGGAATGTTACAACAAGAGGTCAGAAAACGTAGATACAGATAATAAAGACTCAATGCCTGCAAACACTTGACGGCAGTTGTACACCCGTCATTAGCTTCACTTAGGGTTTGAAAAGTTTCTTTCGATTAATAAATTAAATAATTTTAAAATTATTATTTTTTATTTACTGCGGTTACTTTAGTCTGATATTAAAGCTAAATCATTTAAATGCCATGCAAAAGCAAAAAGGGGAAGAACATGCAAAGGGGAACATTTTTTTCACACCTCTGTATGACAAACTATAAACATAGGTTCTCATAGCCCAGATGTGAAGATTGTTTGTTGTGACTAATTTGTGGTTTATGTTTCCAAGCGGTTGTGATGTGTCAATAACGTTATGCCGTGTTGCTAAGCCTTATTTCTTTTTCTTTTTTTCTCTCCACCGCAGCCACTGAAGGCTCTGAGTCAGTTGATCTGATGCTCCAAACCAAACATGTCAACTAGACAACAAGCCAGCAGCGCTGCCTTTCAGCAACCCACAACCTGTCTGCGAAAATAAAAACTGAAAATGAGTGAATGAATAAACTTCATCCCCGAATACGTGGGCAGAAATATTCTCCATGTAATCATCACAAGTGCCCCTGCTCCAACGACATCCTGTCTTAATCAAGGTTGCCAAGGGCAACGCACGCAGAGTCGTTCCACCTCCCCACCCCACTTTTCCCTCCTACACCCTCCCACCTTCACCTCAAAGTGCCTCACGGTGAGCCGCCAACCTGTGACGACGCAACACTGCCCCTCTCTGGCATCCCAGGGGTACTGCGCCTGCTTCATGGGAGCCCAGTTCTACACACACACAAACTTTTGTGAACCGAATGGAAGTCTTGGACAATGCTCACAAATGGGAGGTGACGAAACAACATCAAGACGGTTGTGTGTCGATAGGTGCACGAGTGTTTTATTTGCGTGTAATCAGCACCATATGGATCACCAAAGTGCAGTCGGCGGTTGCAGATGAGCTCCAAATCCTCAGGGAGACAATTTTCCTCCAGTCTGTTGATCACTGAAAATAACTTCAGAGGTGTTGCTCGGCTCACTGAGAACTTTCAGAAAGATGTCAACATTAAGCAGGAGGCTGGGGAAATGTCAGCTAACTTGTTAGACGTCTAATTAGAAAAAATAAAAAGTAGCAACACTTCAGGCACTCTAGAGTTAATCTCTTGACAGACAAAAAAATAAAGACTAAATGACACGGGAAACAACAGAAAGTTCAAAATTTACGGTGTACACTGGCTGAGCAAAAACATCTGGGTTAAAAGAAAGCAGGAACGCTAATGCTTCATCACATGAGCAGAACTTATCTGAGAAATATCCCAAGCCTTGAACATCTCAGAGAATATCATCTTTACAAAGAAACCTTCTAATTTATATACAGAAAAACGGGAGTCGAATCAATCCATTCACACCAGACTTATTCAAATTCAAAAAGAAATTTGATCTCAAGAAACTCAGCCGAATGCATCAAGTTCCTGACTTTGCAGCAATTGCTCTTCCAGAGCGAGCACGTAGCAACGGCAGACAGTTGATTGCACGGAGTTCACTTTGAAGCAATCCGTCATACTGAGAATGAATGGCGCGACAGTGGAAAGGACAACTCCACTTTAACAGGAAGAAGCCTCCAGCGGAGTCTCTGCAGTGTGAGCAGTCATCTCAATCAATCAAGCAAACTTTACAGAGCACAAAGTGATTTACCGCGGGCAAGACCAGAAAGTTCCTCAAGACATGATCAACTTAAGTAAACCGATAAAACAAGAATTCACAGGTAAAACAACAATGAGGAATTAAAAGTGAGAGTAATTAATTAGGAAAAGTGGAAATACGTTTGTCGATTGGAGCAGCAAGAAAACTGAAGATACATGTATATTAAGAGATGTAATATATAATGTTAAAGAGAAAAGAAGCATTAATTAGAGAATAAGCTAAGAGATACAGGAGAAGTTGCAGAGATCCACAACCAGGATGGAGAATTTGTTGACCGCAAAACTATAAAGTCAGCCAGTCCACAAATGTGGCTGAAAGAGAGGCAAGAAGAAAGGTTGTTTAGCAAGACCTACTCAAAGTCCTATTTGCCACAAGTTATGTAGTGGACGCAGCTAACGTGTTGGCGAAGTTGACCTAGTCTGATGAGGCAGAAACTAAACTTTCTGACCGACTTAATAAAATGCAGTGTTTGGAAGACAAACACTTCAGGCTTTCAGGCTTAAGCCGTGCGTAACTGCTAAGTTGAATAGTTGGATCTTGGAGGTGGGTGTTAGCTCTCTGGATGTCCACATGTTCTTGAGTTGCACGAAAGGGACTCTTACTTTGTCTCCAGACTATTTCTTACGTGCGTCATAGAGCTGTTTCATGCAACCGTCGAATGCTGCCTGTTCTTCTCCCCCTGCATCCATGCAGTCTTCGTCTTTCCTAATGCTCGTCTTCACTGCTCTGTGGTTGTCCTTTTTACCACCTTCTTTCATTCTCCGTCATTGTTCACTCAGCTGTGGACAATGATGTTTCTTAATTCCGACCACTTTTCCACAGGCTGTTATCTGTGTCTCTTTACTGGCCTGCCAATTTGTCTGTATACTCCTTTTTTTCCTTTCCCAATTTCTTGTGTTGCTCTTTTAGCACCTCAGTGTTGTTCTTTAAGCTGAAATCCAAGCTCCTCTCTAACGCTGGTGATCTTTGTCGTACTACTTCATGTGTTGTTCTCATCCAATTCTTCTGCAACTTCAAATGCATGTTGGCTACTACTAGGTAGCAGTCAGATGCCACATCCATTCCATAACTCTTACGTCCTGGAGGGGTCTTCCAAACTAATTCATAATGCAGAAGTGGTCTATCTGTGGCATTGTCCAGTCGTCAAGTCAAGTGTTTTTTTTTCTAAACACATAGCAATCCTGTGATTAAGAAATGTCAGCGACTGGAGAGGAAAACTGAGATCAAGGAATACCAGCAGGACTAAGCTCAAATCGAGAGCTCCGGGGGAGCGGGTTTAGATCACGGCTCCTTGAATGTGACAACCATGTATCATTTCCCCTCAGTCTCTCAATTATGCACCACTTTGTTCTGCTCTCGCACGTAAAATGCCAGCAAAACACAAAGTTTGTGGTTGGGACATGACAAAATGTGAGAAAGGTCAAGCATGAATAATGAAAATGAGATTCATCCCGAGAAGTTATGAATAAATACAGCTAAAGCTTTAAATTATTAAAGAAAACCTTGTTGGCTGGGGCCCAGGAACCGCTTATTCCCTGTGACAGCAGCCCTGGAAGAGCCAAAGGCTTCTTCTCCGAGTGATTAGATGTGCAGGATTCTCACCTACGACAACGACGCGTCTCTGAAGGAAAAGGCCTTCAAAGGCCAAGAACAGCGCCCCTGGGTCACGTCATCGCTGCCTGACTCAATTTCAGAAAGTGCAAGCAGACTGCCATGCTGAAAACACGTCTGAGAGCAGCTATTGTTGTGGCTAATCTCGAGTGTCAACAGGCGAGCGTGAAGCCCAGGTGGTGCTCCTCTTGCGAGGCTGCGAGAGAAAGACGCCCTATAGGACGCGTTGCTGTAGGGTATCAAGAACGTAAATATTCAATATTCTTCTAATGGCTTCTAGCAGCTATTTCATCTTTGCCGGAGCTTCGGCAGATGGCGACGGTATCGACGGGGAGCGACTCGACATGCTCTACATTCAAAGAGCGAATGGAATCTCAACTTTAATCGTGACGTGACTGTATTGGGTTTTTAAAAGCTAGAATAGATTTGTTATGTGCCCATGACTATTAATGAATTATGGCAGTACAGACAATCGAGTCCAAGATTTCCATGAGAAATCTTTTCGAGGCTCAACTTTCTAGAGTTCCAACTCGTCTATGTTCGGTTTAAAATATATAAAATACAAACATTTATTGTGAATTTGAAGCAGATGTTTCTGAATCAGACAAGAAGCAAAGAAAAAGTGAGAGAAAAGGGCACACAAAACAAGGAAAGAGTAAAAGGTGAGATGGGTAAAAAGTAGGGATTAGAAATGAAGGTCACAAGGAAAACAGGAGAATATAGTCAAAATAAAACAAGTGAGGAACAATAGGAAGGGATGAAAGGAAGGAGAAATAAAAGAAAAAGGAGAGTCAAGTAAATAAGGAAGTCAAGAGGGAAGTGTTAGAGAAATTAATGGTCACGATTACAACTTTAGGGTTAGCACAGCTAACTATGCAGTTAGCGGCGAAAAGACATTTAATAGCTATTTGAAAAGGAAACCACAGAGAAAGGAAGTGAGAGAGTTGCCCGTTTTCCGCAGGTAACAGGATAGCTGAACAGAGCTCAGCTAAGCGTTCCGCTTTATTTCTTTAAGCGTCAAACGTCCATCGAACATGCCGGATCTGAATGCATCAGAGGCCTTTTTGGAATGAGAAAGGGGCCGTAAAGGTCCACTGTCTGCAAGCATACACAGCTTCTGGACGGTTAGTAAAGCTAACCATGCTAACTGGGCTAATGACTAAGGCGATATACCCACAGGCGGATCCAAAATGACCATCTTGGAATTTGTACTTTTAAATTGGGGGGTCAAAGTTTTGCAAAATCAAACATTACTGTGTTTGCTGCATCTCCAAGTTCTGTATTTTAACATTTCTGTTAGTATATATTACGTACTAACAGATCTGCTAGTATATATACACTGGAAGGTTTCACCAGCCTGGCGGGACACCAGGCTTTACTTGCCACCCAATAGTCTAAGTGTTTATTTATTTGAAATATGTTTTTTAATACACTTCTAACAGTGAAAATAGAGACAGATTAAGCCAGATTTATACTTGAAGGCGCCAAGACCACAGATTTTCTGGGGTAAACCCTATATATATATATAAACATATGTAAATATATATAAATATATCTACACACATTTTTTTCTCAGTCCTATTTTTCCTTTCCTCAAATTATGATCTAGCTTTACTCAGTCCCTGCTGCACACTGACAAAGCCTCCACTCCTGCCGTCCCTCCTCTCAGATTGCTGTGAAACTCCAGGCGTCCACAGGCAGCCCAGATAAACACTCCACAGCTCCACGGCGTGGGGCCCAGCCAGCCCATCGCTGCTGCTGCTCCGCAGCGGGGCATCAAATTAGGAGGCTGTTCTAATCTCCACCACATCATGACATGTTCACCAAGGCTCAGAACAGGAGGATCACGGCTCTTTTATGTAATTAGTCTGGCTTTTGTGTTTAATTACAAACATCATTAAATTCAGATCTATTCTTCATCAGGGATGGGGGGGGAGAAATAAATAAATAGAATCAAGCGGGGACTGGGGAACTCTTGGCTGACTAATTTCACCGCAGTTGATTTTGTTTTCATGATCCGATTTGTTCGACACAGACGACGTGAAAGAATTCAATCTCATCTTTCGGTGTCAGGGCGAAACAAAGACGGTCTTTTTTCGGTTTAACGACACCGGCAGGTGGTTTGGTCGCAAAACTGGACAGAGCACGAGCCGCTCCTCGGACTTCCGAACACGAATGGAGTCGACGTGTGAGGAAAGCAAGCAGAGAGTCGTGTTAGGAGCCTGGAGAGTGGGCTTTGGCTTTCTCTGAATGCAGCATGTGTTTCAACTTAACATTCCACTTTGCCCTTCGCTCCTTCTCGCTCCGCCGCTTTTCCGATCTGCGCCGGAGGCACCCGCCACCTACGATCACACGCACAGAAAGTCCAGCGGCGGGTCGGCAAAGGCGAGAGGAGCAGAGAGGAGGAAATGGAGGGCTGTTAGTAAGCGGTGGAAAGTGATTTGAGGCGAGCGGCGGCGCGAGGAGGAGAGGTGGAGAGGTTTACCTCGGCGCTGGGTGGAAAAAGTCCTGCGCTCTTTTGGTTTCAGGAACAGCGGGGGGGGTGATCTTCTACATGATCCCACCCAATGGACCAGAGAAGGATGAGAGCAGGAAATGCAGCGGGGCGGCGAGTTAGACCACCTGAGGTTCTGAAAGACCTAAAATCCCCTCACACTGCACAGCTGAGCATAGAGGATGGAGACAGGTTTGTGGTTCCCCCCTCCGCTGGGCAGGCAGGGGGGGTCTGCACGGAGTGACCAGTCACACCACTCAACTGTTCCGGGTGGGACGCCGCTGGGGCGGACTGCCGGGAGCGCCTCGCTCTCCCGCCACACCGCACAAGCCTGCTAACGCTAACCGGGTGGACGTGGAGCCGCGATCAGAACCACACAGGAACAATCGTCCACATTACAGCTATGAGCAAAGAGCCGTTTATATGGATCTGATTATCCATGAGGCTAAAACTCGTTCAGTCGGAGCTTTTCATATTCATCCTAGACTGTATTGATGTTTATTTTTAACAGGGAAAACATTTTAAACAAACATCAAACCTGCTATGAAAAGCATAAAGCTTCTGGAATGACCTGATGCAAACTCTGAACTCAACTCTGAAGAAGAAAGGAAATGAAGTGCAGGTACAAGGAAGGAAAGGAAGAAGGAAAGAACAATGGAAGGGAAGAGAAAAGGATGGAAGTAAAAAGGAATCAAGAAAGGGAGGAAGGAAGTAATAAGGAAAGAAAAAAGGAAATAAGGAAGAAAGTAATAAGGAAAAAAAGGAAGGAAGGGAAGAATGAACAAACAAAAGATGGATGTAATGAAGGAAGGGAAGAATGAACAAACAAAAGATGGATGTAATGAAGGAAGGAAATTAAGTATAGATTGAAGGAAGCAAGGAAAAAGAAGGAAAGGAAGGAAGGAAAGAAAGAAAGAAAGAACAAAGGAAGGAGGGAAGGAAGAAAAGAAGCATGGTCTGAAAGAAGAATGATATTTAGGAAGTAATACGGAAAGAGAAAGGGATGTAAGAAAAGAAGAAAGGAAGGAAAAAGGAAGAAAGGAAAGAATGAACGAAGGAAGGAAGGAAAAAAGGAAAGAATGAAGGAAATGAAGTACAGGTTTGTGTATTTTGGGACAATCTGGAAGCACAAACAGAACACTTTTAGTCTTTTGTTGTTTTTTTAAATACCAACTCTGCGTCAGTTTCAGGCTTTTCTTGGCTCACACAGATCTCTGGCTCTCTTCCAGGTTTTATTATTTTGAATCTTTCTGCAAAGATTACAACCAGAGACAGAAAGGAACGAGCTGAAGGTTTGCGTTTCTGCCTCTAACCATCTAGAAACGGCCTCAAACTACATGCTGCTGGTTGATGCAGTGACCATTAATAATAGGGGGTGGGAGGTTTGTTTGGATGCAATCAATGGGAAGAAAATGTTGAATTATTTGGCATTTCACCAGCTGCTTGACCAGAAACCCTAGACCGGCCGACTGCCCTATGATCTTAGATCTTAAGCTTATTCACACAGTAAAGATTAGCTAAAACCTGGCGACAAATTAAAAAAAAAACAAGGAGCCTTTGATTTACTAAACGTCACAGCAGCTACAGCTGATGAAAGACGGTTTTCTCTCCATCATCCATCGGGCTGCTTCTCTGAGTTCAGCGCTGATTGTAGCAAAGCCACATAAACACATGCTGCCGGCTGGCAGGACAGCAGATGAAGGGTCTTATTCACTGCAGCTGCCAGGGAGCAAACACCACCAAGTCCCGAACACACACCCTGCCCTGACGGAGCAGCGGCTCGCCTACGCTGGACAACGTCTTCAGGACAGCCTCCAATGTCTCGCTTAGACCTGAAACTTTTGAGACATGAGAATAATAACTTTCAGGATTTGGATATATGTAAAGCTGATTTAGAGAAAGCCTCCCCGGTGGCTATGCTTAAATCGTGAGTTTTCGATTTTTCATCGGCTGCGAGCAGCGGACCCCCCCCCGGTCGTATCTGGGCCAAACAGCTTTTCTCCCTACATGTGACCGGATGCTGAGTCCCCCCTACTCTACCTCATGACCAATTAAAACATGGAAATGGAAACTCTGCACCTCTTTCAGGAAGAAAAAACTGGTCACGATGTAGCAGTTCAACGAGGGTTTCTGCAGGTTTAACCAGCACAAATTTAAGACTTTTTTAAGGCCGCTTTGAAATGTGAATTGAAGACCTGTGCGGCAACAGAAGAGCATAAAAGAAAAACGCAAATAAAGAAAGAAATTGTAAGGAGTGGCAACGGAAGTGAGCCAAAGGCTAAGATGAGCGTCGTCCAGACAGACGGTCATAAATCAGCACTCGGACGTCAAAAAAGGCTGGGTGGCCTTATACCGGCTAGCTAGCTAGAAAAGGTATATTAGCAGCTAGCGTGACTCAAAGTTTTACGTAGTGGTAAAGTCCAGTGAGAAGCAAGAAAACTACACTAAATATATGAAGTTAAATTGTCCGACCGCAACAACTATGAATAACATGTAAACAGCTAACTTATTTTAAGTGAATTTAAGACATCTTAAGGCCTTACGTTAGGTTACATGAATTAAGACTTTTTAAGAATGCATGGACATCGTTCATATAGAGAGGATGAAGTGGGGGGGGGGGAAGCAGGGCCACCAAGAATAACTAACAGAGCGAAAAAATAATCCAAGAAACAATCCTGACCGCATTAATAATTATTAGGCCTATCGATGTTAACATATGAACGCAACAGACTGATCTAAAGAGCTTAACGTGGTAATATTGCATAATTCATGTTAATGGCAATACCTATAAAAGCCTCTCTCTGGCGGAGGGTCAAGTAGCTGAAAGCGGCGAGTTAAACGGGAGTGAAAAGATGAGTGAGGAGTCAGAGAGGTTTGCTCAGCAGGAAATTTCGCTTTAAAAAAACAAAAACAAAAAACAGATAAAACGTTCAGGTAACACCAAGCTAATATGCAACCTATTTACCGCAGCAGTGAATTATCCTTCCACCGAAGACCAACCACTTAATAGTTAGCATTTCTGAATTAAGTTTGAAACAAAATGACTTCTTTCAAACCGTCATGAGCAACAAACTGATCTGTTTGAGATGACTGAACATTTTGTCAAGCGTTTATTGGAAGCGGCCATTTTTCACATTTCAAACTTGCACAGTTTTAAAGCGTAGCGATGAATCACAGCGCGGTTACATTTTTCAATCAATTCGCAGCACTAACAGTAACGGGGCTGCAATCCAAACCGGAAGCCGTTCCCCGCTCAGCCTTTTCTGTGCTCAACGGAATAACACGCGTACCGGGAAATAACGGAAAAGTCTTCCCCAAAGACCGGTGTCCGACCGGGCTTGACTGAAACTCACTTGGATCTTAATGGGCCACGTGAAGTTGCTGACGTAGACGAAGAACGTGATGTTCGGGCTGTTGCGGAAATCAAAGTTCTCGTTGGAAAAACTGTCTTTGAATTCCTTGATGTTGCAGCGTGAGATGATGGGAATCTCCTCTCCGGACTGGGTGCCTGCTGGAAAACGGAATGAAAAATAAATGAAAAAGAAGGAAGTGTCATAATGGATGAAGGAAAGACGAACAATTATTATATTTAAGTTGAATCTGTTGCATAATTTTATCCATCTAATTGATTAGTTTTAGAAATAAGTCCATATTTTTTTCTTTTTTTACTTTGTATTACCATTAGTGTAGAAAGGAAAGGAAGCCATGTTGAGTCGATAATAAAAAAAAAGGAAAAAAAAGGAGAAAAAGTTGGTGTATTAGGAGAGAAAATGCCAAACACAGAACACTAAAAGAATATTACAAATATCCATAAAATAGCAGAACAATTTATCTCAACGTAGTAAGAAAATATTGTAGAAACTAACAAAAATATCCTTTCAGTAGCAACCTCTTTCTGTCATCTTCTTAGGCCAAAGTTATTCATAATAAAAAGTACAGAAAGCCAATATTTTAAACTTCATTTTTCCTCTCAACTGGGATCGTAAACCAGCTGCTCGTCGCCAGGTGTGTTTCCTCCGACACAGAAACGTACCTGTGAAGCTGGTTGCCCAGGTGATGTTCAGGTTGAAGTTCTTGGAGGCGTTTATGAAAACGTCCAGATCGCGGTTTGGCTGCGGGGAGAGCGGAAACGCAGCAGTTACACCAACAGTGATGTTGCTGTTTCAATTTGTCTCCGAAAAACACACACACACAAAAACATAAACAGGAATACTTGTAAGAGAAGCAAAAGCCAACGAGGAAAGGCGAGATTTGATTTAATTAGGTACTGAAAAACTCATTTAGTCGCAGGTCAGAAAGCAGAGCGGAGATTTTATTCACGCTGCAGCAGCACAAAAACACTTGTGCACAAGAGCAAACAGCACAGGTAACAGAAGATGAATTCATCTAATAGCAAATAAACTATGTGTATTATATCGTTTATGAAGACTTTATGGCTACAGAGTGCAGAGAGAGGCTGAATTCTGCTGGTTTACAGCTCAGTTTGAGAAGAAGAGACTTTAAAATGCAGTCAGCGAACGCACCACACAAAGCGCTACTATGTCCCTCTTCGGTTTGGATGTTGCTACTGAAGGAAGAAGACTCAAAGCTTGCACTTTTCAGCAGCAGCTACAAAAAGATCCAACCTAAACCTCAAACATGCTTGTCACTTTGTAACCCCAAACTTCAGTTGTTGTTTTTTAAGTATGTGGAAGATTTTTCAAACCTAAAGCTGATAAGATCGGATTGATTTCCGATCCAAGTTTTCACATAAAATTTAAAAAAGGAAATTGGGGCCAACTCAACGGTGCACCTCAACAACATAGCTTTAGCTCCAACAAACACAATATATTGTGCATTTATTTAACAGTAGGTATTACTCACTTGTTTCAGATGCAAAACTTAATGTCTAATCACACTTTATTAAAAGCAAGAACAAGCATTTAAATTGGATTCTTTCCTAATCTTACAGACGAAGTTAAGTCAGACAAGCCGTTGTCACTTCCCGTATCAAGGTAATTATCTCTGCTCCTGCTCAGATGACAAATGGATTACATTTCAGCCGTTGCAACACTCCAGTAAAAGCTTCATCAGGGGAGAAAAACCATCTGGAACATTTCATCAGACGCTTTCATTTCAGTTTCGCTTCCAGATGCTCTTGGCGAATAAACGCAAGTGGACGAGCTTTTGTTTGCTGGGAAAACATCTGTGCGACTGCGACGAGCGAATTGTCTGATAAGACATCACTTCGATTCAGAGGTCAGTCTGTTCAATAAATCCTCATCTCTTAATAAGAGACATCAGAAATATCCAGCATGTTTTGTTGTCCTAAAGTTTTACTTCTTGAGCTGTAAAACATGATTTGTACAGTCGGTGTACAAGTTTGGAAAAGTGGCTATCTAAATGTTTAAGAGGTTTAAGAGACATACGCAAAAACCCCTTCACCTGCAGTAGCAGCTAAACTTGGCTTGTGAAGAATTGACTGAAGCCCCGCCCACAAGAGAGCTTGTTTGTCTAAAACAGGAAGGATTTTAATCATTTGTTCACGTGAAAACGGCATTTCAGGGGATCAAAAGCAATATTTCCTGAAACAGGCTACAGAGTGAAAATTTTGCTTTCACGTATTTGTGTTGACAGGAAAAATGTTTTTTTGTGAAGAAGCTAACATGTTAGCCTGACTCGTAACTTGACCCATAACCCCGAAAGCATCATAGACACAATGCATAACAATAATAATATGCATAACAATACATATTTGATGTCGTGGGTAAGTTGCTGTATAAAGTACTAAAACAAGACTTCATGCACTTTGTTAGGAGTATGGGTCCCTTTTTATTTTCTGTTGTGTTTATGGCTAACCATGCTAACGACGCTTGGACGCTTTATATACGTCCCATACTCCATGTTCGGTACCACTTTCAGGTCTGGGGAAGTAAAAAAAAAAAAAAAAAAAAAAACATTATAGGTTGGTGTTTTTAAAATAAACAGAGCTAATGTGGGCGGGGCTTTGAGGGGTTCTGAAAACACATTCACACCACACTTTTTAGATTTCTTTTTGTCAAGTCTATGAAAACAGGCGTTACTTTCCTTCTACTTTACAAAGTAGTTGATGATAGATCAATTGCCTTGTTGGTCTATTATCTATAAGCTTATTAAAGTTATAGAAGCTGCGAGGGCTTTGGGTTGCGTTGTATTTGCAGTCTGTTAAACTAAAAGAGAGTTGCGTCCAAAAAGGTCGCAACCATATCTAAGGAGAACATCGTACACAGAAAACAGAACAATGGAGGAATACATCGTGCTGGAGCTCCTGCTAAAAGCTAAAAGTTCGATAAACGACTCTGCACAAACTTTGTTGGGCACCATTTTATTTTTTTTCCGTTGTGTTTATGGCTAACCATGCTAGCAATGTGCAAAGGTTTTTACGCATGTCCCAATCGGCGCTAGTTGCGTAAATAAATTACGTTTTTGGTCCAGATTTTTTGAAACTAACTTAGTAAAAAAGCTCTCCTGTGGGGGGGCGGGGAATCAGGGGTTCTGAAATCAAGTTCACACCACACTGTTTAGATTTCTACTCTTGTTTTTATTAACATCAAATACAATTCAAGTGGTTTGGATTTAATATCTTTTTAAACTAAAACACTAAGTTCAAACCTACTGTCTCAGAGAAACCAAGTGAAGTCACATGCTGCTGATCAATGTTAATGTTAATTGATCATAAGGAGCTTTATAAAAGCAGAAATCTTTGATCCTTTCCTCTCTTGAGCATTCATTGATTCACCTGAGGCTTTGCCAAAGAGGAAATATGTCAGAGGAGCAGCGGTTGGGGACACATGACTACTGGAATCAGAAACTAAAGCACCTCGGTCGTGTGGTGGTCAACTCGATATATTTATTCTTAGCAAGTGGACAGCTGCCATGACGACGGGGCGTTTTCTGCCCGACATACCTCCTCAGGTGTGGCCACGAAGTTGATGGCGGTGTAGTAGCGGTCGTCCTCCTGCGACAGGCTGAAGGTGAACTGGTAGTCGATGAGGAGCGTGTCTGGAGGGAGAGAGGCCAAAACAGGCGAATAAGTCTGGCTTGAAGGTCGCCCGGTAACATGCTTTCAGACAGCGCTCCGGGCGGGAAATGATCCCCATTATTTCTCCATTTTTATTTTATTTTTTCCCCCCCAGAATGTTTTTTGTGTGTGTGTGTGTGTGTGTGTGTTTGATAAAAGGTCATGAAACCATTACAACATCAAAACAACAGAGTCAACGAGTCACCCAAAAAACAAAAGAAAAGAAAAACCCCACAAAGGTTTCTTTTCTCTGGACTTTATTCATCATGATCTAGAAACCGAGAATTCAATTTCCCAGCCTTGCTTTGGCTTTATTGACCGGCACAGGAAAAGCCATTTTCTGTGTCGATGTGAAGCCGCGCCAGCTGCTGTTCTAAAAAAAAAGATAAAATAAAAAGAAAAAAAAAAAAGTATATATATATATATAGGATGCCTCTCGTCCTGCCCCAACCTTTGAAGCAAAAAATAACAATTACCACAGAGAAACACATCTGTCCTCAGACTGGTAAAACCTCTTTCAGGAGAAATTCTGCTGCCACAACTCAATCTCCAACTGTTGAACAGTTTTTTATTTATTTAAAATAAAAATAAAAAAGTTGCTGATGTAAGAGCTGTTGTGTCTCTACACTGCGTTATGAACTGATTGACTTCAGGTCTGATTACTGAGAGAGAAAAACAATCAGATTTAAAATTTACGCCACCAAACAATGACCTTTGTCATTGTAATAGCACTTTTCATCTCAGCTTGTAATCGTCGCGTTGCGCTTTTTAGTGGGTGAAAAAGTTATGATTCCCAACTGCAAACGTCCAAAAGTGAGAACGTGTCACTCTGTGGTTGCCGGCAACCACAGAGTTGCTCAAATTGAAATGATGAAAATAGGTTTGCTTAACGAAAATCAGGTGATTTCGAAAAAAGTCACCTTTGTTGTAAAAAGAATGTTTTTGTGCAAGGAGGAGGTGGGTTTTTACTCATATTGGAAAAGATGCACTTTGCAAAACGGCAACGGAAACACATTATTTGAATCGCGGGTGTCACGTGATCCAACAGCCGGGTGGTACTTCTGGCGGAAACGACAAGCAAGAAGACAGGAAGTAGTTGTAGGATGATGGGGTTTTTTTATTTACTTCTTTTAGACCAGGTGCTGCTGGCCCCATCAGAGCTCTCACAGCATCACACAGTTCATAAAAACCTACATTCTAACGTGTCGAATCCAAACAATTTTCCCAAAATGCCGCGCAAGTAGCTGCTCCCATCTGAATGTATGAATATATCTCATTTAACTGTTTACACATTTGCTGCTGCCATGGTTTTCACTGAATTATGGCGGTAACACTCTTATTCACGTGCGACTTTAACTTGAAGTCTTATCTAATGGAAACTTCACAATTGAAAAATTGTTTTTTTCGACATTGGGAGAATATAGACAAAGATTTACACACACTTGTGATGGAAACGCAGCTATGGGTGAGTGTAAATATGTTAGCAATGCCAAAAAGAGTTACTCAGACCTCTACTGAGCTCAAATATTGCCCATTTTTTCTTGGCAGAAAGAAACAGCAATATGTCATTTTTGCATTCACTCCCCTAATAAGACGCAGTTGAAATCTCATGATGGCGCAACGGTGTGACCACTGAAATGCTCTGGTAAAAGAATTCATGCATCAGAATGGTCTAGTCAAAGACCAGATGTAAATATAGTTGAGAATTGACACTAAATTAAATTTGCAAACAAAAAAGGGCAAAAGTTGATCTATAATTATAAAGAAAAATATCTTTTTACAAAGTATTAACTCAAGGGGAGTCTGAGTATATTTGTAAGGCGATGAGTTTTAGGGTGAAAATGCTTCTGGAAACATTTGCTTAGTATTGGCTGTGATAATACGAGTCTCTCCCACTAACAGGCAGCACATCTACAGTGTAACTAGACGCTAAACTGCTCAACGACCTAATCCGAAGAAAACCCAAAGAACTTCATTTTAAATTGAATCATTAAACCAATCGCTAAGCTGGATAATCAAAACGACTGCCGTTTCATTATCTGCTGTTTAACTAAACAATTAATGTCTTTGTTGTTCCTGCTCCAGTGAGTCTAAAAGTGGCAAAAAGAAAATAAAAGGTGGGGAACGTTCACAGCAGGGATGGGGAATTCAAACTTTTTGTTGGGTGGTTTTCATTCACTTGCCTGTCAGTCGGGGGGAATTGCTTCAGCGCTTAGTTTTAATTCCAGTGATAACAGAAACTCCTGTTCGTTAATCTCTGACAGCTTTCTAAATCACACTGCAGTTCTGTCCAAAACCGTGAAATCACCAGATTCTTTTACAGCAGGATTGCTGTGGCGGGAGGGAAGAACAAAAAAAACAACCAATCCTCTTCTGTAAAATCTAATGTGCAAGAGTGTGTACCTGACCAAAAAAAAAACAGGTTGCCAAATTAATAACAAAAGAAAAAAATATTGCAAAAATTATGAAATTGCCATAGAAATACATAAATTCAAAAAAAAAACAATAATTTAAATTAAAAATAAAATTAAAATAAAAAAATAACCTAAAATGAATAAGATGACAATAAGATATTTTTTTATTCATAAAAATAAATTAATAGTAAAAGATTAAGTAATGTTTTGTAATTAATACAAAATTAATAATAATACAAATAACACAAAACAGTATTGCATTAATTACAAAACATTGCCAAATGTTTTGTATTCATTAAAATAATACAAAACATTTGAAGCAGTTATTAAATAATAATATGAAATTGAAATAAAAATATTTGTATTTTATATGGTAAAATAATAATCTAAAATAAAAATTATTGTAAAATATAGTTAAAACGATAATCTACAATAATTAAAAGTGTAAAAAAAATAATTATAAAATGAATTATTTATTGCCATCATATCTATACTCCTTTGCTTTTCTCTGCAGTCTCCTATTTCTATCCTCTGTCATTTCCACTATAAAACTCACTTTGCATTCACTTAAATGAGACACAATTAGACTTTTTTTTTTCAGGATTTGCTAATAATAGGAGTTACACTTACAGTAGCATGTCCCTTTGAGGGGGTTGCCTTGGTAACGACTCTCCACTTCACACCTTAAAAACAAGTGGAGAAAAGGTGAGCCGAAATGGGAGGTGGGTGGTCGGCATGGAGCGAATGAAACAAAAGGGGAAAAGAAAGGAGGGTAGATTTTTCTGTCTGCTGAATTAACATCACAATGTTGGTGAACTGAGGGGGGGGGGGGGGTGAGCCCGATAGGAACCGAACTGGAAACCGAGTCCTGCAGAAGTGGGACAAATTCGGCCTCATTTTCATACTGACGGCCATTCATCCAGTCATTATCTGCAGTGCAGGTTTTAATGGGTTCCTCCAAAGTCCCATAATCATGAAGGCCAGCGGATGATAAAAGGCAGAAAATGATCACAAGACTTCAGGACGGACTGAGGAGTCTTTAAGGCTCATTAATATTTAGGTCGGATAGTTTAGATCTTAAAATAATGTCATTCTTAAAGTAATACGTGACTTTGAAGGAGTTCAGGAAAAAGCAGTCAGAACATTTCTCCTGGGAGGAGAAGAAAATCTGCTGCTTTTTAAATGCTGAAGTTTATTTTTTTTAAATCACATCTAATACAAAAAAGACTATTGCCTTTTCTTTTTTTTTTTAAATACTTTTGTAATACAATTTTTGAAATACAAAAATTGTATTTTAAAATTGCATTCAAAATACAATTTCCCAAAAAAAGCAGACTAAATTTGATCTTTCAGCATTTTGAAACGATTCAGAATTCCCAGGAATAGGATATTCAATTATTTATAGAATTTTTATTTTTTTCTCTGCAAATCTAACTTTCATTCCACTAATCAGCTACTTTGTGTCTGTCTGTAACAGGATCCCAATCGAGGTTTTACAGATGGATCGCTTTCATGTCGGAATGAACACTTTGACAAATGTCAGGTCAACTACAGAGCCTTGCAAAACTCAAATCATGCTTCCTAAAACAGACAAAGCGCAGAAAGGGTGTTCAAAGAAATGACTTCAGACAGAAATGCATAAACGTGCAAAAGAAATATGGAATATTGTGGTTTTAGCAGTCAGTGAAACTCACATGTGGCATCGGTCTCCTTTGATGCCTTTGGTGGTGCAGAAGCATTTCCCATTGCTGGGGTTGCACATGCTGGCATGGCCGTTACACTTACAGGCTGCAGGAAAAGACAGGAAGAATCACGATGAGGGCTCCGCGTCTTCTGAAACAACGTTCACTGACGAGGAGGACGCCTGTTGTACATTCGGAAACCTTTCACTTCAGTACTTCAAACGCTCAAAATTAATTCTGCAGGATAGATTTCATCAATGTGAGGGCAGTGAGTCACAGATCGAGGTCTGCAAATGCATTGTTCATGCGGCGTGCTAATGCTAAAGGTAAAGCTAATTTTCTGTTTAGCTCTGTAGCTTTTTTTGCTAAATTTGAAAACATGTAGCGCACTTCGCTTCCCCTAAATTAATTTTTCCAGATAAATTCTGAATCTATTGGCCCAAATTCCTTAATTTACGGTGATCAATTGATCACTTGGACGCGAAGCTGATTTTTTCCACCGATCTTAAATAGTTCTGCAAAGGAATGAAAATTAGCCACTGTCCATTTTTGCTAAGGGAGGGAAAAAATGTTAAGTGTGCAAAATAAAACTTCTTGTTATAGTTAATTTAGCAGCTTCGGACAGCAATGCTTTGAACTTTTCATTTACGTTTAAAAGTACTGTCTAACGTAATTCAAGTGTGTATAGTTCATTGTTGCGTAATAAAATAGGATTGGAACTTTGACCTGTTTTAAGGTGCGATGACCTTGAAACACCTAACAGTGTCAGTTATTTAAAAGCAGAAACAAAAAAAAAATTCTGTCAAAGTCGGAATGAAAGATTGTGATCGGCCAGAAAACTGCAATCGGTGCACCCATAGTAACGAAGGAAAAACAGTGCATCTTAACAGGCTAATGTACTGATTAAGCGTAACTGATGCAGACTCTCATGAATGTAAATCAAGTGGGAGACAGAAAGAGAATATACAACATAGCAAGTAGCAGTGATACACCAGAAAGCGAAATTAGGCTGTCCAAACGCTAAACGATTGATTTATGGCCTGATTGAGTGACTGTCGGTATCGGCTGTGGAGGGAGTAAATCTTTCATATCCCAACTGGAGCCGCCGGGGCTCAGAGAAGCAGCAGATGTAAAAATGAACAGTAAAAGAAAAAAAAGTGACACGTTGGACGAGGGTGCGTGCGTTGGAGAGTCGACGGGCCGATCTGGCGCAGACCTGATCGGGTACTTACGCTGGCAGCTGCCCCCGTTGGTCGGATCGCCGTAGAAACCGGAGATGCAGCTCTCGCAGTGTCGGCCGGTTGTCAGGTCCTCGCACTTTTCGCACACGCTCTCGTTGACACACTGACTGTGGCCATTACACTGACAGGCTGGCAGGGAGTAAACAAAGCGCGTACTGCATTAATGTCTCAGACACACACACAATCCCTGGAGGAAAATAAATAAATAAGTACTTTAAAAAAATAAAAACGAAGAGGTTCAGCAATAAATAGCCCCGGGCCAAACATGGACGGATCTGTACGCTCATTTGCAAACACAAACAACAATGTTTAAGTGAGAGACTGAACAGGTGTAGAGCCGTCTGTCAAAGCTTTGGCTCTGATGCAGCTAATGATCCAAACACCATCGTTCAGGTCTGACAAAGGCATCTATACCCCGAAACTTTGACTAGGCCTGTTTACCAGAGGAGAGGTGGTCACGCCCCACATTCTTTCCATTAAACTAAATGTTTTTGCAGCAAAAGTTATTTGTCTTAGACACTATTATTTTAATTATTAATAATAGCAATAATAATAAGGCGTTGGCAGAGGTCAAGAAAGGTCAACCACTCCACCCACATTTACAAAATCAAATAGGTGCAGCGCACACAGCAGAGAACACCTTTGGTTCCTACCCGGGCAGTGAATGAAGGACCAGTTGTACTTGGCTTCGTTGGGGCACATGCTGGAGTTCAGGGAGGGCTGGGGGCTGGCGGGCAGACCGGGCAGGGTGGATGGCGCCGGGACCAACGTCTGGAAGGGCCCCCGGTAGGAGCCCTCGATGCACTGGCCTTTCCCTGTGTTGTTGGGGTCCGTGCACCAGCCACACCCGGGCTGGTCCAAACACTGGCCGCATGTTCTGTAGCCGGAACAGTTTTCAGCTGGAGAAAAAAAACCACACAACAACAGCGCCACTTACAGTTAGAGCAGAGCTTTAAAGCAAAGCATAGAGCTTTGCAAAAGCAAGGCATTTCAATGGCTCCATGCAACGCATGGAAGGCGCCACATTACTCTGCACCTCAAAATAAATGCTGCTTCGTACAGAACTCGTACAGAACTTTTTTTAAGCCCTAGCGCCCCCTACCATCGGGCCTAGAAGGTTTTCTCTAGTCTGAAGAACTGTACCCTGTTCCCCACTTTCATCTGTGAAAGGGTTTTCCTGCCTGTTTCAGGGAACCCAACGCCCCCTTTCTGAGACCCAAACCTGAGCTTCGTCCTTTACACAGAACAATGTAACTGAGGTGTTTTAGAAACACAGCAACGCTTCGGTTCGGTTCTTATTCTCACCTCAGTATGTTAATAAATGAACTCCAAACAAACCAGACGATCCATCAAAAAGTGCCAAAAAAATAAAAATCATCAGTGAGATCCAGCTCATGTTTTCTGCTGATTCTGAACGAGTAACGTTTGGAGCAGCAGAAGAGATTAGACGGGGATTACCAGCATGAAGCACATTGCTGCGTTCTATACTACGATGTGATTGTGGGGAAACTATTTTGGGACTGAGCATTTTCTACTTTGCCGTGTGGCTAAGTATTCCTTTGGGATTCCAACGGCGTCGGTATGGAAGCCAGCGGAAGGAGTCGCCTTACGTGGACAGTTGCTCATGGTGTACCACTCCATGCACTGGCCGAACGGGAAGGAGGCCACGTAGGCGTTGGAGTCCACGCACCCTCATGTTGCTGCACCACATGCACTCCGAGGTGCCGCTGGTGCACTCGCTGCAGGTGGTCCGCATGGCACAGGGGGTCTTGCACTGCTTGGCGCTGTGGTTCGCTAAGAGGAGAGAGCATGAAGAGACGGGTTAAGAGCCGAGTCGCCTCTGGAAAAAAAAATAAAAATCGAATGATGATTTGTTTTTTTTCTCCCTACTTGTGGAAAGTATTGTTATTAGTTCATTCCAATGCCAAATGTTAGAAAATTCTTGGCTGTATTTTTTGACAAAATGGGTAAAAAGTTCTTGCACTCTATATATAAATATGGATGTCGCAATAAGCAACTGACCAATTAGTGGCGAGATCAATTAAAACAAACGATTTTAGAACTAAAGTGTTTTTCTGGTGTCTTAAAGTGTTTTCCAGTTTCAGTGTTAAATGCTCATGACAATTTAAAGCTTACCGAATCCACCATTACCATCATATTACTTCAAAACTGTCTTAAAAACAACAATATTATTGTTTATCGCAAAAAGTTCTGAGACGATTTATGAAAAACTACGTAACCATGACAGGCCGATTTGGTCCATTTCAAATCAGCCTGTCAATCGACCGATAATTATATGTGAAACCGATCCGAAAATCAGCTGCTGTCCAGTTTGGGAGGAGAAAAAACCTCCCAAACTGGGAAAAATCTAAATCAGAATCAGTACATCAGGTTTGTTAAAGGTCGGTGGTCAGACAGGAAGCTGTAATCAGAGCACTGTCAACATACAAACATTTAATGGTCGGGAGGTGGAAAGCTTACCGGGTCGCTCACACAGGCTGCCGTTCACCGGGTTGATGCAGGACTGCGCTTTCAGCCCGCTGGAGGCCGGTTCGACCAGGTAGCCGCAGAAGCCGGCGTCGCTCGGCTCGCCGGGCAGCCACTGCAGGGTGGTGTTGGTGAAGGGCGACATGTCCTCCCAGCACCAGTAGGACACGTTGATTTTCCTCAGCCCCACCCAGGGAGTCATTGTTGTCTTGTACTGATGAATCAGGCGGAAAGATTTGATCACACGTCCAGTTTTTTGGGCGTTTTGTTCATTTGATTCCATAAACATAAAAAAAAACTACAGTTGTTATGATTGTTATGACAGTAGCGGCCTCCCACCAATTAGAGGTAAATATTAGGGGTGGGGGGAACAACACTATTTGACAAGAATTGTCTTTTTGCTTCAGAAAGCAGCTGCACCCTGACTGCAGGAGGAGAGAAAAAAACGGCAGAGCAGTCATTTATCTGCGATAAGGGAGGTTTATTTCACTTGACTTGAAGGGCTCTCAAACTTAAACCCATGTCTAGTCTGCAGATATGTTGCCATGTCAAAAAAAAAAGAAAGGCTTTCTGAGAGAGACAAATTACAGTAGGGCTGACATGTAATTCCAGAGTTTGGATTGATTGATCCTGGCAGAAAAATCCTCGGAAAAGCCGACGTCAACGTCATATAGGAGGAAGCCTTTAGCTGTCTTTGTGCAGCTTGGAGCTAAAACATAATAGTAATAACAACCAAAACGACACATTGCATGTGCTGTGTGCTCTTTTCTCATTTCTTGTCAATCCTTCACTTTCCTCTCAAAAAGGTTTTAACTCATTCAGAAATAAACTCCCAGTTCGGAGAGTGGCACTGTAATTCCTTGATGCCCCTCAAATGTTCACCTGTTGTTACGTCATGACAACAAAATAGAAAAGTAAGTGACTGGAAGTTTCTAAGACTTTTTTTCATGCCTAAAAAAAAATAAAATACAATAAAAAAAAAACCCGATGTGGCGTTATTTTATAATCAGCCTCCTTTATTCTGATACCCACTAATAAAACCCAGCGCAAATTTAATCTTCAGACATTTTTGATTAGTAAATGTGAGTTGATCTGTGTTTAATTTAATCCAATCTGGCAGTTTGAGAGATTTTACACAAAAGAGAAACAGGTGGACTTCACACTATTTCAGATTACTATTTAGTTTTTTGTTTTTTTTCCAGTTTCCACTACTACACTTTTATGAATTGTCTTGTGTCGATTCATCAGAAAACCCCCAATAAAATAAAATAAGTCAAAATCTACTTGAAAAAACTCCAAGTAGGTTTAAGAAAAATGTTCAAAAAGCAAAGTAGTTTATAAGCTAAACAAAAAAAAAGCCTGTAAGTGATTAGATTAGCGAGTTGTTGGAATAGATTTCTGGGTTTTCACTCTAATAGATGGAGCAAATGAAACGTGTCTGAGCTCTGGAGGGAGAGATCTGTTCATTTGAAACTTATTTCATGCTTACTGGTCCAAGAACTTGACAAAAAAAAAATCACAACAGAGCCACAAATAGCAAAGATACTTGAAGGCAAATTTTGGAAAGCGCCTCACTAGTCAAGTATGAATGGAACGATTAGACGAGAAAACCGTCGTCGTGTCTCCCTCTTGTTGGATCAAACGCCGCCGCTGCTCCGCTGGAATCAGCTCCCCTCTCTCTGCGTTTGGTGGCATCGGGATCTTACCGCCCACTTCCCCCAGTTGGGAAGGAAAATATTCCGTTTTGCTAATCCGCTGAGCATTTCGTTCTTCGCCTTACCATGACGTTCATGATCTGCAGCTCCTTCAGGACAAAGTCCACCTTCTTCTGCGTGGTGAGGGAGGCCAGGACGGCGTTGTGGTTCCTGCAGGCCAGCTTGGCGTTGTCATATGACTCGCTGGTCGTGTTGAACTTCAGGCAGGAGTTGCCCACCAGGTGCCAGGTCTCGCCGCACACGTTCTCTGGAGCAGGGAGAACAGATGCTGGATTTGAGAAAAACCAAGCTGAAGGAGGTTTACAACAGTAAGGAGAAATAAAAAATTTATTCTAGGGCTTTTTGTTGTCAATAAATTCAATTCTAAGCCAGGTGAAGATCGTCATAACCGGGACGAATGTTAAACACGGCCAGTGAAACTGTTCAGACTGAACAACACCTGGAGGAATTCCTGACAAGAAGTGCTTTTCTATTAACCATAAAATTGAGCAAATTGAAAGTACAAAAACAAATTTGCTTCATGGAAATGTGACAATTTCAACAACAAAAAAAAATGTTTTCGATAAAACCACCTCATTCCGAGGATGAGGTGGTTTTATCAGAAATAGATGTATTTTGCAACAGGAGCGATTTTATCGCATCACACGAATCACGTGATCAACAACCAGAAGTTATGGAAACCACGAAGAAGACTACAGGAAGTAGCAGGAGGATGATGGTTTGTTTTGGGCTTTTTTCAGTCCAAAAAAAAAAAAAAAAACCCAAATCACCACACAGTTCCTATAAACTGTGTGATGATTTTATAAACATCACGTTTGAGTTGTAATTCAAACGTGGTGAATCCATAGCTTTTCTGTAAAACGATCCACAACAAATCCTCCAAAACTGTGCATATGGAGCCACTCCCAAGTAGGCGGGGCTCGTCTCTCCAAGCAGAGAGACAAGCCAATCATCTACCAGCCAATCATCTATCAGCCAATCAGAGGCTGATAGATGATGAGCGCCAGCACCATGACTGTAAATATAGAACTGTTTATCATATTAACAAGTTTAGTCACGCTTGATTTTAACTTGGCTTCTTACTTAATGGAAAATTAAGTAAGTTGTGCCAAAATTGTGTTTTTTTGTTACATTAATAGAATGTAGACAAACATTTGCGCTCGTTTGTAACTGAACAAATCCTGTACGGCTTGGTGGAAAAAGGGTCTAAACAGAGAAAATACATTTTCTTCTGGATGACTCAGAAAACTTCTGGAACGATGACCCTTGTATTAATAGAACCAAAGTAAAGCTGGTAGGAGAAAACACAGTTCAGTTGGTAGAAAAAAAACAAACACAAGATATCTGCGGACAATCTGAGCTTGTTCAGCAGCTCCAATACATTTTTGCCAAACTCCAACTCATTTAATGATAAAGATGTTCTTTTTTTACCAAGACCATTCATTCACTTCCAGGCCGGGACGCCAATATTTCAAACGAGGTGAACTTCAGAGCTACCTGGCAGGGAGATGCACTCCTGGTTGCGATTGTCCCACTGGCAGTTCTGGTCCACAGAGCAGCTCTTGCAGCTGGTTTTCTTGTTGCAAACATATGAGGGGTTGTCTTTGGGGCAAACGTCATACTCCGCTATGGATCCCTGAGAGGAACAAAACAAAAGCAGAAAGCCGACATATGTCAGGAGTTTGTTCTTTAAAAATGGATAAACGTTCATTTTAGACAAACGCTGCTCATGGCAGGGGTTTGGAGAGCATTAATAAACCGTTTTAGATGATCATAAAACAGAATACAAAAGCTGATCCTTATTTATGAAATGTGTAAGAGACGGTAGAGAGCGCCCGGGGGGAGACGTACGAGGTGCATCTGTGTGTCTGACAGCGTCTAAATGAGGACTGATTTGATCGCGGGGCGACAAATCAGATCCAGCGCCACGGCGCTCCATCAGTCGTGGCGCTAATCGTCGCTCACGCCTGACGCAGCCCGGTTTACAAGGTGAAGTAAATCATGGAGGGAATCAACGAAAGCTCATCATCAACAACAACGGCAGCAGCAGCAGATCGTCTACACCAATGGAGAGGGACGAACACCTGAGTGAGTTGAGTGGCGTTACAGTCGGTGGATGATGGCGCTAATCAGCATCAGCTAGCTAGATGATCCCGTTTTAAAGATCCATTCAGCCATAAACAGCTGCAGTAGTGTCTGTAGGGCGGCCAGCCTCGCCACAGAGATTCTCAGGAAAACAAAAAAAACGCAAGCTGTTAAAGAGAAATCTAGACGATGAACTTTTCAATGGCTCTGAAGGACTTCAGTTCTTTGTAATCTGCAGGATGCCTCTCTGTATCCTCGGCATTCTCATCACGCCTACAGTCCCTTTGTGAGCAGACGGAAAATGGACCGATGTCAGTAAAATATGATCTCTCTCTCTCTCTCTTTTTTTTTTCCTCCTCGCCAAAGTTGATGACTGAGTGTTAATCACCAATAATCATCTTCTCACACATTTTTCCAAGTAATTTAACATCAGGCTTTAATGGCTGTAACTTGTTAGAACTGCAGTTTGGACACAACTTGGAACGTTGGGTGGAAAACTAAAACGGAACGTCGTCCAGAACACGTGCTGGTGGCAGCAGCATGCTGCGGTCCAGGCTTTTCCTCAGTAGTATGTATGTAATGTATACAGAGGACCACTTTGACCAGGTTCACCAACAAAAGGAGGTGATCTGTGGAAAGTGAGGAGCTCACTTTTTGTAGTTTTACTGGCTCTCCAGTAGTTAGGTTTAGAGGTACGGTGTGAATTAAGTTTTATATCAGGTTAAGGTTAGGCAGCTCCAGAGTCACCATCCTACAACTTTTAGATGCATCTCTGCTCCCACATGACCTCACCAGCATTCATTCAGCTCTGAAACGGGCTGGTACCGAGCAGTTTGTCTGATCCAGGTGTGTTTAGGCAGAATTGCAGGATGGAGCCCTTGAGGACTGGACTTGGAGACCCATGACGTAATGTCCCCACAAGATCTGTGTGTGCGCGTGCATGTGTGTGTGTGTGCGTTTTCATACCGTAGCAGCGGTGCAGTTGCTTCCCAGAGACACACACTGGCCCGAACACCACTGGCAGCTGTTTGTGTTGGCCGTGCAGCTGTAGCAGTCTGTGTACTGCTCGCACCTCTCATTATCGGCATCTGCAACAGTTAGAGAGACGCGTCGTTACTTCCGTTGCTATGGAGAGAAGACTTTAATGAAGACAAGAGAGATATAAAGATACAGCAAAATGGAAAAAAAAACATCTATGTTTATTTTTGTTGCAGCTAAAAGCAGATCTAAAGCAATACTTCACTTCCAGTTGAGAGAGAAAATTTTTCATTTGAATCTTTATTGACATTTCCTCTCAAATCCAGTTGAATGCAAATAACAGTTTAAGTTTCAAGCGATAAAAGAAGAAAAAATAGTTCTTTAGTGAGGTGTGAGCAATACATGGTTTGAATTTTTCTTTTGCAAAGAATCTGAAAAGTGTGGCGTGCATGTGTATTTCAGCCTCACGGTGTCAATACTTTATGGAATCACAGCTGGAACTGTAATACCAGCTCTAGCTCATCTGGGAGCTTTTTGTTTTGCCACTTTTTTTTTGCAAAATCTCTCAACATCAGTTTTTTAATCTCGACACCAAATCCCTATTGAATTTGTCTGGACTTTGACTGGGCCATTCTGACACACCCATACAGTCCGAGTGACCTCAGCGTCGCTGCCTCCAACAGGTTTCCTTTCTCTGTTTTTAACTCCATCAATGTCTGAGCTTTATTTATGTTCAAGCCAGAAATTTAAAAGTGCAGTACTGGAACAGCAGATGCTCAGTTCCACCAGGTGTTGCTAATTGCTGGTTGCTAGTCTGAAGGAGCTATAGGGGGAAGTGGTGCTCTGGGAGGCAGAGGCTTGGAAACTGCAGCTCAGAGGAGGAGTTTTGTCCTCAAAGGCGGAGCTACACCCACCCAGGCATTTTGGACAGCTTGCCATGGAAATTAAAGGATTTCCTCAAACATGCATGAAAGAATCAAAGCAACACTCCAGGTGTGTTTTTGGTGAGGGAATAAGATCTCCTCAGTGCCGCTGTCATTTAAAATAAACGTCCAGTAGAGGCAGAGGATGCTGATTTTGTTCATTAACTTAGCTTTTTGACAAACGGCAAGCTTAACAAAGCAGAAAAAAACGATCATCTCCTGACATGTCCAACAAAAGAGAGAAAAGCTGGTTCCTCCTACATGATCTGCTGTTGCAGGAGGCCGGGAGCTGCGGTTGCTGCGGCGACGGCGGCTCGGCGCTGGAGCTGTTGCCCTCCCACGGCAGGCACGCCCCCAGGTTGCCGTTCCATACGCAGTGGATTCCAGGCCAGGCCTGGCTGCAGGACGACGGGCTGGAGAAGGCCGAGCAGCTGGGCGAGGTGTACGTCAGGATGTCGCTCAGCAGCAGGCTGTTGAAGCCCCCAAACACGTACATGACGCTGTGGGACGGGTGGGGTCAGAGGGCAGAGAAGCACAAGAGGAGGTGAGTCAGGAAAGGTCCAGCTTTAGCAATCCTTCAACTTCCTCCTTATGAGCCCAGATAATAAGCAGCCAGTGCCCTCTAGAGGAGGCCCTGACCCGAACGGTGACCCTGCGGTTGGTGAACATGTCCGTCTTCTGGCCTTTATTCTGCCACACCGGTGGAGTGCAGCAAAATTTGACCGAGTTTTTTTTTCTACTTTCTTTGTACACTACATGGATATGTTATTAATGAATCTCTAGACACTTTATGCATCATTAATAACTGTTTATTGCACACGCATTAATTAAGGATGAGGAGGAGAAGGCACTGAATATTGTTAATTATAAACGGATAAGATCGGCTTCATATGTAAAAATCGGCCCATCACCAATCTCCAAAATTGAAGGAAATCGGCACCAATAAATCAGCTGGCCGATAAATCGGTACACTCCTAGTTATTAATGATATATGAAGTGTTTATAGATTAATTGATAACATACATGTAAACTACTTATTAGCCAATTACTATAAAGTGGTCCAGATAAAAATAACCTTCAAGTAACAACAAGATATAGGAGCTGCAAAGGAGTTTAAAAGTCATTTAAAACTTTTACTGAAATAAAGAATTGTGATGGTTGCTTCTTACATTGATACACATTTTATTTAAATGACCATGAATACTTTTTAGGTGTGCTTTTATGCGTGTTTTATTCTATCTGATTATAATCATAAATTGGAGGATTATTCTTGGATTGTATTATTTTCTATCTATACAATTTGGATGAAGGTTTTACATACAAGTCTATCAGGCTTTTGCCCCTTCCTGCACTGTTAATTATTAATATTATTATTTATTTTTAATATATTTAATATGTATTTTAATTGTGCAAACTGAACTTGTATGAAGTTATGGAGGCCCTAAGGGGACATGGAAAAAAAAAAAAAAAAAAAGAAATTCCGACTTATTTTCTCGAGATTCCGGAAAAAGAAAAAAAAAAGCCATGTTCTCGAGATCTCGACTTAGTTTCTCAGGATCTCGAGAAAGTAAGTCGGGATTTCTTTCCTTTTTTTTTTCTCTCCATGTCCTCTTAGGGGCTCCGATGAAGTAAATAATTCCTTAATACTATTAACTTTTTTTATGACAAGAAATTATGGGAAAATGCCTTGTCTGCCAGTGGAGGTATTTTTATTTTATAATCATAGAATAAGTTAAAATATATCGCTCAATTGGCAGATTATTTCACTTATAGCTTTTACTTTTTCGTAAGGAATAATAAGGAATAATTAATTTAAAATGAGCTCCTACATCTTGCTGAAAAACTACTAACAAGTTAGTTTTGTCTTATTTCAAGTGAATTAAAGTATTTACACTGGAAACTAGACAAAGAATATTTGGTAAGATTTTGTGTTTTTGCAGTGCACAGCCAATCAGAAAACAATATTTGCTGTACAGCGGCTTGTATCTTCGGTTTTTTCAACTTGTTTCCGTCTTTCACTTTCTTGCCGCGACAATGTGATCCGCTAAAATATTTCAGCACCACCTGAAGGCGCAGCAGCGTTTGAAGGAGTGACTGGAACACTGCTGGGGATTCGTGTTAATATTTGATGCGTTCTCTGCCACAGGATGTATAATTCAATGTGGCTGGCAGTCTCTCAGACAATCACTGGTTTAGGACTCAGCACCATGTCCGTCACATTCACACTGCTTCTTCTCACATACCGTTTCAAAATAACTCCTCGTCAGGATGGCTAATAAATCGAGTTGGAGTTTTCATTTTCGCAAAGTTGTATTCGTTTTGTGATGTGATCCAAATGACCAGCACACATCTGCCTTTTTTTCTGCACACAAACATGTTTTCTGTTTGAGATACCGCCTTGGATTTATTGAATACTGTTTGCCAAAAACATAAGAGTACATGCATCCTGAAATCCGTTGTGCTGGTGCAATTACAAGATTGAAAACCAACAAGAAGGGATCAGAGCAGATTTGCTCTTCTTGAAATGCAAAGAAACACCAGAGTTAAAGCTGCAGTATGTAACTTCTATAAAAAAAATATATATATTTTAAAATATTAGTTAAAACTGTTACCACATCATGACGGTATGAGACAGACATCTTCTCCACCTCCTCCCTGAGCTGCTACTGAGAGCTACAGAAATGCACCAAAATCAACCAATCAGAGCCAGGAGGCGGGGCTTAGTGCCTTCAATCAACCTAATGTCCTCCCTGCACCACCTGAGGGAGGTGGTGCTACGATGCTGTCTGATGCATCGTAGCAAAGAGCCACATTTCGTAGTTAGCGAAATGTGCTAACTACTTAAAGTTAAGATTTAGTCATTATCTGTCACAGATGATGAGTCATCATCTGTGGCTCTACTGACTAGCCGTAGTATTTACAGCAGGCTATGATGATAGCTACATGATAAATGAACTGAACTTATTTAGCGCTTTTCCAATCATTTTGACCACTCGAAGCGTCACATTCAACCATTCACACTCGCACACACATTTATACACCGATACGCGGATCGGTAGGCAGTTAGGGGTTAAGTGCCTTGCTGAGGGGCACACCCACATGTGGCAGCTGGAATCGAACCTACAACCTTCCAATTATAAAATGACTACTCTACCCACAGAGCACAGTCGCCCCCGTGTGGCTCTCTGATGCATCGTAGCAAAGAGCCACATGGTCAGTGACTGACAGCGCCACGTCCCTGTCCTGGCTCTGATTGGTTGTTTCTAGTTGGCACCAGCAGAAAGCAGATTAGCTTGATTGTTTTACAAATCGCCTGTTTCTGTCACGACATGGAGGCAGTTTCAACAAACACATTAAAAAAATACATGTTTTATTAAAGCTACGTACTGCGGCTTTAATAAGTAATCACGTTAAATAATAACACGGTTATCTTTTGTTTCTTTTCTTATTTGTCGTAACAAAGACATGCCTGTCGCTGAAGACGGCGGAGTGTCCGAAGCGGTTCGCGTCATGGTGGAGGTCCGGTCGGGGCAGCACTGTCCACTCGTCGCAGGCTGAAACAAGAAGAGGAAGAAGCAGAGGTCAGAGCGGCGGTCAGAGCGACGGCCCGCTCTCGCACACTCAATCGCACATTTCCTGAGGCGGGAGGTTAGAGAGACCTTTAGCAAGTCTTCTCCTGGAGTCAAACGGAAATAAAAAAAAAGATCAAAGTGTCCATGAAGGGAAGTGCAAACAAATAATTGAATGTA
The DNA here is from genome assembly GCA_902982915.1 of Phalloptychus januarius. Taxonomy (NCBI): domain Eukaryota; kingdom Metazoa; phylum Chordata; class Actinopteri; order Cyprinodontiformes; family Poeciliidae; genus Phalloptychus; species Phalloptychus januarius. The sequence continues at coordinate 5,140,519 of CADWAE010000093.1, forward strand.
TTCCTAACAATGATGGAGAACTGTGTTCAGGACACTGAGAGGTTTCAGCCGACATCCTGTGAGAACAGGAACAAGTCTATTAGGTGAGAAAGATGGTTCTTTGACAATACATCGTTCAGAAATATCAGCTGTAAAAAAAACTTTGGTTTGTTCAAAAGGTTAATGACACATTTTGCCGCTAAACAAGTTTCATTAACGAGTTTCATTTTGCTGGACTGAGGGCAAAAACAGCTCTTTGGATTGTAAATGCATCCAAACACTGACTGAGCTGTTGTGTCTCTGACATGGCAGTGACCCAGAGGCTTTGTAACATTCTTTTTGAAAAGAACTCTTAAGAAACAACAACAGATATTTTTATCCACACAGCGTTTTGCTTAACTGTTTTTTTTTTGTCTTGTTTTAATTGTTTTGGTTTTGTCTACCTTGTTTCAGCCAAGGTAGACTAATTGTATCAGAAATTGTACAATTTTAAGTAAGTACAATAAAATTGTACTTACTCTTTTACTTGCCTCTGAATATGTTTAGATCTAAACTGGTCACTATCATCTAAAATGAAAAGAGACACATTCAAATTTGCGGCTTTAACAACAAAATACGAAAACATTCAAGGGGTGTGAATACTTTTGCAAAGCATATAAACAGAGATTTGGTCATTAAGATTTTTGTGGACAGTTTCCACATTTATCCACCAGGTTCTGGGTAGTTTTTTTTTCCAGCAGAATAATAGCATTAGGTCAGAGCAGATTAAATTCAATTCAATTCAAATTCAAAACTACTTTATTGATCCCAAAGGGAAATTAAATACTGTTGTAACTCATATGAATTCAAATTCCTCAAAGAGTGACGGCTGGTGTCTTGAAAAATGACTGTAAAACATGTTTTGTGGGAAAAGAAAACCATGAAAAAGCTCAAAGACTCCATGTTGTCAGGTTCTGAACAACCCGGTAGCAACTGGGAACAGCAGCAGAACACTGGCTCACACTCACTGCATGTCATCCATCACACTCTGTGAGCACAAGTCATCACGGCCTCCCGGAGGGGAGGAGAGCTCCATATCCACGAAGAGCCAGTGCCACCTGCTGTCACAACGTGGTACTGCAGATGGGACAGAGCAATGTCCCTCGGTGCTGGGATTCATTACAACAGCAGCAGACAATGTCAGGACACGAGGCGGCCTGTAAATTCTAGCCTTTAATTGAGTTCAGCTTGTTAAAAGTGGGGGGAGGCGAGGGGGAATTAGCTCTCTAGACTTGGCCCATCTCAAATGTAATTACCCAACAATTACCAAAGGTGCTGCTGCCAACAACTCTGCAGCTGGTTGAGGTGGGCTAATTTATAGAGTCGACTTTCGCTCTTCTTGTAAAAAATATATTCAAGAAGAACGGCGAGGACGGAGAGTGGGAGCGAAAAGTTAAGGGTCAGGACAAACATTAAACTCGTTACGGAGTCGTCAAATGATTCCCCCACCCGTAGACAAGCAGAAGTCACTGTTCCTCGGGGACGTTTCCAGATGAGAGGGAGGACGGTCAGATTCACACTGCACTGGTTGTCAGTGAAACTTTCTAACGACACAGAAAAGCCTGGAGTTCCCGAGGGCGCGCTGCAGCCTCTGGGGAAATCTGGCCGACGTCCCAGGAGCCTCCGGCCTCCAATTAACGAGCCATTTATGACAGCGCGGCAGAATGAAGCCAACTCAACCTACAACCACGTTTGTAGGCTGATGAAATAATGAGAATCACTTACTGTGGAAAGTTTGGATCACGCTAGACTGCCAACTATTGCTATAGCCGTCTGTGAAAAGGCTATGAATAAACCCAGTAGAAGTACATTCAGCCATCTGAGCAAGCTTTGCTGGAGCATAATAATATAAACAACCTATTATTAGTTTACTTATTTAACCCTAGAAGTCAGCGTAGCATTTAGCAACCTTAACACACATATATGTGTGATGGTTGAACAACTGGCTGGTGAGTTGATAGTGATAGCTGCCAGTTCATTTCTGCCTTAAGGAGATTAGAATGACTGAGCCATTTGGCAAGAAGTCAAGATGAGGCTTTAACCAGCAGCAAAGGTCTTTGTAGAAATGTATGAAATATTTGGAAATGATTCCACTTCATCTCAACTCAGCTAAGTGATTACAAGACAGGGAAAAATGGGTGTTTGGACAGGAAATGTGCTACATTTTGTTGTTTAGCGCTTTAGCGTTTTAGCTAACTTTGAAAACACTCGGCAAACGTGGCTTCCCCTGAATAAATTCTAAATTCACTCAGCGGTTTTCTGAACTTTCAGTTGAATCAAATCCGATATCTGTGCTAAAGTTTTGGCCGTCGATGGTTAAGAATGTTTCAAGTAGTTGGCGTCACATTCTCTTTTCTTTTTTATCCCAAATAACTTTCTTTCAAACAAGAAACAAATGAACATAAAGAAAAGAACAGAAACAGTAGAGAGCAAGAAATAAACAATTATCTAAAGGCATTATAGAGGATGTAAATTAGAATGTGAACATTAAATCTGTGCTCGAAGGCTGTAGTTTTCAAGGATAGTGAAAATCTGAGTCGAAGCAAGAGCTTTAGCATTAGCTTATGCTAATGCTAAAGCAAGGGCTTTAGCATTAGCTTATGCTAATGCTAGCTCTCTAGAAAGATTATAGCCAGCGCTTTAGGGTTGGAACAATTACATTTCTAGTTAGCGGTGCCCACCACTCTTGAAATGATATGTAGTATGGCTAACAATGTTAATTAAAGTAATTTCTGGTCTAGAAGACGCTACTTTTTCCACACGCTTTGAACACAGAAATGTGGCTGATGTGTGTTCTTGCCAACAGGTATTGAAATGATGGAACTCCGGGCATTGAAGAGTTCAGCACAAGCTCAGAGGCAAATTTGCGTCAAGACAAAAGTGACAGAGGGAGCGACAGCAAAAGAAGGACTGATGAAATGTGAGGGAGGCTGTTCAATTCCAAAACTAAAGAAAGCAACTTGGAAATCCCTGACCACACTATAAATGTGCTGCTGCTGTTTCAGCCTTCCAGACAGCTCAGGTCTTCTGGTTCTGGTTCTGCTCTGCATCCCCAGCATTCAGTTTCTATGTGCCCCAAATCTAGAACAAACTTCCAGAAAACTGCAAAGCTTTCCTCTTTCTTCGTGGGTGTGGCTTTTATTCAGGCGCTCCCAATCGTCCAGAAATGACGGTACGCAAACATTTAGGTCGTCTAAAAGGCCCAGTCGAGATTCAGCTGCAGAAGAGCGCGAGAGATTCACGCATGGCTTTTAAAGCTCAACGTCACATTTTACTAATAAAGCCTCGTGACATAAATGGAAAGATGACAAATAATTGTGGGGGGTCACTCACCCAAACTGTAGGCCAGGAAGTCCGAGGAGAAGCACTTGGCGCCGTGGCTCATCGACGTGTCGTTGTGCGTGTTTCCTCCAAACACCAGCATGGCGCCGCTCACTATGATGGCCGTGTGAAGGTAGCGGAAGAAGCCGCTGTCTCTCAGAATGGTCCTGAGCAACGACACGGAGACGGCGGTTTGGACCACGGCTGACTTTTCTGTCGACTTCCACACTTAGTCGCATTATTTTTGATTGCTTGTTGTTTTTTTTACCATTTCCGTTTGTCCACTTCGAACTTGTACAAGTCTCCCGCCAGCCCGTACTTGTTGGCACTGAAGGCCTTGTAGCCTCCGTGGATGTAGATGGCTCTGGTGCTGGGGTCAAACACGCTGCTGTGGCCGTAGCCGCCTTGGACCAGCGCTCCGTCTGTACTCGCCACGCTCCACGTGTTCTTCACTGGAAGGTCACACAACAGAGTCGGTGAGGAACTGGAAGGGAAGCTGCCTCATGTTGCTGAAACGTAATGAGTTCCCACAGGCAAAGAAAAAAAACGAGCCAAGACAGTAGATGTGAGTGTTTCTGGTTTAGACTGAAGCCTTCTGAGCTGCGGGACTCAGCTTAGTTTATGCAGGATTCACTAGTCGGACTGGAAGACACTCAGAGCACGGTTCGAGTTATTATTCAGGTTGCAATCGCTAGGGCAACTAAATTTTAATTATTTCGACTTTATTGGCAATCGGCCAAAGCCAAAGGTTCATCCGTCCCGTTTTCTCAGGGAGATCAGCTCCTAGGAGGCATAAGTGCTAACTGAGGTCAAGTTAGGGTCCCTAACTTGACCCTTGAGTTACAGAAAATCTTTGCAATCTTTTTCTTGTCAAAAATTTGCCTTAAAATATGGACACATTTCTGTTTTCCCTCAAACAGACATAAATGATCTACATGTTAATCACTAGCTGTTATAAAATAATCCTTCAACTAACAATCAGTTCTGTAAAATTCTATCGATTGATCTGATGATTAATCGAATGAAAAGATTTGGCACATCCTGCAGATTTTCATTTAACCACTTAACCTTCTTTTTTTTATACACAAACTATTAGGAGTATATCAAAATAAGCAAATTATTCGGCTACTTTTTGAATGAGAAAAACTTTTTTTTATTGTCTAAATGCAAAGCGGTGTTTTTTAGTGACCATTTGATCGTTTGTCGCTAAAGATGCATCTGCAGATAAGAAAAATACTGTTTACTAATTGGTTGAATATTTTTTGAATTATTGTATTGCAAAAGGTGCTAAATATATTTATTTATTTGTTTTTACATAATTTAAACCAGGTGAAGCTAGAACTAGGCCACTAGAAGAGTTCTGGGTGAAACAGTTTCACAGACGCAGAAGAAGCAATGGGTCTATTTTTTGTCCGGTTTTGAGCCTAATTACTCCTCATCGCTCACCGATGTTGTACTCCTGCACGCTGCTGACGTAGCCGTAAAGTGGACAGTGTCCGAACAGGACCAGCATGACGGGGCTGTCCCAGTCCTGCGCGGGCGGCACGATGTGAGCCGAATGTCCCACCACAGCATACTGGTCCTTGGGTCGGGGGTTGAGCAGGACCCAGGTCTGGTTCTGGATGTGGAAAACCCACAGCTGGCTCGACACATTCCCGGTTGAGTCGATCTTTCCTCCGTACATGTAGATCTTGCCCTGGAAGAAAAAAGGATTCTTTCACATTTTTTTTTTTTATTTGTGTATCAAGTGGAGAAAAAAAATCTGCCAGTGGAACGAACACTGTTTAATTAATATTAATGAATTATTGACTTGCTGAAAAGTTACTTGCATGTTAGTTTTGTCTTATTTCAAACACACTCAGATATTTGCACTAGAAACGAGACCAAACTTTTACTACTTGGTAAGATTTGGTGTTTTTTAAAGTGAAAGATCCAATTAGTTCATAAATGCCGCATTTTAAGCCACATTTTAATAAGCTTGTCCTGCACATCAGGACACAACTATGATTTATTATTCCATCAGCAGATGGTAAGATGCTGCAGCCACACATCAAAAGCTGAATGTCAGATACAGACACACATCAAGCTGCAATCCAGAAGAATGACCTTGAGATGACGCTTCTGTTTGTCTGATTCTCTTCTCATCATTAAATCTCATGAACTTGAGGCTAATTAACCATGTAAAACCTTCACAGAGCTTTTTTTAGGAACACTTAAAGCCACAGGCGGTGACCTCTCACGCACCTCGTGCAGAGCCAGCGAGTGGCCGTATCGAGGGGTCACTGTGTTGACGGAGGGGTCGAGGGTCAGCCAGGTCTTGGTGCTGAGGTTGTAACTAAAAGAAAAAGAGAGAAGCAGAAAAATGATTTCGGCTTAGATTTGAAAACGTCCGTCTCAAAAGCAACTCATCCGTCTGCGGGAAACTAAACGGAGGAGAAACGAGCCCTTCATTTGTTCTGACGAGCAAACGAAGCTGCTCAGGTTGATCTGCGGCATCTACAGGAGGCCGACCGCTTCTACCAGAGGAGAACAGACGGAAAGGGTCGAGCTACGGGTCTCTGGTGGGAGCAGAAACAACAACCGAGGACGTTCAGGCTGCCTGTGATGCCCCCTGCTGGCCAATTCTCATAAAAACACTGAGGGCAGGCTGAACGGTCCAAAACAAACCCGGTGGGCGCCCAATGTGAAATCTGCAAAAAACAGAAAACTAGAAGCAAAGGAGAAAAGAGGTCAGCCACAAAGATGCACAGAAGAGGGAAAAGAAGGAAAGAAATTTGTTTGCAAAGAGTAAAAAAGAAAGGAAGGGATGGTTGGATGCAGCGTAAAATGAATGGAGGATTGATCGGCGGCAGGAGCACACAAGAGACGCAAGGAAAGAGAAGGGAGGCAGAGAACAAGGTTGGAGGGACAAATGAGAGGAAAGAAAGACACGAAGAACAAAAGAGGGAAGGGCGCAACAAAGGAAGGGAAAAGGGAAACGGTATTTAAAAAGCAGGACAGGAAATATTCTTTTTTCCAGTCCTGGAAAATACTGAAATCAATATTCTAATTTCCCTCCCAGATTTATTTGCCGTTTTAGAGTATAAATAAAAAAAATAAAATAACAAGACTGAGCTGTAATCTTTGATTTTAAGGAGATGGAGTGATATTCCAGAGTGGTGTTTTAAGATGTTCTCCAACTTATTTTGGACACATAAACATCTTCGTTTTAGCTTTGTGTGGGAAGAAAAACATTATCTGCATCTTCTTGATTTTTTTCAGTAAAAATGTCACTTTGTGGATTCCCTGTTGCTCTCAAACACATTAGAAATATTGAATCACATTTTAACCCCTGCAGTCGGACCAACATGTTCTGATCTACCTGGACCAGAACTGCAGCCTACATAAGCCCGGTTTAAACGGGTGAACTACTCACGCTTTGACCATGTGGTAGTCCGACGTGTTGAAGACGTAGCCGCCGATGACCCACATGACGCCCTGCTCCACCACGGCCTTGTGGGACGCCCGGGCCAGCCCAGGCTCCAGGTGCTCCTCGCGGCTCCAAAACGAGGTGTTGGCAGGAACCGAGACGGAGCAGTCCGGACCTGCGGAGGGACGGAACCGACGGGTCAGAGAGCTTCTCAGCTCGCCGGAGTTTACCGTTGGGACGACGTGTTCAAGCGTTCGGATGCCAGCGGCATTTCGGTCTCAAGGAACCAAAGCACCTTATTAAAAAAAAAAAAAACCTTATTAAAAAGGCAATGTGACGCGTTTTCCAGGCACATAGTGATATCTTATATCACTATTGATGAACTAAGATGCCTTCAGTTGTAAAAAGTTGTCGCCTAGAGATGACGACATATTTGTAAGTTTGAAAAGTAGATTACTTTTGTAGTGAATCCATTTGTGCTTAAATAGACATTTTAGTTGGGATGCAAATTGGACCGTAATTCCTTCATTCTGGGAGATTTTTGATCAAACGATTATTTCCATGAGAAACCAATCTGGAGTTCAGCCACTGCCATCATTTGCTCTGCTTTGGGAGAAGGCTGACTGACCCGCCCACCAGCTCACAAAAAAGACAAAAAACACAAACAAACATAGGGGTGCTGTGATGGCGCAGGGGCTTAGCACACCCACATACGGAGGCCCTAGTCCTCGACGCGGCCGTCCCAGGCTCGATTCCCGGCCTGGCGACCCTTTGCCACATGTCTTCCCCCTTTCTCATCTCCCTCTTTCCTGCCATTCACTGTTAAATAAAGGCCACTACAGCCACTAACACCTTTAAAAAAAACATATAATAAGTACAGTTTTGGTCAAAATCAGAATCAGTGGGTCAGCTTTTTTTTTTTTTTTAAAGAGTTTTAAGAGTTTTTCATTTTCAAATCATGTACTGAAGAACTACGCTCACTCTGGAAACACCAGTTGTTGCCTTGTTGGGTCGAGTGCAGCGACTCCATCAGATGGCAGCAATCGTAGGTGCCTTCCTGTGTTTATGAACCAGAACAATGCAGCCGACAGAAACCGGAATCCTCGGAGGATGAGGAGGAAAGAAAAAAAGAAAAAGAGAGAGAGAGAGAAAGAGACGGCCTCTCTGCTAGAACAACTAGCAATAAATCGTAGTTGAGAAACGGAAAACGATTGGTTGTTTCTCATCAGCTGCGTGGGGTAGAGTTCACCTCCAATCTCTGATGGCCCAAAAATAATGGCGGCGTTCTGGCTCTTCAGCACTTTCAGAAAAACCGCAAACCATAGCGTCTAGTCCCTCAAACTGCCGCTCCACTTCACAGACATCTGTCCGCGTTTGCACTTGTTGGTGGAGGAAATGAGACGGCTCCGAAGGCGGCAGTAAAAAAAATGAAAAAATCAGGAGAGGCTGCAGTTCCGGCGTGAAAAGCCCCCCATGACAAAGGTAATAAAGGCTAAAGAAAGTGCCTGTCTGCTGCTAACCTCCATCTGCTTTTGGTAATGAGATAATAAGCACGCAGGGCTGCTGATACAGGTGCGGTTAAATTGAGCGGCGGCGTCTGTTCATGCAGAGCGGCTAACAAAGCAGCTGGAAGGGCCAGATGGTCCGGGTTCAGGGACACAATAATGTCACTGAAATGAAGGAAAAAAACAAAAACAAGAAGAAGAAGAAGCAGATTCGGCAAAAAGTTGAAGTAATTCTGAGTTGAACAGGAGGACGTTCAGGCCAACAAGTAGCAGGTAGCAGAAGAACCAAGTTTAGTCGCAGAATTGAAACAATGATGCTGGAGAGACTAAATGAAACGTTATTACTAAGTTATTGCTATTATTACACAGTCACACAGTTCTCTCTTATTCTAGAGTTGCATGAAAATTTCTCAGGTAGAAAATTCAACACTTTTTCCTATTCCTGTAGCTGGAGTTTATTATTCTATTCATATCACAAAACATTCCTGTGTTTGCACTAGAATCAGGAAGCAACACAATGGGGAAGTTGGCTTGAGCTTCAGTCATGCGCTAAAGGGCTGTTTCACAGTATTTTGTCAACTTGCATCAGATCCATTTCAAACTGAATAATAATTTATTCGATGAGTGGTGGAATCTCGCTTCTGCGTTTTTATTTACCCTCTTTTTGCTTCATTTGTGCACGTAGTCTACATTATGGGTCGAATGGGAGTCGACGGTGTGTGTTTTGCAGGCTTAAAGTTAAGAGCTGTCCGATCCGATATCGGTACTGATGGAGTATCGGATTTAATCGGCCTGCATCTAAAAACCGAGATGCTCCAGGGTTTAGTCTGGCCCATTTCTATCCAGCAGTGCTTGTGTCCCGCACACAGACCCACCGGTTATTAAAAAATGGGCCAATTGTTTTCATACCTACTGTTGACTATTGTTCTTCTTGTGTTACCAAATTGAACGGCACCTCCTGCAGCACCGTTTTAAAAACGTGAGTGTGAGCCCAAAAGGTCAAACCCAGAGTAAATTGTTTTTACACGCAGACTGAGCAGAACACCAGTTAGAAAAGTTTGTGATTTTTCAGAGCTTTTATCAGCTCTGATCCAACAGAATCACCGTTTCATGTGGAGCCGTCCAGTCTAATTTTTGTAGCTCCCCCCCCCCTAAAAACAACTCCGCGGCTGCATGAAAGAGAATCACAAACACCAAAAGGCGGCAGACTGTGCTTCAGTGAACGTCTGATATTAATAATTCTGCATGGTGAAGCTTTTGTCCACCGTTCAGTTTCACTTCCGATAACGAAGCGCTTTAAACCTGGCGAGGGAAGTTTGTCATGTTTCATGTCAGAACGCGAAGCGGCAGAAGTGAGGGGTCGTTTAGGACGAAAACTATGCTTGTCTCTCAAACATTACTAAAGACTCACACACACACCCCCCCACACACACACACACACACACACACACACATCAAAATATTAAAATGTCACACAGACAATTTTTCTCACACACATATACAATATACTAAAAATGCGCATATACGCTCATAAATACTTTGTGTACACACAAAGTATACAGACATAGTATTCTGAAATATAGGTGGAAAATGTATGTGTGTGTGAACCAACACTAGGCTGAATGAATGAGTGAATGGGGATGAGACGTGTATCTGTCTGTGTGGGAGACTCATTTTTTGTAAGTGTGAGAGTTGTCACGGAAGAGGCGGGGCATAATTTGGAGATCAGATCGCGCATGCGTTGATACCACAGTGACGTTAGCTTCAGGTTGAATGTTGGCGCTCTGCGGTGTTAGTGGCGTTTAGCTCAACGTGGATCCGACATAGATCAAAATGTATCATTCAAAATATTATGTCTGTGTGCTTTGTGTGTGTGTGATATTTTATTAGTATATATGTGCAATTTTAATATTTTGTTTGTGTGTATGAGTATTTAGTAGTGTGTGAAAGCCAAAGCATAGTTTTTGTCCCAAACCGCCCCTCACAAGCAGAAGCGATGCCTACCTTGCCACGCGGCTTTGCAGATGCAGCTCTTTCCGTGGCAGTGGCCCCGCTCAGGGTAACCGCAGTCATCCAGGCAGTATGGGATGTCGCAGGCTTCCCCCTTCCAGTTGGCTTCACACTCGCAGTAAACGGAGGCGGTGGAGTTCCCCACCCGGCACTCGCCGCGCCCGGAGCAGTTGTTGGGACACGTGTTGACTCTGCCACCGAGACGCACAGAAACAAGGCGTCAGCATGAACGCTGACAAACGATTTTATTACAGATGCATTCATGTCATTCATCTAGAAACAGGGCTTGTCACAAAAACAAATTTTGCTGGACAATAAATTTTCCCAGATGTTACTGCCATGAACGATAATATTGTTATTTTGAGTAGTTCGAGTAATATAATGACAAAAGCATAATAATCATTTCCATTAAGTAAGAAATGTATTGAAAATCACAAGTGAATATGTTTTTTCATTAAATAAGTCATTAGAGAAAACACTCTACACCATGACACTATTTGTCGTCGTCGTCCACATGGCTTTTTGCCAATGGCAACATTCAGTTGTTGATCATGTGACCAGTACGATGGAGAAAAAAAAGTTTTTCTGTTGCAGTTTCGTGATATAATCCAAAAAAAATTATTTTAAATTTAAAATCATTCAAGTGCCAAAACCTTATTGAAAAACATGAAATTGTCATGTTTCCATAAGGAAAGTTATTCTCAAAATGTTGCATTTTGCAATTATATCAAGACAACATAAGAACGCAAAGCAGTCTGGAGAAGAAGAAACCTTAGGGCTTCTTCTAACTATGGAGAATTTACAACACTTGGAAAGATGGAAAGAATGTTTTCTACAAAGGAAAAAAAACAAGTTGTGTAATCAATTTTGATAGAAACTGAAGCTTTCAGCCATCAAAGCAGGACATGGCAGTGAGATGTTAATTTCTCTCCTTGAACAGGCATTGGAAGCGAGGCGAAACACACAAAGGGCCTCCCTCCCATCATTTTTTCATGTTCCCCCGTTTTGGTTGAAGGTTTGATATTCCGACTGCTCCGCCTTTCCCAGACACCAAAGACCGGGCGCCCGGGGGCGCGCCGCCTTCATTCCGGCCGTGTGCGTCTCCGCCAGCGCCGACTCTCATCGCGATGGCAACGGCATCGACGGAGCAGGGAAGATGCTGCTCCGTCTTCCCTGCACAGGGAAGAGCACAGGGGAGCCGCTGTGCTCTTTAGAGATGTTAACAGCAGACGGTGGCTCTGCTTTGGGTTTGAAAGTCTTTTGGATTTTCTAAAGGATTTGTTTTGTACCTTTGTACCAGAAAAAACATTATTTTTTGACAAATTTAAGACCTTTTTAATGGCATTGAACCTGGCGATACATTTGCACTTCCCCATGACAGATAAAAATAGCTAACAAGTGAGCTAGCTTGATAGCTATGTAGCTAGCCTAGTTGCAGGACGGACTGGGCTAGCTACGTAGCCTAGGCGAAGCGTTGCCTGAGCGAAAACTCCCACAAAGACAAAAAAAAATCTACACATACGAGAATATGAGATCTAAGAGTCCAACAAAGTTTAAGACCCCAAACTTAATGGACTGCACTCATTATAAGACGACGACGCATAATCATTCATTTATCGTCAATCTAGTGTACTATGAAAAGTCAAAACAAAAGTTTTTTTCTTTTTTTTGTCGTCAAATGCTTACGTAACAACATATAAATTGTGGTAACCGTGGAGGATTCATACAATATTTCACCTGTATGAAATATTGAAGCCTGTCAGGTTGTAGGCCGCATCACTGAAGAAGTGCAGCAGGGCGTAGCCGGACTGGGACACCACTTCAGGAACCGTCTCATTCCCGTATCGCTCCGGAACAATCAACCCACTGTCAGAAACAAAAAACAAAAACAACAACAAAAAAAACAGAGTTAAGTCTCATATCTTTCCTTTCATAGGCTGCCTACGTGAAACCAATCAAGTGTTCGAGCATTACATTTTAATGTACAGAATTTTTTGATTTGTTCATTCGTGCAAAACAGTATAAAGTTATTTGTAATTCCTCGGTTTTGTTATTATTACATATCAAGGGTTCCACAGAAGTTGGCACATTTCTAAATATCTTAAGTAAAATCTTTTATTTTGCAGTTTTCTGGCTGATCACACACCTTTATGAAGCCTGACTTGCCCATTCTGATTTTGGCCGATGCCGATTAATTTGTGTGAAAAGTCGATATATTTATTAATGCAAAGTCTCAAAGTTGACAAGAAGGGGTGGCTGTTGAGTTTGTGGACGTAGATAAAATTGGTTTCTCATCAGTATCGACCAATTGCCCACGAGCCAGAGCTAAGGAAATCTGAGCCGATTACTTTGGTGTTTGAAAACTTTCCTACTTCTAAATGTCTGACCCATTATCAAAGAAGGATTGTTTTGTTTTCCGACAGCTCAACAGGCCAAACTGAAAATCTATGTGTAAAGAAAAAAGCTCAAACTAAGCTGATGTTCAAATTGAACTTCGGCGTAAAGGCAGCATCTCGACACCAACCTGAAAGCAGCGAGCAGCGGCGCGTAAATGGAGTCGCCGTCGTAAACGTACAGATGGTCCCAGCTGCATTCGGTGGCAAAGTGGTTGAATCGTAATCTCAGGACGGTGTTCGGCCTGCAGAAGAGAAAAGAGTTTTATTATTATTATTAGAACATCTATGTGATCGCTGAGGAAGTGGAAGGTGTTCTTGATTTAAAATTCAGCATTTTACATAAACGTGGCAAAAACTTGAGATTTGTTTTACGTATGTAAAAGACCATTGTGCTAATTATATTCCCCTCTTTAAACCAAAACATGAAAGTTTTGTCACGGTTCATGTAGACACACTTTGGTTTTGGAGTGTTTATTCCTGATCAAGTCGAGCTTTAAAAGTGATTGATTCTGCAGCCAAAAAGGCCGTTTCTAAAACTGCCGCTGACTGTTTTTCCAGCTGTTGTTCTTTAGCATTACAAGTGAAAAAATCATGAGGTGATAAAAAGTACTTAACCCACGTAAAAAAGGAAAATTATATTACACATTTTACAAGCTATATCCATACAGACTCCGGCAGGAAGCAGAGCGCTGCCAGTTAAAACAATGAGAGGAACAATAAAACCCCGAGGCGGTCACGCAACACGTTTCATATTTCAATCTTTAAATGAGTATATAGCGAAGAGCAAAAATACATTTTAAAGAAGGCTGGAAAATTAAAGCCTCTGAGCTATTCATGTAAACTCAAACTAGCAGAAAAGGGACTGGATGTTTAGAGTTTAACTATTAGAGCCTACAGGTGAGAAACCCAAAACCTCTGATCTTTTTCCATTCAGCGAACACGCATGGTGAAGCTATGAGGATGCGCCAACAACATGCTTCGGTGTGGAAGTCATGACGGAGCAAAGATTACTCCGTTTTCAGAATGTGTGAAGCGCTTCATAAAATCAATTCTAACTTTTTAAAATGAAGCTCTAAGATAAGATAAAATTTAAAAAAATACTCTGTTGTTCCATAAGGAAAAGTCTTTGAAAGCAGAAGTGCATCGACTGTAAGATACAGACGCAATAATATAAAAACATAAACGTACAGTACAGATTGGTTTAAAACAGTAGTACCACCCTGGCATCTAAAAGCAAGAAAGCAAAATAGATAAGTAATTCAATTAACATACAAGACTTCCACACTTTATTATCTACAGAGACATGTCAAAAATTTTCATACTTCATCCAGAAAAGCAAAATACCAATCGATATTAGGAACCAGACAGAAGAAAAGAGGCTGAACAGAAACCTGACTGATCATTTCACTTTGCTTACAAGGATTTCACTGCACCAATCAGGCTTTTGCTGGTCTATACCAATATCCAGTTGTCTGACCAATTGATTCCTATTTACCATAGTGTATTTTTGTTTCAAAACGCAATGATTAAATGCTTCAAACTATAGCTGTGTTTCCATTGACCATATAATTGTGCAATTTTTGTCATTTAAAAAAATACATTTGCTTAGTGGAAACCTGCCAATTTTGATACATTTTATCAATGTTTCTTCAGGACATAAATACCAAACAGCAACGGAAACACATCGTCAACAGGATGTTGTCACTGGCTCAAACCACGAAGAAGAGACAAGGACAGGAAGTAGCTGGAGCATTGCGGCGCAGCGTGTTTCTTAATGACTTATTGCATGAACAAACTTATTCACATGCGATTTTAATTGCATTTCTTATTTAATGGAAACACCACTATTGCAAAATTATGGGGTTTTTTTATATCATTGGCAAAGTTTTGCTCACATTTGTAACGGAAATGCAGCTGGTGTCAAAAAAAAAATTTAAATAAAATGAAATAGGGCAAATTCCTTGATGTAGGTAGGAGTTTTGAATCTTTTTAACTTAAACCTCTCGGCTGCAAATCTATTTAACGTCCCAAAGCGAAATCGCTCACAAGAGAACAAAGATCCCTTCTGCTGCTTCTTTGGTGAAATACAGGATGTAGAAAGTGCGTTATGAATGGTCACATTTTTGTCCTAAAAATGTTTCGTCATTCAAGTAAAGTGGTGATTCGTTTGTCTCCTCTCTGAGAGGAAAACATAAACTAGGCCTGACAGCAGCCCCGCAAGCCCCTTCATTACAGGACAAGACTTGTGACCAGTCACACAAACTGGGGACAGGCTACGGAGGCGCAACAAAGAAATGTCCTTTTCTACATTAGCAGCAGCCAGTAGACTCCCTTTGAGCGTAGGAGCAAAAAAATACACACAAATCAGTTCAAAATGTCTTCATGGGTCACATCACTGCAAGCCATTTAATAAGAAAAATATGGCCGTTGGAACAAAGTTATTTCTTTTAAGGTAAAAGGGGTTCTGCAAGTTTCATCAACTTGAATTTAAATAGCAAATAGCTAGCTAGCTTTTTGCTAGCTAGCTAGGATGGAAAACTATTGAAGAAGAATTGGTACTACTTGTGAGATTATCCATTTTTGATCACATTTTAACAATTTAGTCACTTTTACTTTAAGACATTAATTACAGTTCCTTTTCATCTTTTTCCCCGTTTGTCATCGTCTGTGGCTCTCCATTTTAATTTGGTTCCTCATTCTCAGACGTTTTTCCTTCCTTAGTAGCTTTGTTTAAATAAAATTCTTCAATAGGTAAGGCTGGCAATTGGCCACAGAGTTTAAAATCAACTGAACTTCCGACTTCGGAGTTTGTGTCGCACCAAATGTTGCTTTTAGATCAGCGCTAGCAGTGGCGGTGCAACCATTTAGCCACGCCAAGGAGATAAAAACTAAGAATGTGTTGGCAACAGAATGAAACCTCAAGTGATGACGAACATCGTCTAGCCAACTGGCAATAAATTAACACCATGACAGATATTAAAAAAAAACAACTAACAAGTTAGCTAGGTAGCTGGCAGGCAAAGGTATATTAGCTGCTAGTTCCCTGTAGTCAAAGTGTTATGAATATGAAAAATGAAAAACAAAAGAAGACATTTTCAGGACTTCATTTTAGATGCATGATTTTAAGACTTTTTAAGGAAGCGCAGGCGGCCTGTTTAAAGTTATTAATGCAAAGTTATCAATTCCGTACAATTCAATACATCTCTCTCTACTCTCCTTTTGAGAGGGTAGACATCTGAAGAAGTGACATCTGAAGAGAACTGAATGTCACCACAATGAAATCCAATCCGTCTTATTGGGATTTTCTGTGAGGGTGCTGCTGGGTGCCACATACAATACATCACCATTTATTCAGTGTAATGTATGAAAATATGCCACCAATACGGATGTAAATTTGAAAAACCAATCCTGGTGTAATGCACTGCGTCACCTCCAGTATATCAAATATCCGTCTTATGATTATAACATAAAGCAATGTGGAAAAGTGGAAACTTTTTAAGACACTACATGCTACTAATGAATGTAGCACGTAGTGTAGCATGCTACATTAATTAGGAGCATGCTACACTACATGTAGTGGGGCATTGAAAAAAAAAGACGTCCTGACTACACAAAATGGATTCTCATTCTCATAATGGAAAGTAAGACATCATGATGTTCATCTTATGGATTCCCTTTTGACCAGCGGGAGCTTCTTTAGTGCTCGACACATTTATTGGTGTTGATAAATCTGCAGCCTAAGATTTGCGAGCGTAGCCCGTTCGATCCGTCCTCTGGGAAGCTGATATGCTGACCTAAAACAATAGGCAGTATTGGATTTCTTGCAGTTACTTTGTCCCCAATTTTCATCCATCAGTGTCTGGAAGCCATCTCCCTAAGCTTCGGCGGATCAGAGAGACGGATTATGCACAAAACAACTTTCATGACTTTGCTGCTGTTCCTAGCAAACGTTTCTGATTTCATGAGGGGAAAAAAAGGCTAATTTTAAAAATAATTTCAATTAACAGGGTAAGAATTGGGTTTAAAGATATAAAAGAGTTTAAAACTGCTCCTCTCTTTATGAAGGACTGACAATTTTAGACGGATTCTGTTTTCTCCACCAGATAGTGTCCGTAGATTTGGCGTCCCTCAGGTACCCGGATTAATAATTACCAAAGAACAGTGCAGCCAACATCCAGCATTTTGTTGACCCAAATGTGATTGTTCAGCTTCATCAAATGCTACGTTCAAAAGCGAACTAAATCCAATGTTTTGCCCATATGCAACCTGTAGCCGGCACCTTGTCACTACAGTTTGAATTGCCATGAAAAATTCTGATATTTAAAAAAAAAAAAACCCTCCAACATCCAAACAAAAAATCCGATCTGAGACACTTCCATATGTGGTACTGATCCAATTGTTTTCAAAATGTCTGCAGTCTGAATGGGCGCATCGCATTTTATTCAACTTTTATGCCATCGGCGTGACGTGTCGTAAATTTGCACCAGAGGACCGGAGGGAAAACAAAGAATGGCTGAAAAATCTGAATTATGGAATTATGAAAGAAATCTGTGTCACTGAAGCCCCTCACATCTCAAACCAACCACTCTTATGTCTCAAACATATTCGTATACACATAACTTTTTTGCAGTTAAGCAAGACAGGTGGCAGCAGCTAAGTCACTTAATCTTTGGTTACCTAGCAACAACCTGTTGAGTAACTTGCGCAACAGCGGTTTCAGGCTTTGCCAACGTGCCTCATAGCTGCTTCAAAATAAAAAAAATAAAAAACAGTTTCCAACAGCAGTTTGGCAGTATTTCATATATTTAAAACAAATAAAAACTAATCAATAATGATCAATATTGAACGATACGATGAAACCCTTATGTTGTGACATGTTTTTCAGCCATGTTGTTCAGCCCTGCTTGACAGCAGCAGAAATGTGCTTTAGAGTGGACCTGAGCAGTAGAGAGCCCACCCCCACACGTTGCAAAGAGATTATGTAACACTCACCCCCCTAAAAAAAACAAGAAACTCAAAACAAGTAAAAGTGGAGAAAACAAACTGACCAATACATCCGCCCATGGAAGTATCCAGAGCGGTGGATACTGGGTGAGGTGCTTTTCTCACCCAGTCATCAGTGAGAGGCAGATTTGTTAATCCATTATAGGGCAACAGAGAGAGAGGAAGGGAAACTAATATGAATGTCTCTTATTTGCAGGAAGCTGGAGAGAACCCGCACGCACACACATGCCAGGTCTATGCAGAAAGAACTGGACTGGCTCGTCAGAACCAATCATGCAAAGCTATAACAGGTTTTTTTATTTAGCGCTTTAAAAAACAACAACACATGGTTAACATTGTGTTGTCAATGCAGTGCAGTGAGACTGAACTCAGTTTTAGACTATCAAGTCATGAAAAAAAAAAAACACCATAGGAAGTAAAGTTAAGTTGGGGAGTAGAGATGAAGCGATCAGAAATTAATATCTGTATTGGTATCAGTGGCTATGTGCCTGATCCATAAGGATAGATCTAGTCAGTCTACTTCTATGCTCTGTGATTTCAGCGATGTCACGCTTTATTACTAGCTTTACATTAAGTTTAAGATGCCTAATTGCACTTTCTGAACCATTTGAGAGAAAGTTTCTTGCATGTTTGAACAAGGTGGCCAATATTTTGTTTTTGTCATTTTCAGTTTCCTGTTTTATTTTCCATTGGCGGCTCCACTCCTAACCGCCCTGACTGAACAAATTAAAAGTTGCTTTTCGTGTTCGACCGAGCTAGTGAAGCCGCTGGTGTATTTAGGTGTGCTGTCCTGGTGCAGAGGTGTCAAAAACAGAATTCAGTCCATTTATGTAGGTGTTTAAAAAAAAGTTTTAAGTCAACGCAGCACCGTTTTTCTGTACTCAGTTGATACCGGCCGATACTAAACTTCAGATATCGGAAGAGAAAACAAATGGATCGCTGCAGGGATTGGTTGTGATGTCAAACATAAAAAATATTTGTTATGTTTTATTGTTATGTTGCACAGACCAGAACCACTTCCATGTTGTTTACAGAACTGCCATGCACTACAGCAATGGTTCCCAAAGTGGGTCCTCGAAGCCCCGGCATCCTGCATGTTCTAGTTCTCTCCCTGGTGGTCTTAACAACTTTCTCAGCTTGTCAATGTTCTTCTTTGATCTCCTAATGAGCCGTCATTTGATCAAGGTCCATTAAACCAGAACTACAGGAAGTTTTGGTGACAGTTTCGCTTTAAGCTTCTGCTGGCATTGTCTGTCTGCTTGCAGGTTAGAGGCAAATCAGAGTTTTCATTCAGCAGCACGACTGCAGCACAGGAGCATCAACACTGGCACATACGGACACACTAGGGCTTTGTGACAACTCCAAATGGAAACGTGTTCTTGCATTAAAGTCACAGCGCGGTGCATAATTTTACCTATGGCAGTAATGAGCAGAATTATAGAAAATCTTGCTGTGCTGATAATATTGGCAAAGATTCCAAACACAGTATCAGGTGTGATATGTGGTTATTTTCTTCTTTCCCTTAGAGCGGGTGACAACAGCAGGAAACCATGTTCATGTTGTAAGATTATCTCTACAATATTGTTTAACTTCTAACAGGGAAGCTCTGGACAGCCTTTGGTTAGGTTAAGTATCTGATCTAAAACACTTAACATGGGTGAAAATTGGACAGGATTGTTCGACCCCGAAGGCATGAAAACACAGTTTGTGATTTCTGAAACCTTCTTTGTGAAAACAAAAAGTGCTCTCTATTGCAGAGATAAAAATCCATTTTAGTTTTAGTCTATAAAGCAGCTTCTATGGTTTACACTGAGGTATTCTGCATGCTAAATCAATCATTAAAATAGTTTGTAGTTTCACATAATTCTACTTTTTAGGGGAGAAGAGAAAATTTCTAAGAATCTGAGCTAGTTCAAGTAAGATTCTTTAATTTCCAGTAGTAGTCGTTCTCCTGAACCTTATAATTTACCCATGATCCCCGGTTGGGAAAGGGTTGCTCTGCTGCACATTTTTGATGGTTTTACTGTTATTTTAAGTCAAATAGTGACATATTTGATATTTACAGCACTCTTTAGAATCCTATATTTGTGATTAGCTCAATTAGCATGATTATAATTAAAACGTTGGTTTCCACACCTATTCATAGATCTGTATCTTTAAGATTTCCAACAGCAGTAATATTTTCAGCCTCTCTGCGCTTCATTGGATGTCATTTAAAAAAATCCTGATGCCAAATAAAGTCAAAAAGTTCTCTTCTCCATGCTGTTCTCACAGTAACAGCATGGAAAGCATGGAGTCATCTTCAGTGCAACCTGGTCGCATGATGCATTCAATGATTAAAAAAAAAAAGAAATAGCAATGACTAAAGAAATACATTGATTTTTTTTTTTACTGTTACAGGAAGCCTCCTCCTTGTACCTACAAAAGTGTTAGAACTCTTAATAAACAAAATTATTTTTAAATCTAAAACCACAATACGTGGGTCCCTCTTGTGGGACTTCCTTTTCTTTCGAAACAGATCTGGACTTCCACCTCCTGAAGACGTGGTATTTTATTATTATACACAGGAAAGAAGCTTGTAATCTTTATCTTAGCCTAACTAATTACGGAGCATGGTGAGGGTCAAAACATATGTAGATCTCTTTCAGTCCAAAAGCAGCATGCAGCACAATATCACACAGGGCAAAAAGTATTCATACTGGAGAAGTGCATCTTATGCTTGGGCTTTAAATTTAGGAATAAAATCACATTTAAAAAAAAAGA
This sequence comes from Phalloptychus januarius, assembly GCA_902982915.1. Taxonomy (NCBI): domain Eukaryota; kingdom Metazoa; phylum Chordata; class Actinopteri; order Cyprinodontiformes; family Poeciliidae; genus Phalloptychus; species Phalloptychus januarius. Next base: position 5,160,945 of record CADWAE010000093.1, read on the forward strand.
AAAATAAAAAGGTTATAATCTCTTTTTCTTCCAAAAAGCCAAATTGATTCAAATCAAATTTGACATGAGAAACAAATAAATAAAAACCGGACTTTATTTTTAGGTCATAATTACCTTTTTCATGCTCTCACATTACAGCTCCCGACTCTAATGCATCATATTGTAGTTTTATGTAAAGAACCAAAATTGAGTCTCAAAAAAAAAAAAAATTAAAAGATGTTTTCAACTCTAATTGTAGCAATTGTAATTTTTTGGAAAACAGTTTGAAAACTGCATAATTTCCTTAAAATGCAGCAAAAAAAAAGTTCAAATGATGAGTATTTTGCTCGGGCGCCGTGCCTGCTGGTCTAATGACGGTGAGTCTGCACTGTACTTACTGTCCCTCGATAAGCCAGGTGCACTTGGTCTTGTACTGATAGTTTCCTGGGCCATCAGTCAGGTAGCCGGACGGTCCTGTGAGCCTGGAGGAGAAATGAGAAAGACAGAAAGAAAGAATACATTTAAATCCACAAATAGACTTTTAAAATTAAAAAAGAAAATCATGGAGCTTAAATAAAAACCTGATCAAAGCTTATGTATGCAAGTTATTTGACCAACGGAGGCTTACTAGTTTTTTTTAGTTTTTTTTTTTTACTTTTTTCCAGTTTTCTCATGCATTTAATTTTGATGAATGAATTTATTTTCATTCATTTGTGTATGCGTTTAGTTTTATCTATGCCACAAGTTGGTCAGAAGGTAAAACCTCTAAGAAAAAATAAAAATTCAAAATACTGCATGAATTAAAGTACTTTATGTCCGTATAAAGTATGTTATAGCACAATCGACCATGTTACCTTCAGTTATGAATATGCTGTGTATGCCAAATATGACTTGCAACAAATTTGACTTTGTAATTTATCGCCTTAAAATTGGGCCTCTGTCTCTTTAAGAAGCTCCTGCTCTTCCTGATACTCCGCCTTCAGGAAGTGATCACAACATGACTCCTCTATTAACTCTTAAACAACATTTTTACCAACGTTGCACTGAGAAGCAGCTCCTATAATGAGTTCAGCAGATGCACAGGTGTTTGCTAATTGCTGCTGGCTAGTCTGAAGGAGACAAGTGGAGGAGAGCTGCTCGGTGAGGCGGAACTCCGAAAGTTTGGGAACCACAGCTCAGAGGAGGAACCGCATCTTGAAGGCGGAGCTAGAACCACCCAGGTGTGTTGCATAGCTGAAATGAATGGTTGCCATGGAAATCAAAGAATTTCTCAAAAATGGACGAAAGAATCAGGAAGTGATCACAACATGACTCCTCTATTAACTCTTGGACGAAAGAGTTTACATCATTATAATATGATGTAAAGCTCAGTAATGTCAATTTTACATGACACTATAAGTAATAAAATTGTACAATAAGAAAAACATTTAACCAAAAGCTATAAACAGTTCCACATTTTGACAATTGTGCATTTCGTGTCACGATACAGCATTAAAAAAAAAACAACCAACCAAAAAAAAAAAACTTTGCTCTGTTGCACAAGAGTTGGCCAGACGATCAGTGACTTCAGTCCAGGTAAACAACAACTTCTGCTGCCACACGTCACATCAGGCGGTGGATGCGTGAGCAGCAGAGTGAGTAAAGATGATTGAACCTCATGGCAAATTACGGGAGGCCATGACACAAATGCCAGTAATTGTACAGTACGGCCTGTTGTTGCCAGCAGAGGGAAGCTCGCCCACTCTGGGGAGCGAGAGAGAGAGCGGTAATCATTAACAACAGCGAGCCCGCCGACGCGCCCCAGACCGTTGTTTTCCACAACAGTCTCGCCTCAAAGTCAGCAGAGACGGCCGAGCCGAGAGCACGCACCGACTGCTGAGCCGTCGGTGCGAATAACCAGACGTTATTCTGACAGATCTCGCAAGATTTAGAGGACATGCTTCTGGAAACCAAAAAAATAATGATAATAACTTTGATAGTTCTAGCCATGTGTGTTGTGAAAGATCACTTTATTCATATCCACGCAACAAGTGCGCTGCAACCTGTTTGTGAAAGGTTTCCTAAAGCCACAGAGGGACAGGTCAACAGTCGCAGGTGGTTGTTTGGGTTGGGAGGCTCAAAGTCCATTGGCAAGGTTGTTTTTAAGAGAATGCCAAACACATGACAGTGCTGCACTAAACGCTACTGTACGCTGTATCCTGTGACCAACATTGTAGATGTTTATATAAACAAAAGGAGGAATTGGATTCCAAGAAAATCTCAGAAATTTAATCAAATTTGGTTTTTTTCCTCTGAATTTTACCCTTTTTTTAAAAAAAAAGAGTGGTTGTAGTTTCTGCAGTAGTTCTAAGAAGTCCTGTCACGATGATACATTTAGCCAGGCGATAAATTGTCCCAGAAATTATTGCAATAAGCGATAATATAGTCATTTTGTGGTCATTTTCAGTAATTATAATAATGGCACAATAATGTAAGTACACCCATTCAAAGATAAAGAAAAGCTTTAGAGAATATGCAACACTGCAACTGGAACACATGTGAAATCTCCAAAATAAAAACAAAACAATTCAAATGGATTATTTTCCTAATATTTCTAAAACTTTCAGCTGTTGTCCAAACGGAAATGATCACACTCGTTTTAATTAATTCATTGATTTATTTCTTATAGCGACAGGCTTGCTTACAAGTCCTAGATGAAGGCAGACAGAACAAATTCCTGCTGTCGGGTCGGGGTGGGTACCACAGGTTCACAGCTTACCAACTGCTCTGAGCGAGCAGGTGAAAATGTGTGAGTGTCAGTTCAGCGGTTAGCCGGTAATCACAGCTCCCCGGGGCATACAGGGACTCCCAGCTCGCAGACAAGCTGAGCTCCTTCAGACCAAAAGCGGCTTCAGGCGTGCCTGATCCCAACGTGCCCCCCGGCACGCAGCTTCTTCAACACCGCTTCCGTCATTTATTTTTGAAAAAGCAATCTCTACCGGCACAGATTGCGCAACAATACATGCGATTTCAGTCTACCTTCTCCACATTAAAAGAACTTTACACAGTATATATTGGGGAATTTATGCAACAGTGGATGATGCCATTAGTTGCTAGCAGACGCTGCTAATCCACTTTGTTTGCTTTTGCCAGATGGTTTGGACTAGGGTTAGGGTTAGGAAAAACTATATTGAAGAAAAAGATATTGAAGAATTACATGTTGTGGTGCCTTAAATAGGGCAAAACACAACCACAGATTTTGTGTAATTAGTACACAAAATCTGATATGACAGCAATTAAACTGTTTGTTGACTCAAACAGCCATCCAAAGCTTTGGATGACCCATTTAACTTTAACTGAGTCAGCTAACCAATAGATTGTGTTCTGCTTAGGATGGGAATTGAGAGGCAGACTGCATGATAAGCTACTAGCAAGTACTGCAATCCTCGGTTAATTATTAGTGAAATTAATTTATTTTAATTAGGTTTAAGATTCAGTCTTTTTTTTCCCCTTAGATTAACAAGTTGAGAAAGCACAATTTTCATTAATGCCATCACCTCTTACTCAACATTGGCTTTTTGCAAAATATTCGAAGCATCTTAATCAAACTAACACACAAGGTTAAAATCTGAGGCTAATTTAAAACCTCCGTATTAACGTTTCAGTGCCAGATGTTAAATGCATTTCTTACAAACCATAAATGAAGGTTCAATATTACAAAAGCCAGCCTTCCAAACATTTCTGCTAATTAGAAACATTTTAGTGTGACCTTCATTTATTTGGAAGCGATCTCATCTCTTCATACCATTCACAACCAAAATTTAATCTGACTTTGGAAATTCAATCATTTCATTTGGCTTTGCCTGGAATGTTCAAAACGTTGATTAGTTTGTGGACTGCAGATGAAACTGAGGCATTTGAAAGAGTTAGAACAGCAACTGATGAACCAATGTTCTTCTGTCATTGCGATACGGTCGCAGCTTTCGAAAGCGTCAACACCATCAAAGCACTGTTTATGACATTTTGCAACCACCTTGCAGTAAATACTCAATGAAGTGGCCCTTTTACATTTTTTACAGTGGCAGTGAATGAAACAGATGTAATTAAGATCACTTGTATTACATGGCAAGGTGGCAAAATAAGGCTACTGTGAACTCCTGGTCATAGAAGGCTATGAACCAAAACCAGCTTCTGATCTGATTAATGAAAGGCCGTCCCTTTTACCATCTGCCGTATCAGACGTTTCAATCGGAAGTCAAGTTCAGCTATATTCATAATGTTTGAGAAAAAAACAAGTGGGTGCATCTACAGATATTGTATTTTCTGGAAAGGAAGTACGAATTGTGAATGACCACCCTCGGCATGCTAGTTGCCACTCTAACCAAGGCTAATGCTAGCATATTCAAGGCTAAAGCTAGCCTTTCTGTGCTAACAGACTTCAGAGAAATACAGCAATCCAGTAGGTGGTCGCAGTTTGCATTAAGGATAACGCTAACGTGTTCTCTTGCTGTCACAATATTTAATAATCCCCTGATGTTAGTACATAGACATAATGATAAGAGTTGCATTTTTCTAAGTTCAAAAAGTTAGCATGCTAGCACATCAGTTAAAGGGTTTCTGTCTGTGTATTATCAGCTTGGCGACAAGGATTTACCCACCAGGCTAAGCATCGTTTGTTTATTTAGTTTAAATAGATTTATCTTATAAATCTGTAACAGTGATGGCAAAGACAGGTTATGATGGTAGGATTCTAGCTGTAAAATCCTACCGTCCCTAACAAAGTCAACTATGAAACCCGTCGTTAGCATAGATACAGTAGATTAGAACCACAACCCTGGAACCATGGCAGGCTTCCTGAAACTTCATTTCTTTTAAGTGCTTTCCACAAAACGACATTTTTATCAATTCTACAAGCGCAAAACCCTTTCAGCTCATCGCGCTGGTACACAGTTACACATTAATTACATTAGAAAGCCAAAGAATCAGAGCTAGTGTCTGTTAGTGAACACACGTCAGAGGCCTACACTGGCTCTATGTTGCACGGACAAGGACCTTATTCACAAATCTGTCCGTCTGCAAAAGAATAGCGACTCAAGACCTCAATCCGTCTAAAAAGAGCACTCTTTACAAAACCATCTCGGACTAATAAAAATGCCAATGCTTGCCCTTGGGAGTGCTTTTTGGCTCTGACCAAGAAGGACAGAGCTGACTTCTGTTGCTATAATTTATCATTTGATTTGTTCAGCCTTTGGGTATCAACATTACAAGCAATAATTATGGCTACAACTCGGACTAAAACTAATAAACGTATCACAGGAAACCATCTTTAGCAGCGAAAATGTATTCTGAGAGTCTGGGTTCTTGAGCCTTTTATGGTAACATTGTCTGTATGCTAAATGCAGCCACAGACGGCAGGCTCCCCTCTGAAAAACCACCGGTTTTTAAATCAACGCCACTGATGAAACACAGAGTGGAAGAAACAGAATTTACCCTTCCACTTGGAGACACAATTAACATGACTAAAATAGGTGTATAATGAATAATGAACATGGACTGCAAATGTACCAAATGAATTGGCTAGCTTAATCTGATAAGACTTTCCGTTGGGGAAGTGTGTGCCGTGCATTTCTAGGTTCTTATTGGGAATTCGGTCACAACATCAACACTTTAGTGGCTGGGAAGAACTAAAAGCTTCTAAGCAGGAGGGAAGAGGAATTTTCATTGATCTTTCCCTACAAAGCACACAACGAAGGTTTTACAAACAGAAAGTTCAAAATCTGATTTCAGGCCCTTGATGGAGCATCAAGTTCAGATCTTCACATGGAGTCGCTCAGTCCCATTTTCTGGCAAACTCAGCAGCAGTTGGGTGTACAACTGGCGAAAATGCACTGATAGTGTAACGTTTGAGATGCCTTGAAGAATTACCTGAACTGACCAATCCTAATCAGTCATTGGCTTCCAGGAGATTGAAAAAAAAAAAGTCAATCTTTTGTCAGATCAGTGAATTCCTGTACTTAAACTACGAGGTGCTAGTAACAACGCTCTTCAGTGTGGATGACTAAACTGAGTGATGAAGCTACTGAATTTAATTGAGGGAATTATTCGACAATCAAAGGTCAACTTCTTCTTTTTTAAAACCGCCAACTTTAAAGAGAGAGAAAGACCTTAGCAACATTGCTCCGTTTTATCTTTTATAGAGTCTATCACAAAGTTTATGATGAATTAGGAACATTTGTGGGAAATGCTGCACATGCAAAAGAACTAGAAAAACAAATTTTAAAAAGATGTGGAGGAACACCAAATTTGAAGGAACTAATTTAAAAAGAGAGAATGTGCAAGTTGTAGGCAACCCACTAGTTTAGTTAACACAAAACACCAGAAGTGCTATTAAATCATCGGTGGAACTCAGCGAGAAAATAGTGCAATCCAATTTAACTGCAGAGCTGCGTAATACCAACTGCTCTCTCCAAACACTAATGTTACTGTAACTACTGTTACAGAAAAGCAATATTAAGCTCCTGTATAAACTTTGTATCTATAAATAATAAAGTCGATTTAATAGCTTACTCCGATTTTTGGCCCATCTTCCTGCTTGGTAAACGTGTTTTACTGCTTCTACTTATTTAGACTTTTGCTTCAAGTCAACTCTGACATAACCTTAGATCCAATGCAGATTTATCTCATTTTTAATTACAAGAATAAAGTCATAATATTAAAAGGATACATAAAGTCATTATGACACAAGAATGAAGTTGTACAACAATAAAGTTGGAATATTTCGAGAATAAAGTCTCCACAGGACCAGAATAACATCATAATATTAGGAGAACAAAGTAGTAATTTTTATGAGAACAAAAAGTAAAAAATTTTAATGAGGAACATTGAGAAACTCATGAAGACATAGGTACTTTGCTGTCGGTTTTACAGATAAATACTTAATCTTTTAACCTCAGTAATAAATTACTTAAATTACCAGTAGCAGCAATTTGAAACGATTGTGAAAACAACCGAGACAGTTTTGAAAGAACCACATGGAGTGAGTTGGTCACGTCAGATTTCTATAAGTCTATAGAAGTTGGTTTTTTTATCCTGTTTGCTTCAAATCATTGATTTATTTCATCGTCGATCTTTGATTGTTACGACAAATACCAATCTCTTTTTGGGTTGTGCATTTTAATTAATGCACAAAATAGACATCGAAACTTTTCAGTTGCCTTCCCTGCCAGCATACCTAGGTGGGCCCCATATGGGCCTACAAGGGCCAATGAAGGGCCCGTGAAGGGCAAACCCGTGTGAGGCCACCATGGAAACCGCGGACAAACCCATGTGGGATCCATATTGTCTACCCTCCTTTTCCCCATATGGGGCCCACCTAGGTATGCTGACTGGGCTTTTAGAGTTTTGAGCAAGAAATCTGAGTCTAGCGCTTGACGAATACCAGCAAAGAGAAATTGGCAAATAGAATTATGCAGTCAGATGATACATGAGAAAATTCTATTAAAAAAGGGCCACGAATCCAAGATTGTGGTTTACCAAACCCCTCATGCTGACGGTCTTGAGCATGTAGACTTTCAGCCATGTTTCATTTTTTTCTATAATTTTCTTTGTGTAAGCACGACCAAAGACAAACCGCTCCGTCCAGACAGCGCCTACCCTTGGAACGTAGCGCTCATGTGCTAAGCAACTGGCTGGGTTTCCTTTTCGTTGTCCAACTGCTGAGCCACACACAGCACAACATGGCACGGCTTAATCGGGTTCAACTTTACAACCTAGCAGGCCGGCAATGTGCTGAGGCAGCAGGACACGAGGTAACAAATTAAACCCGAGGAAAGACGGCGCACACGCCGAATCACCGGTTAGTCGGTGAAGACGTGGCAACTCGCTGCAAAAGTCCGGACTTCCACGTTCGAATCGATTCAGAGTCCAAAGAAAGTAAACGAGGGGAAGAGGTGATCTTTTACTCTGCTGCTCGTTGGTGTCGTTTCGGTGGGATGACGTTCAGGGAGGCGCAATGCTGTCCAAAGCAGCCAGAAATATGATCAGCACTAGGTTAGGCTAAGTGAAGCTGTCATCCAGTGATGCAGATTGGGGTTTTCTTTTCCCAGTGAAAACATAATGTATTTTTTACTGCTCTTAAATTTGTATTTTTTTTTTTTTAAATCAATGTGTTTACATCCTACAATCATTTGCACTTTTATATTTTGACAATTTTTTGTATTTTTATTTAGACATTTATTTAATATCAAAGTAGAAGATACATGGTGTGGTATATTACATTTTTACTCATTTTTAATAAAATTCCCTTCTCTGTTTTTCTTCCACTGGTATATACTGTATTGTAAATAGTCTTTTTTTTCTTTTCAATACATGTGAATATTATGAACTTTTTTTTGGGGGGGGGGGAAAGTGAACCAGTTTTTCTGTTTCTAAGAACTGCTCAGTATTTTTCTCTTGTTGTCTATTATTATGATTTGTTATTTTTTATATGGATTTTACATTATTTTTAACACTTTTACAACTTTTTTGTGCGAATTATTACATCTGATGCTGGCGTTACGCCTGAATTTCCCCTTTCAGGGACAATAAAAGGCTGTTTTTAATTCAAATTTAAATTAAAAAAACTTTAGTGATCCCAAAGGGAAGTCAACTCTATTCTGCTCTGTTTTACCACGATGACCTGAGAGGACATTAAAGTGGAGCTGCTGTATTCCACGTCCTTCACTGGGGACACTTTGTGAGGGTTTCCTGTATTTACCGCCACATTATGAACTGCAACTCGCAGCTGTTTCCAAGTTCAAAGGCTTCATCATCAAGTAAATATTGTCCAACCTCGATTTGCGCTCACGGGAAACAGAACGCGTATAGGCTTGACGCAATGAATCAATGAATCGCATGAGAACATCAAAACAAGCCAGGTTGTTTCCATTTGCAAGATTCTTTTTTTCTTTCTGCCAAAGGCTCCAGTCTGGTGTCTTGGTCTCAACTTGCTGGTTTTTTTCTTGTTGTTTTTTAAAGGGTAATTGTATTTACAGAGACTCCAGGACACACTTATTCATTTTGCATATTTAACATGTCTTCCAGTTTCAGTGTTAAATGTTTGTCAAAAATTTACATGTGTTGATCTTTCATAGGGCTTACTTGCATTATTACACCATTACCGTTATATCACTTTCTGTAAAAAAACGGTCTAAAGAAAACAACAATATCATCATCTATTGCAAGAACTTCGATTTATCGTCCAGCAGAATCTGTTACTGAAAAGCCTTTAATCTCAAGGTTTTTGAGAGTCTAGAGGTATTTTTACCATACTTATTTTTTCTTCAACTTTCTTTAGGAAAAAGTCGCATCACCAACTTTTTTACATGCCAAATAAAGAGACTACATACATTTAACCAGACTTGTGAAGGAGAGTTCAGATGCTTGAAAATTGATGTTCAGACACTCTTCATCCAATCAGACTGAGCTTGAGCTGTTGTGCAAAGAGGAACTGGCAAAAATGCTGAAGTGTGGCTCGACAGATTAGCTTTAGTTCACCCAAAATATGTGCAGCTGCAGCTCCAGTGAAAGATGACTGTGCAGATGCCACATTTGTCCCCCTGATTTTTATGTGTACAAAAAGAACAAGAACTGATGTTCTTATGGTTTCTTTGCACTTCATAGGTTTGTCTCGTTCTGATACATAAAAGCCTGAAAACACACCCTGGAGGTGGTTGTCATCTTTTAAAGTACCTTCAATTAACAGCCTAAGTTGCTATATTGCGAAGATCAGTTACTTTTAAACTTGATTTTCTCTCATTACCATTTAAGTCTCACATTGGTCCCTGTGTTGTAGTGACAGAATCTGTAGTAGTAGTAATAGTAAAGCGGTGTGCTGTTTCTAACGAAGAGCAAACCTGTCCCGGTGATGAACCGGTCCCACTGATAAAAGCAGCGGTGCTCTGTGCTCGGCGTACCTGAATCTCCCTCCGCAGTGCTGGCATTGGTCCCCAACCCAGCCGGGGAAACACACACAGCTGCCCGTAGCGGTGCTACACTGTCCGTTCATACACGGTTTGTCGCATTCCTTCGCCTCGGTGAAACCCGGCAGCCCCGAGAGCAGCACGACGGCCGAGAGCAGCAGCGCGGTTGTGAGCATCAACAAGCTCCGGCCGGGGCCAGAGCCGGAGCCCGAGCAGGCCCACCGCGTCGCCCCGTACATTCTCTCACAAAAGATGGCTGCTGGAGGCAGGCGGTCCGCCGCTTCGGGGGATAACCACCCAGGGAGCTGTCAGTCTGCAGGGGGCTCCTTCTTTATCGACGCGGTCGTAGCGTTTTCCCCGGAGGTAGCAGCGGAGGCTCTTCGCTGAGGGAAAGGCTTCGCTGGTTACTTAGTTTCCATCATTTCAGCGGCTGTTTCCCAGCGCCGCACCGAGCCGCATATTGACGTCCAGAAGTGACGTTATGGCGACGGAAATGCGCAACGTAGCGTCCGTAGCCTGAAGCCTTTATTTTGAAAACAGGTAAAAAATCAAAAAAACTGCCTCCTCGGGCTAGTATCTCCGCTGTGAACCTCGGTGTAATTTCTCACAGAATTTTTATTTATTTATTGTAAAAGAAAAATAAAATGTGCTTATGCAATTTTGCTCTGCTGCTTTGTACTCTTGCATTGCTCGTTCATAAGAACACCACTCACTCTTTCAAACCCATAAAATATAAAGTCATAATTATGAGATACAAAGTCCTAATTTCGGCATTCAACAAAGTAGTTTTTAGATTTTAAAAAAATTATTAAACACATTAAGATTATGCTGTTGATGTTCAATTAAAAACATAGTTGACGTGAATGGCAGATTGCATTTTAAATATTTTAGTTTGAGGATGCTTTCAAACTAAAATACTTAATGGCTTATAGTTTCATGCAAACAATAAAGTTTCAAATTGCATGCTTAGGCTACATATTATAATGTTATGTTTTAATAGGTATTGTTTGCAACTGTCGCGAGATGGATGGAGAGCTGATTTCTCAAGATTACGCGATATTTCAGAGGAAGTCATTTAACAACTGGGAAAGGATAAAGTAGCTGTTGGACAATATCATTTAACAATTACCACACAATGTTATTATACAGACATAAAAATGTAAAACATCTGGTAAACCCACCTGTTTTATCACTTTCCACTTTGTGCTGCCTTTTTATTTTCAATTATGAAATTTTTTCTGAAGGTTTATTGATTCCAGCTTATGACTGATGAACAGTTTCAGTTTTGTCTCCCACATTACAGTGGTTAACTGGCAATTCCTGGATGTGGAAAAAAAACCAACTTAACTCCTTGGCTGACAAAGTCAAGCTATCAAGAAACAAAAGCCATGATTGGAATCGGTCTCGAAAAAATGAAACCGTCAAAAAACGCTCAGAAGTATTTATAAAGTTGAGAGTCTGACTGAGTCATCAAAGTGTGACGTTCTTTTCAAGTTAAAACAAAGAAAGTTGGTGGAAGAAGAAGAAAGGCAGTGGGTTTGTTTTTAGTTGATAAAAACAAACAAAAAAACATGTGGAATAATCAGATTTTGAGGCTGATATAACAGATTAACTAAATAGTGCAGGTAAAACTACCTCCTTTGTTGTTTGTCCCTAACAACCGATCAGAATAATGGTAGCAGTGACTCAGAAAACCCCGGTGGAAATGCCAAACAAGCTTTGACACATCCCCCTCCCACCCTCGCTCTCAGGTTTGCTCTCCGCTCACAGAATCCAGAGCATCAGACACGTTTGGGACCAGCAGTGTCCATGTGCGCAATCGCAAACTGAAATCTGTCATTTTGAATATTTCTTGTGAAGCGATTGGTGTTCCTCCTCGCTGAGTGGCCCTTCAGGACATGTTTCACTATGAACAATGACAGCCATAGCAGCTTCAGCACCGTTTTGCATATTTCAGAGTGACCTGTCATGTTAAACCTGCTACACAATGGTCGGACGTTCCCATCGTATCTACACTTGTTTGAACAGTTCAATGCGGCGCCTTCAAGCATCTGGAAGTTGATCCCAAATAATATTTATGCGTCATTTGCATATATAGGGTTAACTTTTTTTGACATGGGAGAGTTTCAGGGGAAGAGAGCAAACAAGCTGTTATGTTTGATGTTTTGTGAACATCAAACATAACAGCTGATCTTTGTCCAAAGATCAGGTGTGATCTTTGGACAAAGATCACACCTGCTTAGATAAAGTACATTTATTGTCCCTCGCAGTAATCAGATTGGAAAAGAACAGAGGGAGAGAAGGGGAGGGGAAAGACATAAGGGGTCAAAGGTCAGGATTTGAACCTCTGATGGGTTAGTCGAAAACTAATATTTCTGTACGTGAGGCACCAGCCCCTCTGGCACAAACAAATCCTGGTTTTTAAAGCAACAGTCTTTGTCTGTGTGCTTAGACCGGGGGTGGGCAATCTCCTGGTCCTCGAGGGCCGGTGTCCTCGAGGACGTCTCCCTGGTCCAACTCATTTGAATCCAACAGCTGAATCACCTCCTAAGTGCAGTCAGGGTCTCCAGAGTCCTGCTAATGACCTCATTATTTGAAAAGTTGCAGGAGACGGGCCCTCAACTCCTAAACCCCTGGTTTAGACAGTTGGTGAGCTGAACTAAATGCTCACTTTGTATCCTTAACGTGTCCTCAATTAACCTCGGGTTTAACTTCTGCCTCCAGCCAGCCGGTATTACCTAATGCCAAAAAACTCTGAAACTGTAACCAGAAGGGTTCAAAACAGTAACGGAGCAGACGTGTTTGTGGTGCATAGGTCAGAAAAGAAATAAGTAAATCTGACCTGCTGACATCACACAACATATTTTGCAAAAAATGTGTGGCAAAAATACACACATTTTTGCAACTTATGTGTGCTGATCAGTGCTGAGTTAATGCAAGGAGAGACAGACAGATGGCGATGGGTTAACGGAGAGGCACAGAACCGGTGCCAAGGGTGAGCCCAACCCAAGAAATCAAACGTGGATCGACTTGTTGCACAGAGACAGAGAAAGAAATGATGAAGGCCAGTGCAGCGTTTTGGGATAGATGTAAAATAAAACCCCCAAAAAATAAGTGATGTTTAGAGACAAATCACTAAATATCTGATGAAATTGTAGCCAAAAGTGTGGAAATGGTCAGTATTGTTGCGGTGCGTCGCTGTGAAGACGGGACCCAGATGCAGGTGGAGGCGGGGAAACAGATGGTAGATATTTAATGAGAAAATAACAAAACAATGACTTACAAAGTAACATGGAGGAGATGGGCAGCGAGAACAGGAGCAAACAGGATCCAGGTACCAGGAGTTAATGGAAGAATCCAGTGAGGAATGAAGGAGACTGGAACTGTCAGTGCTGGAACAATGAAATGGGACTGACTGATAACTGGGTGCAGCTGTGAGGGTGGAGGAGAAGGCAAGTTGAGGGAGAGAGAGGGGAAGATGGCACAGCGGAGCCAGGAAAAGCTGGGAAAACATGGACAACTATCACCAATGATAACTAAAAAGGCTGATCAAAAGAAAAGACTGAAACTAAGGCTAAACATGGATAAGCGATGCAGGAGGTCAAGCGGACAAAACGCATACTTCAAATATACGTACCTCGTTTTGTTCAGAAACGTCACTCTGTAATCTTGGACCCAAAGTCAGGGTGAGACTAGACTTAAACTCTCCTGTGGTCCAGAGCCCAAAGAGTTAACTGCTCTGGATTAGGGAGAAAAATCCCTGCTCAACCTCAGAGACCACGTCTGGCCAGACAGAAGACACCTCAACGCCACCGTCCAGGGCTGACTGGGCAGAAACTCTCATGCTCGGCGTCAGTCCGGGTTTGACCCAGAGATGAGTTCGTCTAACATGACAGAATGAACTGTGGAGGTTAATACGAAGGTCAAACATTTTGCACTGTAGATTCATTGCATAAATGTTATTTCATAAGAAATACTACATATTTCTCTATGTACAGTCATGAGTCTACATATTCATACATTTTGACTTATTGCAGTTTTACTGATTGAGGTAGTAACAACCATTTCAGCTTGTCAATGTTCTTCGTAGACCTTCTAAAGAGCCACCATTTGATCCAGGTGTGTTAAACCAGGGAGAGAACTAAAACATGCAGGTACCACTCTCTCGAGAATCCATTTTGGGCACTTATGCCTTATACCATGGTAGCTAAGAAGACATTGGTTTGTCCAAGTCCAACTCGCCTTGCAGGTACCAACTGTCCTCGGCTCACAGGGAGATGCTTCACCCTTATCTAGAGAAGCTGTGAGCTTCATATCTGTGTGGCCAACTCTAAATGCACATGAACTGGTGTTATCAACATCATTCAGTCTGCAGGGAAACTATCAACCAAATCTCTGCATGAGCACAAGTTGAAGGTGTTTGAAAGCTGGTGTGCAGACTCTCGCACAATCTCCCATTGTTGCTTGACTGCGTTGACCTCAAAGAACCTTATCGATGAAGGCAATAAAACAATTTCAAACAGAGAAGATATTTGGTGCTGTTTCAGCCTTTCATACTGGCTTCAGGGCTGAAAAACAGCGGGACAATATCCATTGGTGAGTCATTTTATGAAAGGCGCACACAGTGAAAATGACCCAGCAGCAGGCTGTTGGCTCCACCGTGGAACCATCCCACTGTGTTAGAAGCTGTTTCTTGTTCTCATTTTCAATGAGTGATGGAAGTTAAACACCAGCTCCATCGGCCATAGGACTTCTCTATTTGACATTTTGAAAATACATTTGCTGAATGGAAACCCGCCAATTTAGAAAAAAAAAAAAACTCTTGTTTTTCAATAAAAACCCAGAGATGAGTTTGTCCAAACTCAAACTTTAATTGTGTTTCTCATTTAATGGAAACACGGCAGTTGGTGTTTTTTTTGACACCACATTTGGCGCACATTAGTAATGGATACAAAGCTAGTCATGCTAATTGGGAAAGTGGCGTTAGATTCTCTTAAGTGGTAGACTAACAGAAAGTGGTGCATAATGGTGAAGTGGAAGGAATGTGATCTGTAGGTAATAATCTGATATTAGTTGAATTTATTGGTTGCACAGTGGCACAGTTGGTAGAGCTGTTGCCTTGCAGCAAGAAGGTTCTGGGTTCGATTCCCGGCCCGGGTCTTTCTGCATGGAGTTTGCATGTTCTCCCTGTGCATGGTGGGTTCTCTCCGGGTACTCTGGCTTCCCCCCACAGTCCAAAAAAATATGACTGTCAGGTTAATTGGCCTCTGTAAATTGTCCCTAGGTGTGAGTGTGTATTTGCATGGTTGTTTGTCCTGTGTGTCTCTGTGTTGCCCTGTGACAGACTGGCGACCTGTCCAGGGTGACCCCGCTTCTCGCCCAGAATGTTAGCTGAAGGTAGGCACCAGCAACCCTCCCGAGGGACAGGGGTCCATAGAAAATGAATGGACGGATGGATGGATGGATGGTTGCAGAGGTTCTAGCTTCAAGTCTTTTTGCAGAGTCTACCAGCTCTAACATCTAAGGACTGAATGTTTTCTCTTTTTTTTTTTTATTTTGTCCATTTTGTTCTTCCAGGACAGCAATGTACAACACTTTTTAAGTCAAATATTATCAGTTGGATTCGGGACATCATAAAGCTCATTTCTGTAGAGCTTCCAATCCAAGGAAATAGTTTGTCAGAACCTTAATTGGCCAACAAAACTGATGACACACAAAACTGTAAAAATTGTATAGAACAGTTTATTAAATTCAGACTTGTAAGAAGTCGTATTCCAATGTAACGCCAACCCGCAAAGGATTGATCACGCCCACGAAACATAAATAAACCAAATTGACATATTTACAGTTCAACAAGGACAAACGGAGAAATGGGATTGGTGCACAGAGACCAAAGTGTCTGCATGTGCAGGCAGAGGCTCGAGACGCACAACGGAATTAGTTTCCATTCGAACAGTTTATCTGAGAAAAACAAATGTTGTTTCCGGAAAACAAATGAGGACGAAAAACCTGGAATGGGATCACATTTTCTTGGTTTGACTTGTAAATACACCAATCGGCAATGCTGCAGGCAGCATACAAAGATGATACAGTATTTTGCTAATGTACTCGAATAAAGTTGCGACGATTTGTCCCATTATCCAACATGTGTTGAGTAAAATTTACACTGGAAGCAGAAACCTCCTGATGAATGATTATTCCAAAGCCTTCCTCTGTGAAATTTGCGGAAAATTGCAAAAAAAAAAAATTTGCAACAATATTTCTACATAAGAAAAATGTCAGAAAACGGTTCGGACGAGGCAAAATCACTTAAAAACCGTCCAGCTTCCACTTTTAACAGGTTGGGCCTTATTTAAATTTGGAAAGAGTGAGAATTTTACAACTCTGAATCATCTTCTGTAAGCTGACCGGATGAACAAACAAAAAAAAAAAACCTAAAACACAAAAAAACCCCATCAGTTTGACTTCCTCCATCTGACACAGTCAAGACTAACGTGATCTAAAAACCCTGCAGAGTAATGAAAAACAACAAACTGCACTCATTGTGAAAAAAGAGAAGATCTTTAGAAAAGTACAATCATAGAAAACACAACCTACAGCTAACAGTTTGTGTGTGTAGTTCCAAAAAACAGGTCATGTGACTCTTCCAGCGCATTAAAACAAAGGCCATGTGGATTACACAACTGTCATCGGGTCCAGGTTCCCCCCCAGACACAGCAGAGGGGATAAAACAGTAGCAACTCTTTTTATGGAAATGCTGTGTTGCTGTGACACAGGAGAGCTGCAGAACTCAACCTTTTTTTTTTTTTTTTGGAGTGATGCACCGATCGGACCACAGATTTCTTCGGGTTTCTTTTTACAACCATTACGCTGCTGTTGGTTTGTAAATGCATCCACTAACATTTATCCTCATTTTTTGGAGTTAAATATGAAAAATAAATCTAAATAAAATGAGGGTCGTAAACAAGACGCTTCAATTAATAAACGGGACAATCTTTCATTTTCTGTTGGATTTAAAACAACTACCTCCATTATTTTCTCTGATCAGTGTTCAATATATAGTGATAGTTAAAAAGATCTGATTTAGGAAAGATGTTAAAGCTAAGTGTGGCATGTGCAACCACAGCTAGCTACACCTGCTAGCTGTAGTTAGCTGTAAATGCTAGCAATGTATTTTCCCTCCACTTGATGCACTTAAACAGATCAGATACATGTTTACAAGTTGTTGAAATGTATAGTAAATATGCTTTGGACTTAATGCGATTCAAAATGTATCTGGTCTTCATCTTACAAGGTTTTATTTGGATCTTAGGCTGAGTTATTGTTGTACTTTTGACTGGGAACTCGGAATACAAATCGTACCCATCAGTAGCTGGCACACATCAGAACTTTTCAAAATGGGGATTGGTTGGTCAGACTTTTTTGGCCCAGTGGGCAAATTTAAAAGGTGGGAACATATTGATGTCCCCAGCAAATGGCGACCATTTTGGCAGGCCACCATTTTCACAGCTGAAAACGTTCGCTACAAAACGGGCAAAACAAAAGTCGGAGCGCATCGACAGAACTCACTGAGGTCTAGATCTGCTGTAGCAGAAATGCTTCACCGATGCTGAAAATGACAAACTTTAGGTCTTCTTCACACAGTAGCAACATCCACACTGAGAACTGTTATCACTGGTGGATAATGATTGCACATGGTGTGTTCAAACGTCAGAAGAATACCAGATTTTTGAGTTTTGGATTTGCCCGCCGAGCTGAAAATTCTCGGTGCATCTCTACACAAAAAAAAAAAAACAAAAAACAAAAACAATGTCCTTTATTATTGTAACCATAAAAAAGTTTTAGATTTGTGCGTTTCATGGGGGGGGGCTGTTGAATCATCCATAATCAGAGGTGTGTTATCGGTTGCAGAAAAGTACACTTAGCCGTCTTTCCAAATGGCACTCTGGGTCCTGCAGGCTCCCCTCTGGTGTTTTTTTTTTTTTTTCCAAAGCAAGGCATCGCTCTCCACTTGGTTCCCCAAAAACATGTGAAAACAAACACTGAGAATAATTTCAAAGAGGTGACCGCCGTGGTCTCGTCTCCAGGCAGGGGTCACACTGTAACATTCAGCTATCCATTAACGGCAAAGAGCCAACCTCCTCTTTGTTTTCGTCTCTCACAGTATATCACACTATCTTACAGGTCAATATGAACAAAAACAAAAGAGAAGCCTTTTACAAGCAGTAGCGTCTTATGATATGTACAACATTGGTCAAACTTATCTTAACCGAAGGAAAAAAAAAAAAGGGTATAAACAAAGTTTTGCCTTCGACTATGTACAGGTAGTAAAGAAGAGGAGCACCTCGGGAGTTAATCTGGAAATTTATACACAGAGATAAAAGCACTGGCTTTAAGATAAAAAAACAAAAACAATCTCACATTCATTCCTTCATGTTCCCGTCTGATACATGCAAAACGACACGAGGGTTAGCGTTAGCATTCAGCCTGAGAGGGCAGGCGGCCCCTTTCTAAAGGCAAGTCACATCTGGCGGACGGGACTCAAACTCCTCTCTACGCAATACGTCATTTCTTATTAAAAAAGAAAAAGATGATGAAAAAAACGATGGTTGTCTTCTTTTTTTTTATGATTTCTTTTTTTTTTTGGTCTTCCAAATCAGGCAGATTGGTTGTGGGAACAGCAACGTGGCGTTTGCACGAGCATCAAAGGCCCCTACGGAGTGAGGAGTGTCCCCTTGGTATTTCGTACCTGAGGCGTCGCGGTGTGTGTGATCGAACATTGGCGGCTCAACGTTTGGGAGCGAGCAGCACGTTTTGACCGGATCCGTTTGTTGTTTGTTTTTTTTAGCATCGGTGTCGAGGATGATTTGAGGATGTTTGAAAAGAGGCAGTTTCTAGAGAGAGAGAGATCAGAGGTAAACACTGCAGAGAAATCACTGGGCAGGTTTACACACAGCTGGCTGAGAGCAGGATAAAAAAAACAACAAACAAACAAACAAAAAACAAAAAAACAAACTGCCCTTCTTTGTTTTGTTGAAATACCCACAAGAAAAATGCTTCTGAAAAACCTTTCCCCTCTTCTGAAGGGAGAACGTTGGGTAGCGTAACGCTGCATTGAACGAGAAATGACTTTTCTAGAGTTAACTGTGCGGGATGCGGCCTACGTTTAAAAAGTCTTTTGTTGCTATTCTTCGACGGTGAAGTGGTGGCCGGCGCAGGCGGGCGGGGCGGCCCATGGACGAGGGGCTGTAGGTGCGGGAGCGCTGCCTCGGGGGGACGGCAGCTCCAGCTCCTGGAACAGGGACATGGCAGTGATGTCGGCCGCCTCGGGACGCTCGCCGGGGCTCGGAGACAGCATGCTGCGGACCATGCCCAGCTGTTAAAACACAGAGGCGGACACGTTTGGTTCACGAGACATCAGTGCAGGCGAGAGTACGGCTTGGCAACACAGAGAGGCGGCGTTTTAAAGAGTCTGAGAGTCACAGGTTGCGCTCCAGGATTATGCTAATCTCGTTATGAAGTAAACAGCTCTGCAAAGCAGAAGCTACAGCGCTCACAGGATGAGTCAGTGTCTGATTTAACAAAAACAACTCGGGCTCAAACGATTAATCATGATTAATCGATTATTTGGACAATCATCAACTAATTCAACAATCAATTAATCGTTAGCTGGAGTATACGCTCCAAAAAGGGCAGTTGATGAAACCACAGTCAGAAGAAATTAAGCTAAAACTGCATGAAAAATTTATATTTTGTATTTAAGATGAAAAAAAAATCTCCTGTTATCCAGCTGTTAAAGAAATAATCAATTGATCAGCCCTGTATTGATATTATGTCAAGCAAAAAGGACTGAATTTTTCTCCAGTTAAGTTTTTTTCTTAACTGCATCCTTTGCTACACACGATCAAGCGTTCACCAATGGAATGCTGCTATTGCTATTTAGGCAATAAAATGTGTTTTTTTCCTTACTAAAACACAAAATAATGTGTGTATTTTTTATGTAGTTATGATATTAGTATTGAACAACCTTAAGCGGTTAAATTTAAAATCAAATTAATCGATTACTAAAAATGATTGGCTGCAGCGCTACAAACAACATGTTGAGTTTTTACTAAGAACACATTAAAGTTATGAATTTTGCTTAATACTGAATAAAAGCGTCAAATTTGAAAGATAAAATTTTTTGCTACTTTAGAGTTTCTGGCGGTAAAATTAATCCAAAACCACATCATAGTTGGATTAGTGTGGATGGCTAATTTAAATCTACTCATAATATTACAGGGGAAAAAAAATAAAAATAACTACCGGTAATCAAAGTTTCTATAGAAATCAAGGAATACAGATGTTAGTTGAGTTTGTAGCCACTAGGTGGCAGCAGACGACCACTCACCTCCTCGGCGTTGTTTCTGGAGAAAAGCTCTGGGAAGCGCAGAGCTCTGACCTCAGTGAGCGTCTGAAAGGAGGAAGGTGAACACCTGTGAGTGAGGAGGCCCTGACGGCTCATCAGAAACGCTTCACTGCTGAAATGCTGTGCAGGACCCGACCGAAGCATTTCAGAGCAGAGCAAGCAGCAAGGAAAATAACCAAACCCGTCACTCTGATCGCTCACACTGTTTCTACTGAGAAAATATGTTGCATTTGGACATTTAGCAAAGAGTTCATTCTCTGAACTTTTCTCCATTTCATCATGTTTGAATCACAAACTTTAGTTAACGAAGACCATGATAGCTAAGTAGGAGGAAATCATCTAAAAGGTGGTGAAAAGCTGCAGTTATTAACTAAATATCTAGAGACTGTCTCTCTTTTTTGCAAAATCGCTGATTGAGCTCATTGATCGGCTAATGTTTAATTGATTTTGTTACAAGTTTTTTTCTCATATTAAGAAAGCCGACCGTTTGTCACAATATGCTGAAATTGAAAAAGAAGCACATGCTTATATTTTAACTTTTTTTGTGTGAGCTGCATTAAATGCTGATTGAATAAATAAAGATTGTGGCTTTATCATGATATTAAACTTATTTAGACAGATTGCAAACATCCTAATAAAATACCCTGAAGTTTATTACTGCGACATGGTAAAATGTGAAAAAGTTTAAAGGGGCAGTATCATGCGTCTTACAGCCACATAGTGACATTTTATAGCACAATCAGGTAACAATGTTAGCTTTTTTTTTTAATGCTGTAGATATCAAATAATACTTAAAAGAGACATGCTATTCTTGCCTCTGTTGAATTTAATAACACTTTGTTAAATTTAAGGTGTTTTAATTTAACACCTTGAAATTGGCCCTCTGTCTCTTTAAGAACCTCCTGCTCTTTTTGAAGCTCCGCACTCAGGAAGTCGTCACAACATGGCTCCTCTATTTAACCAAATGTTTTAACCAGAGTTGCTCAGAGACGTAGCCCGTGTAACTAGCTCCACAGATGTGCAGCTCCACCAGGTGTTTGCTAATTGCTGCTGGCTAGTCTGAAGGAGCAGAGTGGGAGAAAGCTGCTCTGTGAGGCAGAGGCTTGAGAGCTTCCTGAGGAGGAGCTGTGCCTCAAAGCACCTTGCACAGCTGAATGGTTGCCATGGAGACTTATGGATTTCTCAATCCTTTAGAATTTGGCTTAAAAGAATCAAAGTGACACTCCAGGTGTATTTTGATGAGGGGATTGATTTTACATGATACTGCCCCTTTAATAAGTATAGATATTTCTTCAAGGCTCAAGATCAGGAGATAGTTAGAGGTCTGTGTGTTTGCTGACTCACCCTCACTCTCTCCATCTGGGTCCTGAAGGGGTACAGCAGCTCGAACAGGATCAGCCCCAGCGAGTAGATGTCCACCTTGTGAGAGTACGAGTTACCGGAGAGCTGCGGAGCAGAGCAGAGCAGACACGGCAGCGTCAGTCTCATGGCTGCGTTCTCCCACAGAGTCACTTCTGCAGCAGCGTTGGTTTCCTCACCTGCTCCGGACTCATGTAGAGCTTGGTGCCGACCTGGCCCGTGTGCCGGGTGAGGAGCGGGGCAGGGGTCAGCGCGCTGGGCTCGTCCTCGTCGTCCTCCTGCTCCATGGCGGTCACCAGGCCGAAGTCCCCCACCTTCACCACGTCGTCCAAGGTGAAGAAGATGTTGGAAGGCTGGAGGGAGCAGAGAGCAGGTCGAGTGGATTTGCGTAGCCAGCAGGCAGGTCAGAGAGGTTTAAGTAACGAAAACATCAGCCGATTATGAAACAAGCAACTAGTGTCCAGTTGTGTCAAATGCATGAAAGTCATCAATCAAATAAACATCAAATATGTTGATCAATGTTCCAGTTACTATTAATCAAAAGCACCTCTGAACAGGCGGGGTTTTCGCTTTGATTGAAATGAACTCAGTGTTTTGCAGTTTTCTGGAAGTTTGTTCTACATGTGTGGGTCATAGAAGCTGAATGCTGCGTTTCCATGTCTGGTTCTGGGTTCTGGGGATGCTGAGCAGAACCAGAACCAGAACCAGAAGACTTGAGTGGCAAGTTTCCAGCAAGCAAATTTATTTTTGAAACGTGGCCCATGGGAACACAGCTAACGAACGACTAGTGCGGTCCCAGTACTGCGGTGGCCATGGAAACCAGACAGAAAGACGTCAAAGCGGTTGGTTATCATTGGGAAGGTATTGATTAGTTTTTCAATTTTGATGAATGGATGGTTGAGGATTGGCCTGTATTTCTGCATTAGCGATTTAACCAGATTGCTCTCTTGTTATTTTATTTCCTGTGGGAAACTTGCTCAGCCCGGTGGTTGGACTGAGCAAGTGGCACAGTAAGTGCCATGGTGGCACAGTCATCCAGCAGCCCACCATGCTTTAGAGTTAAAAGCTATTTAAATTTAAATTTGACAGCAAATTTGAAAATATGACAAGGTAACTATGTGTTATTGGAAGACATTATTAGCACAAACCTAAACACCAACTGCAAAGTCTTAAAAATGGTGAACAGAGGAAAGTTGTTTCGGTCGTTTCAAGTGTCCAAAATGTTGTTGATCCTTTATCCTTGACTTGTCACTTTATTGGCTGAAGTTTTTAGCATGTAGACCAGTAAAGATTGGCAGTGGTTAAAGAAATAACTTATAATAAGTAAACAAACAATTCTTGGCCTGGTGGGGGTGCAATTAAAGCCTGGAGGCCCGCCAGGCTTATAAAACCCTGGGGGAAACATGGGACCATTTCTTCCTCCTCGGCACAGGTTTTGCGTGTGTTTACCTTCAGGTCTCTGTGCATCAGGCCCTTGCTGTGCAGGAAGTCGACGGCCTCTGCGATCTGCAGGAAGATGTCCAGACACTGGTTGAGCTCCCTCTGGTCCGGCAGGCACCGCTGAGCCATCCAGTCCTTCAGGTTCTCCTTCCGACAGAGCTGCATCTGGATGTACAGGTACACCTGCAGGAAGGATGATGCGTTCAAGGACAACCTGACAAGAGGACGGCCGAGTGGTTGAGCGGGTCGCTTGGTAATGACCTTCGGGGAAGGCTGGAGGCGCTGGATCGGCTGGGTGGCTGGGAGAGCCAGGGTGAGAGAGGTCGGTCGAGGAGGACTGGAGGAAGCCGGCGGCGCAGCCTCCTCCTGCCTGATGTGAGAAGAAGAGGAGCTCTTCTTCTCCATCAGCGTTCCGGGAACGGCGGCGCTCGCGCCCGAGTCCGTGTCGGCATCGGCATCCCGATCGCAGCCGGAGTCCTCGAAGACGATGTCGAAGGAGGAGGAGGTGCAGTCGCTGGGGCCTCGCGGCGGGCACAGCTCGAAGGAGTTCGGGGTGTCGGAGGCGTCGGGGTCGGCCTGGCTGTCCCGCTCGGACATCAGGCTGTCGTGGCCCGGCAGCGGCTGGAAGGACAGGTCGCCGTCTCCGTCGTCGGCGCTGAAGCCGGCGTTGCTGTTGGAGAGGAGCGCCTGAGCGCTGACGGATGCGTCTCCGTCTGGACCGGAAGCGGGGGACGCGGAGCTGGACACAGGGACTTTGACCGACAGCACCTCCATGTGGTCAGGGACGCTCAATGGCCAGTCGGTGGTACTGGAAGAGGAAGAGTTATTATTACTACAGTTAGTCCAGGCTAGAAGACCGATTTCATTCTGAGGGATTATTAATGATGACCTGCTGAACTACAGGACAGGATGATTTAAAACCAGCTGGAAATACAACAAATTTACAGGAAAATATGCAATGGGATAAAACAGAGTGGAAAACATACAGGAAGGAAACTAAAAGGAAGAAAAGAAGGGCAGATAGAAGGAAACAAAGATTAGAAACACGGAAGGACGAATGGAAGGACTACAAGGACGGACACAAGGAATGACCAAAAGACAAAAAGGAAGAAAGGAAGGAAGGAAGGAAGAAAGGAAAGATGGAAGGAAGGAAGGATAGTTGGATAGATGGATGGATGGAACAATGGAAGGAATGAAGAAAAAGGATAGACTAAAAATAAAAAAGATAGCAGAGGGAAGAATGTTTCGATGGACAGAAAGAGGGTAGAATGAAAGAGAAAAATGGGGAAAGCGAGGGAGAAAGAAAAGAAATTAGGAAAATGAAATAGGAACAAAGTAAAAAAAATGAACAAAGGAAAGAATATAGAAAGGAAAGAGAAGACAGAGAGATAGACAAGAAATAATGAACAAAGCTCAAAAACAGAAATATTTTCCAAACTTTTTTATTTCTATGCTAAACCTGTATACCCAGACAACGCTCAACTCAGACAGCACGTGACCCCAGTGACCCCCTGACCCCGCCCTCTAACCTGGCGTCCTTGTGCCACCTCTGGTCCATCTCCTCCTGCCAGCCCTCGGGGGGGCTCTCCTGCCAGGCGTTGAAGTAGCGGATGATCCCTGTGTGCTCCAGCTTCGCCAGGGCCTTCACCTCTCGCATCACCTTCTCCCGGGCCAGCTCCCTGGACACACACACACACACACACACACACACACACACACACACACACACACACACACACACACACCCAAGGCTGAAAAACATCCAGCTTTCACACTGCGCTAAAAACTATTATTGATGTTGCAATAAAACAGTAAAACTGAAAGTAAAGCTAATTTTTATACCGCAAGAGTTTTAACAGCGCCTTAGTGTTGCTATGGATACCGGACGAAAATACGTTGTCCTCCGAAAGCGTGGGAACTGTAAGGGTATCTTCTTTATTCTAGCTGCAGACCGTAAATATTTAGGTCTGACATCAACAGCTGGACATGAGACAAAGGTTGACTTTCCACGCCACAGTTTTATGTTAATCAAGGAACTGGAAAATGGTAAAATCTTTTTTATTAATGCTTAATATTGGGAGATTCTTGTGTAAACATTGACCAACCTTGAATCTACCGATCTCGTCTACCTCTGAAAATCAGCAGCGGCTACATTCAGCGACTTTTCAGACAAAAAAACAAACCACAAAAAAGAGGTCTGCATCGCCAAAATCGGAAACAGCAGGTCAGGATTTCTTAAAGGCTCGTCTGTCTCCTCTGAACATTCAGTCCCTATGGTAACGCTTCGTCTTTGTCTCATCAGTCTATCAAACTTTTTCCTAGAAGCTTCGGGCTTCTCTCTACTTCTTAGTCGTTTTTCTCTGGCCTTCCAAATGGAACTTCTGGTTTTTGTCGTCTTCAAACAGTAGACTGCAGTGAATACCTCCACACCTGTCCTGCAATGGTTCCCGTCATCTGCTGCTGATGTTTTAATTGGTCTCTTCCGTACATTCCTCACAATGTGGCTTCTATTGCCAACTTTTGTGCAATATCTCAAATTTTTCATCTTCTCCTGCTTTAAGAATTGCTATTTAAATGATCACGGCAAAAGACCCAAAGGGGCAACAGCAAACAATTTTCAGTCACACATCTTATTATGAAAATTTGCAACCAAAGCCAGAAATAGAGAAATTGCCTTCACGGTTGCAATATTTTTTGGAGAGGGATTGCCATTGAAAGAGCCGTACAGATCGGTCCGCAAGTGTGCAACATTAAATATCCATGCTTGCGCGTATAAATAATAAATGCACCACTAATATTGGTTTCAAAACGCCAGTTAAGCGTTTGTGTGGTTCTGTGGGTTTAACAAGTGGGCCGCAGCTTACATAACCGGCTTGAAAGGAAACGGAGCTGGTAGCCTCCAGCGAGGAAGCGCGCTGCAGCCAGGCGAGAGGCGCTACCTGTTGGGCAGGCGGATCCTTTTGATGGCGTAGTTGCAGTCGTCCACCTTGTTGCGAGCTTCAAAGACGACGCCGAAGCCCCCGCGGCCGAGGCACTGCACAGGCTCGAAGTCTGTTAGGTACCTGGGAGGCAAGAGGTGAGGGAGTGCGGGGGGGAGATACACGCTGGTTATCCCTGGGCAAGGAAGAATCACACAGACTTCACAGTGTTCAAGAATTCGAGGTACAATACAGAAAATATTCACGTGCTAGAATTTGATTGCTGAGGTTTTCATCATCCGTTCGAAATTAGAGAGGCTGCATAAAGTTGCAGGGCCTCTACAGGCTTTAGAGACTAATTTAAGACTTTTTAAGACCTTTATAATGGAAGGCTGAATAAAATTTCAGACTGAAAAAAAGATATATAAATTGGGGGATTGGGCTGGCAACAGAAGTAAGCCAATAGTAGTAAAAAACAAAGTTGTCTGGGAAACTGGTGATACATTTGCACAAGATCTCTGCGTGTGACTGAAAGTTTTGTCCGGCAAGAAAAAAAAAGAACAACCGGCAACGTTGAATAATCCTGTGTCAACAAACTTTAAGACCTGTGATTAGCATATTTAGGACGGAGAAGCGGACTTCAAAATTCCTTTTTAAGGATATTTAAGGATGTGCTCAGCTATGTCACTGAATAACATTAGAATCTCAAGCAGAAAATAATTCATTTGTGAAAATTGCTTGCCCACTTTTTAGACAGGATTTGGAGTCCTTGAAAAAAATAAAAACTTGAAGTTGGGATGTCACTTTGGCAGGTTCTGATCTGCACTGGACAGATGGACAGTACTTTGATTTGTCATTAATTCTCTTTTGTGGGGCTTTATAAAAAAAAGTAAGTTTTTTTAAAATAATCTTTCTTTCATCCATGTCTCATTGAACCTACGAATGAACACTGGATCCTGCTACTGCACAGTAGAATTAGCTTGCATGAACACGGCCTCATGAATCATTACCGCAATTACTACTGCAGGCAAATCTAAAGGAGTTTTTGATAAATGAGGAGCAGCGTCATGCGCTTAACCGCTTGGGAAGACACACTCAGACCTGGCTGCACCCTGGAAAAGCGTCTCAACATGGAACTCGGAGGCTACAGTGCGAGAGCAGCAGCTGTCGCTTTTAGCTTGGAAAAGTTCTGGAGCTAAATGAATCTATCAACCAGAGCAGCAGCTTTAAGAGGAAGACGCAGGTTTCAGGGTGGATTTATCTCCACAAGCATCAGATCGGCAAGAAGAAGTGAGAAACTTCTGAAAGTGTTCAGACGGTGATGAAATGCGACCCTGTGACCCCGTGGCAGATGGAAGCCAGGCGGAGCCGCCGCTGCGAGGAGAGGTGCAAAGGTCACTCTGATTTGATTTGAAACACCCAATCGCACATTACCATGACTCCCATCTCCCCGTCTCTGTCTTGTCCTATCAATGCAGGCTGGAAGACCAGTGGTCACCATGGTAACAGCGCTCAATCTGTAGCTACACCTTAAACGAGCGAGGCTCTGGAAATGCGAGGATAATAAGTCGCGGAACAGCAGCGGGAGCCGGGAGAAGTTCAGACAGAGAAGACAAATGGGTTCCGTGCTCCTCTGTGGGGCAGGCAGTGGAGTACCTGGACACATATTCGCTGAAGCGGTTCTCCACGGCGACCGGCTCTTTGGATTCGACCACTTCAAGGTCATACTTGCTGTCAGTCTGGCACTGCGTCTCGGACTCTTTCCGTTGCTGCGACGGGCACACAGATGATGGCAAAACATGTTAAACACACATACACACACACACCTAGGGACAAAAACACCCACTTTCAGCTACTTAAAGGTGCAGTAGGTAAAGTTTACAAAAATCATTTTTTACATATTTGTTGAATTCGTCATTATGTCGTGACATTGTGTTATGAGATAGGAAAAAAACACAATTTCCCCTCTTTTCTTCAAGCACCATCTAACGACAACCAATCAGGAGGCGGGCCTTAGCGCTGTCAATCATCCCTGCTCTGCTCTCTGCTAAGTTGCAGATACCACAGCCTTTTATGAATGCTAAAGCTAGTTAGTATGGCAACCAATGACAGCAGATAAATGGTTTCCCCGTAGCGGTAAGTTGTTTTTCTATCATTAGCACATTTAGCAGTGAGTACATCCGGTTGACTGACAGCGCTAAGACCCTCCTCCCGTCTCTGATTTGTTGTTTTTGGTCGGGAGCGGTGCATTTCCTTAGACGTCAATAGTAACTCAGGGAGGAGGTGAAGGAGATTGGTGTTTCTATTGATTATCTCTCGCTCAACATAGTTACCATTTTAACAATAACGTAAAAAAACATTAAAAAAAAAAATAAAAATGACACTGCAGTTCTAATAACAGGGAAGACAGAGCTGCATTCAGGGCGTGAACTCTTACCCTGACGTAGGCCACAGGGGCAGGCGGGTGGAAGAACCTGCGGACGATGTAGGTGGTGGCAGCGATGCAGAAGACGATGGTGCCGAGGATTTCCTTCCACCAGGGCAGCAGCAGCACAGGGTCCTTCCTCCTGCGGTTGTCCGAGCCTGCCTCGTTTCTCTTTATCAGGCTGATGGCACTTTCACGTTTCTCCCTGTAATTCTTGCTGTAGGGGAAGTAGTAACCGTTGTCTGCGGCGACAAATGGAGACGGAAATCAGACAGGCATCGATTCAATGCATCCACACCTGGGACATACAGCCTCTTGAAAATTAATTAGGGCATAATTGTAACGCTGAGGGACAATAAGAGAAGTCTGCAAATATTTATCTGTTGACTTTGTTGATACCTTTTACGTCGCAGCTACAATACTTTGGGGTATGTCTCTACTAGAGTCGTCTCAATGTTTTAGCTAATTACTGTTAAGTTTGAAAACCTTTCGTATTGCTTGTGTTGGCATTCTGCTAAAGCACAGGTAGTTGAAAGGGTTTGAACTTTTCTGCTGAAGCAGCATGCAGGGCTACACCATGTTAAGGGAGTGACGGGCTCTTTACCGTATGGATACTGAAGAACGGACAAGGCGCCGTTGCTGTATTCGTCGTGGGAATACTTGTCGTTACTCAGACACTTGTCAAATTCATCAGAGCCCACCAGCGCCGGAGTCCGAGACGGGGACTCTGCAAGGACGAGATGAAGAAACTCTTTGGAAATCAATTTTGAAAAAAAAAAAAAAAAAAAACACGGTCCAAAGGGTAAAAGCTTAGGGCCTGAGGGAATGAACAGATAGAGAACATCTGCGTCTTCAAAAGATTCTTTGAACAGTGACTACTTGGTTTTAAATAATAAATAGGAACCGTCTTCGGTCACTTTGTCCTTTTTACCGTCAAAGTCAGGCTCCTTTGGTGTTTAGCTTTTAGTGCAGAAGGACTTACGTATAAGCGGCTTCCATTTGACAGTGGGGAGAGAAATGACGTCTTTCTCCGATTCGATAGCTTTAGAGGGAAACTTTTCAGAGATTGTCACTGAGGACTGAAGGTAGAGCTGCCCCTGAAACATCCCTGAAAGCACATGCACAAACTCAATGACAGCACTTTTTCAAGAGTGAGTGAATGGACATGTCAGACGAACTCACCGAGGTAGACGCTAGATTCTGCAGCATTCTGGGCTTTATCGGACTCCTCCTCATCGTCCTCTTTAGACTCTGATTGGCTGCTGTAGGTGGTGTCATCAAACAGGCTGATCGGCGTGACTTTACCCCCGCCCACCAGCCAGGCGGAGGCAATGGGTGTACAGAACTACACAGCAAATAGCAACACAGGATGAGCTTCATCACAGGAAACATTCCTCTCTCTAAGAAGCTAATGCTGACAAACAGAGAAGTCTCACCTGATGTTCCCAGACCAGCTGTTCGTTGGGTTCGGTGCTGAAGGCCATGACCTTCCAATTGGGAACAGACACTTTGATGACGAGGTCCAAATGTTGGTTTTGGTTCATGTTGTCCATGTGCTCCCTCTCCTTTGGTTCATCGATGATGACTCGCTGACTTTCCTTCCAGGAGTCATCGTTCGCCGAGTCTCCCTCCAGAAAGTTCCTTCCAGACTGTTTCTCGGGGACTAGTTTGAGCTCAAAGCTCCCAACACTGAAGTTCCACCTGAGGTCACAAAAAGAAATGAAAAGGGGGCAAAAAGAAAACAAAGAATGAAAGAGAAGGACCCTTTTATTTTGGATCATATATTTAAGAATGTTTGGCAACTTCATAGTCTTTAACATGACTCCAGAGTGACTGCAATTCTCAAAGTATTTGAGAATTAGTAGGAATGTTTGGTAGGAATTAATAATTCAGGTAGCGTGTTCTTTTTTTAGTGTGTTCACTCACTAACTTTACTGATACGCGATACAGCAGGTGGATCCAGTGGTGAACAATGACGAACCAGTTCAGAACTTACTTCTCCATTCCTGATCGAGGCATGATGGCTCGTACTGTCTTCTGAGTCCTCTGCAGCAGGAGAACGTCCTCCGACTCCATCTCTTCGTCCCCCCACCGACTGCAGCCTCCCGCAGAGCAAATGTACCGGATCTGAAGCAAAGACAAAAAAAAAAAACCCCAAAGATGGTTACAGTCGGAAAAGGTAACCATGTGGCAAACCTTTAACACTATTACCACGACAGTATCACCTTGCCACTATAGGCTCCCAGACCGTAAGTAGTGAGGGACTTGCCCCCGACCAGAACTGTGTCCTCTCCGATGCGGTAGGATGACTCGAGCAGCGACTCAACACTGAAAGGCACAGCCTCCATACTCTCCCTGTCCCGGTTCCACTGGAACAAGGCACCGTCAAGCGAAGGTATAACCATCTTATTGCCAAATACCTGTGTGGCCAAAATACAAATGGAGAACAGATGAGTCTTTTTATTGTTTTC
Organism: Phalloptychus januarius; assembly: GCA_902982915.1. NCBI lineage: Eukaryota > Metazoa > Chordata > Actinopteri > Cyprinodontiformes > Poeciliidae > Phalloptychus > Phalloptychus januarius. The sequence continues at coordinate 5,191,883 of CADWAE010000093.1, forward strand.
TACTCTTTCACTGTCAAGCTGATGAAAGAAACAATTGTTGTTTCATAAATTGTGATTGTTGGCAGGGGAAAATCGGCATAAAAATCTCGCCATGTGAATTAACTACACCTTGATTACATGAAGACGAATTCAGCTGTTGAGATACATTTCTGACCTCAAGAACAAATACAGTCATGCTGTAGGAACTGCATCAGTCCTGTTAGACTAACCTTGTTTTAAAAACTAGCCGTAGCAAACTAGAAGTGGTTATGACAAGCTAAAAGCAGCTGGATTGGTGACATATTTATGTAGAAATACAGTGCTATGGTGTGACAATGGTATATTTACTTGTGGTTTTTGTACCATGATGACTTGCACCAACCAATTCTTTATTCTTAATAGGACTGGACGATATGGCTGAAAATGTATCACAATATCTCAGCTAATACTGATAATTATCGATTTGTTTTTTTAAGCATTTATGAGGTAACCTGAAACTGGTTATCTCATAACCACTTTCAGGTTATGAGGTTGTTGCTAGGTAACCAAAGAATGACTGAGTTAGTTGATGCCACCCGCTTCTCTGGCCATGAGAGGAGTGGATAAGTCTTTCCTTTGCATACATTCCCCAGAATGTTGTGTGGTTCTGGTTCAGAGTTCAGTGAAATTATGGAATATTTATGATCTCTTGATACTGATTGTGTCTATTGTGATATGAATTGTTATTGATTTATTATCTATCTAATAAATACGTCTCTCAAGAGCTAGAGATAGATTTATTGGGGATACGAAACATTTCCTTCCAATAGTAATGCATAATCCACTGTAACAATAACTATACTGTGGAAAAAATGCAAGTTTATTTTTATATATTTGCACAAGCGCAAAATATGGTTACATTTTCAAATAGCAACTGACATATATATTTTTTAAAATCCATGTTACATTTTCTTCAAATACAAATAATAAATAATGTTTATTCAACATTCAAAAAGCTGTGATAATGTTACCCAATAAACAGAAAGTAACCTGTTAAATATTTCACAACGTCATCTGCAAACAAACTTAATTGTGCATTAATTTGATCCTTTAACTTTCACTGATTTTTAACATGTATGCCCTGGTCCATTTTAAAACTATTCCTTACGTCACCCACTGAAACGCTCGACCACACAGACAACAGCACCCGACACACACAAGCGCCCACACGGCCGCCTCACCGGCCCACACACATTTGGACTCAATCCACTGATCTGGAACGATTACACAACTATGAGATTAGGTAATTAGTTTGGATCTGAACAAAAACAGTGCAAGCTGATAGGATGTGTTTGCATGAGGTGTTCATTGGAGAGAGGAGGGGAACGGCTGAGGATGACATCATTGAAAAACCCCTGACCCTAAACCTGATTAAAACTCAGATCAGTTCAGACAGAAGGACACCAGCTCAACAATCACTTTCTCTGGAAGGCTAGCTTTTCACGGTCTTGAACGGTTGGCGCTGTAAACGAGTTGCTGCTGGAGTCAGGCTGTTGCTTTTAAGATTGAAAAAGTGTCATTTTGAACATGGAGTGATGTCATCTTTGCACACAGTGGGTGGTTTAGGTTAGCAGCCTGAGCCGATTCCCGGTGTGCGTGTATGGCTACCAGGCAGGGAAAGAGAGAGAAATTCTCAGAGCAGTGGGTCAGTCATGCTGCTCCTGATGCCTTAATCCACCCGTCTGATCTGGCCCAGCGTTCTGACACTGGTTAGCTTGCTCTCAGCCGCGTAATCTCCTGAAGGGAAACACTCTGCTCAGCGGAGTTCTGCGCTGGCTGTTCCACCGGATCATCCCGCATAAAGTCTGGATCAGCAAGAGAGTCATCTGATGGGATACATTGGAAGTCAGCTCTTTATGTCCTGCAATGTTTATTTGGAAGTAAGAAAAAAAGGTTCGTGCATAAAAAATAAAAAAAGGATTTTTAAAATTGGTTATAAAATCATATTACATAACAGCCCTCCGCAGCGCTGTCTGTCATTTCAAGCTAATAAAAAGGAATTTTTTGGTTAAAATTGCCGTACCGCGTCTGCCTGTCTTCATGTGTGTATACATAATATTTGGGAAGGATTAAGTTTTCTGTCACGTTCTGAAAATGATACTCAGCCGTGCCTACAGTTGGGGTTTTCATTTGAAGAAGAATTAAATATTAAAAACAGATAAAAAGAATAATATAAAAGATTAAGCCCCCCCCACCCAGACTTCTCAGCATCAACACTCCCTCCTTCTCTCTGTGGATTTTAACGGTCCTATTAATCTTTAAAGAGCTCTGAGTGTGTAGCGTGTGTTATTAATCTGAGACCTGACCGGGGTGTGTGTGTGTGTGTGAGTGTGCCTGACTGCACCATCGGAGCTTCACAACATTCAGAGTCAGATTATGTGTTTACGCAATTCAAAGTTGCGTCGATTGACAAGTTAAGCTTCGGAGTGGGCACTTATCGTATCGTTTATCATTTATCGTGATACATTTAAGCAATTCTGATGTATCGTCGTCACAATAAATTACGGTTAATGATGTTTAAAATCCCCTGAAACTGTCTGTATTGTTGGGATTGTCAGTTTTGAGAGGATCAATAAATATAAACAAATGTGAAATATGATAAAATGCAGTTACTGTGTGTAATCTAGTGATGTAAACAACACTTCTTTATGCAAGCGGTGTCCTAAAGAAGCATGTTACAAATTTTTAAAGGCCAATATTTATGTTATGAGAACTTTTTTGCTGATGTTTTATGATTTTACTTTACAATAAACATTTTTGCTCTACTATTGTTATTATTATGAAATCAATAATAAATCTGCTTCCCACAAAAAGTAGGAAAATAAATGCTAAAAGCTTTGAATTATACACTATTTCTGAATAAGTTTGAATAATATTGAAAACTCCATTCATTCCAGTAACTCAGTTTTTTAAATAACCCTTAATATGTAGATTAATTGATGTTTCCAGGCCTTCTTTTCCTGTACTTATGATTTTCTGCTCCACAGCTTGTTGGCAAACACAAACATTTAAAATTAAAATATTACATCAGACCAATACAATTTATTTATTTATTTTCTGACAAACAAGCCTGGTCAGAATGCGAATTCTAATTTAGGACCGCGTTTCCTCAAGAGAAATCCTGGTGGACTAAAAAAGACAACTAGATACAAATCAGAGTCTGATTTTTATCACACCACAAAGTCTGACTGTTGTGAGAAAAATATTTTTATTCACACATACAATTTGCTACGGAAGTATTCCTCGAAATGAGATGGATAATTATTTAATGTAACAAGTCATGTAGTCATGTTCCACCCCTGGGGGAGAACAAGAAAGTGGGGCGCCTTTAGAAAGGGGGGCCTGGGGGCTAGAGCTACTGTTTGTGTTGCTGCTGAGTCTCCTGTCAAACAGTTTCACCTCCTACTCTATTTCAGGGACAGCGACCCAAGCCGCTGGCTTTCTAACAAAAATAAAATAAAATAAAATTTAAATACTGCTGAAGCAGCAGTTTGCATCTCCCTTACCGAGTTGGAAGAATTACTGCTTTTCCCATTAAGAGCTGAGAGCTAATCAGGCGTTCGTCAGTGTGTAGCGATCAATCAGGCTCATTCCGTCTGGCCACGTGCCAGCAGATGTACAGAAAGCGCGCGCGCGCGCTGTCTATTATTTGATGACATCATCTCTGGTTGAAAGGCATTACCTCACCTCCCCTCAACAAAACACTCACCAGTGCGTCCTATAAGCCCCGCCCATCCAGGATGAGTCACTCCCCTCCGAACGCACGCACGCGCGCGCGCTCCAACCCCCCTCCAACTCTCCGGAGCTTCTCCTGTTTTGCTCAAGTGATGTTTTTTTTTTTCTTTTTCTGCAGACAATGCGGTTTGTGTTGTCCCACGTTTTACTGCAAGAAATGATGAAAAAAAAAAAAAAAAAGAAAAAGTGACACACAATGCGGGACGGAGCTGGCGACTGGCTGCTTCCGCCCCGGCGTGTCGAGGTGAGCCAATAGCGCGGCGGCGGACGCCCCTCCAGCCTCCCATCACTGAGCAGACTGGTGTCTCAGGGATCTGGCCAGCACCAATCAAACTGTTGCTAAGCTCCCAGCAGGAAGCAGGTGGAGGAGGGGGGAGGGAAGAGCCAGAGGCAAAGTTCCCCCCCCCCCCTCCCCCTCCTACACCACCACACACACACACACACCAACACACGCAAACTAAAGGGAGCCAAGCACACGAAGCAGAGTGGCATCCCAGGTTACAGAGGCCATAGAGGGCAAGACAGGTTTTAAACTTACATAAAGCACAATTACATATTAACACACACGCACACACATACACACACAGCTCGGATCTTAACAAGTGACATCACAGCAAGTCAACGGGTTCAGAACTAGAGGGGCATCTCTGTTCAGCCTGTGCCAACAACCAGGGCCGGATTCACAGGGCTGTGGGCCCCTGGGCGGGAGCCGGTTTTGGTGCCCTGATCACTAAGTGAAAATTATTTTATTAATGTAAATGACGACAGTATATTAATAAGTAGTCCTATACATCAGGAGGTAATAACTAATAACTCCTTGTTGTTTTCAAAGAAAACTGACTATAACTTCTTCATATGCTTAAATACTGTTTACATTCATGAAAATCCTAAAATAATACAACTTGTGCGTTTTTGGTTTTATATAAAGCGAAAAGTGAGCAAAACACTCATTCATTTAAAACAATGGGTGTTAGATTTGAAGCCACATTCATACTATTTTATGGACCTTTTGAAATGTTAGGGGCGAGCTTTAAGCAGAGAGATCAAAGTCGTGTTCATCTTTCAGGTTAGATAGGAGAAAAGGAGAAAAGTGACAGATATTAGATCAAATTCGGTTCAGAATGTGGCTTATTCATAATCAACACTTTAATTCAGCAATTAAAAATTGTGATGCAAAAGAAGGAAGCAAAGGAAGACAAAGAGGGAGAAATGGAGAAAGAAAGAGAAAGAAAAAGAGAAGCCAAGAAAGAAAGAAAAAACAGAGAAGGAAAAAGTGAAAAGGAAAGAGAATCAGAGCAAAACAAAGAAACAAGGAAGGAAGAAAGAAAAACAGAAAGGAGGAAATAGAAAACCAGAAAGAAAGAAAAAGAAAGAATGGAAGAAGTAAAGAAAAGAATGAAGGATGAGACGGAAAGTGAGGATAATAGGAAACAACAAAAGGAGACAAGAAAGAAGGGAAAAATATAAAAAAGAAAGGAGAAAACTTTAAACAACGGGAGAGAAAATAAAGTGTAAATAAAGTAAAAAAAAAATACTGTTCTACACTTTGATCTTTTTTTCCCTGTCCCATATTTTTCCAATCTTTAGACTTCTCAGTCTGAACATCATCAGAATCAGAGTCAGGCCTTTTGAAAAAAACAAAATACCAGCAGTTAAACATGGAGAACTTGATCGATAAGCCGGCGCTGGTTGGTGCTGCCGCACTAATGAGATCCAAACACTCCCACCCAGCGGTCTGACCAGCGCTCAGACCCGACCCTGGTTAATATTAGAGGCCTTTTCCCCTGGAGCTACCGCGCAGAGACGGAGCGAGTCCACATCAAAGCGCGCCTCTCCGCGTGCAGCCGCGTTGTCTCGCTCCGAGGCGCTCGGCGTGTCAGTGTGGGAGGTTTGAGCTTCTGTACACATGTAGAGGCGAGGGGTTTGCCACGCTCGCACGCGTACAACCCGCTGCAGTCAACAAAACAGGCGCATCCTCCGGGCAAATCAGCTGCTCTGCGATTCATGTACATGTCTGGGGTGCGTTCTATGAGGACTACATGATAGCAGCAGCTCCCTCCTGGCTGGCTGCTCGGAGTCCACAGAGTTCAAATATTGGTCTAAATGTCTACAGACAGCGGGAGGGAAAGAAAGGAGGGGAAATGGGTTGTTTTTAGGAGAGAAAAAATACTTTTATGTTTCATTTTCTAACAAAAAAGCTGAAAAGTGTGGTGTGTATTTATCAAATAAATAACTTCTTTTCTGTCTCTACCGGCTTTGAACATCTTGAAGCTTGCATTTCCCCCCTACATTCCATAGATGTGATATCTATGAGCTTGAGATATTTTCAAAGGTTCTTAATTGGAAAACCATCCCCGCAGCATGATGCTGCCACCCCTGGAACTGTGCAATTAATCAAATTGCTGGTTAAATTTTCAGTACAAATTGATTTTTGATTTTTTTTTTTTACAATGTTACATCAGCAAATTCTGCTTTGCTGCACGCGTTGTCTTTTTTGTAATATTTAACAACTGATGTGACCTTTCACCTCTCGTAGAAGATGATCCACAGTTTTCTGGAACACTGAGTGACATTTTAAATAAAGAAAGAAAAAAGGAAGTAATAATTACTGTAGCATTACTAAAAAATGTTTTAAACTCAAAGGACGAATCGTATTTCACTCTTTGGCTGGGGTTGCCCGAACTGGAGAAAGTAAATTTTCACCTGATTTATTTCAGGGAGAATAAATCACTGAAAAAAGTAAAGAAATAAAAATACTCTACATTTGTTTACTCAGGTTGTTAATTTTATACAAGATATTTAATTATTTTTAAGCTTTTTTTGTGTAAACGTTCAAAATGATTCTTTTTTAAATTTTCAGACAAAAAAAGTTTGTTGCTTTAAATCATTCATTTTAATATTGACCCAAAATATTTGCAATGCAAATTGTTCTTAAAAATCAAGCAACCCTCGTTTTTCCGACAGGAGAAAACGTGGAAAAGTTTCAGATGTATGAATACTTAAAAACAAACTTAATGCTTTTCACTATTTAAATGCAATTACAAGCTGAGTTTATGTCAAGAAAACACGACTTCACAACTGCAGTGTCTCCATTAATTCAAACTAACTATTAAAATCACAGGTGAATAAGCTTGTTGATACAATAAATCACTAAAAGAACATGCTAGCTATGATCCTCCAACTACTTCCTGTCATCTTCTTCTTTGTGATTTGCACCAGTGGCAACATCCAGTTGTTGATCATGTGACGCGACAAAAGCGTTTCCATTGAATGTTTGCAAAATAAACCAATTTCAATATGGCTGGAAAAAAAAGCAACACCTCATCATAGTGGCAACATTTTATAAATAAAAAAATGTGAGTTTTTTCGAAATGGTTTCCATTAAGCAAATTTATCTTGGAAATTCAACTTGACAAATTATAAGGTCAACAGAAACGTGGCCACCGAAGCCCTTGTGATCGACATAAATGATGGGAATCCACACTTCAAGCCGCTTTTCGATTTCAACGAGCGGACATCGGGTGGACTGTACCTCAGGTTTGCTGAGGCTGGAGGACACCAGGCACCCTGAGCCCACGTCCAGGTCCCACTGCTTCCTGCCCTGGTTGTGAGGATCCAGCGCCGAGATCCGCCCGTCCAGGGTGCTGATGATCACGAGCGACCTATGGACACAACACGTCAGACGTCAAAACAAAGTTTAGTGAATTCCAAACACATGAGGCGACACCGCTGGAAGCAGATCTGTCCAACCAATGAATGGAGAGGAGCGATGCAGCAGCGCTGCAGATGTCTCCTTCCCTCTTGAGTCCTGTTTTTGTTTGAAAATCAGAGTGACCTTCATCAGACGCTTCGACCGCAACACCTGTGCCAAGAACTCCCCCGCTGTGTCAGGTGGTTATGGTGGCATATTGATGAAAGAGGATTATTAAAACATGACACACAGTCACCTGACGGCAGCCATGAGACATCAGGACCACAGATGTGCTCGGAGGATGGAAACATGGCCGATTGGCTCCGTGAGGAGAAGAGCTGAACTTAAGTAGAACAACAACATCCCTGTGATTTACTTCTTGTTTGGTCTCTTACTGTTTGCAATATATTAAAGGGTTTCACATGTTTTCTTTCATGTACTTCCTGTTAAAATTTCTAACTTTTTCAGACTTCAAACTTCTCATTTCTATCTAACCCATTTTTTTCAATGTATAATGTCCAGTGATCAAGTTTTAAATGTGGAACTTCAGAGCGTAAGAGGGAACAAAAGAAAGACAGATGGACAGATGGACGGAGGGACAGATGAATTGAACATTGTTGTCGGAGAATGGATGGATTAGTACAAATCCCATGTTTGCCTCATTCACAAACAAGACCCCAAGATACAAATTAAAATTCAAAAATATTTTATTGATACTTATTGATTGATTTATTGATATTTATTTATAGTTAGGATACAGTTAGACCAGCCCTGTTTAGTCTGTTTTAACTGAACTCCAGTTCATACCGAACTAGAAATTCCAGTTCGCTTTGGGAGGTGTGAATGCATCTTGAAATGAATCCCGGGGAGGAAGTGGTCTACAGTGCAAGCCACGATAGACCACTCCCTCTCCCGCTAGGTCTAGCGCTAGCGGGAGGAAGGGCTTGTGGTCTTTGGCCTGCAACTTTAAACCACTAAAATGTGACGTGTTCCATTTTTGTTTACATTTCATGAAGAAGGAAGCTGCGCTCTGTTTCTTCTTCAGAGGTTTTCGTCTCGTTTCCTTCAGTGGTTCTTGGTGCACCGCCACCACACGTGAGGGGGCGAACAAGTTTTTCAAATGGTTTGGTTTGTTTGACTCAGTGCAGTGTGAAAACAAACTGCAGCAGCTGAAAATGCAACAAATGTCGCAACTTTGGTTCCCAGTCGACCCGAGTCTACTGGACTGTTAGGTGTGAAAACGTCCTTAACTTGGACCAGAACCTTGTCCTTGAGTTGGAGGAGGCACCGTTTTACGCCTCAAAACTATGGTCATGGATTTGGAGGTGACGAGTTTCATCATTGGCCGCCTCACACTCGGACAGTATGCGTTAGCTTTGGAGAGGCTAACAACTAGCATGCTTAGTCTGGCAGTAATCAGACACTACTTAAGAAAACTTTATCAAGAAAAATAGTCGACATATATTTGAATCCACTGGCATGTGTCCTTTTGACAGAATTTCCTGTAATCCAACATGACTTGAAGTATAAACATTGAATATAAAACATAAAGACACAGAGTTATTGTAAAGCTAACATCATATTATTGATGTGACATACAACAAAGTTTGATCAGGTGTTAAAAAACATAACCCAAACCTAAAATTAACCTAACCAAAACAAGAAATTATTCAACACAGGAAGTGGAATGCAGAGCTTTGGTGGTCCAATCACCAAGACCAGGATCCAGGTGAGTTACCAGCCCTGCGCTGGCACTGAAACCAACTGCGTGAAGAATAGAAAGTGAAACCTCAGTGGCGTTAAATGCATAACCACAACCTCCAGGACCTAAAATAGTTCCTGTTGTTGGTTGGTAGAGAGCACAAAAGCCCTCCTAACACTCAATGAATTCATTTTTCATTCAGAGGCAGCGCTGGCTGACAGCGAGCAGCCACAACTGAGAATTGGGGGAAATAGGACACAGGGGGTGGAAGTATTTACTTTGCATGATATATGGGGCTGAGAATTTCCAACAGCACGAGATCCCCTCACCCTTGAGGAAAGATTTTAAGAAGTAATGAGGGGATGGATTTTTTCCCTTTCCCCCCCCCCCCTCATCCAATTAATTCCCCAGCTCTACCTAATAGTTATACAGATGAAGGCTTTTAGTACCAAGTGCAAATTCTACTAATGGCTTTCATTGCTGTTTATGTGCTCACACAGCAATATCTGCTAACAGCGCTTCCTTGTCTTTTTCCCTCTAGTAGCAGGAAGACTTGGATGAATTGAGACATCCGACCCCACCCCTCACCAAACTGTTGGGGTTTCTGCTGCATTGCTTGTCAGTCATGTCCAAAGCGTTGCCCGTGGCCCCTTCCTGCTTATTGATTTTATCTGTTGAAGAAGGGGATGCTGTCAATGGGCTCTTAGCTTTATTTAACCAGGGAGGCCACAGAGATGCTTCCCCTACTGTTGAGGTAACTTACCAATGTTGTGGGCACACCTGTTCCCCTTGGATACTAGGCCTTTAAAGGGAAAGGTTATGCTTCCATGAGATGATGTTCTGTGAAGTGTTTACAGGAGATGCCACTCTTGGAGTCTTCATTTAGCATACATCTGGATTAGCTGGTCTTAAATGCTAACGCTAGTCCGAAAGGCACCAAGAGCAAAGTAAACTTTTACAATTCCAATCTCAAAAGCATATCTTCAGGAGAACACCATTTTATAAACTTTAACACCATTGATATATTTGCAAACAGGTGTGATTATTTACACAAAAACCAGTTACTATTTACACAGGAAAATGAGGTTGAAGGAAGTGTGTCACTGAAAATCTTCTTGAGTGAAACTATGGGGCAGTATTAGTGCCAAAATTGGAACTACTGCACACAGAGTGGTGGCTCCATCCTTTCCGTAGCAAGACTCTGGTCCGATTAATGACAGGACGCCACCAGCAACAGAGGAGACTACTCACTTGCATTAGCTTCAGAGGCTCACAAGTGGTCGCCCATTGGACCGTCTACTTCCTCTGCTGTCCATTAGACCGGATTGGCTGGTGTTAGTATTGAAAAAGCTAACAATTAGCAAAACAGAGCTGGTCACCCACAGGGAGTCTAATTTTTGAGAGTTTGAACGACCGAAAATAAATCCCAGCTGATTGAGAAAAATTATCCAATTCCAACCTCCAGCAGATAGATCGGTGCATCTCTGATTATAACAGTTTAATAAAATGACCTATTCCCTCAGAAAAAAGTAATGTAGATTATTACTAATAGGAAAAGACAGCTTTTACTCACACAACAGCCCATTACTGCTCAAGTGGAGCTACAAGTGTGTACACAGATGCAAACTGTATCACTAAACAATAATGGATTATGTGTTTAGTAACGCCTTCTAAAGCCGAGATTATCTCCCAGAGTCTGCTGTAAGCACCATCAGCCTCACCGCCAGCACTCAAGTGTAGAGCGCTAAGAAAAACATTGTTTTTCCTTGCAGCCACCAATAAAAACACAGCTCTCAAGTCTGCTCTCGCCCTCTCAATTGGCTGCGAGACCCTGCCAAAAATATTAGGCTGATTGGTTGTTGCTAAGCAGTCGGTTTGCTGAGAGGGTGGAAGCTTTCTGCGGCCTTCGCTCGGCCAGCCCCCCGCCCGTCCCCGTCCGCCCTGGCAAGTTGCACCATGAATGTTAAAGTGATCTAAAAGTCACTGAGATCACCGAGTTCATCTCCAGAGATAAAAAGATTTCATTCTCAGGGTGCGATCAAAGGCTTTTGTGGCCTCTTTGTACCCAAATAAAGGATGAAGAGTTGTGTGTGTGTGCCAGGGTGAGTGTGGGTACTCTGTAACTTCTGTATGGAAGCAGAGAGAAGAAGTGGAGTCAAAATAGTACTAACAGAAAACAAAGAGCCCCGCGCATCATTTAGCACCGGAGGCGATTTTATTTACCACGTTGGGGCCCCGAGACGCCGCAGCTCTGCTCGGCTCCAAAGGGATAACATGCAGCCTGTGGGGTTGCTGCTGCCGACCGTGACAGATACAGAGACACTGAAGAAGACATCTGAATGGAAAATAAAGACAGAAAAGGGGGAGGCAGCCAACAGACTGTGGGCTGTGCGCGTGCTCGTCTGTAATGCTGTCAAAATGTCATAAATGGTGCAGGGCGCTCTTCAAAAAAAGAAAGAAAGAAAGAAAAATCACAACGCGCACGGCGGAGTGGAGAGCCAATTAGCCTCGCTCTCAGCAGACTCCGCTCCTCAGAGACTCTCAGCCTCAGTCTGCACACACCGGCAAAACTCGGCGGCTGGTAAACACTCTCTCCATTGACAGAAACAAACCAGGATGTTTACAGAGCCAGTCTCCAAGGAGCGCGAGCTTCCGAGTCGGGCCAATCCCGAAAGCCTGCGCGCTCTTCTCGGCGGCCAATGGAAACACAGTTTTCCCTTCTCGGCTGTCCAATGAACGAGCGGCTCTGCGGCGTGCGAGCCAACAGCAGAGCAGGGCTGCCTGTAACCATGCAACGGGAAGCAGCCCGAGCGGAGAGGCGCTGCCGCTCAGCTTAGCATGCAGCCGCTGAGAGGCAGGATGAAAATACGAGAGCGTGGGGAGCACGTGGAGAGGAAGTTGTGGATGCGGCTCAGAGCTGGCCGCACCCAGCGCCACCAACATCGCCTGCTGCTGCGGCAAAGACGCACAGAACTAAGAAAACGTCCCAAGTCCAAACCTCCTGCGTCAAGGTGGAGGACTCTCCATTTTCTGTTAGGTGTGGTACATGCAAGTTTGCACCATCTACATCTTGTTTATTGCGTAGAGTGAGCATCTGCCAAATTTTGCTTGGCATGGCCTGGGCATTAGCTGGAAACACGCCTAAATTTGCATGACAACTGGATGGAAACACATCTACTGTTAAAAAAAGCCAATATCTTTTTGATAAGAAGAATTATAGTCCTAATATATAAAAGTAACACAGTTTTGCCCCTCCCATACCTGTTGTTAAAAGAGGAATGTATTCTCTTGTTCCTTACCACAAAAAAGTGTGGCTGTTTGGACAGATTTCAGGTCTTGGTGGGAAAACTAAAAGATTGCCACCTATCACTAATTAAAATACCAGCAGAATAGAGGGATATTTTGTACAACACATAGAAACCACAACTCAATTTAGTGCCTAAGTCTGTTTAAATTAATCTCAAATAACATTACTATTACTGCATTATATTGCAAAAATCATGTCTGTAAATAAACAGTAAAAAAACAACTTTTTCTGTCACAAAATAGTGATCAAATCATGTTAACAGTTTTTATTTACAATTATTGACCGAGTACTTGAAATAAATAACTTTACTCAAGGTTAGCACTTGTCAGTAGTGGGGGAATTGTGTGGACACTCATGCAAAAACAAAACTCCCTTTTTACTGCTCCATAAACCTAAATAAACAATGGCTCAGTATCTCAGTATGCATGGTGTTGACTTTAGCAGCAGAATAACTGACAGCAATCTCCTTTGAAACGTCGACCTTGTGTCCATCAGTGGCAGTGCAGCAGAGAGCAAAGGGTGTGGTTTGAAGAAAAAGTTGCTGCACTTCTACCCTGGAAAAAAAAATCCTTCTTCCTACATACACGCACACCATGTGAAAGTGTCGCCATCACTCTCTCTCCTCCCGTCGCACGTGGTAAAATCCAAACTCTGTGGCGCCACGCTCCCGCCTGCTGATTGGCCACGGGTCCGCTCCGATCCGCGGATATGACTGGTTGTTGCTAAGCAGTGATGAGACGGTGAGAGTGAAAACAAGACAGCGTGGTCCTACTTACCCTCAGCCCACTGTGTTTTTAAACGCTCCCTTCTCTCTCTCCCTCTCTCGGAGACTCACACCTTTCTGCCTCTGCCCCACCCATACTGCAGTGCTGCGAGAGACGGGTCCTGCCGACGTACCAAAATAACCACTGACCTAATAAATTCCCTCCCGACTGATAATCGCGTTTAGAACCGGCATCGCTTCTGATTGTGACTTCGGCTGCTGTGCATCGCCGCGACCAGACCGCTGAATGTCATTAGTTGGCGTCACCAAAGAGAAACGCATCTCAAGACGAGAAAGTGCTAACCAACTCAAGAAGCGTCCTCAAATGCTCGATAAAAAAAGGAAAATCAATCAATATTCTGTTCTCATTGTCACACAAATACAAAATTTGCATGAATAAATCGACAACAAACCCTAACCGCGAAGAACCCAGTTCAGGCGACTCTATCAAGTCTTGGTAGATAGATCAATCATCCGCAGTGTGACCTGTTATTTTAGGGACAGCGTCTATTAATAAACCACACAACATCTCCCCCAGCTTTGGAAAGCAGAGCACTGTAAAGTTTAAAAAAAGAATGTCTTCACTCCATCCTTTACCTTACTGTAACCAGACCCATGTGGCCAACTCGAATTCTGAGCACTGACCCAATCTTTCCCTTGCAATTGGCTAACAAGTTGCCCGGCTTGGCCGATTGGCTGTTGCTAAGCAGTGGGGGCTGCTGGAAGCCGGCTCCCGGGCAAGGCGGCCCAGAAGAGCTGTTGCAGCTACAGAGCCCTGGGGGTGTGTGTGTGTGGAGATGGATGTGTGAGAGAGGGGGGGTTGAAAGGTTGGCGGTGGGGGTAGTTGGTTCACACAAAGCGACCGTCCTCTCTAGTCTCACCTGGAAGTGCTCCCTGAGGTGCGCCGTCGCCCCCGGCGGACGGCCCCGGGAGCCGGAGCATCAAAGCTGGGAAGAACCGTCGCACGTGCGCACGAAAACGGGTTCAAAACACGCAGGCAAACATGGCGACAGGTGCAACGCCGAGCTTCCGGAGCGCGAGGCTCCGACGCAAAGATGGCGGAGGAAAGGTGGGGTGACAGCTGACAAGGCGTCGCAAGAGCGCCGCGCGTCACCATCTGAAAGCCGGATCAAAGCAGACATCTAGAATATTTATAGCTTACAGGTACAGTGATGGATGGTGGGGGGGATGAAAAAGACAACAACTGCAAATATCAAACTTTGAGAAAAAGATGTCGACACCTGGATGCGAGAATGCGTTTGAAGTGATCGTGTTTGGAATAAGGCAAAATTATCTGGGTGGTTTAAGTTGTGATTCTGTCAGAAAGCATAAAACCAGAGTGGGTAAAGAGGTACAGCATGCTTAAGCAAATTCAACACTGAAATCCAATTATGATTTAATAAGAGGGGATTGGGTCTGTTTGGATTGGAAAGGAGGTGGTTGGAGGTGAAGTACTGAAATGAACGGTGAGAGGAAGAACTGGCTGACCTCATTCATACCGAGGAGAAATTCCTGATGGTTTCACAGCTACTGACAGCTTAGCTTCCTCTGTTTTAAGGTATGTTTATTTTTTTAGTTATTTCTTTTTTTCCAAGTCTCGTTAAGTTGGAGCAACAAAGCCGTCCGAAAACAACTTGCTTTAAAAGTGAAGTTATTTTCAGATTCTTATTGTACATCACAGATCAAGAATAAAAACCAAGAATAAAAACAAAAACAACAGGGGAAAAATGTTGCTTTTTGGTTGTTGGTTGAGTTGATAGCTCATGTCAGGACTCTGGGATCATCTGCAGCAGCACTGCTTGACATACTGTTAAGACAAGTTGCTTTTAAAACCTTGCTCACCTAATGAGGCGATGTCATTCGAATAGCAACAACAGCCTGAGTCTCTCATTGTGTCGAGACACTGGAACATAATGAAACGAATCCTGACAAAACAAACCGGAGCACTCTCCGTCTCACACAGAAACAATCCTGAAATCCCGTTTTCTTCACACACTGAAGCCGTTGCAACCAAATTTGTTGAAATCTCATTACAGACGAAGTTAATACAGGCGCACTGTATTAACTTCGCAAAAACAAGTTGGGAATTTTGACATCTCGATATTAAACGAGAGCCCCGTTCATATCATAGTTCTGCAGCGACTCAACTTCAGATGTTTTTCCATCATTTAAGTCGATCCATCGACATCATGAGTCCCATGCGCTTTCAGAGCATGCAGTTGAGATTCTGGAACCAAAGGGGCGTGGCATTCGACTCGCACCGCTCATGTGAGCAATGCATAAGGCTACGTTTACACTACAGGTAAATGCGACCCATGTCCGACGTTTTCATGGCATGAACAGCCCCAACTGACAAAACTGTTAGCTCCTGATGTTCAGTCATTTCAAAATGTATCCATAGACGGCAGCGTCCATTATTACATCCATAAACATAAACTGCTGCTATCTGATGCTTACGTACTTCTGCATAAGTGGGTAGCCGTTGGGGTTATGGATTGCTCACACAGATGTCCGATTGTGTGGTTATATTTAACTAGTATGAACGACCACGTGAAAAAGAAATGCATTTTCATCAAAAAAATGCCAAAAAAATGGAATCAAGACGTGCTGTGTGGACATAGCCTAAGTTCTGTGGCACAAACTTCACTCGGTGAATTCAAAGCCGCTGTGCACCATCCCCAACATGTTGCCGGCATCAGACTCTGCTGAGCAACACATTTGTCAGATCAAGTGGACTCTGGAAGGTCATGAGGCACTTCTGTCTGCACTGTACACTCCTGCTGCTTCTGCAGCTGTCTTCACGTCCCACCCAGTACCTTCATCATGTCTGGAGGTTTTTTTGTGGAACGTGAGGTGCAAAGAACATGTGTTAGATCAGGTAGCAAAACGACGGACTGAAATGGAGTCAGTGAAGCTGTAATCCCAACAAAAACTCTATGAGGATAACGCATTGAAACCATTAGGTTTAATAGGTCATCTCAACATGACGACATAATTAAACTTTTACCATAACAACAAACAGTGACCCGATTACATTCATCAGTCAGTACAAGAAAACAAGCTTGAAACTTTGCTTTCGACATACTGAGATGAGATGAAAGGTTTAAATTCTCCCCTTTAAAATTCTTTAATTTCATGACATTATTTTTGGTATTTTGAGATGTTTAGCCTTATCGCAACAGAATTATGTTTTAAAATTTCACCGACTATCACATGAAATAGCGAAACTGTTAATACGATAATAAACAAGCATAAAATTTCATAATCTTGATATGAGGCATAGTTGACCCAAAAAAAAAAAAGCTCAGTCTTCTGTTGTGATAATGTAAAGAGAACGTTAAAAATATTAATGAAAAGGTTAATACGCAGAAATAAGTTTGAGGTATTCTTTCTATAAGATATTTGGTAAACAAACTTATGGCAACATAATGAAAAACCTTCATTATGCACTATAGGGACAGTAAAACTTATGATAAAAATCTAATTTACGATCTCAATTGTCATGCTGAGTTCTTTACAAAATATCAGATGACAGTTTTAATAAACCCCAAAAACTATTTTCAAAAAAATGAAACAAAATCATAATCATTTTTTGAACATAGAAATCAAAATAGTTTGAAAATTATGGGATGTCTGGAAATTTGTATTCTTAGTTGCGTAAAAAGATTTAAGTCCGACATCCCTTAGAAAATGAATGTATATTTGAGCGGCGGCAGTTTTTTTTTTGTTTTTATTTTTTTTAACTCAAATGAAAGTTGTAATTGGCCCCCAAACAAGACGAGCTCCCGAAAACCAACAATCTAATTCTGGTGCCAAGAAGAGAAGCCGGCAGAGAGCGAGCGCTCCCGTTTCCAGACAGGTGGAAAGACTGCATGCTGTATGCAGCAGACTATATACCCGAGGGGTGACATTAAGAAGCAATGTGTATGTATGAGAGCGTCGGGTGAAGAAGCAAAGGGTAAGATGTGAGCAAGACTAAACTCAAAAGAGCGAGAGACAAAAAGGATTATTTCAAGGGGAGACACAATCCAACAGAGACATGGATGAGGTGCAGACGCGCTCTCCATGTTTCAACACCTACATTAAGCCCCTGAAAAGTGTTTTTTTATTTTTTATTTCTAAGTTTTTAACAAAAAACAAACAAACAAACAAAAAACATTCTACTGGTTCGTAAGAAAGCTCTGTTCCTAAACTTGTGGAGAAATTTGAAACTTGTGAAGCCATTTCTAAATGCTAGCGGCTAATATTTGGAAAAGGAGAACGTTAGGAATGTGATGCGGAAAGTGACATGGTGAGAGGGGGAAAAGGAGGAAAGAGAAGGAGGAACGGGAGGAGGTGCACAAGGTGCAGAGAGGGAGCAGGGTGTGACCACCACCAGGATGAACGTTCAGGGGTTTGTCCTGCGGCTGCCGAGGTGACAGACGGGAATATTCTGCTTCTTTCCAAGCAAACTGCAGCCTTTATCTTCAGCTCATGCGGCGCTGCAACACTTTAGTTTTATTGCTTCTTATAACAAGATGTGGGCTTCAGCAGAGCACAACTTCCTTCCACTTTGCTCGTTAAACACAGAAAATGACTTGTTCGGTAGAAAAACATGGAAGAGAAAAGGAAAAAAGCACTTTGTTTCCTCATCTTTTCCAAGGTTGAATATGTATTAAAATTAAAATCCTCTATTCTTTCAGACAGGAGCTTCCAGTGACTAACGGTGGAGAGCTTTCAGCAGCTCCTAGCTGGGAGAACGAAGGACTCAAATGGTTTTGTTATTGTTTTTACTAGGGTTTTTAAAAGTTTTAAAACTTTCTCTTTTACTAGTATTGTTAAAGTCAATTCACTGAGATACCAGAGAGATGGCTGACGTGACCAGACTGCCTGTGGGCTTTTTTAGATTTAGGTTGTTCTTGAGTCCATCTGTGAGGGTGTCACTGCATTACGAATTGTCTGAAAATAATTAAATAAAACCAAACAGCTTTTCAAAGCCGACTTGCATTACCAGATTACATTTATGTTAGGTGGTATTAGCTTGTCATACATATTTTAGCGTCTATTTGCTTGTTTTACTTATGTTAGCTTGTCATACCTATGACGTATGTTAGCTTGTATTAGTTTATTTCTCTCATGTTAGCTTGTATTAGCTTGTTATATTAGCGTATTATATTTATGTTCGTTTGTATTTACAAACTTGCTTTTATGTTAGCTGTATTAGTTGTTACACTTATGCTTGCATTATGCTTAGTTTACTATACTTATAGTAGTTTGTATTAGCTCGGGAAGCTGACATACCTTTGTGTAATGTTACTTGGCATGCTATTGGCTGGCGTTTGCAAAGCATCCAATCCAGAAGCTCTATTTATTTTCCTTGGAGCTGATTGGCTGTACCGGCAAGAGCGGATATAAGGAAAACCGTGGGTGCTAGCTTCTGCAGTAGTGCCAAGATGGTTTCCACTGTGAGTATTAATGCATATTAATGCATATCTGGTGATTATGCATCATAGAGGTAGTGTCAAATATTCACAGATTTTAGCTAATCACTAACTCCCATAAATACCAGGACCACACTGAATATTATTTTGCAGACAGCAGGTGCAAGTGTTGACCTTTATTTTTTTAAATAAAAACAATTAGCTCTGTAATCATGTTATGCACTCACTTAAACTTTTTCTTCTACCGTAACACTATGTTAATCTTACTCGAGGCTATCGCATAATTGGAATTTCCTATCAGGCCGAGTCTAGTCGGGTGTCATCATGGAGCTTTAATACGAGGGAAAGGTTAAATGGACTGACTTTGATAAAAGCACTGAGGTTATAAAGAGTTTTTCTAGACATACTGACCACTCAAATCGTTTTTGCCACATTCACCCGATCGCACCAACACACACACACATCCATACACTCACACCCAGGACTTCGTTTTGAACCGCCAAAGTGGATCCAGCTGCAATACATTTGAACATGAAGCTCAGAAAGGGTGCTGGAAATCTTCAAAAGCTTCAACCAACTCTCCAACAAAGTCTCCGCTTTGATAACTTCAGTCAGGCTCCCGAATGAAAGATTAACAGAGTGTTTGGAATATCACACAGAGAATAATTTAGTGTGGGACATTTTACACTTCCAGCACCAAAAAAAAAAAAAAAAAAAAGCCACTGGAATAATCACTGTCCACGAGGCTGTATCTGAGCCTAACACAGCTGCAATGGTCTGTGGGAAATGAATAAATACCATAATAGAAACACACTGCAGCAAGCACCTAAAGTGGGCGTTGAACCTCCTGTTTACGGAGGAAGACGGTATCGATGCTGCACCCAGTGTGCCCAGCGCTGCAGCTCACTTCAGGCAGCAGCTGCTGTGTGGTCCAGGTGAGACATTCAACTCCCGTCCTGACTAACAGCTTTACGGTGGATTTACACAGATGATGCAGTAAGAACAGCACAAGTACAACTCCTTACACTGGAAGAAGTTTATATCCTGATAGATTAAAGTTTGGATGCTGAAAACAGCTTTTAGGTTGTTCTTCTACATCCTTCTACATGTCATTATCTCCTAAAAAACGCAACGTGAACTGATTGTTAATACCGTAAACAGACTGATTTACCTAAGCAGCTGACAGGAGGCTACACACACCGCAGCTTCCTCTGTTGTCAAGAGAGCAGGAAGGCTTCCACTGAATTGGAAACATAACGAGGTCTTTATAGCGCAAAGGTGCCAACAGTGATAGCTGAAGTAAAAATAAGATTTTGCAACGACAAAAAGGTTGCAGGTATTAGACGTTTAATAATGCCAGATTTCTGTAAACCTGAGAAACTATTTCATCTGTTTTTGAAACGGATTGAAGACTGTTTGAGTTCTTTTTATTGTATGAGGACAGCAAAAACGGGACAAGACATACTCAATTAAAACATTTAACTCACCCCCAAAATGCTGTAATTACAAGTCAGTTCAGGTCCCCGGTCCAAAAGCAACAAAATTAGCTAAATAATGAAACCGTTACCTAGCGATATGAATTAAAATAGTAAACCTAACATAAGTAGTGATGATCTGGTCAGGGTTTAAATTAGATGATGCTGGTTGAAATATATCCAACAAAAGAAAACATACTATATTCACAAAAAGCAAGATTATGTCACTATTTATTTTAAGATCCCGTAACAGATCTGGTGGTTTTAATCTATGAACAGTATCTGGTCATTTCTGTGAGCAGGGCTAGCATTACACTTGTCAAAGTACTTGCCCTGAATTTTACTTGTTTTGCAGGTTAACTGGTCAGATCTGATTAAATTATTTCTTGGAGTAATTACACAGATATCACATGTTGGATATTTCAAATATTATATATATAACATATGCATTTATTTCAAGTTTAATTTTTTGTTTGCGGAGAATACATTATTTACATGCAACATTGCGGCACTATTGGCGCTCCATACACACTTTCCATTTCACGGTTACAAACACGCTTTCGGCAGACTGCAGAGTGAACTTTCCGTTGCATGTTTCTGATCGAAAGGATGAAGCCTGACACGACAAACTTAAAAACAAAACTTATATTATTTGTGTATATCTATAAAGAATAACGACTAGCTAAGCCCAAACCAATGGCAGCGAAAACGGTGCGGTTATATTTAGACAATTTTACCCAAAGACACCCCAAACCCATTTCCGGACACACTTGTCAACATCGCATTATCTCAGTTTTCATCTCTGACAGTTTGCTGTCATATTTCATCAGACTTTAGCTATTTGGTCCCCCAATACATTTTCACAATGTCGGATCAATTATACAGTAAAATTGGAAATTAAAAATCAGTTTATGAGCCAATGAAGCTTTACTAGATGCATAAACAATAAGTTATATGCAGCACTATGGCGGAAGGATACTCCAAAAGTGTCAAGCACAATAAATGGTTCATTTAGCTTTTTTATTTCAACATTTTATCTTTCTATAGCTCTAAATTTGAACAGGCTTATGTGTCACGCTGGAAATAGCATATGTTTCCAGGTCTTAAACGACAGTGTCCGATAATGGGTTTCAAGCTACTAGCTGTGTCGCTCTCTATGCATTCGCCTGTAATTACCTCGTAGATCGAACGTTTCCGTCACTTTCTCCCCGGGATTCTTCGGCCTCCCCTGCTGTCCAGTTCTCATCGTCCTCCACCGTAACGTCAGCTCCAGTGACCGTGCTGCCCGTGTTCTCCATGCAGTGCTCCTCCACGGTGGCACCATGTTCTCCCGAGGTCGCCGCCGAACCCCGGCTGTCGGACCCCGGCTCCAGTCCGGTGGCGGAACCCTGAGCTTGCGAAGTCCCGAAACCTATGAGCGCTTTCAGCAGCAGGAGCAGGAGCACCAGGGTAATGCTCACGCTTCCAAAGTGAAGCCCCCTTTCCATTTGTAAGACTGGCACATTAGTAAAGTAGCTGATTTACATGCCACTAAGCAAATAAATCTGAACATGAAAATAAAGGAAGTGTAAAAAACTGAAACGATGTTAAAAAAAATCGCTGTGTCTAGAAATACGCCCCACTTGAACGTGTTCTTTAAGTAAACATAAACAGCCTCTGGGACACCATGTTATTCCCTTTATACTAGACTGAATCTTGCCTTGGTTACCCTAAATCCCGCCTTGTTTCTACACTAGGATTGGACACTAAAAATCATCCTTGCTTTCACATTTAAAGTACTATTCTCTCATTGCCCTATTTACTGTCAATCACCGGTCCTCGCACACTAAGCAGAATCTGATTGGATTAGGTATGTGTCAGTCAAAGGGGAGGGCTCAGAGCGTACCAGCCCCCCCAAACAGTGACCGTCATTGGCTGGCCAGAGCTGACGCAAAAACGTCCCTGATGGCAGTTCCTGTTGAGGGTCGCCGATTGGTCGGATGTGTGGCTTCCCGTCAAATAGAGGTCGTTTTGAGAAGCAACGACGCCATTGGTTGATTCGGACATTTTGGGTGAGCTGGATTGGTTCATTGAGATGTCACTCGGCTTGGTTGTCAGGAACCTGTCAACATGAAATCTTCAACGTGGCTTAAGGTAAAAGCGATGCAGTTCCTGTTCCTGGTCACGAGTTGTTTCTTTAAGTAAACAAATTGTAGTGACATAATACCTGCATTACTTAATGTCTCCGCCGCCACTTTATACAAATTTAATCAGGAAAGCTACTTTTTTTTTAGTGACTTCAGTGAGTCCCTGTATATAAAAGTGAGCTGTTCGCTGCCAACTATGAAGTTTGTGTTTCTAGCACCACCTCCTGGTCAAAGAAGGATATTCAATCTAAAATCTGCTAGTCAGATTTCTGTAAAATCAATTTAGAGCATCTACAGAGCCCGAAATAGTAAGTTTTTCTGTTTTGCTATAAATCATAATTTAATCAAGGTAAAATCTACACTTGCTGCACTTTTTAAATACGTTTTAGTCTGTAAAACGTATTTAATCTTTTATTTTAGTTAAGACAAGAAAAGTAGTGAACTTTACAATATGCTGAAAATGCTTCAAATCCTCATCTGACCTAACATTTCCTTTTCGCAATAAAAAAACATCAACAAATATGAATGAGCGTAATAATTATTTAGATCATGAAACAGTTTCTCACACTCAACTTTTATTGGAGCAAGTTCTGTTCCAGCAATTTAGACATAAAACAAGCATGCCTTATAACTTGGTCCTTTAAGGATTAAAAAAAAAAATCACAGTCAACTGGTTAAAAAAAAAGAAGGGAAAAAGTTGCTGGTGCAAAAGTATTCATGCACAGTGTAGTTTTTGTTCATTATGATTTTAGAACATAGCTTTTCATTTCAGAAACTTTATTGGCGTACCGCAGAGTCACAGAGACAACTTTCACTTTTCAATTCAACAGTGGCTTCTTGGAAACTGAAAAACGTCTTATTGGTATCACATTCGCCAGGATGTGATGTTTTCAGTCTCCCAGTTAGAAAGATGTATATGCAAGCATCAAATTACAGTACGAGGCACTGCATCGCCAGCTTAAAACAGATGCAACCTATGACAGTAATCTAGTATGTAGAAAATCCTACTGTACAATTTATTTCTTAAA
This sequence comes from Phalloptychus januarius, assembly GCA_902982915.1. NCBI lineage: Eukaryota > Metazoa > Chordata > Actinopteri > Cyprinodontiformes > Poeciliidae > Phalloptychus > Phalloptychus januarius. The sequence goes on from CADWAE010000093.1 coordinate 5,215,148, forward strand.
AAAAAAAAAAAAGGCCTATAAAGGAGAACCATGAGGCAACCTTTATTTGAGAGATCAAATAAAGTCGGAACGGCAACAAAAATCTCAGTTTATTTGTGTTGCAAGGTTGTTGTTTTGGTTTTTTTTAATTAATCACCATCATCACTGGGTTTCGTTTTTAAAATCAGCTTATGGCACAAGACTACAAGACACACAGCTGTCCGGTGTGAGGACACCTGGTGTGAGGAGAAACTGTAACGCGAGCTCATCACAGGCACAAACGAACGAAACAACAATAGACAGTTTATGTGGCAAACCAGGACGTTGCATACTTCTCAGCTGACTCGTCTCGCCAGCCGCAGTTGATGCAGCATTTTCTAAACCTTTTCAACTTCTACTGCCAGCTCTCTTTCTTTTTTGACAAGGAAATGGAAAATGAGCTGCAAAATGATGACTGCCACAAAGTGTTCTTGTCGAAGAATGTGTCGTTTCTGCTTTGTTGGAAGGAACATTTTACGGCTCACCTTTGCTCTTTATAGTACGTCAGAGTTTGTTTTGATAGGTTGTATGTAGCTGCATCTACAAGTTCAAACCTGACTGCTTAATCCAACTCTGATCTGTTTTTTGTGTGTATTTTTTTTTACAATCACACTAACGCGACACATGCAGTTAAACTTTTTAAATGTAATTTTAAAATGGAAAGGCACAGCTTTGCTTTATTCAGCCTAACTCCGGCGACCCGGTCAGCTTTAAAACCCAGTTCTGCATCCGTTCAGTCAAATTCCCCCAACAGTAAAATCTGCTAGCTAGTTTTTTCTCATCAGGCACTTAAAAAAAAGCATAAAATCAGAAGCAGCACCTTCTGAATGAGAAAGTAAATCGGTTCTTGCGAGGTAAGTGAGCTTCCCTGCTTGAGCTGGGTCGGGTTGTGAGCGTGGCACTTTGTGGGCGGAGCCTCTGGCCGACTCATCCGTTGATGGGAGCATTCCGAACCTTCACGCTTCCATCTTCCATCCCAAAGTACGCCCGTTCGGCCATGTTGACGAAGAGCCCCGTCTCCACCACACCTACGATACGGAAACCTTCTTAACGCCGTCAGAAATCTAAATATTTTGAACATTCACTCTGCGGATGAAGGAGCTTCTCTTGGGGTTTTACGTGACCAGCGTTCCTCACCAGGGATCATCTTGATGGCAGCGTTGACCTCGCTCCAGTTCTGGACGCTCTCAAACTTCCAGTCCAGGATGAAGTTGCCGTTGTCGGTGACGACGGGACCCTGCAAGCCAGAAAGCACACGGCCCGGTTGCATTCAGAGCGAAAGGAGCAGCCAAAGCCCGACTGCGTCGCCTAATCCGGGTCTCTGGGCGTGTCTGAGCTCGACCGCAGGAAGACGGCTAGAAGCTGCCAGCTGAACCACTGGGCCAGAAATGGTTTGATGTTCTAAACAAAGCAGGACTCCAGATGAGATCAACTGGAAACCCTTTGAAATGTTACTATCATCAGGGAGGACAATAACAGCAGTGTGGCACCGCTGGTCATTTTTACTTCAACCATCCCTTCCGAAAGTTGATCTGAATTCAAAGTCCAAATAAAGACACCCTGGAAAACAAGATGGCGGACATCACTCCAAACTACAGAGATCCAAATAGTGAAATGGTAAACAAAAAACAACAACAAAACAAAACTGATTTTCCACAACTTAAATCTTATTCATGGATAAAAATGGTTAAAACCCCAGCCATACATTAGATATTTTCCATTTTATGGTTCCAATGAATGTTTCCACTTTAACTAAACCAGCTGTTTTTATATCACAACATTTGAATATAAACACCGTTCACTGTTTTACTTATCATAAATCTTCCCTATTTTTTCTATGACTATTATTCCCATTTGCTAAAAGTAAATTCGTCACCTAAAATGGACTTCACGTATCCAGGTTCAGAGTCTTGTTGAGGATCAGGGGGTTTTGAGCTCGGGCTAATAAAACCATAAATCAGATATGCTATGCCAGACCTGGCTCCACAGGAATTTATCATGATGCTCAGAATAGCGCAAGTTTTAGCCGAGATGCTGCAGAAATCTAAGAAGCTAACGTTTCCAATATCTGGAGTCTGTTTCTTTAAATGTAAAACTAGACGGTACGCCGTCTAGTTTAGAATAAAAATATTCTAGATTGTGAATGAGAGTCATTATGAATTTTCTGCAAGCCTCCTGTCCTGAAACCTGCCTGGTCATAATCTGTCCTTACCTCAGAAGACCCTTCATCACCATCATCATCATCGTACCCGCTGCTGGCCTCTGATCTAATGTCTCCTCCCTGACTTTGCTCTTTCTATTGTGACAATAAAGATTTCTTTTAAATAATGTAAAAAGAAATAATTATTTTACGCTCCTCCAAGGGATGGAGCGTAAAATAAGGAAATACATAAAAGACGTACTCAGATAAATTATTTGTGTACTGCCTCTGACGAAATCTAACTTAACACTAAATCAAAATCGAATCAAATTGTGACTCGAAATTTAATTGAGCTTCTTAACAGTACCCAGTCCTAATTTTCAGAATCTTAGACTGGAAATTAAACTGGAAAGAGATCAACACCACTGATGTGAAAACAACAGGAAAAGTACTTCTGCAAGAGACGCAAAAGTGAGAAAAAAAAAGATCGATCCTACTTACTGCTTTACTGACAGCCATCCTTAAATTGACCTCCCCTCCGAAGCGCTTAGTCATCAGCCTGGAGACGGGAACGTACGCCATGGGGATGACCTCGATGGGAACGCCCTTCTTCCACTGCTCCCCCAGAGCTCTGGAATCCTTTCTGGGACGCAAAAAACCCCCAGATATCCCCAGAGCTGAGCGTTTTTGAAAAACTGGAAAAAAATTCCCGCCACTCTTACTAGCCGACGCAGACCTGTAGTCAGCGATGACGACGAAACATTTGGAGTTGCCGGCGACAATCTTCTCCTGAGTGAGACAGCCGCTGTAAAAACAGGAGAGTGGACGAGTCAGAAAGGTGGGCGGGGCCTCGAGCCGAGCCGCCCGCCCGCCGCAGGACACACTCACCCGCCACCTTTAATCAGCGTGAGCTCGGCGTCTACTTCGTCGGCGCCGTCGATCGCCACGTCCAGCTGAGCACAGGAAACACACAGTTACTGCCGCGGCCGGCGTCCACCGGCACAACGCCAACACTCACCGTACCTCTGGGTGTCTTTCCAGGTCCGACAGCGGCAGGCCGTGCTGCAGAATCAGCTGTCGAGCCTGAGGGATGAGAGAGGGCGTCGGTTTGAGTTCATTACAGAGCTGCTAAACTCAGAAAGAATGGGTGGAGATGAACACACAGCTACTGTAATGTAGTGTTTTTGGTGAGCTGAGGTCCTGCTTTAATTAACCATGGAGTTTTATTGTCCTTACGCCCATGATCGAAGATAAAACTGGTCCAGTACCAATGAGGATGAGGTGCTGCACCGGTAAAATTCGTTTTGGTAGATTGTCGATCGGCCATCTGTTACGTGAAACCGATCTCGTCTACCGCAGCAAAGGTCTGGAAATAAGCCAGGAAATATGTGAGAGAGTGCAGACTGACAGACAAGGTCATGTCTGCCAAATCGGCAACTTTGTCGCAATATTTATTTAGCTACTTTTCAGATAAAAGAAAATTAATATTGGTACCGCCTCAAAATCAAAATGGGCTTGAAATATCAGTGATCAGCCAGAAAATCGCAGTCGGTGGGGTCCTCCATAAACAATAAAAAAAATAATTAGATTACACCATGTCACCCACTGTGGAAGCTTAATACCAGAAAATGATGACAGTCTAAACCTAGCGCAATGGATAATTAATCACATGGTGCATTAAAACTAGCTCAATAATAACATTCATACTTTTTGAAGGACAATTTTTTTTTCATACCATTTTATTTATGGTTTCGGTTATGTTTGGGCCTTTTTCTTTTTCATTTACCGTCTCTGGTTGTTGTGTTTTATTGTGGATATTTAAAACATCTTGCGTTTCCAGTGTGGAGTGTTCTGTACAAAATTAAAGTTTATCTGGAACAGTTTCTGAGAGAGACAACTTCTAAACCCCACTGCTCTGTGGAAACCTTTGAGCAAGACGCTGTTATCGTGTGGCAACTTCTTCAAAACACTGTCAACAGCACATAAGCGTTCGCCTTGCAGAGTCAAGTGAGACTTGAGTGTTTTGGGTACTTTGACTAACCTGGAAGGAAGTGGGGACACACACGATGTTGAGCTTTTCCTGTCGAACTCTCTCCGCTGCCACGCACGAAAACAGATGGAAAGAGAGAGAAAGAGAGAATTCAAAGGGCAAAGTTCAAAACTGAACCGAATCCTCTTCACCCCTTGAGTTCTGTTGTGAACAAGGAAGAATGTGCAGAAGTAACAGTTTCTTAACTAAAATAAGCATCACTATCAGCTCCACTCTAATCTACTGCGTTCCGCTGCATACAAAGGTACAAGAGAAACATGTTAATGCATTACCCTGATAGAACTTTGACTAGACAGAATTTTAAAGCGTGTGGAGGTTTTACTCACCTAACCGGTCTACAGCATACACGATGGTCGACCCACTACCTACTCCCACCACCTGATTGTTCTGGAAATGAAACAACCCATTCAACCATGTTTTAGATTTTACACATTTAAAGATCAGCGAAAATAACCATGCATATAAAATTATCTTTGCATACAGTATTTCCAGTGCTTTCCGAAAGTATTCACCCCCCTTAATGTGTTTTCCACACTTTGTAATGTAATCATACTGTTAACCTAATCTAATCCAACTGCACTGTTATGTACTTCGTCCTTAAAGCAGACCAGAGTTAGCTCACCAGCTGGGAACAAGTCCACATAACACTCAGCTAAGTCGCTTTAAAATCTTCCAAGCTAGATAACAACAATACAGCAGCATGGCATACTGTGCATTCATCTGGGAATTAGGCTAACTATGCTAACAGGCTGCGCCTAGCGGCTGTACTTCACACACAATTCAGGGAAAATATGAACATGTCTCCTTGCTAGCTAACAGCGACACGGAGGTCCGCTGTACCTGGACGTTGCTGTCCACGGCAGAGTACGCTGCGAGTTTCTTCGCCTCTTCTGCCATGTTGACGGCTGCAGACTGACTGAAGCTGAGCACGTGTGAGCGACAGGATGGAGGAGAGAAGGGAGAAGGAGGAGGAGGAGGAGAAGCAGCAGCAGCAGCTGAGAGCTTACGGAGGAACACCCACCTCTGGAGGGTCATGACCCGCCGCTCCCCCGCAAAATAACACGACTCACACACGCGTCAGCGCGCGCGGACGGGCTCCCAATCAGACAGAAGCGTCCCCCATTCCTTCCGGTAGGCACGAGTCAAATGAGATACGCTTCTGCTCACGTATTAATGGCTGTTTTCGTGCACTGCCTGCTTTGTAGCGGTTCGTAGGCATGCGCGCTCAAGTTAGGTGAAACAGCGACGCCATGTGGACGCTGCAAGACATATATCTGCCGCCGTTGGATTTAATTTGATTTTATTAGTGATATGCTACACGGTGATATGAACACCAAAAAAAAAAAGAACAAAATCACACATTTTAAACAGTGCTTCAGGTTGATGGTTATCATGGCTATTATTTGCAGAGAAGTATTTATGAGCAAACGGAGCTCAAACACAAAGGTTAAGCTCATAGCGTCACCTTGTTGCCATGGTAACAACAAACTATGGCGACTTCTGTTTGACAGAGTAAGCAATTCCTTTAAATCTTAAATCTATATGTAATTTTTTTTTTATATGCTAAAACTATTCTATAAATGTTAATAGTGTTCTTATTATCAATAAAGAGAATGATCTGGAGACCTTTGCCGCACGTCTTTCCCCCCCTTTTTCTCCTTCCTGTCAGATTACTGTCAAATAAAATCAGTTAGTTTTTTAAAATTATTATTTACTTGTTTTTCTTCGAACTTTTTTAAAGGGCAAATGCAACAAATGTAGTCCAAAGACTCGCATCACATTTGACAAAGCATTTTTAAGGCAAAACTAAATGTGTCATTTTTTGTAAATTTGTCTACAAATTTGTAAAATATTTTATTGATCCTCAGTCAGTTAAGGTCTGCATATCTTTGTAAATAAAGAACCAACTGTGACAACACTCACCGTCACAGTAAGCAAAAACATGGCGAAGATGAAAAATTATATGAATAACACTATTTAGCTGAAGTTCACTGGAGAGGCAAATTAAATTTCTAAGAAAAGGTAACTCACTGTGCATCTGGTCCTTTCAGCTCACTTCCACAGGTCATTGCAGAATTGCGAACGGATACCGCTGTGATAATTACAGACTAGCTTTCTATTGTTTCTAAAGTCTGTGACAAGTACTTTGTGCAAAAATTATTTTTAAAAAAGTCACATGAGAAACACCATGGAGGTGAAACTGCAGCCTCTTTCATCCTTATAGTTAATGAAAAAGTAGAAGCTGAAATTGAAAAAGTGACAGATCCTGAGTTTGTTTTTGAGTCAAAACAGAGATGCGATAGAAACTAAAGCATTATGGTTGCTGTGTTTGTAAAGCTTCATTATAAAATAGACATTTTATTAATGTGGCGTCCCACAAGATCTGATGTTTGGACCTCAAATTATACTTGCACATTTAGCTATATCTGCTATATACTATACTATATACTGGCAGATATATTACTATATTACTATATATTACTATATCTGCCTAAACATTGTGAGACTTTTCAGGAGCAGGAAAGATAAAAAAAAAAAAAAAAGGTTGTTTGCTCAATTCTTTAGTTGTTTTTTTTTTTGCCCCCTCTGTGTGAGTCTTTATTACTTTCTTTATGTTTGTCTTAAAATGTTTCAGATTATCAAACTCCTTTAAGTATCAGACAAAAATAATTATTATGAATAGAAAAAATTCCACCCTCTAGCCTTGTTTCAAAAAGAAGTAACAACTGTAATCAAATGTTTGCGATGAGTCTTTGCAGAATTGTCGTAATTCAGCCAAATGAAGAGTTTTTAAGCGCAAGTCCCCTTTTCAAAGTCATGCCACAGCATTTCAATGGGATTCAGGTCAGGACTTTAACTAGGACATTAAGTCTTCATGCTGTTTTCCTTAAACCTGTTCAGACCAAGATCTGCTGGTGTCCTTTGGATCACCGTTCTGCTGTAGAACCCGGCGTTGTTTCACCGACAGATGGCCAGATGGACGGTCTCCTTCAGGACATCTTGGTGGACAGAAGGATTTCCAGGATGGAAGGATGGTTCCATTTGTCACAGCAAGTCTTCCTTGTTCTGAAGCAGCAGTAGGCCCTGAGCATCACACTGCCACCACCGTGTCTTACTGTTGGTATGACGCTCCCCTTCAGAAGTACCGTCATTTTTATGAGATGAAGAAAAGGAGGGATATAGAAAGGAAGGAAGGATAGAAATAAGGAAAGCAGAGAAAGAGAGAGGAAGGAAGGAGACAAAGAGGAAAGATGGAAGAATGTAAAGAGAAAGGAAGGAAGGAAATAAGAACAGAAGAGAAAGACAGAGAAAGGAAGGAGTGAGGAAAGGAGGAAAAAGAGATGGAAGGACATTGACATAAAAGGGAGAAAGAGGGAGGAAGGAAAAGGAGCAAAGATGGTAGGAAGGAGGGAGTTAGGAAAGAAGGAAAGAGAGAGTCAAAGAAAGGGAAGAGAAGGAAGGAAAGAAAAGAAGGAAGGAATGATGGAAAATTAAGGAAGGAGAAAGGAAGGAATTAAGAAAGAAAGGAAAGAGATAGAAGGAAGAAAAGAAGAAGAGAGAAAAGGAAGGACAGAAGAAACTGCTGATAACTTTATGCAGCAGTTGTAATATATTTACCAAAAAGTTAGGAGAACAGTGAAGACATCGATGGAAATATTAACATCACTACTACTTTTATTTGGCAAACAGCTTGAGTTTCTCTTTTTCGGTATACAGTTTATATATATTTATATATATATACTATAGTAAACCAACACATTCTGTTTGATAATCATTTTTTCTCAGTTTTATACATATTACAGCTTACAAATATAGCTGATCTTTTTGACAAAATTACAGATTCTGTTTCCGACACCTAAATTAGTATGCTATTATAAAAAAATCACACGTCATACATTCATGATTAGAAAAGGTAGGGCTATATGAAATCAGGAAAAAGAATGAACGAAAACGAAAAACAACCACAGTTTACGCCAAAATGTTCCACCGGGGCAGTCGAAGGTTTTCCACGAGTTGAACGTCTTTCGCTCCGCATTCGACCGGCGAGTCCTCTGAGAGGAGTCTGCCGCTACTCCGAAACAAATCACCGGCACAGTGAGGATATCGAGGAACAACAACAATACCGCCACGTAGGGAGAAGAATCAGTACATCTCTGCTGCTCTCAGTCTGAACTTAGAAACTAACTATAACGAACCTTTGATTAGAAACTAAACTTTGCATCTTTTGGATCCCGGCATCTCTTTTCGGTTCTCGCTCCGTCCGTCAGCGCAGTCTTAAGGCTTAGTCTTATGCAAATGCATCCGAGATTTTCTTTCACGCCTCGCGGTCGGCGGCGCGAGACGTCTGCTGAAGTCGGACGTCTTTCTTACGTTTCTTAGGACAAAGTTGAACAGAACTGCATGAAGGGAGCTGCCGTTTAAAACCAATGGAACCGGAATAAAACCCAGAACTGTCGCCGCCACTCTGACAGGCAATTTTTTTATTTTTTGCTCCTTGATGTGTGAAATCACTGAATCGGGTCGGACTGAAAAGGTGCTGCTTTGTTAAAAAAATTACAGCTGGCCTGTCATTGCGTCAATCCCATAATTGCCCCCCCCCCCTCAACTTCAGTAAACTTCCTGGGTTTTTTATTATACAAAGTATTGCTGAATATCAAGCGTTGCATTTATATTCGTGTGTAGTTACCGTTTGTTCGACTTGCTACTTGTTTTTCTTACGCAGAAAGAGTTTTAAAAACCCCAAAACGAGACATGCTTTAAGCAAACCAGTGCTCAGATTATTATTATTTTTTTTTGTATATTTGTTTTTATCATTTAACAACATATAGCTCTCTATATTCCTGCATTACTATATGAGAACATTTGCAAGCACTGATCTACAAAAAAACAAAAAAAAAACATAAGCAAGTTGTTCCAAATCTTGTATTTGAACACTTGCTAAAAAAAACTAAACAAAAATAGAATAAAAAGACAGATTAGCTTAATCCGGATCTTTTCTAGCTGTTTTGTCGCAAACCTTTTCGCCGTGATCTCCTCCACTAGCTTTGACGCTGATAACATGAAGCTGGACGGGACTTTGATATGTAAACACTGAAATGTTCGCAGCAAAAACACTAAATCTGAAGTATTTCTGGTCCAGTTTCATGAGCTAATATCCCAGTACTCCTGAAATAATACAAAATGAATAAAATGGTTGTTTTAAGTCAATAATTCCTTAATATTGATGAAAATCACTGAGATTATTCCACTTATCGCACGGGGACATTTTTAAGTGAAATAATCTGCCACTTTTTCATCAATATTAAGGAATTATTGACTTAAAACAAGCTCCTGTATCTTGCTGAAAAGTTAGTTGTAAGTTAGTTTAGTCTTATTTCAACTGTACTAAAGTATTTGCACTGGAAGAAATGCTTGGTGAGATTTAGTGTTTCCTGCAGTGTAAAACGCACAGACAGCGGAGTGGAAAGAAGCAAACAGGGAAACACACTGCTCTCAGTTCAGGGTAAACACACCTCATTTTCATCTTTAAAAGATAAACTATCATTATGATAAATAAATATTCTATTTAAAATCGACTGATAATATTTCAATATATTGCCGTCATATATTCAGAATTTTTTTTCTTTTCCTTCTCATTAAGATGAGGATATCACTATATGTTTTTGGTTTGTGCTGTCATTCTAAATTATTACAAATAATTATATATACCCGTGGAATGTTTTTTTTTTTTTTAATTATTATTATTATTATTCGTCTAAAGATGAATTCCACCTTTAAAAATACATTTTCTAAAGAGCTGGCAGAGAACTAGACAGAGGACAGAGAAGTACTGTGTGTATGACCCAAACGCGCGCACACACACACACACCCACACACACCCCCACACACGCGTACCCTCTGTGATCTCCTCCTGGTTCAAATGCTGACACTTGTTGGAATGACTCTGAAAGCTAAACATGTATGTGCGCAAGTGTCATCCACAGCAACGGCTAGAAGGTGCAGAATGCAAAAGGCTGGAACGCTGCACAATGACGAGGAAAAGGCGGACTTTACAGTGGCCAAAATGCAGTGCTCGAAACTGACCCGTTCAAAGTTTTTAGGAACTTTTAAACACAGTGTCTGTGGGTAAACCGTTTACCCATACATAGGTGCATCTCGATAAATCAGAAAATAATCAGAAAGTTGTATTAGTTTGGTAATCCAATTCAACACCCACTTGAGAATTAGTTTTTTCTTCCTTCCACTCAACTTTCCATTGGTTGGAACGCTCCTGAGCATCCAGCTTCTGCTGGAAACCGTTAAATCAGCAAGTTTCCTCATGCCTCAAAACATTTCTGTATTAAAAATATACCTATTAATTGGCCGCATGTAAAAATTTTCAACTTCTGAGAGGCTGAATTGTAGGTTTCCATGACAACCAAAAGAAAAGAAAAATACTCTGTTCTAACTTTTTTGTTTCCCATTTATACATACTCACTTTTTAAACAGATTTACCAAAACAAATGTACTTTTTCATAATCTCCGACGTACCGAGACGCACCTGCACCTGTAAAAACAACATAAGTGCAAAGTGTCAAAAAGCCATCAGGTTCATACTTACATTGTGCCATTAACCCATTTCTTGGTACAATCTAATGTACCCTTGCAGCATTTCTTTTCTTTTTAAAAAAAAATTATTATTACTTCCACAGCATCAGAGAATACTTGAAGCACCTCCCCTCGCCCACACACTGCAAAAAGGATATTGTAAAGTTTTACCATAAAACGGTTGAAGCTGTGAAACGAGAACATAGACTTGTTATGGCACCGCACGATCCCAGGTGGTCAAACAGAGGCGAGACGGGAACAGTCACTTTTCTTGGAGAACGTTTGTTTCACAGAGAAATTTTCTGTTCGATTTTTTTTGGAAAATATCGGACCCAAACTCTCGGCTCTCTTCCTCTCTCTCGGCTTCCCCGCGTTTCCAGTGCTTCAACGGACTTCTCGGATACAAAAAAATCTAAACAGTCTGTGTTTTTTTTTTTCCTTTCTTTCTTTTTTTCCCCCTATTTTCGCTCATATAGTTTTGCATCAAAAAATATGTTTTTGCTAATCCTTTTTCCATTTTATTCCTCTCACTCTCTTCCTGCCATGGACTCTGTGAGGATCCAGAGCTTGAATCCTGGTGAAGCTACATGTGTTGGGCATCCATGATGTCCAGGTATTTGGCCTCAATGATATGAGGAAGCACGTTGTTCCTGGAAGCAGAACAGACAACATTTGTGTCAGGTGTTATTTGTTACACCAGGTCAAAGACTCAGTGATGCAAAAAAAAAAAACAGAGTATGGCATAAAGATTTATTAGATTGGGACTATATAAACAAAATAAACTGAACAGATTCAATTATTTTCAATGAAAGGTGATCTAAACCACTGCTGCCTGAGCCGATCCTAAATCATTGTTTGTAAAGGAAGAGAGTCTAAAATTTCTTTTTTGGTCTTCTGCATACACTGGGGAAAAAAAAATTGTTCAGTAAAATTTGATTTATACTGTAATAGTTCATGACTTGAAATTTATACTGACCATCTTTTGCATTCACCATTTGAGAAAATATGACTTGCATAATAATTTGGAACACGGTGTAATAACACTTAAAAAATGCTGTAGTGTTTCCATTATTTATATTTGAATTACATGTTTTATCTTCAGCTTGCCACATTATGCCATCATTTTTTAGGGCCTATAGGAAGGGTGAGAAAAACAATTAATCGACAACATTTTTTAATCATACATTATTTTATTCGAAATTGTTTTATCATAAAATTTAATATGTTTTTCAAATGTTATAAAGGTGAAAATAGCCTATTAAAATTTTCTTTCTGATTGGCTGCCATCCAAATTCATCAAACTGCCTTGTTCCTCAAGCAAGCACAGCTAACATAGCTAGCTAGCCCAAAACGGACAAGAAAAAGGCAAAAGCTGCCACAAAAAACCCAAAGAACTGCTGGCTGATTAAACTCTGAAGGCATAATAAGGCAGCATTTATGCTAAATAAATGTAATAATTGTTGAGTGGTGAATAAAAGTGAACAGAAACACTTCTGTGCATATCTAGTAGCATTGTCTGTGGGTTTATGAAGATTAGCAAAAGCTAACGCTGTTTGGGCAGCCGTAGCATGAAAGAGTTTAGCAACCTCTGGTCTGAGTTATACCAAATCCCAAATCTGTAAAATTACACTGTAACACACTGAATATTGAAAGATCGTTTCAGAGTTTTGTTAGTGATTTAGCAACACTACACACAGGACTGCTGTTCAAGCTGTGCAAGGTCAATGTTTCTACTTGAAATGTTCAAGATAATAATAATAATAATAATAATAATAATAAAACTAGAAATTTTAGCCTGAAAGAGGCTGAATTTTAAAATGAAAAAGCAATCATCAGTTGCTAAAAATGATTTAGCAACTGATGGCTTATGAATTAATGCCGATGACATTTCTGTGCAACATCATTTGATCAACGTAGTGATTTAATTTGTAACGAGGCTTTTAATCAGGAATGTGCGCTGCATTGTGTGCAGGCAGTATCACTGTGACTAAACACGTTTAACAGATCACTCAGTAACATTTATCATGTGCAAGCTGGAGGAATCAAAACCCCTCAGCAAACACCGATAACAACTGTCTCTGCAGTACACACTCTAAGACTTAGCCTCCATTTCAAGTGATTGGAGAGCATTTTTAATGATAAGAAGAAATCAAACTTTCAGAGCAAATGTTTTAAATAATGGACTGTTTGCTCCTCTGCTAAAAACTCACCCAGCAAAGAATACTCAATACTTTACAAGGGCTTTCACAGAGCTGTTTGTATAGAGCTGCATTTCTGTTGTCTGGATTCTGATCTGCTCACAATTTTGTGGAAAAGTTTGGCCACTTTCTTCATTTCATCAATCCAAATCATGTTGAGGGATTATGGATTTGCTAGGGTGAGAATACATCATCAAATGTTCCAGATGTTAGTCTAATTAACCAGGAGTTAACAAAATAAAAATATTTTTCTCTGAACATTTCTCTCCTATAAGTTGATTCTATCGACACTACTGCACATCTGCCTTTTATCTCCATATTGATAGCTATGCGGCTTTTACTAAATAACGCTCCAGCGTCGGCTTCCTTCACTTCTAATACTTTAAGCTACTTAAACTGATCACCAGCTATAACCCGTTACCGTGGATTTATGGACATGTCAAGAAATTCTGCCGCATAAACATCACTACTCTGAGACACGATGTAGATCGCACCAGATTTAAGAGAACCTAGATGTTGCCACAGTGACTCAATACTGACATTAATTAGTCTCATGTTCTGATTCAACAGCAGAACCTGGTTTCATTTGATTTCATCAAATCATTTCCAGGCCGCTCAGTTTAATCGCATGAAGTTTGATCTGTGCGAACGGTCGCCTGTTCAATAATGTATGTCGCCGTCGATGGATCGATTTAAAGTTTCACAAATGTGGAACAAACTTCTGGAGAATTGTGAAACAGCCGATTATGGATAGGGCTCAAATCAGATTTTTCTTGCTGTTGTGAAAAGATCAGATGAGACTGCGGTGAAAAGTTGTGTATGGACGGCATTCACCTTTAGAATCTCTGATATAGCAATTTTAGATCTACCAACACGCACGGCAAGGTAAGCAGCGTGGCTTCAGTTTGAGAAGTTCATGTTCTCTGAGGATTCAGAAATAACATTTCTTGGTTCAAAATTCAAACCTTAAAAAAAAAAAAAAAAAAAAAACCTAAAATTTTAGTTCTCAAAAACATTACACAGTTGGAGAGTGGAGAGAGTTCGCGTTACACCCAAGAGATATTGCACAAGTTCGCCACAAAGGTTACATTTCCAACAAGGTGCAGAACTGCAGATGCACTGAAACGGTGCGATCGTCCTCACACACAAACACCTGAATGTCAGAATGGGGAAAATGGATTTCCAAGCTGCCCCGTACTTACCTGATTGGGATTAGGAGGATCATGACCAGAGGGAAGATCATTTTCATGTACGGTATTGGGTACATGCCGAATGTGCACAGCACCAGCAGCTGCATCATCTGCAGGAAGGTGAAGTAGTGGATCTTCCTCTGGGGCACTTTGCGGATGTAGTGGGTAGGTGGGTAAGACGTCTGCGGGGAGTGAGAGGATAAAAGCTGATTAAAATACAATCTCCCCCTGTGGCTGTGTTTCTCTGCTGTCCTCGGGTCTGCTGCAGTCTTAAGGAAATGATTCCAGGCAGTGGACAGCCTACGCACCTCTGAGATTTGAACTCTTAAGTTCCAGTTTCAGATGACAACTTCTGTTAGCTTTTGGTAGCGTGAACTTGACTAAGTTATGTTTGCAAACTTGGCTGCTACCATGAAAAACTTTGGAAATTCTCATCACAAAACATAACCACAGGTCCTGAGTATTAAGAGCTTGTGCTTAAAAATCAGTTTCAATGTCTGGATTGATCGATTTTCAGGTGTTTCAGGTTGTTTCCATGCCTCACAGCCTTGTAAGCTCTGTTTGTTTGTCTGGGGAACAAAATTGCAACATTTGATACATTTTCAGCTGTTGTTTTTTTTGGTGCCATTTTCAGCATCACTGAGGTTTTTAAAATGAAGTCTGAAGAAAAAAGGACATGTAAGACGCTGTTTTTTTTCTCTCCATAAAACAGCATGAAATGTGTTTTTTTTCTGGCTGCAAGACAACGAGAGAGAGCAAGACGAGAGAGACTTGATATCAGAAAGGCTGGGCGGAATACAGCAAAGTCGCTCTGATGCATCTTTTTCAGTTTTCAACAACTGCTAGAGAAATGTTTTGAATATCTGTCGTTAAAGGAGAGGATCTTTTAAAAACCCTCTCATCGCTCAGGAAGAGAAATTAGAAAAAGGTGAAATTGGGATCAACTGGTCACAACTTGCGATGGCTGCATCTGGAATGAAAGTATCCAAATACCAGTAATGTAAATAAGAATAAATAATAATAAAATACACATCTAATGTACAGATCTTTCATTACACACACGGTCTCTCCATCAGTAACTGAGTATTTTTAAAATGAAGCTTTTACTGTCTGCGTATTTTTAAGCTCGAGATCTTTCTTTGTGGAGCATGCAGTTCCTGCTGTCGCCATTTGGGGGCAGCAGCATGAAAAGCATGGATATAAAGGGTAAGCCTTGCTTTATCTCCTCGCTGTTGAAGAAGCAAGGTTAAACCGGACACTGGGGATAAGGGACACACGGAGAATAAGGGAGATTCCTCCAGATTTCTTTTGACAAAACTATTTAGTGGGTATGAAATGTAATATTTTCAACTGATTGTGCATCTTTCTGCATTTTAATGAAGCAGAGATGAAACAAAAACATTAGTTTGGTTCCTTTTTAAATGTTATATTGTAATTCAGTAAACCAAACCCTCAAAGACATCACAAACAACAAATAAATAAAGATGTTGGTGGATGAGAGGCGACTCGTGTGCTGGGCATCTAGTCAACTGTTTGATCTGCCGAGCCTCACAGCCAACATATGGGCACACACACCAACACACTCACGCATACACACCAACACACTCTCACCCAGCACCCTGGCTCACCTGCTCCTTCAGGAGAAGAGCCATGCGGTCGCACATCTGGTTTCCGTCGATGGAGGTGAGGGCGATGTAGAGGAAGAGGCCGTACAAGACGGGTTTGGGGATCCACTGCAGCGGAACGGGCAGCAGCAGCAGAGACACGCCGATGAAGATGTTGGCAGCCAGAGACGTGAGCCGGGTCTCCTTCACCTGGACGATGCTGAGGAGGAACAGAACGACACGCACAATCAAAGAATTAAGGGGTTTCTGAAAAATGACATCCGGCGGAACGACAAGAGAATTTGTTTCATGGGGATTTTCCTGATCGGTTTTATTGCAGGTTTTGCAGAAGTACAATTCAAATTTTCCCTAAACATCAGGATTTAGGGAGCAGAGAGAGTCCAGTTTAATCCAGCCTCTTCAACAGTGAGGACATAAAAGTAGGTGATTAGTGACAGGTTTTTAAAACAGGATCTTCTAATCAATTAGAGATGCGAATCGTTCAGCAGCTGCATTTCTGTCGACTACATAACTGCTCATTTTGACATTTCGAAAATAAAATTTCTCAATGGAAAGAAAAGGACAGAAAGTGGTTGGACGATGATGACGGAGTCACGTGTCTTTTAGTGACTTATTGCGTGAACAAACTTATTCACACGTGATTTTGTTTTGCCCACATTTGTCATCAAAGTGCAGTCAAGCGATTTGATTCAGTTCCAATTTTTAGGCTCGCGATTCCAAAAAAAATTTTAATTCAGAAACCAATGTTTCTATTCAAGCAGTCTTGAGATTCTGTTTAAATAACATAATAATAAGGAAAAGGCTGTGCAACCGAGTAGGACATTTATTTAAAGCAATTCCATAAGGTTTCACACTATCAAATTTGCATTTAAAACAAGAAATAGGTTTGTGCACAAAGTACTGCAGTAACACTCATTGGTTATCCTAGCTGCCTAGCGTATTCTTAAATAAAAATATGAAATAATTATCTGAAATAATTAAATTAAAAGTGGACACGTAATGCAGTTTACTTGCAAATAGGAGCAGCAAAGACATAGAATTTAAGTGGATTTTAAAATCGATTTTTGAGCATTTTGAATAAATTCCCAGAACTAGGAATTATGCTAAAAATATTTTTCTGTTCCATAAATAATTAACTCATGTGTTACTTTAAGTGATAATGGCATTTTCAAACGTCTCATTACAAACAGGTATCCTCTCCTTAATTTAAATACATGCAAAAAATGATGGAAAACCTGTGAGGAAAAACTCAATAGTTTAATAGTATTTAGACTCAGTAAAATGTGAAATATTTGTTTTCATTGGATGAAATTTTTATTCTTATCTCATATTCTTGAGGAAGAATTTCCTCTCTCTGGACCAACATGATTACATTTTGAAAAGCTACACCATGCTGCCATTTTCTCTTTTTGTTTTCGCTGAGATCAGGTTTCCTTTTCTAAACGCCATTTCTGTCCCGATGCATTAATTACTTCTTCTTGATTTATCTACTTATTTATTGTTTCCTCACTTCTACCCAAAATGTAGGTTGTTTAAAACTAGACAGATTATAGACCGATTATAAAAAACGGAGGAAAAAAAATCAGGAAAGAAGCAAAAAATACGGAAAAAAATACAATCCACATTCTGTTAAACAATTCTATATTTTTGTCTTTGTTTTTGCTGCCATTTATTCTCTTGCTTGTATAATGGGTTGCTTTGAAAGTCAGTGCCTCTGTTTGCTTGCCTGTAATGTTTGTTTTCCATGCACTAATTGGTGAATGGTAATAAAAAATGAATCCAACATTCTATATCAGATCTGCTGTGTGTTTGTTTATTAAACTGAGTTCTTGTTTTCTGTTTTCATCTCTCACCAGTTCTGCACGGCCCTAAAATTGTCGTACATTTTCTGGAATGTCCACATCTGATATTTCCGACTTGTGGATGTTTTTTACTGTGGAATGGTGGAGTCTGATAGTTAGGAAGGTCAAGGTCAAGGTCACTGTTGATATTCTTCTTCTTTGGTATTATGCTGTGTGTTCTAGATAAAGTTTGCAACCTTTACAATAATCTTTTTTCAGTCCAGTGAAATAAAACTTGTCTTAAAGTTACATAAATTTGATAAAAAGACAACTTATATAAATTGATAAAATGTCTAAATTGTATGTACTTTTTTTTTTTTTTTTTTAAGAAACACCATCTTATTTAAATTTTTATGTCTTAGACTAAAGAAAAAACTTTAAAAGTTTTCCCCAAAAGAACATGGATACAATTTCTTCTATGGGAAATAATGAAAGAAAGCAGAAGACAGTGAACCGTTTTCAACTTAAATCTAAAGGAATATCACTGGTACTTTAATGGTTATTCTGTTGCAAACACTCCACAAAAAAAAACATAAGAGCTGCCAAAACATGTTGTTATTATAGATATATTTGAATTCATCAGTTGGTTCTTTATAATTTTCAACAGACGTACTGAAGAGCCACAGTGGAAGATTCAAAAAGACGCTGCTACCTTTATAGACTTGGTCACACCTGTTGATCATCAGTCAAGTTCATTTGGCTGCTACTCTTAAAGTTTCTATATATTTACTAAAACTGTCACCATTTTGTGGGAGACCGGTAATTTGTGAAAAGATTCATCTCGTCCACATCCTCCCTGAGCTGCTTTTGTTGCCTGAAGAAATGCACCAAAAACAACCAATGAGAGCCAGGAGGAGGGGCTTAGTGCTGTCAATCAATATCATGTACTGCTGCTAAATGTGAGAAACAACTTGCCATTACAGAAAAATCATTTATGTCATCAGTGGCCATGCTAACTAGTCTTAGCATTCATGATGGACTATGCTAGCTGCAGGGGAGAAGCAGCACCACATGGAAGGTGACTAAGGCCTGCCCCTGGCTCTGATTGGTTCATTCTAGCTAGCAGAGGAAATACATTTTTCACAGATTATCTGTTTCATCCAACACTCTTATGACATGGTGACAGTTTCAACAAATATGTAAAAAACATTTTTTCTTATAAAAGTTACACACTGCCACTTTAAATCAAGCTAAAAGCAACGGTGTCTTTAGCTTTTCCTAACATGTTTTAATTTTTTGTAATTTAACAGATTGTTATTTATCATAGAAGTGAAAGAGATGTCATTTCCATCCTCCAAGATATCTTAAATTAACTTTTCCAAACGGACTAGAAGCGACTTAACACATTCTCATAAATAGGGCGATTGGAGAATTTAAAGTATTCATTTTACACACAGACATGCTGTCAAAAATACCAAATTGCATACTTTGTCCACAGAAACCCCCCCCAACTACCCTTGATTACATCTTCTGTCCTCACACAAGAAGTCTTCATTTATCACACTCGGCTGCTTTATTAATCCTGATATGCAAAGTATAATCTCGCCTAGCTGTGGATGAAATGCTCAACTTAATCCTCTCATCTCTTAGAAACTCCCTCTCAGCTCATCCGTTCTCAAAGGAAAACTGTTAGTTCCATGCTAATCAAGCAATCAAGAGAGAGCCTGCGATTAAAAATAAAAAATCACTGTCAGCACACGCTCTGAAGATGAACTTTCAACGTCTCCATTTGATCGTGGTTGGTGGCGAGAGGGTGGGCGGACTCACGTCTCGTAGAGGTGCCCCCCCTCCACGCGCTGCTCCACGAAAGCCAGCTGGCGCACGTGGAGGGTGGAGTGGGGGAAGGCGGCGTGCATCCAGGGCAACCCCATCACCGACATCAGGATGTTAATGAGGCCGGAGAGCATCAGGTCCCAGTGATACGCCGTGCCCTTCAGCAGCCTGGGGTTAGAAAGAGAGAGAGAGGCGACGCGTCACGCTCACACAGGAAACAAAGGAAGCAGTGTGAACGCAGACAAAGAGGATATGTAATTAAAGGCAAAAAAACCCAACATACACACACATGGAGCGAGCGTACTCCTCCATCTCATTCGTCATGCAAGCAAAAATACAAATCCATTATTTATATTCTTTCATACTGTCACGGAAAGCAGCAGCGTAAATCAATAACGTTGACACGTTGTAGGAAAGAGTGGAACACTGTGTGCTCATGTCAGAGCTGGAACGTTTCAGTGAGTCTGTGTGTTTTGGGGGGAACAGCGACAAACAGGCTGAGCTGCATGAGGGAAGCCCTGTGAATGACGGTCAGATCCATACGTCCCGTTGACCTGTCCTTCAATTGGACCCGGTGGATACAGGGAATGAAGGAGGACGGGAACTTTAGAGACAGTGATGGGTCTCTCTTGGTGAATGAAAGCTTTATGAACAATGTAATGTGCATAATTCTAGAGCCAATCTTCTCATCAGAAACTGGTGAAGTTTAAGTTTACTCGTGTGGATCGGACTTCTAGTTATAATCCTTGAATGATCAATATGGTTGAGGTCACGACTTCTCCAAAAGCCGAGTGATTTCTCCAAATCAAATTAGAATAAAAACCTGACCGGATTGTGGAACATGGATGTTATTCCTGGATTCAGTGGTGCAAAATAGTCCTAATTCAGTTGAAAAAAAAAAAAAGAAAAAAGTTTTTTTGTAACCCAGTGTTTTCAAAATGAATGCGCTACATATCCACATAGCGAGTGAATGTAAGCTCACGTAGAGAGCCAAAGGCTCTTGCGTCCGCGCGTTGGCACCCTACCTGTTCTCTGGAGCATTGGTCAGCGAAACAACGATGTTCTGGTCGATGAAGATGAGGAGAGCCAGGAGGAAGCCGAGTCCCATGGCGCTGACGACGTTCATGGCCGACAGCCGCTCGAACGGAGCCACGTTGAAGATCGGCCGATTGTGAACCTTAAACACTGGAACTGGACGAAGGAGAACCAGGAGGAGAAAAATGTCAGCAGATGAGATTGGAAACGATCCTCCACCCTCATATGGGATACGTATGACACCCACATCATGAGAATCTCATAAAAAGCTTTCTTAATTTGTTAATATTGTGGATTTGCTATGTTTTACTCATGTGATAATCCACGTTTTCAAATGTTTTTAATCCTTTGAAGAGTTTCTGGATTTCATTTTTTAAGTGCCTGGTATCTAATTTGGTAGCCGCTCTGTCAAATACTGCTGGATTAAATGGAGCTGGTTAAATTTAGAAAATGACAAGACAATAATTGGTCTATTATGCTATGACTTATTGTCTCTGGAGGTACAGAACAGAAAATTGTCCGGGCACTTAAATTTAGATTCATTCGAGGTTTGGCAGTCATCTCTGTTCTGACCCCCAGAGAACAGCTGCTGCCTTGGCAACAATAGAGGCTAAAAATGATGCCAAACAACAGAGGGCGAAAAAAAAGGGGGGAAAAAACAACAACTGAAAATGGCCAATGTGTTTCGCCCGGTGCCTTTATTAAAGAGCATAATAAGGGCAGCAAATAAAAGGGTTCCGTCACAAACGAGGCCGTTTCAGACAAAAAACAGGTTTTACCTTTTTAGCAGCTTTGGCTGAACTGGAATAAAAAATAAAAATAAAAATGATCCCCAAACTCATCACAAAACGAGAGGTCACAATTTACTCCTTACATCAGAAGTGTATGACAGAATGTCAGATATATTTTAATAGTACAAGGTTTAAAAAAAACAATTGATGAATAAAATTGAAGAAGTTAAAAAGAAAAATAAAGACCCCAAAGGATGTCAGATATATCTTAAAGGGGACAGTATTATGCGTTTTCCAGGCACATAGCGCCACTTTATAACAACTATGTTGCCTGATGTTAGAAAAATATGACCTAAAATAAATTTGTCCTTGATATTTAAGGCCTTGAAATTGGGCCTCTGTCTCTTTAAAAACTCCTGCTTTTTCTGAAACTCCGCCTTTACAAGGTCATCACAACATTGCTTCTCTATAAACCCTTGAATGTGAACTTCTGAGAAGAAGCTCATATAATGAGCTCAGCTGATGCTCAGTTCCACCAGATGGTTGCCAATTGCTGCTGGCTAGTCTGAAGGAGCTGAGTGGAGGAGCTCCTCTGTGATGCGGAAGCTTGGAGGAGGAGCTATGTCCTCGAAGGCGGGGCTAGGCCCATCCAGGCGTTTTGCACAGCTGACTGGTCGCCACAGAGATGAAAGGATTTCTCAAACATGCGTCAGAAAATCAGGGCAACCCTCCATGCATGTTTTTGATGAAGGAATATCATTATGACATGACTTACAGCTCAATTTTACATAACGTTGTTCCTTTAGTAGTAGGTTTAAATAATAATTAATTAATAAAATGGAAGAAATTAAAAACAAAACGAAAAAAAATGGTAAAATAAGCAAAAACTAAACATTAAGTCCTTCATAAACTACAACAATTCCAGCTGTGGTTGTCAGTGGAAAGAATGAAAGTCTTCCTGTTGCGGCAGATGAAGAACCGTATCGTTCATTAGCCATAAGTCGTGGGGATGACGGATGACGGTGCTGATGGTAAAGTCCCTGACTACGCCTGTCGGAGCAACCTTGACCAAGATGATGAACTCTGCTCAATGGAGGTCAACACCTTGGAAAGAGCCTTTCCTAGTAACAGCGTTCGGATGTGTGTAACGGGGTGTGTGCCGCATATCAGTAACACACTTTAAACGACGAAAACTTTACGCTGCAGCCGGCGTTCTGCCATCCACTGCAGATTCCACAGGATTTGGATTTGTCAGGGTAGGTAGCAGCCAGGTGTTGCCAATTAAAGTTCTTGATTAACTGAACTCAGCAGGGGGTCGCGCCTCTATACAAGCAGCAGATTTGGCAGTTTGCTGGTCTTGAGGAGAGGAACGTTTTTATGGCAAGAACCACTGTGGGTAGGACATTAAAACAGAATCCTGATGTGTTGGTCGGATGATGATGATGATTGGCACAGGTGCATGTTTCTAATTGCTTCCTGTTCTTTAGCTGGTCGTTTCCTGAGGGCCAATAGAAACAGATGACATGGGGAAAAACGGTCAGTGACCCATTCTTCTTGCGTTGAGTGTGTTCATGCCTGATATTCTGACTTGTTTTGGACAAGGAGCTCCAAAACAAAGCAACTTTTTAAACTTTCCAAACAGCTTTTCTGGTTTCAAATCCATATGTCCAGAGCTAAAGAGCTCAACTTTTATCAACTTGAATTATTTGGATGGCAAATGTAGAATCAGAAAACTGATTACCTACAAGGCAGAAATGGTTTCCGTTTTGTATTTGAAACGTTTAAGGTCGTCTGCAACACTTCTGATGGAAGGCCTGAGGAACCAGGATAACGACACTGCAGTTGATAAGGGAGCATTTAGGTACTTACTGGAGTAATAGAAAAATTGATTATTTCCTGCCAGACCACAGAGATCAGAAATCTATAGACCTATCAACTAAGGTCAGTGGACACAGTGCATTGATTTTCTGTTGGCAGTGATGAAGTGACAGCTGGGACTAGGTTATCTAAAGTAAAGGAATACCTCCCTCCGCAGCAGGTGTGCTCACGTTGAGTCCCTCACCAATCAAACACTAAGCTCTAACTGCACATTTAAATCTGGGTTTCTGCAGGTTTGACCAATTCAGATTTAAGACTTTTTAAGGTGAAATTTAAGACCCGCATGGTGTCAGAAATGTGCAAAAATAGCCCTAACCACCATAGTGCATCAAGTTATTTTGCACAGAAACAAAGGCAGCATTGTGCAGGTTTGCAACTTCTGTTGCCGCAATGACGAAGACGAACATCGTCCATCTGACTGTTGATAAATTTGCACTTAAACCATAATAGATGCAAAAAAAATCAAGCTTGCCAGCTAGCTAGCTCACTTTTTTTTTTTTTTAGCTAACTAGCTTGTTTTTATTGCTCCTCCATTTCCACTGCAGGAACCAGAACCAATGCTTCCTGCTAATATATGCCTTTGCCAGCTAGCAAGGGTATTTTAGTAGCTAGTTACCAATAGCTTTAGCTCCCACATATAATGCAATGATGAAGCAACTCAAATGTTTGCCTGACACAAAAATCCAACAAGATAAATAGACTACAAAGGATATACAAGATCAAATAGCTCTGCCACAAAATGTATGACTTCTGAAGAACATATTTAAGGCCAGCTTATATTTTTAAATGACATTTTAAAGCCTTAATTCTAGATACATAAATTTAAAGCTGCACAGACACTCTGTAAATACTTTTTAATTTAAACTTTGATCACTTATGTCTTCCTGAGTATCTTTCCAATTTTCTGAAACTGTTTCAGAAAACAGAAAAAACAGAAAAACTACAAACAAACTTCCTGTGGCTGTTTTCTGTTCACATTGTTCAGGTTTACCCAACAGGCTGCAGCTTCATTCGGCCATCAGGAGCGAAACAAGAGGCAAGTAAAATGATACTAACGCTCAATGTCGCTAAAAATGTAGGAGCCGATGAAGGAGAACAGCAGTACTGAGATGGGCAGGGCGCAGTCCGACAGCACTTCCCTCACTTTGGCATGCAGGAACGGACTGGGAGACGGAGACAGAGAGAGAAAGGACAGTGGAGTGAGCAAGGAGAGACAAATAATGGAGGAATACAATTACTGTGGACAAGACAAGGACAATGGCTGCAATCCTGACACTGCTTAAGTACCTTACTCCGCCTCTTGCTTACACAATTGAATCCAGCTTTGAGGTTGATTTGATTACAGAGAGCAATCAGTAGTAGAATATTAATGCTTATTAAATCACAGGCTGGAACTGAAGCTCTGACAGAAAAGTGAATTTTAGCAAGTTCTGTCTGGAAAGTTGCAATCCTAAGAGGCGAGGTCCTGCAAGGTCCTGCTCTGCAGCATCCAACCCAGCAAGGCAGCACTCCCACCCAAACGCGATTTGAAGTTCTCCAGTGATTAATCTTTCAGGTGCCCCGGAACATTAATGCAGACTGTACCTTCTTTTGAATTGGTAGAGGGTATAGCCCATCCATAATGTCCCGAGCATCAGCAGGAGGCAAAGGACGGGCCTCTCTCGAGTGCACTGGATGAAAGATTCAGGCAGAGCATTGAACACCGACCCGACCAGCACCTCACTCCTGTTTCCTCCCTGCAGGTCTCCGACCTGAGGAAGGTTCTCTAGGCTCCTGTTTTGCAGACCTGAAGCGTGGTAGTACCTCTGAAAGACTAAAACCAGAATCACAGTGGTCAAAACAAACTACCAAAAAATAAAACCAGAATTTTTGTACGTTTTTTTTTTCTTAAGCAAATTGAAAAGCATTCAAACCCTGCTGAACTCTTTCTAATTGCATTATTTTTACAACCAAAAGCTTAAGTTTATTTTATTGTGATTTTATGTGACAGACTGGACAGTCAGTTTTGAGCATATTGATTTGAGATTGTAAAGACACAGAGACACTCTGCTGTGTAGTTTCAGTCTGAAAAGCAGAAGGCAGCACAAAACTATAAAGCAAGAGCATTAATTCAAAGTTAAAGAGCTGATTTTATTCATGCTCCTGTCTGTGAATTAGCCATAAATAGCAACTGAATATACATTTTTTTCCATAAAAAAAAAAAAAGAAAAAAAAAAAAGAAAACCAAAAAATACTAAATACACAGCAGATTTGTAAAGATCCATCTGCAGATGGCTGAAACAAAGAACAATGTCACTGGGAAAAAGGACTGGACAGGTTTTAATTAAAATGACTAATTGATTAGCTGGAAAGATCCTGGCACTCTCGGTCAACGAAGGATTCTTCAGGCATAATTAGCAAGTCGCTCGAGCAAATAACATTATTAAAAAGACACCGGTAACCCAGTATGCAGAATATGTCGCAGTTATCTTTTTATGACTCCATTTGTGTTAGAAAACTTTTGCCTGCTTTAAATCGGAAATTTGCTTGTGATAACAGTAAAACAGAGTCTTAATTATCACAGTCAAAATATGGAAGCGTTATGAGCAGCTTCTGATGCAGTGTTGCAGAAAAACAAAAAAAGTGACTGCTTGTGTTACTTACTTTTGACTGTTCCTTTGACAGCATCAACTACAAATGCAATGGAAATGAACAGGGCAATGACCTCTTCTGTTGACCTGGAAAACACATTGGATGTTGTTGCTTAGCTACAAATAAAATGTTAAAACACAGAAAAAAGTTGCATTTTTGTCAATACAGGGAAGTCCAGCTTAACAAAATAATCTTATAACAAACTTTTAATGTTGTTGGAGTAGTTTGTTGTCATTAAATCATGAAAGCCTTAGATCTACCCATTCCGCCTTTCATTTTATTTCATACATGTAAACAAACTATTTTGTGCCTAAGATTATGAAACGTGGCACATTATTATTGCTCTACCTGATATGATTTTCTAGTTACATGTGGCTTGAAATTATGACTGCATCTGGAATCAAAGGAGACAGACCACAGTAGTGAAATAGGAAGCTGTGTTTTTATGCCCTTCAGTTATTTGGATTATTTCTATGTCCGTGTGGGTGGAGGGATGTGTGTGTGTAGAGTGGTTGCATATGTGTGGAATAGTTATGAGTGAGACTTTGTCATCTAAAGTTGTGAAGCTGGTAGAATGGTGGAATGGGGAGAAACTTCACAACAAACTCAGGTCAAGAGCAGCAGAGGATAGAAAGCCTCAGACCCTGAAGATGTGTGGCACAGACTCCACCTTGTCTGGCACTGCTGCCGTGTCTTCCAGTGCAGGTCAAGAAGAGAATATCGGGCTCTCACACAAGACACGAAGTGTTCCCAACGATGAAGAGGAAAATCCACCAGGTATGCATCAAGAGATCCCTCACCACTGCCCAGTTCAGATTCCACAAGTCACAGTCACCTCGACACATCCCTAAGGGTCTTTGGGCTTCATCACAACTCAAATCCAATTAACAAGTTCCAACCACCTTGATTACCTGACCAGGCTCTAAGCCTGACAGACACCCTACCCTCCACCTAAATAATGGGCATCCTAGTAAAAACCAGATTTATCCTTCGCACAGACAGTCTACTCTCTCAACTATTGAGAAACGATTGGAAGCTAGCTTCAGGCTAGCTGGAGGCTAGCAAAACTATTTAGGATAAAATTTTAATCTTTATCCAATCACTAAAGTTTCCCCACAATGTAAGTACTGTAGCAGTTTGGTGCTATAAAGCTTACCAGAAATTGCCTGTGGTACAAACAACCATCCTCCACTCTTCAGAAGAGAAAAGTGCTGATCTGAACAAGGCAGCCACTAATATTAATTCAACAATTAGAAGCGTGGCCAACACGGTCTGAATGGTTTTATTTGCTTCTTTCTCTGCTATTTCTAAAAGTACAGGCAGACTACAATTCTAAAACAGCGCAGAAAATTGTCCGCTGATTGGGCCGATAGAAATTCTACAGGAGGGAATCCAAGTGAAGGGGAGCACAGGCTGGATTTTCAGCCTGTGCTGTAAGTGAGATTTTATTAGAGTGGAATAGCGGCAGGAAGTCCAAGCTGCCCAAAGCCCTCCTACAGCAGGAGGATCCACGAACCAGAACTTCCCCGTCTCTTCCACTGCCACTGACTGAGATCTGAAAACTTTGTGTTGTACTTTGTTCCCATTTATTTTGGTTCTGATCCCCATTTCAGCTTAAAAAATAAAAAAAGTAAAAGTAGGAGATGTCATCCAGTAATAACAACCAAGTTACCTCCTGCTGATAGATATTGCTCAGAGTCAGATAATTATATTTTCTAACAAGAATCTTCCTGCAGGGTGTGAATGGTGCAAAACAGCAGATGGTACTTTATTTATTGTTGGATCGCGGAGGCAGCAGCCAAAGCATAGAGACCCAGACTTCCCTCTCCCCGGCCGTTGGGCAAGGTCCTCTGGGGGAATCCCAAGGTGTTCCCAGGCCAGCCGAGAAACACAGTCCCTCCAGCGTGTCCTGGGTCTTCCTCTGGGTGTCCTCCCAGTGGGACATGCCAAGGACACCTCACCAGAGAGAGCTCTACTCCCGAGTCCCTCCCGGATGACCGGACCTCTCACCCTGTCTCTAAGGAAGAGCCCAGACACCCTGTGGAGCAAACTCATTTCGGTTGCTTGTATCCAAGATCTCATTCTGTCCGTCATTACCCAGCGCTCGTGTCTATACGCGAGGACAGAAACATAGAACGACCAGCAAATCAAGAGCTACGTTTTAGTAACCAAAATAAGGAACTAATAGGAAACAACCAAAACTGTAAAGGTGAAACATGGCAACGGAGAAACATAACCATCAAAGTTGGATGCTTTTGGTGGCAACTCAGATGTTTGAGTTAAAATTTGAAATTTGCATTTCTTTTACTCACAAGTAAGAACTTATGAGCTATTCTTACTCACAGCATCCACATTTTTTTGTGAAATGCTAATGGGTCTTTGAATTTGTAAAACCTAATAATGACAAAAAAGAAAAAAAACAAAAACAAGAACAAGTTAGTTTGCAAGACCTGCCATGACTATGGCTTTGAAAATCACAGATTTTGTCAACAACAGTTTGAGGTCGGTAGAGTTGGAACCACATGACCCGTTTGGAAAACAGTTGCAACAAATCGAGATAAATGAAAACTCAAATAGAAGAGCTACCTTTTAAAGAGCTTCATCAGCAGACTGACGTTGAAGATCCCTCCCAAGATGAGGAAGAGGCAGTTCCACAAACCGATGCAGGCATAGAAAGCTGGGAAATCCAAGTTGTAGTCGTCACAGATTCCTCGGATCACTACAAACCACAAGACGAAAAACATACATATGTATACATAAACATAAAACATCTGAATGACACAATGGAAAACATTTAAGAGGGCAGTGTTATGTGCTGTCCAGCCACACAGAACTATTCTATAGCACAGTCAAATAACTGTTGACTTCAATTGGTATAAAAATGTTACATATATCAAAAAGCTCCTGCTTACAGTACCTTGCAAAAGTATTAATACCTCTTGAAATGTTTTACATTATCTCATATTACAAACATAACATTTTTATTTTGTTGTATAAAGTAGCGTAAACTGTAAAGTTTAAGGAACAAAATAAAGATGGTTTCGTGTCCACACACGTCTAGTGGAAAACTTTACACAAGACTCCATTAGCCTTTTTCTCAATGATGCCGTTTCTTCTCGACTTTCTTCTCCGAAACTCAGATTTGTAGACGTCACGCGTACGTGGATATAAGAAATCAGATCAAACTTGTCGGTCGGACAAAAATAAAACACGACGCCCCGATTAGAGTATTCGGAATGAGTATATCGGAATGAATTCTTAATCGCGTCAGCCCGTCATTTCCCAGAACCACTGCAGGAAGAAAAAAAAAATGTCATAAAAGCGCACACGGGGTCAGTTCGATCCCCCGGAAACAGCGGGGGATTGTAATTAGGGAGTGCAGTAACTCCTCGATCTTTATTAGAACCTGGCGCTGGTCTGTTCTGGAACTAACACACTACCGTTTGTTTGATTTTACGTTTGGCAGAAACTGAGGAACAGCTTCTTCTGCGTCTCTTTAGGGAAACTTTGCAACTTTGCGCGTGTCAGTACTTCTACGCTGAACAAAACTTGGTGCACAGTCATATTAAATAATTTAGTGTGTATACAGATTATACATTCGGTTTATTTAATCCCATCAGATCAAGGTATTTCATATTTCCTAAGTGGTTTTTCTTATCAATGTTCTGCTTGCTTGTTTTGGTGGACGGCCGTGTCTCCGCCGCTCTGTCTTCCGACGCATCGAGCAATGATCCCCAACATGTCCTCAGTCGGGTGACATCGTATTTGCACCTTGCCTTAAACTTCTGCCCAGCTTTCTGCCTGAGCTGTCTGCGCTGTTCCTTGGTCTTCATTATGTTGTTAGTTTTCTAATGTTCAACAAACCTCTGAGGCCTTCACAGCGCAGCTGGCTCCATACCGAGAATAAATGAAAAACAAGTGAACTCAATTTACTAATTACCTGACTTCTGAAGAGAAAATGAAAAAAAAAATACAATAAAACGAGGGGGCCAAGCAGAAATGCACAAAGCACTTTCAGATTTTTACTTGCAGAAAATTCGCAGATATTTCCTCCACTTTGTTTGGTGTTTGACGTTGAATCTCAATTAAGACTGTTTTAAATTTGTAGCGTGACAAAATGTGGAAAATGCGGCGTGTATATTTTAGCAAGAAACCATATGGAGGGGTGTGAAAAAGTGTTTTTTGGGGATTTTTTTGGTCTCCCTTAATGAAACAAATTCATTTAAAAACTGCATTTTTAAATACCTGTGTTGTTTTTGACTAATGTTTAAATGGGTTTAACGTTCTAAAATTCTTCTGTGGAAATGTGGCAAACATGCAAAAAAAAAAAAAAGGAAATCATGAAAGGGGCAAATTCTTTTTCCAATTCGAAAACAATTGAAAGTGATTCCATCTCAAAGATTTCTCCAGGCTCCGATAACGAGAGCTTTTCTTACAGACGCTCTCGGCGGCTTCACTGATTTCAAACATGGACACACAAAGAGTTAAAGAGGAACATGCATTTTAATTTACCTTGAAAAGGAAAAAAAAAAAAGAAAAGAAAGATCTGTAATTAGTTTGTTAAAAACCATAATAATTTAGTTGTTATCTTGAGTCACAACTTTACAAACAAGCCTTTGTTCCGTTCAGAAAGCTGCTGGAAATATACTACAATTATCCCCATGAGAATGTTCCCTGCACAGTTCCAACCCATTTACTTCAAAGATCATCCCACCACAAACCCGCCAAACAGCTTCGGTATTAAAACTACATCTTGGCATCAAAGTCGCTGCTTTTCTTCATCTCTGCTCTCTTTCGGAGTTTCCACCATTCGAGTTCATTTACATTCCTCCCAACAAAACAATGCTGTTGGGCAAAAAAAACCAAAAACGGCCAGCGCTTTATGTGCTGCGTTTTCTCTGAACTGAATGAAAAGCTTTACTTGTTTTTGTTTTTTGTGTTTTTTTATTCCCTGAGCAAATCTGCGGACCTGCAGGCACCTGAAACCAGCTGTTACGTAACAAAGACATGAAAAATAAAAATAAAAATACACACATTCTGGTCCATCTGCCCCCCTCTGCGGCGACTATTCAACGTTTGGACTTTTGTTTTCTGACAGAAATATATTCTAAATATTTCTTTTGACGTCAAATTCAAACCAGACGTGAGCAGCAACCCCCAGTGATCCATACATACAAAACAAATGAGTCCAGAGAACAAAACATTGGAATGACAAATGAAATAAGTATTAAACACTTGAAGAAAAAAAAGACTCACAAAACCAAGAAATCAGCTGAAATCGGTTAGTAGTCAGAAAGCATTCGATGCACAGAATGTCTGTTTATCTTTGCAGAGAAAGTTTGTCCTTTCTCTCCCAGTCTGCAAATGATCAGTGGACATTTATGCTTTTTAAGTTGCAATTCTGACTGTTGCTGACTGACAAAACAAAGAATTTTTATAAAAAGTTGGATCTCATACAGGAGCCATGTTGAAGTTAACATTACAGAAAAAGTGTCTACTGAAGTTCTTTAAGTGAATTTATTCCATTTCCCACCCCTCATAACTTTATTTATGGACTTCATTGTGTATGTGGATTACTTCCCAGCCAGCATACCCAGGTGGGCCCCATATGGAGAAAAGGAGGGCAGACAATATGGGTCCCACATGGGTTTATCCGCAGTTTCCATGGTGGTCCCACACAGGTTTGCCCATGTAGGGCCACTGCCATGTAGGGCCCATGTAGGCGGTGGCCCTTTTCCCCATATGGGGCCCACCTAGCATACCTAGTACACCTAGTAGGTATGCTGGCTGGGCTTGGGTTGTTGTCAAAATCTGATATAAAATTAATGTAAATAATAATGTCAGGATTGTAACTTTGAAGCAAACTGATGACTTGTTTTACAACCTGCCTGCTTTAGACACTCAGGAGTTTGAACATCACTTTTCTGATTCTTTGGTTAAAGAGGAGATGACAGAGTTTTTATCTTGCCATTAGTGTTCTCAGCCATTTGTCCGCCGTCTAAGACTCGTCTGCTGTGCAAAACTGAGAGAGGCGACTGCCTCGTTTTTGAGACGAGTCGAATGAGACTAAAGGAAAGCTTACCGCTGATGAAGATGGCGAGGGGAGCGGTGGTGAGAGGGATGACTAAAGGGGAGCCGGCGAACAACGAGTAGATGACTCCGCCAATGCTCTGGCCAATGATAGTCTTCCGAACATCTGGTCAGAGAAGACATACACACACACACACACACACCCCCAAACACACAAGCAAACATGCAGAGAAGACACAGGAAAAGGTTCTGATGAATAAACATGAATGCCCTTAAGGTTCTGCTGCACAGCAGAGCAGAAGCAGAAGGAACCTCATAATTCACTTTCTGCATCAGGAATGTTATTAGGCGAATTATCTGTAATTTCTACCAACAAAATAACTTGAGATCCTTGCTGCATGTTCTTCCCGCTACAATTACAATGAAAAAAAAACTATTAAAAAAAAACACACAGTTCAATTTTAGGGGGGTGAGTAATGCAGGCTTTTAGGTTTTTATAGTTAGAATACGTCAACCAACAAAATAATAAAATGTGAAAAATACGAAGCAAAAAAATATAAACAAATGTTTAATTGACATCACTTAAAAACGCTACATATGATATTACAAGTTATTAGCAAGTTATCATACTTCATACAACTCTTTAGCTTCTATTTCTGCTCCTGTAAAAAAATTTTCACTGAAGTTATGAACCATGTGTTAAAAATTGCTTTAGAATCTAAAACAATAACAAAACAAAGTAAAAACGTTTTTGTAAAAGTCTCTACTTATTAAGTACGGCTCAAGGATGAAGTTACACATTTGAGATCTTTAGATTTGGGAAAAATGACAACCCGCCTGCACTCCCCCCAAAAAATAGAAATTGCCATCTGCAGTTTGGGAAAAGTTTTTCGGTCAGAAACGAAGCCCATCTGATCAACTATTGGTATTGGACCTGGATGCTGCAAGGATGCGACTACTAATCCATGTATCAATCTGTGGTCTGAACAAAAGGGTTTAATGTACATTAAAGGGGCAGTATTATGTAAAAACCACCTTTCTGGAACTTTACATCACGTTGTAGTGATATTCCCTCATCAAAAACATATCGCAAGTGTGCAAGTGTTGCCTTTATTATTATTATTTGCTTAACTTTAACTTTCAATCGACCTCAGCGACTATCGGCTGTGGAAATGTCAGAATGTTGGGAAAACTATTTACAACGTTGAAATTACACAGAAAGTCAAAATTAGCTAAAAACAGCTGAAAAATGAAAACATCTCGTGTTTGTGGCCTCGTTTGACTAAAATGGGAAACTACCGTTACGTTCTGGAGCCCAGCACAGTTGACAGTGCCTGTGTCATTTCATTATTCTTTAAAAGAAAAAGACTAAATGTTCGTCTCTGTCAAGCAAATGAGCTAAACTCAGTGTCTGATTTGTTATTTCAGTTTAAAAAAAAAAAAAAAGTAATCAGGACTTTTTTATTGCAAAATTTTAAATAAAAAATTGGATATGTCCAAGCTTTACTCTATTAATGAGTCAAAAAAATATTGTAAAGATTTTTTTTTGTCATTAAAACTGTCTACGCTGACCTGCTTATACACAACCTAAATGTTAACTGCGTAATAACCAGCCGGCCCTGCTGCTCCTCGGTGGGAACTTTGCTCTGTCGATCCATGTTTGACAGAACATGAGTGTCTGCATGCCGGCTGCGCGCTCCTACCGATTTCGCCGCGGGTGCTCTCGTCATTCAGGGAGCCGAAAGCAATCGCGGGGAGGAGGATGGCGATGTAGAGGAAGATGGCTGTGGTCATGTACTTCAGCAGGGTTTTATTACTTCCAACTATACCTGAAGGGAGACAAACACAAACACATGAGTCATATGCATCTCATAATGAAGCGGAGGAGGCTCGGCACTTTAATTTAAAAACGACAGAAACGCTCGCAGAATCCATCGTTTAGGTCCCCTGCAATAAGGAACCTCCAGAGAGTGCGGGTGTGTGTGTGTGTGTGTGTCAGAATATCCTACAGTGGCTTATACAACCGACTGCCCCTTTGAAAGCAGGAGTGATGTGTTTTGCGTTTGTGTAATCCATCTCTTTTTAGGAGCGGCCATCTGAATGATGGATAACTCATGTTGGAGTCAAACATTTTAATTGGCCTCTAATGTGATCGCTGGTTTCTGTGACCTTCGCAGGATGAACATTTGATCAAACTCACATGTCAGGAACGTGTTGATTTCTGTTGCAGCTTAAATAAAACAGAAATGCGTCGAGGGAGCAGAAGGGCTGAACTGCTCGTTGTGACTAACGCATTATTTAGCATGCGTGTGTGTGTGTGTGTGTGTGCGTATGTGTGCGACCTGGACCGGAGCCGCCTTCACACACGGTGGGTAAAGAGTCTGAGTTGATGACTCAGTGAAAGTACCTGCCTTCAGCGACTGCATCAGTAACGTATAGGGAGATGTTTGTGGTTGATGACCTGGGATATTATAATAATGTCCAACATAAGGAGGCATGTGGGAGACTTTAGAGTTATTTTTACAAGATGCAAAACCCTGGATGAAACCCGAGGATAGCAGAGACATAGCTTAAAAAAAAAAGCACACGTTGTATTAGAGCTAAGATTTTCAAGTAGACACCACAGATTACTATAGTGTTTAACTTAATCAAATATAATGCTGGCGGTGTAGCAGACAATTCGATATTTCAGCAAAAATCTTTCGCATCTGTGCCAAGATCCTGACTTGGCGGAGATGTTCCCAGGGGTTTCCTTTTTTGAAAAGAAATAAATTAAATGAGATGAAAGAAATAAGATGTTAGCCACTGAAAAATTAATGATGACCACCACGATCACACAGGAAAATGTATTGTTGCTCTAAAACTGTCAATATTGATCACAGCTGAATACTTTTGGTATGAACTAATGCATAATTGGACCCAGTAAGAAGCATCTTAATTATTGATCGTTTTTTGGTGTTCAACTCGTTTTTGTTGACTTACAGCATGAATTTGTGTGGTGTCAAACCATGCATATATACATATATTTTGAACCTTAGAAATAATATATATCACCTTCCTAAAAAATATGGTCCAAATAATTTTTTTGCCAAAAGTATTATTTTCCCCTCCAAAATCATGTTTTGGCCAAAAAATGACTTCAGCCATTATCTTGGGAAGGAGGCAATATTTTTTCTTGATCTTGTTTCCTTCACCTGGTGGCTATTTTTCAAAATGGCTGCTGTGGATGCAATGGAGCACATACATTTGCAGTATAATTAATAGTTTATATTAGTAGTGATGGGCTAAACTGTTAAACACATCAAAAAATTTGCAGAAGCTAATGCTAACCAGGAAGAGAACTATTGCTCAGTCTGTAAAATGCTACATATTATGACTTTAAAGTTGTATGAATATGAAGACCAAAAGCCAAAAACATGATCTGACATGGAGTTCCTCCAAGTTGTGAAAATAAGTAACATTTAGCTTTAAATGCCCACAGACAGCAGCCATTTTGAAAAATAGGTGTCATCCTGAAAGTGGCTAAAGTGAAAAAAATACAAACTGAGGGTTGAGCATGCAAACTTGTATGCTTCTTCCCACATTTGACAGATTTGCATAGTAATATGCTGCACTATAAGATGCATAAGACACCTAAAACCCCAAGAGATGTAGAAAATATGCAAAACATTTCAGTACTCTCTCTTTGTGAGGCAAAGGTTGAAAGATAAATGAGGCGCTGCCAGTGGCACTCCGGTGGGGCAGAGCAACACAAATGACTCACTTTCACTACAAGTCCAGGTCCAGCTTACCATCTGTGAAGTCAGAAGGGTAGAAAGGCAGTCTGCGACGCAAGTCCTCGTAAATCCCTCGGCCGGCTTTGAAGAAATCTTTACACTGCGGAGAGAAAGGGAAAGGTTAGGTTTTCCTCAAGGAGACGTCCCTCGCCCAAGAAAAGCCAGGACTGTGCCGTCAATTTTTAATTGAAAAACAGTAATGCAAGTTGCCCCAACGGGCAAACATCATGCCTGTTGGGGCTTTTCACGTTTTATTATGCTATAACTATAAACGTGTTTGTGTTTTACTAGAATTGATGTTGTAGGTCAGCACAATAATTTATCAATGCTAAGAGGAAGTGAAATAAAAAAAAGAAGATAAATACAAGCTTTTCAGCAGATAAATATTTCAGCATTTCGGTTAAGCCCACTTTATACTGATACCCCCAAACAAATTCCAGTGAAAACAAACGCCTTTGGAAGTTACCTAATTAGTACATCAAGTCTGAGGGTGTGTAATGTATTATACGTTTATGCCAGGCCACATTCTGTGAAGGCCTCAGAGGTTTGACAGAGAACATTAGTGCACAAAGACCGAGGAACGCAACATACAGGAATACAAATGTAACGCTGATAATGATGGACTGAGTTAGAAAATAATATGCTGATCTTAGAACATCTCAAGGAACACTTAAATGTATCATACATATACAAAGACTATGTCACGACTGCAAACCTACAAATACTTTCTAATAGCCATGTATTTGGCTAGTTGGACAATAACGATAGCTATTGCTAACAACTTCTTAACAAAAATATGCCTGATGGAATGTTGTCAATTTCACTGAACTTTGAACCAGAAAAATACAGCATTCTGGGGGTTGTAAGGAGACGTGAGGCTTTAGCCGCTCACCCTTTCACATCTCAGCTATGAATGATTGGTGGTGTGGTTAGCTAGCATGGTTGGTTGGTTAGCTAGCAACAACCTGTTGAGTAACGTATTGCCCCCAACATACTCAGGTGTACTTCACTCCTCTAGGCCCACGTTTGTACATGACAAGTATTTGAGGCAGATGTCTGTCGGACACATCCAGACAAAGTTGCATTTTTACGACTGTAGACTCGTTCTTGGTGACACACATATTTGCGCGGTAAACTACTAGACAGAAAACCGTGTTCACGTCAAACTGTTGTGTATGCGCGACACCGAGATGATAATGTTGGTAGTCAAGAACGCCTAACATGACTGCCTCTATGTGCAGCACTGGAGAAGAAAATTGAGCTAGCCATCCAACTAGCTCATCAAGCTAGCTAGCATTCGTTCAGATTGTGGGAAATGAAGGAATATGTCACTAGGAATGTAGGCAATCTCTAGACTTGACTATGAAATCTCCTTGGTTCATGGACAGAATACGTGCAGCATGTGTGACTTTTTGGGAGGAGTTTCATGTCAAAAGAACAGGGTGGTGTGAAAAGAGGAAATGAGTTCAGCAGCTCCAGATGAAATCGCAGATAAAAGAGGAAGGATCAAGTCACCAGTTTGGCAAGATTTTATATATTTAGAACAAAAAAACAATCAATAATAATTATTGCCAGAGTTAGAGGCGGAAAACGAAAGAGATGGGTTTCATACAACGGGTTTCGAATTCTTGAAAACATTAAGTTCTTTCCTTCTACTTCACAAGTATGGTGAATAACTGTGAAGTAAAAAGTTGTAGTTAAAATTTATCAAGTAAAATTGCAATAACATACACTGAGGTGATCTAAAAATCTAATTATGCTCCAACGTTGGCTTCCTTTAAGCTAAGCATGGAGATAGTGATGATGTTACTCACTGATCTACAATTGTCGTAATTCATTTAAAGGCCTTTCTTAACTAAGTTATTTGAAATCTGAAATCTCAAGATATCTTTAAGACATTTAGTGTCAGCTAAAATTACAGGAACTTTAAAATGTTTTCAAAGGGCAGTTATTAAAAAAAAAAAAAACATCAAACACTGATAAAATGTGTCTCATGAGGAGCACCCCAGGAGACACAGTTTCTTCTACTGCAGAGGAGTAGTTCATTAGAGTTACAAGCCTCAGAAATGACCAATTAACAGCACCTCAGATTAGAGCCTTTAGGTATTTGACATGTCATAACATTAGCTCGAAGAAAAGTCTTATTAATTAAGTCTACACGGTGGGAAAAAAAGCAAAGAGGGAGACTTGGGAGAAAACTAAAAAGTTCTGGTGTTTTTGGACATCCACTCGACATAGTTTTTTTTTTTTTTTTACTAAATGGAGGGTATCTCGAAGTCGTTAAACAGGATATAGCTTTCACAAGGCAGTGAGGTAAACATGTGCATTTGTTCACATGGGTTTGCCTGTGTGTGGTGGACTACATGTGTGTATTCAGCTTGCCTTCTCTAAGTATGTTGGCAACATTAAAAGCAACCATGAAGTTAAATGCATTTTGTTCAACATTTCATCACGTCGTTTAAAAGTGCGTGCCACTTTGTATCCCCTCTTTTTCTAAGCAATGTAAGCGTTTTGGAACGATGGGAGTCAAATTCACATTGTTTTATTGCCTCAAGATGGGCTGTGTTAGGTTGATGTGTCTCATTCATTTATTTTTTCCCCCCCAAACTTCATGATTTGAACTTTGGGGGAAACTTCAGATCATCTATAGCTGATCCCCCTTAAATCATCTAAAGCTGCAAAATGTGACATTTCAAAAATAAATTTGCTTAAACACTCATGTTGAAAAAAAAAATCTTTTGGATAAACGTTTTGGCGCTAGGATGAGGTGAATTTTTTGCCATATTGGAAATTGGTTTAGTTTTCAAAACTAAAATGCAAATACACAAGTCACAAGAGCAACCGCTGGATCTTGCCTTTGGTGAAAACCACAAAGACAGCAAGTAGCTGGAGGATCATAACACATAATATTATTTAATAACTTTTGTTAATTCTTGTGTAATTTTAATTATTACATTAATGCGACACTGACAAAGTTATGTGCAGATTTGTAATGGAAACATGACTTATCTCTGCCCTCAAGGGGTCAAATAATTAATGTCTAAATTTTCATAAAGTTGCAATCACTTGTTGCTGCTCCAGGCATTTAGCATGCTGAGGTGAGTGAATCTTTATCAGGATAGAGTCTGCCAAGTTTAAATAGGTCAAGTTAGATTAATTGATATGACTTAGATGTCCATGAAACTTTAGTATACGAGATGTACAAATTATTATCAAACTTACAGAAGAAAACTTATACAGTTGGATTTGGACTTTAGGTCTGTCATTTGTTTTGGGGGGTTTGTGTTTCAAAAGACAGAAAAGGAGATACAAAATACAGTTCTTTTCCCCTAAATGTTTTGTTGAATGTTGTGGTTTAATTGCGCATTCAGTGGTTCAACAGACATTGAAAATCACAAATTCTAAGAAGGTGTCATAAACAGGTAGTTTATGACATAGGTCATAAACTACAAGTTAGTTTATGACACTTGGAACCAATATGGCTGCTGTGTGTTTAAAAAGTTGTGAAAGCTTCAAAATATTTGACTTTCTGACTGACTACATCTCATTAAATCTTTCAGGCACCACACTGCACTACCTTTGTTTGTTAATATGTTCCACAATGTTGTTTTCAGCCCATCCTGTGTTCACACCTCACAGTCAAATGGTAACAGCAGAAGCCCATTGTCTTCCAATCCACAGGTTTTCAGCCCAATCTCTGAAAATCAATAGAACGTGACTCTCCCATATGATGCTGCGAAGAAACTTCACAGACAACTGTTTGTGATTTGACACAAGATGGCATGCCAATCCCCCATTTGGGAAGGGGAGAGACAACTTTGTGCTGCTATATGTCGCCAGTCTATCGCAGGGCAACACAGAGTCACACAGGACAAACAACCATGCACACACACACTCACACCTAGGGAGAATTTGGAGAGGCCAATTAACCTGACAGTCATGTTTTTGGACTTTGGAGGAAAACGGAGTACCCGGAGAGAACCCACGCATGCACAGGGAGAACATGCAAACTCCATGCAGAAAGACCCTGGGCCGGGAATCAAACCCAGAACCTTCTTGCTGCAAGGCAACAGCTCTACCAACTGCAGCCCTGTTTTAAGTTAATAATTTCTCTAATTTAATTTTTTAAAAAGTTTCTCTAATTTTTTTAAAAGTACTAATGCCATTGGCAGATTATTTCTGTCCCTTATAACAAGAAATCTTCCCCACGTTAATACAAGCTCCTATATCTTGATGAAAAGTTGCTTGTAAGCTGGTTGTGTCTTATTTGAAGTGTACTAAGATATTTATAACGGAAACTAGAATAAAAACACTTGGTAGATTTGAGTGTTTTTGCTGTTTTTGCTACCTAAATACATCCACATAGCATATATTTAAAAAATAATTTCTTCTACTTTCTTCCCCCCCTCTCAGTTGCCTCCAACAGGGAACATTTGTCAGAGAAGTCGGTATCAGAAGTCAGATAAAAACCCATTCCTGAGAAGGAATGTCTGGTTTTGTACTCATGAAACAATGCATCAAAGAATGGTGCTGGAAACGATTCAGTTATGAGGTTTTGGCAAGTTTTAGGGGATGGGAGAAAAAAAAATTCACATATTTATTTCAACTGACTAAAATGTATTAGTTTCTTTGTGACTTACATGGACAGAATTAGGTATTTATAAAATGGATGACATTTTAAAGCACAACCTTCATTTGTTATAAAAACACTATTGATTTAATACCTTTAAATTGGGCCTCTGTCTCTTTAAGAAACTCCTGCTCTTTCTGAAACTCTGCCTTTAGGAAATCATCAGAACATGGCTTGTTTATTAACCCTTTAGCAACGTTTTTACCAGTGTTTTACTGAGATGTAGCGCCGAGCTCAGCACATGAGTAGTTCCACTAGCTGTTGCCAATTGGTGCTGGCTAGTCTGAAGGAGCTGAGTGGAGGATCTGCTCTGTGAGGCAGACTTTAGCTCTGGGGAGGAGCTTTGTCCTCGAAG
Organism: Phalloptychus januarius; assembly: GCA_902982915.1. Taxonomy (NCBI): domain Eukaryota; kingdom Metazoa; phylum Chordata; class Actinopteri; order Cyprinodontiformes; family Poeciliidae; genus Phalloptychus; species Phalloptychus januarius. Next base: position 5,255,637 of record CADWAE010000093.1, read on the forward strand.
GCGGAACAAGGTCATCCAAGTGTTTTGCACAGCTCAATGGAGATTAAAGAATTTCTCAAACACGCATGAAAAAAAATCAAGGCAACACTCCAGGTTTGTCTTTGATGAGAAAATAACATTATGAGATTATATAAAGGTCAAAAAAGTTGATTTTACATAACACTGCCCCCATAAAACAATTGTAAGAACATTGGAGGTCAGAGGCCAAATCTAACTCTGGATGTTTTTAGCGTTCTGTGCCCTAAATGTGGACCGTGACGGATTTTGATTCAAACTACCTATTTGATGACTCAGAAAAGACACTGGTAACTCCAAACGAGGCTCTCTCAGGGATGATTTAGCCCCTCAATCTGAGTCATCTGTCCTAATGAGGTAGCCCTCAAAGGTTCTGTAATCCAAAGCAAGGCGAGTGAAGCGGCATGGTCACATTAAGGCGCGCGTTCACCAGAGAGATCTCTGTCCCCAGAACGATGAAGGATGACGGAGCGATGACGGAGTCCAGGATGGAGGACTTGGGGAATTTTTAGCGCAGTCAGAAAGGGGATTAGCTCGACGACAGCCACGTGATTCGATCGGGCAGAGCTCTCCTTGAAAATATGAGCTTTCATGTTGCACCGGCCACGGATGCAATTGTGAAGTCCTGATTGAGCTTATTAAGCAAATTATCCAATTAGCCAGTGTTTAATTTCCCTGTTAAGCATGACTTTACACAGTTAAGTGAAAGGAGGGGAGGAATTATGGGAGCAGGATAATCATTCCTGCCTCATTTGTCATCGTAAAAAGTTTTGATGGCGTTTTGCAGAACGAAGCAATTTAGCTCGACGTGAAGAACATAAAAACAAACAGCATCAGCATTTTGCTCCCCTTTGTGCTTGCTGGTTTTATAAGGCCACGCATACTTACATGTGTGAGTGTGTGTCTCCGTGTGGGGCAGGGGCGGGGGATGATCGCTGGCTTTTGGCCCATGTGTGATAAACATAAAGTCTCAGAGAGGGAATTACTGTCCACCTGTTTACCATTCGCTCCGAACGGTCAGAAGTGTGAGGCAATGGAAAGGAAAAGCATCAACAATTTGGCTTTTTTAAATCTTCTTTAAGTATGAGGAAGTGGTTTGCTGTGGGTGGTCTGATGCGATGGAATGAGAAGGCAGTTTTCTGCTGCCTTATTTTTTAACTATCGCTTTGCTGTTGATTGTACCTGCTCCAACTACTGCCGTGGCTCAAATCCCACCTCTCCCCGCCGCATCCTACCTTTATTTATTTAAAAAAATCTCAGTGCCAATTTCCTTCTCTGAGTGGCACTGAGCCCTTTCAGACCTGGGATAAATACCTAGCAAAATCCTGAGCGACTAAAAAAAAAACAAAAAACAAGGAAGGACAAAAAAAACGAGGGAAATGTCTAGGAGCCACGGTCTGTCAAGGTAACATTAGGAGGTGATGGTGGTCCGTGGAATTGAATACAGCCCCTCTGGCGTGCGCGTGTTTGCGTGTGTGTGTGGGCGTTGTGTAGCTAAGGGGTGGAGTGGATTCTGACAGGACTGAGATGTAAGGTCATTTACCCACTGAGGAGGCCTGACAGAAGTTGATGCTGATTGATTAGGAGGAGAGAAAAGACGAATGAGTAAAGCCAGTTGAGTGAGCAGCACAGGGCGTCAGGTGGTATGAGAGGATGAGGCGCCGCTGGAAGAGGTTTAGGAAAAGTTCGAGCTGCGGTGGCTTGTAAAAGTGTTCACACTGGCTGCACTCACCTGTTCAGTTCGCCAACTCTGTCTAGAACATCCGGTTTGTTTGAGGAACTTTGGTCCGCCTAAATATCTAGGTGAACTCTGGCGCAGTTCAAAGGCCTTTGGGAACACTCCAAAAGCAGGAAGTGGACTGTAGCGTAATACAAACATGCGAGTCTAGTGCTAGCGGAAGAAATGACTCGAGAGAAATCCTCTTCTGAAGATGAGCGTTGTGCTCAGTGTCTGCAGAGATTTCCCTGTTGTTTCCTTTGGTGCTTATGGTGCAGAAAGTGAGAGGGTGAACAGCTTTGGTGTGGCGTGAAAGCAAACCACAGCAGCTGAAAACGTAACAAATGTTGCAACTTTGGTCCCAATCGAACCGAGTCTACTGGACTATCAGGTGTCAAAGCTCCCTGAGAAGTCATCTCTACTTATCAATTAGGTGGTTTCTGAAATTAAAGAAAGGTTTGGGACCTCAGTGAGCACTGCTCAATCCATCATCTGAAAATGGAAAGTGTGTGGCAAACCTACCCAGGCATGGTAGTCCACCTGGAACTGACAAGTAGTGCAAGGAAAACATTAATCAGGGAAGCAGCCAGAAGACTGAAGCAACAGCACAAGCGGGAGCATCCGCTGACAGGACGAGAATTACTAATGGACTCCACGAATCTGGCCTTTTTGTACGAGTGTCAAGTCATAGTGAGGAGAAAGATATAAAATACACAGTTTGGCACAAACTATGGGGGAAACGGCAAACATGGAAGGACGTGCTCTGATCAGATGAACTTAAACTTTTTGACTTACGAGGAAAATCACAAAATTTTACCAAGTATTTTATGTCCAGTTTCTAGTGCAAATGTTTTTTTGTATAAATTTAAGTGTAGTAGCTAAAATGAGCTTTTCAGGAATATGTATGATCTTGTTTCAAGTCAATAATTCCTTAATATTAATAAAAAGTACTAGTTCCATTGGCAAATTATTTCACTTGTAACACTGGAAAAATGTCTTGAAATGTTTGAAAATGACCTGAAATGTCTAACCATGAGGTTAGAATCAGCTACACTGATCAGCTCAACATCATGGTTAATATTTTAATTTTTGGTTTTTATTTCAGATTCTCCCTCTGTAAGTTATTAATAGTTTGAACAATATTTTGTTTACCATATTTGTCACCCTTCTTTTGACACCATACAATCCAAATCTATGTGGGAAAAACATCAGTGAAGCAGTAATGATGTTCCATACAACAGATTTTCTTTCCGTACTTTGTGCAAAGACACTGAATTTGTTTGTTAGACCTAAAAAAAATTGATGTAGTCCATATCTTGGCTTTATAAAAAGAACACATGTACTCTAATGTATTCATTTTAAACTCAGAAGTACATTGAGACAATCTCGTTTGCTTTAGCTCAACTATTTTAATTCAGTAGGAAAATCATACAAAATATGTGAAGATGATGTTACAAGTAACAAGAAACATTTAGTAAAGAAATAACCCTAGTAAAGAAATTCTTGTTTTAGTATTAAGAACTACTGTAAAATGAAAACTGAAATAGCTCCATTGTTTTATAATCTGTCAACATGTTCATTTCTGAGTGAGTGAGTGAGCGGCAGCACGCTCCGCGTGGATATTACGTCCTTATAGGCGGAAGAAAAAGTAGTTCCCCCATCAACCCTGTCTCATTTAGGCCAGATCCTAAATGAGACCTAAATGGCAGATAATTTTTCTTATTTTAAGAAAATTATATCCTATTTTTGCAAAATTTTTTTTTGTGAAAAGGGACATTTTGCACCTTGAGAGGTTTGTGACTGCGGGGGACCGTCTCCTTCTTCCCCAGAGCGATGGGCTGCTGGTTGGCCGCTGTGAGCTGGTGCCGCTGGAACACCAAAGCCTCCTTAAACTCCTCCTGCGTCTTTGTCTCTAACAGCTTCTGCCTGAAGGAGATGTCAGAGAAAAGGGTGCCAAACGTCCTGCCCAACTCCATCGCCGTCTTGGTGCTTTTCTACGAGAGAAAAAAATGACAAACGCTGATTGTACCACACAGGCTACCACAGTGTTTCAAAGGCTGCTTCAATTATTATTATTATAAAAAGAAAAGAGGATTATTTTTTTTTATGACAGGGTCAGACTAGGACATTTTTATTTTTAATTATGTCACGAAATTCGCACAACAAAAGACACAATATTGCCATTAGAAAGTCATGGAATTAATAGAAAAAAATTTTTTTAATGAGAGCAAAGCTTTCATAGAGTTATGACCAGTCTAGTCCGTGATTCGGTTTTCAAAATACTCAGTGGTTTGCGCAATCAAAGTCCTGCTACTGATGACAATTTGATGCTGATGTATTAAAATATTAACTATAGCGTATTTATAAAACTGATAAGAGAGGCTCAACATTTCCCTTTTTTTAGGTCAACTTTTTAGTGCAGGAGTTATAAAATAACGACTTCATTCTCTTAGTGTTGTTACTTTATTCTGGTGGTATTTTGAGTTTCTTCCTGCATCATTGAGACTTTACTCTCATATTATCACAACTTTAATCACAAAGTTAATATTTTTTGTTAGCCTGGCACATTGTTTTTGTCGTACATTTTATCCTTGATCTCGGAAAGCTCTAAACAATTTCACTGATACATAAAACCCCAAATGGTTTGATTACATCACAGGGCTCCATAAAATACTACTTTTTATCATAAACCATTAAATAAATGTATTTAAATAGAAAATTAACATGATTTATTAGGTACTTAGTTGACCAGTCATCTCGTTAATTTATGAGTAAACTGATTAAGCTGATATTAAACATAAAAGAAATGTATTTTATTTGATTCTAAGTAAGGAAACATATTTCCGTTTTAAAAGCCACCTGATGCCTTTAGCCATGTTGCTCTGGGTACATGTTTCAGACAGGAGGAAGACTGTTGGTCTCCATTTTCTGTGTCAGTAATGGCCGACTTCTGCTCCGATGCAGTGACATTTTGAGCATTACTCAAACACCCTACAAAATAAACTCCGATGCTTTTGGATTGGAATCGCCTCCAATTAGTTAGCGAGTTTAGCCAAATGGAACTCGGAGTGCAGCGACTGCAGGAAACCACAAAAGGAAGCAACAACCTGAGCTCGCTGCGCAGCTCCAGCTTTTCCTTTATCCCTTCTGGAGGATAATGGGTCATGGGAGGATGAGGGACGACTTGAGAGGCATCAACAGGAAACCAGAGACCATTTATGCACACATTTGTGCAGTGACCTGACTCCATCGCAACTTGATGTGTGTGCCATGTTCCACACTGACAGGATACCAATGAAGAATGGAGGACTCTGCCTCAGTGATGCCTCACGCTCAGATGAGTCAAGGTGGACAGACAGCATTTGCCAGATGTCGACTTCTGTTTGATACTGGACTTCTGAGACGTTATTTTCTGCCGTAGCGTCACGGATGCCTTTCATAAGATTATTTTTGATTCGTTTGGATGCAACGAATAGAACGGACCGTCTGAGTGAGAGCCTTCAGTCGCCGCGTCGTAATTAATTTATGCTAAGGTGATTTAAGATCAGATGAGAAACAAACTGACGGCAAAGGGTTAAAAATCATTTTGAACGTTGTGGCACTTCCTGTGAGATCGAATAGCAGAGAGTCTCACTGCGTGGCCTTAAGTTCAACCTTGGTTGGATTATGCAGCAGAGCAAAGATAAAAACCCAACTTGAAATGCTGACTGCTCTTGTATCAAAACTTACAATATGGCTGATATAAAATAAGTCTGCAGTTCCATCAACACAAATGTTTGGCAGATTTTGCTCCCCGCAATAAAGGAAATCAACATTTATCTTGTGTTATACTACATCTTGTATCTGAATGTGACAAAAACAGAAGGAACCTGTGTGGAGAAAACAGTTTCATTGAACTGTACCGTTCATTTTGATCTTTTGGGCCATTTGACATCCACTTTTAACCTTCTCACCTTTTGAGGCAATCCCAGTACCAATTTTGTTTTTGCATACAGTGAAAATCTCACATTTTGACAGAAATCTGTCTGTTATGGCGCTGATTCCAGAACCTGCTTCCAAATTTAAATTTATGTGTTGAATTTTGCAGTGAGGTAAAGGTTGGCTCAAATGAAACATTACTGACATCCATATTTGTGCACTTTCTGCTCAACAGCAGGAGGATAAACTGAGACTTCAAAGTCTGCAAAAACCTTTCTCAAGGTTTTTGTGTGGATGCGTGTGGGTGTGTGTGTGGGGGTGGGGGTGTGTGTGTGTGCGTTCAGATGTTTTTTTAGCCTCATGTTTTTTGCTTCTTTAATAATCCCTCAAAGTATTTTCAGAAGCTCTTGTTGTTTTGAAACCCAGCTTCACCAACACAAACTCTTTTAGATGCATTCTCTTAAAGAAATGGTGAATGAGGGAATAACTCGCCTTTATAGGCATAACTCCCTTTGAAGACCCGGAGCTGCATACTTGGGCCGGTAGTGTGGGGAAATTGGGAGATCCCATGAAAAGAGATTTTGGAATAATGGAGGCAACTCCAGCTGCACTGCATGTATGTTGTTTTGTTCTGGAACAACCCCAGTCATTAATAAGTAAAGTTCAGCACAGGAGGAGTGTGTGTGGTCATTATTAGGAAACTACAGCTAACAGGGATACATTGTAAGTCATGTAGAACAATTATACAAATCTAATCTGCCCTTTCACAGGAGGATGAGTGTATCGTGTCAGTGTCGGCCTGTAGCTTACACCCCAACTTGATGTCATCTCTTGAGGCTAAAGATTGGATTGCTCTTTGCCAGCCGCTTGGAGAGGACATAACCTAGCCAGCATACCTAGATGGGCCCCATATGGGGTCAAGGAGGGTAGAAAGGAGGCCCTACATGGGGCCTACCTGGCGGTGGCCATACATGGGCAAATCCATGTGGGGCCACCTCGGAAACTGTGGACAAACCCATGTGGGACCCACACTGTCTGCCCTCCTTTTCCCCATATGGGGCCCACAAAGGTATGCTGGCTGGGTTAGTGCCATGACTGGGTGGCAGTCATGGCACCAGAACAGTGAAACGATTCCTTAATAACTAGCTCTGTGCCACCAGTGAACTAAACGAAGTGTTGAATAAAAAAAAAACACCCGAGAAAATAGAAGCAACTCAAAGCCAAAATTAGAGGCGACATTTAATTTCCCTTTAAGGATCAATGAAGTATTCCTGAATTTGAATTAGAATAAAAATGCGCAAGTCAGACTTGAGTTACCGTCTGTTACTTTTAGAGGTTGTGTAAAAAGAAAACGTGTTTGCGTTTGCAAGTGTTGTTTCTATGCAATCTGCCCTGTGTTTTACAGCTGAGTGATTTTGACGAGCACAAAAACCAGCCGTCGAGGAGACGTTCTCACAGAACATGGATTTCTACGACATATTTTATCGGATCTCTCTGTCTAGATAGCTGCCTCTTGCGCTCTCTAGACAAAAGTAACCCTGCAAACCCTCTGTCACAGCTCCGACTGCGAGAGTGAATCCCTGGCACCGAATCCCCCACTGTGAAGAAAAACACAACTGCCTTATCAAAAAGCGACGGTGGAGAAGGTCCAGGAAAACTGTCACCATTTTGTTGTGGGAATGTTCAGCAGTCGCGTGGTAAATGGCTCAAGGCGACGCTGCGTAAAGGAGGCTGGAACAAAATATTTTGAGGGGTCGATTTTTTAAACTTCTCCATGTATTTCACATGTGATTGTCTACCACTTATTTCTATACCATCAAAACTGGTTCTGACTAAATTGTGACTAAGAGCTGCCATCCTGGATCAAATGCTTACAAATCACATTTGAGCTATTAAGCCAAACTATCCATAAATGTAGGCAAATGTTTTAAATATTAACACACAAAGGCGAATGGAAATGTAGGGGAGCGGAGAGTAAGCAACACTGCTGTCAACAGAAAAAAAGCATAAAAATATTTTATGAAAGTACAGTTCAAATCATTACATACATTTAATAAAAAGACACAGGTGCTGTTTTTCCTCACTGTGAAGTTAAATCACACTGAACCTCTCTTGTTTAAGGTCATTTAGAATGAACAGAATTATTTCTATTTTCTAAATACCACATTAATAAGAGGACATGAAAACATTTTTAAAATTTATATTCCTTTTATATTGTTTTACTATCTTTTGGCAGATGTCAATGTCGTATTCTAACAAACTTCAGAGTTAAATTCTAAAAACTGGCCTCTGTGTCAAATATGAATACTTGGCCTCAACTGTATTTGCAAAGCTGTGATTGGGATGAAGGAGATTCTGCAGAGTATTGACTCAGGGGCGAATCAATATAAGTATATGCCACACTTTTCAGTTTTTATGTGCACCATAGTTAGTGCACATAAAAACCCTGCATCTTTTTCCTTGAGCTTCTCTATCGTGATGGCTCTTAGATGCTATAAAATCTAACGATTTATGATTTTATAGCACATAAAAACCCTAGAAGATATATTGAAGGTTGCGGTGCTAACGTCTCAAAATGTTGACATTTTTAGAGGATATTCACATGCATGCCCTGCAACAGACTGGCGACCTGTCCAGGGTGTACCCTGCCTCTCGCCCGAAACGTTAGCTGGAGATGGGCACCAGGACCTCCCGACCCCAGTAAGGGACAAGGGTGTAGGAAAATGGATGGATGGATTCACATGCATGACACCATACATGCAACCAAGTAATGAAATAATAATACAAATCTAGAGGTTCTTGCATGCTAAATATATTTACCATAGGCAGTTAAGAAAAGAAAAAGAAAAACAACTTCTTTGTTCCCTGACTAGTGATGGAAAATGCTCCACCAAGACGGATCCAGATTAACATACTGTACATTCGCCAAGCAGAGAAATTCCCATTATTATTATTGTCGTGCCCCTTCAAAGATGTTCTCTTGCAGATGAAGTCACCATAAAGCATAATTGAGGCATAATAGGTCTCCGTGTTTACTTGGGGCTCAGAATAATGTCTCTCAGAATGCCATTAGTGGCTTTGATTGCTGCCTCTAAGACTGGCGAGGAGACTGCTGCAGGAACTACAAAAAGGAACAAAAATAAATAAGGGTTGGTGTGGGAAAATGAGATAGAGACCAGAGACGCAAACAAACTGAAAATGTATTATAGTTAGCTGAGGCATCTCTGATTGCAGGCTCCCCCCCCTCCATGCATGACCGTACTGGTGAAACTGGTGTTCTTGTCAGTTTGGGCAAATAAAATACTCGAGGACGGAATGAGACACAGAAATCTTGTTTTTCTAGCAATAAAAGGCAGATACTGGGAGGTGGCTTTCTTGCTGGAATGGGCCAGCACTGAGCCTTCTGACGACAGGGGAGTGATGTGCAACTGTGAATGCATTTATCCAGGTATGTATTTGTGCTAAAAGCTCGAGATGGAGCAGAAAGGAACAGAAAGGCTGAGCTGTTTTATGGCTGCTAGAAATGCTTCACTCCTTTCTGCTCCTTTTGTTCATTATGATGGAACAAAAGGAGATTATACAATAAAAAAACTTACAAAAATGTAAGAAACAATCATTATCTAAAAAAAAACAAAAAAAACAAAATGGGACTTAGCTTGTCTTTCACTAATGGCTTTGTTTTGCAGCACATTTGTTGAGAGGTGGATGACCATGTCAGAACAGGTTTTGTCGTAGAATTTACATTTTTGAATGACAGTGATTATGTTTAAAGACTGGGATATCGTTTTATATACTATCTAATGCTTTTGACTTCACCAAAGCTTTCTCCCTGAACCTTCCGGCGTGTTCCTTGGTCTCCATGATGCCATTTGTTCTCCAGCGTTTTCTAACAGACGAAGAAGGATTTCGCATATCGGCTGGAGTTACAGACAGCCAAATGAGCAAATATTGATGACTGCGCTCATCTAAAGCTTTGATTGAATTCCAGTTTGCCTGCCTAGAAAATCTGATTCACTTGGTGAGGTGTGAATACCAATAAAGTGAACTCTGGTCCGCCTAAAAAAGTAGGTCTGGTTTGGTTGAAGTGAACTATGGAGCATTTCGAAAGTATGTTTAAATGCCAAACGAACCAGAGACCACTCCACAACAGGAAGTGGGCTAAAGCCCAGGGTACTCTGGGTAAATGCAACCAAACAAATTGCGTGAGTCTAGCAATAGTGGGAGAAACTGCTTGCCTTCTTTTACCAAAGATAAAAGAGAAATTGTACAAGCGCTAAAATCTGAAACCACTGTTTTTGTTTACATTTCATGAAGAATGAAGTTGCACTCAGTGTCTTCTTCAGAGGTTTTCATGTCATTTCCTTCAGTAGTTGTTGGTGCAGTGTCACCACAGGCACTGAGGGGAACAATTTTGCAATTTTGGTCCCCAATCCATCAGAGTCTACCGAACTGACAGGGGTGAAAACATTTCTAGACTTTAATGTGAGAAATTAAATGAGCCAAAAATGTTGAGGATGGTTAAAATAGCTTTAGCTTATTATAGATGTTTTGTTTGTTTTGTTTGGCTAATCTGCCACTGATAGGCTGGGCTGTTTTCTGGTAGAAACATTTAGCAGTTCTCTAGTTGTAGCACATTCCTCTTTCCCACATTAAGAAGAAACAAAGATACAAAGTTAGAGCTGTGTATTATGTACTTTTGAATGTCTTCTTGGACTCTGGAGTTGTGCAGACTGACCTTCCTCTTTGAGATATATTCACACGAAGGTTGGATCTTTTTACTAATGAAGTATTTTTGAGAAGCAATTGGTGGTGCCCTGTGTGTTAGGCTTGTCCAAATAAAGGCGGATGAATACATGTAACAATTTTTTTGATTTTTTTTGTTCTTGTAGAAAATCATTTTCCTTTCGTCTCACTATATGCTTAGTTGATCCATGACATAAAATCCCAATAAATTTAAGGGGCATGAATATTTTTTTTCAAGTCACTGTAAATATGGAATACCCGACGTTGGCATTTTTAATTATTACTGAAAAAAAAAAATCAGTGTTCAAACTGGGAAATCCAAAGCACAAATCACAATCATTAAATATAAGTAACAGGTAAAAAAAAATTAGATAAATAAATAAGGAAAGACAATTGGGAATCATGAACGATAAAATGTAAATCTTGCCGCAGACGTTACCATTTTGGACGGGGCGAGTATCAGGATGACATAGCGGACCTCGCAGCAGTTCTCCCCCCAGTTCTGCGGCCTTTCCAGACGAGAGATACACACGTGACGCCTCTGGAGATGTTTGACGTTGCAGCTGCAGAGAGTCGAAGAAGGAGGAGTTTTTTTTTATTTTTTACAAATGTCAGTGCCTCAGCCCACCAGCGGTGCCCTTCATTTCCATAGATTAACCTCTTTCTGTGGAGCAACAGTTAGACAGCATTCAAATTTGCTGGCTAGACTTGTGTTCGCTCACACGTGACCTCACAAATGGAGGGAAGTAAAAAAAAAAAAAAAAAGTAAAAATTCATTTGTCACTTTTCTCAGATCAGAAACCACACTAAAAACCAGCATTATAGACACAGAAGGTAGAATAGTAAAAGATAAAACTGCAGATATTCAACATTGTACAGCACAGAAGTGGTTACCAGCCTGTCGGGATTAATTTTCTTCTTCGACTTCTTTCTAAAAGAATCAACAGAATGAAGACATCACAAAGATGAAGGCAGCGGATTCCACCATCACCGCTCTAAGAGATTTCTTCCCTCTGGTCTTAAAATGTGTTTTGAGGAATCATTAACAGCCCAAGACGGGACGATCTCAGATGGCCAGAGAGGCTGTAAGGCTCTAGATAGTCAGAGAGAAAGGCTGGGGCTCGACCGCATGGGGCCCTGTGAGTGTTGGTTAAAACCCGACTGGAGACGGTAAACTTGTAAAGAGGCTGCTCCGGCAATCAAGAGGAGGTGAAATGGATGCATAAAGAATCGTCTCTGATTCAGCTTTTAAACACCACAGTTTGTAGTTTAGAAATATCTCCCAAAAAGGTTTACTAGCATGCCAGGGGAATTGCAGAATAAAAAGATTTTACCAAAGTTCCTGGGGTTTGGTTTGACAGAAGATGCCAAAACACCAAAAAATAATGCTTGGTTTTAATTATTCGATTCTTGAGGGGAATTACTTTCCGTTTCTGTTCTGCAACAGTTGTCTCAGAACAATAGGTTGATGCTTAAACAGTTTGTTAATGAGGACAATTTGAAATATTACGTTACCTTAAAAGAACAGAAGAGCTGAATGTCATCAGCATAGAGAGATTAAGACACATCAGACACATTTCCCCTTTATTTGGCCAAGGGGAAAATATACAAAAGAATAGGTCTAAATACTGGGCCCTGTGGTACTCCACACAAGTCTGACTACACCAGATAGACTGACTACATCTTGGGGCTGATATTTAATCAAAATACTATGATTAATCATGTGAAAGGCAGATGAAAGGCACAAGTTTTTCCATAAAAGAAATGAGCTTTTCTTTTTATTTTCTAGAAGTTTTAAGATAAAGGAGATATTGTAGAAAGGTCTGCAATGTTTATACTGTGTTAGATCCAATTAGCACTTCTTTGATAAGGACTCAACAACAGCATGAACTTTGGACCTGTTCAAAATGTAGTATTACAAATTTCTATAGTACGTTATTAGAACTAATGGCAGGAAAACATTTTTTAAAACAAGTAGGATGTCGTTTGGACAGGTAGATCTTTTTATTCCATCCTGTAACAATGAAACGTCAGGGAGAGTTACTGGATTAAATACACTGAGGGACTGAGAAAATGGAGAGCCAGAAACAAAGTTATTCAGCTTAATTCAATAAAACTTGATCTAACCCCGAGGGGCAATTAAACAGGTGCAGAAGCCAGCAGCAGAACATACGAACACGCCCATATAACCACATTAAAAAAAACCAAGTAGTGACACATTGATGGACATTATTCCCCTGACATTATTGACTTTCATAAAAAAGAATGAAACAAAAGGAAGTCATCACTGTCAGTTTTAGAGGACACAAATAATGCGGGGCCACCGGGGCAGCAAGACAGGGTTAAAACTGTTTCTTTCGGATTTCTGAATTGATTCGTTTATCCATGAAGAAGCTTTTGTAATGGGGATTCCCTATGGCACCAAGGATGTCTGAGTGACGATTACCAAAACGCCAAAGCAACACCAACATTGAAGCAATCTATTAGTAAAGACAAATCATCAAGTCATGGAACATCTGAGCAAAATCCTGGATATTGAACACACAACACAGAACAAAAATGTAGGATTTAAAAATATAACACAGCTTTTTGTTTTGTAATTAAAAAAAATAATTGTTGTGTTTTTGTTGCAGAAATTGGGGGAGCAATGTTCTGATTCAAAATGTCGACAAAAACCCCATTAACGAGATACGTGAATTATTAGATTTGGGTTGAAAAGATCTTCCTGGATTCAACAAATCATTTGTGCCCCTGCTTTACAAAGAATAGAAACATGACAGTTAGCTGCCAATAAAAAGCAACAATCATTAAAATCTGATGCTATTGCTGACTCTCCTCCGTGTTGACCCTCTCCCACAGTGGACTTTAACACTATCAGCGTCGGCTAACGTCCTCCTTTGCTCTCATAATTACACAGGGAGAGAGAAAGCTATGTGAGTTGAATATCAATGTGCTGTTTTCAGACACTTGTACAAATGACTGATGCTGTCCTGCCAAGCATGAAACTCTTTATAGGGTACATTATCATTTCATAGATACTTTCCGGTCTTTAAAAAGGATTTAAAAAAAAGAAAAGAGAGAAAAGAAGTGACGCACACGAGGTAAATAAATAAAATCCGGTGCAATGGATTCCCTACAGAAGATGCCTAAGCAGGTAGAATCCAGCTACCAGGTTATTCAAACCAACATACCAAGCTTTTAGTTAGTTCTCATTGAGCTTGGTTTAGTTCGCCAGAACTTTCCAATCCACCTGACAGGCCAGAAAAACCCAGCGAGTTGATCAGAGGAGCAGCCAAGCTGACCATCACCGCTCTGACAAACCTGCGAAGATCCACCGCTTGGACGGGGCATTTTGTTAAGAAGTCAACTATTCGTTGCGCAAGCATGTTCTTTATGCAAAAGTAACAGGACTGAGCTGAAGAATGGGCAGAAGTTTCAGTGGGAAGGTCAGAACAGCTGATGGAGACATAAATCTAAATTCTTGAAAGGTTGTTGCTCAAGGACTCAGAGGGGCTAAACACAAATGCACACCACATATTTAAGATTTTAATCATTTCCCCCCTATAATAGTTATTACTGTAGTGGTTCAGTATGTTTGAAAGGTCCAGTAGCTTCGATGCTTTTCTCAGATTTTCTCTCTTTATGCAGTGGTTATTTAGTCAGAAATACAAAAACTCTGTTACAGAGGCAGAATGTTATTTTTTACAAATGAATTAAAGCTGAGACAAATAATGTGTGAAAAAAACAAACATACTACAGGTTTCTCTATATTGTCCTACCGCCATCTGCAGAAATGCACCACTGCCAACACGAGACAACCAATCAGAGCAAAGGGGAGGGGCTTAGAGCTCAACCTTCTGTGAATGTGCAAGCTAGTTAACATGACTACCGGTGGTGGCAGATAAAGACTTTTCTGGTAACTCTTCTCCGCCACTAGCACAGCTGCTGCGCAGACACGAGCATGATTGACAGCGCTAAGACTCTCCTTCTGGTTCTGATTGGTTGTGTTTTGGTTGGGAGCGGTGGTTTTCTTCAGAGGACAATAGTAGGTCAGGGAGGAAGAGGAGGAGCTTGATTTTTTTCACAGATTATCTGATTTTTGCTATACTGTCATGTCACAAAATAGTGAAAGTTTTCAGAAATCTATAAAATGTACATACTGCAGCTTTAGATGGATGTAACTTCAGGTGCAATAAAAAGCAGAAGCTTAAGAAATATGGTTTTGTTTGTTTTATCAAATAGTGTCAAAATTAAAGTATTTCTTTCATGCTAATGTTTGAAAACAAACCACAAAAAAAGCTGTGGCATCGTGCATGAAAATACCCAGACAGACAGAGGAACAGATGCTTACAGGATGCAGAGCCAGGACTGCTGGTACTGGACCCCAGTGGCTGTCGCCGTCACGCCTTGGATTGTCTCAGACAGCAGATGAACTGTAGGTCAGATGGCAAACACAAGTTAGCTAAAGATAACATTTAGTCTCATCACCACACATTTTTTTAGTTTGGACTCAAAATATAATTTTCCAGTGCAACAAATACGGCTGAAAACCCTTCATGGCGACTTAATGTTTACTTGGCAGAGCTGAACTATAAGGAACTCCATTTCTAGTTGATTTAGAGTATTAATGTTTCTGGAAAATGTCTAATTTCATCATATATTGGTTTAAAACAGAGCGTTGGATCGGAGGGTATTGCCTAACTAGCTGTGTTAAGACTCTCCATATAAAGTCTACATCAGACGCATCTAATGAGCTTCTGCTTTAGACCGTGACGCCTGGCTGCACCGAGGAAACATCGGACCACGACAAGCTAATAAGGATGTCCATCCAACCTTGGGGAAACACCAGCACTCATTTTGAAAAACACATTTTAGTATGCTGACATATTTATGCTGCAGAATGATTAAACAAGGAGCGCTGCTAAAGGCAGCACGTTGCAGCTGGATAACAGGAATCTCCAGGATGACTTCACACGCGCTAGAAAATGACTAATTGTTGGGTTTTGAGGGATATTCTTTCATGGGGACTGAATACGCCGAGACCATCCGGCTTGTTTCTTTTTTTTTTGTCACGTGGCATCCTCTTTAGCTAATCAGCAACAGGAAAATGACAGGCTGGAAATGTTTTGTATCATAAGCAGCGGGGATGATCATTTCCATATCATTCTGATTTTCCCTGCCAGTGATTTCTTTCTTTCTGCGCGTCTTTGTCTTTCTTTCCATCACTCTTCTTTTCTCTCCCTCTGCCATGCCATCTCATCAATAAAGTATCCTCCATTCATGCCAGAAAATGATGGGCGTCACCATGACAACAGTATCACTGTGCTCAAGGAGCAAGAGCGCAGAGGATAATAAAGAGGTGTATGTGTGCGCGGGTGCACGTGTGGGCGTGCAGCCAAAAATTAAGAAAGTAGAGTATAAAAGAGGCAAGAAGGACAAGGAGGGAAAAGAAGCGGTTGCGTGGTGTGAAAGAGAGAGAGAGAGGAAATAGAGAAATAAATAGAAAAGGAAACAGGCAGGAAAGGAGAACAAGAGGGAGTGCACATGGGGAGAGGAAGAAATGGAAGCAGGGCCGATATGAGTAAAGGCACACAAGGGGGGGGAGCATGAAAGTCAAAAAGGAAAGAAAACAAAAAGCAAAAACAAAAAAACCTCCCAAAAAACAGACAAGATGAATAGCAAAGGAGGAAACAGAAAGAGGGCACAGAAATATAGGAGATGGACAGGGATTCAATTCAATTAATAGCAGTAAGCCTGACAGCCAAGTAGTAATCAAAAACCATCCAATTTCCCATTGACGTCAAGGACGAGATGAGGGGAGAGCGGGGAAATGGAGACGGACAAAACGGCAGAGGAAGAAAAGATTAAAAGGAAAAGAGAAGGGGGATTAAGGATAAAAAAGAAAGTAGCAGAGGTTACAGGAGAGTGGAGGAAAATCACAGAGTGAGGGCAGCGAATGTGCTCACCAAGGTCACATGGTTCTCTAAGCCAACAAGCTATCAGGCTAGCGTCACACAAACAGAGAAGCTAACGGCTAATGGTACAGTTAGCAGTGATAAACATGTCACTCAACATTTCTGCTATAATTGCTTTATATAATTTCCATGTCTGTGTGCTGTACACACCAGTCAGTGCACAGCATGAACAAAGTACTGTACATCTACGAGGTTTACTCTCTCAACTCATAAAAAAAAAAAGAGAAACTGTTTTTCAAGCTAGCATATTTTTAAATTCAAGCTAGCAGCACTCCCTGACTTACTAAAATACTTTAAATGCCTTTATTTGTGTGACTGCTGAGATTTATTTTAATGTAACACCGGTTTAATAAAGAAAGAAACTATACGGAATAAATGTGCGGCTCTGACTAAGGGTTTTCACGCCTGGAGTTGGTTTCCTTTGGTTCAAATCAGCTGAAGAGTTTGTTAACTTGCAACTTTTTTTCCCCCTGTGGTTTGGTTTCTTTTCAAAGAGAGTGAACTCCAAGCGATTAAAAACCTAAACAAACCAGGCCAGAACGTTTAGTCAGTTTATTAGTCAGATGGGTCCGGGGCATGCTGGAGAATCAAACGTTCCAACATCTGTTACTTACAACAGCTAAAGCGCTGCAGACCTCTTGTGCAACAGTTAAGGATCTGTGTTTGTGATTCCACTATAGGAAAGTTGCTAAAAATAAAAGTAAAATAAAAAAAATTGCATCTACTGGAGAAATCCTTGATTGACCAAAAATACACTCTTTTTGTTTTTTTTGCACCCTCCACCCCCCAAATAAAGCAATCTCTATTATTTTTAACTCCTCCACAATAATGAAACAAATCTGGAACATTTTGGATGGTGTGCAGTGCACCACATTAGATTTATCGTAAAAATAACATTTCAGGAAAAACACACATTGTACCAACAGTCACATGTGGTAGAGATATTGTGATGGGGCTGGTTAGAGGTTTTCAGACCAACAAGTCTTAGCATTGCAGGGAACCAAAGCACAAGACGACACAAACCTGAGATGAGATGGGATTACATTGAGGACACTTTTCATGCTCAACGACTCCATCACAGCGATGCAAAAAGACTGAATAGGAGAGTAAATTTTATTTTCTCAACTTGTCTTTGATATTCAGATATATTGAATCCGGAATATCAAAGTGCATAAAAAGAGCAAAACAGTTTAAATCTGTATTAGGCAAACACTTGGCAAAGACAACTTAGCAACGACATTTTGTTAGCAAGAAGTGGTTTTGAAACTTTGCTCGAATCCAAAAGTTTACATACACGTAGACAGGGTCAGAGACAGCTATCTTTTAAACTTCATGATTTGGGTCAAATGCTAAGTTTTCTGGCATTTAGCAAATGGAAGTAATTTGGGTAATTCTAACTAAGCTAAAATAATAAATGTTTGGTTTGATTTGACTTCAGACAGGGAGAAAAAGATTGTCTGTCCTGTTTTTTTGCTTTGTTTTCAGCAGCAGGATCACAGTCTGTTTGGAAACTATACATATCTGTGTATTTTACCACTACATGTTTCATTAAAAGTGAAAAAAAAAGCAACTTGATGCTTTTGTGTAAATAACTCATGTTACAATCGGGACACTGATTGTAACATGGTGGAACAAAATTTGTCAGTGTTTAAGCTTACATCCAGGTAAGGTTAGTAGTCTGGATATTATGGTACTTATGTATGGCTGATTTTTAAAAATCTAATTTAAAAGTATGGCTAAAACTCGAGTGTTTGTGGATTGACTGCTGGTGTGATCGTCTAGGTGACTAATTGAGATTTCTTCAAATCTTGTCATTGAAGTGAAGATTTCCGCATGGTTTCGTCAGTATTTGCCATACAAACACCGCTGTTTCTATACACACACACACACGCATAAGATCACACATGCTTACACACAGCATATCAAACGTGACAAACGTCAATGGAAAATAATGAATAAATGTGAAGGAGGCAAGAATGGATGGCTGGATAGCCCACTTTGATCTCTGGGTTCTTGGTGGAATCATTTATTGTGTTATCCATGCAGTTTGACTGTAGGGTAAAAAAAAAACACACAAAAAAAAACCAGATTGCTGTCCCCCACCCCTTCCAGATCCCGTAAGGTAGTAAATAATTTGTGACTGACAGCGACAAATAAGCGCGAGATGAATTTATAAACACGCTAAACCAGGCCAATAATTCAAATGTTAATATTTCGTTTGGTCTGTGTGCCAGTTGAACATCAAAGGAAAGGAGGACGTCGACAGAGATGAGCTGCCACAAAAGAACACAGAGGTTATCAGTGTTTCTTTAAATGTGCAGAAAAAAAAAAGAAGAGAAAAGAAAAGCCCCCAGCCCTCCCATATAAAAAACCTTTTCTATTATGCCCTGAGGTGTTCTTAATAAAGATCATGTGCTGCAAAAAAAAAAAAAAGAAGAAGAAAAGATCGACTGTGGCCTCGACCATTGTTCGACCTGTCAGTAAACACACGTGCACACTCACAAACACACAACACGGAGGAAGGACAGAAAAAAAAATGATTGGCTCCTTGTGAGTGTGGGGAGCTTTGGAGACGGTGATTAAGCCGGGGGAGTGTTCCCGACTGAAGAAGCAGGTGGAACGCTTACAGTAATAATCCATCATAGCCAATCACCTCGCAGCGCACAAAGGCTATGATGTCAAATGGTGATGAGAGGGGCCACTGGGACTGGGTCAGAGGTCACACTTTATTATCCCTAAGAGGCTTTGATGAAGTCTAAATCAGGTTTTGTAAAACTCTTTGTGCCGTTAGAACCTTTTCATTTCTTCATGTCACAACCGCGAGCAGTTGAATCTGAGACGACAGGCCGACGCAATTTGTCTGCAATTGTGAAGTGGCAAGAAAAGGATGTCAGGTGTGCATAATAAAATTAAACTATGTGTCTCACTGCGTCTTTCCTAAAACGTATTTGGAATGCTCCTCCTTGGGACAGCAGTCGCATGAACAAGCGTAATTTGAACAACTAAACCGTTCATAGTAACTGCATTTAATCTTATTTTTAAATTTGTTGCTATATTATAATACTCTCATTGAAAAAACTGTGGAGAAAACTAACAATGTCGACAGCAGGGATAGTGTGGAGGATTTTTAAACATCACCAATTGGAATTTATCAGAAAAGCATACTGATCGCATCACTTAAGTGATAAATGAGGCGATGAATGCCCACCTCTACAGTCATCTCAGAAAGAGAAGCTTGTTTGTTATGTAGAATCATCACACAGAATAGCATATTGCAAAAGCCTTTGTTTCTTGTAATTTCACTGTGAAAACCCCAAATTCAGCATCAGAAAACTAGAATGTTATGAAAAAGGTTGTTAAAAGGAAACTCCTGCTGTCATCAGCTAATTAACTTAAGACACCTGCAAAGGTTTCCTGACCCTGTGAAGAGCCACCTGTCGCAAGGTGGGGAAGCCAGAAGGTCATTGCTTTAGAAGCTGGCTGTTCACAGAGTTCTGTATCCGAGTATATTCACAGAAAATTCAGTGGAAGGACAAATGGTGGCAGAAGAACATGGATTAGCAACAGGGAGAATGACTTGGTACTTGCAATTTGACAAAATTCAATGACATTTGTTTCATAATGGACGACTTGATTATATTTTAGTGCCTCGCTGCTGAAATTTGTCATGAAAATAAACTTGACTTTGACTTTAAAACGTGTCACAGATTGATCTAATGTGATATTCAAACTTTCTGAGACGCTGAATTGTGGCTTTTCTTTTCTTGTAATCCATAGCAATTAAAAATGTAAAAATAAAGAAGTAAAATCATGAAATATTTTACTCTGTGTAATGAATCCCTATAATATGACTGTTTCACTTTCTGAGATAACAGGCAAAAATATATAAATATATACACAAAATCAAACAAGCTGGATTTCTAAAAACCATGTATCCTGTTCCTTCCACTTCATAATTATGTGCTGCTTTGTAATGACTGCAGTTGTAACGTGATCAAAATTTAAAGCGTTTAATGAGTAGGAACCTGAGGGCAAAACAAGTAGCTGTCTCTTTCTTTCTCTTTCCTTTTTCTCGTTGCACAAGAAAAGACCCAGAAGTAACGGACTCTGCTGGATGGACCTGCCGCAGATTTAAGGGGCAGGTGAAGAGGCATATCTGTGACACTGTGAAATTTCCCTGGTGTCTGTAATCATTTGATGACTAGATAGATCAACCCAGTCCTGAGTGTGGAAGTGTGTGTGGGAGGGGGGGATGGGGGGACACAAAAAACACAAATGGCATACTGATGGTGATTGGTAGAGAAGTGAACCTCTGATTGCAGCCTCACAGGGGCTGATGCTGACATTTTCATCCAATTAACACAGCTTACCGTCATCAAAGAAAACGAAACTTTGAGACTTCTCTGCATGTGCAGCAGGTGGGAGAAAAGAAAAAAACCAGGAGAAAAAAAAAACAGTCAGTACAGTCACCAGTAAGCAGTTTCTTAGGTTTTATACATTAAAATAAAAAACCCACACGTACACACACACCGCCGAGCCAATCCGGTCGCACGTACACACATTTTCTGGTTAACCGACACGCACATAAATATCTCTGCTGAACAGAAGCTTCATTTCCTGCCCTCCTTTACCTCATGCATATTAAATATCCTTTTCTAAAGAAGATCCCTCAATGTCATATCGTTGTTGGCGGGACTGAGATCTTATCTTTATTACCATCTAAAGGCTATTACCAAAAATTGGATTTTATCACTGATAGCAGTTCCACGTTGGCTAGGTTCAAAGAAACTCCAAAGCTGTCAAAGAAGAGATCAGGATGAGGGGAAAAAATGACCAGCGTTCGCAGAGCTGGTGCAGAGCTGGAATGAATGGTTTTAATTCAATGTTCTGATAACGCCAGCAGAGGAAAAAAAACAAAAAAACCTCACATCGCTGGACATAAGTTAGTGTTATTAACGTCTAATGGAGAGGAGTTGATGGCATTCAGAAAACAGAGTTGAATTTAAGAGATATGAGCATTCCTTTCAATATTCAAACTAAAACTAATGTCATGCTTTTTTTTTTGACCATTTTTAAAACCAAATAAGAAAAGGAGAAATAAAGAAGAAATGTACTTTTACAAGGTCCAAATTTGTATTGTAACTCCTGTTGCAAAAGCATCATTAGCAAAAGACAGACAAATACGAATGAAAAGAAAGAGAAACACAGGACTAGTTAAGTTTCTTCCACAAACATGCGTGGGTCACTACAGTGACATCACCTTGAGTTAGATAAAAAAAAAACACTCAGACAAATTATGATGACATTTAATCAAAGGAAAACATTCTTAATGCTGCAAAATAAACATACTGTTAATTATATTGACAATAACTGTACCTATAATACTCTATTGTTATTTTGATGCAAATACTAAAACAAAACTGAACTGTCAGAATTGATCTGTCATTTCTATCGTATGACAATATTGCAAGGATATTTCCAAGCAGTCAAACTGAGGTGGAGTAACAACCCTTCAGTCAGCTGACTGGCAGTGAGCAGCAACAGTGGGGGAGAGGCAACATTCTTGTTTTGTGGTCAGCTCTGATTTTGATGCATCTACTCATATTTAGGTCTATTCTGTGTTCTGTATTCTAACTTTTAAAGACACAGTTTCATCTGTATGTCACTGTTGTCACTATATGCAGATGATATTCAGTTGTACATTTTCTAAACCATACATTTTACTAAAGTGCTTAGACTCCATCAAAAGGTGGCCGGCTGGTGGTTTTCTTTAATTAAATGTCGAAACCTGCTGATGCAGCTACCTCCTGGTGTATTCCGGAGCGCATTTCAAAATTCTCGTTCCGACTTGGTTAGCTTTTTCTGTCCAGGCCGCGGGTTATATCGGAGGACTCCAGAGCATGCAGGAGTCCTACGATACATCAAACTGGTGGAGGAAAGCCTCTGAGGTCATGTGATAAGGAGCTGCTGATAGTTCACCACACTAAGCTGGAAACAAAAGGAGACGGAGCTTTGCTTTAAGTGACTAAGACGACTCTGGAACTCTCTTCCTTAGTCTCAGTGAAAGGGCTTAAAGCTGCAGTATGTAACTTTTATATAAAAACTGTTTTTTACATATTTAATGAAACTGTCACTGTGTTGTGTAATATGAGACAGAAAAACTGTGAAATCGGAGACCGGAGGAGGAGCTTAGTGCTGTCAATCAACCTATGAATGTGCTAACGGTGGAGAAACAGCTTACCTTTACAGGAAAACTTGTTAATCGGTGGCCATGCTAACTAGCCTTAGCATTTACATAGCTGTATTGTATCCTAGACCAATAGAGTGTGCATGATGGACAGCGCTAAGGCCCGCCTCCAATTGGTTGTTTTTTGCTAGAACTGGGAAAAGGCAAAGCATCTTTCAACAACTTTCACACCATACTGTCACGACATGGGGAGTTTCAACAAATATCTAAAACATTTTTTTTTTAAATAAAAGTCACACCCTGTAGCTTTAAATGGTTAGGAATGTTAGAACAGAAAATCTGATCAGTGTTAAATACAACACTTTTTGAAAACTTCGACATCAGTAATTGGCCTGAGGTGAGAATCCACAAACTCCCCCCGCTGGTTTTCTTCTATTTCTTCATAAAAACTCCACTTATGAAACCTCGTCTTAACTCATGTATTGATTTGGCACAGCAGACCTGAGAAGCTGCATGTCACTGTGGCAGATGGCAAAGCTGTGCTGACACCGACACACAATGCATATGTTCACTCTGTGTACATCTGGCTCTAATGCAATTATGTTATCTTCTGTTTTTATAGAGCAATGTTCTAAATCTTTGCACAGGGAAGTATGCAGAACACCAAGAGTTCGAGTCATGTTTTTTATTTTTTGTAAATGTAGATTTATCGTTTCTCTACACGATAAATCTACAATCTACAATCTGTGCCCACAGATGGGCCGTCAGATTTGCATGTTCTGATCACCTTACCAACAACTTGTGTGTAGAACAGTTTATCCAAATCTAAACAAATCGTCTCCCCAGAGAAACGCGAGTGCTAAACTTCTGCAATGCGGCAGAGACAGGTGAGAATTACCCAGGTCCAGTGAGCCACTGTTTTAGTTTATCCTCAGCTCGGTCTGCTGGAACTCCTGATGGATTCTCAGTTTTATTGAATAAATTGAAAAATCTTCCAATAGAAAAAGCCCTGTAAAAAAATATGCTAAACTGTAAAAAACCCCCCCCCAAAAAAAACCATATTGAACAGTTCTTACCTATTTTCATGTCAAACTTCCTCCCTTTTCTAGACTGAAATTTTCAAGAATCCCCAACCCTGTTTAGTTCATTTAAAAAAAATATATAAATCTAAAACTTTAATATGAATGGAAAGTATGCAATTTACAGCTAAACTGAAAGGATTTCTATGTTCTCAAAACCTTGAACAGGTGAGTCAACCTTTTTAAGATATTACCAATGGATTATTGTCAGCATTAATCAGGTCAGCCACACAACTCCGCGCCCGTCCGGAACGCTGCAGTTCATTTTCTGACACCAACTACAAGCTGTGAACATATTTCCCCAGTAGCCTATTTGCTTCTGCTCACTGACCTGCTGTTTATTTTTTTGGAATTGATTTGAAATCTTTATTGTTGACTGTTGATTACAAGGTACTGAACAAATGGCCTCTTGAGAGCCTGCCTGGCTTCCTGCAGCCCTCCAGATCCCTCAGATCTAACGATCACAAGGTTCAGGCTCGTTCACCAAGCTGATTGAGCGTTTGTGGCTGAGGCCTGACAAACTCACCCACACATCGCACAGGCTCCAACTGTCGCTAACTTTAAATCACATTCGAAAACACCTCCGTTTTCGTTTTTTACTACAGCATGAGAGATTTGGGGAACATTGTGAAGTGTGTCTTTATTTTGTCCTTTTGTCCTTCCTTACAACACTTTGGTCAACATTTGCAGTTGTACCATATGAATGAGCTAGGACTGGAACAGTGTGCAAAAACAGAAATGAAGGAAGGATTCTGGAAATATAAATATATACTCAGTTGTATATTGGATCACTTGCCTGCACACATGGAGCAAAATGGCCTCCAATTCCTATTGCAGAGGGTTTAATGTTCTTCCTTTTTCAGCTCCAGCATCTTCACCTCTAATGGGAAGGCTGTGTAAAAGGAAGGCTGAGTAAAAGTGTATTTAAAGGAAGGTGGGATCTTTTCCGGAGAGATCAGACAGTGATGTTGGACAATATGCCCTGGATCAGAGTCTCTGCTCTAATTCATCTCAGCAGTGCTCAACCAGGTTTAGGTCAAGACTCTGCAGACCAGTCAAGTTCCTCTACACCAAACTGGCATAAAGTTGGAGCAAACTTTATACTCGGCAGGAATGAGGCCTGAAAAGTTCTGTTCTATTGGCATTTACCAAGTTCAGTTTGTAGGGCTGTACCGCGGTCGAGCCAAACTGCTGAAATCGGTTCTCATTGTCACAGTTGCGTGACAAAAATCGTATCATTTTGTTCTCTGCCTCATGTCGTCCGCCTCTTCTTGTCACAATCCTCCTGTCGAAAGTTTTGCAATGGAAAGATGTTTTTCGCATCACACAAGCCATGTGATAAACAAACGGATATTACTACCGGTGGACAAGACGAAGAAGAAGACAGGAAGTGGTAGAGTGGCGTGTCATGTTTTTTTAATGACTTCTCACACGAACTAACTTGTTAACATCCATTTCTTATGTAATGGAATTGTAAAATTGTGCTTCTTCGACATGAATAGAATTAATAAAATATTGCGCACATTTGAAATGGAGACGCAGCTGCTGACCCAAGTGGGGATTCACTGAGTTCCTAAGTGTGGCTCGTTCTTTCACAGATGTTTATGGCAAACGTCAGCCGGCCTACTTTAGCTAGCACACCTCCAGCTGTTGAAGCTGACGAGATCATATTAGTTAAATCATTTCTAAAACACTTGAACCGCCACCTCCTGTGCTTTGCTCTGTTCACTTTTCCATGCAGCATAAACCAAAACAAAAGCCACTCACTGGTCCAGAAACGTAGAGCTCCTGCCATCTCTTTCCTGCAAGTAGTCTGGGATTTTTGGCGACCCGATGGGTACAAAATCCCACGGTAAACTTTAAAAGTCAGTGAGCTTGAGCTCTCACATGCCTGACGGAGCGTTAGTCACAGTCTGAATGCGCAGATCGACAAAAGGAATTTTTCAGAGGACAAAACAAAAGCTTACGGATCCAAAGTAGATTGGAGATGTTTATAAATTAATCGATTTACACAAGTTTAGAAAGCTACGGTCTCAAATGTAAATCAATGCAGCTGTCAACACAGGGACAAAAACAATCCTCCGACCGAAAGATTCGTTTTTGCCTTTTCTTTGGAATCCAGCTTTTATTTTACTTGCTCAAGTGTTCACAGTCCACTTTTACCCTCCAGTGTGAAACCTTCCTGTTGACTCACTAATTTATGCAAAGAATATTTATAGCAAGGATGGAGGACGACGGGTAGATCTGCCAAATCTGAGGATTTAAATCTGCTGTTTAGTTGTTTCTTTCTGTTCACATCTTCTCGTCTCGCAACAGGCCAAACAATGCCACTGTAAGGTTGCAATGCGACTCATTTGATTGCAGGAGTAATTAGGGACCAGAAATATCTGTAGAATTTTATGGGATAGTTTATAAATTTTTTGACAGAAGATTTATTAGTATGTATGCAAAAGTATTCACGCTGATAACATTTCTCACCAAATACAACCACAAACTTTGCTGTGTAAATTGTGGTGGTGGTGTAAAATCACCAGGGTGGAGACTGGTCTTTCCACAGAACAATGGCTACTTTAACATGTTATTTTGGTTTATTTTTATACAATTTAGTTTAAGCCTTCTTTTTTTTAACCACATTTTTATTTTTGCTCCAGTTGGAACCTTTGTATTTGTGTGTTTCTGGTACACTCGTAAATCTGATGCACAAGTGACAAACTACCATGTCAGACACCAAAGCTGCTCCGCTTGGCCCACTGGTGGCTCATATGTCTATTGCCATGTCTGCTGCTATTTGATAATTTAGCAGCAGAAAGAGGTTTTGAATTGAAAATGTTGCCTATTATGTCGGCATATAGTTTCAAATAAAAATGTTATTGATTACAGAAGCTGCCATTAACTTCGCTAAAAGTTTTAATCTACTTTAAATAGTACTAGCTAAACTACTACTATTTAAAGTAGTAGTGCCACTGCTGCTGCCACTTTAATAGTTTAGATGAAAGCATATTGCTATGTTAGATAGGCCTAGTTAAAGTCCACAGCTTTAATTAAACCCTCGTCTTGGCAATTGGTAAGATAAAGGGAACTTTAAAGGGAAATAAGTGTAAAAGTAGAAATTAATAACTCAAGCAGATTTACAAATAATCACATGATGGTTAAATTAAAAATAATAGTGATATATTTTGACAACAGACTTGTTTTGAAAAGAAGAAATTAGTTTTTTTAAAATTTTACAGCTAACATATTTTTTTTGTATTTTAATTTGAAAAAGCAAAAAAAAAGATGAAGAAAAAACAGACGGTTATGTAAAAAGAGTTAAATTGGAAAGTCAGAAATAATATCTCCAGCATTTTCTGTTGAAATGATGGTGCAGTAACCAGAACCAGGGAAACGTCATTGGTGCACCTAGCAGAGAAAACTCTAGCTCCTTACGAAACCACAGAGAAAGAGAGGAAAATGTAATTACACAATACACCATTAATCCCAACAATACCTATTAGTCATTCAGCAGCAACAGTACCAGTACGTGCTCAGGCGTATTTAGTCCCCAAATCATTCACTGCTTTAAATATTGCACGTCAGACGGTGATGCTAGTTTCACTTAGATGGTTGTTCAAATGTCTAAAGTGAAAATCCTTATCCAAGCATTGCATCATCATCAGCATAGCTGGCATTATTCCTCAGCACAATGCAGGCGTTCTTCCTTAATGCCGAATCCCAAGACAAAAGAGGAGCCAAAAACAGCTTGCTGCCCTCCAAAACCAAACTCCTCTCTACATGTCGGAGCAGGACTAATTATCTCTCTGGGCTTTCATCTTTTTCATTTTATGTAATTCTCCCCTTTTTTTTTCAGGGAACGCTATAATCTTCCCCTGCTCGCTTTATCTCACAGCTGTACAGTATTACAGCCGCAAATGAGCCGGCCCGCTCGCCAGCTGTAATACCCCACTGTGGCGGAGGGAGCCCAGATACGGCAGAAATTAATACCTCCGGAGATATGGCTTGTTGATAGCGTACGCAGGGTGTGATATAAACTTATTCCCACAGCAAGGGTCTTTGTTCCTCCCCTAGAACTTCCCTCCCCTCCAAAAAAACGACGGCAGCAGTCGGATGCAGGAATCTTTCCAGATATCTGGGAATTCAGACTGAAGGGAACGGACTCCAGGACAGGATATTAATGAGTGGGATCTTTATTAAATAATTAGTATGCTGAACTTAATTAAAGATATCTGAAATCAGCGGACTTGTTGGAAGTTTCCAGTAACTGTGTCGTTTTAATGCCTGTACGGCATTTTTAAATGTAATTAAATGCATTTTGTAGCTTTTTCGCAGCTTAAATGTGATATTTTTTTACTCGTCATGCTAATGCATCCGCCCAGCACAATAAGTCATGCTGCAGCTGATTTAAACAGTGCATTATCATTTCCATTAGTAGGGAAATTCATGATGATCTCTTGTAAGGAGGTTTGACCAACACTAACTTATAAATTTTTGCCACGTTTAAAAGTTTCAGATCAGGAAATAATAATAGATTAAATTAATACAAATACAAAAAGCAATTTAAATGTAAAAAGAGGGATAGATACTTTTTTGTAGCTATATATCTTTATTTAGGATAATGTTGAAAACAACGTGCCGCTCTGTTTTTTTTACATTTTTCTCCCCCCCCAATTGATTTAAGTTTGTGTAAAAATTATGTTATTTTAGAAGACTTTAATCAATATTTGAGAAGAGATGTCAGCGGTACTGCTGGAACAGTTCAACACATTAGTTAAATTTCAATCCAATTAAAAGTTTTCACAAATTATGACCTTTTTTTTAAACAAACTGTTAATGTAAAAGCTGATTTTTATAATTACTTTAATCAAAGTATGTAGATGACTAAATGTGCAATAGCGCAACATTTTTTTTTTCTTCTCAAGTCATGAAATTTTCCATTCAGAGCATCCAGGGCAGAGGGCCTTGAGGTTCTCTAAGCTCCAGGCACATAAACTGAGTTTCTTTATATAAATAGTATGAATCACTTTAGGATTATTTAGTAGTTTTAATTATTCATTATGAGTCATATTGCCTTTGCTACGCTTTTGAAATGAAAATATTTTTATGTAATAATTAGTAATGTGAAGCCCAGAATGTTAACAGTGTAGACTTGAGGTGTTATTGTTTAAATATTTCAAGGACCTTCGAGAAATATTCTGATGCCTGGTGTTAATCTTCTGATGCCTGGCCCTTTTACTGCTATCAAAGGGCCAGTATTGTGTTTTTCAGGCTCATAACTCCATTTTACAGCACAGTAGAGTAACTATGTTAACTCAAGTCATTACAGAAATGATATGATGATTTAAATCATCATATCATGACTTATGATACAAGTCATCATATTTTTGATGGCTTATATGATAAGTCATCATAAATATGACTTATGATATAGTCATATTTTATATCAAATATGACTTAAAAGCATATATTACTTTGCAATTCAACACCTTGAAATTGGGCCTCTGTCTCTTTAAGAAGCTCCAGCCATTTCTGAAACTCTGCCTTCTGGAAGTCATCACAACATGGCTCCTCGATTAACCCTTTCACAATGTTTTTATCAGTGTTGCACTGAAATGTAGCTCCTATAATGAGCAGATATGCAGTGCAGTTCCACCAGGTGTTTGCTAATTGCTGCTGGCTAGTCTGAAGGAGCCGAGTGGGCTGCTCTGTGACAGGGAAGCTCTGAAGCTTGGAAACTGAACTTAAGAGGATGGGGGACTTCATCCTCGAAGGCGGAGCTAGATCCTCCCAGGCGTTTTGCACAGCTGACTGGTTACCATGGAGATTAAAGGTTTTCTCAAACATGTGTGGAAGAATCAAAGCAACACTTCAGGTATCATTCTGATGAGGGAATAACATTATAACATGACATAATCCTGTCCCTTTAATGCTTTGATCAGGAATGTTTTTAATGTCCTCCTACATTAATCTTTAGAGTGGCGATAGCTCTAAGCAACCGAACAGACGTAGCCACCCCCTTTTTCACTGACCCAAAAACAGGCTGCCTGTGGGGTACTCTGGGACAGAACAGGCCAGCAGCAGCTGCCACCACAGCCTCAGAAAGCCATTTGAAAAGCTACGCGAGTGATCGATGACAGAAGTCAATTATCACCTTGTGAATGTGTGGCGTCCTGCGGTGCAGGGCGAGCATCGCACACAAGCCACCTCAGACTAACGAACACAGCTGTGGACGCCGGAGCAGCCAGACCGGAAAAACTCTGGTCAAAGAGCACGTTGCAAACTAATGTTACCGCCTGATGCTCATCAAGTACAGAAACAACACCAGAGAAATTCTATAGACAAAAAAAAAAAAATCTAACATCTTTCTTACATTATTCTTATTTATTTATTTTTTTAAGTAGCAAACGTTTCTTTCACTTCTTTCGTGACGGAAATGCATCAACAATAGATCCACACTGTTATGCAGCACGGTGTTTTTCTCTCACTCTAATAGGCTGAGGAGATTTGTCCAAACCGCGACGGTACCTAGCTTGCCTTTCAATCGAAAAAACAACAAAAAAAAAAAAACAGTGTTGAAGGAAATACACTAATGGTAGAGGGATTTAGAAGGGAAAGAGGGCAGGAAAGCAGGAGAAACTGTTGTGTCAATTTATTTTTTCTGGACCGAACTGTCAGCCTGCAGTAAAAAGCTTTGGCCTGGAATAGTTAAAGAATAGTTAAGCTGTACCACTGCAGACCC
Source organism: Phalloptychus januarius (assembly GCA_902982915.1). Taxonomy (NCBI): domain Eukaryota; kingdom Metazoa; phylum Chordata; class Actinopteri; order Cyprinodontiformes; family Poeciliidae; genus Phalloptychus; species Phalloptychus januarius. The sequence goes on from CADWAE010000093.1 coordinate 5,286,004, forward strand.
CACAGGGTCAGGTACCATTTCTCGGTTTAATTGTTTGCAGACATAATTTGTTTTAAGACCAAAATCTTGTTTGGATGCTGTGGAACGAGTGAATAAAGAAAGTGTTTTAAAAAACACTTCAACCGACACTACAATAAAGAAGGAAACGGTGTTGCGTAGTTTTTCTGCAAGTACATTTTCTAGGTTACGTTTTGCATTTCACATTTCCCGAGATAACTCAATTGAACAGAAATTCAGAACACAACAGGACCTTGAAAGTGCTTTATGATTCTTTGTGCTTCAACGGAGAGGTGGCGAGAAATCAGCTGGCGACGGGAAATACTCAACCGACAACTCAAAGTTAGACATTTTAAGTAACAGGGAAGTGTTAAAGCAAAAAGGAGGCAGCAGAAACACAGAGATGTAAAAGTAGTTACTAGGTTTCATAACATGTCGAGATCTATATGGAGTATATCCAGGCTGTGAGAAAGAGCAAGACTTTCAGCAGGTAACAGGAAGGCTGAATGGAGAACAATTTGGACTGAGGTTGCCTTGTGTTAACTTGCATCATGTACTTTCAATGATAGATTTGTTATTGCTATATATGCATATTGCTTAGTTTTTTTCTCTCTTTCTGTCAGTGTAGAAGCAGACTTCAAGGGTGCCGACTTGTTTTATCTCCTCTACTCTTACTTCTTTCATTCCTTTTAAACATTTCCCCTACTCGCCTTCCTTTATTTTCCGTCTGTGTAGCCATCGCATTTTCTAAAAAAGTTTCATATATATGTATGGAGTGGAGCATCATAGTGAAAGCTGTGATGCTCCACCTGTGAAAGTAAAAAAGTAAATCTGTTCAGGTAACAGTTGTGATTTTTAACTGCCAGACAGTAAAGAAAAAAAAATTGCTCTGTTTTATCAGAGTTTTAAACGTCTGTGTTGCTGTTTCTTTAATGCTAGCCATGCTAACAGTACCCATCATTTATATGAGATGCTTAAAATGTCAACTACCAATGATAATGTTGTCCTGCTCTTAAAATATTACTAGAATTGCTGTTTCATCTCTCACACTGTATGGCATGACCTTAATATTATACAGCTAGTCCTGGAAATTAGGCTTAAAACATTTTTTGAATGTTTTTCTTACTTCGGTTTGTATCACATGTACAGCTCAAAAATGTTAATGTGAAAACATTTTGAGCATACTAATGATGTTTTCCAAAATGTAAGAAAAAAAGACTTCCATTTGTTTGAGCACAAACATTTTCCTTCTTTTTCTGCAACATCACAACACAACAAAATAATTTTCACACAATATTATATTACATCAGACCAATCCAAAACTATTTTTAATACAAAAAAAGGATGTTTAACTACTTTTAAACTGACAAATGAGCCTCATCAGGACTCATATTCAAGTTTACTGAATTCTCCTTGCAGCTGTGTTTGTGTTTTGTCTCGCGTGGTTAACGCTCAGGTGTGGGGTTCTTGCTTACCGTTGACCTCTTGCGCGCCTGCATCTGTGAAAAGCATGCTCATCACCTCTTCAAAGTTGCACCCGGGCTCGGACACGTGGCTGTCCTCGCCCACGTGGTGCAACATTCTCTTGAGGACGTCGTCCAGGGAGGCGGCTGTCTCATCCAACAATATGCTAGCCCTCGCCAGAAAGCCATCCAAGTCCCGGTGTGCCCGAACCTCCTCCTCAAAGTTCATGAGCTTCACATACTGTGGATGAGATTGGCTCGTTTTAGTACGGTCTCAGAACCACCAGAACCACGGTTGAGGATCAAGTGTGGAATTTCTACAAAGTAAAACTCAACAGCAACAAAACAAAAAAAATGACCTCATGAGAAATAAGCCAATCTTTTTGTAAGATTTTAAATTGTCAGGGCTGTAAAAATCTATCATAAATAAGGTGTTAACATATTCTAGGAGTAGAAATACTATTGAGCACATATTGTAAATGACAAACTATCTGTTAATGTAACTTCAGGACTCGACGCTAATTTTAAAAAATGAACAGAAAATTAATTTTATTTTCAATACACTGACTCTTAGATGACCCCTCATAAGTGGATATTTGTCCCAACCCTTCTGCTTGTGTGGTCTTTACAAAACATATAAGGGCAAATTCAAAATTAGATGAACAATTTCAGCCAAGCAAGAAGACAAGGAAATGATAAATTCATAGATTCTTCCTCTAAAACACAGGATGTTCTTCATTAAGTCAGTTTATTCCACCTTTTGTTAAGAAAATTAAAGTTTGAACAGAGGGATTTTTATCTCGTCTTGGTTTAAACTACATCAGAAAATTGTTCAATTAAACTATATCATTGTTTAATGTAATTAAATGTCAATTTTAAGTCGTTATTTTAACAGAATGACATTTTTTTTTGTCAAAATGTTAAACCTTCACGAAAAAACAAAAAAATAAACTGTAAACGTCTGAGTTTGTAGTAATAATCCACATCCTCCCACAAACCAGCGTAACATGGATAAGAACCGTCTCCTTCTTCTGAGGTGGATTCCGATTGTAGGAGTGCAGAGTAACATGCAGATGGGTGAACGAGCAGCTCGATTAAAAGCCCAGACACTCTGCAGACCCCGGCTCCATTGATTGTGGGGTAGACAGAAATTCTAAAGGAAAGTGAAGCTCCTGCTGTTCTTTTTAAAATAAGACAAGCATGAAAAAGGAAAGTCTATAGTTTGTTGAGTTATTTCTGTAAAGAACTTTAACAGAAATATGCTTTTTTTTTGTTTTTTTTATGGTAACTGGGGCTTTGGTTTTTTTCTGGTCACTGAAGTGAATGAATTCACCTGAGTTTATTTTTAGATCCTGTTTGTTTATGTCTGTTCTTCAGTAGAATTATGTTAAATATCAGGGTTAAAGCTGCAATAAGTAACTTTTATAAACAATTTTTTAAAAACATATTGGTTAAAACTATTATGTTGTGAAAGTGTGGTATGAGACATCAGTAAAAGAGTTCCACTGCCTGCTGGTTCTTTCCGACAGAAACAACCAATCAGAGCCAGGAGGCGGGTCTTAGCGCTGCCAATCATGCCCATTTGCTCCCTATCAGCAGAGTTTGTTGCGAATAATAAGACTAGTTGGCATGATCAGTGATGAAGGAGAACAAACAGTTTTCCACCATTAGCACATTTAGCAGCGCGTTCATTGATTGAGACTCTCCTCTTGCTCTGATTGGTCGTTTCTGGTCAGGAGCTGTGCAGATTTAAACAGCAGCCCAGGGAAGAGATGGAGAAGATCTTTTACTGTCTCGACATGGCAAATTTGCAAAACACATTTTTAAAATATATATCTCTCATTTTTTAAGGCTGCTTACTGCAGCTTTATGCAAGGTAGGAGCCATATTTTTGTACAAATCTACAGTCCATAAAGATGTTTTAAAGGGACAGTATTTTGTATTTTCCAGGAACAGCTTAGTAACTATTTTACCTTCAATTGTTAAAAAAAATGCCATAACTTCTAAATATGACTTAAAATTTTAAACTTTAATGAGGGAATAACACTATGACATGATATACAGTTTTAAAAAAATATTTAACATAACCCTGCCACTTTAAGAAATTCACTCCACACCAATTTAATTTGATTTCATTAACATTTTTGGCCCAAATGAACAAAGTCACACATTTCAAATCAGCTTGAATTCAAATTAGCCTTTAGACGCAAACATCCACGTACATAAACGTGCCGAAGTTACCGAATTTACTCTGAGCACTCTAAACAGGCCAACGTGTATCACAGTTTTAGCAGTAACGTGTGGTTTGCTGCCATGTGAGGCTGATTAGAGGGGGGAAAACAGAAGGAGAGAGCAAACACACAGAACTGTGGCACAGAATGGATGGATTAGTAGAAAGGACCAGGCAAGCTGTTGGCGCCCCAAACTGAAATCACTGACAGCCTTGTATTGGAGAAGTATCATGACACGCTTGTTCGCCACTTTAAGCTGTGTTTTGTCTGAAGTGTGACATAATCCAACGTAGGTTTGTTACACTGCAAAGAAGTCTGTGGCGTACTTGGGCGTGGCAACAAAACTAATCTGAAACTCGTCCGTCTCAGGGGAAGGAAAGCAACGCATGTTTTCATTCGTAGAATCAGAAGTGAATCTCGCGGCATGAATAAAAAGCTGGAAAAAACATAATAATGTGTCTACAGTTTTGGCACATTACACGGTGCAAGCCCACTGGAACGATTTGTTTTAGCAACCTCGAGGGACGAGACCGAAGTAAAACACGAGAGGAAGCAAAGACATGGAAGAGATCGAGAGAATACATTTTCCTCATCTTCCCAAAAAGTGAGGCAGCATATAGTTGCAGTAAAGGTCGCGCCACGCCAGTGAGAGAAAAGTGGTTTGAATTCAGCAGGAATGATGAGGAACCCGTGTTTCAGTGCCCAGAGTAAATTCTTGGATAGACTTTGCATATATATTTAGCAATCCACTCGCATATTCACCGAGCAATTATTTGAATTTTAAACAGCAATGTCTCCGAATGTTATGGAGCGTTATCGAGCACAGCGAGGCAGCTTCCTGTTCCCACTGGACAGTGAAAGTGATAATGCATAAACACACTCACTGTAGGTTTCCCAAATTATTCCAATTTTATTATTTATTTATTTTTTAGCACTGACCTTCACTGTGCCAGTTTTTGGTGAGTTCCAGTTACTCTCTATGGGATTGATATAACATACAATAAAAAAACAAAACAAATATATTTAGGAATGGGACATTTTGTTTTGCAGAGACTTAATTATTTATGGCTTGACCTTCTCCAGTTTTTATCAGGATGCACCCACATACCTGAGGTGTATTTTACTTTGATTTAATGTGACAAAGTAATGCATTATGAAAGACTAAAATGACTTTTTGATTTCAACAAATTTGAAATGAAATAAATAGAGATCTGAACAGGATTGACTCGTATTTAGATACAAAACGTTGAATTGTTCTCTCATCTGACGGGAGCATCAATCGAAATTAATCCATTTCGATTGCACAGATGTTTCACATTTTTCATTTTTATTTTTTTACATGGAAGATTACCAAATCAGAACTCTCGTATTTGCGTGTTTCTGGTACAGCCCTAAATCTGGCGCACAAGCTCCATCCACACACAACAAAGCTGAACAACAAAACCGCTTCTCTTGGCCCAATGAGGTTAATTTTTGCTTCATAAAAATGATCTGATTGGACACTGGAAAATACAAAATTTTTGCGTTTATGTTGTGCTAAAAGGAGCTAGCCTGTTAGTTAAGCTATTCAAGCCTAAAATAGCATTTCAAAGCTAAAAATGTAGCAGTGACACAGTCATCCAACGCAAATGTCAGTTGGATGACTGACCACTTTAAAGCTAAATGGTAAAACATCATATATGATTTTTCTTCCACTAAAATCCCAATAAAACATGTTAAAATCTGTGACTGTAATGAGACAAAATGCGGAAACTGCCTGGGATGTGAATACTTCACAAGGTGCTGGATAGCGAGTTTTTAAAATGCTTCAATGTTTTGAAGTTTCATTGTTGAGCATGCAAGCGACTGCTCCTATTTCCGGTTCATCCCTGGTTTAAATAAAGTTGATAAACATTTGTTGCTGCAGTCCTCATCAGGATATATTCAAAGACTTTTGGTTCCCATATCAACTGCATAAAGATGTTTGCTTACCCGCCTTGATGTGTTCAGTAACACACAGCCAGAGTCGTCGGCATCTAAAGACAAAATGAAAAAAAAAACATTAAAAACACCAAAGTATTTTTTTTTCCAATTTCCTCCATTTTAAGAAAATCTACAGATGGTACTTGTTTACTATAAATGACATTACCGTAAAACCTTATTTAACCAGGGTAAAAATACTTGTTAAGCATTTAGCAGATTGGTTCATTGCTTGTTGACGTAGGTAACACATTTATTTGGATTTTTATCTCCAGGGGGGGAAAAAAACTAATAAAAAACCCCCTGAAAAAGCCATTTTAACATTTTAAGTTCTGTCAGAACCATGTCCAGTTTTTTGTTTTACAAATCAAACTATATTTGACTTTTATATGAGGTGCTTTTAGTTTTAGGTGTTCCCCAGATGCATGCCAAAAAATACAAATTGAAAGCAATAAAAAACTTTTCCTATGACAGAGAGCAAAGCAAAGTTCACAACTGCTTGTGGCTCCTTTGCTTCCCTGAAGAGCCCTAGAGAAAGGTTAAGAAACAGAAAGTATGTGAATATCTGCCACTTGAAAGGTCTCTGCATGTCTGAAAGCAAAAGGAAAAACTGCGTTTTCAATTAAAGAAACACCTTCAGAGGTCAATAGACCACTTTACTCAATTGTTTAAGCTCTGAAATATTAAATATTAATGCCATTTTTCTTGTGAGCTCCAGGTGAATTTTCAGACTGTTATTTAGCAGTAGCATTACAAGGCACATCCAACTCTGAGAGCTTTGTTTTCTCCAACATTCACCCAAAACGACAACTCTGCTGCCTGTTAGGCCCAATTTGGAGCTAAATTGGGGCCATAAAGTTTGTCCAATAGAAAAATGTTTGCAACCGAAGCGTTATCTTGAAACTGAAAAAAAAGATTTGAAACTAAATAAAAAGATTTTTGAAACTGAAAAAAATTTTGATTTTGAAAAATAGTTTTGAAAATTTACTATTTTTTCAGTTTCATCATTTTACAGTTTGAAGTTGTTTTATTTCAAATCTTTTTCCCCTAGTTTCAAACTTTCATTTTTTTGAACAAGCCTTATGCCCCCAATTTAGCTCCATACAGGTCCCACCAGGCTCTAGATTATAAAACTTTCCCCTCAAGTGGACGAAAGAACACAATAAAATCCACATTGCCATTATTTATTAAGCAAAGGTGAAGCAGAAGTGGAAAAGCCATCTGTGAAAAATCTGGAGCAACCCATGATTCAGTAGCTTGTAGCAACATTTCCTTAAAGTAGTCATTATCTGCACAGCTTTAGTCTCTGATTTAATTGTGGAGGAATTCTGACCACCATTAATTATACAACATGAAAAGTGAAAACGTTTGTATGCAGAGGAGTTCCTGGACTCCTGTTTCATCTACCACCAAGTCTTTGCTCTAAAAGTCTTGTGGTTGTTTGAATCACCACTAATAGCAGTCTTTCACATTTTCCACATTCTGCCAGTAGAATAAAGTGCTTCAGATTGTTTGGGAATGGATATTTTCCTCTTTACAGACGCAGGGGCAGCAACATTTGTGTCCTTAAAGTCGCTTGTGTCTTTCCTGCTTGGCGTTAACACACCCCAGTTCGCCCAAGAGCAACCAAGTTGCTGATCAGATAATCTAGCGTTTTAATTAGCAGCACCTGGCTTTCTTATCTGTTTTGAATCCTCTGAAAGCAGCAGGTGGGTTAGACGAGTAATAATGGTGTGCAGTTTGTTGTACACCCCTGGTGAAGTGCTCCGGGCACTTCCCACCGGGAGGAGGCCCCAGGGAAGACCCAGAACACGCTGGAGGGACTATGTTTCTTGGCTGGCCTGGGAACGCATCGGGATTCCCCCAGAGGACCTGGAACAAGTGGCTGGGGAGAGAGAAGTCTGGGCCTCCCTTCTTAGGCTGCTACCCCCACGACCCGACCCCGGATAAGAGGAAGAAAATGGATGGATGGAGTTTGTTGTACACTAATTGTTGAGATAAATATATATATACATAGAGGATATGGGGAAGAGAAGAAGGGCCGTATGGGTCCAGTTGGTATCAGTCCTGAGTTTGAGTCTGAGCCAATCAGCATGGAGTTCTCCCAATGCGTACCCGGGTTCTCTGGCCTTCTCCTACAGGTCAAATCTTTGCGTGTTGATCTCTCCATATCTTCCAGAAGCAACATACTGGATATAATTTTTTTGTGTGACCACGGCTGAGTTCACACAGCACACAAAAGCAACCCCATTATGATTTTTGTGCAACCAATATCTGACGATTTCATGGCAGCCTGAACGTCCCAATTCAGATTTTTTCATCCCAAAAAAAATTGGATCTGTGCCACTTCCATAAGTGGAACAAAATCAGTTACATATCCAATAGTTCTCAAAGTGCCTGCAATCTGAACGGTGATGTCTACACCACACAGGTCATAATTCTGCACCAGAAGAAGCCAGATGCAGTAAATCTGGATGTGAACAATGGCTGAAGATGATAATTATGAAATTATGAAAGACGTTGTGTCACTGAAGAGCATCATTTCACTATCCCACCACTCTTTGCTTTGATTACACATCCAGACTTCTCTACAGACATCGCTCCACAAAACGTTGTTGCTATTAGCTGTGCTTTCTTTTTGCTAGCTTCCTTTTTCTTATAATTTTGTGACGATACAGTTGGCTGTGAGTAGCTGTAAAATGAATCCACAGTTGACTGTAGAATGAAGACAGTAAACTAGATCCTTTCATAAACTTCTTGTCATTGAAAAAGTTAAACGACGTTATACTTTCATTTTATCCCCTAACCAAGCAATGAAATTGATTTATATAGAACTTTTCTAGTCATACCTTCCCACTCAAAGAACTTCACATATGAGTCAAGTTCTCCAAATTGCACTCTCAAACACACACACCCACACACCCCCACACACACACTCATTCACCAATATACAGAAAACACGCAGAGTTAGGCAGCCTGGATTTAAGTGCCCTGCCATGGGGCACAGCGGCATGTAACAAGAGAAAACAGGACTCGACCCCACAATCCCCTGGTTAAAGGACACCTACTCTACCCGCTGAGCCATAGTCATACCTAAAATCCAGAGGCTTATGTCGGAGAAAACAATGAAGACGACTTAAAAGATGACCTGAGTCACAGGGTTCCTAAAACTCCTCAACATAAGCCGAGTTTTTCTAAGCCTTTTTTTCTTTGGCTCAAGTTAATGTTTTATGCTAATCTAGTCATAAAAACCCCTTCTGCATTTGCATTAAAGAGCATTTCTCCGAAAATCAACGTTTAGTCATTCCAGTAATAAATCAAAAAGTACAAGAACCAACGAGTGAACCAGCACAGGAAAAGAAGAGAGCGAAAGAGAAAGAGAGAGACCCCTTTTTCTAATGGGGATGAAAATGTCAAGAGGCACGTTTCTAAACGCTCTCACTGAACAGAGATTGGACTTTCTCTGCTGATAAGGCTCTAATGCACATCTCTGTAGAGTCGAGGCAAGTCCAAAGATAAAGTATAAACGGCTTGATTTTTCCCAGTGTTAGAAAAAAAAAGGAAGAAAAGAAACCTTTTATGTTGGAAAACAATACAGAGACAAAGCGAGGGATGGAGGTTTTCGGCGTAATTCAAGTCGCCTTAACTAGACCGCTGATTCTCATAAAGCAATCCTCCGTCACCATTACATAACGCAGTTACCGACATTTGCTGATGGGAGGAAGTTATTGGGTTACCATGGGCTTTCCTCCTCTACGCCATGTGATGTTCTGTGGGCTCGACGTGGAAATCAATCGGAGAGAAACCCCTCCCGAATTGCCTCCCCCCCCACTCACTCCCACCCAGATTAAACAGGGAAATAAACCTCAGTAAAGCCCGAGGATATATTATCAATAACCCAGGTGACAAGTGAACACGTTTGAGCTTAAGTTTAACAGAAAATGATAGCGGGCTTTGATAGTCACACCGAACACCTTGCCGAGATAAGACTGCAGGCGGTGGAGTGGGGAGGTGGGAGAAAACCCCCAACCGTTGCCTTTCAGTGATGAAACAGTGGCAGGGGCCACTTGCTGTGTGCAGTGGATTTTGTTCATCAAAGCCTTACAATCAAAAAAAAGAAAGCACACGGCAGGGCTGATCCCCTTCCAGTTGGGGGGAGGAGGGGAGTGAAGCTCTAATTGCCATCAGGCGGCAGCCGCCGGGAGATATTCATATATTCATATAAGATTACCTCATCCAAATGATCACCTCCGTCTAATGGCTTCTGTAGGACTCCACGTACCGAGTGGCTTAAAGTAATCCGGGGGAGTTTTTTGGGGGGGGGCCCAGGGAGGTTTAGCGATCAGAGAGGGCAAAGTGCTAACATGTGACACAGGTCGGTTTTATTATTTGATCAAGGTGGCACTGAAACTGTTCGGTCGCGGGTGCTGTGTAATCTTAGTGTGGAGTGTCGTGTAATTATCTTCACCCAGAGGCGCAGGGAGGTGACTAAGAAATGCTGATAGGACGCTCCTTCTACAGAGAAGTGTTGTGTAAGACGTGTTGGGCAGCTGGCTGGAACAGAAAGATTGGAATATTTCAGATATTATAGTAGGTTTGATTATATAACATAGTTATGTGTAAATAATCACGTTCTTATGTTTACACAACGAGGACTTTGGAATGATATTAAAGGGAATATGTTCCTGTGTTTTCCAGGAGCATTGTGCCAAATTGTAGCGTAACTATGTTACCTTCAATTGTTATAAAAACGCTACATATAATATATGACTTAAAAGAAATTTGGCTTCGTAATTGAACGCCTTGAAATTGGGTTCTGTCTTTTTAAGAAACTCCTGCTCTTCCTGAAATAGAGGAGTCATTGCAACATGACTCCTCTATTAACCCTTTAACAACATTTTTATCAGCGTTGCACTGAGAAGTATCCTGTATAACGAGCTCAGCAGATGCCAAGTTCCACCAGGTGTTTGCTAATTGCTGCTGGCTAGTCTGAAGGAACTGAGTGAAGAAGTTGAGGGGGAAACTTGGAAGTTGTTGTTTCAAGGATGAACTCCATCTTCAAAGACAGGGCGAGGTCCACCCAGGCGTTTTGTACAGCTCAGCGGTTTGCATTATAGGATTTCTCTAACATTCATGACAGAATCAAAGTAAGAATCCATGTATGTTTTTGATGAGAAAATATGATTATAACACGATGTGAAGCTCAAAAAAATCGATTTTATATAACACTGCCCATTTAAATGCTTATTAATTCTTATTTTTTGAGTTAAGGTGTAGAGTATATTGCCGAAACAACTGGGTTGAATTGAGTTGTAAGAAGAACATGTAGAACAGATTTTAGTACTTATGGAATTTAAATGAATAGACTTTTAGTACATTTGCTCTCTCCCCATGATTTCAGCCCACAGCATGATTGCACCACCTCCTTGCTGACGTCCCGGCTGTGTTGGGATGTGATGGCCATCCACCACCAATCCACTACTGCGTCCATCTGGACCATCCAAGATTGCACAGCAGTCATCAGTTAACAAGTCTGTTTGAAAATTAATCTTCATGTACGGCTGTGCCCAATGTGACCATTTCTGATTGTGAGTAATGGTTAGGGCCGCATAGTAGGTTCATGCACAACAAGCCTCTGCAGGATCCTAAACCTCGAGGTTCCAGAGGCACCAGCAGCTCCAAATAACTGTTTGCTGCTTTGTAAGGGTACTTTCGCAGCTGCTCTCTTAATCTGATGAGTTTGTCTAACAGAAACCTTCCTGATTATGCCTTTATCTGCACAAACCCATCTTTGTTCTGAATCATCCACAAATCTCTTCACAGTACGATAATAACGCTTCAGTTTTTGTTAAATATCTATTGTTTTCATATCTTGTCCGCTGCACTACACTATCTGATGATTTCTGGCAGCAGAGATCCTTTCTCTTTACCATGTTGCTTGAAATCTGTGGCCTGCTATATAATGTGGAACATCCTTCTTAAGTAGATTTCCTTTAATTGAACTCACATGACAAACTAATCAACCAGGTCTCTGAAATTAATGACAGTGATTCAAAGCGACCTGAGACACAATACTGTCTACGAATTTAATAGCAGAACAAAAAATTTAATCTTTATGACACTTAAATCCAATTTGCATAATAATTTGGAACACGGTGTAGTGACGGTTTTAACAATTATTTGTAAAATATTGTTTTTAAAAGCTAAATACTGCACTTTAACATGCTTTTACACAAGAACTAAATGAAACTCACTAAAAAAACATTTTTAAAACTTTAGACTTTGCTTCTACTCAGTCCTTTTGCTCTAGACTAAAAAACTAACATTTGGATTCTTAGAGCTGTGAGAGCAAATATTATTAAATGTTTAAAAGCTAAATGTAAGAAAAATAATCTTTAGAACCCCTAACCAGAAAAACTTGGAAAAACATTATTTAAAAAAAGACTATTAACTTCAACTTTTCCTAGAAATTTCACTCATGACGCGCCGACTCAATTTACAATCGTTCCCAGCCCACAAACAAAAATCATGTTCCATTGTTTGCAACTCAATATGAGATCATTGTTGTTAACCTTTTCCTTTCAAACTCAGCCTTCACATTCTCCACTGGGTGCAGGTCAGGAGCCCCTGCAGGCCAGTCCAGTTCCCAGCAGCATGTGCTGCACTCCAACAGGGTGACAATAAGTGGAAATGTTCCGACTGTTTTATGCTTCGTCATTTTCAAAACCCTGTCGGCTCTCACAAACGCTCCATTTACACTTAAACATCATTTTCTCTGGGATTGTTTGTTGTGTTGCGGGGCGTTTAGTGGAAGCCAGTATTCTTCAGTGGTTATTAATCCCCACATAAGGACGAACTGATATTGTGCCTAACAACTTTTATTGTCAGCGCAGCGCAGAATTATGCAATCTTACGACATCTTGCAGGCCTGGTATTGAATGCACCATGGAGGGAAATCTACACACAACTTGTCATGACAACAAATATTGTTTTATCACAATTGCCCCAGAAATTATTGTGATAAACAATAACATTGTTTTAGGATCATTTTCAATGAATCAGTAATATACTTTTGTTTGAAAAATGTTAATTCTTCCTAAAAATTTTCTGTAAACCGAAAATTTTTCCGTTCCAGCCAAAAGTTGTATTATACTTGGATTTTGTTTCAAACAGGAGAAAGTAAACAATGACAGAAATCAAATGCACATCAAAGTGTGCGGTGTGCATTTGTGTTCAGCCACATCAAATCTGTCTTTACACTTTGCACAGATTAGTAGAGAGGAACCTATTATTGGAACTAATGTAGTAATCAATCAATAGTTAACTTAAAGAACAAAAGTCAGAGCAGTAATTAAGCCTAGACATTTCTGACACATTATAGACCAAAAATACTTCGTTTTACCTTTTCTCAGCCAAATTCTGTAAAAAAAAAAAAAAAAAAAAAAAAAAAATCTTAAAACCTTTACTTCCAATTAATCTTTAAAAAAAAAAGAAAAAATCACCAGATCAGCCCTAAACAATATTAATATCATGCAGAAAGGGATGATTTTTTTCAAATATTGATGTCGTAATGTGTTTTTTTCTCTGTTGTTTTTTGCTCTAAATGATCAAGCTTTCTCTGAAAATATGCCATGTTATTGCATTTTAGGTAATGGAATGTATTTTTTCTTATTTCAAAAAGGAACTAGATTATGTGTTTATTTGCATCTTTTGATGCATTTCTAATATTGTATCATAAACGCTTAAATGAAAAATATGCAGAATTCACCAATTTCTTTATTCGATTAATCGACGAATTGTCACAATATTTGACAGCTTAATTGGTAACTAAAATAAGCATTTGTTTCAGCCCTTTTACCGCTCTGTGTGTGTGATTAGTCAATAATATTTGTGGTTGATTATGAATATGGACTAATAATTTATTGTGCAGTTAGAATAAAATAATATACTGGAAACCAGATTCACGAAAATTAGATGTGAATAAAATTTAACAAAGCAGAAAGAAGGGTGGTAAGAAACAGAAAGATGTACCTGAAGTTAGACTGAAGAATGAAATGACATCTTTTGTTCTCACTTAATAACTAAAGTATCTGATTTTCAACAGTATTGCTTTTCTAACTAATCAGGACGTGAGGAAAAAGTTCTGCTCAAACACACACATGCACACACATAGGGAACACATTCCAGGCCTCAATTGTTAATGCAGAATAATGAAAAAGATTGGTATATGAAAAAACATAAAGGTATGCAAACAGCAGGGGAAATCCAGAAACTCAAAACAAAGCCCACTAATCAGCATTCAGCCGCGCTGTCAGTGAATAACGCTGTAAAAATCTACCAGCAGGCTGTGATGGGCATGACAAACATCCTGCACCTGCAGTGGAGATGTTTCCCTCACAACTAACAACTCATTACAGTTACACAAAGCTGACAAAGGCATGTGATTTCAACCGCTGGATTCATTCCTGCAGTGAGCTTTTATTAGGTGTGCTTAATGCACAGATTTAGTTTAATGTTGCCACTGATGCTAACTCTCAACTAGCATAATGCATCTAAATGTAACTGCGATAACCGCTGCACAAAAGATGCATGTTGCACAAATCTGTCTACAGGGACAGTTGTCGTAATTACTGTGTTGTATTAAAATGAGCTCAATTGAACTGGAAATAAACAAACTGACTTCATTTTTTTGTTGTTGTCACAAATGTTTCAGATCAAACAAATTTCACACGTAATGTAGTAAAATCCAATACTGAAAGTAATTATTTCATTTATGAAGATAAAAAGCTCATGAGAGAAAATATTGTCCATTGTTAGATCATGAATGAATCACGATTTGCAACATGTTTTGGAAATCTGATTACTGCAACACTAAAACTGACATGAACCAAACAACAAAAACAGAAACCAGTGAAATTTGTTATTAATGGGGAAATAATACAAATGGAACTATATTGTGGGTATATAACTAATTAATTATAGATGTGATATCATTTGTTTTTGTGTTTCTGAATCTGTTTATTGGCTGTTCAAACTGACGTGAAATTGATTTTTATTTTCACACGAGCAGTTTACGTCAATTACGATTCTCCATGCTCCTCCCAGTCTGCAAAATGGTGAGAAACAGGAGAAAACACCAGAGTCAGTTCAAAAGTAATTTAATCCATGTTTTGAAAATGTTATCTTCTGTTGAGCAATCATTCTCTAATCAATATATACATAATCACAATATAATATTTTGACCTTTTTGCATTCTTTGCCTATAAATTAACCAAAGTATGAAAAAACTAAAACTGCTACAAGAACTAATAAAAACTAAATGATATTTAACTAATAATGACTATTAAAAACCAGTAAACACACTAAAAACTCAACTAATTGAATTACACAAACAAAACGTCCCAACAAAATCAAAGTAAACTATAATGAAAAACCAAAAACTATTACAATGCAGTTGCAGAATTCTCTTATGAAACCTCTTGAACAGTCCAGCTCTGAAAACAGGACATAAGCTAAAAGATCTGAAAAAGTAACAAATGTCCCCAATCTGAAGATGAGAAACAAAGTTGCTGACATCTACCAGTCTGGAAATGTTTCAACGCTCTGGGACTTGAGTGAACCAGTAGGATCCGACACAGAGGTCAGCCTTCTCAGGAATGACCCGCTGGCCAGAACTGCTGAGGACTCATCCAGGAGGTCACTAAAGGTCACATAGCAACATCCAAAGCACTGCAAGTTTAATTCTGTTTTGGGATTAATAAAATAGTGTTTCGGACTGAATTGAGAAGAAATGAACTGATGTAGTTGTGGTCGGTGTTCATCATTCAAACATAAAAAAAGGAAGACTTCTTGGAGGCTGTGTGTCCTGGAACTGAGCATTTCAGAAAAAGAACACCAAACATGGTGGTGGCAGAGTGATGATGTGGGCTGCGTTGCCTCTTCAGCACATGGACGATGGTCCATATTTGATGGAGCCAAGAAATGTGTTTTCTGTGCTAAAATTTAAGTTCAAGAGCAAGACATCTGAAATTCTCCTGAAAAAATAAACTAATTAAAGATTTTGGATCAAGCTGATCACAGATTTGAATCTGAATTTCAACAGAGCATCAATGTCTAAACTCAGCAGAACCAGAATCATTTAGGGAAGCTAAAATGATGCCGTTTAGATGCTCCACCCCCCATCAGGCCTGAAGTCACCAAGTCTTTATTTTTTATATGCTTGAAAATAATGATGCTAATTAATCAGCATTTAGCTGACAAATGTGTTATCCCTGTTATTATCTGTGTTCACCTAAAATGAAGTTCTAATTTCTCTCGTTTTTCAGAAAAAGGAGAGCTGATTCATTCCACATTACATATAAATCTATTTTCAACGGAGAGCTTCTTTGGTCAGTCGCAGCGTTCTCTCCGTCTCCCTCCAGGTTGGAGGCCTGGATTTTGCAAAACCAATTTGCTCCACAGAAAATCTCCACCCCTTCATTTGAATTAAAAAGACCCCGAATTAAAAACAAAGGTAAATCCAAAGTCTATGTACGAACTGTGGAACAAAACTTTACAAAGTATTATACTAATATAAAATATCAATATATTGTTTTGTAACAATATAAAATAATATATTATTTCACTGCAAAGAGTGAAATAAATACCTAAATAAATCTTGAAAATATGGGCTCATTTATTTATTAGATGGAAAATTTATTATTTATTTATTTATAAATAACAGTATTTATTTATATATATGAAATAGTTTCCATATTATTTAGCCTTTCCCCGCCCCCCCCCAAAAAAAAGAAGCTTAAGCACAGCTTAAGCTGTACTTAAAATTTTACTAAAACAACTAAAATATTTTAGCATTAGCATCTAACGCCCAACTAATCTGGGTTTATACTGCATGAAGATGCCAAGAGAGGCATCTACTGCAGGTAAGACAGTAACTTCTACCATCCTGATAGAGCTCTGTGCCCCCTCCTCTGCAGCACTGACCTGGCCCAGGGCTGATCTGGTTGTCATAGAGGTGGACGTCTTCGCCGCAGGCGATCGGTAGGTCCTGTCCCTCCTCTCGGCACTCGCAGTCCTCCTCTTGCTCCGCCTCCCGCTGCTCTGGGGACACAACAGCAGAAGATTTATGGTTATCAAACTCATGGACATCAATATCATTCCCTATTAACCTTCAAAGTTAATATTTAACAGTTACTTGCACTGAATAGAGATTATATACAATTATGGTCTTAAGGAAAACCCTAGCTACAAAAATGTATTTACATATCTAAATGGCTGGACATCTCTGAATAGAATATATGAGATTAAATAGTCCTGCCACAACAAAATTAAAACTTGTGGTTCATTTATGAAAGGTCAGCTAAAATAAGAGCTTCATTTTAGATACATGAGGGTTGGCTGTCTCCCACCCATCCCACCACCAAATCCAAATATAAAAAGAAGGAAGCTAAACATGCAGACTTAGTTGAGAAGCAGCACTTTCACAATGTAAGTGTGTATTTTTAAACAATATTCAGCTTAGTGTGTTTTTAATAAAACCAAGGAACACAGCAGACAGGTTAAGAGACATTTATGATGAAGCTAGGTAATTAAATACTAAGAAAATACTAAGCTTTGAATATTCCTCTCTTTATGCGAAAATGGAAATAAATAAAAAGACCGACTAAATCACGGCTATCCACCTAAACTGTCAGGAAGACGACAAGAAAACAAATCTAGCCTTGATTGGAAGAGGGATAAAAGAAAGTGATAAGAACACACTATGCCCACTGTGAAACATGGTGGTGGCAGCATCATAATGTGGTGCAGGAACAATGAACCTGGTCAGAGATTATGGGAAGATGGATTAAGCTAATATAAAGGATAATCTTAGAGGAAAACATGTAAGAGTCTTTAGAGGTCAACATTTCTATAAAAAATAGCAGTTACATAAATTAGAGACATGATTTCAGAGAATTGGAATAAATGTGCTTTTTCGCAATAAGACAAGGACATGTTTCTTTTACTCTGCTCTTTACGCCTTTCTGTCAGAGGAAGATGTTAAGAATCGTTTCCTGGCAACAAGTCGATTAATGTTTGGTGTTTGGGACTGAGCGGTGGGAATCTGGAGAGTACTCTGGAGGTGTAGATGGCTTCTGTCTGCCATCTTGTTCATTTTCATCACACTGCTTGCATAAGCAAGAACTACCAAACATGGAGAACTTGTGAACAACCTGGAGCTGAAGACGGGACATTGATTCAGGGATGAAGAGGGTAAACTGTGCAGAACCAATGGACTCATGCCGTGGCTTGAGTGTTGCTGCACTGCTGGCCTAAAGGCATGTTACAACATGACATCGCATGTGCAAGATCCTGCCGCCAGGACCCTGCTGGGAAGCAAAAAGCTGTTCGCGACGATGACTACCGTTGGTTTTAGCTGACAAGTTATCAACACACCGACTCTTTAATGCAGGTGTGATGTAATAAAGAAATAGGAATGTCATGCTTTGCTACTAATTGTCAACACTACGACAGCTGGATGACAAGGTCCAAGGGAATCACATTTCACCAGTCAGGAAAAAGTAAAATGACAAAAAATAAATAAATAAAATAAAAAATCGATGAGGAGGAAATGGGTCATTATGCTAGCTTAACTTTGACAACCTTAACGAGTAGATGGGCTGTGGAATTTGGTGTGTTTCAATTTGGTTAAATAGAAAGGCAACCCACACACCAACACTCAGAAACAGGTATTTAAATTAGCTAATCAACCACCGATGTGTTCAGGTGATCACTTATTGATAACCACAAAACAAACATCAAGCCTGAAAACATAATACTGTAAGGGGCTGAATGTTCTGCTCTTTGTGCGATAAATAATTCTGGTGTTGAATCCTGATATAATAGTGGAGCTGTTGTCAGTCGGTTGCTATGGCAACGGGTCTGTGAGTCGCATAGCCGACAGAGAGTGAGAAAAAAGAAGAATATGAGTGTTTTTGAGTTGTTTTTCACTGGCTTTGATGTGTTATGTTCCCTTTGCTGTGGTGTGCTGCACTAAATTAGTAATACCCTCACCTCCAGGTTCTTTTTCTTTGTCCTCCAGCGTTGTGCATACACAACATTTCTGGATGTACAACAATAATATAACTTGTCTATAAGCTCCATCTGGATGTCTGTAGCTGCTCTCTTCATGTCAAAACCAAATGCTTTACAGTTCCAGGCACTTTTTGTTTGCACTTCAAAGTAAGTGAACCACTGTGTGCAGTGTGCTCAGCTTATCACCAAAAGGCGGTAACTTGGTTTGCCATTGTTTGGCACGAAGTAAGTGTTGCGGTGCATTGTTAATTGGTAAGGAAAGACCTAACAACTGGAGTGATTCAAAATGCTTGAATGTAAAACATTCAAGCATTTACGTTGCAAAGTAAGCAAACAACAGTTTAATATTCCAGCTATTATGAGTCAAAGGCAACTCTAAACAAGCAGGGATTTTTAGCCTTAATTCAGTGTTTCAGCATGATTGATGTTTTTTGGATGTTTGTCCAAATTAGAGGAGCATAAAAATTTAATCCTGCTTGTCATTGTTTGGTTCTAGTTCTGGGGATGTAGACTAGAACCAGAACACTTGAGAGATCTGGAAGGTTGATACAACAACAGGAGGTCTTCAATATATGGTAGTGCTAAGACATTCAGTGATTTATAAATCAACAACAGTACTTTAAAGTCTCTTCTCACAGTGGATTGACTTTAGAACTGGGTGACATGCTCTATCTTCCTGGCTTTAGTCAGAACGCCAGCAGTGGAATGATTTTTTTTTTTTTAGGAAAACCCATAAAAACACTGTCAATGCAACTAAAGATAAACACAAAACTGAGTTTCTCAAGAATTCTGGAAATGTTCTTCAGGTGCTAGAAGGCCGACTTTATAACTGTCTTTATGTGTCTCTGTCGCTCCAGGTCAGAGTTCATCGCTACACCCAGATCACTGGTTTTTAGCTGTAATAGCTGAAGCTGTGTGTTGATTCGATTGATCCTCTGTTGGTCCAAACATAATAACTCCAATCTGTTCAGTGCTTGAATGGGTTCATGATCACTTGGTGACATCGTAATGTACAGCTAGGTTCCATCTGCGTCGTTATGGCAACTCATCTTATTACTTGCTATAATATGAGCTAGCGGGGGCATGAAAGTATTAAATAAAAGAGGCCCCAAGATGGAACCCTGGGTGTCATAAATAACACACCTATGGAATTATCTTAGAAAAGAAAAACAATGTGCCTCAGCCTGGACGTGGCCCAGAGGACTTGAGTTTGACAAAACAAACCCAGTTGAAAATTGATGTTCAGAGAGGCTCTCCATTCAGCCTGACTGAAGACGACAACAGAAAAAAAAATATTTCCGTCTCCAGACTTGTGAAAGCTGGAACAACAGACTTACTGAATGATGGCGAGAGGTAGTCCTACAAAATATTGACTCAGAGAGGCTGGATGCAGAAGCATGCCACACTTTTCAGATATTTGTTTTGAAAAAAAAAAAAAAAGAGAAAAATAACGTATTATTTTCCTTCCACTACACTGGCTTGCATTACTCCATTAGGTTAAATCCCAAAAAAATGCAGTTAAATTTGCATTTGTAATGTAGCAAAATATGGAAAAATATGAAGTAGAAATCCTTTGGCGATGCACTTTACACTTTATTTCCTTCAGTGAAGTGAAAGTTTTAAAGAAAAATACAAATTGAGATGTAAAGTCGATGTTCTTTGAAATCAGCTCTCAGTGATCCAGTGGGGAAAAAATGACAAACTGTATTATATAGATGCAGAAAAGAAACATGAAAACAAAATCAGTTTACAGTCTTTTTTTGTGGTTAGATACGTCATACAAAAAAAAAAAAAAAAGAAGAAAAATCTAGGCTTTTTTTGGATGTCTAACGTTCAGGTATTTCATCTGGTGGAGAGTTTCAGAGGACTCGCCCTGCAGCCGTTCTGTGTGAGTCATCCCAATATCTCCTGGTGACACATCAGAGCCTCAAATCAAATCCTACAGTAACTACCGGGTCCCCGAATATCAGCTGGCCGTCGTCGGGATGTGACGGTAACAATCTCATACTCATGCTCTTTATCTGCTGACCTCATCTATGAGAAGGCACCAATTTCAGTGCATTTGGTTTGTCTTGCATCAGGACGATGCCTCAGTGCTTGACATCAGCTAAACCTCGCCGTGTTGTTGCCTTGTGTGCTTCGTCCCTCCGAGCCTCAGACCCACTGGCTGAGGCCCCGACTTTCAAATCACCTTGTGTGGGAGCAGCTACAGCTCTGCAGCAGAAACCCCGGGTTTGTTTCAAAATATAATAGCGCCAATTCAGCAATTTTGTTATTTACACGCATAATTTCTTACTTTAGGCAGGTAAATCCTTTTATATCTGGGTTTTGTCTGACAACCTTTAGGTCTAAACAGAATATTGGATCTGAGCAATCGGCATGTGAGGCTAACCCCACTAACCGTGCTAACACAAAGCGTGCAATATGTGGAAGGAGCGAGAGCCGAAGGCTTCGTTTTGTTTGATACGGTTCAAATGTTTCGCGACGTTCCGCAGCCTCCTTTGAGGTGAGCTCGGAGGTGACATTACTCTGACTCCCACTCCAGAGCATCTTTGCATCATTAAAAAGTTTTAAACTTCAGCGATTTGCTTTCTGAGAACAGAATTGGCTCCATATGCCGGAGAGCAGCTGCTCACATATGGTGTTTGGTATATTTAGGCTGTTATGTGTGTTCTAAAGCTAGATATTTATACAAATATCTCCTGGTGTGCATCGCAGTGACACACACACACACACCCACCCCCACACACACACACTCTTAACACTGTAACAAGATGTGTGCTGTAAAGAGGAAGCGGTCAGATGCTTACACAGATTGTATTTTCTGGCTTTACTGCTTTGAGGGGTTTGTTTCCCCAAACATCATCCAAGGAATGTTCTGTCAAATATATAGACATTCAAGACAAGTATTTATTTAATAACTGCTAAATGTATTTTGTTTTTATTAAAGGTCATTACCAATCTATTGCTCTACAGACTGATTGCTGTTGCTAAAAGGAAGTAAAAGTGAACAAATTGCACATATTTAAATAACCAGACTGATTTTGGCGTACACCGATTTGTTTCTGTAGCAACAAAAGTTGTAAAGTTGGCAGCAGTAGGCCGACTATTGTGAAACGCAGCCCTCTCTCAGAAAAGACCGGTGGATGAGTTTGACTTCAACGGATTGTCGATCAGCCAAAATGAAAGAAAGTGGGAATGATCAATCTGCGCAGCCCCACCAAAAGATTTCTCCCTCCTAAAGCAGAGACCCCTCGAGGAAACGCTGCTCACGGTGGACGAATGAAGGAACTTCCCAGTTATCAACTCTGGATATTTTCACTAGGCCTGTCACGATAACACATTTTGCCAGATGATTAATTGTCCCAGAACTTATTGAGATAAATGATGGTATTGTTTTTTTTTTTTTAGATAATTCTCAATAAATATAACGGTAATCATGGAAGAATAATATAGGAACACTATTTCAAAGAGCCATCACCTTTAAATTCTGATGAACATTTAAACATTGGGAGAGGAAGACATTTTAAACATACAAAGTAAATAAACGAAACAACAAACAAAATGAATTCTGAAGTCTCTGTAGACAAAACAGGGACAGTTGAGCCCAAAGCAACCAGACTGAAAACCAGTTTTGGTAGAAAGAGAGA
Source organism: Phalloptychus januarius (assembly GCA_902982915.1). NCBI lineage: Eukaryota > Metazoa > Chordata > Actinopteri > Cyprinodontiformes > Poeciliidae > Phalloptychus > Phalloptychus januarius. The sequence goes on from CADWAE010000093.1 coordinate 5,308,378, forward strand.
GAAAAAAGAAAAACGGTAAATCAAGCAAATGAAAATTGTTGCCTTTTTTTTTTAGTTTATTATGCAAATAATTGATTTATTGTTTATTGTGACAGGCCTCGTTTTCACACCTGATGGACTCTGTTCGCCAACATTTATATTTCTTGTACAGCGTCGGCTTAATTACATCTCTGAGTGAATTGTTATTTCAGCAAACGGCATGTTTTACCGCCTGCTAAAGATTAATCGATGACTAAATTAGTTGACGGTCACTTCAACAACCGTTTTAACACGATTAATCTGATTAATCGTTTCAGCGCTAGTGGCGTTCATGCTAACGGTGAGGTCATGTAAACCACAGAACCTATTCCACGGAGTGGGGCAGAATCCTACAGGTGGCCTACAGCAAAAACCTTTAACATGCTAACATGAGTCACAGTTTGGTCGTCGCGTTCGTTTTGCTCAGAATTGAGCTTCTAGACCAGCCGCCGCTAATGATCCCCCATGACGACGACGGCAGGTAATGCTTACATACCAACAATAATGTAATTGCATTCATATTTTTGATAAAAGGTTGCCTAATAAAGACAGCCACGCTCATCTGCAGCAGGGGGCCTTCCGCGACTCTGCTGAGTGAGTCGCTGTTTTACAGGAACGGGAATAATTGGCTGAGGGAGACAGGGAGATCCAGCGCAAGTATATTCCATCTTGACTTCTATGGCTGCACATACTAATTGGGAGTCTCTACTTGGCTTGAAGGTAATGAAACTGCTGTTATAACAGACAGAAAAGTTCATTATTTATATCCGAACGCAGCGCGGAGTGAGAGCTGGGAGCGGTTCTTATGTCTACGCTGCAGTTTCAACGTTTGCTTTACACGGGAAGATGCACATCTGTGCAATAAAATGCCTTGGAAATGCATTTTATTGCAATGAATTGGAAAATTGGGATTCCATTCAAACATTCGCTCAATAGAATATCGTCATTGTAACAATGAAATTTAGGTGCAATTCTCCCAAATTTTTTAAAAGTGAAAAACGATGCTTCACTTAAAAAAAACAACAAAAAGACAAGAGACTATTATAACTACTTTTTTATCACAAGTTTGCACTTATCTCTTGATGAAAAGGTGGTTATTTTTTCCCCTTATTCTAATGCATTGTTTTGAATTTCTGTTTTTGATGCATCAGGCTCACCCATTTCTTGAAAGAAGTATCCATTCTTGGACATCCCAGATGGAGGCGCCTCTGCAAGAGCAGCACAGGAAAAGAGAGTGTTTATGGAGGGAAATCTGATCAACAATAAAAAAAGACCCAGGATGCAGCACCATTTGTTGTAATTATGTGGTAACTATTAATATGGGACATGGCTCTAAATACAAATAGGCACCATTATGCTGTATTTTGGTGTGTGAGTGCGTGTCGGTGTGTACTCAGAAACATTCTGTTTATTTGGAACAAAAACCTCCCACCTTTGAGAAAAAAAAAAAATAATAATCAAATGTTCATTTAGTGAGTAGTGTGAAACAATCTGCTTGTCGTTTCTCTTCTGCTCCACAAGCACACTGAGCAGAAGAGTTGGTTGTTTACTACGGCAAGTGTCACCTGAATCAGGGTTAAGTCTTTTTAGAATAAGTGTGAACACTCAGACGTATCTGTTTGTTTGTTTTGGGGTTTTTTTTCCTCTTTTGAGTCAGATTTGAGCCTCTTCCCAAATCTGACTAGCATCCAATCTTGTTGAATGCGATTCCAGTGGGAAAAACCGAAGCGATTTTGATAAGACTTTGATGTCACTTTCCTTCACAACTGCGGGCCGGCAGGAAGTGTTAGTAGTTAGCAAGATGGACGACAGCTGCGACAGTAATCTGCCCCCCCGTTGCCATCCAATACAACCCAACAGTCCCACTGCTTCTTCACAGAGACTGTTCGCCTCAAACAAAGTGGCAGAATGCCAGAATGTCCCTGTTTTTATTTGTGGGGTTCCTCCTCAGAGCCTGTTGACACATTAATCAGTCCCATCATCATCATCATCATCATCATAGGGGAAACATTCTCCAGAAATTGCTCAAATATAAACAGATGGAATTTGATACGGTATGTTTGAAATAAATGTTCTATTTGTTAAAGCTCTTCTTTCCTCTTGTCGCTCACATGATTTATACAGAATATCTAGATTGTGTTTCTGAATTAAAAATTGTTTCTGAATCAAATCATGATCTGAAAATCGGAATCGAAGTACACCGATAGATTTGCATCTCTAATTACTCACTGAAGTTGAGAACATATCAACGAAGCAATTCGTGACGAGCTTTACTGGCCTCACCTTTTTTTCTGTCACTTGTGTTAGCAAAGAACATCCATTCATATTTACATTTCTACTTTGGAGGCTTCTGGCCCCGTCGTGAAAACAAAATGTGTGAAACAGAAAAAAACAAGGAATATCACTGAGGAAATGTAGCTATTTTTAATTTGTGTAAGTTAAAAAGAGAAAAGTGAAAGTGTTTCGCTGCAGTTTGGGATGCAGCGTAACACTGCATCCGGTTCGTGGTGAGCGCCGCCCAGGAGTCCGTCAAATTAAACGTGCGTGGAAGTAATTGCTAGACCCAACGTGTTATGAACAACTATGAGTGATTTCATTCCCTCCTAGTTTAAGGTCACACTGTATCTTTGTAATATTTCAGCCGCATTCCATAAAAATAAATAAATAAAAGTAATTGATTTGTATCTCAGCCCATTGTTCGGTGCATTGCAAATGTGAGCTGGCATATTGTGTGCTCCAAACAAGAGCAGTGAAGGAGAGTCAAGCGCATCCATAGGCCTGTCGCAACAAGCAATAAATCAATTAATAGCTCGATAAATTAAAATAAGATCAATTTCTGTTTCCATTGTCTATTGTTTTTTTTTCCTTTTCTCTCAAAAACTAGATGACTAAAGTCTTCAGTCTGGTGTTTTGGTCTCAACTGCAATTTTTTTTTTATCCTACCCTTTTTTTGTTTATAGAGACGTCATAATTCATGTTATTCATATTATTTATTGTTTGGTTTTGGATATTTAAAACGTCTTTCAGTTGTAGTGTTAAATATTAAGTAGAATGTAAAACATTTTACAAGTCTTCGAAAGGAGAGGACTTGTAAATGTATGTTTGTATTTTACATAACCTAGTGTTACCGTACAGTAAGGGTAGGCAATACATTTTTCATTTTACCCATCAATTAAATTTTCTGTTTTTGAAGGTTTAAGTTTTGGAAAATCTTGATTTTTTTTTTCCCACCTGTGCACTTGTTGGGTTTCCATAGCGATGTTAACCCACCCAACAACTACCATCTTGTTTGACAAGCGTGTGTTACAGCTTCTATTTATTTTGACTTTGAAATCAGGTCAACTCAGATCAGGAATAGCTGAAATTAAAAAAAAATTTATAGACATTTAAAAAGATTTTGAGACAAAGAAAATGAAATCTTACTCTTATGCCCAATGCTACTGTACACTAATTCATATTACATTGTATTAAAAGTGAAGGCTTATGGATATTGCTTGAAGAAAATAAAGTGCAAATGCCCAAAGGTGAACCTTGTGCCGCACAGCAATGATTTTATCGACATTATAAAAAAATACTGCAGGGGGAAACTGGTCTACCAAAACCACTGCATCAGTGATCCCGTAACCCGCCCTATCTGTAAATTCAAAACAAGAAGCAAGGGATAAAAAGAAAAAAATTATTCCTTTATGAAAAACAGTCAACAGAAATCCAAGGATGCCAGTCCGTTGATATGAAAACCACAAAAGCAAAACATATACGACACACAAACACATTCTTTTCATCAGCAAAGGTCTCGACTCCAGGAAAATAGTCGGTGATAATCCGCAGTGAGCTTTGCTTCCAGGCAAGCAATCATTTTTGCGACTGCAGTGTGTTTTCAAAACGGTGTATATCTCGGCTTGGAATTAAACCGATAAACTTGCAGAGCCCTTGATTACAAATGCAGTGAAGTAATTTAGAGTAGAACATTTTGGAGTGTTCGCTGTGGATGTGTGCAGCATGTGGATGGCACACGGAGGCGAGGCGGACAGCAGGGGAAGCTTTGAAGGTTATTGAGACGTGAGCATGTCGAGGGCAGAGAAAGTGACGGGACGCTTCGCTGTCTTTTCTTACGTGTTTGATCAGATGTTCCCAACAAAACAGATGTTCCCTCTTTTGACCTCCGAGGTCTGAGCCACGCCGGGCAAAATTACATCCCTTCGATTTGATTTACTTGATTTGTAAGAAAAAAAGAAACATGCAGCAAGGTAGGCTGACTAATCGTTTGGGATTCAAATTAGGCAAACGTTTGTAGCAGAAGAAACTGATTGCAGAAGTCGTTTGAAAATCTTATGGCTGATATTACAGATATACACAGAAATCATGTGGAAATTTGTTGCGATAAGGACGACACTATCCATTATTTCACTACTTTCATTATTGGTGAGCTGTTTAAATTAGGTCAGATGACAACTGCAGCCACGTTTTACCCTTTTAAGCTTTTAGCCTATTTCTGTCATGAAACATGTTAGATTAAGTGTTGGCAGCCTTTTGGAAGTTCTCGGGTTAAAGGTTTAAATTCTCATGTGCAGAAGTGTCAAACGTAATCACAGCAGAGGCAAAAACCTTAAACATGAATGCTGCTGTGGGAAGAAATAGTAAAATAGCACTTTAATGCATTTTTGCCAGGTGATGCAATTTTCTGAGTAAATATTCCAGTAAGGGCAGAATCATTTAAAGGGGCAGTATGATTATCAGAGTACCATTTTATAGCATGCTCAATCTACTATGTTGCATTCAATTGTCATAAAAATTATCCATATATAAAATAAAAAAGAAACTTGACCTTATAATTTAACACCTTGATATTGGGCATCTGTCTCTTTAAAAAAACTCCTCCTTCTGAAACTCCGCCTTCAGGAAGTGATCTTAACATCGCTTCTATTAACCCTGTAATTGCTGTGTAACAACCTAAATTATATAAATCCAGACTCTCAGCTAAATAATTTGTCATGTTGAAAACTATTCTGGTCATCATGACAAATTTTGTTGGATGATAAATTGTCCCAGAACTTACTGCGATAAACGATAACATTGCTGTTTTGAGATCCTTTTCCAGTAGAATTTAATGTATGTCCTCAAAGATGGATAAACGTTAAAATCTAATGCACAAATATCCAAAACAACAAATAAAATCAATTATTAAGTCTCTGTGAACAAAATTGTCCTTCAAAAAAAAAAGAGCCAGTTGAGACCAAAACACCAGACTGAAGACTTTTTTCATCCAGTTTTTGACAGAAAGAGAGAAAATCGAAAATCGTGCAAATGAAAATGATTGAATTAGTTTTAATTCGTCATGCGATTCATTGATTAATTACTTATTGCGACAGGCCTATGAAACATTAAGTGGTCTCTTTGGTGCATGTTTTTATTGTACTGCACAGCAACATGTTAACCTAATCTATATCTGTCTTGGATAGATATTTTTGTTACATCTGTCCATCTGTGGCTGTGTGTGTGTAAAGTGGCAGGAATCTCGCCTCAAGCACCACGATGGCGAAAGCCGGCTCTGGATACATCGATAACGAATCTATCTGGTCATTCTATAAATGTTATTATTCTTATGTAGTAAGTGGGAACAGATATAGCAAAAAGGCAAAAACAAAGCTGAGCAGATAAGCTATCACGAGAGCAAATAGGAGGAAAATAAACAACACTATTTCAACAAACATAATTCATGACACAGAGATCGCAAAAACAGAGATGCCAAAAAGCTACGTCTTCACTTATCTGGATCCGGTGTTTATTCCGGTGGCTCTCTGTGCCAGTTTCCTCTGAATGCTTTGGCTCTTTGAACTGTGTCTCGAGTGTTATGATCAGGAAGATTCATCTGTTTTAGTTGCGTTAAGCTGTCTGGCACTGTTAGATGCAGGGAGAGATTTGGAAAGGATTTGAGGAGAATCCATGCTATATCTGTGACTTACTTTGCCAGATCGATATAAATAGAGCAGTGACATTTCTGCTGTTTGACACAAAACTTTGTTTTGTTCTTTTACTGTCATCAAATGAAGAGCTTTGTCTTAAATGGGAGTGTTAACGGGAAAAAACCCTGCAAAACAGCAAAGTTAGACTGTGCAACAAAAATATTAGTGCAAAACCTTTACTTGAATAAACTCACTGTCCTTAATACCCAAACCTGACTGATACTTTAATGCCTGAGTCTCTAAAGCGCAGGGATGCTAGTGAAGACAAAACATCAGTTCTGCAAATGAGCCGATGCAATCTGGCAGGGAAACATTAGAGTTTCAAAACATAATGCAGTTTATATTTTCCCTCCTCCATTCACGGCTGGACTCTCAGCAAGTTTTTGTCCGCCATTTTCAGCAATAGCTAAATGTGACCGAACATGTGCTTAAATGGCTAAATGCAAAATCCAGTGAGGGGGTTGAGAAAACCAGCTCAGGTAAAACAAATGTGTTTTATCTACACATACTACAATACAACTTCATTTAAAACCTGCTCTCCGTTTCCCACGTGTGACAGTGGAACAAAAATCCAAGCAGAGGAGCTTGTTTTGATGCGTGAACTAAATGCATGAACATGCAGTGCAGAACATCAAAGCGGACACGTGTAACGGCAAACACTGCAAGGTTTGTGCCTTTGGTCTAAATTTTAAATTTGTATTTTTAGATGATTAAGCACTTCCTTATTTCTTCAACTGACAACAAATGCAGGTGTAAAGAAACTTCAATTATTTTTATAATTATTTCCCCATCATACAGTAAATGTCCATATAAAATGTGCTATTCTTTAATTCATATGATTATCTTAATCTTAATTTAAGCTGCTACAAATCTAAAAATGCTGAAAAAAAACCTTCAGTGAGTTTGTTTTGAAAACTTGTGATGTTCTTTAAGTCACCAATCACTGAGCGAACAATATTTTATTCTGGAAGAGGTGCATAAGGATGATTATTAAACATGAGCGACCGACAAAACAACTCTTCCTGCAAGTGAAGCGTCAAACCACTTCATGCAGAAAGATGCATGATAACATTTTCAAGAAAGAGGAAGCTGCTGACATGCAGGCAGGAAGTCAGAACTGGTTAGCTTAGTACATGCGTCTCTTTGCTTTCACAGCATGTGGGGTGTGGGAAGTGTTTGCATCCGAACTGGCCCTTTCATGACTGCCATACATATGCAGAAGCAAGTCACAATTTGATCCAAAACAAGTCTTGAAAGTGTGTCGTAACGTCCAGAATGGAAAGCTTTTTCTTTTCTGGATCGATCTAAATATTAATTCATCCTAAAACAGGGAAAGGTAAAGTAAAGTTCTTGGCTTTGTAGTAGTTTTATTTTTATTCATTTTAAAGTCCTTGCTAGACATCTTAACACTGACTATATGGATTAAATGTTGTTGCACAAAAATGTCTATAACTACTGCACCGACATGAGGGATTGAAACACACCCAAACATTTGTGGTTTTGCAGCAGCTTGATCATGCATCAGCCTGACAAGTGAAGCAGAAAGCCGCTGGATGAAGAGAGACAGAGGTTTTCAGAAGGTTGTCAAAGAAGTTTGACTTAATATGTTCGCTCACCAAAACATGCACGCATGTGAGGGTCATTTTGATTGCTTGGCCTAAGAGAATCACGAGTCTTTGTTTCATTTAAAGAGAACATCAGACTAAAATAAACTCATTTTCTGTTGATTGTGAATCATGTGCATTTTCACGTTCCAAGAATTGATGAATACTGTCTGAAAAGCTCTGACTGAAAGCACTAATTTAAACTGGAAGTACGTAAAAAGAATATGGAGCTAAAGGGCACAGCTCCAATTCTTAAGAAGAAGCATTAATTAAAATACAATAGGTTCTAATAGTTTGCAGAGCAACTTTGGTTATCATACAGGAATAATACAAAATCATGTTTCCCTACATGAAGCTCATATTCTCTCTTTGGTAATATTCCAGGTTTTTGCACAGAGGTAACTTTATGAGTTTCTTAACAATAGTGGTTTATTTGGGGTTGTGTGAAGTAATTATGGGAAAAGACATTTTTGAATGTTCTCTCAATCTTTTAAGAGGGTAGTCTGATTTTCTTTTTTTTTTTTTTAAGTGAGGATTGGTGAAGTTAGCAATAGCAAAATGTTTCCAATACCCATATTACACAGGCATTGATAGAAAGTGACTGAAAAAATAATTTTCTACAAAGTGATTTCTTACGGAGCCCCTAAGGGGACATGGAGAAAAAAAAAAAAGGAAAGAAATCCCAAGTTATTATCTCGAGATCCCGACTTATTTTTTATTTTTTTTCGCGGGATCTCGAGAAACTAAGTCGGGATTTCGTTCCTTTTTTTTTTTTCTCCATGTCCCCTTAGGGGCGCCGTAATTTCTTCACTTTGTAAAAAAGTGAAGAAATTCTCAGCAGTCAGACAAACCAGGTTTTAACATATTGAAAGAATTTCAATCGACTCAAACAAAAGAGGCTATATCCACGGGATGTTTGAACATATCACCTGTGTACACTTCACATTAGACCATTTTTAACTCATCATTTTCTTCATGGGTGTTATAACATCACAATAGGGCTGTGATATTGTGATGTCACAGCCCTAAATGGCAATGTGAGTGACACAAAGTAAAGTGACTGGATAGCTCAAGCAAAATATACAAAATGGTTCTCAATTATTTTTTTAAAATGCTAATAATGTTGATGTGCATTCATTGG